>JALPQD010000152.1:2187889-3427889 GCA_023101885.1 Typhlomys cinereus
TTTGTATGTACTAAATTTTCTTGTTCTTGTCTTTCCCTTTTTTATTTATATTTTCTTCTTCCACTTCCATGTGGGGAGGTATGTATGGCACATGTATGTGCTGGTACAGGAACATGTCAGTGCATACATGTGGAGGGCTGTGGTTGATATCAGAAATCATCCTCATTTCTCTTCTACTGCATTCTTTTTGAGACAGAGTCGCTAAGCAAACTCAAAGCTGACCAATAGGGTTACACTAGCTAGCCAGCTTGCTCTAGGGATTCCTACAGGCTGCCACACTCACTAGGCATTTTAGGTGGGATTTGGGGATCTGAATTCTTGTTTGTACACCAAACACTTCAAGATGAATCCAAACACCGAAGACTTGATCATTTCTCCCTTACAGCCAGCTCTAGTACCCATCATGGTCACAATAGCGTCATGCTTTGTCTCCCATGATGCCTACCAAGCCAGCTGCCAATCATGAGTTGTTGATTCCCCAGGATGCACTGCAGACAGGAGAGCCTGGTATACACATGTTACAGCAACCCTTTCATGTTCAGAGATGGTGTGGCTGGCCTGTTCTAGCTGGGAATGCCACCTTGGCCAAAACCTGTGAATTCATGTCTATATTAAACACAAGTAAAATCCTTTATCACAGGTTTCTGCTCCATGCTTAGGCACAAACCCACCACCCCAGGAAAAATACAGCCTTGGACCTGAAGGGACATGAGGGAAGGTTCACTTCAGACTCAAAAGCTGCATCTCTCTCTCTCTCTCTTTCTCTCTCTCTCTCTTCCTCCTGCAACCTGATTTATTATCATACCAACATGAGGTCAAGCAACAAGTCAATAATGCTGAATGTTCATCAAATGAAATTCCAGCAAAATCCATATCCTGGGTCCTTTCCTTCCCTCTCTACTGTCCAGAGCCCATTTCTCATTCTGTTCCAATCTCCCAACTCTTTTCTAGTTACGGTCCTGGGAGCAGTCTCCTGTAGTTTTCTGGGTGTCCCCATAACACCTCCTCTCCTTCAGCACTGTGGCCCCCACTTGCCTAGAGCTGCTGTCTGAGTTTGGGCCCCAACTCTAAGGGGGCTCATTAGAGAAGGGAATGCTTGATGTGGACCCTGACAGGATGATTTGGAAGAAAGTGTTCACTGAATGACGTCTTTCTCTATCATTTTTCTAAAGTCTAATGGAAGCCGTTTCCTCTCCGTGATCTATCTCTGGGAAAGTGCCTCTACACATCTAGTTTCCACCTCTCTTGCTGCCGCTGGTCTTTTCTCTAAGGACTCACTGCTGGGTTGTTAACTGGTTAGGCTTCCACAGTAAGAGTTTCCATTCCCTCATTCAATCCCTCCGAAACTGCATGGATAGAACTACCCAAGGAGAGCTGTGCCCTGGAACTAGGCCAACACTGGCATCACACTGGGTGCAGCTCCTGGGGAACTGGGTGCAGGCCGGGCACTGCGGCTTCTGCAAGAGGTTCCAACAGACCCTCCAGGGAAGGCAGGAAGGAGTCTCTAAGCTGGACCCTGCCTCCTTGCGCTTTCTGAAATCCCCTCTTTGAACACAGCCCTATATTTATTGGACCTCATTTAACCTCGGCCATGTCCTCCTGGGATCATTTATTTGGTAACTGTCACACAGTCTGCTCTGGCATTAACCTCATTAATCCTACTGACTTCCTCCAAGCTGGTTGGGGTTTTCTCGTCTTTTTCCCAGTCTGGTTAAAGACTGATTTCCCAGTTCTGACCATTACCGGGAAGACACTTCTGACTAAGTAAAGGATCTGTCCAGAGGGCTGTCTGGGGGGCTCCGTTCTCTCTTTTGCTATTCTCGGCCCTCAGGAGATGGGTGGGTGAGACCGCCTCAGTTGCAGGAAAGTTCCAGGAAAGGTGGTCGAGCGCCAACAGCATGACTAGGAGCTCTATGAGTGGCTGCTGAGGCTGTCCTTCAGGTCAGAGGGCCTGAGCTGCACCAATCGCAGCTCTGATCTGCCTGGAGCACCACCTCTCTCCGCCATCTTGGATACCGAGGAACGAGAGAGCCAATCACTGAGAGGAAAAGCGGCGAGGGCGGGGCCGAAGCCAAGGCACGGCCACGTGGCCCCGGGCCTGGGCCTTCCCGCCACCTGCAGCCGGTAGCCTGGCCCCTGTCGAGCTGCAGCTGCAGCTCCCAGACACCACCCCAGCCCGTCGCCAGGGGATTAGTGTCCGTCTGTGGGTTGGGACAGCCTCAGTGGGGGTCGTCCCGACCCAGACAAGGGTCTCCATTTCCACATTGTCCTTCCCCAGGGTCCCCCTCCCCCAGAACAGCATGGGAAGGGGGATTGCTTTGGGGGGTCCCCCTGCCTTGGAGTGCTGATCTCTCCCAGAGCTGAGGTGTGGGGTGACCGGAGACCTCCCCCTCCTCCCTGCCTGCCAAAGGCTGGGCCACATGTGCTGGGAAGTTCATTTCCCCTTGTTTTGCAGCACGGGCTCTGGGATTGACCCCGGGAGTGACCCCAGTGTCAGGAGGCATTAATGATCTCCATACGGGCAATAAACAGACAGACCGGCTGGCTTGGTGTGCAGGGACCCTGCAATGGGGCCGCCTTATTAGCCTCGCATTCGCTCGTGGGTACAGGCTTAATTAGCCGGGCTTGCTCACCGGGCGCCCCCTCCCCCAAGCCGCCTGGACCTCCATGGGAACATGGCTGCAGACCTGGAATCTTCTCTCAGGCTTGCTCGAGAGGCAGCAGCCCTTTCCTAGGCCAGCTCAGCCCCTGTGCCCAGCTCTGACAGGACTCCCAGCTCGCTCTGATAAATTCTGTCCTGGATTCTAAAGCTCCGGAGGCCAAATCCCCAGGCATCCTTTGGGTCGGCTCGCTTGTTTGTCTACTAAACCCAGACAGACAAAGTTCATTCTTCTAACTAAAATTCCTCCTGGCTATTCGGGTTTGAGCTGGTTGAGCCTTATTCTACCTCGAAGTGAAGGGAAATGACTGGTTAACCAACCTTCACCCCAATGTCAGGCTACTGTCCATGTTATTACAAGCACAATCAAATTTATAACTACTCTTTCTGAATCCATTGATACCAGGAAATAATAGTTCCTACCTGTGCGGTTCAACCTCTTTGGGGTTCATTTTCCTTCTCTGGACGGCTCGTTGGAGACTCACCATACACTATAAGCTACATCCAGTGCTAAGCACTAGGAGGGGGTGAAGTGGAGGGAAAAACAGTTCCTACTTTAGAAGAGTTCTGTCTTGTCAAAGAGACAGACTTGTAAGCAAATGCAGCAATAAAATGTGCTAAGGGCTAAACCCTTTAAGTACATACTGAATGTGGAGAGTCTACAGAAGAGGAATTCTCCAACTCATCTGGCTGCTGGAAGGAGATTCCTGGGGAGGCGCCAATACCTTTGAGGATCCCTGGAGGCAGACAGTGTGGGAAGGGCATCTAGGAGCAGGGAAGCATGTGGGAAGGGGTAGAGAGGCTGGTCTGAGGAGCAGCAGAACAATAGAGAACCATGCTAAGGAAGAGGAGGCTAAAAACCCGAAAATTCGGATTTGTCTTTTAGGAATCCACAGGTGGTAGAGTGGCCATATATGCATGGGAATTGTCAGCAAGGAACTGTAATGACAAGGAAGTCATAAGAAAGATATTTATAATTTATATTATTTTATTTTGGGGAAGAGGGAGAACATGCCATAGTACAGGTATGGAAGTCGGCAGACAACTTTTTCAAGTTGTTTCTCACTGTCTACCTGTTGAGGCAGAGTTTCTCTTGTTTCTGCCACTACACCCCGTCCTCTGGGCTAGAAGACTGTGAGCTTCAGGCCGCTTCCTCTTCCTAAATCCCTGTAGCACAGATGCATGGAGCTATGTATGTGGGTCCCAGAGGTCAAACTCAGGGTTTCAGATTTTCACAGCACATGCTTTTATCTACGGAGCCACCTTTCCAGCCACAGAAAGATATCTAGAAGTGGAGTGTGAAGAGGTAAGTGTGGAAGCTATCTCTGAGCACTTGTATGATAGAGGTCTGTGATTTTTACATACTCAAGAGTCCAATCCCTCTCAGGTTCAAGAATCATTCCTATTGGGTATAATTTAGTGGGATCATCAGTGAAAGGGGTCTGTCCAGCCCAGCTAAGATCATGTGACTAATCCACCCATTCATCAATGCTCTCAATCTTATCATTATGATCTTAATCACATTGATAGATGAACAGAAATCACATCCTCCTCTTCAGACTTAACTTCTGTGCCTATACAGTGCATTTCAAATTCAGTCAACACCAGAGAGTAAACAACATTCTTCTACTAGAGTCTTCAAGCTCTATGTCCTAACCCACTGTACTCGCCATTTGTGACTTAGATCCTTCGCCTGTTCCTTCAAGTCAATGTTGCCCTGACCCTTCCAATAAATCCCCTTTCTATTCAAGTCAACCAGGGGCATTTGCAGAGACTTGACATCAGAACCTTACCTGGTCAAAAAGACATTGAGAGGAGAGGCAGTGAGTGTGGGTGGAGATAAATTTCGTTTTAGTCATGTTGAAACTAAAATTAGAAACTCCAGGCCTATGGATCCTGATTTTTGAGACACATAAGTACATGGTAGGGGTTCATACTAGTTAGTTGAGAGGCCACAGAGGGAGAATTTGCAGAAAGGAGGAAGAAGACACCAAGAATAGATTCTTAGATGACATGGAGAACAGCAAAGAAACTAGCAAAGTGGCCCAAAAGAATCAGTTAAGATTGACTGGTAGAGAATGCAGCTCAGGCAAAAAAAAATAAAAGGGATAATGTTTTAGAAGCAAGGAAGAAGTCAGTGCTGCGCAATACTGGCTAGAGAGGCCAGGAGGAAAATGTGCATGTAGGGGAGGGGACCATTAGTGGTCACTGGGGATATTAAGAACAGCAGATTGAGAGAGAGAGAGAGAGAGAGAGAGAGAGAGAGAGAGAGTGTGTGTGTGTGTGTGTGTGTGTGTGTGTGTGTCTGTCTGTCTGTTGGGGGGATAATAGTTAATCATCTTCCCATACTGCTTTGCTACCATAGAGTAGGATTGGCCACCTATTAGAGAGGCTGGCACTCTGATGTCGTTGGGCTTCTGGAAAGAGCTATGGCGCTTCCATGATGATACCATTCTTTCCTCTCATGAACACTGAGTAAAACCAGCAAATCTCTAGAGATCTCTGGAGTCCTCATCTGCCCAGAGGATCTGTCTCTCACATTTACTCATGAATCTGGGGGCCCAACAGAGAGGCTAAAGACGACCTTCTGGGGGCAGAAGCGATAGCTCAACAGGCAAAGTGTTTACTGTGCAAGCATGGAGACCTGAGTGTGATCCCCAAAACTCACATAAAAAAGCCAGCTCTGCTGGCTTACATTTCTAATCCCAGCACAGGGAAGACAGACTAAGGAAGATGCCGGGTTCCCTGGGGACAGCCTGCCTGGCTAATCAGCAACTTCCAGCTCAGTGAAAGGCCCTGTTTAAAAAAACAGAAACAAATATAAACAAAAACAAACAAAAGCAACCAGGTGCATAGTGACAAAAGACATGCACACACTCTTTCCTATCTCTCTTCTCTGTCTCGCTGTCTCTGAGCAAGAGAGCTGAAAACTAGATATTAACACACAAAAGAATGAAATAGGACTCTCATCTTCTAACACACACAAAAATGTAAGATAGGAAACCAAAGACATCCTAGAAGTAAAACCAAAGAAAAATTGTTACCATTGATATTTGTAGCAAATTTTTGTCAGTGCCACCAAAAACAGGATAACAAAAGCAAAAATAAACAGGTGGGACTCCGCCACACTGAAAGTTTCTTCTCGGCCTAAGAAACAACAAAATAAAAAGACTAGGAGGGAGTCTTGCAAATCATGTATCTGATAAAGAGTTATATAACTCAATAGCAAATTTTAAAACCTGACTTTAAACATAGGCCAAGGACTTGAAAAAGCACTTTTCTAAAGAAGGTATACAAATGGGCAATATCTGAATGTAAAGTTGCTTAACATCTCCAGCCATCAGGGAAATGCAAATCAAAAACGCAGCATTACCCTGCACCTGTTAGGGTTAGTTTTGTTGTTTTGTTTCGTTGTGAGACAGTCTCGCGTGTGCCAGTTTGAGCTCCAGCTCACTCTCTCTCTGAGGATAACCTGGAACTTCTGATCTTCTTGTCTCCACCTCCCAAGTGTGATGTCACAGACATGCACCACCACACCGGGCAAACACACACACACACACACACACACACACACACACACACACACACACACACCAAGTGTGGATAAGGGTGTAGAGAAAAAGGAATCTGAGCTGGATAGATAGCTCAGGGGTTAAGGTCTCTGCCTCACAAAGCAAAGGACCTGAATTCCAATTCCAGATCACATGTAAAAATCCCAGGCAGAAGTGGCAGTGACCTGCACATCTGGCTCTGGAAGACAGAGTCTGGGAAACCCCAGAGTAAAACAATTTGGAAATAGAGCAATCCAGGATGATTCTTGAAGTCACTCTTGGACCACCTCCCAAGTGTGAAGTCCTAGACATGCACCACCACACCAGGCTTAAGCTATTATCTAAAAAAGTTACAATACACACACACACCCCAAGTGTGTTTTTTAATTTTTGTAATCCAATTGTGCGTGTATGCTTATGTGTGGATGTGTGTGTGTGTGTGTAGAATCACGGGAGAATTTGGGAACCACCATGGACTGCCTCCACCTCCTCCTTGTTTACTCTGCCCCAGGATTCACAGGCTCTGCCTTACCAGGACCAGAAACGCAGGCCACCCCCACTTCTGGCTAGCATCTATACATGGGGTCTAGGATCCGAACTCAGGACCTTCCGCCTGCAAGGCAGAGGCTTAACCCCTGAGCCACCTCTCCAGCCCCTCAAGTAATCTCTCTTCTACACATACACATACCCACACACTCACACGTGCAAAAAAAAAAAAAAAAAAAAAGAGAGAGTGAAAAAGGAAGCTTTGTACCATGTAGGGATGTAAACTAATAAGCACATTAAGAAAATAGTATGGATGTTCTTGAAAAATTAAAACTAGAATCATTTGACCTAATCATCCCATATCTGGGTAATAAAGATCTTGAATGATACCTGCTGAATGCACCCAAAATTCATGGTAATTCAATTACTCTCCACTGTGGCAGTATGAAGATCTGAGCTCAGCCTGACTGACCACCTGTAATCCCAGCCTTCTGGAGACTGAGGCGGGAGAAAAAGAAGTAGGACCTTTGGAGAAGTGAATGGATCAGAAGGGCTCTGCCCTCACACTGTGTGTGACTCTGTCCTTTATAAAAGGGCTACAGGAAACGAATCTGGCTTCTTTAGTTGTTGTTGTTCTATCATATGAGGAGGCTACAGTGAGTGTCCTCCCCACCCCCTTCTGCCTCTTCTGCCACAGGAAGACATCTATGTGGTGCCAACTCTGTGTGTGTGTGTGTGTGTGTGTGTGTGTGTGTGTGTGTCCATGGAGACCCAAGGATGACTTCAGGAGTCATCCCAGATTGCTTCTAACTCCTTTTTGCTCTGTTCTGGGATTTCCCAGACTCTGCCCATCAGGGCCAGAAGTGCAGGCCACCACCACTTCTGCCTGGCATTTTTATGTGGGACCTGGGATCAGAACTCAGGATCTTCTGAGGCAGAGTCTTAACCCCTGAGCCATCTCTCTAGCCCAATACCTGTACTCTTATGTTTACCATTTTATTGTTCACAATATGCAAGTCACAAAAATAACCTGAGTGTCTCTCAACAGTTAAGTGGATAAAGAATAGTAAAGTTGGTGTGATCCTGTACACTGTAATCCCAGCACTCAGGAAGCTGAGTCAAGTTGATCCTTGTAAGCTCAAAGTCAGTTTGAGCTACACAGTGAAATCAAGGCCCAGCTGGGCTGCAGACCCTGCCTTCGAAACCAAACAAACAAAACCTAGGAATAAATAGCAGGATAAATAAATAAATATAGGAATAAATAGCACTAAATTGAGAATAAATACTCAAAAGGTTAAGAAATATGGTTGGGGATGTAGCTCAGCGTTAGAGTGCTTGCCTAGCATGCAGAAGGTTCTGGATTCGACCCCCAGTACTGCAAAAAGTAAAATTTTAATTGCAAAAGAATTCACAAGCAGAGAAAAAAAATCTATACGGATCTCACTTAGTAGTCCTGACTCCTTTCTATCACTCTTTGAACTTATGGTCCTCCTACCTCTGCTAGAGGAAAGCTAGAACTACATTCCTGGTGCTCAACACCACCTCCGGCAGATGTGCCTGGTTTTGTTGGCCTTGGCAGTTTAAAGAGTGCTGGTCAGGTGGGGTTTTGTTGTTTGCGTGTTCCCATGCTGGGGGAGAGGGAGGGCGCATGAACGTGTGTGTGTGTGTGTGTGTGTGCGCGCGCATACATATAGAGACCCAAAGTTGACATTGAGTATCTTCCTCAGTTGATTCCAGCTTTCTTGAGGAAGGCAGGGCCTCTCCATGAACAGGGGCTTTGTTGGTTCTGCTAGTTGAGCCACTCGGCGTGTCTAGGGATCATTCCACCTGTTTTCCCATCCCCTCCACAAGCACGCACAGTGCCCTCTTCCCACACATGCACACGGGCGCGCGCGTGCACACACACACACACACACACACCAGCACCTACACACATGCCAACAAAAATATTCTATTTATTTGTTAGACGATAATATGGCAGAGAGGGGGGAGGGGGAAAGGGAGAGAAAGGAGAGGGGAGAAGGAGAGGCAGAGGGAGACTCTTGACTCTCGTCCCCCACCCCTTTGCAGGTGTTCTGGTTCAGAAGCTACTCCAATCTTTGCATTGGGGCTTTGTAAGGGAGCAGCAAGCTCAAGGCGAAGACCCTGCCTGGTACCCCCTGCCTGCTACCGAGCACCATTCGGCCGCCACTCCTCCGCACTCCTAGCTACAGAGCTGCCTGCTCGTTGCTGAAACTGGAGAGCCAGAACAGCACGGGTTATGCTATCTGTTGCAGTGTGTCCTCACGTTGGGAATAAATTCACAGCCAAACAACTTAAGGGGAAACAAAGGGTTTCATTCTTCCTTATGATTTTGGTCGCAGCTCATAGTCCAGCTATGATATGGCCACACTATATCCACAAGAATTGCTGAGAAGGGGAAATCCTCTTACTTGCCAGACTGCAATTCTACCTAAAGTATGCCAAACTACCGAGCCAGCTCTCTCTAATCGTGACCACCTGCCCAAGGAGTGGTTCCATTCACCACGGCTGGGACTTCTCTCATCACTTAGACAACCTTCCTCAGGCTTGCTCAGGGATCGTCTTAGCTGCTAATTCTCACGAATGTGTTTAAAGGCTCAGCTCGCAATTGTCAAGTTGATACCTGGATCTAACGCACCATCTGATCTCTTGGTCTAGAGTTTCCTTCCTACGATAGCCTCAACCCGCCTGGGAAGCTGCTGTGTCAGACCCACAATGCTCTGTGACTGTTGCTGACTGAACCTTGGGGCTCTCTGCCCTGTCACGATGGTTACCTCCCATGAGCCTCACAATAATCCTATGATGTAGGCAAGAAAACTGCACCCAATGTATGGAGGGGGAAACTGAGGCACAGGCATTAAATGATCAATCAGAAACAGAGTCAGCTTCTCTCTCTACGTCTGATGCCCCCCTCCTATATCAGGTGAAACTCAATTTGATCCAGTCTTCTTACTGGGAGATGCTCCCTACAAACTTTGCCTGTTTCTTGCCAAACATGGATTGGTAACTGGTCACCTCTTCAGAGAAAATTGTCTCCTTGAAATAGTCAGCAAGGAAGGAAACAACAGGGACGGAGTGAAATTCTGTGACAAAGTTCCTGCCTGGCACATGTGAGGCCCTTGGTTTGCTCACCACCATGAAGAGGACAAAGAAAAAGGAAAAGGGGGCAATCTAGCCCCTCATGGCCCTCTAGTGCTATGAGTCCGTTTCCAGCTGCCTACTTCTCTTGGAGGCTCCCCAGCCCCTCATGGCTCCAGTGCCATGAGTCTGTTTCTTGTTCCTTGCTCCTCATGAATTCCATGCCTAGGCACTGTGAGTTCTCCAGGGCGTCCTAGCCCCTCATGGCACGCCACATCTGGAGTCCGTGAGTTCCAACCTTTCTCTTTACTAATAAACTCTACCTCAATTCTCAAAAGAAAAAAAAAAAAAGAAAAAGGAAAAGGAGGGAGAGGAGGAGGAGGAAGAAAAGGAGGAAGCAAAGGAGGAGGACAATTCTTCTCCCTGCTGACATCTGACCCTGAGCTCAGGACCCATGTAGGTATGGAGAGGAACCAATCTAGACTCGACACCCTGGACCACAGCTATAGCACTGTGATGCCATCAGTGTTGGCAGCCGTGGTTTGGGCTCTACTCCTTGCTGTGGGAGCCATCCAGTGCATTACAGGGGGTTCGGTGCCACCTCTGGCCTCAACCCTCTGGATGCCAGAGGCAGCCTGTTCTGGGTTGTGAAAACCAAACATGTCTCCCAACATGTTTCCTGGGGGGAAGGGAGCAAAACTACCTCCTTTAAGTTTATAGAGTCTTCAGATGGCACCTGCCTTAATTCTTTTCCAGAGATGCAATTTTTTTCAGTCTTCAAATACCTTTTACTGGAAGGCTATGCATTGCCTTCATTTATTGTATTTCAAATCACTGTACAGTTACTTTGGAAAAAATACTGCCTGAATTTTCTAGCACAAAAAAAAAAAAAACCCAAAAATTGTTTAGGAATGTAGAGAAATATCCAACTTAAATAGCGAAAACGTGCACCATAATTACTGCTGCACTGCATTCATTTCTGCATTTCCCGTTTCTTAAATAACTATAACTTAATAACTTAAGTAACTTAAATAACTAAGATATATTCATACTGTGATTTGAATTACATACAGCTGTTCCAGACTCTTCTGTTGTGATCAAATACTCTGACCCAAGCAACTTAAGGGTTTATTGCTTTGGCTTTTGGTTCCACAGAAGACAGAGATCATCACGGTGGGGGAACACACGGTGAGGGCAAAGGCATGGTGACAGGAGTAGGAGCCAGTTGTTACCTTACAAACACATCCGGGAAGCAGAGAGAGCAGGAAGTAGGCAGGATTGTGAACCTTCAAGGCCTGCCCCCAGTGACGTACTTCCTCCGGCAAGACCCCACTTCCTAGAGGTTCTAGAAACCTTTCCAAAAAACATAGCCACTAGCTGAGGACCAAGTGTTCAAGCACATGTGGGAAGGTATTTCTCATTCAAATCATGATACTTGTCTCTTGGTATCTGCGTGGGATTTGTTTTGGAGGGTTGAGGGGGGTAAAGATCCCCAAATCCACAAGAGTTCAAGTCTCTTGTAAGAAAGGGGGTATTTATTTACATAGAAGCTGTAAGTATTCTCTTAGATACTTCCAATCATCTTGAGATTGTTTACATTACCTAATACAACAGGGGTGCCATATAAGTTGTTATGCTATGAGGCTTTTGTTTGGAGACAGAGTCTCACTGTGTAACCTAGAATATTCTGTAACTCACAATCCTTCTGTCTCAGCCTCCCAAGTCCTGGACTCACTGGCATGTACCACCCTCACCACTGTATATTATTTAGGGAACAATGATGAGGGGGCAAAGTCTTAACATATTCAGTACAGAGTGGCAAGATAGCTCAGTGTGTAAGGCACCTGCTTGAAGAAAAGCTTACATGCATGACATTCTCTCTCTCTTTCATAAATAATCTATATATTTAAATAAATAATCTATGGATTACAGAAAGGCTGGGTATATTCTTATAGGGGCATCAAAGACCTGAATTCCTGAGCTGGGGATGTAGCTCAGTGAGAGAGTGCTTGCTAAGCATGCACGAGATCCTGGGCTCAACCCGTTGATGTTTGGGATGCTGGAGATATAGCTTAAGTACAAGGTGGAGTGCTTGTCTAGCATATGCAAGATCCCAGATTTAATTCCCGGTATTCAAAAAAGAGAAATTATTTATTTTATTTTATTAAACTTTATTTTGCACGTGCGCACACACACGTGTGTGTGTGTGTGTGTGTGTGTGTGTGTGTGTGTGTGTTTCAGAGAGCACTGTGTGTCCCTGTGGAGAACCAAGGGTGACTTTGGGAATCATCTTGGATTGCTTCTACCTCCTTTTTGCTTTGCTCTGGGATTTCCCTGGGCTCCATCCACACAGGGCCAGAAGTGCAGGCCGTCACCATTTCCCCTGTCCTTTTTCACGTGGAATCTGGGATCTGAACTCAGGACCTTCAGTTTGAGAGGCAGTCTTAACCCCTGAGCCATCTCTCCAGTATGAGAAATTATTTTTTAAAAAGGCACTTAAGCATAAGATTTAAATACTGTCCTTTGCTAAAGTCTGGTACCCTGGGGTGCCCCCAGCCAGCCCTCAGAGTTTAGCTGCTAAGTCTGAGGTGCTCAGCGATTCCTAGCTGAGATGGTCTTTCCCACAAAGTCACCTACCGATTGCCAGCATACAGCTTTGCTGTGCTGAGGCTTTATCCACAAAGACTAAGCAGGTGCTCTCAGCACAGTGGTGTTACCACAGCCAGGGCTCCCTCCATGCAGTAAGCCGAAGACAGAGTTTTTCCAGCCACCCTCTCACCCATCAAAAATTCAGCATGGGAATGTGTTTCCTGGAGTCCTCAGGCCAGCGCAGCAGAAACCTGGTCCACCCAACCTTTGCCCTGCAGAGATGGTGGGATGTGGGACGGCAGCAGCGGTTCACTGGTTTATCATGAGCTCAAGGGTGGTGCTTTCTGCGGAGAGTTAACCAGCCCAGGCAACTTTCCCTGACAGCCAGGGTGTCAGGCTGTGGTACTGAAGAGGAGATGTCCCTTTGGCAGGTAGCAGGTGGGTGGCTGCTTGACCCTTCATACTCAATTCTGTTTCAATGTTTTCTCCCAGAGAGAGAGAGGGAAGAGAGGAGAGAGGGGGGAGAGAGAGAGAAGAGAAGAGAGAGAGAAAAAGAGAGAGAACACATACGCCATGGTGCATGTGTGGAGGTCAGAGGACAACTTTTAGAAGTTAATTCTCTCCTTCCACCATGTGAACTCCAGTGGCCAAACTCAGGTGCCAGGTTTGAGAGCGGGCACCTTATCGGCTGAATTCTCTCTCCTGCCCTGCCTTTGGTGTTAGACAGTGACTGTCATCTAGGCTTGCACTAGAGATTCAGCCAGGCACTTCCTGACTCGGTCCGTAAACATTTATTAGGACTATGACATTTGCATCACAAGCCGAGAAAGCCAGAAGAAAGCATCTGCTCATGGCTGGTCAGCGTGGTCAGCCCTGCGGAAGAGCTGCCTTCAGCGGCCCAGCCAGCCTGGCCAGCGAGGCCACCAGCCAAGGAGAGGTCTTCAGCTACTCTCCACCGGTGTCTCATCTGAATGCAGGTGTGTGAGGAAACGCTTTTAATAGCTCCCAGGGAGAGGCTTTTAACTAAACTATATTTTTTTCCAATTAACACCAATGTAAGTTTTTGAGTGGGAGTTTCCACTACAGGATGGGGAGCAGGGTGGGCCTGTGGACAGGGCTGTCGGGGAGAGCAAGCCTGGATCGGCCTCCCCACAAACAGAACGAAAAGTGCGTCCCTTTCCTAGGGCAGGCAGAGCAAATGAACAAAACATGGTGTCCACGCAATACTTACTCTCACAGTATGAGAACCCTGGAACCAAGGCCCAGCAGGCAGAATCTTGTTCCTGGATGGAGAAGCCTTTCCACCTGCACCTGGTTTCTCTCAGCTCCAGGAATTCTTTTTTTTTTTTTTTTTTTTATTTATTCAATTGTGCGTGTGTACATATGTATGTGTGCGTGCACGTGTGTGTGTGTGTGTGTGTGTGTGTGTGTGTGTGTGTGTGTGTGCGTAGAACTACGGACGAATTCGGGAACCACCACGGACGCCTCCACCTCCTTCTGCCCCGGAATTCACAGGCTCCACCCTACCAGGACCAGAAGCGCAGGCCGCTCCTGCTTCTGCCTGGCGTCTATACGTGGGATCTGGGATCCGAACTCAGGACCTTCCGCCTGCAAGGCAGAGGCTTAACCCCTGAGCCACCTCTCCAGCCCCAGCTCCAGGAATTCTTTAAAAAAAATTTAAAATTATTTTTGTGCACATGTGTGTGTGTGTGTGTGTGTGTGTGTGTGTGTGTGTGTGTGTATGTGTGTGTGTCTGTGGAAGCCCAAGGGTGACTTCGGGAATCATCCTGTATTGTATCTACCTTCTTTTTGCTTTGCTCTGGGATTTCCCAGGCCTCCACCCACCAGGACCACTGTCATTTCCACTGGGTATTTTTACATGGGATCTGGGGTCTGAACTCAGGTCCTTCTGCTTGGAAGTCAGTCTTTAACCTCTGAGCTTCAGCTCCAGGAATTCTGTGGCTTGTAATACCACTTTTGTCCTTTAGGGGGCCATCATCTCAAGCCTTCTCCAGCAAGTCTGTGTGATCTTCAAAGCCACCCGTGAGTTTTGAGATCCACTGCGCATCTAGGATGACTTTGTCTTGAGGTCCCTAACTAACTACATCTGCAAAGTCTCTATTTACAACTCGGATCACACAATTCCACATACTCCAGAAGGAGAATTATGAGTATGAAACAAAACTCTGGGCCAGAAGCTATTTTTTTTTTTAAAGCCAATACCAGGTATGAGGATGTAATTCAGGGGTAAAGCACTTGCCTAGCATGTGTGAGGCCCCAGCTTCAGGAGGAAAAAAAAGTGGCTCCAATAGCTTCCTATGTGCCAGGATGTCTTATAAATGCCAATCACGGAACCCTGTGTTCAGTCCTTTGCAGTCGTTCCATTTCCCAGATGTAGAATCATGTCTAGAGCTGTGTGATGTGGTTCTCGTGTCAGAGACTTGGTCCTCCATGAAAGTGATGTTGAGAGATGGTGGGGGTCCAGTGGGTGATCCTTGGGTATCCTGGTCACATTTTGGGGGTGGAGGGAGTTTGGAAAGCTTGAACTTTGTCCCACTCGGTCCCTCTCTAATTTCCAGTGGGACTTTCTCCTTTTTTTTTTTTTTTAAACACTCTGGCTGTATAGCCAAGATTATCCTCTAATTCTCAATCTTCCTGCCCGAGTCTCCTGAGAGCCCCACCATGCCCGGCTTCGCTTCTCCCTCTGTATGAGCTGCCATCCAGCATGTTGTCAGCCCTCAGCAGAGCCGCAGTGCCAGCACCATGCCCTGACACTTCAAGAGCAGTGAACTCGGGCCAGGGAGATAGTCCAGTAAGGAAGCCTGACAACAGGTCCATGTAAGAACCAGATACCTTGTGTATTAGTTACTCTTTTCTGTATTGTTGTGAGACACCACCCCAAAATCAAACAACTTAATGGGAGAAAGGGAGATTCATTTAGCTTATGGTTCCAGAGGGGAGAGATGGTCTGTCAACTTGACAGTTGAAGGTTTGAGCTCTGGGCACATTTATAAGAATTAGTGGTCGAGTTAGGCCCAGAGCAGACCTTCAGGAGATTGTCTAGCTGCTGGGTTAGGCCTAGCCTACGGTGGGTGGGATTAGGCCCTGGAATAAAATATAGAGAGGTGGTTGAGAGAGTTGGCATCTTTGTGTACACTTGGCCAGACATGCTGTTCTGGCAAGTAAGGATCATCCCTCTCTCAGCTGTTATGTGGTGATGGTGTGGCCAGTTCCCTTTAGTGTTGGTTCCCTGGTGTTGGTTCATGCTCTCCCATCAAGCTGGACTGAGAACTGTAACTAGTAATCATAAGAGAAAATAAATCCCTTGTTTCCTTAAGCTGTTTGATAGTCATTTATCGGCAACCATGCAGGTGAACTGTGACACAGTCTTTCATGGCAGAGGCAGCATGGCTGGTGGCCAAAGCTGGAGGCAGGCTAAGTCACTGCAAACATCCTGGAGACTGAGAGCTGCCAGACAGACCCCTTGCTGCAAAAGCAGGCTTCTCCAGGCGGTAGGGTGGGATTAATGCACCTCAAGGCCCACCTCCTGTGACCACCTTCCTCCAGGAAGGTCCCACCTCTCAAAGGTGCCATGACCTTCCCAAACACATGAGACTGTGGGGGACACATTTCAAACCATGACACCACGTCACCAGCATCTGCAATCCTAGCTCACCTACAGACTATGGGAAGCTGAGAGCTGAGTCTCCCCAGAAGCTTGTGAAGCAACAGTGGAGAGACCCCATCTCAAACAAGGCAGAAAGGTGAGTGGAATGACAGGGAAGGTTGTCCTCTGACATCCACACATGCTCTGTGACACACGTGGGTGTACATGCACTCATGCATCAAGCACATACTCACATGAAAACTGTGAGCTTAACAGATCGCATTTCTTTATAAAGTTGGCCTACTGCACTTATTCATTATGGTCAACGAATAAGCAGGTCAGCCCCAGAATCACACATCACTTCACCTGGCAGGTACAAAAAGAGGTGCATTCTGGGCCAGGCATTACCCTGAAGTTCTGGAGGCTTTGGCAGTGGTTCTCTCCTCCTGCGCCTGAGGGAGTCCGGAGAAAGGTGTGAGTATTAAAGGGGGCTCTCAGGGGCTGGAGAGGTGGCTCAGGGGTTAAGCCTCTGCCTTGCAGGCGGATGGTCCTGAGTTCGGCTCTAGACCCCACATATAGACCCCGGGGTGGAAGCGGGGGTGGCCTGCATTTCTGGTCCTTGTAAGGCGGAGCCTGTGAATCCCTGGGCAGAGTAAACAAGGAGGAGGTGGAGGCAGTCCATGGTGGTTCCTGAATTCGCTGGTGGTTCTACACACACACACACACACACACACACACACACACACACACACGCACACACACAATTGAATAAAAAAAAAAATTAAAGGGGGCTCTCAGTGTTCAGTGTGAGGGTAGCCATTGAGACAGGAGTTCTGGAGACCAGGCAAGGTCCATCCAGAGCAATCTGGAGAAGAGACACTAATACAATATTTTAGTTTGAGAATGGAGCTTAAGAGCAGGGCCTTTGAGGAGCTGAGGGGTGACAGGTCAGCCTGCATGTAAGGGCCGCATGTCCATCCCCACATCCACCCACGGCAGAAATTTGCCCTCCCTAATGGCAGGAATGAGCTGCGGAAAGTGCAGCTCTGTGACCAGGAGAAGCAATAGGGAAGCGGCCTGCAGAGTGCTTGAAGGATTTTGTCTCTTCCTCCCACTTGGCCCTAGTCAATCTACCTACTCCCTTCAGGTAATCAGTTCTGAAACACATTCATTGCCTGGATCATCCCAAGAAAAGCTAAGGACGGTAGCTGACTAACCCTCCCTTCACCAATGTTGTAGAGATGGATCACTCTGCAATGGTCTCTGAACAGTCTAGAAAAGCAATTGGTACAGGAATATTTGTGTAAATCAAGGCTTGGTGGTGCACAGGAGAATTCCAAGTTCAAGGCTAGACCAAGCTACCTAGCAAAATGCCATCTCAAAAAAAAACACAAATACCAGGGGTTCTGGGGTTAAGCCTCTGCCTTGCAGCCAGAAGGTCCTGAGTTTGGATCCCAGACCCCAGATGCCGGGCAGAAGTGGGGGCAGCCTGTGCTTCTGGTCCTGGTAGGGCGGAGCCTGTGAATCCCGGGGCAGAGTAAACAAGGAGGAGGTGGAGGCGTCCATGGTGGTTCCCGAATTTGTCCGTGGTTCTACACACACATGAATACATGCTTGGCGATGCCTGCTCGGGATTCTGGCGCTCTGGAGACTGAGGCAGGAGGATTGCTGAGAGTTTGAGGTCACCCTGAGCGTCACAGTAAGTACCAAGCTAGCCAGAGTTGCATAGCATAACCCTGTCTGAAAGAAAGCAAAATCTAAACAGAAACAAATAGGGTTGTAGATCCAGCTGTGGGGTAGAGTGCTCCAGTAGCTGGCACAAAGCCCCAGGCACAATCCACAGCATCACTCAAAGCAGGTGTGGCTGGCATCTACAATCCCAGCACTTGGGAGGTGGAGGCAGAGGCGGGAGAATCAGAATTCAAGGTTATCTTCAGTTACATACATACATGAGACAAGGTCTCAAAAAAGAAAGAGTGTCCCCCAACATGGCCTGTCTTTTTATGGGACTGAGGATCTAGGATACTTTTGGAGTTTTCTTTCCAGTGAGGGAATGTGTCCTAAAGCTGAGTCCAGAGAAAGGGATGTAGAGTAAGCAGTGGAAATGAGAGGCTTATTTGGCTCCTTGGATCCAACCGTGAATGAAGTCCATGCCTGCTTTTCTTATGTTAATCTGGGTTGGGGACTTCTGTAGACTAGAATTCACACAGACCAACCATCTTTGTGCGGGACTGTTGTGTGTCTTAAGAGACATAACATGGTGAATGAAGGTCCTGATACTTAGCAGATGATCTGAGAGACCAGCAGTCCTGGCTGTGGAATGAAGTTGTTTATGTGGGTGTTGGGAGGGTAGGGGATGTGTCGCCCTGGGATTCTCTAAGGGGAGTTGTAGAGCAGTTTCCTTTCCTCTGTGCCCCTCGGCTGGGGTTCCATAACCCCAGCTGTGGGCAGTCAGCTTCCAGTCCTGGGAAAAAGCCCATCTGTGGTCAGCGAGAGTGATACCAACCCAGAGGAAAGAATGAGAGAGAAGGCAGAGAGTGCCAGAGCACAGGGCACATGCCGGGCTGTCCCACCCGCTACTGTGGGAACCAATGAAAGGCTTGCTTTCTTCGGCCCTTGTGACCTAAGGACTCCGGAGGCATGACAGGCACACTGGGTTCAGCTGCACGGCTGGGACATTCTGTCCCTCGTTCCTGGCATGGGAAAGGCCAGCCTGTCTTCCTATCATGTAGCTCTTGCTTCCGGCCTCTGAGGCCAGCTGAGTTCTAAATGGAAATAGATGTGCCCCTGGTTTCCCTTGCTGACTGCCACCTTCAAATCCTTCTTTGAGCAAACCATTGCTGGGCCAAGGCATCCTGTGAATGGAGCTGTCATAATGCTGAACCAGTTTATAAATGCTCTTAGCCCACCGAGGCCCAGCTTCAAAAGGAAGTCTACCCTTCTTCGCCTGCTGAGGAGAGACTATGTGCGTCAGGGCAGATCCTCTAAAGATATCTCATCTCTGTTTTTGAGACAGTGTCTCATGTAACATAGGATAGCCTCAAACTCATAGGTAGTCAGGACTAATCTTGAATTCATGAGCTTCCTGCCTCTAACTCCCAAGATACCAAGTGTTTACTTAGCATCTGACACAGTGATTCTACTCCTAGGCACATACCCAAGAAAAATGAAGGCTGGAGATATGACTCAGGGGTTAAGACTCTGCCACACAAACAGAAGGTCCTGAATTCAGAGCCCATGTCCCATGTAAAAATGTCAGGCAGAAGTGGTGGCAGCCTGCACTTCCGGCCCTGGTGGGCAGAGCCTGAGAAATCTCACAGTGAAGCAAAAAGGAGGTAGAAGCAATCCAGGGTGATTCCTGAAGTCATCCTTGGTCCTCCACAAGGACACACAGTGCCCTCTGATACACACACACACACACACACACACACACACACACACACACACACGTATAAATAAAAATTAAAAAGTAGATCTCTTTTAAAAAAAAAAGAGGAAAATACACATTCACACAAAGACTTGCTTGTGAATATTCACAGAAGTGGTGTTACTCATAACAGTCCCAAAATGCAAACAATCCAAATGCCCATCGGCTGATACAGGATAAACAAAATGTAGCATATCAACAACATGGAATGTTATTCAGTCATGAAAAGGATTAAACTGCTGAAGTTTATACTTTTTTTCACACGTGACTTCTTTCACGATTTAGTGTTTTTTTTCTATAGGCTTTTATGATTTATCATGATGTCTTTTATGTCTTTTTATTTTAGATAATTCTTTTTTATTTATTTTTCTAGTTTTACAAGCATATTGAGTACTTATCTCTGCTTCCCTACCCCCTCTGTCCCACTTCCCTCCCTTCCTTTCATCAATTCATCTCATTCCTTCCCATCCTCCTGCCTGTCTGCTTCTATGGATCCCAGGGTTCCCTCTAGCTTGTCTACTCTTGGGGGTTCAGGCCTCTGTGGCATACCAAATTGCCTCTCTTTGGGCCACCCCACTGATAGGGCCATTTCCCGTCACTCATCCAGCTTTAGTCTCTAAGGTTTCCACTGTATGTTCTTACCTCCCTTGAGTTCCTGAGTCTGTGGGGACATGCTGGTATGTCAGTCATTATACAGTCAGCAGCTGGGGCTGAGCTCTCTTGTGACCTTCTGAGAAGTGAGGAAGCTTTGTCACTTGCCCCAGGGGATCCTGCTGGAGGCGGCAGAGCCAGCCCGGAGGTCAGGTCTGTCTGAGGCTCAATTCAAGTTCTTTCCACTTAGTTTCTGCAGAAAACTGAGCTGAGAGAGGATTGGAGGATGCCCCTGTGTAGGACTGAAGACTGTAGCCAGGTCTGTGGGGTGTAATTCAATTGCAAGAGTGCTTGCCTAAGCATGCACAAAGCCTTGAGTTCAAATCCCAGCACTACATAAAACTGGGTGTGATGTGGGCCTGAAATCTCTCTGGACACAGGGTGGGAGGAAGACAAGCTCAAAGCCCTCTGTGGTCACATAGGGAATGCCAGGTAAGCCTGGTCTAAAAACTCCATCAGGAGGAGGAGGAAGAAGAGAGGAGGAAAAAAGGGGAGGAAGCAGAGAGGAAGAAGGAGGAAGAGAAGAGGGAGGAGGAGGAAGAGGGAGAAGAAGAGGACCTGTGGCTTCCAGGGCTGCTAGCCCCATGTCAGAACTTGACTCACAGACTAGCCAGGCAGTGGACTGAGGAAGAGATGGAGCTGAGTTGGTGCCGCATCTCCAGAGGCTGTGATGTGGCTCAGTTCAGAGTGGTTCTTTGTCCACCCACGTGTCCCGACAAAGCTTTGGCTTTGTGACTTGGGGTTTGAGGGAGACCCTTGAGTCGTCTGCTTTCCCACCCAGCACCTTTTCTCAGGACCTTCCTGGCAGAGCTGTTCACCCCAAGCAGAGCTCACACTTTCTCCACACAATCCCAAAGTTCTGCCCTGGGCCTCAGCAGTACCCCAATCTGTCACGGCAGTACCCCAATCTGTCCAGCCACCTCTTTCTCACCTGGCAATGAGCCATGAGTGCCCAGCACACATGCTCTGGGTCCTGTTCCAGGAGCTGCCCATGGCAGAGAGGAGCTTGCAGGGCTGTGTGGGCCTGAAAGAAGAGGGGCCTCTCGAGGCATCAGGAAGTGGAAGGCACATAGGGAGGCAGGTGAGCCTCATCTTTTGAGAATGGACAGCGGAAAGCCCTTTGTTCCTCCCTTCCTGACAATTCCTTCCCGTTTTCAGTTTGTTTGCTTTGAGACAGACTCTTCTGCTGTCTAGGTTGGTCTTGAACCCACTACTTAGCTGAGGGTGACCTTGAACTGGCTCTCTCCTGTCTGCCTCGCATGTGCCAGCATTACAACCGTGTCTTCCACGCTTGGCTTAGGACAGTTCATGTCCTGTCCTATCTGTGCACATCTGTGGCAGCCCAGAAGAGGAAGCGGTAGCTTCTTGGGAGATCCAGAACCAGGAAGTGCTGGAGGACCACTGGAGTGGATGGGAATTACCCCAGGTTCAGCATCTCCTCCGTGGTCAGCAGAAGGAACAGAAAACACAGAACTCTGCCCATCTCTTCCCCCGAGGGCTTCCAGGATGACACCAGTCCTCTTGTCCTCTACAGACTAAGACAGGAGTCAGTTTTACCTGAGGCTAAGGATGACCTTCAAAGCCTAGGACCTGATGGCACAGCTGGGACTTGAACCTGGGTTCACTGGTCCCACAAAACCCGTGCCCTTAGTCACATTTGCAGCCCTTATATAGCTGGCAATAGAAGGCCAGATCTCAGAATGCAGGTAGCCAAGTAGGTGGGAAACCCTGTCTTTGCAGAGCCTGAGGGCAGAGAGCAGGGACTCCTGTGTGAATGACCCCAGATCCCCACCTTGTGGCGGGAGAGAGTCACTACCAGGAGGACTCTAGTGGCTGGGGACATAGATACAGTCTGGCCACCTACATCCCACGAAACACTGTCCCCTCACCCCACTCCCAGATCAGCACCTAGGATGATCCTTCCCAAGGAGGAGGGGCACCAGCTCACACGCAATGACCTTTGGGTAGGTGCGTGTGTGTGTGGGGGGAGTGGTTTGTCTGAAGCTCTTCAGTCTTTAAACTCATTCCAATACCCAGGTGCTGCTGGCCACTCCCAAATCAAAGCCAACAGTAGGGAATTGGCGGCCTGTAGTCCCAGAACGAGGCAGTGGGCCTGTGTATCTGACCTCCAGAACAGAGGTTGTCATCTTCCTGTGGTGACAACCCTGGAGGCTCCCTGGGCAGCAGGGACTTACTTGCTCACCCCTAGACAATGGCCCCCAGGCCTCCATCCTCAGATAGGGTGCTGCACTTTACGTGAATGTTGTTGATAAATTCAGAACCAAATGGCTTATGGGAACAAAGGGCTTTGTTTTGACTTATCGCAAGGTGTGCAGGGAAGTCTGGCAATAGGCCTGCTAGGAGGTTCTCCTAAAGATCCTTGGTAGAGAATCTAATTCTGATCACTTTGGGGGAGCAAGGTTATTGCTTTGTAGCCCAGAGGGTGCCAAACTCTCTAGGGAACAAAAAATTTCCCATACTGCTGGAAAGCAGCATGTGAGGTTAGGAATCCCAGTTTGTGAATAGCCTGGAACTTTCTCCAGCAGAGGGAATCTTGAGTGCGCGCGCACACACACACACACACACCACACTACACCACACACAGACACAGACACACACACAGACACACAGACACACACACACACACACACACACTCACACACACATACACACACTGCTTAAGCCCTGGTTCCTGAGAAGAGGGAGGAGACACCCCGGGCCTCAGGAGCTCTCTGTGGTAGACTTTAAGTTTTGGGTAGAGGTGTGTTGGAGGGACAAGGTGGGCCCTACTTCTAGATGGTGCAATTCATTCACTCATTTATTCATTCATGCACTCATGCATTCATTCATTAAATTATTTCTGTACTCTTTCCCATGTGTTAGCAGATTTAGGTCTGGGGACCTAGCAATGAACAAGACATACATCAGCTCTCCCTTGAGAGAGGCAATGTTTTTGTCCATCAATATCTCATTCATTTCATGTAGGACAGGGTTATAGGAGCCGGCCTGGCCTCCAGGTTTTTGTGATAGGGTTCTCATGATGCAGCATAGCTTGGCTTCTATCTAATGCTGATCCCTCTCACTTCTGCCTCCTGAGTGCTGGGATTATAGGATGAGTCTTCATGCTTCACTAGCCTTCAACTCTTGATTCTCCTGCCCCAGCCTTCCTAGAACCTGGGATCATATCTTAAACTTCTGCCATGTCTCTTCATGTACATATTTGCATGTGGGATGGAGGCTCTGTATACATGCACATTTGTGGGTGCTGGTATACCTGCACTGTATACATAGCTGTGGAAATGTGGGCAGTGTGGACTTACTCAGAACTCAGGATTTTCTCTTGTGCAGGATGTATGACTGAGACCAGAAGTCTTTTGGGCAAACCAGGACAGTTATGGTGGGGGGCCAAGCTTGGAAAGACAGACAGCTGCTCTGAGAAGGGAATAAGACCCCAAATTGGGGCAGGCAGAAGGAACTGACAGCTGGTTTAGGACTAAATAAACCAATCCCGTGACATCCTACCATGAGAGCTGGCCCAAACGGCCAGTGGGACTCTGCAGCCCAGGGACTCCAGAACAGGAACAACTGGGGCTCGGGGAAAGATCACTAGCTGGGGAATCAGTCACACTTTGGTGCGGCTCTGATCTGTTTCTTAGTATCTCTACGACCTCAGACAGGTCTATTTTTTTAAAAACTTTATTTATTTTCAGTGTGTGTGTGTGTGTGTGTGTATGTGTGTGTGTGTGTGTATTGGAGTGTACTGTGTGTCCCTATGGAAGACCAAGGTTGACTTCCGGAATCATCCTGGGATTGCTTCTGCCTCCTTTTTGCTTCGCTCTGGGATTCCCCAGGTTTCTCCCACCAGGACCAGACGTGCAGGTCACCCCCCTATTTCCACTTAGTATTTTTATGTGGGACCTGTGATCTGAACTCAGGGCCTTCTGCTTGTGAGGAAGAATCTTAACCGCTGAGCCATCTCTCCAGTCCTAGACAGGTCCAATTCTTGATTTCTCCCTCTGAAATGTAAACTCTCAGATCAACTGTCGAGCAATGAGAATACATAAGAAACACGTATGGCACACAGTGGGTTTTCTGCGACTCCTCCATTCAGTTGCCGCATCTCAGGTGAAGACTAAGGAGCAGGCATCATGGAGCCAGAGGACATGCGGTTTTTTGAGAGAGAGAAAGAATAATGAGGGTGAAGATGAGCCATGCCGGGTGCTAAGCACCTGTGGGTACCATGTTACTATTGTGCTGCACCTGGCAGATCCAGGGAGACTGGCATGAAGTCCAGGGACCACCCTTCCCTTGGTCTCCTGGACTTGAGCTGTGAGTCAGGCCGCTTCTCCCACGGAAACAGCTGCTGGCCAGGACATCAGCATCCAGCCACAGAGGACACACACCGACCCCTTTGCCCTTTCCCAGCATAGAAGCTGATTTGCACCCATCATCACCTCATCACTAATGTTGCCGAGGGCCAAGCCCATGGGATTGTGAAAGAACCATGCGCTTCATTCACTGCACAGATCCAGAAACCTCACTTCATCTCTGACTGCCAGTGCTATCCTAGTGAACACGGTTCATAATCTTTGCCCGTGACTTGACCTTCAGTGACAGCCCATATGTAAGAGTGGAATCACTTACTCAGGTAAGAAATGAGCCCACAGGGTATCTCAGATCTGGGCAACACTCTAACAGGAGCACCAGAAGGGCCTCTACTGGTGTCCTTTCTCTCTGTGCAGAGAAGTCATGTGTAGTCTGTCAACGAACTGTGTGTGGTACTGGAGGCCAGAGTCACCTTCCCACAACCCAGGAGGGTGTGCACCTCCCCAAACTCAGCATGCTCAGAAGCGCTGACAGTGAAAGATAGCCATGGCCCACCAGGACTGGAGGCAGCTGGAGCCAGCTGGTTCCCTAAGGGTTTCAGGACCTGGAATGCAATTTCCTAATCAGGAATTCATCTAGGCTACCAGTCCTGCCCCCACCCCAAGAATCTTAGCCAGGGCCAAGATCCCTAAATTCAGTGAAAGGCGGGGTCTATTACTAGGGTTCAGGTTCCTCCAGCTTAAATCAAGTGCTTGTCTCTTGTTTGAAGCAATTGAGGCTGGAGAAAGGGGGCGGATAGTCCATTGGAACCTGTACCAAGTTCAACCAGTCACTTCCAGACCGCTTTGATTTTTAGTTGACGCCACTTATTTTTGCAGATGAGGATTGTGCGCCCAGAAAGGAAAGCCATACTACCCAAGGTCTTACAGTTAGAGGCTATGTTTGACCTTATACTTATCTCCTGTTTTGTTTTTCTGCTGAGCAGCTGCTTAGGATGTAGATGACTATTGAATTACCAAAGGTCTGATCCTATCCTCCAGTACACCTCAAAGAGGACTGATGCTGAGAGCCGGGGGCAAGAGAGACTAGAGCTGGTGCCGCTAACTTCAGACTGCTGGCAACCTGGCTGCTTGCTGTGTGCTCTTAGGGTGTGTGTGTAGGATTAATCTCCCCCTGGGGGTGGGGGTGGGGGGCAGAACTCACCTTTGGAATATATCATGTTTCCAAACCTTGTTCCCTATTCCAACTGCGCTTCCATTCTCCAGCCACCCCACCCACTCCCAATTCCAACCTGACCCAGAATCTTACTGGCCACTAAATCCAAAGGAGAGGGAATCCCAGATGATCCCCGTGCCCCCATACTCTGCACCACTTCAGTGGCGTGCAGATGGATTTGCAGCAGACCCACTCAAAGCCTCCCTTATAAGCGTCCCGGTAAAGTGGGACCTCGAACCCCTGCTGGCTCCACCTTACCTACCCCTGCACGTCCCCCCCCACTTGCCTAATTGTTGATATGAAGACGTGAGTGTGGCTGGGGAGGCGGAGATAGGCTAAGATCTTGAACTGAGGAAGATCTTCCCTGCAAACGCAAGCCTGAACTTCAGCAAACCTGGATCATGTTTTCTAGCGCCAGCAGATCCCCGCCCGAGCCTGGCTTCTGAGAAGCAGGAATCACGAAGTTCAAACCTAACCAGCACAGGGAAGATTTCAAGTCTTCCCGGAGGTTGGCATTGCAGGGTGGTTGAGATGAGGGGCCCACTCTGAGCCGCGGCTTTTTTTGGTCTGTGTTCTTCAGCCGTGGTCTGGAAACGCTTCGACCGCCTGTATGAATCTCCGGGCCTGGACTTGCACGAGTCGGTGGCTCTTGTGGGCGCCACGCTTTTCACCTTGGCTGGCCAGATGCACCGCAGGTTCTGTCCTGGCGGCCCCTGGCTTGGAGCGCCATCTCGTGGGCATGTGTGGAGTTGCCGCAGTCCAGGACTAGAACTCTGGGGTAGCGCCAGGTAGGAAGGAGGACCCGCAAAAAAGGGAGCGAGTTTAGGGTCCCACCACCAACAAATGGGACGAGAGGAACGTGAGCCTCTAGAAAGCTCAAAATAATTTCTAAAGGCAAAACACTATCCTCGAGGCCCCAACCTAATCCAGAAGGGGGTGACCAGCTATTGCCTAGGGTGTTCCGTGGAGTGCCCACAGGAGACCCGGAGCACCGGGCACTCCTTTGCTCCAGTCCTCAAGTGCTCTGGGTCATCCTTTCTCCTGCCACCCAGTCCTTACAAGTGCTGAAACCTGCCTATGAGGCTGGTACTCGGAATTTCGAGGTTAAGGGCAGCGAGGCAGGGGACTAGATTTGGGGTTCTTCCCCAAGCGTAGGGAGGCAGGGTTAGACTTGAAATCTCCTGGAGTCCTGTGGGAGAGGCCTCTTACCACAGGAACCCGAGGCGGGGTTTCGCAAGGCCGGCGGGTCTAGGGCGCGCGTCTGCAGGATCTAAGCGGAGTGCGCACTGCTCTCCCCGGGCAGTGCCCGCGGATCCCGGATCCCGCGCTTCGTTCTGGGGAGGTGGAGCCTAGCTTTGCGCGAGTCCAGAGGGCAGGACCTACCGCCAAGCTTTAACATACCATCTCTGCAACAGCGTTGAAGGATTGACTTGAGAATTGGGAAGCTTCTGATTAGCCAGGATAGAAATGAGGTATCCTAGGTCTGGGATTCGTGCAGTCAAGTCGCTGGGGGACGCACCCAGTTCCCACACCCACACTCTAAATCTCCAAGTTCTCCGACGAATCACGTTTCATCCGCAGTCAGATCCCACACTCCTAACGGAGACCTAAAGCGACTGGTAGATCACTGATGGCCTCAGAAAGTCCCCCCCAATCCCCATCCGTCATATGCCCTCCACCCACTGCTGGAGGATTTACGGTTCAAGGTCCTAGGCGACAGACTTTGAAGGGTTAAGAAGGCCTTGGGGCACGGGGGCATTGGGTACTAAGGGGCGCCTGGGGCTAATTGGTGACCCCAGAGACAAAGAGAGTTGGAAGACTGGGAAAGCAGGTTAAAGGCTTAATTAGGGCTGGAAACTGCCTGGCCTTTGTCTGGGACCAGCCCAAGCCCTGCGGGCCGCAGGATGCCGAAGCTGTACTGAAGGATCGCGATTGGGGCCCAGAGAAGCGCTGGGTGGGCAACTTGTGAAAGAGCGGTGTGCTGCGGGAGGCGAGGTGGGGGAAAGGGGGCGGGGATGACTCTCCAAGCTGCGCCCCAGACCCTGAAATACCACCGGGTTCGGATTGCTGCAGCAACCATTAGGCTGCGGCCGCTAAGAGGCCCGCCACGCCCGGCCCACGCAACCCACCCCACTCCTGACTCGGAGCTCCGCCTGCTGCTCCGCCCAGCGGCTCAGGTGGGTGCTGCCCCCTGGTGTCAATAGTCGGGTCCGCGGGCCACTGCGAATCCGTAGCGTCCTTCCTAGCTGGCTGAAAGCGAGAGGCCCCAAGAAGCTAGCGCTGTCCTTGCTCCGTGAATTCTACAAACGTTTTAATCCAAAGAGATATACAAGGAGAGATTCTATTTGAGCTGAGAATGGGACTTTCCTGTTTACACCTGGACTTGGACCACTCTTTCTAATCTCTCCGCAGATCAGAGACCCAAAAGCCAGAACCCATCCTCTACGAGGTTTGGGGTGAAGTCTTCTGTGTCCTCTCCATTCATTCAGTAGCAGAGACCTCTTCCTCCACTCCCCCGACACTATCGAGTTTCAGCCTAGCCTGTGCTCAGCTCCCGTCCTGGAAGAGGTGGACTCGATTCTTTTTCCTTGCAAGGCGTCAGGTGTGCCGGGCATTTCTAGTCCCTGAAACTAATTTTACTTGCCCCGTCACCTCCGTATTCACTATCCTTGACATCCTGGGTCAGTCGGAAGCTAGCTACAGCACACCCCTGCACGGAGCTCAAAGTGTGCAACCTCCTCAGGCGTCAAGAATCTCCCAGGACTTAGAGAACTGAGAAGGACGTGGGATGGTTAAAGATAGACAAATCCCGGAACACAATGAATGCTGGTTCAAACACTGCTTCCTCACCCCAACCGCTAAGACTTGGTGCTGAAGACACTTGTCAGCTGGGCGAAGCTCAGGCTCCTTCCCTCTGTAGGACAACGGATGGGAAGGAAGCAGCTGTCCTTAAAGGAGTGCGTCACGGGGACCGACCAGTCCCATGTAGACTGACACAGCAGGGACCCTCCCTGAGAGACCCCAACAAAGGCAGGAAAGGCAATATTACCCACAATACTGACCTCCCAGAAGAGATTAAGATGGGTTACAAGGAGGAACGTTTAGGCTGGACTTTAACCACTCAACGACAGCCCAAACCTGGAACGCTTCCAGAAGGCAGAGAAATACGGGAAGAAATTCTGGAGTTCATGGTGATAAGTGGGCGTGGTCAAGTCCTTCCTCAAAGCGCAAGAGGGCCAGGGAGTCACCATTTTCCCAGTATCTAGAAACGTTGAAAGCGGTGCGCTTCCTCGCTGGTGTGCTGGAGTCGGAGGGATTCAAGAGACCCTTCGGCAGCGCTTTGCCCAGCTGCATGGTACCGGGAGCTGAGGGGCCAGTAGAGGGCGCTCGCTCCCGGGCCTTTGACTCAGCCCGCGCGAGAGGCGCGGGGGACACAGGGCGGCGCGGCGCCTCCCGGTCCCGCCCGCGCCTCGCGTCGGCGCCTCGCTGCTCCGCACGCGGCCCAACCGTGTGGTCGCTGTCGCCGAGGTGCAGCTGACGGTCAGATAGGGACATCCAGCCTGTCTCCCCTGCTACGCCCGCAGCGCCCCAGCCCCAGCAGCCCACAGAGCGCACAGCGCCGTACACTTCGCATCGTAGCGTTTTATTGTTTTCTCGTGTTTTTCTTTCTTATTTATGTCGTTTCGTTCTCTCTCCGAAGCAGAAAGTGAAAACCTGAGGTGGGACCCCCGGGCCGGGTAAGCGAAGCCCGGGCGCATTAGTTGAGGGGCCGGCGGCCTTCTCCAGCAGCCAAGGACCCCCAGCCCTGTACAATATAGATGCTCATGTAAAATGAAAAAATTAAATGCTATGAGTTAATCTCTACATATATGTACACAGCAATGTACACCTTTGAATAAATTAATACCAATTTGCGTATTCTGGGAACCTTAAAGCTTATTTACACAAATTACCATTTATTTCATAAATATCTTCCCTCCCACGGGGGACTCAAGGCAGAAGTGCCACTTTCTCCGCTGGCCCAGGAGCAGGAGGGAACGCCTGCCTCTTGGAGGGTAGAAGTGGAGGACTGAAAGGACAGGATCCCCTCCTAGCTCAAAACTAAGCTCACTGTGGTCTTCCACAGCAGCCTCTTCCTCAGACTTGGTTTCTCCTGAAGTTAAGCCCAAAACCCTGGGTCGTAGGACGCCCTTCCAAGCATCCACCCCTATGTATCTTCTGGCTCCCAAAGGGACCTCAGGCCCTGGGAGGCCTCCCCCACAGGGCTGGAAGACGGGGAACCCCCAGTAGTTGACTCCAGAGCAGATCTAGACTGAACTCAGTGGATCCAAAGAGACAGTGCTCTCCGCAGGCTGATTCCTCGCGAGGCCCAGAGAAGCATCCCCGACCCCAAGCCTGCCACGCCAGACTCTATTCTGCTGCTACAGCCCGCTTTTGCTCCTTTATTTAAATAAATACCCACTCTGTGCTGTAGACATCCCAAGCAGCAGGGGCAGGCAGCTCAGGGAAGCCGGGCCAGGCCGTGTAGGAGCAGCCAGGCAGCCCCCTCACTTGGGCGACTCGCGGCCAGGGGAGAGGGCTCTCTGGCTCTCCAGCCCACTCACCAGTCTCTGGATGCTCTGCAGTTCACTGGCTGCCTCTTTGGCTGAGCTGCTGGGTGACAGTGCCCCTCGGGATGAGCCCCCCACCTTCCGGAGACCCAACTCAGGCAGAGGACTGGGCTCCCGGCTATTGCCGCTTGAAGCCTTGGAGCCCTCGGCTGCCAACCCGGTGGTAAGGAGGCTAGGAGTGGGTGGGATGGTGACTGGGATGTGGTAGGGACTGAATCGCAGGCGAGGCCGGGCACTGCCCAGGAATGGGCTCCTCGATAAGGAACCAGCAGCGGCGGCTGCGGCAGCTGCAGCACTGGTGGCCGGCAGAGCTGAGGCAGCGGCCGCAGCTGCTGCCATGTAGGTATAGGGATAGGGGAAGAGGCCTCCGAACGTGGGCATTGGGATTCCCTGAAAGAAACAGGAGACATGTGTTAGACTTCCTGCCTGAGGTGCCTCTGACAGTAAGTTACAACTGATGATAGCCAAGTTACAACTGATGATCCTTGCCATACTCTTTTTAGAGTATAAAAAAACACAAGTTCCGCAACTATAGTCATGGGCATGTGACGTGAGCCAGTGTGCTATGGACAAACCCACTTGGTGTGTTCATCACCCAGGGTGTGACACAAAAGTCTGCACTCAACAAACTGTTTGGTACCGTAAGGATAAGGGAAAAGGCATCAGGTGGCTGAACTAGCACTGACAAAGGACCTAGAGGGAGGAAACATGGTGGGCACCCGGCCAGGTGGCAAGCAGGCAGCTGGAGTTGTCTTTGGAAGTTCTGATAATTTAGAACAATGTTTCCTCCACCCCTTCTGTCTGCAGCCTTCAAGAACAGGCTTGGCAAACTTCTGGGTAAAGGACTGCTGCCTGTTCACCTGCCCGGGGGTCTCCTGTCTTGGCTAGGAACAAGACACAAGTGCCATGCAGTTCATAAACTGGTCTGAAATGTTCCACCAAGATCTGGCAGCACCCCTGGGGCAGCTGAGGGAGGAATGCAGTGACCAAGAAGCTCTGAGCTCCTCTTGAGGCCTGATTTGGGATTATCTGACCTTTGAGATAATGCCCCCCCCCCCAGTGCTGAGTGAGGGGAGCACAGCAAGGGGCTGACTATGCTGGGCTGGCAGAGAGCCCCAATCCTGATTCAAAGCAGAGAAAAACCAAGCTTATTCAGGAGTGAACGAGGGGTAAGTTCCACTAGGCATTTCCGAATTGGTACCTGAGGTCCGGAAGTGGGGAGGAAGCTTAACATCTCTAGGGATTTGTCGCTAACTGACAGCTGGGAATGTATCCACCAGCAGCTATCCCAAATGATTTCTTCTGAAGGCTGGGTATCCTCACCCTGACCTTGCACCTGCTGACCAGGCACTGTCTAGAAGCTCTGGCTTCCCCCTCGACCTTTGTGATACTCATGATCTTCATCTAGTGTTTGGGGGAGAAGGCATTCACATAGACAGAGAGCCAGGGGTGCAGATGAACCCTTCAGAACACAGTCCCGTAATGTCAGCGCCTCAAACGTCATGCACATCCAGTCCTATTCGAAACTCATCTTACTTAGTGCCTCTCCTGACATTACACATTTGCTTCTGAACTAAAGCTGCTTTCTTAGACCTGAACTCCCATTTTCCTTCCTCTGGAGATAAGATCAAAAGGGTTCAATTTGCTAGAAACCTCAGAGGGAAGAAACTGAATGAGGAGATTCCAAATCTTTCCACAGGGAATATTCCACCTAAGTAACCAAAGAGGCTGAGATGCCTGTAGGAGGATCTCCTTATTGTGCCATTGGTCACATTTTCATAAACTCTCCTCCTGGAACGCAGAATTTCAGTTTAGGTGTGGGTAGGGGGTGTTAGGAGATTCAGAATAGGACAAAGACTGGTTCTGACACTTGTCCTGGAGTCTTCTCTGTCATGGGCACGGGTCTCCTAGGGACCCTAAAGAGGATAGCTGGGAAGTGAGTCATTCTGATGTTCAACTGTCCAGAAATGCTCTTCCTTTGACCAGCCACCCTAGTTTTTCAGGAGTCATGGTGAGGCAAAGATCTTCCTTCCCAAGAAAAGTTTGCTGGGTTCAGAAGATAAAACTCTGGAGCAACCCTAGGGGGCCAGAGTCAATCAGAGAGTTTGGATATGAGCTCTTACTCCTCACAGGAGTTAAAGGGAGAAAACAGATCCAGAGATGGTCAGGGACTTAACTAAAGTCACACAGAATTCAGAACCGGTTCAGTTTTAATCTCTCAAGCCCTAAGTGCCTCTATCCTAGATCGTTCTGAGGTCTGATTGCCAAAGGCATCTATCCCTCATAACCTCTGCCCACCTCTGAGCCTGCCTTCTTACCCCGCCAGCAGATTCCCAGACCTTACCTGAGATGCCAGCATGTGCTGCGAGAGGTGGAACGGGAAGGGCGCCGCGGTGCTTGCTGCACTGGCTGCAGGACCCAGCCCTCCTGCGTCTAGCCCGGCCGCCGTGCCCGGCCCGGCGCCTCCGCTCGTGCCGCCTCCGCCTGCTACCGAGGCCAGAAGGTGACCCATGCCCATGGCAGAGAAGGCTCCGGGACCCATAGCGAACTGTCCTGGGTGCAGAAAAAGCGGCTGGCCGGCTCCCAGTGGCCCAAAGAACTGCTGCCCGTGCAGGTGGCTGGAGAAGGCCAGGCCAGGCAGGTGTCCCGCGCCCAGGGGGGACGCACTGTCTGTTTGCACCACCAGCGGCGCCAGGCTGGGCTCCTTGCCCTCGCCGGCCTCCTTGCGCCCCTCGTCCTTCCGCCGGGCCTCGGCACGCTCCTTCTCCAGGCTCCGCAGGCTAAACAGGCCGCTGTCCCCTCCGCTCTCAGTTGGTTCCTTGCCCCTCTCGGGACTGCGCCGCTCGCGGGCGCGCTCGGCTTCCGCCAAGCGAGGGGGGCTGCTGTCCCGAGCCGGGCTGCGGCCTAAGGGTGGCGCGGCGCGCTCCTCGCTCAGCCGCTCCGGCTCCGGGTCGCTGTCGCCGGCGCAAGGCTTCTCGTCCGCTGCGGGGGAGAGAGGGTGCGGCGGGGTTAGCAAAGGGGGACAGGACGGAGCCTTCGCCAGACGTCTAGGTCCGCAGACATCAGAAGGCGCAGCTGTTGCGGAGGTCAAGTTCGAAGAGCTTTCCGTGGCAGGCCGGGGGCAGCTGCAGGTCACGCAGCCCAAAGGCGCGTTCTAGAAACCACCGAGCGGGGCCCGGGAGGAAACCTGCTGCCAGTCGCAAAGGGGGCCGGGCTCGAATCCCGCTTGCATCCTAGCTGCCGGGGGCTATCTCCCGTGGAAGTCCCAGGCTAGAAATTCTGCTACAGAATAAGCCGCGCTTCTCTTCCCCGAGCACCCCTCCTCCCCCGGCGCCGCCGCCTTTGAGATGGGCTGACTCCCGAGCAAAAGGGCGGCCTGTCACCCTAAGGGGATGCTTCCCTGATTCTCCCCGCCAGACGCCTGCAAACCCACCTCGGGCCCGCTGCAGGCGCAGAGGACTGGGCGCTGCGCTGGGGGAGGGCGGAGGTTCCCGGGCAGGCTGAGGGTCGCAGGAGGAGGCGTCTGAGTCCGCGCCGTCCCGCTCCGGCTTGCAGTGCTCCTCGTACAAGCGCAGAGTCGGCAGTGTCAGCTGCTTCCTGGGGGGTGAGCAAAGGGAGTGTTCGGCGGGGTCGCACCTCCCCTGCTTCCACAACGCGCCAGCCGCCACGTCCCTTACCTTTTCTCCCGACGGCCGTTCCCCGTGTCCCGGAAGCCCTTGGCAAACGGATTGTTGTCGATCTTTAGCTGGGTAATCTGTGGGACCGAGGAGGTGGCACTAGATCAGGACCTGGCTCTTACAACCTGGCCACAGGGGCACCCGGAGGTCAGTAGCTATTGGTCGCACAATGGAAAGCTGCGAAGTGAGGGGAGTTTGTGCCCACTGCCCTCACCCGCCTCCCTGGACGGGACGTTTGGAGGTGCGACCGTCCGCAGGGCATTGGAGAAAAGTGGAAAGGTGTCTGTATCTCCGAAAATCTTATTGAAGAAACAATCCCTCAACACGCACACACAGGCCCCAAGCTGTGCTGCGGAGTCCAAACCAGCCCAAGCAAGCAAACAGGCTGTGCAGTCACGCAGATTAAACGACTCTGCACCTGGGCACAAACACGGCCCCACACCAGCAAATCCGGAGACCTGGGGCAAAGACAAATTATTGCACTCCCAAGTCCGGCACTAACAAGTTTACAAACAAACAAATGCCCATGGCATCAAACGAATTCTCTTCCCTCCTCCTATATTCAATGTAACCCATCTGGCCAATGTAGATAGCACACCCCAGGTTTACAACGACACAACCACACACACTGGATTATCATTCCAAATTTAGGCCTGGGGGGGTATGGAGTAGAAAAAGCCCCTTGCCTGAAGGGGAAATCTCTCGGATTCCCAGAGTTTTAGTCAGAGACTGATGCCGACAAGTAACTGGGGGGAGGGGGTGATTTCCACCTGTCTCACCCTTTGGCTCCCATGGAGAGCAAAAACCGGACCCTAAATGCTTAGCATCTGTAAAGTTTGGGCAGCTTGCCTTGGGCACCCTCTTTTCATTTAAAACTCCTATCCATGAGCCAAGAAGTGAACGAATAAAATGTAAAAATGTCAGCAAGAGCCTGAGTCTCTACTAATTGCTAAGTAAACATCTCCACCCCTTCTGTTCTTGAAGCCTTGGGGGGACTGAGAATTTGTGTGGGTGCTGTGCTTATGGTGCGCTCTTGGAGTCCCCAGAACTCTATGAGCTGGTGGGTGTAGGTGAAGGGCTTGAGCCCACACACTTTGCGGGCCTCAGGTGTGAGAGCTCAGCACGCCTCCCGTCCCACACACCTTGTCGTTCTGGTAGGCAGTGACAGCAATGAAATCCGTCTCTGGGAACACATAGGTGCGGAAGGTGCTATAGGGCAGCTTCAGGATGTCGTTGGCTCTAACGATGTGGAAGCGTGGCTGGTACTTGTGCATGGAGTTCAGGATGGTCTGCGAAAAGCATGAGGGTCAGTCAGCGGCTCCCTGCCCTTGTCCAGAGGTTTTCTATTCTCTGGGGACCTGACCTATTCTCTCTGTCTCTTTTCTTACTTGTATTTTTATTTCTATTTATCCTGGTCCTTTTTTTGTTACAAATATTTTCACTCTCCATTAACCCCTTAGGTAGAAACAAACAACAAACAAAACCAGAAACAAACAAAGCCAATTTTATGCTTTATCTTTTTTTCTCCTTATTACTTGGAAGCTTCAGAAATCTCAAAGAGAGATGATTGGGAAGATGCCTCACAGATTGCTCACAAGTGTAACAAGGAACTACTTTTGCCTAACGGAATCCCCAGTATTTGCTGGGGCTTTGGCTTAGACAAGAGATAGAGTCCTCTCCACCTTTTCCCGACTGGACAAGGAAGGAACGAACTCCTGAAAGTCCAACAGCAGTTGGTTTAATTTTCAAATCCTCCAGTCCTGAGAAAAGGTTAGGGATATGAACAGGATATGGGCAGATTTTCCAAAATCAGCATGTACACCCTATGTTGTTTGACGTATTTCGTTTGGCACCTGTCTGCCTTGACCTTAGGAAGGGCTCTCAAAGGCCTGGTCTGAACTGAGGTAGAGAACTGTCTGGAATTCAGCATAGTCTGCTGACCTGCCCTTCCCCAGGCTTGCAGAACAGAGCCCTAAAGCCCTGGCCCAGCTTTCTTAGCCCTGCAGGGTACTAAGTGACCCAAGCGGAGATACTTTAGGGGGTTTGGTCAGTGCTCCTCTCTCCAGACATCCTGTAACCTCCCACTCCCCACCCAGCTGCGGTGGGAGCCCAGAGTTTCTCAACCCCCTCCTGTTCTGCCCACACTCACAAAGCCATGCTTGTCAGAAATGTTGTTGGTTAGCTTCAGCTTGTGGAAGGCCACGGGCTTGGCCATCCACTGCTCCCCTGTGGCAGGACTGTCTGGGTGGATGTACATGCGTTTGGGCATCTCGGGGTCAGCCTTGCCAGCCACCATCCAGCGAGAGTTGTGGAACTTGTAGCGGCAGTCATCAGCGGCCACAATGTCCATCAGCAGGATGTACTTGGCCTTCTTGTCTAGGCCGCTGACTCGAACCTTGAAAGGGGGGAACATCCGTCTAGGAGGAAGGGAAAGAGGACATTGGGATCCCCGTCTTCAGTGTCGACCCAAGACTTCTTTCCCCTGTCCTTTATGGGAAACAGCTGAAGTTTTCCCATCAGTGTTTCCTGAGATGACTGTGTTTACTATGCCTTCTTTCACCATTGCAAGACAGATCTGCCTCCTGCAGTTGTTACCCCCCGGGGGGAAATCCTATTTCTAATGGCCAGATCCTTTCTTGTGAGGCTTTGCATAGGCTTTGTGTTCAGATCTGAAGGACCCTTCTTTTTCTGTGATCTGAGGTGAAGGCTGGTACCCAGGAAAGAAATCTAGGCCCTTTCAAAATACACACACTGAAATTCGTTCAGAAAAACTCACTCTTAAGAGAGAGTGTTCCCAGAAATGATCTGAGGGCATTTGTTTGGGAACTGGTTTACAGTCTTGATCAAGGATCCTGACCCTGGACTTTAGGGGGAAAAAGGGTGAACTTGAGGCCTGGATTCTCAGTAGTTGAAGTGGAGGAAGGGTTGAGGATTGTGACTTTCTTCTGGCTTTAAGGCCTCTGGTCCTGAGCTCAGAGCTCCCCAGCCAGAACTCGGCTGGAGGCTCCACAGACCCAAGACTCGCTGCTAGAACCGATGGGCAGGCCTGTAGCTAGGAGACTCCAGTCCTACTACGGTTTCCAGGGTCGGAGCCGGCAGTCTGGGAGACGCTGTATCTCCCTGAAGCTCAGCGACCAACCGGAGGCAGAAAAGCAAGGCGGCAAGGGTCGGCCAGACCCGCCCAGGCCGAGCCACTGGGCCTCTTTGGTTTTGAGACTCGGAGCGTTTGGGACTATTCTTTAGGAGCATCTTCTTGTTTTATTTTATTCGAGGGATGTTTGCGGGTTTTAAATTTTTTTCCTTTTTAACTCGTTCTGGTGCCAAACGAAAAAAGGTCAACTTGCTTGTCTGTGGAGAGGCGCCCTGTGCTAGGGCCGGAGCGGGAAGCCGAGAACCGTGAGCACGGACTCGGTGCTGGTGGGTGCTGTCCGGTCGCCCAGCCCGCCCACCCGCCGGCCGCCCTACCTCCCGGACTTGGTGATGACCATCTCCGTGCCCAGCTTGTGGAACTGGTCCCATAGCTCCTTGGCCTCCAGCGTCACCTTGGGGTCGTCCTCCACTTCGTCCTCGGGCTCCAGGCTCTTGAGCGAGCGCAGATGGGCGGCGGGCGGGTGCGGACCGAGCGCGGAGACGTGCAGCCCCGCCTCGGCCGCTGCTGCTGCCGCTGCGGCCGCGGCCGCCGCCCCCGCCAGGCCCGGGTCCGGCAGCGGCTTGGCCAGCGCGCCGGGCGGCAGCGCTAGCGCCGGGAAGAAGGAGGGCTGCGCTGCCGCCAGGAAGGCGGACATGGGAAAGTCGGCGGGCCGCGGCGCGTGGAACGGGTGGTAAGCCATGGCGCTGGCTGCCAGCGCCGGCTCTCTCATCGGGACATCCGGCCCAGGCACCCGGGGGCCGGGGCCGGGGGCGCGCGGCTCGGACCCCCGGCCCGGGCGGCGGCGCGCGCGGAGAACGGACGGCCCGGGCGGCCGGCGCGGTAGCGGCTCCTCGCGGCTCCCCGTCCCGCGCACCTCAAGGGGCGCGAGGCTTGGGGCGCGGGGGCGGAGGGGGTTCTGAGCGGGGCTGGGCTGGGCTGGGTTGCCCGGCTCCGGCGCCGGGGACCACGCGCGACTGGTTAGATCTTGTCGTGATCTCTGGAAAACTGTGACTATCTCACATGTCCTGCCCCGCTCGGATCCCCTGCGCTAACGAGCCAGGCCCCCCTTGATTGCTGATTTTACGCTTTTTGGACCAATTGTGGGTCTCCGGGGGCGGGGTTTTGACAGCTTAGGCCAAGCTCTGGCCCAGAGAGGGGGGCCCGGGAAGAAGGTGTCGGAAGCCTCAGCAGTAAGAAAACATGTCAACAGAATAAAATATTAACCAATGACGAGCCGGCAGACGCCGAGACCCCTCCCCCTGGCCTGGCCCCCACCTCGCCGCCCGCGCCCGCCTGTGCGCGGACTGGAAAGTGCGATGGGCCGACCTGACCCACCGAAAGGGCCTGAGGCAGGGGGCGCCCGGGTCCCAGGGCCGTGGGGAAGAACCCCAAGCCGCATGCCGGCCCCAAGTGCAAAGCATTGACACGTTCCGGAGAAGAGAGGGGGCTCCCTCCTTCTCCTGCACCCGGAGACCCGGTCGCTCTGGCCCGCGCCCCAGCCTGGCCTCCGACCCCGCTTTCGGCCGCCGCCCCGGGTCCCTGCACTCCGGAGGAAAGCTGCGGACCCTGGGAAGCGGAGCCGGTGGGCGGGCAAGTCGGGAGAGGCTTGGGCGGCTGAGGTCCGGGAGCCGAACTCAGGTGGCGGGAGCCGGTGAGTGGACCCGTGGCAGAACCCAGATGGGGTCGGCGCGGGAGGGAGAGGGACGCGGCCCGGCGCCAGGGTAATGCGGGGTCCCCCTCGCTGGCGCCTCCTCTCACCATAAGACTCCGGTGGAACCGGGAGCTCGGGCGGGCCCTGGATTTAGCCCAACGTCGGTCTGGGTCGGCGGCTCTCCAGCCCAGAACCCTCTCGCGACGGAGGCGAGTCCCGGGACCGGGTTGGTGAGCGCACCTTCCACTGAGACCCGGGCGGCACCGTGCGGAAAGACCTCAGATCTTGGATTCTCCACCCGCGCCGGAACGAATTTTCGCCGCATCCGGTACTGGAGACGCGAGTCTACCTCCTCCCAAACACTGGCCTCGCTCTGCTTTCAACCACTGTCCTAGAGTTTGTTTCCGTTTTTCGGAAGCGCTGGACTCCCTTTAAATTCAAGAATGCTGAGTAATGCGGGTGGGAACCGAGGCGTCTGTCAGCCCGTGTAAACACCCCCTGGACGATCTGTCTTCGTTCTCTCTTGCGGCAGCCCCAGTACATCCCCGTGTGCGCGCGGGTGTGTGTTGTGTATGTTTCGCGCCCAGTGTGGTGCACTTCGAGGGCCATACATAAGTCAAGAGTAAAAGGGCGAGTAAAACAACCGTACACCTGCCCTAACTGAGGTTAGGGCGCGGACCCTTGGGCCCATTCCTAGAGGTTGAATTCCGAAGGACAAGGTGGAAGACGTAGTAGCCACAGTCGATACTCCCACTCGCGTAGCCAGTACGAGTGAGTTCCTCCTGCAAGGGCTACTATCCGCGGTGTGCATGCACATCTGCTAGTGGCCCGGGAAGCTGCCCTCCGCCGCGCACAGCCGGCCACAGGGCACCTCTTCGCTGCCCGCTGAGAATAGAGTGCAAAGGCCGCTTAACCTCGGCAGTGAGGGACTGGGACCAACGGGAGACGTTTGACCTCCGCTACCTTTTTTCTACTTTTCTGAGCCAGCACTCAGCCAGGCTCTCGTGGTTCCCCACGGTCCTACAGTGTGCGCGCTGGCCCCACGGGGTCTTGACCAGATCTTTCCTCTCAGTGTCTTCTATACTTGGAATGAAGCTTCCGCTATAACTGCAGTCTACGCAGGAGGGGTGAGGTCCGTGGCAGCTTTGCACGGGGTTCCAATTCAAACGGGATATGGCCCCTTCTAGAGAGATCTGTGGACACACTTGGACAAAAAAATAACAGCTAGGTCCGCTTTCCTTAGCTGGTCATCCAGGTATGGGCCTTAGAATCTGTGAATACCTTCGTAAAATCATGTGTGTGCAGACAAGTACCTTAGTACTTGTAGGGATGTGTAGCCATCAAAATATGCATTCTGGATATTTTCCTGGTAGCAGCATACTGTAAGCCGGGCCCGGTCTGGGGTTTGAAACACGAAGCCTTGGTTATTTCCCGAGAAACCGGCAGCAACAATGCAGTGGGTACATTTGGGGACCAAGATTCCATCTACCAGGCCAAGGATCTGGCCTGAAGCGGGGGGGGGGGGGGCGCAGGTTCTCTCCCGGCCAGGATCCCGGAGGTCTGCCCCTTACTCTATCCCTCGCCGCCCCGCAGTTTTCCGGCGGGCCAGCATTATCCACTTTGAATATTCCGTACTTTCCCTTTCCTCCTTCCCCATCAAACTCTTGCTTAGAACATCCGCGGATCATCGAAAACTGGCGCTGGGGCGGCCCAGGCAGCCTCTCGAGCGGCGCCTCGCGGCTCCCAGCTCCCGCTCGGCCCCTCCCCCGTGTTGGGTCTGCCCCTTCCCTCCTCTTCCCAGGAACAGGGGCCCCCGGGGGAGTCCCCCGGGCCGACTGTGCGTGTCTCTTTAAGAGGCCCCGGGGGGCGCCTCGCGGGCCGCCCGGGGCTGAAGGGGGGGGGGAGGGCGCGGGCGGGGGCGGCTGGCGCCAGGCGGCCGAGGCTCCACAACAAAGCTCCGGCCCCTGTCACTTCGCATCGGCCCGGCCCCGCAGACGGGCGGGGGACGCGCGCAGCCTCCCCTCCCTCTCCCAGGCAGTCTGGGTGGGGGCTTCGGGCGGGCGCGGGCCAACGGGCCCTAGGCCCATTGCGCGGGTTCAGTATTCTGCGCTGTTTCCTGAAACAAGCAAATTGTAAGCGGGCAATCTGGCTGCCCGTCCGAGTGACCTTTTGCAGGGACGATCCTCAAAATCGCTGGAGTCTCTGTGTCTTCGTGCAAAACTACGGGTTTTTTTGTTTTTTGTTTTTTTTTTTTTTGCAGGAGCCCACACAGGGTGGATAAAGGGACCACTGGGTAACGTGTGGTCCTGGGGCAGAGCGGGACAGCCACGCCAGGAGAAAACGTGCTTCTTGGCGTGCGACTGTGCCTGGGCAAAGCTGGGGTGCCGCGTGTGACTCTTTGCTTAGGAACAGCTGTCGGGGTGCCATTTGGCGCCTCCCTCCTGTCTTGGTGGTGGCGTGCGTAGTGGAGTGAATCAAGACACGCAAGCAAACAGTTGCTTCCCGTCCGTGTCTTCTCCGCCGGACCAGTGCCTCCCGGAGCCTTGGCGCCAGCCAGCTCGGTTTAGCAGTGAGGCTAGGCTCCCCCGCGGTCCCGGGTCTGACCAGGCTGGAGGCCGCGGCCTCTGTGACCCCAGTCCGCAGCGGCGCGGTCTGTCCCGTCCACTTAAACAAATTGCGGCTGACAGGCGCGCAGTCTCCCTGGAGCCGCACTTCGCCAGTTGCCTCTCTCCCCAATTACTCTGCGCAGGGTCGACACAACTTGTAAGGGTGGGGCTGCTGACCACTCGAGAAGAGCAAGCCGCTTGGCCACCCAACTGGTCCTGGTATGGGCACAGTCTAGTACTGGGACCGGCCACAGGGCCACTTCTAGATCTAGGTGGTGCCTGGACAGTCACGGCCTGCCTGCTGCGTGGCCCGATTCCTGTCTTTCAGACTCTAGCAGAAGTGAGGTTCAGCTTGGCTGCCTTGACCTGGGACAGACATGGTCGTTGGGAGGTGTCTCCTTACATCTGAGAACATTGATGTAGTGGGGAACCAAGGCTGTGTCCTCCTTAGACTTGTCCCCTCCCCAGAATTTTGGGAATCCCCTGGGCACTGTTAAGTATTCACTGATCTGGTCTTAAGGGCTATCCGCTGTTGCAGCTTAAAGATGCACATGCCTAGACGTACACTATTGTAGTAAACTCTGAAAATCACGAAACAGCATTGTGAATAGCTGGATAGAGCAGTAAAGCTCAGGAAGGATTCCTAGGTGGGGTCCACCTGTGACAGAGGGGCAGGCTGGTCTGAACACACTTACCAGGCTGACTCCCTTTTGCCTGGAGTTGGATGGGAGTTCTCTGGAGTAGTTTAGGTCACTGCAGCAGCGGCCCCTCTCTCCCTGCCAATGAGTTACCTAAATTGAAGTCTCTAAGCAATTTGTTGCTGTGTCCATCTTGTTGTTCTTGCTTCTCCTTCTACAATCCCTGTCCTTTACAAATGAGAACCCTGAAACTCAGAGATGTTCATATACAGTTCCTCATGACAAAGTTAGAGAGGAACCCTGGACTTATAAAGAAGATGGCCCCAAGCTACTTCTTAGAAAGATTCCATTGCTGCCCTACTTAGAGAGTAAAGCCAGGCAGACACTCCAGTGTTTCTAGCCTCTATGGGGTTCTAGCTCCTAGGTCCAGTCTGCAGGAGGTGGCCGCAGGGACAAGGGAGTTATTTAGGGACAGGGGAGTAGCTTCAAATCAGCCAGAGGCCCTGGCTGGAAACCTGAAGGGGCAGGGCATGAAAGTTGGTAGGATGAGGCCCCGATTGTATGAGGGCACAGGATAGAGTGGTCAGCTGGGATTCAGGCAGCTCTACAGGAACTGGCTGGTGCACATGAAGCAGCAAGGTGCAGATGGGTTAGCAACTAGCTCTGTGACTCCCTGAAACTGGACAAAGCCCTGCCCTTCTCTGGAGTGGTCTTGTCATCCACAAAAGAAGGATGGACCAGTGTCAAGCACTTTTGGTTTATAGTTTCTGCAAAAAGAAAAAAAAATTTAAGTTACTTGAGGAAACACCTACTGCAGCCTGGAGACTATCTGATCTGGTTTCTGCATGATCCTAGAGAAACTGGCCCTGGTGCTTGAACTTGCCTTGGAACCACCAGTTCATTAAATCACTTCCACACAGTGTCATGCCTTTTGAGTTCATTCCCAATCCAGTTTCCATCCGCCTCTTTGCAGACCATCCAAGTATTTTTCTCCCATCAGAGGAATTCCAAGGAATAGGTTCTTGGCTCTCAAGGTCACCTGGCCCAGCCACACTTAGATTCATGTTCTGATGACCTTCTAGGTGATGCTATCAAGAGGTCCTGTGGGAAGAGGTGCGGAGGGAGAGGAGGGTGGGGGTTGTTTTGGAAGTTATCTGTCCACGATAGGAGGCTGACTGTTTAGGGCTAGTGGCAGTCAGATTCCCTGTGGCAGGGTCCCTAACCCTCCCAATTAGCCAGAGGCCAGGTCCAGGGCCTTTCTGATAACCTGAGCTCCAGCAGGCAGTCACCACGGGGCCAGCTTATCTGGGTTTTCTAATCCTCACCCTTCCCCCACTTACTCAGAGTTGCCCTGACTGCAAGCAGATGAATAACCAGATTGTCCTGCAAGCTCAGTCGCAAGTCCAGCCCTACACCCACCACTTTCCCTGACTGGAGGAGGCAATAGCCCTTCTGCCCTCGCTGGAAAAGAAGGGCTGGGCCAGGGTCTGTTGTTTCTCTGCATGACTGAGAAAGTTCCTGACAGCAAAGGTTTTAACCCATCTAAGGTCTGGAGGGTGGCACATGCTTGGCACAAGCCTTGTGCTTGCAACAACTTCTGCACCCATCCCAAGTCAGCCAGGACACTGGTTGTATGCACAGACAGCTGTGGTTCCCTTTTCGTGTGAAATTCTGCTTCAGCTGGAGATGGAGGCCTCTCCCATAGTGTCTCCACTATCTGGGCTTAGGGCTCATGTTTCCAGTACTCAGGACCCCAGACTGGAGGGTGTGATTTAGGTCTCTTCTATTCATAGACCCTAATGACCTAGTAGAGGGGAATGAAGATTAAATTCTAGGCATGAGGGATGGGATGGGGTCTTAAGTGGAGAACAGGAGACAGGAGCTGAAGATTTGGTTAGATGGACAGAAAGGCTACTTGCTGTGAGCTCAACCCTTCCATTAAAAACTTCACCCCAAAGCACACCGCCTCGGTGGGTTTCTTTCAATCTTCTAAGACCTCTGGGATCAAGCAAGGGTTATGTGTGTATGTGTGAGTATATATATAGCAATAGCAGCAGCAGCAGGGGAGGTAGAAGTGGCACAAGTCTCCTTTCTGCTGTTCAGTGCCGTTTCCTTATCACCATTAAAGAGAGACCAGCCTGGGTTACATGACACCTGCATCTCCTTGGGAGGGGGGAGCTGGGGTTCAGGAATGTGCTATCAGAGGTTTAAGGTAGGTTTTGCCAATACCCTTCAGTTGACAACTTTCTCATCTTTTGAGATTGAAAAAAGGCAATTCAGAGAGAAGGTGCCTGAAGACAGGAGGTGGGGGGCATAGACAAGCTCTTCTCTCACAACAACCCACTATACATTAGGGTCGAGGCTGGCCTTCATGGCCACTAGTAGGGCAGTGCCAGTTTGGCACCTGCAGAACTCAGTGGCTCTTATTATAGACAAGAGTTCAGATAATAGATGTTAGTCAAACTCTGTCTAAATTCCAGTTAGAAAATATTCTTCCCCTTTTCTGTCCAGTGTGTGTTCTCCCATCAGTTGCACCTTCTAGGGCATGTGACCAGACCCACAGGACTCTGCTCAGTATCTGAAGAGGACCCTGACCCCAACCAACTCAGAGATGGACACCAATTGCAGCGTGATTTATTGGACAAGACGTGCACTTTTGGACAGGGCCTCAGTAACCACAGTTTCCTTCACTGAACAGTATAGGACCAGGGCACAAGGGCTTAAATATAAGACAAATTCTTCCCTCCAGTCTGAGTGATGGGGAAGCAAGATGCCAGGAGAGGCTTCTCCTTCTTTCCTCCTTCCCTATTACTCGGCCTCAGTTTATCCTGTGCTGGGGGGACTGAACAGGAGAAGCTGGGGGCAGTGTGTGTCACAGCCTGAAGCAGGTTAGGGCTGAGATTGTCCACTGAGGGCCAAAAGCCCAACTAGACCCTCTCTTCCCACCCATGCACCAAGATCTGGTGACTGTTTCCAGGTTCCCTGTGGGTACAGTTAGAAGATACAAAAGCGGATCCAACGCAGGACATTATGTGCAAATGGAGAAGGGACTGAGTTTCTGCAGTCTTTTTTGGCCACAGCCCCAGCTGACAGGAGTGGCAGAGGTCAGGGCGTGCCAAGGTGCTTTGGAGAAGGGTCTCTTCTAGCCCAGGTAGAATGGGCAGCTGTTTTCACTAAGCTTGGGGAAGATGGCTGATGAAAGAGGAGCAGAGACTGGCCAGAGGGGTCTTCTTCCTGGCCCTCTAATGGGTGAGCAGGCTGGTCAGTCAGAAGCAGATGGCTGGTGCCTAGGGGAAGCCGGAGGGGAAGAGACTGAGTGGCTGGCTCTCATTGGTAGGGAGCGGAGATCGGTAGCCATCGAAGTTTCTTGGGATGCTGCCACTGGTAGAGCCTGAGCTGTTACTCAGTGTCTCGATGCTTCCCTCTCGCTGAAGTTCTGCAAGACAGAGGAGAAGGCCAGGCCTGGTTAGAGGGGACTAAGAGGTGGAGGACACAACCTGGGCCTGGCTGCTCGCCGTGATGCCCCATTCTGGGTCCACTTACATCCTTCTGCAGGGAGGCTCCTGCACACTCCCTAGATGGGCCTGGTAGCACTTAGGTCACTGTGAGGCTAGCCAGGGAAGGAGAAGCCCCCTTGGCTGGCTGACTCCAGTTTTTGACCTGAGTGTTCCCCTCACTGTGGGGAAGCCTTCAGCTCTGAGGCTCTGTGTGGATGACACTGCTATTCGTAGGGCACAGGTTGGCACCTGAGCACACACTCATGCTCAAGTAGCACACTTCTCCAAGTCCGTGTATATTGTCCTGGATCACCAGAGGCAGAGAAGCCAGGGCAGGAGAAGGGCTGCCAGCCTGCCTGCCATTCCTTTCCCAACTGACCTGTCCTCAGAACTTCTGCCCTGGCTCAACCATCACTTGTTCACTCATTGTTACCCATACCATCTGGCCATTTGCCAGGCCTTGATACCTTCTTCAAAGCATTCTGCTTCCAGGTAGGCACATGCTTAGTTTGAGGGGTGTCTGTGCCACTGTAGAGGGGCTCCCTGCTTGTTAGAATGCTTCCTTTCTCTTTCCCCTTTAGCCCTCCCCAAGTCTCTTGAAGGCCCACAAATGGACATGCTGAGAGTTGACCTGTAGAGTAGGAGGCAACCCCCCCTTTCCTGTCCCTTACACTTCATGTTGTCCATCTTGACTATGGCAGCCAGACCTATCTCATTCAGCTATGAACACCTTAACTGCCTTATCTCTTTACCCAGGAGAAGAACTGGAGCATATAGAGGGTTGGGACACGACTCCATGTTTGCAGATTAAAGGAGGAAAGGAATATTTCTTGGCTTTCTGAGGTTGGCCAGTTCCCTGTCAGTTCTGAGATACAGGTATGTGTATGCCATGACAGTTTCTGGAGGCTTCCTCGGATGTAGTGATCTGTAGCCTAGCTTCCTCCTCAGTACATCTGCTTGTGACTGTGGGGTTTGCTTCTCCATCTCAGGAGTGTAGATCTCAAAGTAATTATTTGAAACTGCAAATGTGCCCAATAGTACACTCATCTGGTCTTGCTTGAGAGCTTGGTTTTCAGCCTGCATCTACTTCAGGTCCCTGCCACCAAACATATGCAGTACAGCTGGCTTTAGTTAGGAAGGGGTCATGGCCTTCATTCCTGGGCTACTCACCACCAGACCAACACCCCCATACTTTGCAGGCCACCCTTATAGTTCATATGCTGCGCAGCAGCAGCAGCAGCAGCAGCAGCAGCAGCAGCAGCAGCAGCCATAGAATGCAAAAGAAAAGCACCTACGTGAGTAATGTCTGAGCTAAAGCCCAGATTAGGTGAGCATACCAAGACACCACAGCTTTCCAGCAGGTTGCAGGCAATAGAAGGGGACTCTGGACACAGGCTGAATGAAGGAGTAGCTGTGGTCCCTAGATCCTAAGAGACACTGGTTGTCCATGATGCCTTGGTCTTGGGAAAGCCAAGAGATAACTGGGCATGGGCAGAAAATAAGGCTGATCATTTGGGGAGTCAGCCACTGTGCAATGAGAAGAAAGGGTAGGAGAGCAAAGGAGGCCCTGAGAATTCCACATGGAAACAGCAGGCTCCAAGAACGCCCCTTTCTCTCTATCCTTATTTATCCACGAGCAAGCAGTTTCCCCGGGGAGATTCCAGGTCCCCAGTTAGTTTGAGGTCCTTGCCCTCCTGCAGAGCCATCCTGGCACTAGGGGGCGCTGACAGCAGGGCCAGGATGGCAGGGGAACAGGCAGTAGCAAGAAAAGCAGGGGCCTCCTGAGGATCTGGAAAGACATCAGACCTGAGGAAGAGCGCCCCAGATGAAGGAGCAGGAGAGGTTATTAGTAGGGGGAAGGGTGGCCTCCTTCTTGATGGAAAATGCAACATATCTACACTGCCAAAGAAGCGGAGGAATCCAGAGTCCTGGCCCAAGCATGGCATCCCACTGTTCTTCAGCGGTCACCCCAGCAGCCTCAGTGACCCCACCATACAAATTGAGTCGATGCACCCCATCCATCATGTGACAGTGTAAAGAAAGTTGCCGGGGGTGGGGGAGTGTTACAAGATGTATGTGCTGCTGCTCTTGGAGGCTAGGCATAGCCAAGCTGCCCAGCTTACGCTTTCCCTTTGTTACTGAAACCTGGGTGAGATGGGGCTGGGCAGGATCCCCCCTCCTTTTCCTCTCTATCTCAGAGCACCCAAAGCTCTGCTGTCTCCCCACAACAAGGCCCTTGATTAGCCTGCACTGGCTGCCTGGGTCTGCAACCCTCCAGACCCGTCCCTATACATCCAGAGTGGTCAATGGCATAAACCTCTGTTCACTTTTCCTTTATTTAAAGACTGGTAGCCACTTCCAGGAGTTCCCTGGCCTACCAGCTGGCCTTTCATAACCTGCTTTCCAGGGCTGACCCCACTGGTCAAGGCATTTGAGAAAATGAATCTGTGTGGATGACTTTAGGTCCATAGGTCCAGATGGCCTGCTCATCTTCCCAAGCTTCTCATGGGTGTCCACTTTTTCAAGAGTCCCCCAGGCTTCACTGAGCTCCATGCTGACTCCCAGCCACCAGGTGCCTTGAATGCTCCTAAGTGTGTCTCCCTTCAGGAGGAAAGCCCCTGGAAGGGGCTCTCATTTCTGCATCCCTCATGGTGATTCTGGGCCCAGAAGATAACTGTGCTTAAAAATCATTTCCAGAATGAATGATTGATGAGGTCAAGGGGACATGGGGCTTTGTCACTAGCATGAACAGTGAAAGAACCAGGGATTTGGCTGGTCACTGTGATTGTCTCCAAGGTAGTATGTATCTTTTGTCAAAACTTTTCTCTCCTTATCTCCCTGAAGACGCAAAAGTGAGAGTGTGTAGAGGGGGTGAACATAGAAGAGGAGTGCACACAGGAGGCCCCCCCTTCAAGTCACCCCAGCCGCCCAGCCCTAGGAGCAAGCGGCGAATGGAAACATGTAGCCTTACCTTCCTCCATCGCGAACGCATGCTTTGTTACTGTTGGGTTGCTCACGGACGCTGGGCTGTTGACATTGTTTTTTTTTTCCTTTTTTTTTCCCTTTTGAAAAGAAAAGCATTGAGGAATCCTTTTTTTTTTTTTTTTTAAAGATATGGACAATGATTGAGAAGTACACTGGTTTCTGCAAGCAGGAGGAAAAGGTGGAAGGAGGAGCACAGGGTTGTCACACAGGAGAAGGGCAAACTTGCAGCAGGATTCTGTGATTCAGGACAATGACATGCATGTGTAGGTGGTAATGGCAAGGGACGGGGTGGATGGTAACTGGTCCGAGGGTGGGAGTCGGGGAGACAGAGGTAGAAGTATTGTGACCCTTTCAGTATGGGGTTAGGAGAAAAGGATTCACATGTTAAGCATGATAACAGCTTCTAGGAAGGGACAGACAGGGATTCATGGCCCATGCAAATGCCAGACCAGACAAGGACCCCATGCAGGTGGGCTGCTGGGACAGGATGGAGAAAGACACAGGCTACCGAATTTTCTGGGAAACCCTGGACATTATGACCTGATGATCCCATTCTGGTTCCTCCTCAGTCTCACCCTCCCCAGCTCTGGGCAGCTCTCCAGCAGTGCAAGTTGTCTGATGATGAGAGTCCATCAGAAACTGACCAGGACCAGAAGAGAACCTTGGGGACCGCATGATGGAGAGGCGTCTTTAGTGGCATCAAGACTGTGGCCAGGATAGATGGCCTTAAGATAGCTGTTCCCTTGGTCTCTGAGAAGCATAGGGCATGGGGAGTCACCCCTGGTAAAGTGGCTAGATTGTCTGAATACCCTGCTGTTATCCAGGGACTTGGTATCTCTAGGAGGTAAGAGCAATAACCCCATCTTGCAGATGTAAAGCCAAGGATGAAGATGAAGCTGCTGGCCCTGGGTTCACCCTAGAGGGAGAACTGGTACTGGACCAGGCCTCAGAATATTGATAACCCAGACCCTACTGAGTCTGACCCCAATACCCATTTCTGCCACCCACAGTTGCTTCTGTGACAAAGTTGGGATGGGCAGGTCACAGGGGGGCAGACAAAGAGAAGGGTACAGCCATGAGAAGGGGCAGCAATGGCAAGAGAGGAACCTCTGTTTTCATGAAATAAGACTTAGGACAAGGGATTCATATTACCCCTAATCCATATAGCACCTGTTGAACTCTGAAGGTGTACAAAGGGTAGAGAGAGGTTGTCTAGCCTCTTATCTGGGACTATACATGGAGAAAGACATAGTTAAGGGGCCACGCTCAGTTTATCCAAGGACACAGCTGTCCTCACCCCTTGTCTCCTTCTGCATAGGTAGTCCTTGGCCAAGTGTGAGCAGCAGGTCTGAATAAGACTTTTCCCACACTGGACACTTTATTGGGCATCATGGTGCGAGGAAGGTGAACCACTGAGGGCACCAGGCCTGCGTTGAGAGTTGGGCAAGCTACGGAAGCTGAGGTGGAAGGATGACCTTAGCAATAGGCCAGAAGTGAATTCTACTTTGGTCTGGGTGTTCTTCAGGTCTAACCAATCTGAAATCCTTGGTGTGTGTCTTGGGAGTGGGAGGAGTTCCTGGGAGGAGTCTCATTTTGGAGAGCCCAAGTCCCAGGAATTCAGAGGGAGCCCGGTTTGGGGAGCTGAGAGGGATTGGTGAGGGCAACTGCTGTGTGTTTGGTAAGAGGGTGTCTGGGGCCCAGGGTCAGCCTCCAGGCAGACTGGGTACTTCTGCTACCACAAAAGGATCTGCACATACTGCCTGCCTCCTCTGGTTTTCCTTCCTTGGAGGCTCCAGCCAGGCTTTCTGTGCATGAGTGAAAAGATGCCCTCATTAAAGGGATCAGCAGAGCACTTTTATTGGACCCTGACTGAAGCCACACACCCCAGTCCTAAACTAACCACCCAAGCTGCCCGGTAAAAGGTTGGAGGAGGAGTTTGCCCGATAAGGCTCTGCCCACTTCCTGCAGTGACGGGGAAAGGCATCCTCAGCTGCCTCAGCCTGAGAAGCCAGCCAGGTGGGCAGGCCATCTGCCTGGAGGCTGGAACAGTCTAGGGAAGCTTCTAAGAATACAGGCTCTGGCCACCTGTCTGGGAGACTTGGAACAAATGACTCAGATCTGTGTGCCTTGGGTTCCTGAGCATGATGAGAACCGTGTCTGTTTGTAAGAATAAAATTAAATAATGCATGTAAGAGTCCATCATGAAGTGTTGAGCCCCAGTCAGCAAATGGGAGCTACTATTGTTGCAATCAAATTAGACACTGATTAATCCCAGGACTTCAGGGGCTTTCTCCTAGCAGGTGCCTCGGACACTAAGGCCCCCACCAACTCTGCCTCCATTGGAGTCTGAGCAAGATGCTTGCTTTTTAATCAAGAAATGGTCCAGGGAGGTAGATGGTAGATGTGTTTACAAGCTTTTCATTTCCCTCCTTGCCTCTTTGCAAACTCTCTCTTCTGAGATGGAAAATAAATTCCTAGTGCTGTTGACATGCATTGATTTTTTCCCTCCTGTGTCCACCGATCAGTCCATCCCCTCCACCCATTAGCAGAGACTGTGGTTAACACCCTTGCTTGGGCCAGGTTTGATGGTGGCCTAGGACAGTAGATGGTCACAAAGCAGACAACCAAACTGCCCCGTCTTATCCAATTCTTAGTTCTTAGCAGGGCAAGCAGGCAACAAACAAACAAGACACAGCTTTGGTTCCTTTCTGCTTGAGAATTCTTCAGTAGGGAAGCAGGTACATATGTGTTCCTCTCATTAAGAAGTTAGAATTGTCACATCCTCCCTTGATGGGAGGACCATGAGGAGGCCAGGCACCCCTAAGACTGTCATAGGTTCACAAACTGACTCAAAATGGGGTCTGTCCCAAGCAAGTTGTTGGGACAGAATAGCTGGCCCCAGTGCTATCTAGAATGAGGTAAGCAGCTGCTGGTTTGATACCAGCTCAGGGCCTGCTCTCTTGGAGACTGGTGGAGGAGGCAGAGGCCAGTTTAGTGGGAAGCAGATGGTATCCGCTGAGGTTGCTACTATACGGGCAGGAGCTAGCTTTAGTCCTCATTCAGAGGTTGAAAGTGCCCTAGTTAAAGGAGGCAGTTTAGGGGAGGCCTTATGTTTTCTCTGTGTTCAGCACCTCTGAGGCTATCTGTATTTTCCCTCTGTGCCCTTTCAAGCCTGCCCCTCAAGCGTCTAAACTTGTAGACATGCCAACAGATGGGGGGGCTCCTTGCCCACTTTGGTCAAGTATGGAAAGGGGCTGAGGCTAATGGAGAATGACACAAGAATCACTTTACTCTTCTAACAGGGACTCTGGGACCCTCACCAGGCATGCTTTCTAGAAGCTGCAAGACTGAAGATGAAAGGGTTCCTCCCATCATTCCAATCACAGGAGTCCTACTCTGGAGACAAGAAATAGGGCTAGCTCTGGCCTGCTCTTATCTCTAGGACTTAACACCTAAGTCTCAGCCTAGACCTCTGGATGGCTGACGCCACATCTCCTGGTGTCTACGAGAGAGAGAGAGAGAGAGAGAGAGAGAGAGAGAGAGAGAGAGAGAGAGAGAGAGAGAGAGAGAGAGAGAGAGAGAGGGAGGGAGAGAGAGAGAGAATACCTGTGGAGCTTCTCAGAGCTCTACAAGTACAACAGCTTGGGATAGGTCTATTTGATTCCTGACCAGATCAACCCACAGGACTCCCAAGAACATGCTCGTCCTACTTATTGCCCAGCTGTTGTTCTTGATTCCCTCTAGTATTGAGACAGATGAGGCCAAACCCCATGATCTATTCTGTCCCCAAGATGTTCCTAGCAATGAAGGTTTATTTCCTCTTTTCTCAGACCAAGAAACCTAGAACTGTTTCTCTTCATTAAAGGACCATGCCCAGGTACCTAGCAGCCTGGTTTGGGGATAGGGAAGATATAAGAACTAGGAGACCTCAGATACTCCTGGGATAGGCTAACAAAAGCCTCTTGCTTTGGCTTCTTCACAGATAAAATAACTAAAGGAGGCACATCCTCCTTCTTCCCCACTCCCTTCCTTCTGATGACCAAAGAGGCCTCTGCTCCCAGCAGCAGGCTGGTATGGCACCAACACCACTAGGTAGGGACCTGACGTCAGGCATGACCACTGAATGAATCCCTGGTGGGCCTGTGAGATGGATATCATTACAGGAGAGATGCATGTTGGAACATCGCAGAAGGAAGACCAAAAGCAGGAGAGCAAGGGGAGGCTCGGACAATGACAGTACTCAGGAAGGAGGCCTCCCGAGTTCTGCCCTGTGCTCATCAGCCTCATGGCCTCCAGGTCTGCCTGATAGAGTTGACAGAGGGCATCTTGTTGCACATGTGTGCATGTGTTCTTGTGGGTATGGTAGAGGCAGGACCGTGAAATTCCCAGCAGAACTTATACCAGTGTGGCCCCACATCTCCAGAACTATCTTTGAAAATGCTGAAGATCAGCATTGACTGGTAAGGTCTGGGCCTGAGGGGGTATTGGTGCTTCCCACAGCCCCCAGAGACTCATACTAGTAGGGCTTCAGTAACCTGCTCCAGAAAAACCCACACAACCTGAGTCTTCCTAAGTCTCAGCTCAGGAGAAGGAAGGAGGACCAGCTATCTAGACCTTATTACCATGAGCCTACTGACCTTCTTGGAATCCTGGAGTTACAGTAACTCTACACGCTGACCAAGGCTGAGTCTGAGAAAAGATGAAGCTGTTCTGGTTCATGCTTCCCATCTGAGGCGTCTGGTAACTAGCTGAAGCCAGACTTTACTTGGCCCCTGCTGTGCTTGCTGTGGAGGGCCAGGTTGTGGGAGAAAAAGTGAGCACTGCTTTGAGCCCAATGTCCCAGTCAAGTCAATTCTTCTCATCTAGACCAGGAGGGGGAGGGTGTGCTTTGGCGATGTCATTGGATATGTAAGGCTCTCAGGAGAAAATGTGCCAGGAGCTCTTAACACTGGTTAGGAGACTGCACCTTCAGCAGATGCCCCTATCAAGGAATGGAACTGCTCCTTGTAGCTCTAAGTCTTCATACAATGTCAGGAACAAAGCCTCAGCAGATGCCATTGAGAGCTAATACAGGGAGTGCCAAGTCTGGTGGTGTGACAGGAATTCTTGGTATGAGCTCTGAGCAGGTCCAAAGGAGTCTTGGGCACTGACTTGGGTGCCCATTCCACATGGCTGTAAAGAGGAGACAGGATTTGAAACACTGCCTGGGAACCAGGGGCCTGGCAGTTGGCCTGGACTGACAAGTCTCCTAGAAGTTCAGTCATGAGGCTGAGAAGCTCCCACCCCAACTCTCAGGCAGGGGACTTCCCAAGCTAGCCTCCAGGCTTGTGAGATAGTACAGAGGCTGCAGACCAGGGGAGAGACACTACGCTTTGAATATTTGTTGGCCAGCGGGGCCAGACCCACATCTGGTTTTCATTCAAATGTCCAAGTGTAATTAAATTCTCTACACCACAGAGGAAGAGTTTGGTAAGATGTTGACTCTCTCCCCTACCCCCTTTTTCTATCAAGGTTAAGAAATCACAGCCCTTCATTCCGTTGACAGACCCATTCTCCTCTCTGCACTGGCTTATCCCAGGCTCTGGAAACAAAGGCAGACACTCCTCTCTCCCTCCCTTCCCTGGTCTTACTATGTTGGATTAGCTGGTCTTGAACTCCTGGGATTAATTATAATCCACCTCATCCTCTCTAGTGCCTGGATTACAGGTGTATGCCTCCTGTGTTTTCTAGAACAGATGAGTTGGATGCATCATATGACATAGGCAAATTGCTTTTCACTCACTTCTGTCTACCCACTTGAGAGTATGAAGAGCTGAGGCCAAAGCTTCAGAGTTATGGCTGAGCAAGTCTGCATTGGGGGGGAGTAGGTAGTTCAAGGAAGATTCCTGTCCCTCCTCCTGTAAGGGTGTCTGAGGAGATAGTCACTGCCTAGGTTTACTTCAGTGACACCACATTCATTTACTGAGAGATATAGGGTGTCCTGTGACACTCTGCCAAGGGAATCTCCTCTGGATCATCTCACTAAGTGCTTGAGGCTGATGATTCTAGAAGCTCTGGGATAAGCAATCGCCTGTACTGACCCAAGGGAGTCCAAGGAAGGGTTAAAGTACTCCCCTACTTCTCCCACCTCCGTGGACACACATACTTCCTACTTTCTCTCTTTGTGGTCTCAGGACTGATACACAGGAGCACCCCTTCCCTAGCTCACCTTACCCCCACACTAGAAGGAATCATAAGTTTACTAGACAAGAACAGGAGCAGTATCTGAACCACCCCAGCAATCCTGAGGTCTCCATCTCACAGGATACCTTCTACAAAGGGTGTGCGGTTGAGTTCTCCATGAAGAGAGTGCCCCCCCCAACACCACAGCCTCAGGGCCTCCTCCCAGCCATGCAGAATGTTTTTGAGATGGCTGCTTTTCTCAGCCTTCCTTTCCACCAGAGCATCTTCCGTTTATGGCGTCTTTTTGCTTAGGGATTTATGACTTTCATGGTAATGGGTCCCATTCTATTTCCTCCATGTCTGTATTTCCAGGCATTGTGGCATAGACTTTACGAGAGTTTCTTAATAAGTGCAGGTATTTTTTCCCTTTGAAACAGACTACTCTGTGAGTTAATGACTTCTTGTGGGTGTGGATGCTACCCAGAGACACTGACTAGGGGGCCGACTGGGCTGGGGTAGGGACAGAATTTTCTAGATTAAGCAACACTGTGTTGAGATTCTTTAAAACCTTGGCTAGCTTCTATTTTAAAGGGCCATGAACATTCTTAACCAGAACTAAATCATGCACAGGCACACGTGCATTTATGTTGAAGCCTGCTCACTTGGGGGATAGGCATGTACATATGTAAGCTGGTATGAAACCAATCTTGCTCTAAGCGAAAATTTTTTTTTGTATTTGCTTCCAAATTAAACTTGAGTTTAGTAATGGATTTGAGTTCTTGGTGGCATTTAATGCCAGGACCACGTATCTGGTAACCTCTCCACCAGTGAATAAGGTTTTAAGGATTTTGACACAGTTCCTGGGTCAGTGGTCCCAGGCTAGGCCTAACACAAGAATGTATGAGGAGGTTTTCTGAGCACAAGGGTTTCCCGCCTTGTGCTCTGGAGCCTACCTTCTGTGAGCAGGAGGGATCATAGTCTCACTAACTGCAGTGGTGCTGCTGTGCCTGTGAACCAGGCTGGGCTGATGTGGCTCTGTCTTTTGTGCTGGGCTCACAGACAGGCTGCTGGTGCCGGGCCCTATTCATTATTCAATTCAGCTAGCTCAGACGAGCCTTTCCATTTGCTCCTCCAGGAGGAATAACAAATCTAGAAATGCAATTCCACTTTGGTGTATTAAGATATTGATTTGTCCGTTGAGCAGAAGTGCATTTCTTCTGCCAGCCCTCCCGTGGGGAGGAAGGGGTTAACCAAATGTTTATCACAAGGCTGGCTTCAGAGTTGAAAGTAATGTGATCAGTAATGAATTTTGTGTTACATTAGGTTGTATAAATGGACAGACAAGCGCAGACAACAAGTGGCCAGGAGTCGGGGCTAATCTAATGATGTAAAAATAGAGACAGCACCAATTATACTAGGGGCCAGCTCCAGGCTCCTGCAGGGACTTCAAATGAATAGGTACAAATCAAATTACTCACTAATAGACGCACTACAAGAGGGGCAGTCAATGGTAAATGCATTAGAGCCCAGTGACCTCTCTGCTCTGCACAGCAGAGTCCGAAAATTTGACTTCCATCTTTGGAGCTGGGGGCAGGGAGTGACTTTCTCAAAGAAGTTCTTGTTGGGTGAGAGATGGCCACCTCTCCCTATCCCAAACTTATCTCTCTTTCAAGAGACCACCTCCTAACTGACAGTTAACCTCTTGCCCTCATTCTAGTGCCTCCCTCACACTAAAGCACAAGCACCAGTGGGGTATCCACTTGAGCGACATGGATGGTGGGATGAAGCCTTCTGTGGAGGCAAAAGTAGGAGGTTACATACCCAAACACTTCACAGCCATGTGTCTCTCGGGGGTGATGTTTTTTACTGCTACGTCAAGGGCTGTGTCTGCATTGAAAATAAAATTATTTCTTTAAGAGGATCATATAATGGGACCTTTAATAACAGTCCAACAAAGAGCTGTAATCAAAATGAGTAGATAACCAAAATCTTGTTTGACCACCGAGAGCTTGTAGACAAGTGATTGTTGTTGGTTTCAGGGTCTGGCTCATCCCTAGATGAGCACCTCACCAGCAAAAGCTGAGAACCTTCTTCCCTCCATCTCCTCTGTGTGGGGACAGGGCAAGGATGGATGAGGAGGTCAAGTTGGCTCTTGGCTAGTTATCTTGGGTTTTCCTCCACCTCTTGGCTTCTATGCTTAGCAGTGTAAGTGGGCTACTTAGGTGATGTGCTCAGAGGCAGTCAACTGTATCATAGTTAGTTCTCGGTGGCTTGGGGGATGAAGAACGTTTGACACTGAAGTTCCAAGCCTTCCAAGGACCAGCCCATGCTGGATGAAGACAGAGCCCTGGAGACCTGGCTCAAGCTACCCCAAACCACTCTAAAGTCAGGACCATATGCTCACACACATCAGTGGGGAGATGGCATGTTGGCCCAGAGACAAAGGAAATATGCTAGTACAGTTAGTAAGGAGGTAACAGGGGCACGGAATTGAAAAATTCATCTTAAGTGAGTGAAGTAACTGGAAGGTGATCATTCCCAAACTCAGCTAAACACAGAAGGGTGAACTTCAAGCTGTGGAATACACTAAATAAGATATATAGATGTGGGACTGGGGTAGGGCTGTGCAGCATGGCATGGGGAATATGTGCCTATAGGGTCAAGGACTGTGTAGGGAGAGGCATAGGAAATACAGTGCCTGAAGACTGAAACCAGGTAGATGCCTGACATTCCGAAATGTCACCTGTTTAACATAGTCCAATGGATATGGCCTAGCTTTCCCTCTCCTTCACATCTAAGAGCTCAGACTCTCCTTCCTAAGTTGGCAGTGGGTCATTTCTAGCCTGCCTTTTCTGTGTGGATGCATCTCCTTCTCCTCTCAGCTATCATACCTAGTAGTTGGTGTGCATGTCTACCGTCTTCTGAGAAGCCAGGGCAGAAGGGAAGGTGGGCATCTGATCCTGTGACTGTGCTCTGTTCAGACCTCACACGTCTCAGAAGGCGCAGTGATTAGAGGTGAAATCACTAGCAAAGGAGAAGGAGGAACTGAGAAAAATCCTCCTTATGGTTAACCATTCACCTGTGCTAATGACCTAAGGGAGGGAGGGCTTTGGCAGCAGTGGCAGCCTTCCTCCGTCCTCTGCCACTGACTCATGTCTCACAATCACACTCACAATCATATTGGGGCAACATCTAGAGGGCGAAATCTGAAAGGTCACCAAGAAGGTCATATTGGCACTTCCTCCTTGTTGACAAGAACTAGTGGGATGCTTTGGGCAATGAGGAGCTTCTCAGTCTGTATTCCCACTATAGCTGCCCACCCTAGCTAGGGCTCCAGAGAAGAAAAAAGAGAAGGATAGGCAGAAAAAACAACTAGTGAATATATATATTTTGAGCATGATAATTATTCCCCTGGTTTTGTCTGCCTGTCATTCACCTCTCAGAGGCCACAAAAACCCAATCAGTCATTCAACAAATATTAACTGAGAGACTCAGCTTGGCATTCATCCCAGTGCTGGATGCTGGGCAGGGAAGAGGCTAGTGATTAAAGGTAACAACCAGAATTGAGTCGAGGCCCACTCATGGCACTATGGATGAGGGAGGGGCTGAAGGGACCACAGAATCAGACCTTCCTCTGGTGGCATGTAGAGAGGAACCAACCATTGGCGGTTAATGGGAAAGGCAACTTACATCCTTTACCCAGGTCAAGTGAACTGTGAACAGGTGGTGTAGACATACAGAAAGGGGCAGAGAGCTTGTCTAAGGGATGACTGTGCAGAAGAGGAAGACAGACATGCTAGCAGAACCAGGGAGCAAGGCATATTCTGGGGAAGGAGAAACACAAGTTTGCATAAGGTCACAGTGGGACAGGGGAATCTAAAGTGATATGGGGAAGGAGGGCAGGGTGGGAAAGAGAGATAGAGAAAGGCCTGAGAGACACTTGAAAGAGTATGGCAATGAGCCTGGACAGGAGCCTGTAGGTACTTTCTGAGTTAGGGGAGTGACTCAGCAGTCAGATCTCTCTGGCTGTGGGTCCCCCTCTTGAGTAAAGGATGGGTCACATTCTGACCAGATAAGGCTGTCAAAATGATCAGAACTGGACATTCTTTAGAAATATATACATTGTGGGTAATTTTGGTTGAACCCAGATCTTCATGAATGTGAGGCAAGCATCCTACCACTGAGTGAGCTTATTTAAATTCCATTTTTTAAAAAGGATTTCAAATGTTTCATCCCTCCCTTCGGAAGCTGAGGAGAGAGCACCTAATTATCTGGCAGTGCTGGGATAATGAGAGGACATTGGTGTGGCGAGCTGGAGACCTGGGTATGCCGTGCATGCTGTGCTCCTGTTTCACATGCTGAAGGTGGTGAAGAAAGCAGGGCAGGACTTCATAGGGATGGGAGGAAGTGTTTGCCACAGTTACTGTCCTCCCTCCTGCTGTCTAAGAAGCGGAAATTGAACCCAGAGAGGGAAAGGTTCAGGGTCACAGACTTCTTTCATTTCTTGAGGACAACCTTCAAATTCCACCAGAAAGGAAACAGGCATTCTTCCCAGTGGCAGCAGCTGGTGGTGGGAACTGAAAGGATGCTCAGATTTAACCTTTGCTCCCAGTGGAAACAGGCGATCTGACATTGAATTGACACAAATAATAACACCAACAACACTGCCCCTACTGCTGCCACCCACCATCTCATCCTTACAGGCCGCTTGGATAGGAAGGGATTCTAACTGGAAACGTACTCTCTTCTCTCACTCCTAGTAACCAGGGCATCTGTGGCTGAAAAGTTCAGTTTTGTATCTGTTGTGACCTGAATATGAACCCCCCCTCCACCAGAGGCTCATTTATGGACCACTTGGTTCTTCGCTAGAGTGGTGGGAGTTATGGAAGGGAGGGGCTCCCAGAGCAGAAGAGGTTCATTGAAGAAAGGGGGTGAGGGAGGATCTTGCTTTCTCTGCTGCCTGACCATGAGGTGAAGAAACTTTTCTGCCTATGTATTTGGGCACCAGGATGTGCTAAGTACTGAATTTTCTGAAATCATGAGATAAAATAAATTTATCCTCTTTTAAGTTGTTTTCCCATATATTTTATTTTGGCCATAGGAATGAGAATGCTAACTGACACTGAGTGATGATGAATGTTGTCAACTTGACTGGATCCAGAATCACCTAGGAGACACCTCCTCTAGGTCTGTCTGTCAGAATGTTTCCAGAAGACTGAAATGAAGAGGGAAGATCTACTCTGAATGTGGGTGGTACCATCTCATAGGTAGGGGATCTCAGAATGAATAAAAGGGAGGAAAAAAAGTCATGAGCACCAGTACTCTGCTTCCTGACTGCAGACACAAGATGACCAGCTGCCTCAGGCTCTTCTGCCACGCTGCAGCACCATGATGGATGATATCCCTTGTTAAATGATGAGCCAAAATAGATCTTTTCTCCCTTAATTTGCTTCTTCCAGGTGTCTGGACACAGAAACAAGAAAAGTAACCAATGCATACAAAGTTCTAGAAGGATCATACTCTGTGAGAGGCAAAACAAACCAGAGCTCTGTTTGGTCAAGACAGGCCCTGATGGGAAGCTGGGGAAGGGAGCTGGAGAACAGACCACAGCTCAGTGCCACATACCTTCTCCAGGGTTTCTTTTCTTCCAGGGTAAGCACTGTGGCTTACCTATTCTTTGCAAGTCTAGTGAGGGACGTGACAAATGTCTAAGAGTCTACCTGCCTGCTGTAACTATGTGATCACTGAGAATGCCATGAGAGAAGCCATTGAAAGAATTTTTATGAATACTTCTGGAGGAAAAAAGTTCAAGGTCCATTTAGGTAAAGGAAAGGAGAAGTTCTAGGTTCTCACGATGATGGTGGCATTTTTCCAGGTACCTGGGAGTTCCTTGAGGGGAAAGTGGCAAGCATCTGAGGGCATTAACCAGAGAAGCCTAGAGTCCCTGGGAAGAGAACCAGAACCAATCACAAGCTGTGTCTAGAGAAAGCTAGAGAAGTCCCAGATGGGAGAGAAAGAACCCTCTTTTCTCATCTGAAGAAGAGAGGCCTGGGAAAACAGAGAGATAAGACCTGGGAAGGAAGAAAAAAAAAAAAAAAGCTAAAGACAAGGCCACATGTACTGCCATAGTGAGCATCATGGAGAGGAGGAATGGTGTTACTCTCAAAAGATCAAAAGATGATAACCTGTCTTAGGATAGATGGAGTGAATAATTGAAAGAAAAGTCTGATAAACTGGAGAGGCTGAGAAAGAGGAGACGGAACAAAACTGTGAAAAGATCAGAACAACTTGGTAGTAGTACATAGCAGGCAAGGTGACCTGAGCCACGTTGGCCCTGAGAAGATAGCATCTTCAGCCTGCTCAGGATAGGAACAAAGTGGTTGATCCCAGACCACAGCAATCTTAGTACTAGCTCTATCTACCACTTGGCTCCTTGCCAAGATTGCTTTCTCTTCCATAGTCCAGAAACTATGGATTGAAACCTCTGAAACTGTGAGACAAAATATAATATCTCCTCCTTAGGGGGAAAACATCTCAGTACTGAGGCATGTGAAACCCATACTACACACACTACCAATTCCTACAGCCATGGCCAGAAGAGAGTTTGCTAAGGTACCAAGTTTGTCCTCCAAGTTGTATATTTATTTGAGGTGTGGGTAAATTTCTAACAATTGTCACTTTTTTTCCTCCCCACTTTTTTTCCTCATATAGTCCAAGCTAGCCTGTTACACCACATGTAGTCAAGGATGAACTTCTGATATTCTCCAGGTGCTAGGATTTACAGGCATGTATACCAGGCCCAGCTACAATTACATCTTCTGGAATGTCTTTGGAGGCCAATGTGATCAACTAGTTTTTTGTAAAGAACACTAGTGTAAAGAACACAGTTGTCTGCTTTCAGTGTAGTGTTAAACAGCAAGTAGGAACATTAGAAAGGTCAGAAAATTATTGCCCCAGCGTCTGTAATTTTGATTCAGCCAAGTGGTACCTTGTGACTGGAGTGGTACCTTGTGGCTCCTACTGCAAATGCAAGGAAATGTCCCTAGCCCTCAGGTGCAGATAAGCAGGTGTTCCAAGGTCTGTTGGAACATCTAATCCTTGAGGTAGGATGGGAGTGCAGCACACTGAATTATCTGGGTTAGGGCATTCATCCTCCAACTTTACTGTTTTCATCCCGATTAGCAGTGCATGGGAGCCTGCATGCGCATAGTGCTTTTAAGTTACCCTTCACAAAGTATAGGAAATCAGCAGATATTTGCTAGTTAACTTAATGAAACCTCCTGTAACCATTTAAAAACATCATGTTCAAAGCATGCTTTTCATGTTAAGGAAAAAAAAAGCATAGTCCTTTCAATAAATAAAAATTAACTGAAAATAATCCTGAAACCTGGTGTGTCAAGTAATTAATTATTACCCAGACAGTGGGACTTGGAGGACTTAGAATGAGCTATAGCACCCATGTTCACATTGCAGATCACAATTTCACAAAGTATGTTATGAAGTCAATTAGTGTGTTCCGATCCTTAAAAGCATAAGACAGAGAATAGGAACATGCAATGTCTATACTATTGTGTCATAAAGGTCTGCTTAGTGAACTGAGTCAGGAAGCAAGGATTTATGACAGGAGACAAAGTACAAAGGTCGAGGTTACCATGTGATTCCCCAAAACACAGTGTTTCTGGATTAAGAGAGTTAAGGAAATGGTAGAACAAGATGGAACCTCTCCCTGATTCAAAATACTGCAAAGAACTGAAAAGAGGACCAGCTGTCAGGAGGCTACCTACAGCATAGATAGATCCTTAAGACTTTAATTGGATGACCTGGGCCTGTGTACAAGGCCTGGACTTCTGATATATATTTTGTAGACAGCAAGAAGAGAAGTTTGTGCTAGTGATCAGAGAGGTTCAAGTTTAAAGAGAAAACATACTATATACCCAGGTTTTTAAAATCTACTCCCCATTTTGAATATCAGGTAATATCTACTTAGACATGAAACAATTGGAGTAAGTCAATGTTTTATTTTTAAAAAGTTTTTTTTGGGGGGGGGCTAGAGAGATAGCTCATGGGTTAAGATTCTGACTGGCAGCAGAAGGTCCTGAATTTAGATCCCAGGTCGCACGTAAAAACACCAGGAGGAGGGGCTGGAGAGATGGCTCAGGGGTTAAGCCTCTGCCTTGCAGGCGGAGGGTCCTGAGTTCGGATCCTAGACCCCACGTATAGACGCCAGGTGGAAGCGGGGGCGGCCTGCGTTTCCGGTCCTGGTAGGGTGGAGTAGTTCCCGAATTCGTCCGTGGTTCTACACACACACATACATACACACACATTCCCACACATGCATATGCACAATTGAATAAATAATAAAAAAATTTTAAAAAAAGAAAGAAAATATATGCAAAAAAGGAAGACAGCATTCCAGGCAGAAAAAGTTTATGCAGAGGCCTGGTGGCAGAGCCCTCCCTGTATCTGCTCTGGGTTCCAGAGATTCAACTCGACTAGAGCTCTGGCAGAGTAGCAAAGATGGTTCTGGAAAGAGTGTGCCTAGTAAGTCAGGGATGGTTTTGTACACAGGAGGTGTGTCAGGTCTAGGAGAAGTAAGGATGAGGCAGAGGAATTTAGCTTTTAGAAGTGTAGATTATCAGTGACTGGATAGATGGCTATGGTGATCAGGAGAGAAGCTTTCAGTTTATGGATGACTTCAATTGCCTTGTGCTGAGGAGAAGGGAAACTCAGGAAAGGAATGGAGGAACAGACAGAGGTAGAAGAAAGATCAGGAGCAGGAAGAGAAGCAGGCTCCACAAGGTGGAGATACCTGACTCTCTAGTGATGATTCTGGGGAAATGACTGGCTGGGCTGAGGGCAGGGACTGCTTCCCCCTTCACAGAAGAGAGGAAACAAGGTTGGGGAGGGATGCTTGGGATCTGAGTGGTAGGACGGGAGGTTTTTCAATAAAAACCATTCTTCTCTCTGACAGTGGGAGACCAGATGGTAGTAAAAGATTTTAGAAGAATGGGGAAATCTGAAACAGTATCAACACAGAAGGAAAGGCACTGATTTCAAGACAAAGAGTGAACATACATGCTATATTAAATCAGAAACTATAGGATCAAAAAACAGGGAACCTTTGCAAGAATGCAGAGAGAGGCTAGATGCTTCAGCAGAAAGCAGGGTCTGAAGAGCCACTGGCAGCCAGGGATATGTAGACCTTAGTAAACAGCTAGCACCAGGTTGATAGAGACCTTCTTCAGTCTATAAGCAGCACCCAGGTGGACATAGAAGACCTCAATCAGTAAACAGCACCCACATGGTTGAAGAAGAATTCAGTCAATAAACAGCTGGAACGCAGGTGAATATGGACCTCAGTAAACGGATGGCATTCAGGTGAATGTAGAAGACCTCAGTTCATAAAAAGTACCTAGGTAGGTATAAACTTTAGTCAATAAACAGTTGGCACCCAGGGAGGTATGGAACTCAGGCAGTAAATAGTTGGGATCAGGTGGGTGTAAAGTTTAGGCAGTAACAGGGACTGCAAATATACTGCAGCTGGACTTAGTTACAGGTCCTGGTTTCTGCTGCAAATATAGGTGACAAGTGAGGATGGAGAAAAGGTACTATGGATTGCAGAGCGCAGCTCAATGGCAGGTGAGCATGCCTCTGTGGAACAGTATGTATTTCTGTTACCTGAGCAACCCAGATATAAGAGCAGGACTAGATGGACCTCAGATGGAACGTTCTTTAAAGGAATGATGGGAGGATAACAGGCAAAGGATGCCAGGACATTAGCAAGAAAGCAACTTGGCCAGTTATGTCACAACTAGACTTGCAAATCACATATGTGAACTAATCGGACCAACTGACCAGCAGTCACCACCAAGGACTGAATTAACACCTTCCTTACAGGTTGAATGTGTTTGAATTCAAACTTCAATATGCATGTTAAAATGCAGGTGCTGGGCTATGGGTATTGCTTAGTGGTAGAATGCTTGCCTAGCATGTAGAAAATCTTGGGTTTAACACCCAGCATGAGAGAGGAGAGAGAAGAAAGAGAGGAGAGAGAGAGACAGAGAGAGAGAGACAGAGAGAGAGAGAGACAGACAGAGAGAGAGAGAGACAGAGAGAGAGAGATTGATCAGATGCTGATTCTGCTGGAGCAGGGTTGCCTGGGGATTCCACATCTGTCTCCCTTTCAGTTTTGGGCCTTGCACACCCTACATCCCCAGCCTATTCTGCATTTCTAATCTGCTCTTGGGTAAAGATGGTGCTGCTGAGCTGTAGACCACTTTAAAAAGTTAATATCTTTTCAATTAAATAAGAATTACAGATACTCATCATTGTGTACAACACGACGTTTTGAAACATGCACCCACCATGGAATGACTAAACAGAGCTAATCAACACGAGTACGACCTCACATACTTACCATTTGTTTGTGGTGAGGACATTTATATTTTAACATCTATCTTGCCGTTTTCAAGAATACAGTGTGCTGTTTACCAAGGCGAACATGTGGTACAACATATCTTAATTTTCTTCATTCTATTTAGCCAAACAAGCTCCTCACCTCCTCACTGTGGATAGCAGGACTTTCCTAGGTTTTGCTTTACTTGTGGAGAGAGCTCATCTGCCCTAGGTTTTGCTTTACTTGTGGAGAGAGCTCATCTGCCCTCCAATTGAGGTGGTGAGGCCCTGGAGGCAGCTGTTTTCAGGCGTTCAGTGACCTGTCTCATATGTTGATACTTGAAACTGATGATAATAATTCAGGAGTTTTTATACCACTGAAGTCCACAAGTCAGTTAAACATTTACCAATCTAGCACCAGCTAAGACGCCATTAACAGGGAGCCATGCTGTACAACAGGTTTTCGTGTCAAAGTCTGGAAAGCAAGTTTTGAGCTGGCTTCTGTGCTTCAGCCACATGTTGCTAAGGAGAACTCTGAGAGAAGTGGACAGACTTATCTCCGATGCATCAGAGAACCCAACAGAGGCAAACACTTGGTGCCAACCTATCGGTGTGTCTATGAGTCATCAAGAGAAGGAGAGTTGCAGGGTGGAAAGGGGACAGAAGTGCTATGGGTAGAATGATTTGCTGGAAATTCTTGCCTGTCAACACTGTATTTTCCTGGCCACTCTTAGTCAGGGCTGCCCTTAGTATGGGTGGTCTAGGCTGTACTACCAAGCTGTACTTTAGCTGTAAAATATAGATAGTGAATTCGGACCCAAGGGGGGAGAAAATTGATTAATTTCCAAATGATTTACTTGCTGGCATGAAAAACGGAGGCAGATTTAAAAAATAATAGAACATATATCTAGTATAGTCAGAGAACACTAACAGAGTCCCTTCTGGTAACAGTGTGAAGAAGAAAATGGAATCTATCTGCTAAAAGGGGGGTCTCCTATTTTCTGATCTGCAGGTTATACAGTTTTAATGTCTTCTTTCTTCCTTTTATAAATTCTTTTTACACAAACGTGTGTAAACCAGACTCAGATTTCTCTGAGTGTCTCAGTTGTGTGATAGATCAATCACTGGCAGCTTTGCCCAGGTTATATTCTGCCAGGCTAAAGCTCCACAGGTCTGACTGAAGACCCTTGCTGAGCTTTTTGCAGTTGATGGAGGTGTCCAGGGACTTAGAAGGAGGTGGCTGTAGGTGGGGCCCATTCAGGTGCTCCCAGGGCTCTAGAAGAAGGCTTCCGGAGGTGAGTTTAGGGACAAAGGCTGTGTGGTTTGAGGGTACCACATTGGCCAGAGGCTCTTACAACACAGGAAAAGGCTCTGTTATCACCAAGGTTCAGAAAGCTTTCTGTTGCTCAGGCCTGCTCCTAAGACCTTGGGAGGCAGTTGAGATGCTCATCTCTGGAAGCAGAGGAGAGCAGAGAGGCCTCAGGATGGATTTATCCATGTACTAAAGTGTAGGACAGGACTGATCTGTTCAAAAGTGTGCAGACGGCAGGGCATGGCTTGCTTGCTGCTGCTTTGGAGGTTCACATTTCCTTTCCTTCCAGGGAAGATAAGGTTGGGATGTAGGAGGGGGCTAGTCTTAGAGACAGCCACCTCCTAGGGCCTACTAAGTTTCTAACTTAACACTTTCTCTCCAAAACACTGCATTCTGTTAGATGCTAATGACTATCCAAACAACAGGGGCAAGCAACAGGAATAAAAGTATGAATCCAGTGATAGCCAAACCTAACACCTGAAGGCCTACAGGACTTCACAGGACAGTGAGATGGAGCCTGGCCAAACATAGTATGTCTCATCTGGTTAGGAACTGCTCTGATGGGCTTTTAAGTTTCTTCTTTCTAGGATCCTCTTTCCAGGGATGGGGCAGGTCACATAAGAGAATGACAGGCCAGAGGACTGAAGCAAGCAAGACAAGAGAGGCCTGAAGCTGGTTCCACCCACCAGCTGCTGTGAACTGGCACAAACGCGAGACTGGAGCATTAGAACAGCAGCACAAAGGAGGGGAAAGAGTGCTTTAGAGAAAGAAGAGGCAAAGGCAGTCTGCATTACAGTAGAGAACAGATGGAAGGATTGTGGTCTTTGCACTGTTTTTGTGTGTGAGTATATGTTCATGTACATGCATGTTTCAGACCATAGAGTCACCAGCATGACAGGAGAAGGCATGCTACTTAGGCCTTCCATCTAGATGTTCTTCTGGCAGTGACTTACACAGTACCATAGTCTTTCCCTTTCTCTCTTTCTTGCAGTGCTGGGGATCAAACCCAGGGCCTCATGCATGTCAGACACTCTGGCACTTTGCTACAGCCCCAGCCCTATAACTATTTCTCATGTTGTTTTTATTTTTTTAAATGTTACTCCAGGGAGACAGCGTGATTCTTCTGGGAGCCCCCCCTTTACACAGGGTTTCCCAACACCAGAGGCTTCTACAGTGGACACCATTCAGTGTGCTAACTATAGAAATAGTTGGTAAAAACGAACACATGCCCTCTCCCTGCCAAAGCAGCTCTGCACCAATAAATGCCAGTCATCATCAAGTCAAGTTAGAAGTTGGAATGTACCTTTACCTGTTCCTGATCCTACGACGTCCCGGCTGGGTGACTCAGCCATGGCATCTGCGAGCCGCTCCCGGAGACCCTCCTCTGTGTGTTCCATAGAGGACATATGCCGCAGTCCAAAGCCCTCGGGCCAGCTCCCGCACACCTCCAGCAGCGTCACACTTCGGTCAAAGGTGCCTGTGACACATGTAGAACATGTGATGTTGAGTCCTCGTCTCCAGTGAGGAACTGTTCTTTTCATCTACCCACCACTGATAGCCTGTTGTCCTTAGAGGCACTTCGGTACTTCTACTGTACCTATGGGTCGTGTGCTCCTTGGAAGGGGGGTTATGATACAGAGTAAAACAGCTCATGCCACTGGATCAGAAAGTGTGTGTCTGAGAATGACAGCTATAACACTGAGGTGAGTGATGTTAAAGCGTCTCTGAGAGGGGCTAGGTTTCCTCTGTCTTTAGGGACTATTATAAGAACAGGGACAAGGCAAAAGAACACTTTCCCAGCTTTGACTCAAACATGATCCTTTTCTCTAATTGATACAATGGGACTTGACCTAGAATTTTAAAATTTTAGGAGCTATGTGCTGGAAATGTAGATTATTTGATGGAGTGCTTGCCTAGCATGCATGAAGTCCTGGGTTCAATCCCCAACACTACATAAAGTAATTGGGTATAGTAGTGCATGCCTATAATCCCAGGATTCAGAGATGGAGGCAGAAGGAAGGAAGTTCAAGGTCATCTTTGGCTACATAGTCAGTTTGAGATTACGAGTCCCTGCCTCAAAAGGGGGAAAAGATTATATATCCTAAATGTTTTGTTGTTGCTGCTGTTAAAGCTTTCTAAACTAGTGTATCCTATAACCTATACCCAACCTTGTTTATCGTTGAAGCTCAAGAGGTCACGGCTCTAGAATAAACAGCAGGCTTGGGCAGACTTAGTGCCAGGACTCAGATGTGCTGATGCCTTGGTCTGCAACTTGTTCTACTCCACTGACGATCGGCTCCCAGCCACCAGGGACATGGGCATGCCTGTGGTACCATTTCAGGGATCTGAGCGATACAGCTGGGCGATAGCATCTCCAACAAGGATCCTTCCTTAATCCAAACCTGTTCCTCAGTTCCAGAAAGTACACAGTGTTCTGCTAAATGCCAAGATTAGATGTTACGTGCAAGATCACTTCAAAGTCCAAACTTAAATCATTCGCCTTTATTCTCCAGCAAGTCTACTGTGAGAGCTTATTCCATCCAGTCTCTCTTGGAAGGAGAGTGTGGTCACGGTCTGCTGCTTTAAGCACATAGCATTTCCCTGGTGATTAGGTAACTGAATCTACTACATTTACTGGGCTCGGTTCATGCCAGCACCAGGAAGATGAGGAAAAAATGCAAATGCCAATGTTTTCCAAAGTTAAAAGTACACGAAACACATATTCTTTATCAAGCCTTGCTTCTCCTCTTTGATCAGCCGTCAGAAACTATCTTTCCTCGACGTGCAGGACTGGGCAGTGTCAGCACACACTCGCTGCCACTGACAGGTGGTAATAGAGAGGGTGCGAGCCCCAGCCCCGGCGGGCGGCCCTGCCTGTGATAACGGCCACAGCAGTGAGGTGATAACCGTTAGTAAACACTCGGACAGTCGGTGCCTCCATACATCAGCAAAGTGGGCCTGATAATCCTGAACTGCCTGGCCAGACAAAGGCCTTTAGCCAGCCTGCTGGATTTATATGTGTGGCAAGGGTCACCACCAGCTCCTGAATTTCATCAGGCAACTTGCTTTGATTTATTTCTCACCTAATTGTAGGGTAGATTCCTGGCACGGGGAGAATGGACAGCCTCCCCAGGAAGGAGCCCGCCCTGGGAGTGAGCTGCTTGGGACCCTAGCATAGTAGCTGCTCTACTCTGCCTTCTGTCTCCATCAGGTAGGGTCTGGGGAGCCAGATGCTGGGAATGGAGATGGGGAACTGAGTATCAGTTATTTTCCAGGGGGTCTGAGCTAAGCTGCAGCTATTTACTAACAGGGGCCAGGTCCAAGGCCATAGCTAACACACAAATGTTAGCAATAGCTCCCGAGAGTGTGTTCCTAAGGGCATTTGGCTGAGGACAGAAACTAAGTTTTGTGGTTCTCTGCCTACTACTGGGTGATATTGGGCAAATCCTTCCAGCTCTGTCTTCGATGGCTGAGACTTTTAGGAACTGATAAAAGATCTGGTTTGCCTTTGCTTCTATCTCAAAAGAGCAGAGACTGAACTGTGTTCCTCCCAAGAGACTACTTCTACCCCTTGTTTCTCGAGACTCACCCAAGATCAAAAGCTATATCCTCACCTGTCCCAAAAGGTCTGCCTTGCAGGGACACCTATGTGCAGTGACACCAGAACAGAGGTGGCCTCTTTCTTTCTGTTCATCCAGTTTCTTTTTAGGCAGGTTTCAGAGCCCTGGGAGCCTGGGAACAGAGTGACCACTCTCTTATGCCACAAGGGCAGGGTGCCTGCCTCTAAAAGACATGGTATGTATTATGTTTAGAGGTCAGAGCAGGGGAGCTGGCATCAGGGAAAAAGGAAAAGCATTCAGAAGAATGTTGTAGCAAGAAGAGTGCAGGTGAAAAACAAAATAACAAAGGGGGGAGATGTGTTCAGGCTAAGAGGGTAGACCCTTAATATAGTAATGGAGAAGGGAAACCCACCTGGGCTAAGGCTTACAGGCTAACAACATGGTGTAATGAAACAACATACCCCTTGTCATGAAAACCAAAAAGTCAAGCAACTATGGAGAGTGAGCTGGACAAAAATAAAAGCATCTGGCATGTGTGGGTATGCTGAACACAAAAGGTGTGATCCTAGACATGTTGGTAACACGGGATGCAGCTCAGTGGGAGAACACATAACATGTGTGAGGTCCTGAGTTTGACTCCTAGCACCACAGAAAATAATGAGGGCCAGCAATATGGCTCAATCAGTAAAGGTGCTTATCCCCAGCCTGATGATCCCCAAAAACCACATGAAAGTGGAAGGAGAGAACTGACTCCATGAAGTTGTCCCCTGACCTCTGCATATGTCCACCAATAATAAACAAACAAACAAACAAATAAATGTAAAAAAGAACCAAAAAAGGACACCAAGTATGTTCACCTTTTTAGCACTGGAGACAGCATCATGAATGTTAATCGTCACAATGACCCTGACAGTAGTAGAGGTACCACTTCTGTCGACAGAGGAGCTAGAGACTCAGGGATTAGGCAACACATTCAAAGTCTATAAACGACAGATCTGGAAGGCTCTTCATTGCCAGTGTGGAGCTCATTCTATTGGCTTCTACCCTTCTCCCTTTCATCTGCAGCTGAGGACTGGTTTTATGGAGAAATCACTTCTCTCTTTCCTAATGTGTGTTGAGAATCCCTGTCACCTCCAACTAATGCCTTGTGAAAACCTTCCCACTCTGCAATCAGCCCATATCCCTTGTGGTATCTCAGTGACCATGATGAGTCACCCTGCCTACTAGATGGCACTCAGGAGCACAGAACCAAGGGACAGTCTGGTCTCTCCTAGCATTGGCACAGAGAGCAAGTTGTGAGCAGAATTGGCGTGGGTCACCTCTGCTGTCCTGAGATGCAGAGAGAGGGAACAGTCATGGTGTGGTGCTAGGAGGAGGCCCTGTGGGGGCTCTGTGATACCTGCTGTCTGTGGAAGTTCTGGGCTGAGGACAGCACAGGAACCCCTGGAGCACCTCCTGTCCTGTGATGGAATGAGAGCATAGCTACAGGAGAGTGGGGATCATGAGGCACTGGCAAGGAAACCAGGCCCTGGGAAGTGAGGTCACTTCTGGCACTTAGGAAATAGCACATCTCATCTGAGCCGAGAGAACAGCTATTCTTCATTATCCAGCTGAGAGACACTCTTTTTGGACAGGAGTCATTCTGTGTCCCCTTGCAGGGGGAGGGGGGAGCAGCTGTATTTCAGAGGACCAGAAGATGCTCATCTAAGCTGGACTATGTGCAAAAGGCTCAAGGCTTGGTGCATGTGCTTAGCCACAGAGATCTGCTGCTGAAGCAGCTCTGCTGTTTAAAGAGCCTCTCACGCCTGCCATTTCCCATTTCGCATGACTCATACATTCATCAAATATTGATTAGTATCCACTCTGATGTGAATCAAGGACTGTTCTGAGGTATGGGGAAAGAGCAGGAGCCAAGAGAAAGAGAGAGAGAAAGAGACGAGGTATGGAGAAAGAGCAGGAGCCGAGAGAGAGAGAGAGAGAGAGAGAGAGAGAGAGAGAGAGAGAGAGAGAGAGAGAGAGAGAGAGAGAGACAGCAAGCTCATGATCTTTCACAAAACCGTGGGAAGCAGCAACTACCAACATTTTTTTAAATAGATCTTGTATCTTCATCTCATGAGTCTGAGACATGAAAAGCTACTAGCTCTAACTGGAATGTACTTTTTCTGGTAGTGTTTCCTTTCAGGGCTAGTCTCCCCTGACCTTGCTAGTCTCTCAATACTATTTACTAAGGCTGAACTTAAGTCTGATCTGGTCAATGAAATTCTGAGCAACTATTCAAAGGGTAATAAATGCAGTATCCCACACTCTGACAGTTCTTTACCCTTTGGTGGAGTCTGGTGGAAGCTATGAATTTACTGATAAAAATGGGTTCTTGGGTCCATAAAAGCAGACAGGCAGGAGGTGGGAGTGAGTGGGATGGAGTGATGAAGGAAAGGGAGAGGGAAAGAAGGGAAAGGGGGAAGGGAGGAAGCAGGGATGAGTACTCAATATGCTTGTAAAACTAGAAAAATAAAATAATAAAGAAAACAAGTTGCAATTCACAGGAAGCAACAGCTTGTCTTCTGACTGCAAAATGAAAGGTTCCTCATAAAATGCCTTGGTCCTGTGAAAATTGAAGTCATATAAGAAGAAACCTATCTGATAATGATACATGTTCAAATATCCCACAGCTGATCTGAGAAAAGAATCCATCCATTGTTCCTGCTGGCCACACTGCCCAGCCCATTTCTCATTTCTTCTGTGTATCAACAATGGAGGCATATTTTTTCTTGCCACTGTCCAAAATAAAAATTTGATGGAAATACCCAGTCCTCTTGTTTGAAACATGCCGAATCTAAAGCCTGGACAGGAAAGTGACTCCATCAGATGGACAATGTGGAGCCATCAGAGCCAAGTCCATCTTCCGCTATCCAGTCTGGGGATTTTTCATCTGGGTTTGATGTTATCATTTTGGTTTATTTTGCTTTCCTGAACTTCCTTAACATTTCTGTATTTTGGGCTTTAAAATAAATAACCAATCCAGGAAAAGAAATGGGTTCTTGGGTCTGAAGATACAGCTAGAGGCAGAGTGCCTTCCTAACATACTTGTGACTGTAGGTTCAATCCTTAGTACCAGAAAAAAAATGTGTGCTTGTAGGGCTGGGGGCTGTAGTTCAATGGTACAGAACCCCAGCACTGGAAAAAAAAATTGTGTTTTCATGACATAATCAATTTCAAAGTATTTAGGGGTGGGTTGAAGATCCCGTGTGGACCTAAGGTTAATCTGGGGACTCCAGAAATCATTCCTATCCATATCCACATGCTGGTCACATGATCTGCCCTTTTGAGCATCTTAGCAGCTCTTAAAGGCACAAATTCTTCCAGAAGGGAAGTAAGCCCAAGCCTATGTCCATCACGCTCACTCAAGACAGACTCACTGATTGATTCTGACCACCTGGGAACCTATAATAATTGAGTCAATGCCCTCTGGATCCCAGAGCCTGCAGAAAATAGAATTAATGTTAAATAAAAGGGTGAAGGAATAAGATGGCAAGTGAGCAGAAAATGTCCCAAGTTTATGCAACTGCCTTGAGTGCACTTACTTCACAGCTGAAAATTCTGAGATTTGGGAAAACAAGCAAATAAAGAATGAGCCTAGGAAGTCCCAGGGAACAGTTCTGCAGGTAAGTTTCCTGAACCCTGTCTCCCAGCTCAGCATCCTGTGCTGTTCTTTCTTTCCAGAGAAGTGAGTTAGGTTCAAACTGCTGTGGCAGATGGAAGGCTAGCAACTCATAGAGGACCAGTGGAGAGTGTGTGCTCTACCTTTGTATACTATTATCAAAGTAGTATAGAGGAGAGTTAGGCATACACAATAAAGGACTCTCTGGGAATTGGGGGGGGGCACTGGGGGATGGGGAGGGAGAGGAGGGGGAGCAGGGGTTTGGGGGGAGGAGGAGGGAGGGAGGGAACTGGTCTACCTATTAAGTTTGTATGAGTGGAAATAATAAAAAATGTATTAAAAAAAAGTAGTCAGGAGGCCTGGGGGAGAAGTGGGGTGGGGCAGGTGGGAGGTTCCTCCATATAGATATTATCTAATCACACCCTTGCTATCTGCATCTGTTAGATTTATCTGGGACTTTGCTGAAAGATTGCTGAAAGATCTCTAGCCAGCAGAAAGGCCAGATATTAAAAGCAGAATCTTCATTAAATGTTTCCCAAGATCTCAGCTCTTTTAAGTGAGTTCATAATGATATCTATGACAACTAAGATCTCAGCCATGATGAGGAAACCCCTGAAAATCTCCTGGCCTTCTTTGCCATACTTTACGGAGGTGATCTGAAGACCTGTATTCTGGGGAGCACTGCTTTTTCTACCCTGTGGTCTAATTCTCATTAGCACAGTTGAAGATGATGGCTTTCCTGGTCATTTTTGTGTACTGACTTGTCTGATAGCTGCAAAGGCTTTTGGGTATGCCTTTTTGGGTATTTCTGGAAGAGAGAGGAACAGGATGACCTTCCTGGACTCTCATTGGTCCCCAGGACTTTGGATTGGACCAGGACTTACTCCACTGGAAACTGGTCGTCAGGTCTTTAGATTCTAAATGAACAACATCACTGGCCTTCCAGGTTCTCTAGCTGGCAGATCTCCCAAATGACAGTAGGACTTCCCAGTTTCTATAAGCACATGAATCTATCCTACACTAAATCTCCATAAGTCTGTCTCCATAAGAACCTCCCACAGGTTCTATTTCTCTGGAGAACCCTAATATATGTGGTTATATACTTGGTCCCAAAATATTTTTATTGTGTCAATATTATTTATAATAGATTGGTTCACTTCAGGAGGACAGGTATGGCAAGAGGCTATGAGGACTCCCATCTTTCCGTATCAATCCTTTAGGTCACCTCCCAAAATAACTCCAGTCATGTGCTATATGATGATGATTTAGTCAACAATGGACCACACTGAAGATGGTGGTCCATGAAATTATAATGGAACTGAATGATTCCTGTCACCAAGTGAAGGCACAGTCATCATCTCATCACCGTGCAACACATCACATACATGTCTATGAAGATAAGGTGAAAACAGAAGTCAGTTCCACAGAATCACAGCAGAAGCCAGGCATAGTGGTTCATGTCTGTGACCCCAACACTTGGAAGGCTGAAGCAAGAATACATAAGTTCCAAGTCAGCCTGGGTTACAGAGTGACACCCTGTCTCAAGCATCCTAAAAATGGGAGTGAGATATACACAAAACTTGTATAAAGATGTCTTCTGTATAATGACTGTATGGTACACTAATAGGGAAAAAATTTAAAAAGTATCTACAATTACGTGCAATACATAATACTTGGGATGATAATGAACAGTGGTTAGTGGCTTTTACTGTTAGTACTATTGTTACTTTAGAGAGCATATTCCTTTTATTTATTTTAAAAAGTTGGGTTTTGCAGGGGGCAGCCTCACATATCACAAGATGTTTACTGCATCTTTTGATTTCAAGAAATACCAAAGTAAGACACCGGTGGGTCACGCCTACCATCCCAGCACTTGGGAGGCCGAGACAGGAGGATCACGACAAAGTAAGGCCATAATGAAACTCATAATGAAAAACAAAAGTCAAAAGAGCGGCAACATCAAGTGAGTGGTCTGTCTGGGCTGTTTAGGTTTGTGTGAGGAGATGCATGAGCTCATACAACAAACCACCCAATGACGCAGTTCTCAGAACCTAATGCTGTCATTACATGACATCCAGAGACAGAGACAGCAAAGGGGCCTGGGCGCCAGCAGCTTTTTACAACTTAGATTATCTAATGCTATCAAACCAATGACCATTGATAAGCCATGTTAGCCCCAGTTTTAGCTTCTTGGCTGTGGCGCTGGGCTTTGGCCATTAGGTGATTTGAGAAGGAACTATAATTTACTTCAGTTTGGAAGTGCACTGACCAAAGAGTAAGGAAAAAGTAACAGTTCAAAGAAATGCCTAAGCTAACAACACTGAATGCCAGAGATGCTGATTGCTAGGAGTGATAGTGGAACACATTCCTGTTTCCACAGAGCCTGGCAGGAGCTGGGGATGTAACTCAGTTGGCAGAATGCTTACCTAACATACACGAAATTCTAGGTTTGAGCAATATGGCATAAATTTGGCATGGTGGAACAAACCTGCTATCCTTAGTTACATAGTGAGTTTGAAGTCATCCTGCGACTCAAAACATCCTTGTCTCAAAATAAAAAAAGCCATCTTTCCATCCCACATAGCCAGAACCCATAGGAAAAGAGCAGTCACTAGTCAGAGCCTGCTTTAGTCTGCCACCACATGTGATCAGGTATCAGAGGATTTTGGATCCCAGATCCCATGTAAAAATGCCAGGCAGAAATGGTGACGTCCTGTACTTCTGGCCCTGGAAGACAGAGCCTGGAAACTCCAGAGTGAAGCAAAGATACTCCCTAGAGTATTTCCCCACCCAAGAGATGTACCATAGACTCTGCACTTTACCTAATTATTCAGAAACAGATCTTTACAGACATAAGATCTCAAATGAGATCATCCTGGATTTAGGGCTGGTGTCCTTTTAAGAGGAAGATGGAGGTCACAGACACAGAAGGTGCCAAGTGACGATAGAGACAACAAAGATTCCAGCAGCCACCAGATGCTGAACAGGCAAGATTTTTCCCTTAAGGACTTGGGAAAGAGTATGCCCCTGAAAGCACCTTGGTTTTGAACTTCTGGCCTATGTAATTTCTCTTGTTTTAAGTCACCAACTTTATGGTAATTTGTTACAGTCACCCTTGGAGACTAATGCACTTATAACTCAGGGATAGAAGTATTTACCTTGCAGACTTGCTGAGAATAACAGATTGGATAGTGAAAATAAGCAGCAATGAAGGAAATCTTAGGGAAGATTATAGTATTGGACTAAACTCTTGTGCCAGGTCCCAAATCAAAATAAAGGTAGGTCCTCATGCTAAATGGCCTATGATTAATTTGAAACTTCAAGAAAGCAAAAGATTCCCAAACAAGTTTTCCTGAAAATAGGAGAGTCCACTTGAGTCAGTGTAATAAACCTTACAACCTTCCCCCCAAAATTATTTAAACCTTACCAAAAAAGCAACCTGAGGTAGCTCCCTGCCATCCTATCTCCATGCCCTACTTTACAAATTGCCTTGTGAGCTTGCTTGTAAAGAATGGAGATGCCCCCATTCATAGGTTGCAAATTAAAATCATTTATATCTGTAACTAAATTTGTTATAATGTGTTTGGAACAGTATCTTGTGAAATTCACAAGGATTGTTCACACATAGAAAAGGTCATTCCATGGTGCTGTAAGCAGCTCCTCCTTCTAAGAGCTAGAGGATTCTGTGGAAAGCTTAGAAAGCCAAGATAGTAATGGAGAAACCCTCCACCAAAAGATAAGCAGTTTGAGGAGCTACCGTGGGAGGGCCAACAGCCACATGAGTCTCTGGCCTGGGAACTCCATCCTTGTATGAGATTCATAGATAGGGACTTTGGTGGAGCGTATATAGGTGGGTATGTGTACTACATTTCTCTGAGAATGCCTGCAGGAGGTTAGTAGAGTAGGTGGAAGTGGCCACTTAGCTCTGAAGAAGGTGAGATCTCTTATATCTAATGGTCTCTCTATTAGATATTTGACAGGGATAGGACTTTCCAGATACATAAATTCTTCTTTTTTGCATGCGTATATGTATATATTAGAAGGCACACTGTGTCCCTGTGGGGGACCAAGGGTGACTTCAGGAGTCATCCTGAATTGCTTCTAACTCCTTTTTGCTTTGCTCTGGGATTTCCCAGGCTCCGCCCATCAGGGGCAGAAAGTGCAGGCTGCTGCCATTTCTGCTTGGCATTTTTATTTGGAACCCAGGATCTGAATTCAGGTACTTCTGCTTGCGAAACAGAATCTTAACCCTTGAATCATCTCTCCAACCCTATTTTATGCCTTTTAATATATGCTTTCTATAATGTAATCAGGGCAAAAAAAAAAAAGTGAAAAAGAAAAGCAGGTTGAGAAGTGGGCATAGGACTGGTTCAGAGACTGTAAGCCTGTGAGGGGGCTCCTGGCCCTGCTGAGTGGCTTCCTTTCAGTTCCAACACATGGCTTGACTTGGTGGTGGGGAGAAGACTACAGCTCTGTGGCCCAGTCTGACTTTTCTCCCAGTAGTTGGCTACACGCAATGTTGACTCACCCCTGTGTACACACAACACATTTCTCTTTACTGTGTATCAGGAATGTGCACCAACTCGCATTGAAAAAATGGCAGAAACCATTCCACCTCTATACAGACTCCTCACATCAGATTAGTAAGGGCTATGAGAATAACTCTGGCAGAAGCTGACTTGTAAAGTCCCTTTCCCTATCCCCTTTGTCCCCCCTTTGGATGCACAGAGTGAACTACCTTGGCGTTGCTCTTTGATCCATTGTCAAGAGATGTCAAAGTCCTTCGCATGTCCTGAGGTCACTAAGGAGATCTTCTGACATCAGTCATCACTGTAGCTCTAGTACAGAGTCCTTAGTGGCTCCAGACTCGGAGCATGAGAACTTTTCAAGCAGGTAGACACTGGCATTTCCCAGACTCGATCTCTGATACCCTTACTTCTCTGCTTCAGACCTGGGACAATCCTCATATCCCTCTGAGTAGGAAGTAAGAATCACTGTAGCCAGACCCACAAAGGCATCATTTCCTCCCAGATGCTCTGACCTGCTACTGAGGGTGGAGGGCGAGTGTCCCCTCGGCACTGTGTCATAAGGTCTTATAGCAAGGCTTGGAGTACAATGCAGGGCAGACAATAATCTCAGAAACCTAGTAACTCCCCAGTGGAAAAAACTTCATGGAACTGTATCTCTTGAGTCAGCAAACATCCCAGCTAGCTTTTCTGGGACAGTTCTGATGTCAAAGAACTAGGTCTAGGGTCAGATGGATATCAGGAAAGAGAATTAACATTTGCTGAGCCTGTTGTGTGCCAGGAAGAGGCAGCCACCTGATACAGACTAGATTTCATTCAAACGATCCCAACAACTAATCTTGATGCTATGACCCCCAGCTTGTAGAAAGGAAGACTACAGTAGAGAGAAGTGAAACATGATGGTAGCAAGAGTATAGCCTGGACACTGACAGGAGGTTCAGATCACCAAGGCACTGAAAAATGGCAGAAACCAGAATGGTTTCTCTGTACCTCTGTACAGATTCCACACACAGATCAGTAAGAATGACTCTGGAAAGTCCCTTTCCCTATCCCCTTTGTCCCCACTTTGGATGCACAGGGTGAAATTACAATTTGATTTTGAGCAGAAACAAAAATTGGATTTTGACATATGGCTGCAATGCAGTGAGGGCTTTCCTTTCCTTTTCTTTTTTGGGGATCTAGGCAATTGCTCTCTCATTGAGCCATATCCCCAGCCCTCTAATCTGGAATTTGAAACTGGTTCTTGAAGTTGGGCAGCAGGGGTGTGATCTCTGAGTTTCACAGAGCTGAAATGTAAGGTTCTTGACTAAGAAGTCTGAAACCTGGAAACAAAGAAATCTATTTTCATTATTCAAGGATGATGTTTCAATCCAGATCTACTATGACTAGACGTCTGGTGTGAAATAGACACATGAACATGGGTAGCTTGTTCCATGAGTATGTTTGACCCTTGACTCTCCTCTCTGAGGACCTGCTGTCCTCCAGGAAGGCCTCTTTCCCAGCGGGCTGAGGTGCCTACAGACCCCACTCTGCAGGCCCAGGTATTGCCTAGTTTGCACAGGCTTTCAAAGACCTGGGAGGGATGGTGGGTAAAATGGCTCCTAATGGAGTTAGGCTATTTGTCCCTCTAATCATGGGGACAAGTGCTTAGGAAAGAGAAAGAAGGAAAGGGAGGAACCTGTGCTGCAAGAAGGGGAGGGTCCTGGATGTTCCCTAAGACACTGGAGTTGACTGGTGTGAGGCCTAGACATTTCTGGCTATATTTTCTGAAGAGTTACCTAATTATAAAATAAGATTTAAAAATGGTACTGAAAGTATTTCTAGTTTTTTCACCTCTACTCCTTCCTTTCTTCTCCTTCCATCTATCTATCCCTCCATCTATTACTCCTTCCTTTCTCTCTTCTGCCCTCTCTCTTGTTCCTAAAATGGCATATGCTATGTTGCTCAGGCTTATCTTGAACTCCTGAGCTGAAGTGACTCTCCTGCCTCAACCTCCTGAGTAGTTGGGACTTCAAGCCGATAACATGTTCTGCTTGTAGTGTGGTCAGCCTTCTTCATCTTTTGCCATCTAAATCCATTTGTTCTGACTTTAAGGGGCAAAATTGAGGACAGCCTAGGGTAGAGATCCTATCTCAAAACAGACAGACAATAAATGGAACCAGACTTTGAGCAACAGAAGCTTGGGAAGAAGGCATGGGCTTGGCCTGGCCTGCCGTTCTCCCATTGTGCATCACACAGAGCAGATTCCCTGCGTTGGAAAGTGTGCAGAGGTGCCGTGTCAGGGCATGCAGAGAGCTAGCCAGAGGCAGCACTGTTTGGACAAAGGCAAGGCACTCAGTGGAGTGGGGGTGACTGCGCTCAACGGGGACAGAGTAGGTACAAGTACACAGGTGGTAGGTGAGGCTCTTGGGCCAGGGCTGCTCAGAACACCTTATATATTTTCACATAATGACTTCAATTGACTAAGGGATCATGGCAACTTCTACCATAGGTAGAGCTAAGCGTCAACTCTATTTTATAAACGAGGATACTAAGGTCTAGAGTGAGCCACAAATATGCCTCAGTTCCTCACCTGGCCTGGTAGTTATGGAACTACCTGTGAGGCTTTTGGTGGCTACCTGATGTGCATAGAAGCAGGATCACTGGGTGCTGATGACTGATAGGTGCTCTTCAGGCTCTTGTCTTACAGGGACTTCCCCAACTCTTAACCTCATCTCTTGGTCCCATCACCTATGGGAGATAATGCGCAACTTGGACTGGGCTCCCTTGAATTGATCATATAAAGTGTGTTGAGTGTGTGTGTGTCTACATTTCACATCTGAAACAACGGGTACCTGGGAATTGTCACTTCTTGCCCTGACATGTCAAAGCATTCTGACTGGTCACACTGACTCAGCTACCCAGGCACGGAAGCCAGGGAGGATGTTGGGAAAAGTTGAGAAACTGCAGGAGCACACAGGGTGAGCGATGAGGCGTAGAGATCTTAACAATGACAACAATAACCCTGCTGCACCCTCACACTGCACCTCACAAAGTGATTTCTCAGGCCTTCCTTCCCTTAATTCCCACGACACCCTAGGGAGAGAGCAAAGCACCTGGCATCAGCACCTGCCTCATGCCCCTGGAAATGTGGGGAGGGGAAGGGCCTAAAGAGAACACAATCCTTGCAGCCTGCTTTTGCTGTTCAAAATACAGTCTGTCCACTATGGAGGCAGCTGCAGAACCCCAAACCAGTTTCAAGGCTGGTATGATGGGAATTACCCATAAGTCCGCAATTGGGAGGCAGAGGTAGAAGGTTTGAGGTTTTGTAATGAAGCCGTATCTGAGAAAACTGGAGGACAGGGAGACGAAGAACCTGCTCCAGACCCCACCCACCCTTACTGCATGTGAATCTGCATCTAGTAAGTTCCTAAGGGCAGTGAATCAGAGTCCTTGCCTAGCAGTTTAAAACTCTGGGTTCAATCCCCAGAACCATGTGTTATTACACATAGTTGTGACCCCAATACTTGGGAAGTGGAGATAGAAAGTTCAAGGACAGAGGAGAACTTGGGATCCATGAGACCTTCAAACTTGCTATAAGGACAAAGGATGGCCTTGAACTTCTGATCTGACCCTGGGGTGGGGAGTGGATTCCCAAGGGCACCAGTAAACAGCTCACAATATTCTCCTTTGTCCCATCCCTAAAGGCACTTGGTTAGCTGTTGGTCTTTTTCTTTTAGTCTATTTGTTCTATGCACTCTTTAAAAAACAAGGCAGTTGACAGTCAGAGAAGGGATGGGCTTGGCAACAGAAGCAGGATCAGACATTAAGTTTGTCTTGCAAAGCAGTTCTACCAAGGTTCTATCAGCTTATTTATCCAGCTGACATTCACTGGGTCTTTCCTTTCTCTTCCCTTCTGTGCCAGGAGCTCAAGCCTCAAACTGCCCACAGCTGCCAGTGCCTTGGCCTCTCTCTTCCATTCCAGCCTCATGTTGAGTGTTAATCCAAGTTCTAGGGATGGGGTTAACACTCTCTTAAGGCAAACGAGATGTGGGGGTATGAGGGTAGTGCACCCAGGAGCTGAGTGTTCACACAGGCAGTTCAGGGTCCCAGCCACTGCTCCTGGTTTCCTTCCAGGCCTTCCTGCCTGGAGGGAATGGAGGGAGCCCAGGTTTTAATATTGCACAAGTCTGTTGAGGGGGCCTTGTAAAAAACTCACTTCATTAGTAAGTGTGAAAAATGCCCAAATCACTGTGTTAATCTGGTTATGATTTCCCCTCAACTCGCTGGTCTCGGTGTGTGCCAAGTTTGACGCCTGTGGGGGAAAGAGATTCCCAGGCCAGAGAACGGGCCTGTGTCCCCCCAACCCACCCGCTGCTTCCCTTACTTCTACTCCATTGAGGCCAATCAGGATGTTATTCATTTTCCTCCCTAAGAAGTGAGTTCAAAAAGGCCAGAGAAGCTTCCCACTTACCCCTTCCTTGTTACAGCAATGCCAATTCCTCCCATGAGGAGGATGCCACAAATTCTGCTTCAGTTACACTCAGGCAAAGAACAACTTGACTGTAAATCTGCTCTTTGTCTGACCACTGGTGCATGCACAGATAGCTATCTTTATATCTTTTGACCTGAAGGCACATTGTGGTTTAAAGAAAAATCAGATTTACCCATAAGGAAAGGTTAAAAAAAAGCCACTAAGGGGCCCTAGGAGGGGCCTGCAGACCTCCTGTTACTTCGCCAGACACAGACCTGCCATCGAACCTTGAGTTAGGGAGAACAGCTGGCTGAAGGAATTAACTCTTCCCTGTATTTCAGAAATGCCTTCAGTGTTGAAGAGCTACTAAAATAGTGTCCTCATATCTCAGAGGACTGGAAGAAAGAAAAGTAGGGATCAGTGAATCCATGGTGAAATAAGACCCCACCTCAGCCCTCCTAGGAGTCAGTAATCCCTTTGAGGCCTCAGGAGCAGGTTTGAGTTCTAGAATCCTCCTACATGAAAGTTAGTTGGCTTTCCTCTTCTCAGGATGCAAAGTATGGGGAACACCCTTCTCTGCGAACCCCGTCTCTTACCTCAGGGACTGTGAAAGCTGCCTGAAACCAGTTCTCTTCACTAGAAACTTTCTATAATAAATTATATCTTTATTTGAAGCCAGTGGCAGCTGGAGGGGGAACAGGCTCTCTGGGGAGGCAAGGCAGTGGTAACAGACCCTTGGTCAGCCTAAGAGTAGGAGACCGAGGGCTAGTTCTAGTTCTACAATGTCCTACCAAAAGGCCACATGCAAAGTAATCTCTTAGAACATCTGTTTTCTCCACTGTATTAGCAGATGAAAACTGCTGGTTATTATTGCTAGATATTCTTAAGCTTAAATCATGCTAAGATTCAAATGCTCACCACAGAATCTTCAAGATGTGTTGTCTGGATGTGCCATGTTAATTTTATTCCTAGAAAGTCACATGACTTTAGGTAAGTGCTCTTTGAGATGTAAGGAGCACACATGGCTGGCCTGGCTTTTTAAGCCAGGTGAAATGTTCTCATAGTTCAGGACACTGCTAAAGCAGACACGTAAAGTCACCGGCAATGTCTTCACTGTGCTTTGATACCTCTTCTTGCTGCCTTCCAAACCAAACAATTCATCCGGAAGTTAATCAGAGGTCCCAAAAACATCTAAGAAACACAGATGCTGGCACAAAATCAGTCACCAATAAATGCTTATTATGAATGACTGAAAGTATAATATTCACTAGACTTCAATCTGAAAAAGACATCAAGAATTTAAAAAGGAGCTTGTAAAGGAAATTCTCAGTCACCCTCCTATGTCAGATAGTGCTGTCCTTATATACACTATTCCCAAAACACCCCAGGTTGTAGCAAGTGACAGGCTTTCCTTTTTATAGTTGTATAATATTCTGTATTTGCTCACATGGGTGTGTACACAGATGACAATGAACACACATTGCACAGTTCCTTTATCCACTGGTTCATCTACAGAGGCAGTTCATTGCCACATCTTAGGTGTTATGAGTAGTGTTGCAACAAGCATGGGAGTGTAGACATCATGGGAGATGGCGATTTCATTTTCTTTGGGTATATCTTAATATATACAATAAAAATGTTAAAGAAAATAACACTCAAAAGGAGACATCTCCATGCCGTGTTTGTTTTTGAGACAGGGACTCACTATGTAGTTCAGGTTAGCCTTCAAGTCACAAATCTTCCTGCCTTAGCCTTCCAAATATTGGAATTACAGGTGTGTGACTGTACTCAATTCCTAAGCATACTCCCGAGTTTCTATTCAGTAGGTTCCACCTCTCATGTGAGAAAGACATGACTTCAAAAAAAGGATGGTAGTTGAATTTCACAAATTTGTAATTTCACACAAGGAGCACTGGTCTTTTGAACTATGTAATTAAATTTTGAGGCAGGATCTTGCCCCATAGCACAGGCTGACCTCAGCTCTCTCTGTTAACTATACTGGCTTCACACTCGTCATATTTATGCCTCTGTCTCCTGAGCACTGGGATTATAGATATGAGTCACCATGCCTGATCCTCAGAGCCACTTCTATGCCTAGTAATAACAAAGGCCTTATTTATGGCACTTAGTCCCAATACACTGCTAGGCCTTAAACATATAAACAATTAAACCTGTGCTTTCCACAACAGTAACCCAAAAATATTCTCTGTCTATATATGGTATCTCTTCCATACTTCTTTAATAGTTAACTTTTACACAAATGTTATTTTGCTTTTCAAATGGTGGATTATTTTCAGGTAATTATTCCAAAAAATGAACTGGGCAACTGGATTGTCTATACTGGAGAACAGTGAGAGGCTCAGGTTTAATTGCTTTTAGAGAGATAGATTGGGTCAATTATCAAATCCACTGACTTTCTGAATATTGTCTATCGGAAATATTCTTCAGGTCACTGGCTTAGCATGTAAACCCACAGTTATCTGAGGGATGCCTGACACAGTCCTGCCAGTAACAGTGGCTCAAAGTCCGGGGATTCTCAAGAGTCTCAGGTCAGGGGATATCTGTGTGTAGGTGGGAGAAGAGGGCTAAGCTGGTTATTTGGCAGGAACCCCCGGATTATTATAAAATGACTCTGGTCTGGGCATCCTTCCCAGACCTCACCAAAGAGAAGAGTCAAGCCAGGAAGGGAGGTGTATGTCTGGAATCCCAACACTCTGGGGGTGGAGGATCAGGAATACAAGGGTCAGCTACATGGAGTATAAGGCTGTCCTGGGCTCTGTTAGACCTTGTCTTGAAAGAGAAAAGTCAATAAAAACAAAATAGAACCAAAAATAAAAGTGACCTCTCACTATCACAGTGGCTTAATTGGTGGGAGGTGTCATGCAAGCAGTGGGACAGGAAATTAAGCTTCACTGGAAAACTGGACTACTCCATCCTTCCTTAAGTGCCCTCTGGTTTCTCCTCTTCTCTGATGGAGCCCAAGGCTCTTCCCAAGGTCTTTCTTTACACATCTGCAGCTCAAAACTTGGTGCTTCTAAGGGCTCCAACCTGTAACAATTACTATGGCCAACCTGACAGGATCGAGAATCATCTAGGAGACAAGCTGGTCTGTGAGGAAGTTTCCTGACTGGGTTAACTGAAGTCAGCACTTGGTATTGTTTTGACCCTGTTTTCTCTCAGTTCCTGGTCCCTAGCTGGAGGAAATCAAGGCTGCTCCACCTCAAGGAGAGTGAGAGAACTGTGATGATAGTGTTCAAATATTGGACCAAACTGAAGAACAGACCATTGGGGTCTGGAGGACTGGAAAAGGACATGGATTGAGGAGCCAGGGCTCTGAGAAGTGGTGCCCAGTGACCCAGCATGCTGCCTTCAGGATTTACCCCAAGCATGAGCTTGAGATCCTGGGGTCCTGGGTGGGAATGACAGCTCTCTAACATCTGCTGCCCTCAACATGGCACATGTGTGCTTGTAGGGAAATGACCTGCTTTTGTGTTTCTTCTAAACTGCACTGAGTGACTGAGGCTGTCAGAGGCACTACAGGAAATGATAATTGCTCAGGTTTGGGGTCACTGTTCTGTCACTTATGAGCTGGGTAACTGGAGAAGTCCTTTACTTTTCTGAGATCTCCTTATTCATTTATAAAATGGGAATAATAAAGAAATACTAAAGCTTGGGCTGGAGAGAGACAGTTCAGTGAGCAAAAGCACTTACTGTGCAAGCATCAGGATCTTAGTTTAGATCCTAGAACCTGTTCAAAAAAAAAACAACAACTGGGTGTGGCCTGAGAGCCGATAACCTCAATGCTGACTAGAGGAGGATCTGCTGGGGCTTGCTAGTCACAGTCTAACTCCAAGTTCAGTGAATGAGCCTCTCTCAATGCTGTAAGGAGGGGAGAATGGGGCTGGTGCAACAGCTCAGCCGTACTGCAAGCCTGGTGACCTAAGTTCAATTCCCAGAAGCCCACATAGTAGAAGTGTGTGTGTCTCATTCTCATTCTCTCTTTCCGTCAAATAAATGATTTTTTTTTTTAAATAAGGTGGAGAATGATAGGAGAGGATACTTACATCCTCTTCTGCATTTTGTATATGCAAGTGTGGATGTGCGTGTGTATGTAATGTGAATAACACACATGCATGTATACATAATACTAAAGCTTCAGTGCACACATTTAGATAGTATTGGAAGTCAGTAAATAGTTAAATGACCTACCTTCTTACTGGTCTTCTCAATGACATATGACATTTCTCAACTTCTGGTCTGAAGAGACTGTATTAGGCCACAGAGCTGAACCCAGAGGCCTTTGGATAGCTTATCTAGTATAATTTGTCAGCAACTAAACCAAATTTTTCTTCCCAATTTCTCAATCATGCTAAAATGACCTGACAATCAAAGGAAGCTTCTCTGAGGAAATGTAAATGCTCAGTGAATCACACCCCTCTTCCTGAGGGATTGTCTTCCAATCACGACAGAAGCTTGGCACTCACATCTGCAGAGACCAACCATTCCCTCATCCTTGTCAGTAGATTGCAGACCTTCTAAATCCACATAGTCTAGACATGGACTATGGCATCCATACCTCTGTGGTCACCCTAACACCGCTCTGTTTGAGGCTAACTTGGCTTTGAAACTCACTGCCTTCCACACACCTTTACTCCAGCAAGAACTGCATCTTGACATGGTGGGATTGATACCCTGGATAACTGTGGAACTTCCTAGTTCCTTCCTATTACTGTTGACAGTGTCGCTCTTCACTGAGCCTGAAAGTCACTGGCCCCTTAGTCTGCTGGCTGGTCCCCCATGGGACACTCCACTGCCTATCCTGGAGTTCACCTAATAAGTGATCTGACAACAGCCTCACCAAATCACCTGCTGTGTCCCTGTGTCTCCAGCACAGGGTTTGCCAGGGCCACCTGGGTTGTGACATCCAATCATCAAACTACTCTGCTTCTGCTGCAGGACTGTGGAACTGTGCTGGAGAATTCTGCCAGCTCCAGTCAACTGGCACACTGATGAGTTATGAGCCAGGCCCTCCTCACCCCTTGGCGTCTATTTAGTCTTTCCATTTGTTCCTGGTCAGTCTCTGTATTTCTCCCTTTTCAAGCTCACCAAATTGTTACTCCTCTCTTCTCATTCTTGGCAGATGACCTACTAACTACCTGCCTTAGGACTTCTTTTCTAGTTCTTTTAAAGATTCAGAAGTCCAGGCATCCTAAAAGCGACTTAGTATAGGAGTGACAAGTGCAGGACACAGTCCCTGAGTAATCTTGCGGCAACCAGCCAGGCACAATGGACACTAAGCTGTTGTTAATGACAGGAGGCAGAAGTGGAGGGGGCCGGGCACCAGAGGACTACTCTGCCAGTCTCTCCTTTCCTGTTGACCACCTCCTACGGAGTTTTTGACTTTGTCCTTGTCACTTCTATTCTACATCAGACAGCTGGTGCTGTGTGAGGCTGAGTGGTGTCCTAGGATGGAGATGCTGACAGCAGGCAAAACCTTACCCCAAGCGAAGGCTTCTAATCCATCTTACCCTGTTCTTCCTCTAATGAGAAGGGGCAGAACTGTGAGGTGTGTGTGTGTGTGTGTGTGTTGAGTGGACAGTGATTACCCATGGCCAGAAAATATTCAAGATGGCACACAAGGGCTGAATTGACAGTTCATCTTTGCTATGGTTGCCGAGGCACTCTGCTTCTCCTCTAGGTTCATCTCCTTCTTTCCCTTTCTGGTAACCTCCGATATACTGTGCTTCCTTTTACCTTGGGATCTTTTTTTTCTCCACTTTTTAATTTTTTTATTATTTATTCAATTGTGCGTGTGTGTGTGTGTGTGTGTGTGTGTGTGTGTGTGTGTGTGTAGAACCATGGGCGAATTCGGGAACCACCATGGACTGCCTCCACCTCCTCCTTGTTTACTCTGTCCTGGGATTCACAGGCTCTGCCCTACCAGGATCAGAAGCACAGGCCACCTCTGCTTCCGCCCGGTGTCTATACATGGGATCTGGGATCCAAACTCAGGACTTTCCACTTGCAAGGCAGAGCTTAACCCCTGAGCCACATCTCTAGCCCCTACCTTGGGATCTTTAAGGCTCTGCTTTCTCATTTTTTGGTCAAAGGATAAACAGAATTTCTTGTGACGGGCCTTCTCTGACTCTCACCTGAATTAAGTGGGGTGACTCTAAATCTACCTTGTCAGCATATAACACACTCTGACCTATCTCTTTCCTCATTTGAATACAAGCCCATAGGGCAGAGAAGTCACCTGCTTTGTTTTCTGCAGTATCCTCAAAACTTAGGACCTACCACATTCAATGTCAGAGATCTACAGAGTGGTAATATCCATGCAGAGAGAAGAGACCAGCTTTCAGAGAGGAATGGGCCAGTGTTTCTGACAAAGGAAAAGCCATGGGTAAGAAGCCAGCTCTTTAGGACCAGGAAGATGTACTGTCAAAGGAAAATCAAGGCAGGTGAAGTCTCCTTTTAAGCAGAAGGATCCCACAGCTCAGCTTCTTATTTGCATCCTGACACCCCCTCCCATTCTCTCCAGGACTAGAACTCTGTGTCAGTTGCCAGTTTTCCTCTGTCTACACCCAAGCCCAAGCCACCTTACCTGTAACCTTACTACCACTGACCCTTGCCTGTCTAGCGCAACCTTCTTGCCAGCTACATTGTCTTTGACCAAATGCACTGAAGCCTGCATCCAGCTGGGATGGAATGCCCTGACTTCAGTATGATGGCACCATACAGAGCTGTACACCTTGCAGAAGGAGACGGGACTGGTGGGATTAGACTGGAAGTCCAAACAGAGAGGTGCCTGTGGAAGCTGAGTGGATTAATTTCTCCCTTTATAGGCAAAATGGTCAACCAGACTAGTTTTTAGAGGAATTAAGCCACTTTTGACTTAGGTGGCGAATAACCACAAGTTCCTGAAGGATGAAGTTGAGAAGAGAGTCCATCAAGAAAGGCTGATCACACTCAGACCCTGGTGGAGACTTGGGATTTGGTTATCTTGCCATCCATAGTAGTGGGAAGAAGAAAATGATATATTGCAGATAGGACAATCCCAGGATGCCACACTGTCTCATCTGCTGTGCCTTATAGCATTAAGGACATGAGTTGCTTTGTGCTTTTTAAAAACTTTATCATTTTGTATGTGTATGTGATATGTAAGTGTGGGTGTATGTGTACCAACAGTGTATATGTGGTCAGAGGACAACTCTTGGGAACCAGTTCTCTCTTCCCACTGTGGGCTTCATTTGAACACAGACAGCCAGGCTTATGTAACAAGCTCCTTTACTTGCTGAGCCATCTTGATGGCCCAGAAAACAAATTTCTTAAGAAACAAACTCCTAACCTGGGCATGGTGACACATGCTTGTAATGATGTAATCCAAGTACTTAGGAGGCTGAGGCAGGAAAATCATAAATTAGAGACTTGCTTGGAGACAACATAGTGAGTTCATGATTAATATGATCTATATAGAGGAACTCCATCTCAAAGGAAGAACAGGAGGAACAGAAGAATGGGGTGATAGGGGTGTGCCTCTGTCATTCTGTAAGTAAGGTCCTGTAAGTAAGGTCCTGAGTTTGATTCCCTGCAATACCCACCCACCCACAGGAACAAAGTTGTGAACCATGCTAAGTTTACTATTTCCACTAATGGCTAGCTGCCTATTTATCTGGTCATCACTCAGTTCTGAGGTTTAATCATCTTCTCGACATCTACATTCCTTAAAACTGAAATGCAAAATTATTTCCATTGAAAAGTGGTCATCCAATTACCTCTGAAAGAGAATACTCACTTATGGACTACTATTGATTGCTCAATTTAAGATATATCAGAGATCACAGGAATGACCATGTGAGAGGATAGAGAATGAACGCCACTTCTCTGAGTTTATCCTAGGTTAAATTTCACAATATGGAGGAACTGTGGTTATGAGTTGTGTGCTAGTTAGATGTGTCAACTGAACAATTAAGAGCTGAGCCTTCGGGCACATTTGTAAGCCCTAAACAAGCCTGTGGGAGATTATCTAATTGATATGGGAAGATCTAGCCCATAGTGGGTGGCAGATGAATAAACTGGAAAGAGCTGGTTCAATATTTTGGCATACTTTGGCATATAGGCATGCTGGCAAGTGAAAAAATAGGTCCTTCTCTTAGCTCTTATGTGCATGTTTAACCAGTTTCCTCAGCTCCTGATGCTGACATGTACTCTCCTACATGTCGATGACTATAATTGAGAAATGTTTAAATAAACCCTTTGTTCCCCTAAGTGCCTTGGGTCTGGTAGTTATATCAGCAACATGAATAACCACAAGTTGTGACTTTAAAAAACAAAAAGTTGTGAATTTAGATTTTTTTTTTTTTGAGGCAGGGTCTCATGTATACCAGGCTGGTCTGGAACTCACTATGTAGTTGAGACGTTTGATCCTCTTGCCTCTTCCTGTACAGTGATAGGATTACCTACACACACCATCATACCCAGCACAGGTTAGTACTGTACCCAGGGTTTCATGCCTGCTAGGCAAACTCTCTACCAAAGGATCTACATCACTAGTACAAAGAATGTTTCTCAGTTGTAACTCTGACTCAGTGTGCTTTTACTTAGTCTGTGAAAGAACTGCCTCCTGAGAGAAGGCAGCTAAGATACTGTGTGCAAGGCAATGGACTTGAATCAGAAGACTTGAATCTACCACCAGCTTGGCTGAGTTACTGTGTGAATATTTGACCTCCACAAGTAAGGTTCCGTGATCTTACAGTTACACAGCAGGAGATGTCTGCCTATGCAGTATGCTCTACTGCCTCTGGCCATCACCATGTTCCTACTTTTTTTCATTGAAAAAGCAAGCAAGCAAACAAGCAAGCAAGAAAAGCAGCAAGCAAGCAAGAAAAAAGGAAGGAAGAAAGGAAAGAAGGGAGGGAGGGAGAGAAGGAGGGAAGGAGGGAGGGAGGGAAGAAGGAAAGGAAGAAAAAGAAAAAGGTCCTCTGACCCTTCCTTTAATCAGAACACCTTGAAAGAGATGTCTGGACTTGTCTCCAATTTCTTTCCCTCCCTTCGCTCACTGAATACATTCCAATCAGGTTTTTTTGCCCTCATTTCTCTCCTGAAACTGCTTTTCTAAAGTTAATAGCTGCAAAATAATTAGACATCAGACTTGATCTATTAGCAGGTTAGTCCCCTTCTCACTTGGCTTCTAGGATACCTCCTATAGCTGCTGTTCCTCCAATCACCCTGGTCACTACTTGCCAATTTCTTATCTGTTCTTGTAAAACTTATCTCCTTGATTACTTATATCTATCATCTGATCTCTTTCTTCTAATCTATATTCTGTCTACCATTATTTTGTATTTATCATCTATCTTTCCATTGTCTGTGTATTAGCTATTATCCATCCATTTTCCTTCCTTTATGTGATCTCAGCATCACATAAAACTGGGTGTAGTGGTATATCCTTGCAATCCCAGTATTTTGGTAGAATGATAGGAAGCTCAAGGCTATCCTTGGCTACACAGCCAGTTTGAGGCCAGCCTAGGCTACTTGAGACCCTCTCTCAAAATAAAAAAAGAAAAAGATTAGAACGTTGAGGCTGTTGAGCCAATGTCTAGGGGTTCCCATTCACTGACCCCTTCTTTCATTAGCTTTCCAGTGGGGATGGCTGTGTAGTGGACAGCGGGGCAAGACAGTAAACCAACCAAGGGCTCAGGGAAAAAGCATTAGCAATCTCCCTAGAACAATCTCCCCAGGAGGCTGGTTTTGGAATAGAGTCCAAAAGAACATGAGAATCAGATCAGTCTTCACAATCTTTTTTTTTTTTTTTTTTTTAAATCGAGAGGTTAAGCTTTGGCTTATTGAGAAGTGTGTATAAAGAGGGTCCTAACTGCCATGAAGGTGAGAAATAGGTTTTTCTGTAGGCTTTTACTTCTTTTAGTTAAGGGGCTTGGTCAGGTTTCCCATTTCCACAGTCAGTAAGAATTTGCTTTGTAACACTGAAAAAAAAATCTAATTTCTCAATGTCACAGGGGAAAATATACCCTTCCTTGGAAAAGGAAAAGACATTAGTCAGGGTGTGGATGGCAGGTGCTATGCGCCCATACAGGCCCTGGTGACCTGGTCCATGGCGACAGTGGCTTCTTGTCCTCAAAAGGGCCTTCTCCTCCCTGGCTGGGTGGAGCCTACTGTCAGCTCTGCAAGCAATACCTCCACTTGGCCAACAATGCCCGAGAAACATCTGCTACCCCTAACCCTCACTTCCCCAAAGAAATGATTAAAAAGTTAAAGAAACACTTCCATATGAAGAATCCAGTCCCAACAGGTCACCACAAGCTACTTCAAACACAATAAAACAGGAAGAGCTAAAAAAAGCAGAGAAGTTCACAGAACCCACATGATCTTTTATATAAGAAAAAAAAAAGCCACCCTGGGTAACTTTACACAGTTCAGAACACCATTTGGCAGTTAAGTAAGTCCTTAATCTGACCAATTTGCTTATTATAGTAAAGGTTTAGAAGAATTTGAGAGCAGTGGCCAAAAATACTGCAATAATCTCTATTCCTAAAGTAAACTTACAAAGTGAATTAACTTCTGTTGAAATTTTTTGAAGTTGAAAGCGTTCATGACCCTCTCCTATGCCTGCCCCTTGCAGAGAGAGCCCAGAGAAAGACAGGGCTATTGAAAATCGGAAACACTTGAGTAGATTGATGGTTGTTCACCCAATAGCCAAACTAAGCACCTTGTAATAAGCCAAATCCTAGGGTACCTACTGGGATACCACATCAAGGGGGGCATTCAGTTTACCTTTAGGGTGCTTAAATGTGGAGAGGACACTGCAGTTCCCAGGTCAGAGCTCAAGCATAAAGCCCAGCCAGCCAGACCTGACTGCTTAGGTCTGAGCTGCCATTGCTGGGTATTATACCAAACCTGCTTCCTCAGCTACAAAATGGTAGGGGGCTGGGCAGATGGCCAAAAGTTAAAGTACTTGCCACACAAGAAGAGGAGTCTGGATCTACAGAACCCATGTAAATGCCAAGTGTGTGTGGCAACCAGCCTCAGAAGGTGGAGACAGGCCCTGTGAGAAATCGGTTCCCAGGGTAAGCTGGCTAGCCAGACCATCCCTATCAGGAGCCAAGATTTGATTGAGAAACCCTGTGTCAAAGAATAACTTGGAAGAATGATCAAGAAAGATTCTCGACATCATTCTAGGCCTACACATGAATACGAGCACATGTATACCCTCGCACATCCCACAAGAAGACATGAAAACGAAAAAGAATTGGGATGCAATGATCCTCCTTGTTGGATTGGGGTATGGGCTCATGGGACACTTGTAAGTTTGTTATCAGACGTTAATACAAGAATTTTCTTTTTTGTTTTTGTTCCCAAATCTGTATACAACGCTGAAGGGTTTTTAATTAAGACCTTGTAGACATTTTAAGGCTAGAAAAGAGAAGAGATAAAAATGGACCTTTAAGAAGCCCTCTCTCCCCCAAATCCACTGGTCTTCAGTTTAGGAGCCTAGAAGTAGATGTGGTTTTCTTTGGAGAGTAACATGAAGGAAGCAGATCCACTGCAGCCCAGGAAAGCTTGTCAGCCTGGGAGATAGATGGCTGGCCGCATTCTACTGCCGCAGGGGGAAGACCTGGGGCGGTGGTGTGCTATGGGCAAAGCCAAGCCTCCATCCTGAAGGCTGCAAGCTGACTTCTCTGGCCGCCTCCCTTGGGCCTTAAATTGTTTCCTGAGGCAAGGACCTTGGCTAATGGTTTATTTACAACAGGAAGAAGCAATTACCTTGGAGAACACTGAGTCATAATATACTCCACCATTAGCCAGGACATGAACACTCTCCACCAATAACCTCCAAGATATATGAACCGGCCACTGCCTCACATAAAGATATGACCATGACTTACTCCTCATAGGTCGCAGGTGAGGGTTTTAAATAAAGCAAAAGAAGGGAAGACTTTGGCAGCAACACCACATGGAGTGTGGCAAGTAGAAAGTTATCTTTGATTCTGCAGCTGCTTTGTGTGTATGTGCAACCCGGGAATCATGCTCTTGATTCTAGTTTCTCCCAAAGGGCAGTCAGAAACACTAAAATAATCAAAAAATGAACACACGAAGCAGCACAAAGTACAGAAGAAGGCTGGAATGAAGTGCATCTTTCAAACTACAGTCAGGCCACCTGTTAGGTAAAAACTGCTAAGAATAGTGTGATAGCTCCATGAAGAACAGGACAGCCCAGAGCTGAGAGGACACTCACAAAGATAAAGAGACAGCCTGAGAGAATGCAGGCTGTCTGCTCCCATACTCAACATACAGGAACTAAAGGCAGTAAAGGTGCAAAAAGCTTAATCGAATTTGTAGTTCAAGTTAAAGTGTTCAAAGCCCCATTATAGAGCAGAGTAATGTATGCAATGACATCTGGGACTGTAATCAGCAAAGCACTTTCAAGAGCTGCCAAAGCAAACAGCCAAATAACAAATCCACTTTACAGATCATCAATCCGGTCCTAGACTTGCCAAGGTAAATAGTAAAAGGCTGGAGTTTGCTTTGCAAACCAGGGAGCTGGGGGTTTAGCAAGGCCTCAAACAGAGCTGTACAATTTGGGGCAGGGTCTCTGGAGCTTCGGGCGTGATAGGAAGTCAGCAAGCCCCAAGGCCAAGCAGAAGCACAGAGAAAGGCTCCCTGAGGTGGGAAGTCTGGGGTGGGCAAACCACAGGTGCCAGGTTAGGTGGGATGTCACAGGTTCCCACCCTCCATGTAGTATCCAGCCCAGATTCTGCTGCTTGGATTTCCAGGCAAGACTGGAGTTTGTGGATTTTTGAGAAGAAAAGTACAATTCAAAGCTGACTTTCCCCTCTTGCTTCCAGGCTTTAGGAAAGGTAATTAATTCTCCTGGTCAGAAAGGCATTTCTTGGAGAAGTCAGGCAGCATCCAGAGAAGGTACAGGCCAAAGACTGGAAGCTACCCAGCAAATTCAGAGGCCCAGAGACCGACACCCTGATGTTTTTGAAGTCTGAGGAAGTCCCCAAGAAGCAATGGCTTTGGGGCACTGTAGGGTCACTGCCAAGAGTCTTACAAACAGAAGAAAGTCATTGGACTCTTTGGCCATACCCAGCAGTTTGCAGGGAGAGGAGGTTGTTCTAAGAAATCTGGTGTCTTGGCAAAGGGCATGTGTGAATCAGTTTGAAGAGTGGGACTCTGTGTGCTTAACTATAGGTTAAGTCAGAGTGGACTGTCCTCTCCATGCCCTGGGAAGAAAGGACTGACTTGTTGCTTTAATGAAGCAGATTCCACAAAGTGGGTGAGTGGGGCTTCCTGAAGGATGGCTTGCCTAGGCCGGCTTGGTGAAGAAAAGGTAACAAGCTGAGAGTAATGTGGGGTTCATGGTGCAGTAGCAACATGTTCCTGAGAAGGAGCCCCTTAGCTTGTGCAAGTGCTTCAGAGTAATAGCTAGGCTTGGGATAGCCCAGTTCAGGCCTGTGACTAAGCTCCTAAGCTAGAGTACAGGCTCAGGCTTTTTAAACTCAGAAATCAGACTAACCTCTGCCTAGAAGGCCTGGTGTGCAGTCCTAGCTGCAGAGTACTGGGCCACAGGCCAGGCATGGGTCATGCATTTGCTGGGCACTAACCCATACTAACCACCATTATAATATGCTGTTTGTTCTCTGTCACACGTTGTTCCAAAACGATGTAATGCAGTAATTTTTGTGTGTGCCTATTATTACCTATTATGTGTAAAGCACTGGTTTGGTAACTGTGTTGTTGTTACGAATTTTAATCATCCCATTTGATAGGTAAGGAAATTGAGGTGCAAAGAAGTTATGTGACTTGCTCAATATTGTCTGGCTCAATCTTGTCTCCTCCTACAAGGCTTTTCCATGATATCTTTGTGCTGGAGTATTGATCCCCACAATCTTCTTCTTCTCAATAGCTTTCAAGGGAGATAGTGTTGACATGTCCAGGAAGCTCTTTGCTGATGTTCCTACTGTATCTTGAGCTTCTGTTTATGCATCTGTCTTCCTTGCTAGGCTGTGAACATCTGGAGGGCTGAGGTTATATCTGACTACTTTTTCTACTAGGGTGTTCACCACACTGAATGTTGAACGAAGACAAATGGATGAATGTGTGCATGCTGATGCATCTCTCAACTAGGGAGAAAAGGGACTAGAAAGCATCAAGAATTTAATGAAGCTCTAGAGCTAGAGGTCAAAAGGGGGTTCAGGGGTGGTAATAAGTATATGGTATACACAGGAAGGTAAAAAAGTATATGGTATACACAAGATGGTGTCTTAAAATTACAGTTGAGGTGGGAAAGGAAGAGGAAGGGAGAGGGCAGGACAGCCACTCATGTTTGTAAAACTAGAAAAATAAAAAATAATTTAAAAAATTACAGTTGAATGTAATCCTAGCACTTGAGATACTGAGGCAGGAGGACTACCACAAATTTGAGGCCAAGTTGGGCCATGTAGTGAGTTCTAAAAAAGTGGATTATAGAATGAAACTGTATCTCAAAACAAAACCAATCAACCAAACAAACAAATAAGCAACCAAAGAAAGAAAGAAATGGTGAGATGGCTCGAAGGGTAAAGTATCTGCATGACTGAGTTTGATCCTCAGAGTTCACAGTGTGGAAGGAGAGTATCATGGCATATACATCCTTAATCGCTCTTTCTCTAACCTTTTTGCCTCTCATAAACATGACTCCCATGAAGGGAATGCTCACCTGTGGAATGGGGAAGGGAAGGGAGGGAGATGCTGGTACTTCACACAAAAAGTTCCTGGTCTCAAAGATTCATCCTAGAGATGGCCACACCTCAGTCCCACTGTCTTAGATCTCTGTGCTGTGCCTATTCAGAGAACACCTTCTTCTCATGCCTACAAAGCCCGAGAGAGATCATCTGGGTATTTCTCCACAGTACCTTCCTGAAAGAGGTGGCTTTGCCCTTCAGAGAGTAGCCTGTGGCTTGGCTCCAGCATCCGATGGGTGGCAACTCTGATTCCATACTTGTGTGAAGCAGCCTCACCCTGCTCACGGGAGGTCAGGACCCACATGCCAAACCAGACATGCATATGGAAGAGATTATCTCAAACATGTAAAGAGGCAGACAAGCCTGGGACAATACAGAGAAAAGGCTGGTTTAGTAGAAATCTAAAAAAGGACACCACCCAAAACCACCATGTATTCAATTATAGGTAGATAATGCTACCATCAGCTCTGCTGAAGGACTGAGGATTGGAAAGGGTAAGTGCTTAGGTCAATAGTGTTAAGTTGCATACCTGACATATGGCTGCATATCCATAGCAACAAGCCCACATTGAACTGAAATTACACTAAAACCTGTTCTTTGTTCAAGAACTTTCTTCACAAAAGTTCTTTTTCTTGCCCTTCTCTGCAGAGAGGGAGCAAGAAGGATTATATTACTTAGGGTGTTACTGTCAGTTGGTCTGGATTTACACCAATCTAATCCTTCCTGCCATCTTCTATTGGACCTCTAAAACAGGTCCCTGTCTGTCACACTGTCACCAGAGTGATCTTTCCAAAGTCATTATGGCCATCTATGTCCTCTTCAGATGTGAACATGCTTGTCACTGCTTAGTTTAAAGCTACGATCCAATGGCTCATAGTTGGCAAAAAGACTGCTACAAATCTGATGTTAGCGTGGGCTACATAGTGGGTTTATGGCTATCCTGAGCTACATAACAAGACCTTGTCTCAAAAAAAAAGTTGGAGACCTCACCACTCAGCCCCTGACATTCTTCTGCCTTAGATACCAGACTCTGACTGCACAGATACTTTTGGATCATTTTCTTATCTCCCCACTCCTGTCCCTTAATGCATTGGCTAGAATATAGCTTGCATGTGATAGCCTTGGAGAAACCCCTGAACACAATTTCTGGCTACACAGAAATTTTTCTTCCCCAATACTTCACACAATTTGCACTTATACTTATTTGTGAAATAACATGGACAATGGCTTTTCCCCTCTTGGCCATATGCCCCACCCACCCTACTGTGCCTGAGCAAAGCTCAATGGTAGCATATACTTAATAGGCAATTGATGGATGCAGAATTCATGACTGGAAGGGGTTTGCAAAGGCAGGGTTTCAAGTTTGAATTTAACTAGATTTAATGTGGATCCAGATACGTGAGCTTCCAGTGGGAGACATTCAGTATGACCCGGCTCACATGGCAATCCCTAAGGACAAAAACCAGTGGTGTTTATTCGGTCCTCCAAGAAATGGAGACATTCTTTTCAAAAATATCTCCTACTCTGTGGAGCTGGCCCATTGTTACAGTCAAGGTGGTACTACTGGAATTCAGCCCGTCATTCTTTGAAAAGGAATCCCTGTCACTTTAAGATTTTTAGTCCCTTGTCTGGACCATATATCAAAGCTCTTTGCTGCCATGGCTGCGCTGCCTGCTGTTCAAATTTGTCCAATTAGACACAGCCCCATGGGGCAGAATTCAGTGTGAAATGTGCCTGCCACTGACCAAGGATGAATTGGTGTGGAAAGCCCTCAGTAAGAGCCAGGGCAGGTCTGCTGGGAATGGCTTATCACCTTGGGGGTGGTGTCCACCTCCCTGAGACAGAGAGTCAGTGTTTTATCCCAGCAGTGGTTTGATAAGTAATTGGTTAAGGCAGTGAACGGAGAATCTGCCCTCAGCACTTGTGTGACATAATGTGGAAAGTGAGCACCAGCCTCTATAGACACAGAAGAGCCACATTCTGTAAGAGGGGCAGTGACTTGCAGTGTTCTTTTTATTTTTTTATTCAATTGTGCATGTGTGCGTGTATGTGTATGTGTGTGTGTGTGTGTGTGTGTGTGTGTGTGTGTGTAGAACCACGGGCGAATTCTGGAACCACCATGGACCGCCTCTACCTCCTCCTTGCTTACTCTGCCCCGGGATTCACAGGCTCTGCCCTACCAAGAGCAGAAACGAAGGCTGCCCTCGATTCCACTGGGCGTCTAATGTGGGGTCTAGGATCCGAACTCAGGACCTTCTGCCCGCAAGGCAGAGGCTTAACCCCTGAGCCACCTCTCCAGCCCCCAGTTGCAGTGGTCTTTATGGGTCATAGAAATGCTTCCTACAAGTGATGTGATGCAGCCAATGGTTAGTGCTATGGGTTACAGAGATAGTCACATGGTCAGAAACTACAACCAGAATTCAGTTGGCAAATGGGTCCAGGAGAGGGCTTCTAAAATAAAGGCAAATTGTTGGGACATACTGGAAATGGACTTATGTATTGCTTTATTACCTTAAGACAGGTCTCATTATGTATCTTGGAGTGGTCTTGAGCTCAATATGTAGCCTGAACTGGCCTTAAACTTCTGCTAATCCTGCCATGGCTTCCCAAGAATTGTGCTTAACAGGTGTGCACCACCGCACCTGGCTAATGGCTTTAAGATCAGAATCTTAACGCCTCTAATAAAAATCCCTCTATTATTATTGTTTTAAATAGGGTCTTATGTATTCCAAGTTTGCTTAGAAATTGCTGTGTAGTTAAAGATGACTTTAAATTTCTCAACCGCTCAAGGATATTATGACACCCACTCAGTTATGGGATGTTGATGCTGGTGATTGAACCCAGGGTTTTATCTGTACTAGATGAGCACTGTACCAAATGAGATACTCCTTCCAGCCTTCTAATTTATTTTTTAAATGTTTTCTTTCTTAATTGTGAAGCTCAACTTTTGCAGAACTCTTGAAATTCTTACAACATCCTACTTTCCTATTTTAAAATTTTTTCCCCATTTTTAGTTTTTTCTACTTTTACAGATATACTGAGTAGTTATTCCAGCTTCCTTCCTTCCCCTTTTCTTCCCTCCCTTCATCATTCCCTCCCACTCTGTCCCCCCACTTTTGCTTATATGCTTCAATGGACCCCAGGGTTCACTTTGGCTTGTCTACTCCTGTGGGGGCCCAAGCCTCCATGGTACATCAAGTTAGCTCTCTTTAGGCTAACCCACTGATATGTGCATTTCCCTTCACTTGTCCAGCTTTAGACCCAAAGATTTCCAATGTAAGTTCCCATTCTATGGATATAATAAGCTACCTACAGTTTGATGTACTGTCTTCCTTTCTACAGGTTTATTGACTATCTTCTATTTATACATTCCCTTTCCTTTTTTTGGTGGGGGGTTGTTCTAGTTTATAGTAACAGGAATGTGTACCATTCTGACAAGCAGGTCTTGAGTCCAATCAAAAAGCTATTGGTTGTTTCCTTGATATTCATGCCTCTATTACATTGGTGGTCACCTGTTGCCATGTTGATTTATACTGCAACTTACAGATCTCAATCCGTTAATGGGGCTGGTTAATATTTCTCTCCCCCAGCAGCTTCTACAGTATTCCTTGGTACTATGTAAGCTATCCAGCAAAGAAAAAGTCCTCAGACCAGCTGTAGTTAATATATTTTGTCCATATTCTGTGATCTATTTGTGTTGCATCGTTAGTAACAGGGTCTTACTTATAGTTTTGGAGAGCAACCAAGAGCAATGGCAAAAGCCTATAATGTTTGGGGGCCTAGAACATCATACTTTTCAACATAGGGGAAGTTTTGAGATCATGCGGCCTATACCTTCATTTCATAAATGAGGCAAATGTGATGAGGAAGCAGCCACAATTTCTTGAAGGTCAAGGCTGGCCACTGGCGGGGAGTAAAACCCTCCTGTTTTACTCTTCTGGGTTGCTTTCTCTTGGTGGGATATTTCTTTTCTTCTTTCTTTTCTTTCTTCTCTCTCTGTGTCTCTGTCTCTCTCTATCTCTGTCTCTGTCTCTCTCCGTCCTCTCTTCCTTCATTTATGAGTCTCTATAGCTCAGATTGGCCTTGAATTCATGAGAATGAATCCTCCTGTTTCAGGCTTCTACGTATTGGAATGGCAGGCACAAACCACTCTGCCTGGTTCATTTTGAATTTTTTTTTTTTTTTTTAACACATAGCTAATTCTGAGTAGGAAAAAAAACTAGAATCAGAACATTCTAGAACTGAGAGAAGTACCTCTGCCCTAGCTTTCTCTGGGTGATCAAGCAATATCTCAGTTGTGGGTCTAAGTTTTACTAATGGGTACAATGAAGGAGGTTGGACTCTTTTCTTTTCCATTCATCCACTGATCTAAACACTTGTGGTGTCTTTAGCATGAGTCTGGAGCTCTGAGGATTTTTCGGTCTGATGGAGGGCACCCAGAATGCCCTATGTACTGAGCACTCTAGCAGAGATTCATGTGAGTACCCTGGGGATGGAGGAAGGCAGGTCTTGGGAGAAGTTGAGGATTCTAGCTGAAGTTAGGATGATGAGTGACCTTTACCTCAAGTCACTACAGTTCTCATCTTGCCTCCCTCGTAAATGAATCTTCCTTCTCCTCCAGAAAGAATATACAAATAAAAAGGGAAAGGAGAAATGAAAAGTCAAGAATCCAGCCTTGGACCCTATGGGGCCCTGTGGATAAGCAAGGGCTGCCTGCGCCTGCTGGACAGCTTAGGAGCCAAACAGTTGTATAGTTAGCCGCTTGGTGCCTAGGGACCAGTGATGAATAGTCTTAGAGTCCTGGCAGGAAGTAGAGACTGTTAAGGAAACAGAGACCTACCTTCTGACTGAGAAGCCATATGGAGGAAGGAACTGGCCGGGGTGGTGGTGGGGGGTGGAGGTTGATCATGAATTTCCTCCCAAATTCAACTCTACTGTTTATCACCAAGATATTATTTTTTATTTGGGTATGTGAATGCAGGTGTTCTCATGTCATGGCATGGGCCGGACAACCTTGGGTGTCAGTGATTACGTTTTACCTTGAGACAGGGTCTCTGCTGTTTTTCCCATGTGTTTAACAGGCTAGCTGACCCTCCGGCTTCTGGGACTTCCTGTCGATGCGTCCCATTTTCCAACTGGAGCACTGGGATTACAGAACGCCTAGGGTTTTTTTTAAACTTTTTTCTTTTTTTTTTAAATTTATTTATTTATTTATTCAATTGTGTGTGCGTGTGCGTGTGTGTGTGTGTGTGTGTGTGTGTGTGTGTGTGTGTGTAGAACCATGGATAAATTCGGGAACCACCATGGACGCTTCCACCTCCTCGTTTACTCTGCCTGGGGATTCACAGGCTTCGCCCTACCAGGGCCAGAAACACAGGCCGCCCCAGTTTCCGCCCGGCGTCTATATGTGGGGTCTAGGATCGGAACTCAGGACCTTCTGCCTTCAAGGCAGAGCCTTAACCCCTGAGCCACCTCTCCAGCCCCCCCCCTTTTTTAAACGTGAGCTCTGGAAATTTGAACTCAGATAAATGGTTGTCTCCCTGGCCTCAACATGGGCATTTTCAGAACATCTAAGATACTTTTTGAGGCATTTTTACATTATTAACTAATTTAACCTCATTTTACAGGGAGAGAAAAGTAAGGTCAAGTCACTTCAGGGATGGGTCAGTTTTGTCAGTGTCAAGACCAAAACCCAGGGTTTAGGTCTGTTAAGCTCTGCTGACCAGTTTCTCATTGCCCCATTTATTTCTATGGCATAGAAGGTTGCTCCACACTGAACCAGGGAGACCCAAGAGGAAAGAAGGGATTATAAATGAGTCCTTCCCTCTGGGGAAGTTTGGGCTCTGGACAAAAGTCTTCTCATCGTGAAGAGACTCTCCTTTGTGAAATGAACAATCTGGCCTGTGGTCATCAGCTGTCCAAAAGACTGCTGGGTCACAGTGAATTTCCCCCTGTGATGCTAAGTCCATGTGACCATTAGCCTTTCTCTCTCTCTTTCCTCCTTATTTCTTTTCTGTTTTTTTTTTTTTTTCCAAAGCCAAGTGCTTAGCAGTTCAATCAAGTTAATTGTGGCACTTTCAAAAGGTATCAAAATAGCCATGACTCTCCCCAAAAAGAAGGCAGGCGCCTTGTTTTCAGGAAAAGATGCAAAGTCCTCACCCTCGGGTCCTTGAACAGATATTCATTCCCTGACAAATTCCTCCTTTCTTTCACAGTAACCCCCCACCCCCACCCCGCCGCCCCGAAATGAGGCTTAAAAATATCACCACCAATTCTCACTTCTGGCCAGATTTTATTTTCAGCTTTGAGTAACTGGGTGTTCTTTATGGTCAAGGACAAAACAACAAGGGGCTGGAAAAACCTCATTAAAAAACAACTAACACAACTCATTTGTCTGAAATGAAATGGAGGCAGGCAGAAGGGTGGGGAAGAAGAGGTGGGAGGCAGAGCGAGGCCAAGTCCTGAGCCAAGTCTCAGGTCTGAAGAAATGTTACCCTTTAGAGTGGTCAAAGTTGCAATCCCACCCTTAAGAAGATCATGGCAGGCTTGGCCAGATGGGTAGAATCATAGTAGGGAACATTAGTCCTTATTATAAGTGACAAGATAAAGGAAATCTTTCCTTTCTTAAAAATGGCTGCTTTGGCAGCCCTTCTGAATCAGCCTCATGCTCAGGGAGTAAGCCAATGATACAATGCTTACTTAAGGCTCTTGGGAGCACCAGCATGGGATGGTGGTGCTGGGGGAGTCTGGAAGAGTCCCTATAGAACCCAGCAGTTTCCTGAAGAGATGCTGGAATTTTAGCAATTGGCAAAGTGCCTTTACCCAAGAGCTCATTCTTACCTCAAAATAATTCCCAGGGGAAATAAGTGGTGATGTGTGTTACCCTATCTACTTTGCATTTCAGATGTGGAGAGGAAACTAACCTGAAACAGTGAAAGATCAAATAACACCCCCAAGGTAAAAGGGAAGGAAGCACTAAGCTTCTAGGTTTTGCCTTTTTCCATGTTTCTTAGCCAAAATAAGTGGCATCATGGGGAGATGAGTAAGTGTAATATTCTGCCTACAATGAGTTGCCTGCCTCCAGTGTGAAGAATTCCTGAGACAAGGACCAAGTAGCAAACCTAGGAAATACCAACCTAAGTACAGTCAATAGAACCAGGCTCCCTGGAGGCAAAATAATAAGGGAATATGAGGTATCTCACCTCCCTCCCCAACCTGAACTGCAGGACTCTGTAGACAGCCCAGAGGAGGACAGCACTTCCAGCCACAGTTTCTGATTACTCTCTGCCAATAACCTTCATGCAGGAGCTGTTAGCTACCCACCAGTCCTGTCTGTGTTGGGGTGTTTCCTTCTAGCCCAGACCATAACCAAGATTTGCAAACAGAGGTCAGGTACTTCCCCCAAGAAGTTAGGGGATGGGTGAACAAGAAAAGCTGAAGTGGGGCAAGGAAGCAGGGAGTGACCAAATCTCAGAAGCATTCTTCCTTCCCTACTGCTCTGTTGGGTGAGTAAGGTGCTAACATTGTTTCATACTGTATCTCTCCAGAAGACTTAGGGGTTTTAGAGGGGAACTGGGAGTCTACTTTTAAAAACAAATGAAGAGAAAAAGCTAAGTTGGAATTTAATTATATTTGTAAAACTCATTAGAAAAACAGAAACCAAAATGAGATCAGAGATCAGACTAAAGATTTAGAAGACACGAGTTCTAGTTTCAGCTTTACTATTTATTAACTGCATGATATTAAATAAGTTTTAAGTTCTCTGGGTCTCTAAAATCTATAAAATGAACACTAAATATAACTTTTGTCTAAATCACAGCATGCTTTAAGGATTATCTAGATAATGCATATATGAAAGCCCTTATAGATTCTAAAGCATTTTACACATGTGATATATTATTATTATGACCGAAGAGCTGATTCCACATGTTTCAGACAGATTGAAGAAACCCTTCTTGCCAATTAAGAAAACATAGGAAACATCCAAAGCAAATATTTGAAAAAGTCTAATTGCACCCTCTGGGTCTTGTCATTAAAGTCGGTAAATGTTTTGTGTCTTAAGGAAAGTAGAAGAGAAACGGGCTGGAAAAATTTGTAGTTAAATATATTCTTTCACCAGTATTCCCTGCAAGGAGAACAAGGGATGAGTGAGGAGCCCAAGTTCTTATAGTTTATAATGTAGCTTTCTAGGAACAAACCATCTGATTCAGAAGGGAAAACTGGACTTCAGAGTGAAAGAGACCCCATCTTCCAATTCCACTGGAAATCTTCATTTTAATAAATGCATAAGAAAAACGCAATCCTGAGTGCTCTGTGAAAAACCATGCAAAAGAACTTTAAAATATGCATTTAGAGACACATACTACTTTTCCTCCTAGGATCATTATAGCTATTTAGTCTGACCAAGGGCAAAATACTGTATTATATTAGGGAGGAAAACGAAATTACTTTAGTCAATGTCAAAATGACAAACCATCAAAAAAAAAAAATGTGGTTTTCTTAAGAAAAAAAAAGTCTCTTCAACAGACCTAGATGGTCTGGCAAACTTTTGAATTTAATCTTGTGATATAGCATAATGACAAAAGGCCTCTACAGCATATCAAGTAGATTTTTAAGAATATGATCAATATACTTGACATATTATTTAATTATAATATTTAGTGACACAGACAATATGAAAACCTAGCATCAACATTCTGACAGCAGAATAAATAAATAGATGTAATTATTCCTTTTACCCAGCATAACAGTAAGTTGTTAAGCTGGACTATAGATCTGACTGCTGGGCTTCTTTAATGTTAAGAGTTTGATACAGGTTTATCAGAGTACCAATATCGTGCTCACAGATTAAAACAAAAAGATGGCTGGAGATTCCAAGTTCAAATATTTTGAAAGACTCTATTTTCTCTTTCTTCTGTTTTTTTATTAGTCTCTTTTTGAGACAAAGTTTCATGTAGCCTAGACTACCTTTAATTTTGTATGTAGGCAAGGATGAATGTGAATTTGTGATCCTTCTGTCTCTACCACTCAAGTGCTGGGATTACAGCCTTATGTACCCACGATTGCTATAGCAGTACTTAAGAATCAAACCTAAGGCTCTGTGCATGTTTGGCAAGCTTCATCCCCAGCCCCAATAGGCACATGTACACTAGAGAGCACTATGCTAAGGCAGAACCGAAGTGTATATTAGAATTTGAGGATCACAAAATTTGATTTGGAACAGTTTTAGAGCCTTTAACTAGCACTTAGAGAGCAAGAAAATAAGAATCAGAGAAGAAAAGGGATGTGTGGAAGGTCACATATCTTCCCGGTAGAAGCAGGTCAAGACCCGAGTTTCAGGATGCAGTACAAAGCTCTTTCTGTGTTGCTACAGGAGCATAAGCAATTGCTGAGGTGGTCAACTAGAAACATAGCCAATATAACGGAGGCTATTATCATGCCAACAGGAAGGAATGCACTCTCTAGCAAGAGCCAAGAGAGATGACAGTTAACGTTTAACATTATGGGACCAACTTCAAAGACACTCCAGCTGGACTCTAATAACGGAGGATGAAACTGCTGAGACGAGCAGAAGGCTGCAGGTGGACAAGTCTGGCTGCAAACAGCACATATCTTCAGAGTGAGTGCTCCTCAAAAGCCTAGAATGGGCCTCACCGCAGGGTGGGAGAAATATGGGAACTGGCCTTCAGTCTTGTGGTTCAATGTGCTCTTAAACTGTATGTCTCTAGTTAATGCTACAGGATTCTGACAAATGTCCACATCTGCCATTTGGGGGAGAGCTGTGGTGGATACAGATGACAATGGGGGAGGGAGATGTACTGCCTGGGTGGGCTTCTGGAAAGGCAGAGGATGGCAGGAAGATGTGGGGCCAAGGCCTTTCTCTTGAAAACCTGACAATGGGATGCAGCCAAAGGCAGTTTCAGCAAAACTGAAAACAACAACCAACTATAATTCAGAATACCAAAAAATCCTACAGTGTTTACCCAGAACCAGCCAAATCTCTCCTCATCCTAAAGCTCAGGGAACTTTGTGGAAGAGGGGGCGGCACGACTGTAAGAGCCTAAAGATGGGGAGGACCACTGATGGACAAGATACTCTGTATCAGCCTGGGCTGCAGCAGCCAGGATATTGCACAAATGTGATTTAACCTTGTCTGACCTGCACAATGGCTGATACGTCAACAAGCCTCCGTAGATTAGTGCGGATCTCAGGGGAGAAGGCTTCAGGCAGGAGGATCTTTACAGGCAAGGGGTTAGACAGATATCATGGAGTTCCTATATTAGTGGGTGGCCCAAGAAGGGGTCCCAAGGTATGCCACAGAGTGCTGAACCCTTACTAGTATAGACGACTCAGTGGGAAATTCAGCACCCATATAAGCAGATGTTCTGGAGAATGGGAGGGACCAGGCAGGAAACTCCAAGAGGGGAGAAAAAGGGAAGAAAGTGGGGGAGAGACATACGCATGTTATTTGAAATTCTTTCAAAAATTTTATTTACTTATCTGTATGTTTGCATATGCATGCGCACATACGTTTGTGGAGGTCAAAGGATAACTGGGATGGTGGTTCTCTTTTTCTACTACATGGGCTTCAGGGATCAAACTCAGATTAGATTTAGTGACAAGAGCCTAAACCCACTGAGCCAACCTGCTGGTCCAGTCATTATTGAGGCAGGATCTGTCACTAGATCCTGACTTTAAATTCATGGTAGTTCTACTGCTTCAGTATCTAGAGTGTTGGAATTACAGGCACGGGCCAGTGCTTGGTTTTTAATATATTAAATTTAGAGAAAGGACACGACTCTCTGCAAGGTGTGGTGGGACAAGTCTTGTATTCCCAACATGAAGGCAGCTGAGGCAAAAGAATCACTTTAAGTTCCATACCAATGTGGGCTACACAGACAGACTCTGTGTGAGAAGACAAACAGATTGGACTTGGGCATGGCAATGCAGGAGGTTGAGGCAGGAGAATCTCCAGTTGAAGGTTGGCCTGAACCACAGAGTAAGAAGACTTTGTCTCAAGGAAAATAAAGGAAAAAGAAAAAGGAATTTAGAAGTTTGAAGAATACAAAGCAGTAAAAGCAAGTTTTGTACATGACCCTGCCATCTCAAAACTGTAGAGGCATCTCCACAACTATACTGGTGTCCCAGTATAAAAATAATAAAATAAAATAATGAACTTTGACATAGTTTACTTTTTTATTTTTCTAAATTACTAATAGTGTTTGTTTGGAGAACATATTATCATGTGTTTTTCCCTCATTTAGCGTATTTGCATTTTTATTTTTGATTAACATCAAAGAATTATATATACATACGTGTGTATACTTGTGTGTGTGTGTGTGTATGTGTGTGGAGAATTAAGGCTTAGTAGTTTCTAAAATATAAAGTAATAGAGCTAAATTTTATACTATATTTATATATTGATATGCAGTTTAAAATGAATAAGCATTTTAAACTATATTATCAAAGCCATATAGAAAGACAACATAGTGAATGTATAGAACACTAATAATCTAAATTTTGACTCTTGGAGACAAACATATTTAGGACAAAATTAAGTTTTATTATACAATATTGGCTGAGGTTGATGACTTTTTTTTTAAGTTAAAGTAACAATAAAATTTAATAATTGATCTATTAAATTTTGAAATCTGAAAAAATTATTGAAAAACAAAAAAATAAACTCAGCATAACAAATAAAAAATGAACTTTGGGTCATTTAACAGTAGCTTCACAAAAGAACTAGAAATGACTTACACAAATTGACTAACCGCATGAGGGAATTCTTAGAGGAAAACAGCTAAATACAACTGAAGTTGAAACTGTTAATGCAATAATCCTAAATGGCAGAACTGTTGCATTGCCTGGACAAGCCTCACACAACACCTGGTTGGTAGGTTGGTCTGAGCAGATGGATGTCTTAGGAGAGAAGGGGGTCTTGGCGTCTAAGACATGACTTTCTTGTGTGAGAAATATACCTATTTTCTCTTCCTTCTCTGTTTTGTCTTTGAGTAAAATGACTTATAGTCCTATACACAGCCTGTGACCATGACTTCTGCTATTTTAAGAATGACATCACAGGTTTTCTTCAAAATGCATCTTTTATCTGGGAAGTATGTATGGAGCTCTGTATAAGAGACCACTGTGAGCATGGAGGATCACAAATGAAGAGGTAAAGACCTGGTCCTGAAAGTCCAGAGATGATTCACATAAATGGTATGCTAGCTGTGGGACAGTTGGCACATACTGACAGGTATCAAGAGAGGCACACATGCTGCTACTAGGGATATATTTAAAAGAGAAGTAAGCTGCATCTGACAGAAGGGAGGGAAGAGGAGATGAGGGGATACAGCAGGAGACATCTCAGGGACTCAGAGGAATAAAGTTGTGGGGCACCAAGCAGGATCAGGAAGCAAACAGACCCCATACTGGGGAGAACTGAGGATTGAGAATCCTCATGGTTAGGGAGGAGACCACACAAGATTGGAGGAGTTGGCTGGCCTGGGATTCTGCTCTGTCATTAGTGGATGATACCATTTGCCTCTTCCATCAGCTTCCTTGTCCTTTGGGAAGCCCAAAGCCTGAAATGAGAGTAAAAGCCTTATGGCTGCAGTTGAAGCAGGGAGAACAGAGGGGGCAGGAGTCCAGAAGAGCAGCACTGGAATGCTTGGGATGAGAATAAAGACATTTGCAGGAGAACCATTCTTCAGAAGAGAGAAGAAAGAGGAGCAGCAGAGGCGTGCTCAGTATCTTCTAATACACAGTTCCCATTTGGACTCCCCTTTGGTGGTGCTAATCAGTAGTTCTCTTAAAGAAAACCTGGTCGAGGATAGTCTGTGAAGACTATCATCTCCTCTTTGTGTACAATTTATTGGTCCTGAATATCAGATTAGCAAGCTGAAATAATTAAACATCAAGCCAGCTGTTGCAGGCAATTAGGTAACATTTTTCATTTAGGAGACCACACAACAGGGAGGAGGAACTGGAGAGATAAGACCTGTGTTTTGATTTGCTGAGTCTCTGCTGCAGATAAAGCCCAGCTTTTTGGAACCCTTCAGGCAATTACTATTTCAGGCTTGGCAAGAACTTGAGTCCAAAAGTGACTATTGGACTTGTCTTGGCAAGACTCAAAGCCACTGTAGTTGTTAAGATTGTTCCAGGCAGCAGAAGACAGTGTTAGTGGCAAGAGGAAGCCAGGAACCCTAGAGCTATTAGGATGGTTGCTGCAGGCTCAGGGATCAAAAGAGGAAAAATTCAGTCCTCCCACATGTTCTTAGAGAGGGAGTGCGGTTAGATGGTGGAGGCTCAGCCTGTGTACTAGGTTCTGTGGCTGCTTTCCTGGCAACTGCTCTAGGCAGTTCTGTGGGCCCTGCTTCCCCTCCCTGCCTTAGCATCTTTTCCTGTAAAAGAAAAGGACTGAGGACTCTTCTACTCAGAGGAGGAGAGAGAAGAGGGCAATGGGCAGGATGCCAAATGGTGGTACTGGCTTAACATGAACGGGGAGGGGCTTGGAGGATGTGGAACTTCAGGGTTGGAAACTTTAAGGTCTTCCTTGTCACTAACTGACAAGCTCATACCTGGCTCCAGCTACTTCCCAAGTGGGCCTCAGTTTCCACAGCTTCAAAGCAGATAGCTGGACTAATCAGATGATCACTAAAGAACTTTCTAGTTCCTAAACACCAAACAAGATAAATCAGTGAGTTGAAGGTGAGCAGGACATTCTTGAATGGAAGAAAGGGGAAGGCTGAGCCCCCCTTTCCTAGGATTCTGGAGTCCGCCTGGGGTGGGAGAACAGGCTGCACAGGGAGACAGCAGGCCTTGTGTGGTCACGGGCAACCCTGTCTTGGAACTTCTCTTGCCTGAGCTCTTCCACTTAATTGGGAGCTTGCCTTTCCATTGTGTATTTTTATCCTGAGCCCTGGAACCCCAATCATGAGGTTGGTAGCCAGAGGCTGCTGCCTGTTTTCTCTTTAACTGCCTCAATACTGGGGTGCTCTGCCCCAGCAGGAAGTCCTTACCCAGATGCAGGGCCCCTCCCACCAGCAGGCCTCCAGGGAGGATGCTGAGCAGCACTGGAATCTAAGATTTGGAAATAAATCCCCCCACACTGTCTGGCTCACACAAATCCCAGTTCAGTCAGGCCTCTCCGGTGGGGTTATTCTGGTAACAAAATGCTTGAGATCAGCAATTCTCTTCTACTCTTACCCACTCGCAGAAAGGAGCCAACTGGGCTATTCCTTAGGCTCCACTTTCCGTGTCTGAAATGTGGTTGAAAACTAATATTCCAGATGTTTCCTCAGATTTTAAGTGGAACCGCAGATTAAGCTTCCTATAGGAAGACTGTATGGCAAGATGAAGGAAGGATGGTGTTTGGTGTTCAGTGTTCAGAGTCAGATGGGACATTTGAATTGCTCCACCCTTGACAGCTGCAGCGCCTCCCCCCCCCCCTTTTTCTAGTGAAGTAACAGCGTTCACTTTTCTACCTGGCAGTGACCCCACAAATCAAAGGCTGTTTTGTTCATTACTGTATAGTCCAAGTCTGAGTCAGTGATTACAAATGTCCCAGGATTCCGAGGAAGTGAACAAGGCTAAAGATGCAGAGTGTCTAATAACCACATGGCCCGCACTGGAAATGTGCTGTTCACAGCTTGGAAGGCCTGGAAACCCATCTCTTACACCTTGAGTGGGTGGATGCTCAAAAAAGACAAGTTGTTGGCTCTATACACTTAAGCGAAGGAGAGGCTGTACCCGTGGTTGAAAAGAATTAGAAAGCTCTTTTCTTTCTTTCTTCCTTCTTCTTCTTCTTTTTTTTTTTTTTTTTTTTTTTTTGCGGTACTGGGAATGAAGCCCAGGGCCTTGCGCATATTTGGCAAACCTTCTACTGCTTAGGGCATCCCCAGTCCTTTTTCTTTTCTTTTCTTTCTTATTTTTAGGTTTTCAATGGTGATGGGAGACACTCAAAAATTGTCTAGGTGGCTTTAACTCATGATTCCTTTGTCTCGGCCTTCCAAGGAGTTGGAATTACAAGCTTATGGCACTAGGTCCAATTTTGGAAAGTGCTTTGATTTAAAAGTGGTTTCCCAGTTCTGGGAAATGCCACTGGGTCCTTGCACCTCATCGGAGAGGAGGACCCAGAGGAGAGTTTGGCATGCTCATTAAAGGATGCTCTGGGGATGGGAGGGGGAGGCACTGGAGGATGGGGAGGGAAGGAGGAGGAGAGGGGGGGACAGAGTGGGGGGGGGTAAAGGGAGGGAAGGAACCGGTGTACCTGTTAAGTTTGTATGAGTGGAAATAAAATAAATAAATAAAAAATAAAAGTGTTAACTCTAAAGCTATTGCTGGGGTTTGCTAAGGCAGTGGGGGAAAAAAGATCAGATACAAAGTCACTGATGTCACCTATGATGGTAGGAGGTCCATCAGTAAAGTCAGTGGCTTCTTGGCCTTAGGGTCTTTCAGAGATATTCACAAACTGGACTCAGGCATGGAACCCCTATTCTCGAGTGCTCGTGGGACACTAGCCCATTGTTCCAGGACAGAAGCAACTCGGATCAAAATGGTGAATGGGATTTTCCTCACATTGGCTACAATACATATGTTTGTTCAAGAAAAAAAAGTTAGAGCAAGAAGGCATGGACGTCTGCTGCTAAAGAAAAGCCTACTTGTGTCAGTCACAGTGGCGAGATTGTTTTAGGGAGTTCATCCTGAAAGTCCAATTGCCCCCAAAACATGGCCAAGGTCAGTGTCCATCTGCGGTGTGCCAACTACTCTAACACTTCAGCAAAGAGTCTCTGCCTGTTGGGAGAACTGGTGTCTACTAACTAGACATGACAGTCCACCTTCATTGACACTACCAATTGCCTTGTCCCTCCCACTTCCTGGACCAGAGGGACCAGTGGGCACCTCTGCAACATGCAGATCCACTGTTGCTAAGGGATGAAAGAGAGAACAGTGTGATGTGACAAGTACCAACAGCTCATGATAATGGAGGGACTCTGCTCTAGGAAGAAGAGATCAAAGGTTCTTCACACGTTGTTTCAACAGTATACCCAGACACCATATCAGCAGAGGAAATATAAAGTGACCTATTTACCTTATCCTTGACTTAAAACTGGCCAGACAGTCCCAGGGATCTTCCTGTTTCTGCATCCCCAGCATAGAGATTACAAATGTGTACCACCACAACCAGCTCTTTTTTTTTTTTTTTAAACATGTGCTCTAGGGTAGTGAACTCAGGTCCTTGCAAGCACAGTATTGACTATACTATCTCTTCAGCAACAATTTACCCTATAAATTCTTCAATTAGCACAGAAGCTAACACATACTTATTTTCCCACATAGTAAACAACATGTCTTAATGTAGATTTCAAAAACAAATACATAACATTCTCACACACCAAACAGCCTAATTAGAAATTCTAAATTTTAATTGTGAGAGGATAACGCCATAAATCTTAATCAGTAAGATACAATCTTGGAGATGAGCCATCATCTCTGTTAGGGTCAGTTGTTGAATTTCTCAAAACAAAGTTGATTTTCTATCAGTGTCTCAGGTAAAAAAAAACTGCATGTGCTGATAAGAAAACAATTTGGGATATTTGTATCATATGATCAAATAAGAGAAAAAGGAGATATGTAAACATATCATAATTTATATATTCATAAAATATATGTAATATTTCATACTTGTATTATTATCTGTTGTAGTTTGCCTGCATGGTTGCTGATAAATGACCATCAAACAGCTTAAGGGAACAAGGGGTTTATTTCCTTACAACCGTCTGGTTATAGTTCTCAGTCCAGCTTGAAGGGAGAGTACGCACCAACACCAGGGCTGAGGGAACTGGCCACACCATCACCACATAATGGCTGAGAGATGGACAATCCTTACTTGCCAGACCAGCATGTCTGGCCAAGTGAACAGAAGGATGCCGACTCTCTCAACCAGCTCTCTGTGATTTATCCAGGGCCTAGTCCCACCCACCATGGGTTGGGTCTTCCCCATCAGCTAGACAATCTCCTTCAGGTTTCCTCTGGGCTTAACTCAACCATCAACTCTCTACTGTGCCCACAGCTCAAACCCTCAACAGTCAAGTTGACACCTGTGCTTAACTATGACATTATCATCAATATTTTTATTAATAGCAGGCAGTATTTTTCAGTGTTCTGCATAAATGAACCCTGGAATCCTCATAACAACCTGAGGATGAAGGTATGTTATTTTGTAGATGTAGAAATACAGGTGAAAGGAGGTGCAGTAGCTTGTCTAAGGAGATACAACTATAAAGAAATAGAGCTAGCAGGTCATACCTGAATACACAAGGAACTGAAGCAATTCAAAAGCGAGAAGACAAATAATACAATTTCAAAAATGGACACACAACCCGAATAGACATTTTTCAAAAGGAAACATGCAAATGACCAACAATACACATATACACAATGTTTGGTATCATGCAACCAGAAAATGTAAATAAAAATCACAATGATACTATCACCTCACTCTAGTCTGAAGGGCTACCATAAAGAAGAACTATGGAGAAAAGGGGGCTCACAGAGAATATAAATCAGTCAGACATTATGGAAAATAGTATGAATGTAACTTTAAAAATGCTCAGAACAGTACTATCATACAATCCAGTGAGTCCACTACTATATATGTCTACTACAATATATGTATTATCCAAAGGAAATGAAATTAGTATATCGAAAGAGTCCTACACTCTCATGCTTATTGCAGCACTAGTCACACTGATCAAGACATGGTGTTCATTGATGAATGTATAAAGAAAATGTGATATGCAGACACAATAGAGCATTATTCATCCATGTGTGGTAATATGGAATGGAACTGCAAAACATGTTAAGTGAAATAAGCCAGACTCAGAAAAATAGATATTATATGTTCTTATTTGTGCAAACTAAAAAAAAAAGAAGGTAAGTCACTAGAGCCTAGGAAGAGCAGGGATAAGGGAAGCTAAAAAGGGGGTTGCTGATGAATACCAAAATAGATAGGAGGAATTAATTAACCTTCTAGAACACAGTAGGAAAACTATAGCCTACAACTTTCACAGTAATTTAAAAAAGGACTAAAAAAGGACATTAGCTTGAGATGGAAATGCTAATTACTCTGATTTGATTATTATACATTCTATACATGTATTTAATTACTATATTTTACCCACAAATATCTACAGATGGATAGATAGATAGACAGATAGATAGATAGATAGATAGATAGATAGATAGATAGATAGATAGATAGATAGATAGATATTATGTGTCAATTAAAATAATGGCAGAACTGGGAACTGAAGTTAAAATGAACTGCTTCCTAGTCCTGGTGCTATGCATTGAAGAGCTTGCAGCTCATGACTTAGATGATCTTCGTGGGTAGCCTGAAATTTACTCTTCCCTCTGGACACTCCTTTCTCTTCCCAGGTACCTCCTGATCACATGGGCCAACAGCCTTGGTAGTCAATTTTCTAGTAGAGTAAGTACCTGCATAACTCTCTGTTCAGACACCAGTATCTGGAATTAGCCTGAGAGTTTTGTTTGGCAGGAGCACCTCTCTTCTTTAAGTTATGCACATCTCAACACTTGGTTCAACCACTCAGGGGGAAATATTAATTCCTAAGAGATGATTCATGCACAGGCTAGACAGTGATTTGAGAGCTCTCTAGATGATTTTGTTTCAGATTATTCAAATCTTTTAAAGTGGGGTTAGTGGGCTAAAGGAATGAAATGTGTGCAGTGTGGCAGGGAGAACTGAGAAGATGGTCACCCGGAGAAAGAAGAGAGGCAATAGATCACCTTTGATCCATTCCCTTGGCAAACCCTGACAATTCCAACTCATTAATGACTCCTTAAAGCTCTTGGTTCTTACACTGCTTATTAACCAGGTGGAAGGCAATGACAGTCCTGCACATGCCTGAGGTATGGCTTCCTTATCAAGGAAACACAAGGTGGCAGTCTAAACACCTTTTTCATAAGTCTTCCCCTTATTTTACACCTTGTCTTTGACCACAGAGGTTCTAGTTTGCTGACAGGCATGACTTCCTTAAACATGTGTCCATCTGACTTCATGAATCTCTTTTCAGAGATGAATAGAGGACTCATAGGAGGCATCTGCCTTCCCTTTTGTCTTGATCTTTCTTTACAAGTCATAAACTTGTAATCAGGCCAATACTTTTGGACAATGATTGTTTCATAGTCCCAAATACCTTACCCCTCTTAAGCTCTGACCTTTTACTAAGAGTATTCAATGAAGGGTGGTGTTCTGATTCAGGAAAGGAGGTAACACTTGGTGCGTCTCAGGAAAAACCAATCAGTATATACTTCGGTGCTATGATGGAGCCAGCAAGTGGAAGGCAAGAGAGATAGGGAAGAATTGGGACACACTTTCACAATACATTCCTCTGACTCCCATGTCAGCTCCATGGTTGTGGCCCTCTGAGTGGATCCTGTTCCTCTTCAATGAAAGGCCAATGTATGGTGATGATATGGAGATGAGCGCACAAGAGCTTACCTTTGCTCATATTTCTTCCCAAAGAAATCACCCCTCCACCATATCTTGTTATCCTCTGATAATGGGTCCATCTTGAAAATCCAGAGTGATCTTTGCAAGTCAGTAGAGTTAGCCAATTTCTTTATAAGTGGGTCTTCATGCTGACACTGAAAGCAAGGCTAAGAGATCATGAGCTCTATGTGGGGGCAGGGACAGGAGGAGAGTGGAGGGGATGAGGCAGGAGGCACAAATCTTGTTTGAGTCAAGAATTCAAAGAAAATGGCATTCCATGGTACAAAACACTCAGAGGATGGGACAGACAGGTCCTCTGAGTATGCCTAAAGCCACATGGCTGGAAAAAGAGTTGTGCATCGTACTTCCCCAGCCTTCTTACACTCTGGTACATAAACTTTATAAGTATAATGTTGGCAGATTCTAGTACATAAAAAAGTAGTTGAAAAAAACTCAAACCATAAATAATGCCAAGTAATAAAGGAGGTGAATGTTTCTGTTATTAGATTCTTTCATTGTATAAATCTGTTTAATAAGCTGGCTAGGAATTGCTGATAGAAAACAGACTTAGGATGGTGTTGCAGACCAATCCGTTCTAAAAAACTAGCTTGGGAATGCATGCCAAGTTACACTTTGCTGTTCTTAACCAATGCAACTTAAGATGTAATTGTTGTTTCCTTGTTCAGAAATGGAAAATGTCTTAGGAGACTATGCTTGAAGGGAGAGAGCGCACTCCTTGTCACAGAGAGCTCCTTTCTGCCCTCCCCCGCCCCAAGTCATATGCAAACGCATCCTTCCAAGGCACTTCACTGTATTTATAGTTCACGCTGCCTTTTGTCTTACTCACTGCAAGGGGCCTGGGTCTGTATATGCATCCTGGTTTTTTAGAGTGCAATTTTTCAACATTTGTATTATGTGTTTAGAATAGCCTTCTTTGACCCAAGATCCATGGCAAACGCTTTAGCTAAGAAATTCACTGCGTATTTGAAGGGTGCAAAGGAGTGTGATGGGATGATGGGTGGTGGGATGGAGGCCTGTGGGATCACATTCATCTTCCAACACTATGGTTTCTAGGGGCTTGTTGATGTTTTGCTGGTTACTATCATCATGATGGGCTGTAAAATGAAAAGCTGTAAACGAGCCGAAGGCTTGAAAAGAAATATTTGCCAAATGGCATAAACAACAACACCAGGAGTCCCCACACATTTGGTCACACTTGGCCAATCTTCTCAAGGTTGTTTACAACACTGCAATGCATGAATTCCATTGCCTGGCCACGCTGGTTCTGACCCAAAATCTCTGGTCTCTTTTAGGAGCCCCCACACATCAGTCTTCCAAGGGTTTGTCAAACAAGCAAAACAAAAGGTAACTGGATAAAACTGCTTGTTTATATGTTCAATTTAGCTTCTGTAGGGACACAGTGAGTTTGAACAGCAGAAGAAAGCATTATTTGAAGTTGCTACCATAACATTTACATCATATTTGTAAGTAAATAACAGATGTTTTAGGATGCATATTATACAGTTCAAAAGGTATAGAAGGTATTAAAAAGCTGGGTATGATGGTGCACATCTGTAAAATCTGCACTTGGGAGGTAGAGGAAAGACGATCAAGAGTTCAAGATCATCCTTGACTACATAGCTAGTCTAAGGCTAGATGAGATCCTGTCTTTAAAAAAAAAAAGAGAGCTGGGTGGATAAGGTACTTGCCATGCAAGTGTGAAGACGAGCTGATCTCTTCAGAACTCAGTCAGATAAGGTATGGTAGCTACTTACAATACCAATACTAGTGAGACAAAGACAGGGAATCCCCAGGACAAGCTAGCTAACTAGACTAGCCAATTGATAAGCTCTGAGTTCAACTGAAAGACCCTGCTTTAATAAAACTAGAGAATGATTGAAGATGTTGACTTAGGGCCTTCAAACATATGTATACATAATGTGTATGTGCAGCTGCATTCACATATGGGAACACATATACACATGAATGCATCACCCAACACTCGTACAAAACTGAGATGTATTATACAAAATTAGGGCCAGCAAGATGGTTTAGCAGGGAAAGGTGTTTGCTATCCAAATCTGATCACTTGAATTCAACCCCCAGAACCTACATAAAGATGGAAGGAGAGAAATGATTCTGCAAAATTGTCCTCTGATTTCTACATGTGTGCTACGGCATGTGCATGCCTGCACACACACATCACACACATACTGACAAATAATTTTTTAAAAAATAGTCAAAAATTTGAATTAAATACTTCGACTATTTTCTGGTTTGACTAAGAATTAGTTTCTTCTCTTTAGGGACACAGCCTCAATTTATTTTGGCTCACTCCCATTGAGGAAAGCCAGGATTATTTCTATCTCACACAAGTAGACAGACACTAAACACAAGTTCAAAAGGAGCAGCTTACATCTTAGCTGGAGGCTAAAGAAAGGCAAAGCAACTTTTATTAGATTCATAGCTGTGACAAATACAGTGGGAGAAAAGAAAGCAGGAGTTAGATCTCTGAGACTACTTTCCAGAACTCAATCAACCCTAGGCGAACTCTATAAAAAGTAGGGGAGAATGGGACTTGCAGGTAGTGTTCTCTGCCTTCCAAAAAGGAATCTGACTGGTATTAGAAATATTTCCTTTGGGGGAGAAGCCTCGGGAGCCCTACCCCTGAGGAGAGAGCAATCAATGTATCTTTGGAACTCTGTTGGAACAGGCTCTCTGATGGACACTAAAAAGCCTTTGAGAGAATCTCAAAAAACTGAGGAAACTGGTCCCCAGGCTCTCTGACCCAGAGCTACTTCTAGAAACATCTGATGCAGGAAGTAGAAACTAGTCATTTCACTGAAGCCTGGGGAAAAAAAACCAAAGTTCCACTGAAGAATGATGAATAATAAACAGTAAAGGTGAAAAGTAATTATAGGGCTGATGAGATGGCTCAGTGGGAAAAGGAGCTTGCTGCCAGACCTGGTGATATGAATTCTATCCCCAGAACCATAAGTTGTCCTACACATGTGGCATGGCATGCATGTGTGCCTTCCTATAAAATGAATATATGTAAAAAATTAGTATTAGAAAGTACCTAAGGCGGACCCAGCAAGATAGTCCAGTGGGTAAAGCATCTGCTTGCAATCTAGTAACCTGACTTTGATTCCCAGAAGTCCACATGGTGGAAATAACTGATTTCTAAAAGATGTCCTGTGTACCATGTCATATATGTATGTATGTATATGTGTATGTATGTATGTGCCTTCCAATAAATTTAAAAAGACACTGTGTCTCTGTCCCCATCCAACAGGTAAATGAAACTAAAACATCCATTAAAGAGCTTCTCTAAGCTATTTTATTTTAAATATAATACTTGGGAATAGTTGAAGATGTTTCATTTCTCAAACTAAATTCTGTTTTCATTTGATACTAAAACAAAGCTTGCTATTTTCTTTTTTTATTGTAGGAATGCATAGTTATTGAAAGTGAGAGTAAAATCATAGAGTGCACTCTACAGATTGAGAGTAGGCTCCAGAAAACAGCTGACTGAAGAGCCAAGTCTGCTATTCTCTTAACACTATACTTGAGTCTGCAGGCTGACCAACAAAAAGTTATAGCCAAACCACTACTGTTGTGCCAAAGGACTTTGAGAATAAGTAAATTATCCACAGGATAGACTCAGGTGGATACGATCCAGGACTATATTAAGAAAAAAGAGAAGGAAGCCTACCGACCCAGGAATATTCTGGTTTCCTTCACTGCACAGCCATCTCCTAACAGAAGGTCAAGACCAGGAAAGAAAGAACAAATGCATCCCAAAAACCAAAATACCATTTGAACAATCAATACTTCCTTGGCTGTACAACTTCAGCAGGCTGCTCAGTGTCCATGGATCCACCTCAGAGGTCCTACTTCTGCCTACTCAAGGCAGTCAGAAAGATGGGCTAGGGAGCACTTCACAAGTAAGCTGCCTCAAATATTTTACACAGCCTGACAGATGCTCTGCTCTCTGGAAGTTCTTATTTTACAGAAGAGAAACTCAGGAAGTTGCAGGTCAGGCCTTGATCCTCTAGGTCAGGCAGGAACCTTTCCACTTCACTACCTTTCTCTACAAAATGACACTGACTATAGCCTTTTCTGAGAAACACACCCAGGAACCATAGCTGATCCTGTAAATGAAGGAGAAGATAAAAGCATGGTTGTCTGAAAGTTGGAAAAAAATAATGAATTCTGGAATCCTGCACATCTGAAACTTCTCTGGCTTAGTTTGTTGAGCAATAAAATGGGGTTAAGAATGTTAGGGACTGTACCAATTACTCTATCTCTGTTGCTCTGAGACACCACTCAGACTCAAACAACTTAAAGGGAGAGATTTATTCAACTTATGGTTCCAGAGGGGAGATACAGTCCATTATGGTGGAAAGGGCATCATTGCACAGAAGCTGGACACAGGCTAAGTCATATTCATGGAAGCTGAGAGATGCAAAATTGTAAGCTGCAAGAGCAGATTGGGTGGGGCTAACTATACTTCAAGGCTAACCACCCCCCTGGGATGTACCTTCCTCTAGCAAAGCTCCATCTCCTGAAGTTGCCACAGTTTTCCCAAACAAGTAAAGATTCAAACACATGAGTCTGTGGGGGACAACTCACATTTCAAGCCATTACATGGACCTTGTAGATGAAATAAATCAGCCAGGGCTACTCTACTACAGGAGACTTTACTACAGCAGGATACGAAATGCCCCTGATAACTTCAATGCAGAGGGTAGGGGTGCGTGGTGACTTAGTAGTTTTGAGATTGCCACGTAAGCTTGACAATCTGAATATGATTCCCATAGTTCACACTGGAAGGAGAAAACAAACTCTTGAAAGTTTTCTTCTGACCTTCACATATATTCATACACACCTATATTCATAGAAACACACACATACACATGAGCATACACACTAATGATGATGATATAAATTTTTGAAATACAATCAGCATAAGATCACTTGCATTTTAACTTCTAGTTCTAAATTCATATTAAAGAGAATATTTCATCCCAAGAGTCCAAAATGATGATACTATGAAAAGAGAAAAAAAAATTGCATTTCATTATTGAAATGGTGTGGTTTTCACATTAAGTGGACTTGAGTTACTGTTGAATAACTCAACAGGGAAGCCATCCCTGGAGAATAAAACCTGATAGCCATGTAAATGGCAATGCCATACAAACAACATGTTTGGTGTGACATTAAGAGATAAGATGAAAAGAGTCAAGTTATATATCAGAAAGAACAGCCTGGCATGAGGAAGTGAGGAATTCTGAGAAAGAATGGGATAAACAGTAGCAATAAGCTGACTGTATGCAGAGAAACTCAAGCTGTGTGTATGCTTGTGCATAGCACATGCTTAAGTACATACCTACACCAAGAGTGAGGGTGCATGCAGAAGTTAGAGGTTGACATTAACTATCTTCCTCAGTCTCTATTGACCCAATTTTTTGAAAACAGGGCTTCTCCTTTCAGGGTTCTACCTCTCTCTGTTTCACTAATGCTGAGATTACAGGATAAACTAACTTCCTCACTCCTATTCCCATGCCAAACTTTTACATGGGTGATGGGGATTGAAATCTTCATGCTTGTGTGGCAAGTCATTTACCAACTAAAACATCTCCCCTGCCTGGAATCACCAGGTTCCTAATTACTGGCTGATAGAACCAGACTTTCTCAAGTAAGACATCTAATCTTTAAGGGCATGGGAATGAGAGCTCAAAGTAACTGGTTCATGTAATACAAAGGGAGGTCTGACTTCTTTTATATAATACTACCTAAATTCCCCTTATATGAGAGTGCACAGAAATTTGTGTGAGGAGTGTGAAGGTGGAGATTTTTAGTTACAGTCCTTTCAGTTACAATTCCATTCAGAAGTTCTTACCTTGGATCATGGGCTTCCAAGTGCTCTAGGAATAGAATTGAGGTGGTCTGTGGGTTTGGATGGAAAACAAATTACACCTCTACTTTTTTCAGATTTTTACTGAAACTTAGTGCTTATGCCATTTATAAATGTAGGCACATAGCAGTAACTACAATCTCTGTGACTGTCAGCAACACAAATCAGTACATTTACTGTAGACTATTATTGTTGCAATTTAAACCAGGGAGATGACAAATATTTTAGAGTGGGAGGGCCATACTTAATTCTGTTTTTGTGGAGTGAAAGCAAGCCTAGACAATATGTATAGGCACGCACAGATCTGTGTTCCAATAAAACTTTATTTATAAAAGCAGTGTGTGAAATTTTGTTTGCTGATTATTGTTATACGTACATTCTGAAAGCATAGAAATTAATTCAGATTATTTAATGAGTTTAAAACAAGTACATATTACAATATCATGAATGTGTGGTCTTAAAATAATAGTTATGCTCTTATATATTTTATGGTATTTGTCTAAAAATATTCAGACAGGCTGAGGATATAGATCAGTCAGTGGAGTCTACCTAGGATGCTTAAAACTTTGGGTTCAACCCCCAGCACCATATAAAACCTAGGTGTGGTGATGCATGCCTCAGACCTAGCACTTGGGAGGTAAAGATAGGAAGAGCAGAAGTTCAAGGTCATCCTTGGTTAAAATCAAGGCCAGTAAGGGTTACAGGAAATCCTGGCTCAAAAATGACTAAATAAAAATATTCTGAGAAGGATCCAAATATTTTGCCAGACTTCCAGTAATCCATTGCACAAAGACCAAGATACCTGGTCATACAAATGTGCTTATTTAAGTAATACCTGGGCAGAGAAGTGACAAGGAAAAGGACAGACGAGGAAACAAAACCAGACTCGTATAAAACATTGCCAGGTGAAGCTAATTAATTTCATGTGTACGTGTATATGAAGCATGTGCACGCTTGGATATGTGTCTGCTTGTGGGTGGACACCCAGGAGTATATGTGTGTGGAGGCTCAAGGGTGACACTGATCAATCTTCATCAATCTGTCACTTTATTCTTTTGAGGCTGGGTCTCTAATTAAACCCATAGCTCATTGGTAGGACTAGGTTGGCTACCCATGTTGCTTTGAGGATTAACAGGCTCTACCTTCTAGGGCTAAAACTATAGGCAAAGCCATTAGGCCTGCATGGCATTTTTTTTCACATGGGATCTGGAGATCTGAACCCTGGTCCTTTTGCTTGTGCAGCAAGTCTACATATGATCTAACTTCTTTAGACTTTCTATGGCAGTTGATGAAATGAAATGGTGAAGAAGTCAAGGAGGGGAGATTCTTTTTCAGATTTTCATCAACTGCATACTATTTCATTTTGCTCATTTCTTCGCCCATTATTACAAGACAGCACTTAGCTATTCCCTTCCTGTCTCCTCATGCTACTATGGTTGCTGCTACAGTTTCCAGACTTTACAATGAAATCATCATGTGCTTATTAAGTCCCAACTTACAAGCCATGCTTATGGTTGCCTCCCCCAAAGTCACCTGAGTAATGTCTTGTGTAGCTTTCTAGAAGCTGAGGGAGCACCTTTTGTCTTTAAAGGGAGAGTTGCTAGGAAGAAAGAGAGGCATGGGAACCAGACACTTCACCCAATCAAGGTCAAGCCTACATGAAAATGTCTGTAGGGTTTTGGAGAGTAAACCACCTTGGACTATAACCAGGAAGTTCCTTCTTTCTCCCCAAAGACTAGTTGTTTTGTCTCTTACAGCCCTTCTTACTTGTGATAATGCAACAGTAAAATCTAATGGGAGGAGAAAGCACCTTCTGCTGTGCACTATGCTGAACAGCTCTGCGTTACATTTACAGTTTTAATAAACTGATTTGTCAAAACTGTCAGAATCAAGAAAGATCATCTGGACACCAGATGAATGAAAATATCTGTAATTATAAATTGTCTGTATTTCTCTTTCATCTTCTATATATGTATCTGTAAGTGGCCACATAGTCTTCATGCACGTATATACACATAAATTTTCAATAATTAAAAAAACCCTGTCAAAATAGAATTCAGCAAAGTAGAAAATAAAGAGTTCTCTTGGGAGACCAACGGGACTTGCAAGCTACACTGTACTCCCCACTCACAACCAACATCCTTTTCCTGAACTATACTTCAATTTTGTTATCACCTGGATCATGCTTAATCCTTGGTGAACATTAACTGTGTGACTGTAGGCATGTACCTCAACCTCTCTGGATCTCTGATAACCTGGGCAAAACAAACATCTTTATATATGATAACTGCTCCCATAAAATTAATGAGATTCTCTTGGCAAAGAACCCCAAACCCTTTAAAGAATATTACCAAATTGCCATGTGTCATCACAGATTACTTCAAGTATCTTACCTTGAGTTTATTTAGAATTTCACGTTTGAAATAAAAGTTGGTTTCTTTGTTTGAGATAGGGTCTCATGTATCTCAGGCTGACCTCAAATCCACTGGATGACTGAACCCCAAGTTTATTCAGAATCTTATCTTTTGCAATTAAGTTTGTTTGTCTCCAATTCACTGAGGATACCTTGAACTCCTGATCCTTCTCTTCTATCTATACCTCCTGAGTGCTAGGATTACAGAAGCAATTCACTGTGCCCTGCTATCAACTGGAAGGTTGCTGGTTTTGGAAGGCACTGAACTCTATTGCCATAGATGTGGAAACAGAAAATGGAAGAGGCAGCCTGAGACACAGACACTGGTAGGGCGTGAACAAGTGTCTCTCTGGAGATCTGAGCTCTGAATCTCTTGGAAGTAGCTGAAAAAACTACATCAAACATTCACTATTCTTGGAGGAGAATGAATAGGCTGAGGACCACTGGTGTTAGTATGGACACAAAGTTAGGATAGTTACCTTGTTCTAGATTCAAATCTTCTTCATTCTATTTCTTTCCTCCCTCCCCTCCCTCCTCTCTCCCTCCCTTTCCCCTTTCGCTCCCTCCCTCTTCTCCTACCCTCTCTCTTCTTCCCTTCCTTTCTTCTCCCTCCCTACCTCCCTCCCTTCTTCTCCCTCCTCTTTCCCCCCTTCTCTTCCTCCCTTCCTTTCCTCCCCTCCCTCCCTCCCTTTCCTCCTTCCTGAACCTTTCTTGGTTCAGGAGTTGACTGGGTTTTGCTATTATATTTGCTTGGTTTGAGGGTACAGTTGATTTTTAAAATTGACATCTCAAATGAACCCCTGTGGATTTAGGGCTGTTTGTTGCAAGTGTCTCTCAAAATGGTCTGGTCCCACTACATAATCCTTGCATACCCTGTGCCAGGAAGAATAACATATTGACATCTGCTAATGTCCTGGCCCATGTCTTTGAAGACAAAGGAGACTATTTTGAATAAGACTTATAGACATTTCAAACCAGAAAAGGACAATAATACAGAATGGTAATAATGAAAATGACTCTAGAAACATGTTAGATTGGGTATCTTAACTTTCTGAGGAAGAAAGGTAAGATATACAGATAATAAATGGCATGTTCAAGGTCCTACCCAGCAAGTTTGGGTCCATTTTTTTTCTTATCAAAATGTTCATAATTGGTCTCCCTGGATAATTTACACTTTCTCTTTGGGGAAAGGGGGTCTCACTATACACCCTAGGCTAGCCCTGTATTCTCAATCCTCCTGTCTCTGTCCTCTGAGTGTTAGTATTACGGTGTGTGACACTGTGTCTGGCTTGAACACCAACTTTTTAAATACAGAAACCCTTTGAAAGAAGAATGTGTTACTAGCAATTGGTGGAGTGACAGGTTTTGAGAGCCCAGCCATTAGGCAGAAGTGATCACAGAATGAATGAAAACATGTGTATCTTTTCTAGATCTCAAGTTCTGTCCTCTTGTCTAATTTAGTTTAACCTGGCTTTAGTTCTGCCCATTTATTATCCCTGGGGAACCACAACAGACTGGCCTCCCTTCTAGAAAGAACACCTGGGCTTGGCTTTCTCCTAACTTTGTTCCCTTGGCTAATCCTCACAAACGCTTCAGTCCCTGCTGATTGCTGCTTTAATCATTTGTTAATTTGCTTAAACATCCGGTCAGATTTGAGAAATAATTTCAACAGCAGGGCTTATGCTAACTTCTCTTAGATGACGAGAGTTCCCACATGCACTGTTCCTTGTCCCCACCCCAGCCATCACTAGACAGTCCCCACCAATAAAAAAAAGGTCATGGAAGAAGCGTGATTTTTCCTTCCTTCCTCCCTCCCCTTTTTCTTCTTCCCCCCTTCCCCCCAAACTAGGGATGAAACCCAGGCTCATGCATTTCTCCCATGTAAGTTCTATCACTGGGCTACCTTCCCAGTCCTCTTGTTAAGCTTTTTAAATTCAATGTGTTCCAGGGTAAACACCTTTCTGCTATCCCACACTCCTGCTATATGAACTGCTCTGCTTTCTACTCAGCTGTCAAGTCTGAACTTAACTTCTCTGGACCTTTGTTACCTGGTGGTTCCCCTATGTCACAGACACTCATGCAGGCCCTGAACTTTCCCACACATTTAACCTCCTCTTAACATCAGGCACTCAGCACTCTTCCCTGGCACTGATATGGTTCGTACATAATGAATTTCCTGAATTCAGCTTCATCCTGTTCAAACTAGAGAAGTTTTCTTCTAGTGAGTTTTCTGAAACATGGATCTGATCACATTACCTTGCTTAAAATTCCATGCAGATTCCTGAGAACCTTTAGCTTTGCTGCCCTGATACCCAAGCTCCTAGGGACCAGCTTCTTCCAGTTCCTCCCTCATCTCCAGCTGAAGATACATACTCCATGTCCAGTCTAACTCAGACTAATAAAGCACCATTTCATTCTATCCTCACTCACCTGGGACTCTGTGTATGTTATTCTGTGCCCATTTAACAGCAGCATGACTCATTATAAGTTGTTCTTCAAGACTTGGTTTAAATCATATTTCTTCTAGAAACTTCACTGGGCACATTGCTGACACTCAATGAATTTCTATTGAATAAATGAAGGAACTAAAGAAAATGGCAGACATATCCTATCTAGTAAGTGCATCTCTTTTCTATGGAAGCATAGTAACTGTAGAGGGAAAGGAAAGAACTCAGGCTGGAGATGTTTGCTGTTCAGGCTGGCTAGCAAAGATGTCAAGGTGGCACCATTGCCTGATTGTCAGAATATTGCTTTTTTTTTTTTTTCCCAAAAGGGAGAAAGAATCCTGTGCACAAGATCTGAAATCTGAGACGCAAGTTTCAAACCATGACAGCCATCTCAACGAGATCAGTCTTTTGACACAAATGGTAGTAGAAACAGGCTTTACGATAGAAAGGTGAGGAATTGGAGTGTAGGGAGATGGTTCAGTTAGTGAAGTACTTGCTACACAAGCATGAGGACCTAAGCTTGAATCCCCAGCTATCAAAAGGTAAAAGCTGAGTGATAACACATCTGTGACTCCAGAGCTAGGGCAGGGAAACATAGGCAGAGACAAGGAGGACCCCAGGGGTTTACTGGATAACCAGTCTAGCCAATCAGTGAGTGCTCTGAGTTCAGCTGAGAGACCTTGTCTCAAAAGAAAAGTTAGATGACAACTGAAATACCTGAGGCTGACTTGTGCTCTTCACACATGCACACAACACTGCATGTTTAACCACAGAACACGTATATATACCTGTGTACAAACACTTGTGTATACACACAGAGCAAATAAGAACTGGACCAAAGAACTTCCTCTAGAAAGTGCTGCCTTGGCTCTTAGGGGCAGTAATTTCAGCCGATGGAAACTTCTTTTCTCTAGAGAGACAAAAACAGCTACTCACTGTCAGAAGTTTCTACTTGCCCTTTACCTCATGGACAGTACTAGGTACCAGTACTCTCAGAGACAGAGCTTTTCCTCCCACAGGAAACAGACTGTATTTTAACAAAAATCTCCCTACCACCACCAACTTCCTACCTGTCCCTTAGAAACCACTTCACTTAAGAATTAAGTTTTAAAAGGAAGGAAGAAAGAGGTTGCTGACTACGCTGCCTTATAACCAGCACCATTAATCCAGATGTGACCCACTTCAAGAGTGTTTCCTATCCACATTGTTCATCTCAGGCAGTTTACTAGGGTGCATACCTCTGAAAGTTAAAGGTAAGTCTCAGGGGAAGCACATTCCCTAATCCAGGCCTTTTTACCCAGCGGGAGAGATTTGGAAGCTGGGATTCTCAGTCTGTTTCCTGTCCAAAGTATCAGTCACAGTCTGGGGCAGTGGTGTCATCAGTAATTTTGGTCACATGAGTGGAAACACTTTTTACTTTCTGGACTACTAAGGTGGCTGAATGCTTGCCTGCAATGCCATTCTGAAAACAGTAGAGGAGTAGAGAGGACTGGCTTCAAGGTAAAGACCTGAAGAGTAAGCAAGGGGAGAGGTAGCTCAGCCAGTAAAGTGCTTGCTATGCAAGCATGAACACCTGAGTCCAATCTTCTGTTTCTATATAAAAAGCTGGCCACATACTTATAATTCCTGTACTGAAGGAGGTGGAAACTGTCATATTCTTGAAATTCACTAACCATTCTGTCTAGCCTAATCTACAAATCCCAGGTCTAAGTGACAGATCCTGCTTCAAGAAAAAACAAACAAACAAAAAAGCAGAGAATGACCTCTGGCTTCCACACATACAACATGCACATGTAAACACATGCATGAATACACACCTTAGGAGCCCCAAGTCACAAGACAAATTGCTTTAAGAATTGGAAAAGACTGATCTCATCCCAAATATCAGTTATATACATATATACATCCCAGTCACTGGAAATGGATGATCCTTACCTTCTTTCAAGAATCTTGACAAATTCAGGGATGCAAGAGATGAAACAGAAGATGATCCAATGGGATTGGCTACTGCTGCCACCCAGCTTGGAACTGAACACCATCTGGATTTCTCAAGGCCTTTCAAAGTCAGTTTACCCACCAACACCTAAAGCCAGTTCATTAAAACAGCACTAGACAAAAGCCCTATTTCTTATCCCTGCTCAAGCTTCCTGAACCTAAACGACCAGTGTGGAATTTTTTAATAACAAAAGGAATTCCAAATACCATGCTGTAGCATAACTCTGTTTGTTCCTCATGGGGTTCAATCTAATGCTTGAAGAAGTTTGGGATGGGTGAGCCTTCCCAAGCTGGGAGGAAGCTTCTTTTCCTTGAAATAAACAGTAAATCACTTGTGAGCGTGAGGGTGTCATTGCACTACTGTACACCTGTGGGTCTAGATTAAAAACATTGTATTTCAGCTATTTCTTTCAAATATGATGAGCAACTTCACTGTGAGTCTATTATAGAGTAGCTACAATTATCTTTAATTTTTTTTTCACTAGAGGTTGAACCTAGGACCTTGGGTATGTTGACAAGCATTCTACTATTGAGTTACAGCTATAGGTCCCTTTCCCCCTTTAAAAATCTTAGCTTAAGACAGGGTCTTGCTAAATTGTTCTGGTTGGCCTCAAACTTGCAATTCTCCCTGAGTCAACTGGGATTACAAGCATGCACTTTAACTCTTGGTTCACTTTTTTTTTAAACTTAGTTTTTGTGACTAGAAGATACAATTTATTATTAAAAACTATCTTGATCACAGACACAACAACCTTCTGAAGTATTCTTTCAGTAGATTTCCTGAATCCTCACACACATGAGGGAGTGGAAGCATAGGGCCATGTACAATTTGCATACTATTTCTACCACCCTTAGCACTTGTTTGAAGCACATGCCTGATCACATGGACATGACATGATCACAAGATGGATTTCATATAGCTGTCACTTCCAAATGACAAAATAAGGTGACCTTGCTTTACCTTTTCATACAAGGGGCAAGAGGATAAAGAGTTCAAAGTCATCCTTGACTATGCAGGGAATTTGAAGCCAGACTAAGAGCTGAGAGCTGCATAAGACTTTCTCAAGATACTAAAAAATAGGACTGAGGAAATGGTTTTATGAGTACTTGTAAGTATGAGGACCACAGTTTGAATTCCCAGAACCTTGCTGGGTGGACAGGAGTTTTAGCTGCCTACAATCACAAAACTCAGGAAGCAGAGACAGGAGATCCCCGGGCAGGCTGGCTAGCTAGTCTAGCTGATTGGCAAGCTCTGGGTTCAACAGAAGGACTCTAACTAAATAAGAGGTGAGCAATTGAAGAAAGCACCTGATGTTGCCTTGGGGCCTTTTCAAACATATGCATCCCCCACATGAGCACACACATACACATGGGAAAAAAAAAGGTTAAATAAGCAACTGTTGGCTTGCTTTTTTTCCTCTTCATTCTAACCTGTCTAAGGAATATGCAGCTCCCCCATGAGTTAGAGTGGGAATGATTTTTAAATTTGTGTAGAAAAGGTAAGAAATAAGTTATTTTACCGATTATCTTAGGTTGAGATGGCAGGCAGGGGAGAAGTCTCAGGGTGTAAGCAAGAATTCCAACGTGAAGGATTTCTAGGTTCCCTTCTAAATATAAGCTTTGACAATCACCATATCCATTTCCCTTTGTTTCCACTGTAAGGGTGGTGTTTCATCTTTTTCAAGATTAAATAGTTTTAAAAATATTTATTATTTATTAAAGAGAGAGAGAGAGAGAGAGAGAGAGAGAGAGAGAGAGAGAGAGAGAGAGATGACATATATGGAGCTAGAAGGCAACTTTTGGAGGCCAGTTCTCTCTTTCTACCATGTGGCCTTCAAAGGACTGAAGTTAGGTTGGTAGGTTTGCATGCAAGTGCCTTTACCCACTGAACCATCTTGCAAGCCCATATATCAATAATAATTTTTACATGATGCTGGTCTCTAAGTTAGCTCATAGAGTCTCAGTTCATGGAAACTTATCCAGTTGCCAACTTTCAGCAGTAATTTGCATTATACTCGGAGAAATCTTTATCAAAAATTTTATATACATTTTGAATAATACATTTGTGGAGAATAGTCCCTCCATAAATAATCTTTCTTCTGGCTTATATGAACACTGGTTGCTCCTTAACTTTATAGGATTTAATTGGAAAATTTTAAAGTTGAAGGGTTCAACTTTGGAAATATACTATATGTGCTGATGAGAAACAGATATCCCAGGTAGATTTTTAAAAAATGAAATTCACATACTTTGTTATTTGCATGACATCATACAGGCAGTACTATGCAAGCTCCAGTAACTTGTTCATTAAGTTCAAACACTGCACACAATTAGGGGCTCCTCTGAGTTCTCCTGACCTAGTGTTACCTGCCTGGCCCCCTCATTTCTCTCTAAATTAAACAAGAGGCTTGTCCTCTCTTAATTCTGTAAACTTATCAGAAAACAAGGAAAAAATGCAAGAAGTGCAGGGAGAAGGATTTCTGGTAAGGTGGCAAAGTGGGGATTGGAACTTATCTAAAGACAACACTGGGTGACCCTAGAATCTCATCCCCTCAGGGATGCAGTGCAGCTCTGCATGCATCTGTCTAAGTGATCCCAGCAGCTGCAGTGCGTTACTTATGGCAACTCTTCCAGGATCTCAAAAGGGTTTTCAAAATCATGCTGGCAGCTGCCTCCTGTCGCCCCACTCCGAAATGATTGAGCCTCTTGTTCCTTTTATAGAGTTGTTCTCTCCTAATAAAACACTAAATGCTGGTCTGAGCAACTGTTCCAGGATTTCTAGATACTATCCCCCCCTCTGTTTCCTCCTCGCCCCACACGCCCCATATTTGCTCTGACAATGGACCTGGCTAGACAGGCACACACACAGACTTGCAAGTTTGTGCGCACAAGTGATACATGCAGCGCCTGTAAGCCCTTTTAACTAAACCTGAACTTCACATCCCTCTCCAGCTATTTTAAGCTGCTACTTTAAAACTGGGCAGCCATCCTAGATCCATGAAAGCACACACGAAGCACAAGCTGCTATAAAGGAAGGACCGAGGCGCACTGTCAGGAGTCTGCAGAGGTGATACCTCCAAGCTGTCCGTCAGAATGAAAAGCTGTGACCTGTCTGCTTTTGGATGGGTAATGTGGTTAACCACTCCCCCCCACCCCCCCCCGGAAAATGTGAATCACATTTGTAAAGTGTGAACTCTTTTCAAACTTCCAAATGCTGATTGAAAGGACACCAGCCTAATGCAGGAATCAGTTCCACAATGGTTCCTAGCCCATCTCAAATCTCCTAATCTTTTCCCAAGTCTGAATCTGAGAACTACATAAAGAAATATCGATAGTCTCCCCACAATAAAATGTGGCAGTGTTTTAATTTTTTATTATTATTTATTCAATTGTGCGTGTATGCGTGTGTGCGCATGTGTGTATGTGTGTGTGTGTAGAACCACGGACGAATTCGGGAACCACTATGGACCTCCTCCACCTCCTCCTTGTTTACTCTGACCCGGGAGTCACAGGCTCCGCCCTACCAGGACCAGAAACGCAGGCTGCCCCTGCTTCCGCCCGTCGTCTATACGTGGGGTCTAGGATCCAAACTCAGGACCTTCTGCCTGGCAAGGCAGAGGCTTAACCCCTGAGCCACCTCTCCAGCCCCGTGACAGTGTTTTAAAGTGACTCTTATTCTTTTTTATTTTGTGTGTGTATGTGTGTGTGAGAGAGGTGTATGTGTATATAAGTGCAGGCACATGTGTACCACAGCAGTGTGTGTGGTAGAGGACAGCTTCTGGGTATTATTCCTCACTTTTCCAGCTTCTTTGAGGTTGAGTTTCTTTGCTGCTGCTGCATAAGCCAAGCTGACTGCCCCACAAGCTGAGGAGTCTTGTGCCTTCACTTTCCATTACCTGTTAGGCATACAGGAATCTAGAAAATGGAGCTTAGGTCTTCAGATTTGAATAATATATATTTGAAATATATATTGAAACAGGGTCTTGCTGCATACCTAAGGCTGGTCTTAAACTTGTGGTAACCTCCTGCTACAGCCTCTTGAGTACTGACATAACAGACATTGTCCACTATGCTATTTCAGAGTCTGGGTCACTGACTTTCTTATGGCTGGCAGCTAGCAAAGTGCCTGGTAGCACAGTAGTGATTGGTCATATTTTTGTTGAATAAACAAATGAAACTTTGAAAACAACATGGACATGTTGTTTGACTAAAACAGGAAAATGACAAAGTCTTATGAGTGTGTTTGTTCCTCAGATCTTGAAGGCTTTTGCTGGGTTTTTAATGAGAACTACTACCCTATTGAAATGATAACTCTGTGTAACTATTCCCCATTGGACAGTAAGGGAAAAACAAAAAGAAGCTTTGGGCACTAGTGAGAAGCAGAAAATCAGGGGCAGCCAGATTGAACGTACAATTTTTCTTTATCCTAAGATCTTACTGGAACAAAAGGGTTCTAATTGGTGACTTAAAACGTTAGCTCACATAAGTTTATTTTCTCAATGTTAAACATTTTATTTAAATGAATTTATTTTTCTATTATGAAATTATATATATAATGTATAGACACATACATAAAAACAAAGAAAATGGTATAATAAACCCTATACACTCATCATTAACTTTAGTAATTATCAGCTCATGGCCACTGTGATTTCACTTATAAAAACTAGCTTTAAAGTTCTGTGATAATCAGGGTTTTGCCTGGCGCTAGCCAATTAGTTTATAATTACCACCAACTTCTGAGTTTAGAGAAACTTTCCACTCAAAAAGTGGAAGTTTGGAGTCAAAATGTGACATCTGACATGGTTGCAGCCACTTAAAATATGTCTTCATTAAAGTCAGATGAAGGAGATAAGCTTAGTTTTAGTCTCCAACGGAGTACTAAATTTGCATTTTCTCTTTTAAGTATAAAAGTAGAAAACTCTTTCCATAACCACACTCCCTCCTGAGTCCCTCTTTTCCCCATCGCTCTGTTTCTCTCTTTTCCCCCCCTACTTTCTGAAAACATGAAGCCACGAGTATGTTCCCAGACGTGCACTTTGGCTCATTACTGTTCACACCGCTTTCCTAGCGCCCGGCTCACACTTTGAAGGAGCTGGAAGGCGAGGACACGGGGCCATGTAAACTCCCCAACAGATCGATTCTAAGGAACAGACCTTTATACCTCCTTTTGTTTTTTTTATGGCTTAAGATGGTGCAAAAATGTTACTTACTCCCTAAACAGTTATTAGTCTCTGTAATGTAACATAGCAGATACTTTCTAAATCCTTTTAGCCTTCTCTCCCTTACTGGAAAGATCATCTTTTTTTTTTTTTTTATTTCAAAGTGGATTTAATAAAGAAAAGGAGTGCTGTTAAAGTAATACGTGAGGCTTTGACATTAAGCAGCGCAACCCTGCGGAGTCGGCAAGAACAGGGTCTCTAATCTCCAGTGATTTATAGAGGCTCTTCCTTCATCTCTGTACTTGGGGAGGGCCAAAAAGTTTAGAGACAGCCTGGCGTCCTTGTACTCCACACCACTAACTCCTGCTGGCCAGTCTGCCTGCTGAAACTTTTAACCCTGGAACTGCCGCTAGACAGCACACCCATTAAAGTGGGTTTATTTGCTTTCAGAGGACAAAGTGGTTTTGTGTTGCAGTAATGCACATGGAGGTAAACACTTCTATTTCTGATACTAAGAAGCTACAAGCAAAGAGCAGAAAGGAAACTCAAAATTAAATGGTAATTTTGAAGATGTTTGGAGATGCTCAAAAAGTTCCCAGCATTAGTAACCTACACAGTGCCACCACCCCACAAACACCACCTTGAGAAAATCCCTTAGTACTCAAAAATATAAGTCAAGGTCAAAGTTGAAGCTCCAAAACAACACAGAGGATGGAACACACAAATGGCTTAAAATGAGTTGTTCTAACAAGAGGACTGAGGGGTGGGAAAGGAGATTCACTTGGCCTGTGTCCTGCCTGAGGGAATGAACAGAACTGAGGCTGCTAGGCAATGTGGGCCTTGTAGGTGTTTAAATGTTTATTGCTGGATAAGTAAACACAATGTACATGTTTCTCTCTTACTCTTATCCTTCAAAACCACAATCTTCTGGTCAAGATTCCCTATAATAACATGATGTCAGCAAAACCAACTACTACCTAGGCCTCATCAGAATCTGGTGGCTCACAGCTCACCACTACAGTAACCACTGTGAAGATGGGCATTCATAACTCCTGAGCAACTCTGCCTGAAAATTACCAGGGAAATTTTTTGGTCTTTTGGTTGGTTGCATCCATGGTGTAAACTTGTCATCTTACCCCTTCTACCCCAGCGTACACTCTTTTTTTGTGTGTGTGCATGTGTATCTCTGAGTACATGTGTATGCGTGGGTGCCATGCACATAGTGGCGGTCAGAAGTCAATGTTGGTTGGATGTCTTCCTCAGTTTCTTTTCCATCTTATTTTCTCAGACTGGGTCTCTCACTAAGCTTGAAGTCACTGACTGAACAAGACTAATATATCATCAAGCCCCTGGTACCAAGGTACCCAGGTACCACTCCAATACCAGGATTATAGGCACCCTGTTTTGTTACATGGGTGATGGAGATTGAACTCAGGTCCTTATCCTTGTGCAGAAATCATTTTACTGACAGTCATCTCTCCAACATTGTTCATTCTCTTATTCCCCTCTCCATTTTTTTTTTTTTTTCAAGAGACAGGATCTTGCTGTGTGGCCCAGGTTGGCCTTGAGCTTTCAGTCCTTCTTCCTCAGCCTGCTGAGTGCAGGAACTGCACTGTTTACTGTCTTTATTATTCGTCAGATAAGGGAGCATATTTCCTCAACCACCAGCAGGAAGGTCTTGCCTGAATTTCATCTCTCAAAAGAACAGAGTACCACTTTTGCCAACAAGACCACAGGTCTGAAGTAGGAACTACATGCCAGTCTGCAGCTAGGACCATCTATAGCAGAACTGACGGCTGTGGGACAAAGTCCTTGAACTTGATAACCTTGGGCCCTTAGTCTATTCCTGACAAAGAAAGATACTGAGCCCTATTTTAAGAGGCTTTTTGAAATCAAACACAAGTCAAGAAGACCAAAGAAGATCAATAATGCATACTTTAGGCCTGGCAGATGACAAGCCCAAGTTACACATTCACAATGGAATAGACAGCAAGTGGTGAAAGGCCCTCAGTCTTGCTATCTGAAGCCTGCGCCTGCCTCACTTGATGGTACTAGCAGAGGAACTGAGGCAGAGGCACAGAGTGACTTGTCCAAGAGTCAGAGCGCTAATGCACAGTCCATCACTCCTGATGAAAGATACAGTGATTACAAAACCCAGCTGTGTAACCATCAGACCCAAGTTCAGGTTCCTCTTTTATAAGTTACTCAACCTTACTGCTCTTAAAACAAGAATAATTATACTATCTAATGCACTCACACAGGAGAATGAACAAAGCCCTGAAAAATGTACCTGATGTACAGTGCGCTGAACAAATGTTAATATGTTATTTTATGACTTTCTCTCTTCCCACTCAGGGACCACAGGCACACTCTACCAGAGGAGCATGTGGCCCTAACTGACTCTGAGCAGCTCTGAACCAGTGCAGTGAGGCACAGAACCTTTCTGATGGCAGCTCACTTCCATACACGCTTCTTGATACACGCATTTGGCAGTCACTGATCTCTCCTGAGGTCTATTTCCCACAAGACAGAGCTCTTTAGGACTAAAGACAAGGACATTTTCCTAGCTGCATCTCCAGTGTCTACCTCAGTCGGTGGTCCATAAATGGGGCTAAAGAATAGCAAAAGGAGTGTATGTAGTCAGTCTAGAAAACATTCTTTATCTTTCTTTGTAACTTATCTGAATAGTCTGCCTTCTTACTCTGGTAAGCCCTAGGCAGAGTTTAGAGAACAAACACAGTTTAACCTTCTCTGAAGATGACATCCTTTGACTGCTCTAGGAGCAACTCACCCCTCCTAAGCACCTTCCTGCCACTGCTGGCACCCTGCTAGCTCTCACACACATAGGGTGTGAAAACCCCTATGATGGTCATTTTGTTTTTTGGTTCCACATCAGGAAGTAGCATGCTAATGTGACAAAAACCTCATCTAGATCTGATTGTCAGTGGCCCACAGGGCAATAAATACCAAGTCACTTTCCACTTCCATTGCCCATTTTCCAGGTCACTCCCCACTGCCAATCCTACCCAGAAGAGAAGTAGGTGCTGGTACTACCAAGCCACACCAGACTCAGAGAAGTCTCTCTTAAATAGTGCAATGCAGTCCCTGAGGAAGGGATACAGGACACAGCTAAGTTGTTTTGCAGCAGTTTCTTGGTTCACAATGTGCAATAGAAATTCTACAATTGTTTCCTCTATGAAACATTCCTAGTTCCTGGGGAACAAAGGTGTCATGATATTCTCATAGTCAAGCCTGCTGTTATTGCTTTACTCCCTAAGTCTCACAAAACTGGATCCAGTGTGTGTGTTTAATTTGTTTACTTACTCATTTTAATTTATTTTTTGTATTTTAATTATTTTTGAGACAGGATCTCCCAGCACAGACTGACCTTGACCTTTCTGATCCTCCAGTCATACAGACTGGCATGTACTACTGAGGTATTGAGGATTAAGCCCCAAGGGCTTCAAGCATACTGGGCAAGCAAACCTCTACTAACTCTAGCTTCATACTTAGTGTATCAAGACAAGTTTTCAAAGTCTTAAAAATCTATCAAAAAGCAAATGTTTAGAGGTCTAGAAATTCTCAGATTAAAGTGAATTCTCTAGAAGAGGAAATGAATACTTTTTACCTTTGGGAAACTGCAAATGCCAGCTGAGCGCCTAGCCTTCAGCCTCATGGATAAACAAGCCTTATCGGCCACCCACAGTATTTCAGTTTGTAAAAGGGCTTAGGAATGTAAATCACACAGGAGTGAAGTGTGATCCTAATTTGCACTTAATCAAAGCCAATTAGAGGTACATTATTTACACAAAGCCCATGCATCTCAATTACGCCTAGCACAGCCCAAGACAGCTTCCAGTTTAGACCTTAATTCTGCTTAATTAGACAAGTAAACATTTTCACTGAATCAATCCACTAGTCTGGTCTAAAGTCTAGGGGCAAACTGAACCAAGCATGCGGAGTTTTTCACTTCAGGGTCAAGAAAATTTAAATGACACCTGTTGAAAACATGCGGAAAAGAAAAGGTAAGGAAGGGTTACTACAGCAAGAAGGTGGTACTCAGCTCTCTTTTGCACAGTGTTTGCACCTCTGTCACACAATGAACAGTAACACCTGGTTCCTATTTCTCTTCTGCATTTTAGCAACATAAAATGCAACCTAGGAAGATGAGCAAAAGAAAAGGACTTGATTGGTCTCTTCGGTGATACCCTGGTTCATGTGGTGTTGGGTCTGAGTCCATACTTTTGGCGGTAGTGGGTTTGGACTACTAAGGAGTAAAAGAGGACCCATGGTCCAGTTCAGTCAGAAGAGAGCCTTGGTGACAACTAAGAGCCTCATTAACCCATCCATTGAGCAAATAGTCCTTAGCTAGGAGCTGAATAGGCCCTGCCTGGCCATCCCTGGGGCTAATCTGCTGGCTAGAGAACAAGGTTAACAGACCAGCCAGATGGGTCTTCTGAAGAATCTTCCTTGCCACCTCTGCAATCATCAGCACAGTCTTGTGAACAAATATATGCCCAAACTGATTGAAAAGCCAGTGACAGGGAAATCTGAATAACAAAAGAATCACCAGCGCCCCGTTCTGATAACTGCAAGAGTCTAGACGAATTGCAGAAGGTCAAGAAATCTCCAGACCCTGTACCAAAGGCATGGTTAAAGCTGCTTGGGGAGTTAGCTGGAGTCCTTACTGCTCAAAAATCGATTTACTTTTCCAGCCACAAATGTCCTCTATTCCTTTGTCACCTCTGTGTCCTCCCAAGGAAGGACACTGGGGGAGAATAAAAATAATACATTGCAAAGTGTCTGGCATGGGGTAGATGCATAAATGCAGTTGGATCAATTATACAAAAACCAAGATTGGATTCAAGGCACTTTTCCATTGCAAATGATTGCATTTGTATTAAAATATAAACAAAATGGTAAGATTCTTGAAGGAAAGAGGCAGTATCATTGAACATTCTGGCTGCACAGTTGCTTCCAATACAAAAAAGAACAAAGTTGAGCAAAATAACCACAATTTCATGTTATAGAATATTATCTAGGTCTAAGAGGAAACAGACTAGTTTGTGAAATTTTTTTGTGCATGCATGTGTGTAATGTGGTATATATGTGGGTGGTGTATGTACACACATGTAGTATGAATGCACATGTAGTATGTAGGTGCATGTGCCTCTGAGCACAAAGGGAAACCGAGGAGGATGTTTGTTGTCCTGCTTTGTTCTCGTCTTATTCCCCTGAGACAGGGTCTCTTACTGAACCTGGACCTAGTTAGTGAACAGCAAATCCCAAAGGTTCTCTTGTCTCTCCCCCACTTCTCTAGCAATGGGGTTATAGGCATGTACCATACTTGGATTTTTATGTGGACACTTGGGGGTTTGAATTTAGGTCCTGATACTTGTATAGTAAATGTTCTCAATGAGGTACCTCTCCAACTAATTTTACAAAAGCAAAATCACATCTGTTTCTATTTCTTAAAAAAATTTTATTTCATCATAAAGCTAAGATCTGTGCATTTCACCATGTGAAAATTTTACCTTAAATTAAAAAGTTTTTAAATGTGCATTTTAGTTCGATAGAGATAAACCAGGATTAGAGCACCCATGCTGGGATGGGTCTCTACAGTCTGAAGGTCTTTGGAATTCTGGAAGGTCATCCCCCAAGGCTGGAAACACCTTGAAGGAACACCCCTGCTGAGGAACTGACTCCAATCCTCCCAGAGATAAAATGGCCAATTTCCCTATGAAAGGATTATGGAGATGAGCTCTCCATATCCAACAAAAACTTGGTCTCTAGTCCCATGTGGGCCTGCCAGCAACTGGTTGGACCCCAATGGGAGCTAACCAAGGATTAAAAGCACTGGACTCTAGTGCCATGAGTCTGGTTTCTTGTTCCTTGCTGCTCATGGATTCCATGCCTGGATTCCATAAGTTCTCCGGGGCGCCCTTCACGTCTGAAGTCCATGAGTTCCAGCCTTTTCTCCTCTAATAAAAAACTCTACTTTAATCCTCTACACGTGTTCTGGTTTCACTCTTCGACTCTGAACATAAGAATCCAGCAACACTGGGACGTTCCTTCCAGTAACATTTGGCCCCTCTCTGAACAGGGAACCGGTAACATTTGGTGAGACTGTTCCCATAACATTTGGCAACCCAGATGGGACTATCCTGTAACAGAGATGCTGTAATTTGAACAGCTCATTGGGTTAGAATGGACTGAAGAGACTTCTGACCCTATGTTGATGACCCTTTATTTGTCATGATTCAGTTTCTCTATTTTGTTTTCACTTCTTGAGATAGTCTCATTAAGTAGTCCAGGCAGGCCTGTGATCCTCCTGCCTCCTTTACCCAAGTGCTGGGATTATAGGCACTCTCTACTCCTGCCCTTCATGTATTAAAATTTTTTTTATTATTTATTCAATTGTGCGTGTGTGTACGTGTGTGTATGTAGAACCACGGATGAATTCGGGAAACACCATGGACGCCTCCACCTCCTCGTTTACTCTGCCCCGGGATCCCGGGATTCACAGGCTCCGCCCTACCAGGACCAGGACCAGAAACGCAACCACCCCCCCCACCCGCTTCTGCCCAGCGTCTATACGTGGGATCTAGGATCCGAACTTAGGACCTTTCGCCTAAAAGGCAGAGGCTTATTAACCCCTGAGCCACCTCTCCAGCCCCCCTTCATGTATTTTATTCACAAGGACCAATCCAAAATTCCTTTACCTTGGGCAATCAACACATCTTTAGAGCCTGCAGAAGTCAAGCTGGAGAATTTTCCCTCATTGACACAGGAAGTCACACCTCAGACACATCAACTTCTCCAAAGATTCTGCCTTTGAACTCTTTTAGAGCAATAAAAACAAATGGCTTCTCTGTCCCTGAACGGTTTCCAAGTGTCCTGCCTACTTTGCCTCATTCAACTGTGGACAATTGGTGCTACCTCTGGATTGCTCCTTATTCTTTGGATCCAGTTTAAGTTTAAGACAAGTCTACTCAGTGACTTCCACATGCGCACGATAACACATATTTGCCTGTGCCGTGTACATGTGAGCACACACACAGAGGAATACTTTTAAGAAAGAATAAGTAGAACTATTGACAAAACACAAATATTTAAAAATTGTATGACAAAAATGTATGGCAAAAAATATGCTCCAAGATACTGACAAACTTGAACAGATATAATACAGATCAAATAAAGAGCCATTGGTTTAATTATTGAGACCTCCTCCCAGAGAGGTAAAGAAATGGGTAAAGAAACAGAGAATGACTCAAAGATGACATGAACATAAGTGAGAAGATGAGTCGTACTTGCCTCAGAAGTTGTACAGTGAAATTATAAGTCTAACACACTGGACATATGTTGGCAATGACTGCAAACCTGTATAGGCAAGGGGTGGAGGAGCTGCTAGAATAGCTAGCCTGCAGTATACAGTGAGAAGATGGTAAAACCTGCTTTGTGCAACCAAACATCTTGTGTTCACGTATCTTCTATCTGGCACTTCTAGGAACTATGATACAATTGTCTCAATCTATATAATCCCGATACCGATATAAAATGACACAAAAACTTAAATACTTGAACACTGTTTATAGTGACACAAGATTGAAAAACATCAATAACAACAGGCATTGCTAAGTAAATATTACAAGACTTTGTTGTCTCTGAAAATAAGAAGAAAACCTTAGAAGAACTAAGAAAAGTCTAAGATACACTGACATATGGATACAGTGTGTACATACAGGCTTGGTAGCTCAGGCCTGCAATCCTAGCAATTAGAAGGTTAGAGTAGGATTTCAGCAAGTTTGAGGCTAAACTAGGCTAAATAGTGAATATCAGGTCAGTCTGGGATAGAGTAAGACCCTCTCTCAAAAAGGCAAGGAATGTAAATAGCAGGGGATCCTTGTCATATAAAGAAAAAAAGGACACAGTATTTTTGGAATGGTGTCAGAACACGGGTAGCAGTGACAGATAGGGACAGGATAGGTGCCTTTTCACCATACACCATTATATGTCTAGTTTTTTACACATGGTACACAATATCTATTTAAAAAGTTGAGATAGAATGGAAATGAAATAAGTGAATGAGTTGAGGATAGCTAGAGGAAAAACTTTCAACAAGTAAAAGGTTCCAATACACTTCTGTGTTTGCTGCTTAAATGAGCAAGCGTGTGTGAAAATTGGTAGACCCTGAGGTCTGGGCCTACTCATTTAGTAACTATCTTGAGAATAAACTGAGAGGGGGGCATCTCTTGCTGGCACATAAGAACCACAGGGCTATAAAGAGTTCTGGGGGTCCTTTATGACTTACTTAACTAGAGGTTTTCCTGAGTTCTGCTGACAGTAGAAAGTAAATTAATGGAGAGATGAACATCTCACTGAACAAAGTACTTGGCTCTGGAGCCAAACTAAATAAAGAGTTAATGTGGAGACAGAGAGAAAATGTGAGCCAAAGGAGGCTTAGCAAGGCTCACCCCACCACAGCCATGCAGGAAGCTTGCAGCAGCCAAGCCCAACTTGGCTGTGCTGACCTGCCTGGCTTTTTTTATTTAAACTCAAGGAGAGGGACCAGTGCCACCTCATCAGGGAGAACTAATGACTGGGCCCACTACTTTAAACATGGGCTGTGGTTTACACCAGGATGGACTGGACAACTCGTGTGCTCCAAGGGATTAAGAGCAAATGTAACATATGCTTACCCAATGGCAGCGAGGGGCCTCACGGACAGACTCTGGGCCACATGGAAATTAGATCCATGTTGTTTCCAAGAATAACCCAGGCTAAACCTCCTGGGAAAGAGTGTGCAAACTACAAAGTGGCTTGTGAATCTCTTAGCTGCTGTGGGTTAGGCAGAAGAGTCATTTCAGAAGCCAAATGCCAAATGGGACACTCATGTCTATATTCACAGAAGGAATACCACCACTGAGAGAAAAGTGAAGAAAGGAATGAGACCTTCTATTCTGTTAGGTGTCTCATCTTAATAAGCTACAGATTTATTAAGATGCAATTCACTTGTTAGAGACTTTATTCATTTAAAGGGTACAAGCCAGTAGCTTCTAGCATACATTGGAACTATGCTAACATCACTGCAATCTTGCAGATAAGCTTCTAAGTATTCAGAAAAGCACTGTGGATCCTTGAGCTATCACCTTCCAGTGTCCTATATTCCCAGCCCTGGACAATTGCCACTATACTTCCTTTCTATAGATTTACATCTTTTGCATATTTCATATAAATGGGAACACAATAGGGGTCCGTTGTAACTGACTTACATCACAAATGTTTACAAAGCTTGTCTATGCTGTAGTCATAAAAAACTTCATTCCTAATAGGGTGGAGAGGTTCACATCTATAATCCCAGACACCAAAAGGCTGAGGCCAGATCATGAGTTTGAAGGCAGTTGGGACTATTTAGTCAGGACAATAAGAAAAAGATTTAAAAGGAGGTGGGAATGTGGCCTGGTGGTAAAGTGCATTGTCATGAATAAAACTCTCCATCTTATACACACAAAACCAAACCAAAACAGTAACAAAATGAAGGCTATTTCTTTGTATGTAATAATATCCCATTGTATGGAAATACCACATTTTGTTTACCCATTAATCCACTGATGGATATTGGGTTGTTTCCATTGTTCGGCTATTATGAATAATATTGCTCATAAATACTGCCATATAAGCATTTGCTTTCTGCCTGTACTTTCAATTTCTTTGGGTATATCCACTCATCCATCAGTTATAAATTTTAAAAAATATTTATGGGTGATTGTAAGTAATGCTGTTATGAATGTTCTTGCATAAGTTTCTTGCAAGTTTCCACTTGCATAAGAGGACTTGTTTTTGTTTTCCTTGTACATAACCTAAGAATGTGACTGTCCCATTATTTATTTTAGGAACTGCTGGAAAATTTGTCAAGGGGGTGGATGTCACTGTGCATTCTCTCCAGCACAAAACAGAGGTTACAACTTCTCCACAACCTGTCAACACTTGTCTAATCTGTTGATTAGTCAACCAGTTGATGCCAAGTGGCATCTCAAAACAGTCTTGAGTTGAATATCTCTAATGGTTAATGGTGCTGAACATCTTTGCAAATTATATTGGCCACTGTGTCTTCTGTGGAGAACAGTCTTTTCTGTCACAGTCTTTGCTTTTGTTCTTGTTGGGGTGTTTGTATGCTTTTCAGACAGATTCTCATGTATTCTAGGCTGGCCTTGAACTCACTAGGTAGAAAGACTTATCTTGAACTACTGATCTTCCTGCATCTACTTCCTTCAGTTGGGATTACAGGAATGTATCACCATACCCAACTTACTTTCAGGCTAGTCATAAACTTGCAATCCTCCTGCCTCAGCTGCCCAAATACTTGTATTATACTTGACCTCTTCTCTTTGCTTATTTGTTAAATTATTCATCATTATACCACTGAATTACAGTTCTTTATATGTTCTAGATATAAATCTCTATCAGTCATATAATTTGTGAAAAATTTTTATCCTATTATATGGGTAGTCTGTTAGTCTCTTTTATGTTAGCCTTTGAAGCACCAGAATTTTCGTTATTTTTCCTTATGTGGAAGCCAAAACTTGAATCTTCTTTCTTGAAGCTGGGTCTCTTTATCAAACCCAGGGCTTACTGATAGGGCTAATCTCATTAGCTGGCTTGCTCAGAGAATTCCCAGTTTCTGCCCCCCCCCAAGCAAGAATTACAGGCAGATTGCCACATCCACCCAGCATTTACATGGGTTCTAGGGATCTAAACTCTTTCCATCTTCAAGCCCCAAAACTTTAATTTTTATAATATACAATGCATCTATTTTTTTCTTTTTTGTGTAATTTTGGTATCCTAAGAACTACTGCTCAATACATAGATTTACATTTATGTCTTCTTCTGGTAGTTTTGTAGTGTTGTATCTCACATGTAGATCTTTAAGTCTTCTTTCTTTTTTTCTTTTTGTGGTGCTAGGGATAAAACCCAGGGCCATAAAAATTCTACACAGTGTTCTACTAATTGAACCATGTTCCCAGCTAGGCTTTGATTGTCTACAATGTTTCTTTTTTAAATATTTCATTTATTTATTTATTTATTCATTCATTCATTCATTTATTATTTATTTCCTCTGTCTCTGTCTACTGCTATATTATAGAGTACTATAAACATGAAGATACAGGAACAATACCCTAGACAAGTTAAAGCAAGGAGAAATAAAAGGAAAGAAGGGAGGAAGAAGGGGGAGGGGGAAGGGGAGGGGGAGGAGGAAGAGGGAGAGGAAGGGGGAGGGGGAAGAAGATGATGACAACCCTAGAGCCACAGTAAGTGAGGATATTATCAGAACTTCCCCTCCTGATATTGGGAATTGATTCAGGGCCCCATGCATGCTAGGTGAGCACACTATTACTGAAAGAGAAAGATATCCTCAGCAATATCAGTAGTATAATCCATGAGATCCTATTTCATAAAATCATAAAAGAAAAAAAGACTCAGATATTTACAGAAAGAATATAAACAAGAGGCATACATAAGGCCATGCAATGCCACTAATTATCAGGAAACTATAAATCAAAACCACAGTGATATCTCATTTCCCACCCACTTGGACAGCCAATGTTAAAAACCAAAAAAGCAAGCCAGAAAACAAAATGAATAAGGATGCAGAGAAACTGAAACCCTTGTGTGTTGTTGTTGGGAATGTAAAATCTTTTCTTTGCAGATTCTATGGAAAATGGTATGGTGGTTACTCAAAGATTTAAAACAGAACCACCATATAACCAAGAAATCTCATTTTTGGGTGGATATCCAAATGAAGTTGAAAGCAGAATTTCAAAAAGCTAACTATATACTCATAGCAATATTACTCATGACAGCCAGGATATGGAAACAACCTAAATGACCACCCATGGATGATACTTAAAGACAATGTGAGATATATATATATATATATATATATATATATATATGAAGTGGAAAAGTATGCAGCCTTATGAGAGGGAAATTCTATTGTATTTGCTTCATTATGGACAAACCTTGAGGACACTGTGCTAAGTGGAATAATAAGCTAGGCACTAAAAGACAAATAGTATGTGAAATTTCAGAAACCTGTTGACCATTCATACATATATGCAATGCAGTATTGCTAGGATGGTAAATTTTATATTATGTAGTTTTATTCAACAATAAAGATATTTTGAATTGGGTAAAAGAAAACTAAAAATTACAATGGTAGTGAGGTTGTTGGTGGTGATGCAAAAAGGAGGGGTGGGCAGATTATATCATTATATAATCATTGCTGTTCAGTAGAAGTGAGGATTCTACCTCAAAGATTAGAATCTTGCCCTACCATTTTCAAATTGGAGTAGTCAAAAGAATTCTTAGCTCATGAAAAATACTGCATGAATGGATGGATAATTGGATGGATGGATGGATGGGTAGATGGACAGGAGATGGCTATCAAATATATAACAGACAAGGATGAATGGTAAATGGATGTCAAATACAGAATAAGGGTAGAAGCATATAAGGTTCAGCATCACTGAAGACACTGAATCTTTAGTGAATGATAGATATCTGTGGCTTGCATATTCAGACTGTAGAGTATGACATTGCATATTTCAAGAAATACATGATCCAGTGTTTTCGGTTTTGGCAAGGGTAAGGTTTGGACGTTTTGACACAGGAGAATAAAACAAGAAAGAAGGGAGTCTTTTACACTATGGTCAGGTTTCAGGTCAAATGGTCCTTTCTTAAGTAACCCTTACTGGCTTTGTTCTGGAAAATTCCACATATCTTTCCCTTGTCATCTCCCTTTGAGTTCTGGACCAGACTGTAAAGCTCTGGGGATCTCATGTCTCTTGTCAATGATCATGCTTTTGAATAACACGGCATTCATTCATTTACTCACTCACTCACTTGCAGATCAACTGTGGCAAGTATTAGGAATTCAAAGATAAATAAGGCATAGTCACTACAGCTATTGGTAGGGGGTCTGGACAGTTCTGGGGGAGGGGTATGCAGTCACTTATTTATTTCTAAAGGAATGAAAGCCTTGGCATCACCAAGCACCGTGGTAGTCTAAGAAAGAACTCTCCTGCCCTAGGAGAAAAGGAACAAGAAGACAACAACCCAGCCTCTGGAACACTGGCTCCACAAAGGACAACAGTCCCCTTTTCAATATATCTCTAGCTAGAGACAGTTCATCTCTGGCAATTTGTGAGTGTGCGTGTGTGAGGACATTGTTTATTCTGGCCCTTCTGCAATTTACAAATTGAAACAAATAACATTGGAGACATTTGCAACTATGGAAAAGGGTGTTTACAAAGTGGGAGAAAACAGACTAAATAGGCTTAGATTATTGACAATTTCTAACACGGCATGGATGGACTGTCCAGCAACAGAAGGTGGAAAGGGTGGTGAGTCAGCCTTACTAAAGCAATTAGGTCCTGTAAATGCTTTCCTAACTAAGGGAACAGCAGCTACATGGAAGGTCATTTGGTAGACTCTGGGGATGCGGGACAGGGGCATTTCCCTAGGCCTCTTGTTTCATCTTTCCACTCATAGATAAAGCTTCTCAGATGCCACATCTTAAGTTGAGTATTTAATCATTCAAGTCCAAGGCACTGCTCACCATTCCTTCTAGAAAGTGTGTCTCCAGATCTTTTCTCAGATGAAAGTTGTCTGCTAAGAAGTTTATTATGATGAATTTGTGGGGAAAAGGGGCCATGCTTTACCTATCCACTCCTCGCCATGATACATCCCCACTAATGAATTTTAATCACCCCTTTTCTCCTCCACAGCCTATCTTTCTCTTTTAAGCCCCTTGCACTTTTTGCCTGGCTTCATTCTTGATACTGAATGTCACATCTAACTTCTTAATAGAGTAAAAAGGAGGTTCAATGCTAAAACACAATCCTCATCTGTTGACTTGGTTGTTACAGAAGTGTTGATCATTTGTTAGTCACTCAAAAAGGTCTGTCTAGAATAATTATTATTGTGTGCATGTGTATGAGTGCACATGAGCAGGCATAGGACAACCTTAGGTGTCATCCTTAAAAATACTATTTACTTCCTTGAGACAGGGTCTCTCATTGGTCTGAACTTCACTAATCAGACGAGACTGGCTGGGCAGCAAGCCCCAGGGATCCTCCTCGCTTTTGCCTTCCTAGTGTGGGAATTACAAGTGAGCACCATCATGCCCGGCACTTTAACATGGGCTCTGGAGATTGAAGTCAGGTTGCCACACTTTACTAAGTTTTCTCTCCATCCTGAATAATTATCATTTTACTGAAAATGAGGACAAGTTTCCCTTGTTAACAAACTGACCTTGACTATAAAGTCCTTGAAATGAGAAAGTGATAAACAGTATCTCCTGTTTAGAAATGAGGAGAGAAAATACTTTACTAAAACCTTGGGGAAGATATTAGGGTTTCACTAGATTAAAAACTCTTGTCTTTGCAGGGGAAAAGAATATGTGTCAGCTTATTTTGTAAATGAATCTACAAGTTCATGGGTCCTTACTGCAAAAATGGTATAAAGGTTTTGTAGGATACAGGTAAAGACCATGGTGATTTAACCTTTTTTTTTTAAAGTAGAGGTTTGGATACCTACATGCAGAAGAATGAAACTGGATCCTTATTTATCTCCCTGCATAGAAATCAACTCTAAATGGATCAAAGACTTCAATGTTAGGCCAGAAACTCTAAACCTCCTTGAAGAAAAAAAATACGGAATCTCCTCAAATCAACTGGCCAAATTTCCTCAATAGCATCCCAAAGGCACAGAAAATAAGTCCAACGCTAAATAAGTGAGACTACATGAAATTAAAAAATTTTTGTCCAGTGAAAGATTGTTAACCGAGTAAAAAGGCAACCTACAGAATGGGAGAGCATCTTCACTAACCACACATCCAATAGAGGTCTAACATCCAGAGTACATAAAGAATTTGTTAAATTAAATACCAAAGGAGTAAACACCGTCATTAAAAAATGGACTGTAGAACTGAAAAGAAACGTCTCACAATATGAAATTCAAATGTGTAACAAACATCTTAAAAAAATGTTCTACCTCCCTAGTCTTCAGGGAAATGCAAATTAAAACCACCCTGAGATACCTTCTCACTCCAGTCAAAATGACCAAGATCCAAAACATAAACAACAAATGCTGGTATGGATGCAGGGAGAAGGGGACCCTAAAACACTGCTGGTGGGATTGTAAACTCACATAATCCCTTTGGAGATCCCTAAAAAGGTTAAAAATTGAAATTCTGCATGACTCAACTATACCACTCCTTGGTATATTTCCAAAGAACACTGCATCCTGCAACAGAGTTATGTGTACAATTATGTTCATAGCTTTTTTGCTCTTTCCACAATAGCAAAACAAAAACAAAAACAAAAAAACCCCACAGAACCAACCTAGATGGCCAACAGCTGATGAATGGTTAGTAAAAATGGGATACATATATAGAGTGGAATACTATTCAGCTGTCAGGAAAGATTGTTGCAGTCCGCCGGCATGGTTGCTGATAAATGACCAGAACACAGCTTAAGGGAACAAGGAGTTTACTTTCTTACGATAGTCCGGTTACAGTTCATAGTCCAGCTTGACAGGAGCGCACACACCAACACCAGGGCCGAGGGAACTGGCCACCATAACGGCTGAGAGATGGACAATCCTTACTTGCCAGACCAGCATGTCTGGCCAAGTGAACAGAAGGATGCCCACTCTCTCAACCGGCTCTCTGTGATTTATCCAGGGCCTAATCCCACCCACCATGGGCTGGGTCTTCCCCAGCAGCCAGACAATCTCCTTCAGGTTTGCTCTGGGCTTAACTCAACCATCAACTCTCTACACCTGTGCCCAGAGCTCAAACCCTCAAGAGTCAAGTTGACACCTGTGCTTAACTATGACAAAGATGAACGAATGAAATTTGCTAATAAATGGGTGGAACTGGAAGATATCACACTGAGTGAAATTACCCAGATGCAGAAAGACAGACACTGTATGCTCTCCCTTACACGCAGATCCTAACATGAAATTTTGATGGTATTCACTTTGATGTAATCAAACAGAAACTTTTATCACACCCACAAATAAAAGAAAAGATCTCAACATCCAAACAAGACACAGTCTATTGGAATGGAAGAACAGTGAAACAGACAACAACAAACCAGAGTACAGAGTACTGGCTACCCTAAAACACTCAGTCGGAATCAGGCCAACCAAATCTCTCCCTATCCTAAAGCTCAGGGAATCTTGCAGAGGAGGTTCTCTAAGATTTTAAGAGCCTAAAGGTAGGGAGATCCACGGCTGACCAAGTCATTTCACCAAAGATAGGGCTGCTGCATCCAGAAACTTACCACAATGAGATCTATCCTCATCAGACCTGCACTATGACATATCAACATCCCCATAGACTAGTGATGAACTCAGGAGAAATAATTACATGCAGGTGGAAGGAGAGTGCCTCTATCAGTGGGTCTACCCAAGGCAGGGCCACTTAATCTGCCACAGAGGCCTGAGTCCACACCAATACAGACAACCCAAAGGGAACCCTATGGTTCACACAAGCAGACAGACAGGAGGATAGGTAGGAGACAAATAGATTGGTGAAGGGTGGGCAAGGTGGGAAATGGAGGGGGGAGAGAAGAGGGGTCAGCGACAAACCACCCATTATGTTTGTAATTAAGAAGACTAAATATTAATAAAAAAATTTAAAAGAGGCCAGGGCAACATTATATGCCCCAACACTGGCAAATACATTTGTTCTATATAGTATTATCCAAAAGAAATGATCATCAGTTATTTTCTTTTCTTGCTCAAGAAGAAATGAGTTAATTACAGGGATCTGTTATGCATCAAGCATGGTGCTCAGTGAAATACAGTATCTCCTTTTGAACTTTAAAATATCCCAATGAAGTAACTAATGTTATGAAATTTATAAGGCTACACAGCTAATAAAAAATAGTAACAATAAACAAGGAGAACTGAATCTGGGGTTCTCCAAAGAGGTTCTCTTCTTCCTACTAGTCAGTTTCTAGCATATTTCTAATATCTGTTTGTTATTTTAAAAATCAGACCGTGGATTGGTCAGATAGGTTTGTGGGGTAAAGGTACAAACCTGAGTTCGATTCCTGGAAAAACAGAAGCGACCATTGAAAGTTGTCTTCTGACCTCCACATGCCATGTCTAGGGCAGTTCTCCCTGGCTCCCTCACCGCACTGCTTTACTTTCTAGCACTGTGCTCTGGTAATGGGCACCCCTAACAGCTCAGTCCCTGGGGTGCCATAGGCTTTTTGCTTTTGTTCATTTGCTTTATCTTCCCTTGTAGGCTTTTTGGTATCCTTAAGGTCTGTCCACATCTTAAAGAGGTCATTCACAAACTTTCATCAGTATACTTTTGTGTTGGTTTCCTGTCAGGAAGCTAACTTAGAACCTTATCCTATCCCTTGCCTAATATGCTTGACGATTCTGGGTTCCATTCCTAGATCACAAACAGAAATTAAACCAACAACAGAAAAACTTAGCATGGTTTTCCTTAGTATCTCACTAAACTTCCAGATTTATGGAATAACAGAAAAATTTAAAATATTAAAAATTAAAATAAGACTTAATATTTTACCTATATAGATATTCTTTCACTTCAACCTTGTCTACAGATTTCCAGCTTTCAAAGGTTTTGGAAATTTTACAAGGATTATTGCTAGCTTCTTTGTGTGTTTATTATCATAAATAATCTCCTCCTCTTTTACTTTAGGATTACTCTAGTTGAATTCTTTTTGTCAATTTTGTCAATTTATTGATGTTCCTGGACTGACTTATTTGTATTTCTGCAGTATTAAGGACTGGGCCAGATTTGCATGAGCTAAGCAAAGTGCTCTACCCCTAAACTGTATGCCCAGACTGATTGCTCTGGATTTTCTAAGTAACAGGTGCTTTCACAGGTCAGTCATAGCCAGCTGTGATGGTGCCTGCCTGCCTGTGATCCCAGTACCTATCTCTCTTCATTTTTTTTTTTTATTTCTGGTTCTCAATTCATTGCATCCCTAGTAATTTCAATATAACATGAACAAAAAACCCTGCCTCCCAGTTTCCTTCCATTTTTAAGTAGAGATACTCAAATTAAAGTGCATTGAAGTGCTGAGTTGCACTAGCTACATACTAGCCACATTATTCTCATCTGATTTGGAGAGGATCACTGAATTCTGACATACTATCAGATTTTTTTTTCATTTTATTTTGAGATAAGGTTTCATGTATTCTAGGCTGGCCTGAAACCTGGCATGTATCCCAGGCTGGTCTTAAATTCCTGATCCTCCTGCCTCGGCCTCCCAAGTGCTGGGATTACATGCATGAGCCTCCATGCCTGGCTTTTGGTATGAAAACCCTTGGCAATCTCGGTCTTCATTGAGCTTTGAGCCTTGACTTGAGTGCAGTTAATTTAAATAATAAACACTAACCAATTCCTGTATATGCCATAAAGTGTGTGCAAACTGGAAATCATGAAAATGGTCATATTAAGGGATATGTGATTTATCATTTTAGGTTTTGAAACTGGGGGAAAGACATACAGAGAAGAAATAAACAGCCTTTTTTTTTTTTTTTTAAATGAAGTAATAACAGAAAAGTAATGAGGTTGAAAAACAGATGTGGACAAAGGGGAAACTCTTGCTCCAGTGTGGCCCACACAATCTGGAGAGGGATGATAAAACAAAACAAAACAAAACAAAAAACTGACTCAACACAACTTTACAAGCTGTTTTAAGCCTCAAATGAAAAGGAGTAATCAAGCGGGCCTGACTTATAAGGGTCAGGGGTAGCATCCTGCAGTGGAGAATAAGCAGAACTCCTTCCCCTGACCAGCCGAGTCTGGGAAGAAAGGTTTTCTCGGGCAGCAGCCTCTTCTTGATTCAGTGTTTAATAATTGCCATCTAACCTCCTTTCCCTGCCCACCCGCTCCCCAGGGAGGTACTTCCCTAATGGGTTAGCCCTTTTTAGTCTGGTTTGAGTCTCTGGCTCTTTATATTCTGGCGGGGGCACCTCTGTCTATTTCTATGACTTCCAGGCAAAATGTGTCAAATTAGATAAATGTGTTCGATGTTGGGTTGGGAGCACATTCACTCTTTAAACGGTTTCTTCCCACACCCCTTATTTATTTATTTTTTTTTTTACCATGTTTGCCTCCCAGAGTCCATTCAAATGTGTCTGAAATAATTCCAACTAAATCCTCACGCAGAGCAGTTTTTTTTTTAACCGTACCAGTATATATGGCACATGGAAAGTAATATGGACATGTGAATGCAGCCCGTTGGTAAACAGAAGATAAAGCCCCTTTAACCACACAAAGCCCCCTTCTGCTCCTGAGGGCATTGTTATTAATGGTGTTTTCTGGTGGAACTGTCAGACACTCATCAGTTTACCAAACTATGCTAGTCTGTACAGAGTGTCTCCCAACATGAGACTGTGAGAAAGTAGCCCGCTGTAGTGTCTGACTTGGCCTCTGAAAGCTTTCAAATTCAGCTACTGAAGTCCAGCCAGCATCTAATTTTACCCGTGAGTTCCAGGAGAGAGTAAAGCTGGTGGGAAGATTACAGAGTTCCTTGAAGCTCTGACCTCCAACAGGAAGAGAGTTGTCAGCCTTCATGTCTCTCACCCTAAATCCCAAGGAAAACAACAGCGGCCGGGCGTTTTATAACACGTTCCCATTGTAAAATTGCATATTTCAGAAACTCGATGCTGGCTCCCTCATTTTCCACAGACCTCATGTCAGTATGAACACGTGATCTTACATTGAGTATTTTTACTTAAGCTTTTCATTTCCAATTTGTCTAGTGTACTTGGGTCTCTGCGTTTTCTTGTAAAACTATGGTGATTCACTGTGTTCAAATTGACTAATGGCTGTATTCATTCAACTCAAATCACTGAATTCATGCCTTGGAAATCTATGGAAATATATGTAATGTCACAGTAATTTCTGAGCTTCAGGGTCCTTTTGTCTGTCTGCAAACGGGGAGAGAACAGGGTTTTTGAAGTCTAGTAGCTGTTTAATCCTTGGGCAAGTTACTTAATCTCTTCAATACTTATCTATAAAATGGGTCTAGTAGGGCTAGAGAGATGACTCAGGGATTAAGATTCTTAAGATCCTGAGTTTGGGTTCCAGATCCCATGAAAAAAACATCGGGTGGAAACTGCTGAGGCCTGCACTTCTGGCCCTGTGGGCAGAACCTGGGAAATCCCAGAACTAATAAAGGAGATAGAAGCAATCCAGGATGATTCCTAAAGTCACCCTTGGTCCTTCCCAGGGACATACAAAGCCCTCTGACACACACACACACACACACACACAATAAATACATACATACATACATACATACATACATACATACATACATACATACATACATATGAGTCTAGTAACACCGATCCCCAGGGCTGCTATGAAATGTGCTGAGGAATATATATACGGCTTGACTCTCGAGCAATATAACACACAGGGACAATTATGATCAAGTCAGTGCAAAGCGATGCGAAGCATATCCACAGTCCTGTTCAGTGAGATGTCACACAATGGCACTCTTTGGACAAAAGATGACCTCAGGTGCCCCGAAAAGCACTAAGAGTATCAGCCAACAGGAGAGTAGGAATGATAACAAGTGTCCAGTGTCTAGGGAGATCTCCAACATGATTGCCCTCGGCCAGTAGTGGACAAGTGCCCATTCGAGGGCTAGAGCCCTGGAATCAGAACATGAGCCTCTTCTTGGAAGTAGGTTGATGGAAAGGAAAAAAAAAAATGGTTGGAAAACTTCAATGGCTTCATTAAAATTCATAAGCTGATCAGCCTGCTTTCTGGAGTGGCCCTTCACATTGTTGCCAGTAACCAACAAAAGGATCGTGACTTAGACAACCTCAGCTTCTCCAGTTTTGGACAGATCACCTGTGCTCAACCCCTGCAGCAATTACCAAGCTATGAAAGACAAGAGTTAGATTCTAATAGAGAAGAACAAAGCACCAGCTACACCAGAACATCGAGCATAACTATGGGTCATTATGTGGCTAAATTTCAGTGCTCTCGAATTTTGTGTACCCGAGAGAAGAGAGATCAACACAGATTAGTTCTCCCAGCACTGCTTTTTCTCTCTGGCTCCTTCAAAAGAAAAAAGTAAATAAAAGTAAAGATCACATAGACTACTATTACACAAGCATTGACAATGTACTGGGTCCCTCCCTGAAGTATCTCTATACTACTCTGCTGTGTGCTGAAGAAAACATTTTAGAAGGAAAGCTCCTGCAGCATCCAAGATAGAATCATGAGTTTGCTTCTGGCATTCCAACAAGCTGTCTGATAAGCACAGACCTTCGGGTTTAAGAAGGAAACTCATCTTTTAATCAGAACCGGAACAAGAATCCCTGAGAGCTCAGGGATCACTGTAACATCTGTAAGTTTCAAATGGATTAATAAAATTACAAGGGATGGTAAAATCTTATCTTAGGGGAATTATAAATATAAATCCATGTGTTCCATTAGGATTGGATAGGCAATAGTCAATATTTAGCTAGAGTTCTGTGGTTCTTTCACAGGGCTTTCTAAACATACTTTAGAGGGTATATACTAGTCCTCACTATCTTCGGTGAGATTACAAAAATCTGTCATCAATAATTTTTCTCTTCAGAAAATCAAGGAATACGGGATAAGTATCATTCCACTTACTGCAGTTTGTAGTACTACTAAGGGAATATCTGTGAGGAAATAGCTGGAAAGAGGACAGTGTGCATACATATATGGAGGTGGGACACTAAAGGACATGTTTAAGAGATGATAATAAAATATGTAAATAATATGCAAAGAGTTCTTCATCTAAAAAAGAAGCAGGAGGCAAGGGAAGAAAGACCAGTATGGACCAAAGTAGAAATAAGAGTTTGAGAGACTTCGGCTTGTTTGAGAAATTTAATACTACTCATGATGTATTTAACACTCCTACCACTCATTTAAGTCCCTTGTTTCCATTTGCAAGGTGAGAAACAGACTATATGAAGGGCACACGTTCATTACAAAGCTGTCAGATATTGACTTATTCAATTAATTCTAAAATCCATGTTTCTCCATCAAACCATAAACAAGACATTATTCAAAGGTATAACATGGGCTGGAGAGATGGCTCAGGAGTTAAGACTCTGTCTTAAAAGCAGAAGAACCTTAGTTCAGATCCCAGATTCCACATAAAAACAACAATTGGAAATGGTGGGGGCTTGTACTTAGTTCTCCCAGCACTGCTTTTTCTCTCTGGCTCCTTCAAAAGAAAAGAGTAAATAAAAGTAAAGATCACATAGACTACTATTACACAAGGTAGAGTCTGGGAAATGTCAAAGTGAAGCCAAAAAGGAGGTAGAAGCAATACAGGATGACTCCTGAAGTTATCTTTGGTTCTCCACAAGGACACACAGTGCCCTCTGAGAAACACACCACATACATACACACATTAAAAAAAAAAGAAGAAAAAAGGTACAACACATAGTAGGTTTTATTTCTGTTTGCTTGCCTTGTTTTGGTGCTAAGTGCTAGGATAAAATCCAGGGACATTCACAGGCTAGGTAAGCCCTTCATCACTGAGTATACCATGGAATATACCACCAAGAACTATATCCACAGCTCTTGGTTATTTTGAGTCAAAATATTTCTATGTATCTCAGGCTGGACCTGAACTTACTATGTAGCCCTGGATGGTTTTATCTCAGAATCCCCCTGCATTTGCCTTCAAAGTGCTATGATTATGTGTGTGCAAGCCTGGCTTCATTAAATTTTCTAAAGTACATTTTATCTATTTATAAGAGAGACAGAGAGATGGGAGATAGATAGATAGCACAAGCATGTATGCCGTAGTGCACTGGTGAGGATAAGAGAACAACTTTTGGAAGTCGATTGCCAGGTTTGTGAGCAGGTACCTTATCCACTGAGCTACTTTGTGGGCATCTTTATTAAAGTTTTTGAGAAAAATACTTTGACATAATGAAAGCACCTCTCATTTTAGGGAGAAAAATACTCTGATGGCTGTTGAAATATTCCTATCAAAAGAATGGGAGCTGGTAAGCAGTGGTCTCAAAGACATGCCTGAGGACATGGGTTGAGTGCCAGAATTATCATCTTTTTTTGACAATGTAATTTTTATAGTTTCTTTTTCTTAACCTTGCTTTTGGTAGCAAAAGTATGACAAAAAGCCTGAATCATATCCAGGACTTTCACAGACCCATACTTAAGTGTAGAACTAAGATCTTCCTTTCTAAGGGGCTAGTGGTTGAAACCTAAGGTAACACCAAGTTCCTGTGCCATGGAATAGAACAGCCCTTAATCTCTCAGACTCCTTTGAAATGGTTTTGTTGGGTAGTCCTGTCTTCATCTCATACCCCAGTCTAGTCCCCATGACTCAATGGTTTCAGAGACAAGAAGTATACTTTGACATTGAACACACAGAGTTTCAAGGATAACTTCATATGAATAGACCCAACCAAACAGAAAAGAAACTATTTCTTAATGTGAAAATAGAAACTTAATAACCTTTGTAGTCTAGTCCAGGTCAGGGCTACTTGAAGGTAAATATATCAAGAAAACTTCAGTTACATAAAACCATAGGGCTACTGAGGGTGACAGTGGGGTGGTCAACATATACTATGAAAGATTTTTTTAAGTCAGGAAATAAAAGTATACAGTTATAATTTGAAATTTCAGAAAAATCTAAGTCTAACCAGAATCAATTTTCAGAGGAAAAGGGGGTGATACACCCTACCCTGTTCTTAAAGTCTAAGAGGAAAGCTGCATATAGTAGCCTGCCAAGAAACCCATCAAGGATCCAAGTTTCTTTAAATTTTAACTCTAGTCACTTAATAAAATAATAAGGTATCACTCACTGAACATCTAAACAAATTGCTAGGATGGTACCACAAACAGCTCAGGGAAAAGAACACTGGTAAGTTTCTCCACACGAATGGCAACAGCACAAATCTTTTACTCTCCAAACCCTACACACGGTATGGCCAAATGACAAGAGTCTATGAAAGGCCTCAAAGAATTAGGAAGTTGATGGAAAAGCTTCACTCCCAACAGAACACTCAGGCCAGCTACCAAGACAGAGGCACCAGAGCGAAGTCTACTCTGATTTCAAGGCTCATGTACACTGACTGAAGGTGTGAGGATATGCCACCACAAGCCCAGAAGGATGGAGACGTAACATCTGTAAGTCTATTCAGAAGTCATTCCTCCCTTAGTAGTTACCACCAGTTTCATGTGATGCTTTTGAGACTTTGTCAAGTGAAGGCAAATTCTAGGAAGAAGTATATGGAAACTAATGATTGAATGGTCTGGAACTCTTACAGAGCTTACATAGAAAAGAAACTTGGGCACACTCATGTAAGTGTCCTCCCTCCTTTCTCTTTGAGACTGTGTCTCAGGATACAACTGGGGCAAGCTTGTAACTTGTGATCCACCGGCTTCAGTCCCTTGAGTGCTGGAATTACATAGCTGTGCCAACACACTCAGCTTCAAGTTCTCTTCTTGCCTTGTGAGTGACCCCGAGATGAGCAGTTACCTCTTGAGCTTAGGTTCTGTTCTTTGGCAAATCGTGAGTGCGATTAACTGAGGGAAGTTATTTTTGACAAGCAATAGAGAAGGGAAAATGTTGATAATTTCATCTACCTCTGGGTGGAAAGGAGGACGGAGGATTTGTTCTGATCTCTGATTGCTCTAAAAAGAGCAACACATGAAACTTCAATAAGTCATTGTGCTTGTTTTCTGACAATTACAGGTCTCTGGAAAATTAGCCTTGGTGCCTTCAGAATAAATTGAGATTAATGAAACCAAAGGTCCAAGGAGGAGGAAGGTACTAGGACAAAGAAAGCACGACAACATACTCAACTGCACTGTAACCAGGAAATAGCGGAATTTAACAATTTAAAGGGAAAAAGCTAAAAATGTTCTCACTGAAATTCAGATAAATTTTTATATTGATTTTTGTCTAGGTAAACAATGGTTTTGTCATGACACAGTTAGAGAAAGCTATTTTCAGCAGCTAAATATGACACTTACTGGTGATTTCAAGCCCTGTATACTTTCTAGTCTCAAACTTGCCCAAATACTTTAAAACTGACTTGACACACTTGGCAGAGGAGAGATAAGAGCTCAAAGCAAAGACAACTGATGCACCAAGTGTGATAGCAATTTTGGTCTCTAAAGAAAGAAACGTCTTCTCAAAGGTGCTTGGGTAGCCTGAAAGTAAGGCTTCTTCAGAGTACAGGTATTGCCAGAGCCTTCGTGTCCTGCTAATGGGGAGGCAGTAGCTGCACAGTAGGACTAAATCTCTTCAAGGTTTAAAAAAAAAATCCACTTAACTTTTATTGGGGCTTGTCCCTTAATAATACTCCAGGAAGGCTGCTGGCTCTCTTTAGGCTTGTTTTTAGTTGACTAAGGAACAAGGTCCCAGCAGGCCTACTAGAGAAGAAAGGGGAAAGGACTTAAGTCTTAAAAGATATTAGCCCAAGACTATATCCAATAGTATTCCTTTTATATGTAAACTAGACAAGAGCGCCATTCAGTTACCAAGCTAGATGGCAAAAGGAAGGCTGGTCACTCTCTGCTGGCCTCAGTTTGCTCAAGGAAGCTGAGGAGAAGGAGCTACATACAGTATGTACTAGACATCACCTCTAAGGTCTTCTTCAACTAAAGGTAAAAAGGAAGTAGGCAAAGGAAGCAAAATCAAACTTCACCACAGCTGACCCATGGTACTTCTTACTCCTTTAACTCTGACTCTTATCCCACCCAGGATCTAACAGTCTACCAGTTTTAGGTTCTTACCATATCCATATCTCCTAAGGCCACATTCCAATGTAGCATTTGCTCAAATAATAATAGCACAAAGGTAGCACATTATTGATAACAACATCCTTATCACAAGTCAGGTACTGTGACTGTTTTGCATGTTTCTTTACCCAGTCCTCATAACTGTGTGAGATAGGTGCACAAATGTTAGAGCAACAGACCATGGTACAAATCAAAAGAGCCAAAATCTGAGGGGGAAAAGACCCACCAGATACTGGAGTTAGCTCCTGAGGACAGAGTGGGCTCCTCAGACACGAGCCTGAAGCCAGTGAGTAGAAGCTAGCAAACAGACTCTGACATCCGATCTCACCAGGGCTTCAGGCTCCTGGTTGTAGGAACTGGGTAAGACTAATGTCCTTGTCTAGAAGATGAAGGAAGAGTCTGAGATAACCTTGTGGGCTTGATTTACCTATGACATTCTACATGAGGGCCATGGTCCATCAGAATTCAGCAATGGTTTAATTCCCAGGCTGTTTTTTTTAAAGCTTTTTTCATTTCTATTTTAAAAAAACTGCATGTTCCCGTGGCCCTGGAATGCCTGCCTCCGGCCCCTCTGGAGCCCTGGGTTATGTGAAAATGGCTGTGCCAAGCTAGTCCAGGGGTGGAGCCGAGTCTTCCTGGCTGGCTTGTGACATGCTCCTGACGTACTGTGTGGTCAAGGAGCTGGAACTGGGGGGGCTGAACAAGGGCCAAGCCTTGCACTTCAGCTTCCTGACCTGGCAGCCATTCAGAGAGACCCTGCTAAGTGCTATTTCCTAAATACACTCTCTTTTCATAACAATCTTACCACATTGCTTTCCTTTACAAGCGCTCTTAAAAAAGGGAACTGGACTCCTTCTGGTTAATCTACACAGACTACATTTGGAAACCATCAGAAACTGAACTCTAAACAAAACGTTATTAATGTGTTGTAATCTGCCCTCTATGCTGCAGATGAAAAGAAAATGTTTTATAGTTTCAGAGCATACGTTTTAATTGCCTTTTAAGAGTGCATATACTTTTAGTACTTCATGTTATAAAATCGTAGTATCTGTTTCTTGATAACTGCTGAGTGATCTCGGCTATTTTATTAGTTTTCCCCCCTCATCCTTTTCTCCTAAACTGCCACCCATGGGTAAGTTCCTTCAGATCAGGCCTGAGATGACGCTCACGTTTTGGAGATCTTCGTTATAAATAGCTTCTTTACAACCTCTACCTCACCATAAAACACGTGTGCCTGAAAACGAGTTCCATAAACAAAGATAGAATGGGTGGCTTCGAAGAATAATCAAGCCTTGCTGGGAACCCAGCAGTCTAGCCTTTTCCCAGTTGCTATTGCTTTTTTTTTTTTTTTTTATGGGGGCCAGATGACCTGCAGAGATCTGATGCTCTTGCTACTTTTCTTAACTGTACAGCCATGTCCCAAGAGACTAACATATCAGTCATCAACCCGGAGGTTTCATGGGCCGAGTCTTGGAAGCAACCAGCATCCAGTCTTTTTCCAGCAACCAATCACAAATTCATTAGAATCAGGCCTGGTATAAACTAGACTCTTACTTGCACCAGGTTGACAAATTCCCAGAAAGCTAGGTCACTTGCCAGTGTCCTCAGGGACTGGGGGCTTGGTTGTTTGGCCTTCTGATAGGACTGATGGTACACTGGTGATCTAAGACTGTCTCACAGGAAATGACATGGTCTTTCTGGGCAAAAGGTTTGTTGGCAGAGCCAGGGGAATGTGGGTGTTTGGTCATCAGAATTCTGGGCTCAGAAGCTGTGGTGGAATCACGCATTGGGCTCTGAGAGGTCTCTATTGCTCTGAAGCACCTCAAAGGCAGCCACAAATCGTAAAACCTTTCTGAGATCATCCACATAGGATTGATGTCCAGAAGCCAGATTTGTAGACTCCTTGGACCAGAAAGAGATTATCTGGTCTATCACTTACTTTCAGATGGGGAAGCAAAGAGATAGCCACTAACTTGCCCAAGCCCTGGAGAGTTTTTCAGTATCCACAGTTCAGTTCAGCAGTCTGGTTTCTCTGTGTTTTTCAATAAACCTACATTTACATCAGTGTTCACTACCAGGTAGTCTAAATGTGGGAGATTCTCCCTTTTGTCTCCTTTTTTATTCTGAGGATGTCTGTAGCACTTCTCCAATGCTTTCCTGACTCACCAGATGTTAAGTTTAGCACAAAGCTCAGCTGCCCCTTGGTCTTCAAAGCAGTGTGTTAAAAAAACAAAAAACAAAAAACAAAAACCAAGTCTTTCACTCATCTCTTCCTATCTCACGTGCTGAGGCCTCTTTTGGTGATTCAGCAGGTTCCAGTCTCTCAACTATCAGAACTCATACTGTGCAAAGTAGCACTTGTTTATTAATTTCTTTAGGTTTAAAATTACCCCCCCATCTGTGTGTGTGTGTGTGTGTGTGTGTGCGCGCGCGCGTGCGTGCGCATATGCATCTTTTGAGACAAAGTCTCATGCAGACCAGGCTGGCCTCAAAAGTGTGGCTTTAAAATCCCAATCCTCTTGCGTACACATTTCAAATGTTGGGATTACTGGTCTGTACCACCTTGCTTAGCTTAAATTTGCATTTTAAGATAGATTTTCTTCCCTAACTTCTTTTAAATACCTTTTACTTTAAGATGTACCAGGCAAGATACGTGATCTAGGGGAGGGTTGAGGTTTTAGGTTTGTTAAACCATTACACAGTTGAGAAGGTCTGGGCCTCTACTGAACCCAGGCTGTGAACTATTTCTAAACCTGATACTAATAATTCCAAGGAAAATGCCCTGAGACTTTAAACATTCCCTTCTAGCAAAGCTAGCCTACCTCGCAACTACTCTCATCCTACAATGAATGCTGCTGATCATAGTCATTACTTTCACTTTTTAAAAAAACCCTTTTCAAACCTGCCTCATTCAATTCCTGGTGTGTAATCCTTGAGGCTTCAAGTGTGGTTGACTGGCCACAGCTTTGTATTTATCTATTAGCTAGTACAGAAAGGCTCTTTCCCTTCTGACAGGAGCTGTGAAAGCATTGACAGCTGAGTATGAGTGTGATTCACTGCAGGAGGATTGCTGTGAATTCAAGGCCAGCCTGGTCTGAAAAGTGACAGTCTATCTCAAAACAAACACAAAAAACAAACAAACAAACAACATCAGGTAGAGAGCAACTACCTGAAGATTTATGGAAATAACTTATCAAACATTTTTTAAACATTGTAAAGAATTCTCCTCTGAAATTTCTAAAATAATAATAGACCAGATAACAGAAAACTCTTTGATTTCATAACTTTTGAACGAAATGGTACTTTTCTCAGTCTCAGTCAGTCATACAGTTCTATGATGGGACATGATAGCATATTTCTACCACTGTTTTTCAGCAATACAGTTTTTGGGCGTGTTTTGTGACCTTTTGTGATAACAAATAGCCTTCAGAGGATTAAAATTAATTTTGTCATCCCAGTTCAAGGAGTGCACTGATTTGGGAACATCAAAAACAGGGAACAGTGGGAAACCAAATGCCAGTGCAGCAGTGTGGATACTGCTCAGAGGTCTTCCTTTTAAAAGTAAAATCTTGTGGGTATAGTAGACGAAAGAGGAAAATATATATTAATCTAAGTAAGATCCAAGAAGAATGAAATTTTATGTTTCCAGTATTTTCAAGTATACTGCAGAGAGTAGCAATGGAGATCAAACCTAGGGTCTCATACTTGTACAGCAAGCACTCTACTAATGGAGTTCTATCTCCATTCCCTTTAAGTATACTTGCTAAAAATGAATACAAGACTTTTGGCATCTATATATCTAAAACAGCCCACTCACTGTATCTTATGTACTGACATGGCCTGCTTAGAATATTCAATGAAGTCCTGGTATCTTACACATTTAGGAGTCTTAAAGTCAGGCTTCCTGTCTCAAAGCTGGCCAGATCAATTCCCACAGTGACACACTCCTGGAATGACCATTCAGGATGGAGGTCACTGCCACTTTCTCCCTGCTGAGGAAATACAGGCTAGCCACATTCTCAGCACAGGGCCTCTGCCCTCTGATCTTATATCTAGCTCTTCCTCCCAAGGCCTAGGTTCTGTGGGAATTCATACCCGTCTAGGACTGACATCCTCAACTGCTAGTATCTTTGTAAGCTGTTTTCTTTGAGAGGTCCTGGGAAAACAGCCTGCACTCATCACAGGAATGATCCTTCCAACTCTGGCTTCTGCTTACTTGCTTTTAAGAATGGTCTACTAAGTAGCTCATACTGACCTGAAACTTGCTATCTAGCCCAAGCTGGCCTAGAATCTTGAACTCAAGATCTTCCTGAGAGCTGGGATTACAGACTTGCACACTAAGCCTGATCCTTCCCCCCCCCCTAACTCCTCTCCCTGATTTAAATTATCAGACACAATTCACAAATCTATTCCTTTATTTAGAGGCAAAGAACACCGAAAGAATTCACTTTAAGTCCAACTCAAAAGCAAATTCATGTCTTTAAATCCATCAGTCTTTCAGAAGGACTGCAAAAAGGTCTGATCTACCAAGAGACTGAAATATCCTAGACTGTCATTTTTCCTTCGAGGCTTCAATGAGGAAATGATCCAGGAAGTGCCCAGAAAGCAGAAAGCTCTCCAAAAGAAGGTAATTCAAAAGAGATTTCCAAGTCAACATCTAAACCAGGGAAATGTGGAAAAATTCAGAAAAGCATCCTAACAAAACATCCCAACAAAGCATCCTCACTCCCTTTTGTGAACCCGTAATGGGTACAATAAAGTTCCAGAGCCACAGCCTTTTAAAGGAAGTTGCAACCACAAATGTGGTTCCTCTCCCAACATGATTTTCTTTGGAAAAATTACATGGGTGGGTAGGGCAAGCAAACCCAAAAGACTGCAGTTGACAAATAATGGAGGCCTGTGAAGTAAGGCCCACAGAACCTAGAGATGGAGTGGGGTTGGGGTAGGCCAGAGGGAAAGATCAGACTGGATGGTACAAAGTGACTGCAATGAGCAGTTATTGCCAGGTAGAGTATGCTGCTCTGCATTTGCAAAACTGCTCAATAAAATTTTACTGCCAAGGGGAAAGGAGAAACATCTGCTCCAGTCAAGAGCAGCTGTGGTCAGCAATAAGGCAGTTGGTCCAAGGCCAATGCTGCTGTTGCTGTTGGGTGGTATTGTGGTCACCAGTAATTACTTTGGAGGATTTCATGGAGTCCAGGATAACTAACTGGACAGAGAACATTTTATTTTACTTTCTATCTTTAGCCCCAAATAAAAAAAAAAAGTGACATGCTATACAGAAATCAGAAGCCCCACATTCCATATTCTTCATGGCAGAACCTTTTGTGTTAATGACTACAAATCCTTAAATATATTTCAAAGGATGACATGCTTGATAAATGATCTTTCTACTCATTGTTTCTGATTGAACACTCTCCTATAGATGTCATTAGTTGTTAAATGTTTACCTTCTAAAAGATATTTTATTTATTACTATAAAAATGTGAAAATTAGATTTAGAAAATCAATACATGCATGGTTGTAGTTTCAGAAAACCTTACACATCTTCAAAGTTAAATAATCCTACAATGAATGGGCTTGGAGTGTAAATAAAGATCTATTTTAATGTATTTTGTTGTGAGAATTTTTCATGTAATGATGGATGTCAGAAAGTAGCAGTTAAATTAATATATATAGTACTTAAAAAATTAAACACTTGGGAAATAACCTTTTCAGTCACTGGAAAATGACAAAGTCTATGGCGTTTCAATCAAGTTAATTCAGTATCAAAGTAATGCATTTTCCCACCAGAAACTATATGAAAAAACAAATTAAACAAAATGGGTCTCTGAGTGATGGGATAACATGGGACTCAAGGAAAAAAGCACAGCTCCTTGTCAATTAGGTTACTCCACATATACATTCTTTCATTTTAAATCATGTCAGGCCAAATGGTTGATAGTATTTCAAAATAAGAGCATGACTTGTATATGGAAAAAAGAAGACTTTCCCTGCTCTCCTGATGAAGTTTCCCATGTGGACTGAATGCTTGTTAGACTCCAATGACCCTCCTGTCTTAGCCTCCTGAGCAGCTGGACTACTGGTTTATGGCATTGTACCGAGCTCAGAGATTCTCTGAGCAACCAAAAGCACTAATGTGCAGCATTTCCCATACCTAAAACCATTTTCAGAATGTTTCTGGATCTGCTGTCCAGAGTAAACTTGGAGCACTGGGACTCCTAGAACACATGAAGGCAGTCACGGAAGGAAAGGCCAAGGGGACAAATCAATCTATTTTCAACCTACTTCTGGCTAGACTTCCCCTAGAACACCACCTTACACACCTCTCATATTGGAGGTCATGCTAGCTACAAGGCTTCTCCAGCACTGAAGAGATCCTTGTCAGTAGGTGGAGCAGATCTGGGTGTTGGAATTCTCTGCTCCAACCAACCCTCTGAGCCTCATTGTGGAACCTTGGAATGGCCACTTGAGTATCTAGACCGTAAGTTCCTCTCATGTGTGGGAAGAAGCTTTCTGGATTTAGTCTTGAATGAATACACAAGAAACAGGTCCCTCTGGGCTTCCCCATCATTCCCCATGTCCTGACAACTCTGCAGAAGGCAGGAACTGGCATGTAGCATTTCCTCTTGTTTTTACTTCCAGTGGGACCTTGAGACCATGAAGCAGAACTAAAGCCAGGGGTCCCTTAGGGATTGCTTTTTTTTTTTTTTTTTTTTAATGAAAGACTAGCATCTCCACTTTTTAGGTTAAAACCTTTCATCTGAAATCACTGAATGCCAGGCACAGAACATTTCTACAACTTTGATATGTACACATAAAAGTTTCTACTGGAGAGAAATATTGATTGACACCAGATGGTTTGGGGACAACTTTTCCACTTTTTAAAATAAAGAATTTTATAAAGATCAATAATATTTGATTAAATGCTTCCTAAAATTATAATCTGTTATGCTATATTAGTTAAATTACAAATGATGCCAATTATAGTAAATCTACAAACAAAAAACCCTGCTCCTTCTCTATATATCGACTGTACTTTTACTTATTTATTTAGTTATTTGGATGTGGTGTCTTATAACCCAGGTTGGATCAGAACTCATTAGCTGAGGCGACTCTTGAACTTTCTGATCCTCCCTAAGACCTAAATTCTGGAATTATAAGTATGTGTCACCATGTCTGGCTAAATATCCCTTCTTTTTAAATAACATTTTTATTATTTGAAAATTAAATATATGTATAAAATGTATTTTGATCATGTTGATCCTACCTCCCCTTCCCCATCATGTCTTCCTCCCAACTTCTTGTTTTCTCTCTTAAAAACAACACAACAAAAAAACCTGAGTACAATTATTATCGCCTGTATGTGATAGAGAGAGAAAGAGAGAGAGAGAGAGAGAGAGAGAGAAAGAAAAGGGAGGGCACTATGTGTCTCTGTGGAGGGTAAAAGGTGACTGAGGGAATTATCCTAGATTTCTTTAACCTTTTTGCTTTGCTTCAGGATTTCCCAGACTCTACCAGTGACCATGCCCCCTAAGAAGACCTTGCCTCCTCCTAAAGCCATCGACTGCCAACAGCTCCTCAGATAGGAGTGAGCAACTCATGAGCCTCTCCCCTGTTCCTGGTTATGCTGAATGGCTGGATGTTGTGCAGGTAGCCACAGCTACTGTAATGTGACGTTCAGAAGACAACCTTTCACAGTACTGCTCCCCTTCCTCATTCCTCAGATGTTTACATTCTTTCTGCCTCTTCTTCCACCATATTCCTGGAGTGCTGGAGGTTGGTGGTGAAAATATTACATTTTTTAAAAAAAGTAATTTAAGTAAATGAAGCACAGGAGAATTACACACTCTTAACACTGAAGGTTTTTTTTAGCCAGCTACTCTTTCATAACATATATTATTATTAGCTTCTAATTACTGATTCTAAACTCATGCATTTTTTCATATTATTTCCTATTAATTTTAATCTATTAAAATTTTTCTACATCTTATAGACAATCCTAAAAGACTAGCAAAGTAAATCTAGTGAAGGAATAGTATGTTTCTGTTAGTAATGATATTGTGAAACAGTGGTTATGAAATTTTAAATGATTTCAATTTCCTTTTATTTACCTCTATATTTTTCTTAGTATTTCAATAATAAATGCATTAATTCAATAAAAAAGTAGTTTTAAAAACTTATTTGTTATTATCATTATTATTATTAGTGTATGTGTGTGTGAGAGAGAGAGAGAGAGAAAGGAGAGAGAGAGAGAGAGAGAGAGAGAGAGAGAGAGAGAGAGAGAGAGAAAGGAGGACACTACATGTCTCTGTGGAGGGCAAAAGGTGACTGAGGGAATTATCCTAGATTTCTTTAACCTTTTTGCTTTGCTTCGAGATTTCCCAGACTCTGCCTTCCAACACTGCAAGCTGTTGCTATTTCTGCCTAGTGTTTTTATGTGGGATCTGGGATTTGAACTCAGATCTTTCTGCTTCTGAGGCAGAGTCTTAACCCCTGAGCCATCTCTCCAACACCATAGATAGAATTCATGTGCCCCAGGCTGGCCTTGGATTCAGTAGGTGGCCAAGAAAACCTTGAATTTCTGATCCTCCTTCCTATACCTTTTCAGTGCTGGAACTACAGGTGTGTGCCAACACACTAGGTAATGCTTATGAGCAAACCCAGGGTTAGGCAAGCAACCTACCAACTAAGTTATAGCCCCAGCCTAGACATATTAGCATAGGATAGCTATCAGTTAATCTTTTCTCTGCAGTCTCTGGCAGATGTCCATAATGGAACTCAATAAAACAACTGAGGCAAAGGAAAACCCTGAAGATCAAGACAACTGTGCTCACTCTCTTGGGTAAAACAGCACTTGCTTTTGAGTCTAATAAAGTGACCTAAATTTTCTTGTTTTGTTTTTTGTTTGTGGTACTATGGACTGAAACTCACGTGCTAAGCACCTCATGTGCTAAGCAAGCACTGTACCATTCAGCCATGTCCCCAGATTGGATTTATATTTTTTCTGAATATGAATATAGAAAAAGTCCCAGCCTGGGATCTGAGCATCTATTCCTAGTTGTGCTTTTATGGAAAATAATCCCCTATTTAATAAGAAGTTTATTGAGGATCTGCTACAAATAGCTCAGGATACAAGATATGAAATTAAATAATGAAATTACAAACAAAAATCAACCTCAAGACCTCAAAATATGATGTGAAATGTAAATCTCCAGTGAATGGCTAAGTAGGTAAAGATGCTTGTCACACAAGACTGACATTCTGAGTTCAATCCACAGAACCCAAAATGTAAAAGGAGACAACTGACTCCTAAAAGCTGTCTATTGACTTTCACACATGTGTCATGGGATGTATGTGCCTGCTCACTCTCTCGCTTTAAAACTAATAAAGAAAACATAAGGAAAAAAAAACTGTTGACATTGACTTTGACAATGATTTCTTGGATTCAACATGAAAAGTAGCTAAAAGAATTTTGGAGGCATGTGCTATGTATCCCCGGCTGGCCTTGAACTTGCAAACCTCCTGCCTCTATCTTAGAATTACAGGAATGTGCTAACATGCCTGCCTTGATTTGGACACTAAATCAGAAGGATAGTGATTTCAAGGCTGGCCTGGGTGGACTATATGATGAGACCTTACCAAAAATGTAAATAAAGGTTAGAGAGATGAATCATTGGTTAAAGTATTTGCCATGAGCAAAAGGACTAGAGTTTTGATCCCTGGATCCCATGTAAAATGCCAGGTGATTATGGAGGGCTGCTTGTAATTTCGGCCTTAGAAAGTAGAACTTGGGAATCTAAGCAAACTGGCTAGCCAGACTGTCCACAATGGCATACTCTGGACTTAAATAATGACCTAGGCTCTCAAAACAATAAAGGTAGAAGAGCAATAAGGATGATTTCTAATATCAACCTCTGGCTTCCACAAGCATATATACTTATATGCACTCATACAAACGTGTACCCATCCACATGCAAATGCACATACAAACATGCAAATGCACTCATACAAACATGTGCACCCATCCACATGCAAATGCACATACAAATATGCAAGTACCCATATACACATTAGAAAAGCAAGTATCTTCATAAAGGAAAACAAGTATTAAAAAATATCCAACCTCATAGATCATCTGGGAATACAAGTTAAAATCATATGAGATTACTGCCTCATATCTAGTTAGAGTGGCTATAAAAGTAACAAATGTTGATAAACATGTATAGCAATGGGATCTACTGCTCACTGCTATTGGGAATATAAATTGCTACAGTTACATGAAAAATTGTATAGAGTTACCTTAATCTTTTTTGCCAAACTAAAAAGATGCTACTGTGTGATCCAGGAAATCTCACTTCTGGGTACTAAGCAAAATAGAACTGAAATCTAAATCTTGAAGGGAGGTCTACCAGCCTAGGTTCACCATAGCACTCCTCACAGGCATCAGCACACGAAAGTAAATGGAATGTCCAGGCATAGGCAAATGAACAACAAAAATATAATACATACATCTAGTGGATTATTATCTATCTTTAAAGAAGAGGAAATATAACCATTTGTGAGCTATCCAGTTAGAAACTATTAGTGAAGGAAGCTAGTTATAGAAGGACTAAATACTACCTGATATTGTTCATATAATAAATCTAAAGACACACAGCTGAATGGTGATTACAGGGGCTGATGAAGTGAGACATGGGTTTAAGGGTTTATAATTTAAGTTGTATGTGAAAATGAAAAGTGAGTAAGGCTGGGATGTAGCTCAGTGGTAGGCCCTGGGTTCAATTTCCAGTATTAGAAGCAAACAAATGAACAAACAAACACCCCCCCCAAAAAAAAACCCAGTAAAGATGAAAAGTTGGCATATCTATGTTACAACATGGTGTCTACAGTTAAAAATAATGCATATTTAAAACTTTTTGGGCAGAGTTGGTTTTAAGCTCAATGTTACCACAAATTTCATGAGTAAAGAGTGCAAAAGACCTTTGAATGTGATGGATAGCACAGGTCTATAGGGGTCATGTGAATGAATGTAGGGACTGAAAAACTGGGCAACAGTAAAGGGTTTCTGAATGTGCTACAACTAAAAATAAATTCAAAATTGCATATGTAATGAACCCATGGTGCTGTGGTCAGCACTTGTCCATGCTGCTCGGTGTGATTTCACTGAAGTCTGTGATTTCATACCACACCATGGTAAGGAACACTGTTAAACTCAGATTTGAAACTTTGTGTTATAAATTTTAATGTTTGTACTACACAAAGTATTCTGCTCTCATAGCAATATAATACTTTAATTATGGAAAACAAAGATTTTTAGTATCTTTCTTTCTAACATCATTTTTTAGGATGTAAGTACGAATTAGTATATCTTTGGATTATATATTTCAGAATGTTTCAAAACTGTTTGACTGACTAAACTATGTTTAACACAAGATCATTACATGACTTTTGATTTAGCATTAGGATAGATTTTCCACCAATTTCTGAAATGGTCCTAAACATACTTTTATGTTCCTTGATACTAAGCATTTATGCAAAGCAGTGTTCTAAACACTAATGTTTATAAAGTCAATATATCAATCAACTCTAGAAGACACTAAAGACATTCTATGCCCTGCAAATATCTACCCAGGTTTAATTTTTTATGTAACAGTAAACATGCACACCTGTTTCCTTAATATGCAAATTTCCTTTACTTATTTTTTTGGGGGGGGGCAAGGCTGGCTTCAATCACAGTATGTAACTGAAGGTATCCTTGAACTTTTGACCCTCCCGCCTCTACTTCCCAAGTGCTGTGATCATAGCTTGGCTCTCCCATGTCTAGTTTTATGCTCTTCTGAGATTCAAAATCAAGGCTTTTGTGTAAGCCAGACAAGAGCTGTAACGAATGAGATACAGCCCCAGTCTGCTAACATATTACCAAAGAATTTTTTGAGTGTACATTTACCTTTAAATTTGCCAAGCAGTAACATTAAAAACATGCAACTCTTCATATGCATCAATCATGTCTAATAATGCAGTACTTTATTTTTTAGTCTAAAGATTCTATTTGGAAGCAACTGAAGCTAGTTCATGAAATGACAGTGAAGAGACCAATAATTCCTACAGAATAGTGGTCAGCTATGATGGCTATTCCTTTAACTCTACTCTGGCTCAGAAAAGGTAGAAAAAACATATCCAACCAAACTGCAGGCTTGACTGAATGTGAATTTCCCATTAGTTCTGAACTCCTTAAGATTGTAACTTTAGGTTCTGTTATAGTTTTTATAAATCAGAATAGGAAATTTGTTCATCTGGTGATGCCATTACAATTAGAAGAAGGGTCTAGAAATCAGAAGATATCAGTGAGGAGCCTCTTGTCATGTTTAAATCTTCTAAAATGATGAGAGATGGGCTAGAGTCCTGGCAACATGAAGCAAGTATGGATGTGGTATAACAGATTTGAAATGTTTTTATGAGCTTTAAGGTATAGTGGGGCTTGGCAAATGCTAACCAGTACTATCTAAAAAGTTCCTTTGGGAGTCTAATTCTTATACTAGTTTTCCTCAAGGTCTTGGATTCTGTCTTTGGATGTCAAGAGCCATTTCTGGTCCGATATATACTTATCGTGTGGGAAATGATTCTCCTTTAACAAACAAACAAAAACCTAAATTGATTCTATTATTATGAAGGCTTTTAGAATTCCTGGAAAAATGAAACCTTTACCCAACAAACTTTTCCCTCTAGGTCAAAAGCTGTAAGTAGGGGGAAACACATGAGCACAATTTTAAAACCATTTTATTTCTGAGTTACTACTTTATCAGGCATATGGACTTTTACTTTCCTCCTATTATTAGCATTGTTGGTTGAGTTGTTGGTGGAGATGCTTTAAACTGTGGCATGAAAAAAGATGTAAAGAGCCAAGAGCCAAAGGGAGATGTAGGTACCCAGAGGTCAGACAAGGACACTCACTCAATCTGCCACCTGCTGAGCTATACACCAACTGACATCAGAGCTAATAAAAATTTCACTGACATCTGGATCCATATTAGATCCACCAATTCACTGTGGTGACTGTACTGTGGTCCTCCTCAAAGAAGGTCTAACTGAATTATAATTGCTGGTTGGTTCTTTGGAAGGATAAGGATGGGGAATGAGAATTGAGGAGGAGGAAGCAGAATATTTCTCATGGCAAGAGGCTTTTCATGCCCAAACAATGGAAAATTCTCAAGTTAAGAGTGGCATATTGAAATCTAATCAAGTGCCTGAACTATTTTTGACTTTGACTTCATCAAAATCATTTTTTTTTAAAAAATTTTTTAACATTTCTTTTTTTATTATTTATTCAATTGTGCATGTATGCATGTGTGCGCATGTGTGTATGTATGTGTGTGTATGTATGTGTAGAACCACGGGCAAATTCCGGAACCACCATGGACGCTTCTACCTCCTCCTTGTTTATTCTGCCCCGGGATTCACAAGCTCCGCCCTACCAGGACCAGAAACACAGGCCGCCCCCGCTTCCGCCTGGAGTCTATACGTGGGGTCTAGGATCGGAACTCAGGACCTTCCGCTTGCAAGGCAGAGGCTTAACCCCTGAGCCACCTTTCCAGCCCCCAAAATCATTTTTTAAGAACAACCTTTGGTACATTTTAAAATACTTCTTTTCTTGGGGGAAGGTTTTGGTTAAAATATATTCCAATGTGTTTAAAATTATTTTTAAAAAAGGGACCTTTACAAGGTAAAACTTCTTAGGGAATATAAACTGGTAAGGTTTGTTTTGATGCTGAGTTATCTGTTATCTAAACTACAGTGGCAGATTATATTTTCTAGACTGGATCTGAACCCCTAGGCTCAGGTGATCCTATCTTCCTGCCTCAGACTCCCCCCCCCACCTTCCTCCCTTCTTTCTCCCTCAGTTTAATTCAGTAGCTCAGATTCTCCTACCTCAGTCTCCCAAGTGCTGGGATCAGAGGCATGTACCACCACACCTGGTACTGATAAGTCCTAATGATCATTAACTTGTGATAGTCAATACTGACTTGATAGAACTTGTGATAGTCAATATTGACTTGATAGAAACAGAATCACCTAGGACACAAGCCACTGGGAATAACCTGTGATTAGATTAGGTTACCTAAGTGGGAAAACACAGCCTAAAAGTAGGCAGTAACATTCCCTGGGCCTGAGTCCTGGACAGCATTTAAAAAAGAGAAAGTTAGCTGAGCATCAGTACTTATCTCTCTGTTTCTTAACTGTGTTTGCAATCTAAGTGTCAATCTGAGAGTTAAGGACTGAACTCTGGACACATCTGTGAAGAATTGGTAGTTAAGGCAGACCTGCAGGAGATTATTCTAATTGTTTTAGAAAAACTCATCCATGGTAGTTGGGATCATTCCTTGGGTAGATGGGTAAGATGGAGAGAGCTGGGTCAGTAATTTGGCACACTTAGACATACTTTGGCAGACTTGCAATCTGGCAAGTGATGTTTGTCCCTCTCTCAGTAATTCCTATATATGTTGTAGCCAGTTAGCTCAGCTCCTGCTGTTGGTATGAACTATCCTGCCAGGCTGGACTATGCATGAAATACATATCCAGAAGCCTAGTGAAAATAAAACTCCTGGATCCCCTGAGTTGTTTGGTTATGAATTTATTAACAACCAGAAGGCAAACTTCAATACAATGTGACCAGCTACATCAAGCTCTTGTCATCAGGACTTGCGCTATGGGGTAAAATAAACCCTTCCTTCCCTAAATTGTTTCTCTGAGTATTTTATCGCAACAACAGGAAAAGACACAGCTTAAATTTGTTCCTTCTTAGTATCATAACACAGTGGGTCTGAGGACCCTGGGTGTAGAGCTTGGCCTTACCACGTACCTTTCATAACACAGCTTTCTCATCTATGGAATAAAAAGGAAACCATACATACAAGATGACTTCCAGAATGCTTTTGTCAGAGAAGTCATTCAATAAGAGGTGGCTCTGTCAGAGGGGGCACTATGTGCATGGCTTGAGGTTGCACAGTCACCCAGTAGAATCATTTTACTGAACCAGACACCCAGTAGAATCATTTTACTGAACGTTTTACCCCATATGGAAACTCTAAACAAAATATTTTCCACGTGTATTTAAACTTCAACTACAAACATTTTCAGGGCTGTGAACTTTTCAACACAACAGCAATGGCTTCCCACACTTAGTGTTCTTTACAAAATTATTCACATTTAAGAGGTGAAGTTGTAAAGCCATTTGATTAAAATAGTAATGAAAGAGTAAACATTAACCCACAATTTCTCCTTTAGTCCTTAATATTCCAAATGGTATCATGCCCAGAATAAGGTGCACCTTAAGACATTTCAGGATTATCTTGATTAAAATCTTTGAGTTCTTAATGTTAAGTAGGAAAAAAGCTAATCTCCAAAAGCCAAGTTTAATACTTTTAGCATGATCTAGATCTTAGCAGTTGCATGTTATCCTCTGGACTCCTAAAAGAGGGAGGTCTGGAAACATGATCACCCAGAGCAAATAAAGTTCTCTTTTTTATTAATCTTAGAGTTTCTACTAAAATGCAAATGATTAACATTAGATAGGGAGAGTTGTTCATTACATACTACCAAATTCCAATATCCCAGGATGTATGAAGCTTTTCATTGCCATATCAAACGCCTTCCCAAAGGTCTCAGCTATCTGCTGAAGGCTTTTTTCTCCTCCTCTCTCAAACTCAGTAAAATTTAAACCCAAACCCAAATATCTGTAGAGCTACAGTCCGTTTTTCAAACTCAAGCATTCTTCTAGGGTAAATAGTATCTTCGATGGTGCTGTCACTAAAAGGAAGATATGCCCTCCAAATTTAGTATGCTAAGAATTGTCTTAATTTTAGTTAAATAAAGATGGCACTGCCGTTTAACCTCCTCCATCAACCCCATGACGGCTATTTCAACACTTGTACTTCTGCATTTTGAGACTGAGTGGAGTAAATCAGCACTGAAGAAATATACAACCACCAATCTGTCAGCTGAGGTAAAAGGGTCCAGGATGTACCATACTGTTTCAATTGCTTAAAAATGTCTATGGATAACATTTTCAAACTTTAAGTTTCCAAGCATTTGGACTTATTTACTTGGTGGGATTATATGCAATACCCATTTTGATTTTTGCTACTTCTAGTCACAAAGCCATCACAGGAGGTTGGCCCTGGGATCTTGGTTTCCACCTCTGGGACACATGACATACGTTTCAGTACTTAAGTCTGATTGACCCTTCCAATCACTCATCCTGGAAACCACAGCCTGGCTTTTTTTTTTTTTTTATTAAAAATTTCACAGCCTGGCTTATAAAACAGAGTATACCAAAGAGGATAGGAAAGAAAACAAGACAGTGGTAAGGTCAGTGGAGGATAAGAGTAAAGTGAAGATACCCTACAGAAACCATACCCTGATGGTATAAGATCTGTTTCTCAGAAAGTCAAGGCCACAAAAATGACTCTGCTATCACATCATCTCTGTGAGAAGTAACTATGAGATGGATGACCAGAGGATTGAACTGGACAAAAAAAGAAATACTCTTGTTCCCAGAGACTTTATTAAAATGCACGTTTAAGCCAATTTAGGATGGAACTCATCATACCTGTGTCTTCTTCAATGTGGAAATCACCCAAGTAAGGGAATTCTCTTACTGGCACCTATTCATGAAAGAGGCTTTCTATTTCTCTGTGAAAACACACAAGGTTTCTTTTGCATTTTGATAAAAAAAAAGTCAGCAGGTTTAAAGAAAAAGAGAGTGGTACTGAAAAGCTGGGGTCTGAAGTTCACTTGGATTTCAAGTACCACTCACAGGTTGTGTGGACTCTGCAAAGCCACAAGGTATCTTTGAGTCTCTTTAGAGAAGAATTTAATGTCTTCATATCTGAGAGATTATCAGTATATATTGACTTATTAAAAGCTATGTGAAAACAAAAAATAAAAGAAAACCAAATTTTAATGGCTTCACCATTCTATCCTAAGGCCTTGATGCAGTTTCAATGTGCTTTTTCATCTCCTCTTGCACTGTTCTCCAGGTTTCCTGCCTCACTTCCTTTGGTATTGTTCCATGGCATAAAATCCCTTTAATGACACCTGTGAAGATCTAATCCTGCCCTCCACCCAAGTCAGCTCCACTGATACCTTTTCCAAAAGTGTTTATGCTCTCTACCACTCTACTAAATCAGTCACAATATTTTGTAAGCTTTCTTACAATTAGTATTTTATAATCATCCATTATGGCTATTTATATATAAGAGAGTATCTAGCCCAGGGCTTTCTCCATCTTAGCACTTAATAAATGCAGTGCATGGAATAAATGGATAACAATTATTCTCTCAAATATAAGATCTAAGGAAAAGAGTAACTGGACATCACCCTCCCACATTGCTACAGAATATCAGGAAAATGCCACTTTTTCATTAACTCTGGCAGGACAGGATGCAGAATCTGTCAGCAGTTCTAGCGATGGCAATTGCCATGGTTCTCTTTGAACCCAAGGAGTTAAATGGAGTCATGGGGAGATAAAAATCTCTGGTTTTATTGTTTAGTGAGCCTGCCTGACAAACGAAGATCCAGCTGCAATTGGAACATTCCAAGCTCATAAGGCGCCAAGTTTTGCTAACTATAATTTAACTTGTCCAACTGTTGCAGTCTAAATTCTTGTTTGGATAATCAGCCTTTGTTTGAATATGTTCACAAACAGCACAAACTAGCATTAGCCTCCGTGTGTGTCATGTGAGCTGATTACCCAGCGGCTCCCAGTAGCAGAAACTCATACACAGAGGAGGGTTATTTTCTTGGCATTACTGTTAACACTAGCATATAATCAGTGCCCCCATCCTAGTCTGCAGATTGCTTCTACAGCCTTCTCCAATCTCTCTCTCTCATATTTTCCAAGTTCAAACAAAGTTGAAAGGTGAAAAGGTCAAGAAAGTTTCATGGTTATAGTTGCTTAGAAAGAGGTAGGACTAGCTGGGGTCTCCACTCAACATCCACTAAAGGCTCAAGACACTCATATTTCACTGTACTTCTGCAGTGCACAGTCGCCTTGACACAATCTATTTGGAATGAAATTAAGCCCCTGTTAATAAATTTCAACATAATAGAATAATAACTCCACCTGCCAAACTATCATGCCTGAGCAACTCAAGTGGCTCACTCATCTGTCAAAAAGGCTAAATTCTTGAAGTTGTACATTTTAAACAAAAGACATTTATTTGGTATCTAAACAGCCTGTCTGCAAGTGATCCAGTACAGGGAACCGAGGATTCTGCAAACCGTACCCAGCCTGCTCTTCAGCCTTCCCTGAAGTTGTTCACAAAAGAGTTAACACTTTTGAAGCACATAGGATGGAGCCTGGCTGAGAGAGAATCTATACTGCACTATTTTTTTTGGAGGGGGGAGGTAAAAGGGATGGGGACAGTTGTGTGGCAGGTAGAGTGCTCCTGAAATGAAAGCATCAAATTGATCTGGGTGAGGAAGTGTTAATCAGCTCTCAGCAGCTCCTGAATGGCCACAGGAGGACCAGCAGAGAAGGAAAGAATGCCTGTCCCTGGGAGGGAGGGCTGCTTGTTTTTTTTTTAATTCAATTGTGTGTGTGTGTGTGTGTGTGTGTGTGTGTGTGTGTGTGTTCAATTGTGTGTGTGTGTGTGTGTGTGTGTGTGTGTGTGTGTGTGTAGAACCACGGGCGAATTCGGGAACCATCAAGGCTGCTTGTTTTGTAGTGGACAACAAACAGCAAAGGAATACATCCTGAGATTTTTCCTGGAAGGCTCAGAATTTAATCTTATACAACACAATCTCTACTGTGATTCTTCAAGGCCTAAGCAGACATGACAGGTGCAAATTATAACTCTTCAGTCCTGGTTAAGTCTTGGTTAATGGAGAAACCAGAAAAGCTATTCTAGGCCCCAGTTCCAAACTGAATCCTCAGTCATCTAGATTAAACAAAGAAGAAAAGAGAGGGTGCTAAATGCTAGTGCCCAGTGGGGAATGTTCTGGAAGATGAAGATCCAGTACCTCTTTCACTTTTTCTTTATTCTTCCTCCATGCATTCCATGGTGAAGAGGTTTCTATTGTGAATTCCAATAACTTCCAATAGTCGCGTACTTAGGCCATATTAGTCCATGCTTCATACTAATGAACTATAACTTCCAACTACCTCAAAGTAGACTGAGAGTTGAGACTTGTGTTACTCTTTCTGATGTCAGAGGAATTGGGAGTAAGAAATTAAAAATAAAATCCGAATCTGCTATTAATAAGAATCAATTCATATTAATTAGAATTACAGAATGTCACAGCTGGAAGAGCGTTTGAGCAGCAAAGCACCTTGGGGGTCAGCAGCAAAGTCAGAGGGGGATTCTCTTGCACCCTCCATTAACCAAAGCTTCTCCTCTTGTGTCTGTTTTAGATATTGGAGTCCAACATAAAATTTTATTAGAACACAGGATTTGCTATTGGAAGAGGAAGCACAAGAAGGTAGATTTGAAGACCAAAGAGCTGGTCCAATCCTTTCATGTTTAAAGTGAAAGAAATTGGAGAGACAAAGGTTACAGACTTGTCCAAGGTCCCTGGATGAGTTTGAAGGGCTACAGCAAAATCCCTTTCTAGCCCCTGCTTCTGTCTAAGCTCCATATCCAGCAGGCTTGCTCCAAATATTTCAGTCCCTACTCTGTTTTAAGCAAGTGGCTGCAATTTAAATAAAAACACTTCTTAGGAATATTTAACTGCACAATAAGTCAGAGAAACATTCACTTGCAGAACTGGAGGATGAACTGGGAGGACTTGGGCTGTTCCTTAACTGTAAATTCCCTTCAGAAAAAGCCATTAACACAGTGTTCTGGAAGTTTTGGTTTTACTAGGAAACCTGTAAAAGCCTGAGGTCAAATCTCTTCCCTGGGGCATTAAGGTGTGAAGTTTCCGAAATGAATCTTCAGCATTTAGAACCTGTCCAATCAGCACCCATCTTCACTACCTGTTTTCCATCATCTCCTAAAAGTGTGGTGGGTAATGTGGAGCCATAGGGGCAAAAGTATTTTAAAGTCTTCCTAAGAAGTAACAAAGTTTATCACACTCCTATTCAAATTAGTCACACCAGCAAGTCTCAGGGGAGGGCAGACTGACTACAGATCACTGCAAAGGAATGATTTCTTGGAGGCCTAAAACAAACACTTGGGTACAGGCTTCCATCTGGAAATACAGTCAGATGGAAGCAAATCCCTTGGAATTTCCAGCTGAAGCAGGTATCATAATTTTGTATCTCACAATACCAACTCAAATCTAGTTACAGTGATCTGTTAAATAGATATATGAATCTAAAATAAGAAGGGAAACACTTTACTAAAGATAATAAATAACAAGGGAGAAAAGAGCTCAATGGAGACTGAAACAGACTTGAAGGACCTCTCTTCCTTCCTCCCTCTCTCCCTCCCTCTCTCCCTTCCTCTCTCCCTCCCTCCATCTTTCCTTCTGCCTATCTGCCTGACAGGCTCTCAGATTGGCCTTGAACTTGCTCTATACCAAAGAATAGCTTTGAACGCTTTGAACTTACTGCCCTCAGGATTCCACCTTGGGAGTTCTAGATTTATAAGTGTAGCATCATTCCCGGTTTTATGGAGGAGTTGGGGACTGAACTCAGGGCTTTGGGCATGGTAGGCAAGCATACTATAACTGAGCTACATCCCTAGTCCTCTTTTTCTGTTTAAGAGATCAATGGTTCTGGATGTATGTGATGAAATTTGAAAATTTTATATTTATGTGAAAATGTTCTATTCCAAGAGGGTGTCAAAATGGCTCTAAATACAAAATTCCCACCTGAGACTATTTCTACAGACCTGGAAGATAAATAACCCCCAGTCTTGACAGACAATGATTCTGAGGACATCTGCCCCTTTTTGTCAAAGTGTACTTAGTTCTGATACATTACAGTAAGTACCCATGGTTATATACACCACATGCATCCACCCAAAATGAAGTGGCCTCAGGATTATGTAGGGAACAAATGAGACATGATCACCAGCTGTGAGGTTTTAATCTACCTTCTCATCTCTTCTGAAGGTGATATTCCTCGATGGCCAGCAGTATTCTGTATATTTTAGCACTTAAAGAAGGAGTTGTTTGGAAACAACCTTGTCACATGTTTGGCTTTGTGTTTGATCCTGAAACTGAATAAACCTGTCTTTTATCTATAAATAGAGCTGAAAATAAAAAGCAACAGAAAATAGAAACTTCATCAATGTTTCTTTTACTGTGCTTTTGAGGGATAAGCAATGGTGGGTTAGAGAAAGCTATTTGGCTTGAAAGTTTTTTAGGGATAAGTTAAGGATGGACACATGACCTATATATTAAATGAAATTGTGTGTGTGTGTCTATGTGTGTGTGTGTGAAGATAATATATCAACACAAAGCTAAAATCACTAGCTTCAACAAAATTTTAACCTGGTACCACAGGCAAAGGGACATGCCACCTCTGTTCTCCTGTTATAGATACTTAGATGAAGGCATTGTAGAAGTAGAAGAATGTGGTTCATCAATCTGCATTGCCTCAAGGAAAGTTTTTGTATATACACATGCAAAATTAGATGGTCCCTTAAGAGGTGATAGCTTTTATTCTTTAGCATAACAAGCTATGGTTGGGGGGAAAAAACTGTCCTGAAACACTGGATCCACCATTCTAGTATTTTTAAATCCTTTTAAAATGTATGATAAATTATGGTTTTCTGTTAAGGTGGTTTTTCTGGTAAAGATTCCAATATGTCTATAGTCTTCTAACATAATTTCTCATCATAACTGAACTTAAAAGAATCTCAAAGCAAAAACAATTAAGAGATTTCCTATTACTAAAACAGTTAGTTAAGACCTAGGAAACTGAGTATGCAAATAGGAGTCAAACCTACTGATAGTAAAAACCAGGAGTAAGGAAGGGAGGGGAAGGAGAGAATAGGAGAGGAGAGAGAAGGGAGGACAGAGGGAGAGAAGGTCAAGGAGGGGATTAGAGACAACAGCACAAGCATAAAACCTACTGGGAAAGTAAAAGGGATTAAATATTTTTAATTATGTGACTATTTCTTTTCAAAATATGTAAAAAAGACAAATCTTCATATAATTTAAATTCTTCAAAAATTGCCACCACCATCTTTTTTTTTAAATTGAAAAGATACTTGAAAAACAAGTGTTACAGAGCCAGTATTTCCTGAATTCTCTACAAAAGATTTTGACATATCAAGAAAGTGAAAATCTATGTGACAGATAGTACTGTGGTGAGCACCCACAGTATTAGGAATAATGCTTTGTATCTGAACACAATATGAAATTAGGAGTAGCATGATAGGGAAAAAGTAAACTTCAATTTCAAAGTACAACCTCACATTTTACAGCTAAGAAAAAGAGACTTCTCTGTGCATACCATGTGCAAAGAAAAGATATCCTTCGACCAATAACTAATGACTAACCCCATCCTTTCCACCTTGGTGGTACCCAATTAAAACAGGAATAAATGTCTTTATCACTACACGAGATCAAGCTAAGCTTTGGGATAAAATAAAAAAAAGAAAGTTGAGAGAGTAAACTGATTATAAATACACCAAATACAAACACACCTAAGTGTTTCTCAGCTGCAGGAATAAGATGCCTTGGGTTTATTATGACCTCTGTAACAAAGAGATTTAAAGATCTGTTTCCAATTAGATGCTTTAAGCCGGTGAAACTACATCCATAAAGACACACTTATAGAACTTAAAACTAAGATAATGAAAACGCCAGAAACTTGGTGAGTTCTCTTTCTTTCTCTTCTCCTTCATTGTCTTCCATTTGCTTTTATTTTAAAGTGGAAAAACAGCCTTATGGTTTTAGGAACTGATCAATGGCAACAATATCAAAGAAACTCACACAGAGGGATTCTGACACCCTGGACATTGATACCCAGAATCTTGGTGAGGAAGTATACAAGTTCATGACCTTTGACATAATAGCCCCTGGCTAAAACTAACACAAGTGTAAAAGGTAAACTTTAGAAGCAATTGGTGATCAGTGCTGTCAATTACTTACTAAAAGAAGAAAGGTAACACTGAGCACATGATCTATTAGACCCAAATACAAAGGCAGACATGGGCAGAAAAGAAAGAAGATATGTCTTATATTCTCTACTTAAAAAAAGAAGTAGCAAAGTAAAAGTTGTATGTTCCACAAGGATGAATTGCTATAGACAATTGCTTTCTCTCTATACAATTGCTAACAAAATGTCTTGTGGATGATCCAGACCAAAATTGATTTGGATTAACTTCTGATATCTCAAAAACATCTGTGAGTGGTCACTATGGATACCAGCATGGACTGATGTTTGAATCTAACCCTAATGTTTCTCTTTGTGTATGTGAAAGAAAAAGCAGAAGAACAATGTTCTTGCTCCAGAATGATCAACATGGTAGCCGCTAGCAACATGTGCTACTAAGGTTTTCCAACAGACTCATCTGAGGGAAATGAATTCTGAAATATACAATTGCGCTGGAAGATTGAGTGCAGCAAAGTTAACATATCTCACGAGCATCTTTAAATAGTGACATGGCAACATTTTAAACATGCTATGCTAAATGAATTTCATCCTTAAAATTCATTTCACTGAAACTGGATATATGCCTGTAATCCCAGAACTCAGGAAGCAGGAGGACTGAGTCTTTGAGGACTGACCTCAAAGACTCAGGCCAGCCTGAACTGCATAGGAAGTTCTTGTCCTGGGCAACATAGTAAGACGTTATCTTGACAAACAAACAAGAATCACCCAAAAAAGGTATTTCACCTGTTAAGCTTTACAAGAAACTAAAGTACAAAAGTGCTCAAGTATGAGTGTATAGTCAGAGAAGTAATTAGTGGTGGGAAAGTTCAAATCCCAATCAACCAATGACTCCACAGTCACAGGAAACACTGCAGAGTGCTCAGAGCTCTGTGCTTCCAGTCCAATCTCCTTTTCAAATCTCATCTCCTTTCCCTATCCACCTCATCACCTGCCTAATTCAGTTTTCAAACTCAGGTCGATATGCATATTTCTATTTCAGCACACTCAAATTTCAAAACTCCAGAGTACACATCCTAAAGGTCTCACATTTTATGAGTAAGGGGAGTTACATAGCATGAAGACTGACAGTACCGAGGCACACAGGACAATGACAGTCAGATGGCCACAACTGTTGAGAACAGATAAGTCTTTACTTATGTTATAAATGCTTTATTATTTTTTTAAAAAGCCTTGCAGCCTGCCATATATTGAGAATAAAATTAATATTAGCAGGAAATGCAGTTGTGAAGAGGAAAGGCAGATATTAAACTGGCGTTCTTCAAATTTGGAGAGTTAAAACTCTAGATTGTGGCAAAGGGGAAAAATGTAGTGTGGTGGGATAACTACCACTGACAGATGCGTAGAAGAACAGACCCTATGTGTCCAGTAGTGAAAAATCTCTCTCTTTGGGTAAAGGAGCAGATAGGAAAGAGAAGGAAATCTGTTCAAGAAACTCCTGGGGCAGGGGCAGCCTAGTCCACACAGAAAATCCAGGATAGCCTGGTTGACACAGCAAGTTCAAGGAAAAGCAAATAAATAAAGCCAAAACAGAAACCAAAGATTCCACAGGTAAAGGAATCAACCTGAAGTAATAAATTAGGCACCTGTCACAAAGTCTTTTTGTAATTGTAGTTGGGGTAACGATTCCCATTGTAACTCAGCAGCAGTGGAGTCATTAGTTGGTTGGGATTTGAACCTTTTCCACCACTAATTACTTCTCTGACTGTGAGAGTGTAGACAGGCTTGGACTTCCTTAGGATATGAGAACATGTCCCAGAGGTGCGCTGGCTTCTTTTTCCTTCCAACCTTCCTAATCAGATATGTCCCTTAAAAGCTAAAATCATGCCTCTGCTGGTGACAAGAAGTTAAGAATCTTAACTCTCTGAAGGATGGATGATAACCCAGTGCTATCAGTTTGGTTTGGGAAAAGGAGGCTGTGAAATGGCTTTAAGTGTCTGATGGGAGATTTTTCTCAGGCATCTTGAAACTCGCTGGAGAGTGATAATGATAAAAAACCAATTCTAAGTAGGTAGAACTTGAAGTGAAGGGATGCTCTGTGACACTAGAAATGAGTACTCTTAGCTGTCCCTTAAAAAGAGCCAGCCAAGTCTTAGACAGGAAAGCAATATGGAGAAATGACGACAGCAGGTAAAGTCAGCCTGATACTTGCCAACACTGGCTCCCACAATGACTATGTTCTAGATGGAACACACACTGCTATTCTCAGGAGGCCCCTTTCGATTAAACTAAATATTATGTTACATTCATAACTTTGACAGTTTTTCTGCCAATTTTTTCTTCTACTTTTTCCATTGGTTCCCTGTGGCATACCTTATTTTCCCTGTGTGCAGAAATGAGAATTGAGGTGCCATTAGAGGGGATCAATGAAGTATCATTCTTCTTTTATCACATTTCACTACCAAAGACTTAACATGATTGGGAACTCAGTTACTTTATTGAAGAAGATAATGGAAACAAAGCAGATGAAATACTATTTAAATTCATTGTTCTTCAACTCTTGATGTATTACATGAGATTAGAGAAAAAGCCCACAGGGTTATAAAATAGTAAAAAAGTCTTCATGAATAGAAGGTACCTTTTCTCTTGTATTTACACCAATTAAATAAATGTCTAAAATGTGGTAAGCCAGAAAGTATCATGATTTGGGCGTGACACTGTACAGAATAACTGTACATTGAAAAAGAAAATTTCAGTTTTAATGACACACCAGAACTTTTTTCTGAAAGGTTCTGGATGGCAGACATACTCTTAGTCTGCCTTTTTCTGTCCTATGTGTGCCCCCAACACATCTTGTTTTTCCTGCCCCTAACATGATAGAAAGAAACTGTCCTTAGAGGACCTTTCCTTTTTTATGTTACACAATCTCATCTCTGGAATTCAAGTCCTTATCCTCTGCAGCCCAAATAAGAAGTCCATGTCACCAGGAAGGCGGCCATCTGAACGAGTAGCAGCTGGATGAGAAAAGAGGGCATGTCAAGACCAGAGCAGCAAAGAGGGTTTCTCACGGCAGCTATTTGCAAACCTCCAAGGAGCTACAGAGGCTGCCCATTAAAACCCTGTTAAAACACTTCTGATGTTGTCAGCAGCAGAGAGCTGAAACAGCACAGCAATCACTGAGATGCTATCTGCCCCAAACAATACTGCCTTACTGTCAATACTATGAGCAAGAGGTGCAAGATAAGCAACAACCTTATTTCTACATCAAAGTTTCATAAATTCTTAACCCGTAGCACTGGCCATGTGGGTGTACCTGGTTCTAAATCTATCCCCCCCCCCCCCCCCCGCCCAAAGAATGTCACTCCCGAAATTCCTGGAGAAATGTGTCTGGAAAAGAACTACTGGAATGTTCTTCATCAGGATACTTCTGGGTACCACTTGAGGCATGGCATTTCTGAACAGCTTTTTTCCCAAAAATAGCTTGTCTAAAAGACAAGCTTTCACCCATGGAGTAAAATCTTATTCAAATAAGCTAGAAGTTGCTTGATTTTATACTTAAATCTGTTTCTGATCACCTATCAAAATTTTAGTTACAGAGTTTAGAATTCCAGTTCTAGAAAGCCTTCTTTTGTCAGTAAACAGAGAATGCAGAAGAAGGTATCTTAAGACTTTTTTTTTTTTAATTCAACTAACAATAATAAGATACATGTCTAACTCTAATGTTTTAGAAGCACAAAGCCTGGCATCTGTCCCTTTACTGTGGTGGCTCTTCCTTGTGTTTCCCTGTGCCACGTGTGGGGTAGTAAGTAGTGGGTGACTACCACCTACAATAGCACATATTTGAGAGGAAAAAGTCTGTCAGTTGGTACAACAAATGAAAACAGATACAGGCAAATTGAGCCTACAAAAATCTTAGCTAAGTCTGTTCTCACAGTACATGGAGACCTGAGATGTCAATACTGGAGGTGGCTCTTCTATCACCAATCAAAACGGGAGAATGGGATGATGATGTCAAACCTGTCAGCTTGATGACTTGCTTACATAATGACAAATACCAGGCTATCTAAACAGTTGTGCTCAAGTACACGGACTTGCCACTGACTCTCTTTAGTGAGAAAGGAACCAATACTAAAACAATTATAATGGATTTGTAATTATTCATTGTAGTTTTATGTTCAGGATCATGTTTTAATGAAATATACCAGACAGTAAGAACATGCAGGTCTCTGAGACCCTTTCTCTTATACTGGAAATATATATATATATATATTTTCATATAAAATAAATGAGTCCTTTTCTCTTAGGCTGGGGATATAAGTCAATAGTAGAACATTTGCTTAGCATGTGTAAGGCCTGATGTTCAGTCCCCAGCACTGGAAAAGGCCTTTTTTTGGTGAATCTAAGAATATATTTTAAGGTACAGACTAATAGAAGAGTTTAAAATAATTCCAAAAATCTAAAGAGAATCCTTAAAATCTTAAGTCTTTCAGCAAGGGAATTACTAATCTTCTCAACATGCTTAATCACTCACACAGTAGCCTAGCTACAGGTAACAAGCAGAAAATTCGAGAATGAGAAAGTCAAAGCAATCAGGTTCACAGGAAATAATAATGAAGTGTCCAGTCACCAAGTCACATTTTGTTTGAGTTCGCCTTGTCCTGCATGGCTCAACAATGTGAGGCCACAGGTGGACTGTACCCACAGCAACATGAAGTGCAAAATGAACTTGGACATCTGATATTCCATGAATTCTGGAGGTGATCAGTCTACCTAAATCATCACAGACCACTTATAGAAATATGAAATTCCGTCAACATGACATTTTCCTTGGGACTTGGCACTAGGATGTTTTTCCATCTCTTTTAAATCACTTCAACTTAAAGGAAAAAGACTTAGATGAATATAGGCAATGCAGTTCCTGATTGTCTATGTTCAAGGAAAATATCTCTCAAGCAAATCAACAACTCAAAGGAATCTGCCTAATGTTACCAGGTTTGAAAAGAAAAACAAAAAACAAAAAAGCCCCAATGGAACAAAAATAAGGAATTCTAGAGTGTGCTGAGGTCCTGGGAATATGCCCTTCATTTATATGCCCGTTGCTTTAGTAGCTCAAATAACCATGATCCGGTGGTGGTATTTCTGTTCTTACTTCCTGTACAGCTTTTGCAAGAAAAGTTTCCTATCATTTACATGACTGGGGTCAAACTAAGTCGATGATTTCTCGGTCACAATATTCCTACCAAATGTTTCCTAACCATTACAAGAACTACAAGATGTCCAGGTGGAAAATTCTTTTCATGAATCAAGACTTTTCACTATCATTCAGTCGAGGACATTGTTCAAAGCTAGTGCTAACTTTAAATTATACATGCATGACAGACAAACAACTTTGTAGACTGATGGTCTAATTCTTAGATAACTAAAAGAGAATGTTCTGATTCACAAAAGTGAATGTTTTCGGGAACCACCACACACACACATACATACACATGCGCACACGCATATACGCACAATTGAATAAATAAAAAATAAAAAAAAACCTTAAAAAAAGTGAATGTTTTAATTCTGTAACTTAATGGAAATAGTGTAATTGAAGACAATCTCAATTCAGACAAATCAGCAAATACTTACTGAATTGTCTAACCTAAAGCTATGATAAGGCTGGTGAGATGGCTCAATGGGTAAAGGAGCTGAAAGCTTGAGTTTGATTGCCACACCCAAAGAAGGGTGGAAGTAGATACCAACAATATGAAGGTGTCCTCTGACCTACACACACACACACACACACACACACACACACACACACACACACACACACTCCCAAACACCACACCACACCAAGCCATGTACACACATACCACAACAATAAGGGTAAAAAAATTTAAGACATAATTCAATACTATAATGATATGGCAATTTAGTTGTATAATTCCTTTTTGAGCTGTTCTGATTCTTTTTTTATAAAGTGTTTTGTTTCTTAGCTTTAGGCTTCTGTTTTGGGTATAGTTAACTGAAAGAGAGGGAGAGAGAGAGAAGGCAGGGGAGAGAGAGAGAGAGAGAGAGAGAGAGAGAAGAAAAAGCGAGCAAGCAAGCTCCTTCTTATATACTTAAGAAAGTTTAACAATGTGGTGGTTATATGAATCCTAGTAAAAGTTCTTCTGCCACAAATAAACACACATTAATACTACTTAAATCCATTCTTGTTTATTAGGTGATATCCAAACTCAGAATCTCATGATACACTAAAGAATCTCCCTGCTAACTTTAATTACAGGAAACTGAAACAGAAAACTCATGCTATACTGCTGAACTCAAAATGGTGTTACACCTCCAGGGGGAGGTATATAGTGATTAGAGAAAACAGCATGGGATCAATCATACAGTCTATAAATATTCAGCAAAATGTTCTGAAGTGGAGAAATCTGCTGAGGTAGGATCAAACCTGATTATTATTTTAGGTTTTATAAAAAGAAGCTTAGGTATCACAATTTGAAAAGCAAAAGAAATTCTATTAAAACAACAGCTTTCAAATATGGACTACTTTGGCTTGGCCTAGGGAGTGTGCAACATGCCCAGGATCCAAAGTGCAACGTTGGAGTAAAATCAAGATACAGGTAAAGTTCAGGGTCTTCAAAGGAATTCTAGTATGGAGTCAAGGTTGAGAACTACTATGTCTAGAGATGCTATTCATATTTAATGGAGCTGGGGATATCACAAGCAGGAAGGCTGGTAAATTAAGAAGGCAACAATGTGTAGAAGATGGAAATGGGAACAGTTAGATGTGCAGATTTACTCTAAATCTACCACATGGAAAATGATTCATTAAGGAAAGGAAATGAACATGCATGTGCCAAATAATGAGCTGGTTTCTGAAGAATACAGAAAAGGCAGGACAATGGTTCTATCTCAAAGAATTTTCCTATGGATTAATGGGATTCAGTTCTAAATCATAAGAGCACTTGTATGAAACAATGAGGTAAGAAGTTTAAAGGATTCACAGTTGACTGGCAAGCTTTCTGGAGGGTGCTGAAGCATGCTAGCTGAGAAGGGGAAAACATTTTCAGCAGTGATTTAGAGAAGCTGGAAAATGGAAACTGGAGCATCAGTGAGTCTGGGGATGACCTTAATGGCAGTGAGGCATAACTCAGTGCTTAATGGCATCAACAATAATACTACCACCCACATTTGCTTATATTGTATATGTTTACATATTATATCATATTCACACATGTATTATTTCCACTGCTACATATTATTTATATATTAAAATATATGCATAAGGAACCAGTGAGATAGCTCAGTGTGTAAAGGTGCCTGAGCACAAACCTAGCAACCTGAGTTCAATCCCCACATGGTGAGAGGATAGAACTGAATGAGTCTGCTCTTGTGCTCTCTTTCTCCAACTTTGTATGTTTCCAATGACTAAATTAACAAAATATTGTTATATGCATAAGACCTAGTCGGTAGTTTTTCTTCTGCTAATGTAACCAACTTAAAGATATACTTTCTTTTTTATAGATAAAGAATTTAGGTTTTATGAATATATAATCTTATTTTGTTTTTAATTATTCTTTTATTGTTTCATACATGATTACAATGAATTTATTATGAAAGTTTCACACCTGAATCCCCAGTCCCTTTTCTATTACAATATCATCTAATTTTAAAATGAATCAAATGTCAAGAGATCAACTTTCCAATTTTTTCAAAGATAAGCATGTGTTTAATCTTTAAGGAACATGTACAGGATATAAATCTGTCAAGTCTAGAATATTCCTATTGAGTTTTACAAATGACAGAAAACAACAGGAAACCAGTTCTTTCTAACATTAGCTGCTTTGTTCCTCGTCTAGGCCTCACAGAAAAGAGTATTTTCAAGTCTTCACATCCTTACAAAATATTCAAAGTCTTCAATGAAATGAGTTTCCCACATTGTGGAAACACCCACACAGCAAACAGTGACAGTGAATGAAATGGATTATAGTCAGGCCTTTGGCAATACTCACTTTATGCTAAGGCCTTGCCCAAGTGGGCCGCGTTCTCTCCAAATCTATGCTTGAACATTTTAAACTAATGACCATACTCAAAACCTTTAGTAGTTATCAAGTCATAGTATTTCATGCGTGGGGACAGATTGGTGTAAGTACATTACTAGTTCTATGGCTGAAATGTCACAGGCATTTTACTTACATATTTATTTATGTATTGAGAGAGAGTGGCTTGGATACAGACAGAAGATCCCCAAGCTGATATGGCAAACTCCTACTAGATCAGTGCGCTTCTGCAAAACCAACCTCAGGAGAGCCAGCCTGCCTCGTTCAGTCACTTTTGCTGTTGAGCACAGCATTCTATTTGGCCAACAACTCTAATGTGGAGCAACACTCACTTCAAATTAACTTCCAACCAGTCACTCATCCAAGAGAGGTCAACTCAAGAGACAATGAATCAGGCAACAGGGAACTTGCAGCTCAAAGACATGAAGAAATGCACCAGGAGAAATAGTCATCAGAGGCAGGAAAAGGTACCAATATTTAAATTGCATTTTATTATTTTTTAAAATTTATTTGTGACCAGAGATGACTCAGTAGGTAAAGAAGTCTGTGTATAAATCTAACCAACTGGGCTTGATTCTCAGATCCCACATGTTTGAAGGAGAGAACCAACTTATAAAATCTGTCCTTTGATCTCTCTCTCAAATAAATATATTAAAAATATGTTTCTGTATATATGCATGTGTGCATGTTCATCTGTGTGTACACATGCATTTTATGGAGGCCAGAGGATAACTTCAGGAATTGTTCTTCGAATGCTGATCACTTTTTTGTTTTTGAGATGGGGGTCTGGCCTGTTGTCTGCCTCCCCGGCACTAAGATTACAAGTGCCTGCCATTATACCTTTTACGTTCTGGGGATTTGACACAGGTCCTTATTATTACAAAGCAAGCACTTTATTGATGGAGCCCCTAAAACTTAAAATATAGTTGTAGTGTTATAAATCACAAATGTGTTGAGCAGGGAGGTTAAACCTTTCGATGGCAGAGAAGGCAAAGTAAAGGAGAAGTGAGGAATCTTGGGTAAGTGAAGTCTCTGAACCAGTTTCCTCCTCAGGGCAGGGTTCTGCCAGATAAGCATCTGAGAAGGGACGAGAGGAATGTGGCCCAAGAAAAGCAGTGAAAGAACCCTTTGATTCTGTGGCAGGAGACTTACTTAGTCCTTCATTTCCCTGTGACAAGCAATTCCTATCATTGAAGAATTCCCCTACCTGGGGGAGTTCAGTGCTTCACCTTTGCTACTGCTGCAACACAGTACAGAGTCCTGATAGCGGATAGTGTCTCTCTCTCTGTCTCTCTCTCTGTCTCTCTCTCTCTCTCTCTCTCTCTCTCACACACACACACACACACACACACACACACACACACATTCGGTATCTACTCAGTTAGGGAAACACCTTGCTACCCTCTTCAATAGCAATTGTCACTGTCAGCGCTGAAGCTCTGTGCTCCTGGTTGCAAGTTCAGTGATTGACCCTGAACAAGTTGATCTGATGCAGAGGCGCCTGCTGATATTGTCTTGTCACTGACCACTATTCAGGAAAGAAATTCAGACCTTCTCCCCCCACACACCTTTTCTTTCTTCAAATAAGTCTTGTTATATAGTCCATGATTGTGTTAAATTAGTGATCCTTTTATTTCGCCCTTTCATGAAGTGGGATTTTAGGTCCTGGCACCACACACAGTTACAACTGTTCCTTTTTTCTTCTTCTTCTTCTTCTTTCTTTCTTTCTTTTTTTTTTTTTTTGATGAGTATAGTGTGGATGTGTGCAGAACAGAGCACTATGTGTGTCTGTGGAGATCCAAGGGTGATTTTGGGAATCATCCTGGATTGCTCAATGTCCTTATTGCTTTATTTTGAGGTTTCCCATGCTTTGCCTATCACAGGGCCAGAAATACAGGCTACTGCCATTCCACCCAGCAATTTTAAATGGGATTTGGGGATCTCAGGCCCTTTTCCTTTCAAGGCAAAGTCTTAACACCTGAGTCATTTCTCCAGCTCAACTGTTACTTCTTAAAGCTCAACCCCAATATTTACTCCTTTAGATGTTCTGAATATGATTTAGTAAACTATAAGAATAAATTTCTAAATGGCTCTGAAGGAAGCCTTCAGGGTTAGTAAACCACTGTAAGAGAAGTAAGTGCACACATCCTGTGATGTAACAAGTTTCTTCGCTCCCAGGAGCAGACCCACTCTTTCGCAGGATAGAAGGACATTGACTTCCACCACTGCAATGGCACAAACACATATCAGTAATTCTGATATGGGATAGATAAACTTTAACTTTCCATATCTTCTATACTTAAAATCTGACACCATGAAAGGGAAGGGATGGACTCCCCAACTCTGGAGAACGTGGTGTTTAAAGCACACTCAGCTGAAGTGTCCTGCCTCAACTGAAGACCAGACCAATGTCAACATGGTATGAGTTCAACTTCTTTAAGGAGGAGTGGCAGCAGCTCTCCTACAAAATGGCCCAGGGAAGCCACCTAAAAGGGCGGGGGATCTTTGTAAATGGACAGGAAGCAGCAAAGATGAATATTGGGCGGATGACAGATCCCTTCATTGGCCTTCAAGATACAAGCTGTTCTATTAAACATAGGGCCATTATGCTGGCTGGTCATCCACTTTAAACCCCACAGTGATTAAAATGCTGGCAGGAAATGAAAGCTCTCTATTGAAGGTCCTTCCCTGAGGTCCTAATTTCAAACCAAATTTTACAGCACCGCACAGGAACAAAGGAAGCCCAGTTTTCCAAGTAGTCTTTTTGTCACTTTGGACAAAGACACCCCCTCATACTCCTCAAAGAACAATGGCCTCTGTAGAGCCATAGCCACGCCAAGAACGGGCACAAACCATACAGCAACACATTTTAAAAATACATTTTACACTGCCCTTGACATTTCGGATAAATAGAAACCACTGCACTGAAATTCCAAGTATTTCTTTTATAATAAGAATTTTCCTATTTTCTCAATCTACTTGATCTCTGACATTTTGGCCTCTGAGAACAGAGGACACAATAGAGTAGTCAACTTAATTAATTATTCAGATAATTACATTTTATTAAACAATCCTTGTAACAGTCATAGTCCACACGATTTTTACCAAGAAGAAAAGTCCACCTTGAAATCTTTTAAGATTGAAACTGCTCCAGGGCCATCCATACCCCACAGGTCACTGTAAGAAAGCCAGGGAAAATATGGTGTCATAACAGAATTTTTTTTTTCTTCACTAGCTGTTGATTCCGGGTGGCCTTCTTCTTCTTCTTTTTTTTTTCTTCTTCAGCAAAAACAACTTTTTTGTTTTTACTGAACCACTTCAAACTCACTGTTCCATATAGTGGATGTTTACTTGGACTTGGCAAGCTGAGAACAGCTGGTTGTTTCCCTATGTATGGACTATGAGACCATATGTTCCAACATCCAAACAAAAGGAACCTTGAGGGTGGAGGTATTATTCAGAGTGTCCCTCTTTGCAACTGTACATTAAATACCCAAAGTACCTTGGAGGAGGGATGAGATCTGCCTTGTTGTTTTTCTTTTTTCCTTCCTTTCTGTTTTTTTTTTTTTAGTCCATTTTCCTTATCAGCACATCCACTCTGCACCACTACAGTAGGATGTGCACCCGAATTTGCAGAGAATACTTCTAAGCTGCTGACTGTTGTGGTCGCTAACTTATAGATAGAAAAAGGCAGCTATGTACACTTTGTCTTTACAATGTGCCTGAAGCTGCTCTGAGGAACTTTCAATGATGTTTTTCCGACAGTATCCTGGATGCATAGGGTGTATCAGAGGGTCTCTGAGGTTAGCATTTAGGATGACTATGAGCTTTACCCCTTCTCCTCATATTAAACTGGACAGGTTCGAAAGGCAAGCAGAGGACAAAGAATGCCCAGAATAGAAGAAAAGCCCTTGGCAGTTTTGAATTTTTTTTAAATACTTTATTTATTTTTTAGAATTTTTTTATTATTTATTCAATTGTGCATGTGTGCGTGTGCGTGTGAGTGTAGAACCATGGGCAAATTCGGGAACCACCACAGATTGCCTCCATCTCCTCCTTGTTTACTCTGTCCTGGGATTCACAGGCTCCGCCCTACCAGGACCAGAAATGCAGGCCGCCCCCGCTTCCGCCTGGCGTCTATACATGGGATCTAGGATCTGAACTCAGGACCTTCCGCCTATAAGGCAGAGGTTTAACCCCTGAGCCACCTCTCCAGCCCCCCAAAATACTTTATTTATATGAGAGAGAGAGAGAAAGAGAAAAAGAGAGAGAGAAAGACAGACAGACAGTGTATGAATGCATGCCATGGCACAATGGTGGAAGTCAGAAGATAATTTTTTCCACCCACTATACGGGATCCAATTCAGGTCACCAGGTTTTTGAGTAGGCACCATACCCACTGAGCTTCTCTCCAGCTCCAACCCCCCTTTTAATGACATGCTCCATCACATTTATTTGATGTTTCATAATCATTTATAATGTTAGAAAATGAAACTATTTTCTCTTATTTGAGTCTTGCTGAGTCAGGCAATCTATAAAGTATTAGCTGAACATAGAAAAGAAAATTCCCCTAGGCCCTGGAAGAGAATCCAACCTTGGAAGAAATGAAATACAGTGATAATTTTGGGTCAGTCAGTGTAGGTTAACAATACGATGACCAGAACTTGAAGCACAGGGATGAACTGTACATAGCTTCAGGGAAGGACATGAAACCTCCCAGACTAAAACCTAGACTTTAATAAGAGTATGTTAAAGCAAGTAAGAAGCAGACTTGTGCTATAACTGAGCTTAACCAAAAGGCTGAGAAGCGATCCAAGTAGAAATGTAAGTGAGATAGATTTATTTCCACCTCAGAATCAGGGAAACATTTCTTTATAGTTTGTATATATATTTTAAGATGAGGATTTATGTAGCTCATATTGACCTCCAACTTCTTATGCAGTTTAAGGATGACCAAAATTTGCTCCCAAATGCAGACTGGATTCTAAATGCCTGAGTCTTTTGAAGGTAGTGCATTGGTTGGCAGATACATTTGTTTCAAAGAGGACTTAAAAAATGACTCCATGATCATTAATTGTGTACATTAAAGACAAATTAAAAAAGATGATCAGTATTACCTCCTAATGTTTCCATCTTCTCTAGATTTTTACGTGAAAATCTGACTAACGGGGGAATGCTTAGTGTTTAAAGTGCTTCTCGTGTAAGCAAAAGGACTGCAGTTTGGATCTCAAGATCCCACACAACAATTACAGGTGGGTGTGGCAGCTAGTCTTAATTCTAGCCTCAGAAGGCAGAGACTGAAAATCTCAGAGCAAACTGTCTAGCTGGGTTAGCCCCATCATTGAGCTGTGGGTTTAGTTAGAGACCTTATCTTAAAAGAATACGCTGGAAGAGGGATTGAGAATGATTCACAACATCACACATTGGCACAGAAGTACACACATGTGTGCTCACATATATGCAAACATGTATATATACACACATAAGCAATCTCTCCACATACACGAGAAAATAGGGGGAATGAGGCTAACAATATCTTTATTCTATTTCCGTGCAAAGAACTTAGCTTTCTAATATCTAATATTCTTAGCCAACATTACTAAAAATACTTCTTTGCAGAAAGCAAGACACAGATGTATATGGACATTATTCAATGTAGGGAGTCTCTCAATTCTCAGGAAATGTTGTTTAGTTTCTCTGAACTATAGGGGAAGGCAAGTCCTCCATTTCTCTTGGTTTGGGAGCAATGCAGATTGCTTGGAGTAAGGACCAGGGAGTTTTTAATATGCACAAAAGAAACTCAGCCCACAAAAGAAGATATAAAAGGGTAGAGAACCATGGTGCTCTGGGACTGTCAGGGGCCTAAGCAGCTGGCCTTTACTCTCTTTATAGTTCAGGACACATTTGTGATTCTGATTTAATTTGATTTTACCTGTCAGAAAATAGTCATTACTGCATCTTAAAGTGATGGTGAGTGTTAAGTGAAAGAGCATGCATTTGTGTAGAGGAGCACTGGCCATGATCAAAGATGCATGGAGTAAGTGCAACAAGCCCAGGAAGAGATGTCCACCACAGACACTGAAGCAAAGAATACAAGTGGGAGAAACTATGATACTAGGATGAGGACAGGCATGGAAAATTGCAACTTCTGCTCTTTGTGCATATAGCAGATAAACTCTCAAGGCTAATAAATGCTTGAGGCATACCTCTAATATCTTTGGCATACCTGGAATTTCTATGTAAAACAAACAAACAAACAAACAGAAGTTATTGAAGACAAATCTGAACATTGTATCTTTAAATGAAAAAAGGATACTAGAAACATACTTTTTTTCTGTAGTGTACAAATATTGCCTTTGTTACTGTAAAACAGACAGAAGGGATTTTCAGAACTAAAGTATCTGACCAGCTCTGGTTCATTAGACAAGGAGCACTGCAAACAGGTGCTCTGGGAAGTTCATGATCACAGATGTTCACACATCTTGCTGGACTCCAACTTACGAGTCACAGAGAACAATGTTGCTAGAGTCAAGGTATTGATTTGAGGTTAAAATCTCCTGTTTCAGGAATAATGATTTCATTGCTCATTTGCAATTGGATCAACAAACATCTGAGCAGAACCTAGGCCTAAGGTGCTAGAAAGAGGGACCTAAAAGAAAGTAAAAGGTAGAAGAGAACTGGGATTTAGGATAGCTTGTTGCTATTTTCAGTTGACTCTTTAAATTTTTATTATACAAATGTACAGAATGTATTCTCTTACCCCTTTCCTACTCTTGCTGGTTTATTTCCTCCCAACTATTCCCTCTCTTATCCTAAGCCCTTTTGGGGCACAGGTCTTATGCAGGTAGCCACAGCTGATGTGTGTTTGTTGACAGCATTGGCTCACTTTGTGGGAAAAGAAATCCAAATTTCGCTTTGATGGCTATAGACTGTTAGAAGAGCTTGGGGGAATTAAGTTGTCTGGCTAGTTGAACAGAAGGGCTGACTTTTTGCTTATATCTGCCTTCCCTCTGCTCCTAAGCCACACCCTAAGGACAAGGATCCCAAATCTACTCAATACTTGGCTAAAAGGAGGGGTGCTCCTTACCTTCCAACTTCACATTCCTGCTTTAACACCTGAGTGGGCAAGCGCTCTGGGCAAGAGCCTAAAGAACAGGAAAGCAGCTTCTTCGGCCCTTCACTCTAAACCAAATGGCAGGGCAGGGCAGGGCCTGAGAGCATGTGGGAGCAATCACCAGGAACAATTTGTCCGAGGATGTCAAGGTCAGTGACATTATAGCTATGGAGACTGTTGTGAGCTCTTCGAGTCTGCAGCAGTTCCTGAGTGCCACATGGGATCACCTAGGGTGTTTGCCATTTCCGTCATGCGGGCTCTCTCAACAACTCTCTCCACAGCAGAATTACAACATGCAGAACTGGAAACACCTCATTCTGGTGGTCTTCAATTGGCCAACAAGTTGACAATGTGGGGGGCCCACCCTAAAGTCCAGCTGGACTTGAAATAAAACAACTTTTCCTTCTTAAAAATACAGTTTTATCAGGAAACTGATCTCTTTCTATATCCTTAGATATAATTTGTAGGCCCTGGCTCAAGAAGACAGAAAAGGAGGAAAGAAATAAGAAATGATGTCTATTTTTTGATTTGCTTGCTTTTTCCCTGTTTTAATTTTTTTAAGGGGAAAAAAAGGGAAAAAATCATAATTCTTTTTGCATTACTCAGACATGTAAGTTCCAAAGAAAGTCACCAATTTATTTATTTTACAGACCTCTGATGCTACTTTGCTGTGTTCTGACAGTGGCCAAGAAGGATGACCTGGTATGCATTTCATAGTACCTGTGACTCAGCTCTCTCAGCATGAACCAAATGTCAGCCTCTGGTTTCTCATGGAATCATCATCCTTAATTTTCAACTCTATCACTCTTTAGTTTTCTTCAAGTTTTTCTAATTGTTAAATAAGTTCGAGGTAGGTTTTCATTTTCAGTCAATGTAAAGGCTCGGCAGCAAGATGGGAATTAGACATAAAATAGAAAAAAAAAGTATGCCACTGTTTTCAAAGGCAATTATATATGCTAAAAATATTTAATGAAAGGACTATAAATTATGTTTTTTAAGAAAGTTACAGTGATGAAGCAACAACAAACCTTGTTATTTTTAACATGGGTATTTTAGTTTTCAAAGATTCCACTCCATGTTTCCCAAATTCAATTTTTTTCACATAATGCTTGGTCTACGATGAATGTGGGAAAAAAAGACAAATCCAAACATGGAATATTATTTTCAAAAAGTAGTGGACTAAATGTAAAGGTCCCGTAAAATGTGATATCAAGATTTTTCTGAACTTGTTCACATGACCTTCCTTCTATTTGTAGACAGGCTTCAATTCCCATTTGAATAAAGAGCAATACCTTGTAGGAGAATTTAGTTTAGCACAAATAAACTTGAGCAAAGTGTTGACTTAAAAATAAAATGCTGGGATAAGAGGGGGGGGCCTTCTTTCCTCTCTGTGAAAATTTCCGGCAGAGCTGTAAACAAAGGCAGGTTTGGTTCAGCCACTCGGGTGAGCTGGGGAGTCCGAGAAGTCTATCAAACCTCCCAGAGTGAGGAAATGTTTGTAAAACAGTTAGTAAATCATGGGCAGCTAGATCACTATGCTGAACAGCCCAGGAGACACAGTGCCAAAAGTCCAGCTGTGAACGAAGAGGACTAGGCAGGCCACACGGCTTGCACCCCACTTTCCATGGAAGTGTGGTTCCACCCTCTGCCCTCCCCACTGTCACATCAGAGCTGCAATGAACCATAGGCCAGGGCTCAACATCACTCATGAAGTGTCATGAGTGTTCTTGGTGGGACTGTCCAGAGCAACACTGACGATGCTTATGGTCCTAGGGACAGGACTGAAAGTTCCCCCCAGCAAGGAAGCAAGAATCGCCCTCAACCCGAAAAACAGACACAAGAAAATGAGTGGAGGGCAAACCTGTAGCTGGAAAGAGATGTGAATTTTACATATTTTCACATGGCATTCAATTGCTATTTTCCATTCCTAGTCTATGGTACTTCCATTAATGATTTTTTTTCCTGATTTTCTAAAACTGGTAATGTGGATATTGAGTAAGTTTTTCATAAGCCCTATTGTGTCTTCTTGTTCCCCAGATGTTAGAAATATTAAAAGTAAAATAAAATAAGCACCTTATTGCTTAAGGGAAAGGCAAGGAGGACGCAGTGTGAGACAGACTCCCTGTAGAAAGTTACCTGATGGAACCATTTAGTTCTTTTCATTCATGTTTATAATCTAAAAATAACTCTAAAGAAACTGCATGTTCTTTTTCCACAACAAATGCAGTCTGGTCATGAACAGAAGCTGGGTTATGAAGAAAAGATGATTAGTATTCTTCAAATAAGAGGTATAGTAGAGATGAAAGTGTGTATCTTCAATATTAAGTAAAGAAAATGTAGACAGACAAAAGCATTGTGTCCCTGATTATAAGGACGGGAAGGGAAAAGGAGGGGAGGGGAAGGAAAGGAGATCACATTCTAACAATGAAGTAATTAGTCAAAATAGCTCCTACTGGAGAAAAACAAACAATTTTAGGGGAAAGTTAGCTTGTCAATTAAAAAAAAATTAGAAGTTTCTCCTTTTTAAATAAGATTAAAAAAGGAGGCAAGGTAATTTTTCTGAGAGTTCAAAGTGCTTTGTAAGAATGCCTCAGGGCAGAGGAGGAAAACTTGGGGTTGTGGAGATGGGTCTGGGATCAAATCCTAAAACCCAGCCTTCTGAGTTGTGTTACCGGTCAAATCATTTTGTATAACATGAACTTCTTCATTTGGGAAATGAGGACATAAATCAGATCCACCGAGAGTGTTGACATAATTGAACATGATACTCCTGAGGTTATACAAAACTGTGAATGGCTGGTAAAAAAGCACCCAGAGCATAATAGCCTTTTATTTCCCTCCCTGGACCATAGGCACAGAAATGGCTTCTTTTACCCACCCATGGATTTGCAGTTGACCATGGAATATACCACATGGAGGTCAAGATGCTGTTTTCTCCCAAATGAACTGCAGCCCGACTGAGCTCTCTTGGCTTGCAAACTCTCATCTCCTCTAGCACCACATTTGTTAAATCTAAGTCAGAAGGATTCCTGACCACCTCAGAAAGGAGGGTATGCCCCCTAAAATAAATGGACATGACTCACACTTTGGATATGTAGCTATTTAAACATGTCGTTCACAGCTCGTGTTCCCAACTTCAGGAACATTTTGGATCCGTTCTGCAGTGGCAAGTGATGGTCTCCACATTACATTCTTCACCCCTACATTCAATTGGCAAGCCAGATATAATAAAAACAAATTCATAACACACACACACACACACAGTCTCACTCACTCACTCACTCACTCACTCACTCACTCACTCACTCCCTCCAGTATACTTGCGAGTCAGGAAGTGGGTGATTAATATAAGATGGAACTACAGACAGCCCCATCTGACTTTGTTACTAGTTGAGATTTGCAAAAGCAGAATAAATAACTGCTTTTATTGATTTTTAATTTAGTTTTAAATTTATTTATTTATATACCATCTTAAGATTTTCAAAGGGAGAACTTAAAATTTTAATGGAACTAAAAGACAATTGGTTAATAATCTATACTTTTTAAGATAATAATTTGTTCTCCTTTGTTTAGTTTGGTAAATAAGTGAACAGCTCTTTCTGAGACCGCTGAGTTCATTATGCAGTTTCAAGTTATTTATTGTAATATATTGTATATATTTTAAAGATAGGGTCTTAAGTAGTCCAGGCTGGCCCTGAATTAGTTAGATAACTAAGGATGACCTTGAATATCTGATCCCCTTTTCCTCCAAGTGCTGGGATTATATGCCTACCTATCATCCCAATTTTATGCAGTGCTGGGGATCAAAAGCCTGTGTACTAGATAAGCAGGCACTCAACCAACTGAGCAATATCTCTAGCGAGTCTTTTTCACCCTGCAGCCCATGATGGCCCAGAACTTACTATGTAACCAAGGCTGGCATCTGACTTGAAATTTTCCTGCTTCTATCTTCCTTGTTACAGGCTACAAATACTTGTTTGCATTTTTCCAATTCTACCTGGAATTTCTTGGGGTCAAACATTAGGCTAATAATCCTGAACTGTTCCTGGCTATATATATGGAAAAGAAACAAAATCGAAGTAATGTCTGACAAAAAGCAAGATAGTAGCAAAAAGACATCAATACAACAAGCAAGTTGAAGTACAGCTCAGAGGTAGCCAGCTTGCCTAACATGAATGGTGCGTTGGGTTTGATCATCAGAGACAAATAGCAACAACAAAATAATGTATAAGAATATCAGCTAAGGGCCTGGAGAGGTGGCTCAGGGGTTAAGCCTCTGCCTTGCAGGCGGAAGGTCTTGAGTTCAGATCCTAGACCCCACGTATAGATGCCGGGCGGAAGCAAGGGTGGGAAGTGGCGGCAGCGGCCTGCGTTTCTGGTCCTGATAGGGCGGAGCCTATGAATCCCGGGACAGAGTAAACAAGGAGGAGGTGGAGGCGGTCCATGGTGGTTCCTTCATCTGTGGTTCTACACACACACACACACACACACACACACACACACACACACACACACACACACAAAATTGAATAAATAATAAAATTTTAAAAAATCAGCTAAACTAAGGATGTCTTGCCATCACTATGGTTAGAAAAAAAGGAGTGGAGAAAGTATAATTAGTAAAGTGTTCACCTCAGAAGCATGAGGACCTGAGTTTGAGTCTCAGAACATAGGTAAAAAAGCTAGTCATGGTGGCATTGGCATGTAACCCCAGTGCTGGGGATACAGAGAGAAAAAGCTCTCGATAGCCAGCCTAGCTGGATCAGGGAGTTCCAGGTGCTATCTCCAAAAATAAGGTAAGCAACTTCCGGGGAATGACACCTAAGTTTATCTTCTGGCTTTTAGACATATATGCACATATGTGCATGTGTATCTAAATACACACAATAAAAATATATATAATCAAAAGAAATTTGCTCTAGTCTAAAGCCTCTGCAACAGGGATGCGAGTGACTGCAAGGGACTAGGATCCTAGAGGCCAATACTCTACACCATCTCTGCCATTTATTTACCATGTGGCCTGGGACAAGTCCAGAATGTTTCTGAAACTTGGCATCTTCCGTTATGAAAGGGAGATCAATCTGTCTTTCACTGATTTTCTATGTGTGTGCTGCTTTGACCATAGAAGTACCAGGTATCACTATCATAAAAAAAAAGTTGATTTTGACTAGTAAGACTGAGGTAAGCAACTAATTTTATTCTTCTATCTCTCATTCACATAGATCACTTCTTCAATGTTTCCAACAGGCTACCCTAGAACCCCAAGTTAAGACTTTATCACTAAGTCAACAGTCTGATCTAAGGTTTTTATTTGTTTTCTTGTTTTTAAAAGAAAAGATAAGAAATAAAAGGTCTGGCTTATACAGGATGTTGAAACTAGTTTTGTTTTATTTTTGCCAAATATGTTTCTATTTAAATTCATCTTTTTACTTCATTCTGAAAGAAAAAGTTAACTTATCTCATCCAAAATAGTGTTTTCAATTTCCTTATATAACAAAACTTGAATGTTGAGGAGGAAGTAACCAAAACTAAGAACCAAGAAAGATCAAAAGGCAAGAGACCTATAACCTGTGAGGTTAAGAGGTTATGACCCCAGGGCTCACAAGTGAGGTGGATGCTTACAAAGATATTTTCAGGTAGTTTTCAGTAAACTAGCTTTACAGAGTTATCTGAAAAGTGGCGGAGATAGGATCTAATGCTGAAGACATTCATGCTGGCATGAATACACTTACAGAAATCACAAGGACTCCACCAAAACCCAGATGTTGCCCTTGCTTAAGAAGGGAACTGCCCTCTAAACTCATTGTGAAAATTAGCATTTGTCTACATTGAGAGTTTATCTTTTGACTTGTTCATCACCATTATTACCCCTTTTGACAAGGTGCAGCCAAGCCATAAATTAGAAGGGAAAAAGTAGTGAGGAGATAATCACAACAAATGACAGGCAACTCAAGAATGGTGTCAATCACTTCTTCTCTTTGGTCATGAAAGCTATCATTTACCTTTAAAGCAAAAGAGGAAAGCTGTAATCATTGTTGTCAAGTTTCCGTTAACATAAATCCACATACTTGGGCTCCAATGAGCAACTGGAACCAGGACAATGTGGACAGGTGGAGTAAGGCCCACTGGCAGTATGCATACAGAGTAGATGAGAACATATGTGTTCTGTTTGTATACAGTACACAGAAAACTAAAACAGAAGGAGAGGAAATGGAGGGGAAAAATATTTTCCTGGTATAGTCCCGCACAAATATATTTTGGACTAAGAGTGGTTAAGAAATGTAATAATAAGATAAAGATTTTAGCTCTATGGAGGAAGAACGGACTCCAAAAAATAGAAATTATTTGCTTCTGTTATCAATTCCTGGTAATCATAAGAAGATACAGTAAAAGTTCAGGCACTTCTTATAAGCATGTATTAGAGGCTTCAGTCTTCTAGGGCAGCATCAGCAAATTCTAAGTATCATTATCTTAAAAGCTTTAGAAACATGTGCCCTTCAAATGTCCAGTGACATTAAACTGATCTGTACAGTCAAAGGAAACATGCAGACAGTGTGTCAGAAAATTAACTTGTGCCTAAGCATATTTCTAAGCCTCTGTCTTACTTGACACTTAAAATTTGCAGATAAATGTCAGGAGAGTGCTCACAACAAATTGAGCAATGCATTGAAACCAAAGAGGTTAACTGACAGTAAATGCACAGAAACTCAAAGTAAGTGCCAGGTGTCAGAGATGGCAGACAAAGAAATGTCTTTTTGCCTACTCTCGCTTGCCTACAAAATCACTAATCTATTGTATAAATGGAGGTCATAAAAAGTACCTGCAGGGTAAAAACATTTTTTTGGTACACAATAGTTGCAGGGACAACATCAGACATTACTGAGATGGACAAATGACTCAAGACCCAGCATGCCCTGCATTACAATTATACAATGTAAAATATTCCTGGGGCCATTTAGATTTGCCAGGCTCCATGGTTACAAACATTGGGGAAGGCCTAATTTTCTTGCCCTACAAAGGGTTAATAGCTAGGAAAGATTCTCAGAGCTAACACCCAACATACTAATCTTTATAATTTGTCCATATATAACCAACCACCCAAACAAACCGTAAATCTGGAAGCCATCAGAATTTCTACTGCAATGCTGATACTTGAGCAATTCTTGCTGTGACAACTAAAAGGGGCCCAGAAGGAAGTAGGTGAGAAGTAAACATAGCTAGTTGGGTGGCAAATCTGAGTGGACCAGAGAACCATATTTAGATTCTAGAACTAGGTGGGTACTGCTCTTTCCCAGCATAGAAAAATGCTCTGTTCTCAAGGGACAGATGTAGATTTAGGGAGGGTCCACATCTTCCTCTAGTCTCTGCCCTACACCTGACCATCCTAGCTAAGAGAGGGGCTGTGTGAAGTAAATAGCGATGACTCCTTCTGGTACTGATACTTTGTCAGTAAAGCTACAATATTTGTTCTGGGAAGATCATTACAAGAAGGAAAATGCCTTATTTAACTCCTGTATCAGACCAGTACAGTCTCTCAGACATGTTTCAATTTGGGCAGAACACCTTATTTTAGAGTTCCTTATGGATTTTGATATCATGAACTCATCTTCCACCTATAAAAGTGTTCATTACGTAAGCTTTCCCTAAAGCAAATGTAAGGCTGGCAAGGAGGAAAGTATGTTAGCCATTTGATAGGACTTCAGCAGAATTTTCCACTCTTAGGACGAGTCTGTTACCAAATAATGAGAATAAAGATACCATCACTGTGGTATCTTTTATTTCATTCTATCACTAGGGAAGAGTCTGAAAGTCAAAGACTCTCAGAGTATCAACAAGTTACAGAGATAATATTTTGCATCATGGGGTGCAACCTGAAGGTGAACCCGGGAAAACGCTTGATATATTAGATATATTAGATGTGCAATAATGATGCGTTATAAAGTAAATCAAATTACAAAAGTGAACACTATCCCCTGGATAAAATTTTGGGAGTGAGCCAACACCACAATTATTATCTTCTCTAGCATTGAATGTTCTTTATAAGTGTTTGGAAGATGTAAACAGGACATAAATCTGAGATTGGTTCTTCAATCTGTCTACAAATAACCATGACATTATATATAAACTATACTTTAAAACATATATGCTTTCAGTTTAAGCAGTTAAGAAGTGTATCAGACGCTGTGATAAACAGAAAATGCAGAGCGTGAACACCGATAAATGCAAGCCTTCCGTCTCGGAAAGTCTCCACTTATTTGATTAAGATAGGTGAAAAACAGAGCAGTCATGCTTGCAGTCTTTCTTCCTTTTCCCTTTCCTCTCCCCTTTTCATTTCTAATGCGAATCGGAAGTCTATGTGGAGCAGCCTGGCTAGCCCCAGTCTAACCTCCCCATCTGGAAGGGGACTAACCAGCCTCGGGGCTACTTCCAACCCTTCCCAGCTGTTGGGTTGGGGTTTTTTGTTTTTGTGGGCTTGAGAAAGCATATTTATATAAATGATTGCCATATCCTTTGCCAGCTGTTGACCCTGCTCTTGTCCCGGTTGGGGCATGGTTTTCATTTTTAGCGGCCACAGACTGGAACTGACCCTGACAGAGTTAGCACGCTATGCAAACAGCTTTACGCGCTATTCCTGGGATGGTTCAGACAATGGGTGCACAGTGCGATTCCCTGGGACCGGTGTTTCCCTTTGGGCAAATGTCACTGAATCCAGAGTTGGAAGTATCAGTTGGAAAAATAAATTCTGAGGTTTACTGTGTTACAGAATTGCTTTCTTCAGACTACACTGGTTTCAGCCAGGGTTTGAGTAAAATTTTCTCGGCAGCAAGAAATGAGATTTGTCTACATGTGAATCTGAAAAGTCCTCTGGATAGACTTCCAGAAAAACCTTAGTTTTTCTACTTAGGAGAGAAGTAAAAAGAAGTTAAAACCGTTTTTGGTGTCAGAGCTCAGGACAGAAAACATTTAGATACTCATTCCTTAAAGGGACAGAAAGATAAAATCAGCCTAAGCTTTTGATCAGACTGTAAACAACCACTCTAAGGAGAGCCAGTTAGATCATTCCTTCTGCTCATTACCAAGGAGAGCAAATCCACGTTCAAGCTGCAGATAGCAGAATCAAAGTGAATTAGAACATTTTGAAATAGCTGGGGAAAGAGTATGGGTGGGGGAAGGGAGAACCCACAGAGATTTGAGGGAAGAGCACGATAAATATTCCATTAGTGATGATTTATCTTGAACAACTTTATATTTTAGTTGCAAGTTAAAAGGAAATAGGAGATGGATAGCAGTCCTTTACAACTTTCACATATTGTACCCAGTCCTTTTGGCCACAAGTACAAATGGAATATATGAAGGGTGAAGAAATGTAATTAAAAATAAATTATTAATGCTTAAAGTGAAGTATCTACCCACGCCAAAGGTTTATAATATTTGATCATTTGCAGCCACTTTAACAGATTTCAAGAGTCTGACCAGAAGAGGAAAAACATCAAGAAGACTTGGTGAAAGAGGCCTATGTTGGGTCTTTCTGTCTCTCACCCTGCAGGCAGACTCTGACTGAGCAGAGTTACCATCCACAACCATATTTAAAATGTGAACTCTATCTGGTTGGTCAGCACAGAGCAGCTGACTGATAGGGGAGCTGCTAGATGGAAAGTGAAGGTATTGCCTGACGTGGACATTTTCAGTCTTAAAAAACAATCCAAGAGGAAATTTAATTACTGGATTGAAGAGTCACATAGTGTAGCATCAGAAGTCCCAGGATGTCTGAGGTTTGCAATTGCTTCGAAGAAAATTTTCATCTGCTCGGGGAAGTAACTGATGGGATCTTTGAAGCCGCCATGAACTCCGATTAACAAATAACAAAGTCATTGACGTCATAAGACTAGATTTCTTTCTTGAATATAGTCTGCTTCTGACAGTGCAGAAAAGAAAATGAAGCCATTTGTTGCTAACAGCAGAATGTGACTCAGAGCTTCCCACCAATGACACAGGGTAATGGCATAACCTGGAGATCACTTTCCTATAAACAGAATGCTGGAAACTTCCATGTTAAACACACCCTCTTAGCCTGGTTATCAATACACTTTTATATTCAACATCTTATTTTCTATGGCATTTCCTACCTTCTTGCTGTGTGTTCGTTTCCTTTGGAGAGGATTCTCTCTGTATGTGATTTTTCTTCTATTATTTGTGTGTGTGTGTTTGTGTGTGTGTGTGTGTGTGTGTGTGTGTGTGTGTGTGTGTGTGTGTGTGTGTGAGAGAGAGAGAGAGAGAGAGAGAGAGAGAGAGAGACACACAGTGTGTTTCCCTGTGGAGGACCAAGAACGACTTCAGGAATTACCCTAGTTACTTCTACTTCCTTTTTGTTTTGCTCTGGGATATCCCACGTTCCACCTTTCAGAGCAGGAGCTACAAGCCACTGCCATTTTATGAAGGATCTGGAATCCAAACTCAGGTCCTTCCTCCTTGAAAGGTAAAGTCTTAACCCCTGAGCTATTTAAGGCAATTTAAGGGAAATACAGGCTACAGATATCTTCAGTATAACATGTTTTCATTATAACCTCCATGAGGGCACTCAGTATCTAAATATTTATCCTCTCTATGTTTCTATTGCAAATGAACATCCCACATCTTCTGTGTCAACAATGTTTGGGTTTAATAAGTTAGAAAATGGAAGGTACCATTACTCTATTATTATCACAATATTAAAAGTTATTAGTTATTATTTTCTACCTTCCTCTTAATTTCCTTAGTGAAGCGTATCCTTAAAAGATTTCCATTAGGATGGGAGAGATTTCTTATCAGTTAAAAGTACTTGTTGTACAAGCATAAGGACCAAGTTTGCTTCCCAGGACAGGCAGGCATGGTATCCTGCTGCTAATTCCAGCACTTGCAAGGGAGAGAACAAGCTATTTGGCAAGATTACTAGCTATATTAGCAAGCTCTGGATTCAATTGAGAGACACTGTAATGAATAAAGTACAGAGCAATTGGGAAGGATTTCTAACATCAACCTTGAATTTATACAAACATGTGCACACATACCTGCACATATACGTGAACCTCCCATGCACACAAAAGGTGCATGCATGCAAAACACAAAAATACATATACACATGAAAAGTAAAGGGGAAAAAAAGATTTTCAGAAGGTTTTAGGGCAGCTGAAGTACAAACTATCTAGGAGGTTGAGGCAAGAAGATCACTTGAGTCCAGGTGTTGCGGAGACTGATCTGGGTAACTGACACACCATCTCAAGAGGACAAACTAACATATTTTTTAAAGTACACAATAGTGATCTACTTTTATCTCTGTGTGAAAAAAAATCATGTTTATTTAGCTGGGTATAGAACTGTATCTTTAGAGTTCTTTTTCTTTGTCAATTTAGTGCATTTATTCCATTATCTTTCTGATATTCATTTTTGTCAACAACAGCTAATCCAATAGCAGTGTGGATATGGTGGTACATACCAGTATTTCCAACATTTGGGAGGCTGAGGTAGATTACTAAAATCCACAAGTCCGAGGTGAATCAGAGGAATATGACCATGCTCAGTCTCAAAAATGAAGTTCATCTCAACCAAATTTTCACACCTACATGGGTTTTTTTCTTTCCTCTACCAGCCTTTAAAAGATAATTTTTGACCCCACTATGAAATATATAGATATAAATTTGTTCTGCTTAACTACTAAAGTTATACTTTCATTCTAGAGACTAAATAATGAAGGTAAGAGAAGGGATATAATGAGCTTGAAGTCAATTATCTTAATAATTCAAAGCAATTCTACCTTTAGCTATTTCTTGTTAGTAGATGAACTTCGGCTCTTTTTCTTTCAAGGTCTCCAACCAAATCTCCTCCTATAATCATCCAACCTTTCTTCCTTTTTAATAGGAGTACTTTGTAGCCCAGTCTGGCCTTGAACTTGTAGGAATTCTGCCTTTGCATCCAAAGTGCTGGGACTCTCACTTTTTATCACCATATTTACTCACTTGGTAATTTGTGGTAATGGTAGTTTTCATCTCCACTGCACTCCATCTGCACATTCTCCAACAGTTGCTGCAGAGTGGTCACATCTGTGCATGTCTTACATACAGATATATACACTGTTTCTCTATATGGCAAGATTCCATCTCTTAAAATAAAATAAGCACACATATTAGGGCTCAACAATACTAATTTACATTTCTTGAGATGAACTCTCTCACTCTATTACCCAGACTGGTCTTGCCCTTCTCAACTCAACTGGTATTTCTGTCTCAGCCTACCAAGGACTGGGACCACTGGTGTCTGCCCTGAAACCCAGTGGACTGTTTTATATTTAATAACATAGACAGAAACTCACTCCTCATGACTGTTGGTGGTTCTGGTTTTTAAAATTGTTTTCTTGTTTCTTTGGTAACTCCAAATGAACCAATCAGTCTGTGTGAGTCTGTACTGTTTGACTGGTGCTATGGGTATTGCTCTTCATTCACTATTTTCTCATTCTAAATACTTATATTTTAAATTTCCACACTTGTACACTAAGTTTCTACAATACTATACTAAGTTTCAAATTTTTCACCCAGGGCTAGGATGGTCATCCTCATTGGTACATCAAAATTTATTATTGAAATTAAGTTCTACAATAAACTACTTCTTTTACATTCTTTCTTCTATTACTTAGCAAAACAAAAATCTGGGTTTCATATTCAACTCTTGCCTGATACCCAGTAACCTGCCATACTTGACAATTCCCACTTGGAGATATTTTTCAATTTTTCATTCCTCTCCATACTTCTCTCAATTCTATTAACTCTTATCCTAGGCCAGGTTGGCACACTAAGTGGACTCCCTAACTTGTATTAATCTTTCTTCAAATCTGCCCTCTCCCCAGCTAGCAAACTATTTCCAATATAAGCCTGACTGTATCACTGCTTTTGCTTAAAATATTTCTCTGTTGCTTCCAGGATGAAGTCCAAGCTCCTGAACTAGTGCACACATTGTTCTAGATTCATCCTTAGAATCCTACTATGACTTTGTGCCCTGGTGGAGTGTTAGGCATAATACTACAGTATGATTTAAATGTGGGTAATTTCAACCAGGTATTTATCAGTAAGTCTAATGTATTAAAACTTTTATGATGTCTTGGGTAACCTTAGGGCTACATACTTTATTTTCTTCCTTTGAATATATTTAACTGAATCTGTGCTATGACAAGTATGCAATAAAGACGTTGTTTTGCTTGTGGTATCTTGTATCTGCAATGCAAAAGTTAGGAAGACAAAGCAAATCAACAATAAAATTTTTATTTTGTGTGTGTGTGTATCAGAGGGCATTGTGTGTCCCTGTGGAGTAACAAGGATGACGTTGGGAATCATCCTGGATTGCTTCTACCTCATTTTTGCTTTGCTTTGGAATTTCCCAGGCTCAATAGAAGTGCACACATGGCGTTTTTTCCATGGGATCTGGGATCTGAACTCAGGACTTTTTACTTGTGAGGCAGCCTTAACCTATGAGCCATTTCTCCAGCCCAACAATAACAATTTTTAAAGATACATAATATAACATAATTTTAGGAATCAGAGAAGCTGGGATCTAAGAGTAAGAATGTTGGTAAAAAGACCCAAGATCTACTCAGTTTTAAGACAATATATGTCAGCAAATAAACAGACTCAGTGTGTACATTTTCTTGTGAGGAGATAATGAAGAGTATCTAGTCTCTTTTTCCATTTAGACAATTTTCAAAGATAACTGATGAAACACATGTTGGACATTGTTTAAATGACAAAATTAATAAAGAAGCAGACGAGCTGAGAGAAAGACCTGTGATCTCAATTTCAAAGCTCTGCTATTCGTTGGTTATTTGGTGTGGAAATGTGTGGAGAAAACTCTTTAGAAGGTTCAAGAGTGCAGAAAAAAATATCTGAATATGGGAAACTAGGAAACATCTGGATTGGAAAAATACCTTAATGATAAATAAAATGCAGGCAAGAAAGGGGAAATAGTCTGAAAATGGGCAAGATTAATTTAGGATTTTACACAAACAGGAAGAAAGCTGTTAAAAAGAAAAAGAGAAACAACAGTAACCATGACAAAGCCCCCACAATCCTTAGCTGCTAACCTTAGGTTAATAGCAAATGACCCATCTCCTCTTAACCTCAAAGACTGACCTCCTGACCCTCAGCCAGTGGCCCTGTTCAGAAACATGTTGAATCAGAGTAAATAAAAAGAGAACACGATGTATTGAAACTGTTATTGTTAATGACAAGAGACACACTTTATATCACCAACCAGCAAAATTTCCAATAAATAACCCAAAACATGCCTGCTGATAATAGCATTTTCTGTTATTGGGAAAGAGGTAAAAATTCTTCTCAGCTCCAGGAAAGAGGAGAAACTTATAGACTATACAAGTGAAGGGGGGGCTGGAGAGGTGGCTCAGGGGTTAAGCCTCTGCCTTGCAGGCAGAAGGTCCTGAGTTCGGATCCCAGATCCCATGTATAGATGCCAGGCGGAAGTGGGGGCAGCCTGCGCTTCTGGTCCGGGTGGGGCGGAGCCTGTGAATCCCAGGGCAGAAGGAGGTGGAGGCGTCCATGGTGGTTCCCGATTCGTCCGTGGTTCTACACACACTCATACACACATGCGCGCGCACATACATACACACACGCGCACAATTGAATAAATAATAATAATAAAAGTTTAAAAAAAAAAAACAAGTGAAGGGGGAGATAGGAAACTGGAAAAGGCTGATATTCAGACACTTTGAGTGAGCTCTGGGCCTATCTTTTAAAAAAATGTTTAATTAATTAATGAGAGAGAGAGGAGAGAAAGGTAAGTACATACAAAGCACCATGTGGGCTTTCAGGGATTGAATTTAGATTGCCAGATTTGGAAGCAGGCTCCTTATCCACTGAGCTATTTTACCAGCCCACAAAGGCCCTGTCTTGATGTCCCTGATAACACTTCATATCTTACAGTTAATTGGCAAATTGATGCTATAAAACTTGAAATGTGGGGTTGGAGAGATGGTTTGGGGATAAAGACTTTGCCTTACAAGCAGAAGGTCCTGAGTTCGGATTCAGATCCCAAATAAAAATGTCAGATAGAAATGTCTGTGGCTGAGCTTCCGGCCTCAGTGGGAAAAGCCTGGGAAATCCCAGGGAGAAGCAAAAAGGAGTTAGAAGCAATCTAGGATGATTCTGGAAGTCATCCTTAGTCCTCCACAGGGATACACAGTGCACTCTGACACACACATGCATGCACCATGTGCGCGCGTGCGCACGTGCGCGCGCGCACACACACACACACACACACACACACACACACTAAATAAATTAAAAAAGCTTGATATGTGGAAAGCCAAAGCACTTTGGTACTTCTAAAAATTTAAACATATAAGACTTATTTCACCTACTCCACCTCCACAACCAAATGTACATTGCAGAAAACAGGTCTGGAAAAGATTCAGATGAATAAATACAACAAATTATGAGCTTATAGAAATCAGAGAATGTCACAATGGGGTATGAAAAGGTAAGAATTATAAACAGAAAGCAGGGTGAGGGAAGAGGTGTATGACAGCTTGAGTAACTCACAGAAACAGAGGGGAAGCAGAACAGAGAGCCTTATGAATAACATGAGCTTTCGAAAAACAATAAAATATTCTTAAAGAATGTACATGAGTCCATAACATACAATACAATGAATACTAGAAAGAGGAAAGACATGACTATGTCTTTCAAAGTGACTGACAGATTATTAGATTAATACATATGTCATATATATTATATATATTCTACCTTCTGGCCTTCTGTTAGTGTATGAAAACAAGCTCTGCATTATTTTCTTAACACTTGATATTTCTCCAACTTGGAGATGAAAATAAAGTTTTTTAAAGTAAGATTAATATTTATAGCCAAACAAAAACAAAATAACCAACAATCCAGAGAGATTATATGAAATTGCATTTAACTGTAAAAGGTAATCAATACTTCACTCACATTTTTATTTTCAAAAATGTTTTCTGTGCTCAAGTGGTTCAAGAGCAAAGGATGCTTGACATGCTTTTAATTGATTCGTTTTACACTCAGAGGGAGGAGAAAAGTGATTTGTGAAGGGATTTTTTTTCTCTGCCTTGCACACATCTCTCATTTGTCCATCTTAATTCAATTAAAGGAAATAAGGACAGTTTGACCGATGAATGAACCATATTTTAACCAAGGACACTTCTATTTAAACTGGAGTGTATCAAGCACTGTAATTGTCAGTTAGTTACTTCCGATCTCTAACTTTTGAGAGGTCACTGCATGGTCATGGAAGAGAGGCACAGAGTGGAATATGGATAAGTATTAAACCATTAGCCTGTCTGGAATTCAAAGAGAGAAAACTAGTTGTAGCTGCCTTCCATGGAGTTAGTTCAGCCTTGGGAAGAGCTTCTGCTTAGGTAACGGTACAGAAACTCAAAACAAAATTTTTATTATTTTTAAGTTGGGAACATGAACATTGTTTGTATGTTGGACTTGAAAGTTTTATCACTTTTCTTCTTATTTCCTTTACAGTGAGTGACTTAACTTTCCTTCAGTTAAATTCACCCGTTTAGGTGCTAAGGCTGAGGAAGCTCTAAATGTACCTGTAATCACCAAGACAATGCTTCCATTCCTTCAAGAAGTCCACGCTGTTCCTTCGAAGTCAACTAGTAGCATTCCTTCCTGTGGGCTCTGGCAATCACTGATCTATACTGCACTGCTCTGGAGATCATATGCTTCCTTGTCTTTTTCATCTATCTTTTTTATTTAGCTGATACTTTCAAAATTCATCTTGGTTTCTGTGTGTAGCAGTAGTTCTTCTCATGGCTAACTAAGGATGGATCGCAATTTGCAGAATCTTAAACAACTGATGAAAACTTGGGATTTTTTTCAGGTTAGCTATTGCAAATAAAACTAAAATATTCATTTATGAACTCTGTGTAGGTATAATTTTTCACTATTGTGTTAAATGGTAGGTACACAAGGAAACACTAAACTACTTTAAGATAGACATACATCATTTTGACAACTTGTAGCCAAGGCAGGTTTTGCAGATGTGAAACAACCTTCCAAATACCAGGTAAGTGTTCCTCAAGAAAAGATTGTGTGGAAGGTGAAGTCATTATTTAGTGCTATTGAGATTATTACATCTTATTAACAAATGAACCTATGTGATATGAGTAGCATTTTAGTTAACAAAAGTTTGATTAGTCTTGTAGAAACCAAACTAAGTCTTTCCATGGACAATTTCAGTAATTACAATTTCACTTTCTCACTGTCTTTACATGACTCACATCAAATAATAAAAACTGACTATATTTAATAAGGAATTTTAAAAAGTTCTTGTATCTCAATAACGACAAAATAATTTTAAAGTGGGCATTTGTTCAAATTTATTCAAGTGCCACAGAATATTCTAAAATAATAAAAAAGTACATCAAGAGATGGTCTGTCATTAGTAATTAGGAAAATGATGCAATATGCTACTAGATATCTAAAATAAAAATCCTCAGATTCTTACAAATTCGATAATTCTTCCCAAAATTTCCTATAAAACTTTGGGGCCAGGCAGCATTAGCTAAGAAGGCAATTGTGCTTTTCTGAACATATGTGACATGATGGAAATTGGTTTCAGACTCCCAGAAACACTGTCCATTACACTTTTTTTTTGTAATCAGTTGTCATCTCATGATAAATTTAGTTACTCTTTTATAGCTTCATCAAATTAAACAAATCACCCTAATTTTTTCCTACCTGGTTTCCTTCTGTATGTTGCTGAGCCACTAACATATATCACATATGTTGACACATGTCGTAACAGGTACCACATCAGACCTCTTACATTTAAGAACACTATGCTTGGGGCTGGAGAGGTGGCTCAGGGGTTAAGCCTCTGCCTTGCTGGCGGAAGGTCCTGAGTTCCGATCCTAGACCCCACGTATAGACTCCAGGCGGAAGCGGGGGCGGCCTGCGTTTCTGGTCCTGTAGGGCGGAGCCTGTGAATCCCGGGCAGAGTAAACAAGGAGGTGGAGGCGTCCATGGTGGTTCCCGAATTCGTCTGTGGTTCTACACACACATACATACATACACACACACACATACGTGCACACATGTATACATGCACAATTGAATAAAAAAAAAAAAAGAACACTATGCTTGAGGGCCATGTTAAGCATTTAAGCAAACATCATGTAAAGAAATGTAACACATATGCCATGTTACCTTGAAGTATCACATGAATTAAGATAATATAAGACTTTATATATAAGCTGAAACTAGTAAAATATTATATTTTGGACTACAGAGATAAAGGAACTTTTCTTATTTATTTATTTATTTATTTATTTATTTATTTATTTATTTATTTATTTATGTGAGAGAGTCAAAGAGAGAGAGAGAGAGAGAGGCAGAGAGAGAAGGTGCATGCATATACCATGTGGGTTTCTGTGAATCGAACTAAGGACCTAGGTTGCAAGCAGGTACCTTACCTGCTGAACCATCTCACCAACCTAGAAATTTCATAATTTCAAAAACAATGGAGTTGAAAACATATTTATTCAAAAAAATCATACTTAGTCTAGGTTTAAGCCCTTGGTTCTAATGAGGTCTTTTGTTTATTTTCCCTAGAAAGCATCTCTCTGTGAAGCCTAGATGTCATAGTTAGGATCACATGTCAACTTGACAGTTGAGGGTTTGAGCTCTGGGCACATTTGCAGAGAATTAGTGATTGAGTTAGGCCCAGAGCAAACCTGCAGAAGATTGTCTAGTTGATGGGAGAGGCCCAGCCCATTGTGGGTGGGACTAGGCCCTGGAATAAATCACAGAGAGCTGGTATCCTTCTGTTCACTTGGCCAGACATGCTGGTGTGGCAAGTAAGGATTGTCCATCTCTCAGCTGTTATGCAGTGATGGTGTGTGGCCAGTTCCCTCGGCCCCGGTGTTGGTGCATGCTCTCCCGTCAAGCTGGAATGAGAACTGTAACCAGTAAGGAAATAAACCCCTTGTTCCCTTAAGCTGTTTGATGGTCATTTATCAGCATCCATACAAGCGGACTGCAACAGAATTTGGTACTGGGAGTAGGGTGTTGCTGATAAATCTGACTTTGTGGATTTTGTGGCTTTTGAATGGTTCTGCTGGACAAAGTTGGAAATACTTGAGAATTTTCACTTTGTGGATTTACAAATACTGTTCTTCAGAGTTTAGTGGGCCAATTGCTGAGAAAGATTGTTTGGCCCCAATTTGTGATGAGGGGAACAAGGATTTTGGTAAAGCTGAATTTAAAGATGATGGACTGGTTTGCTTGACAGAGGAGAGCTATGTTGGCAGCCTTGAAGGTTTGGATATGCAAAGGGCAGGCAGCAGAATATCTCCTGCTGTTGGAGAAATGAGTATCAGTGAAGGAAAACCTAGTGACTTGCACTGGGATGGCAAGTTCATGGTTTGGAAACCCAAATTCCTTCAGGGGCTTAAAGCCCAAGTTAAAGCTGTTTCTCACCCTTTGAATGTTTGGGTGCCTAAAAGAGGCTTTTTCAGCATCAGCCCATAAAACTTGGTACAGCTGTGGCTCAAGTGGACTAAGCTACGTTTCAGACTCACTTGGGAATCTGTCAGCATCCCCCAGATGTTACTGATTTTGATGTGTGATTACAGGATTCATGAAGAGCAGCAAAAGCTTGGCACCAAGTGGGGCGTAGAGTCCTACAAGAGAAGGTGAAGCTTATAGCTGCAGAGGCGAATCCAGTGTGTTGGAGATGCCAGAACCATGGGATGTATGCTGAAGACAACTGCGAGTGGAGATTCAGCCTGGTTCAAGGAACTCTGCTTTTGTAACTTTGGGCTGCAAACGGACTGGGAATGCTTAAAATCTTTGTGCCACCTTGACTACATGATGAGCAGCAGAAGATGGACATTGAAGTACAGGATGCAGTAATTTGCTGGACTTTGGTCTTAACTTGATGTTTTCTCATTGTCACGATGATTCTATTTGGAATGTTTAAAGATTTTATTTGGCATATTTAAAGAAGGACTTTTAGTTCCAATATTTTAATAAATGAAATTTTAATGAGAGAATATTTTAAATTTGTTTATGAAATGTATTTATATATTTTATTATTTATTCAATTGTGCATGTTTGTGTGTGCGTGTGCGTGTGCGTGTGCGTGTGTGTGTAGAGCCATGGGCAAATTCGGGAACCACCATGGACCGCGCCTCCACATCCTCCTGTTTACTCTGCCCCAGGATTCACAGGCTCCGCCCTACCAGGACCAGAAATGAAGCTCCCCCCACCCTCCGCTTCCGCCCGGCATCTATACCTGGGGTCTAGGATCTGAACTCAGGACCTTCTGCCTGCAAGGCAGAGGCTTAATCCCTGAGCCACCTCTCCAGCCCAAAAATGTATTTATATTTTTAAGATAAGGAAAGGTTATAGTTTAAAAGGGCTATTGTTTTTGTGTCAAGTTAACAAGGGGTGGAGTGTCACAGGCGCAGGTGTTAACTTGACAGTTGAGGGTTTGAGCTCTGGGCACATTTGTAGAGAATTAGTGATTGAGTTAGGCCCAGAGCAAACCTGCAGAAGATTGTCTAGCTGATGGGGGAGGCCCAGCCCATTGTGGGTGGGACTAGGCCCTGGAATAAATCACAGAGAGCTGGATGAGAGAGTTGGCACCCTTCTGTTCACTTGGCCAGACATGCTGGTGTGGCAAGTAAGGATTGTCCATCTCTCAGCCATTATGCAGTGATGGTGTGGCTAGTTCCCTTGGCCCCAGTGTTGGTGTATGCTCTCCCGTCAAGCTGGAATGAGAACTGTAACCAGACTGTCCTAAGGAAATAAACCCCTTGTTCCCTTAAGCTGTTTGATGGTCATTTATCAGCATTCTTGCAAGCGGACTGCAATACTAGGCTAGCCCCAATTCGTTATCAGTCTGCTTCCAGCTCCTGAGGGCTTGGGTTCCAAGGGTATGTGCACTACCATGTTGGCCTTACTGAATTCTTGAGAATGAGTTATTTGATGGTGGATAACATGGTCAATATGATACATGAAACAAAAAATGTTAAAGTAATACTTTCTTTTCTAAAAGCAAGAAATTACAAATTATAAAATGAAAGGGAATTTCTTCTTGGAAAAGTTTAATGTTGATTTTTATGACTTTATTCTAAACTCAGAAACATTCAACAGGTGGAGTTTGAAAGTGTAATATCACAACTAAAAAGGCATTGCAGGAGGGAAAAAAGTTCTTCTGTGATGGTTAATCTTCATTGTTAACTTGACTGGATTTAGAATCAATAGGAAGATAACCTCTAGTCTTGAGGGTGTTTTCAGAGAGTTTAATTAAGGAGAGAAGCCCTACCCTGAATATGGGCAGTATCATCCCATAGCTGTAATCAGGACTTAATAAAAGGAGAAAAGAGAGAAAATCAGCTGTGATGACTAATATTCTCTTTTAATATACACTAATTCTAGTGCTTCTGCTCCTCTAAAGACCCCTAACTAATACGCCAGCCAAGACCAGCATTTCTTGTCTTTTAATCTCTGGTATGCCCAAATATGAGCAGCCTTGGCCCTTCTTGTGACCATGAGCTCTGTCATGCCTTTCCTGCCCAGATGGACTCTATACTCTCACACTGTGAGCTAAAATAAATTTTCTCCCTTAAGTTGCTTTTTTCAGGTATGTGGTCACAGTAAAGACATCTTCTTCAAGATATTTCCTTGAAAAACTTAAATCAGTATGAGCTCACATGAAATATTAGTTCAATAAAAATAATAACCTCTTGAAACTCTGAGATGACATTGAAACTAACAGAGAAATTATTCAGTGTGTAACCCACAAGTTCAAGTCAAGATTTAGGCCAAAGAAATTAAACTGATTCTGTAGCATTCTATATTCTACTGCATGGATGAATCTCAAAAACCTGTGGTCACAAAGCTAGACTCAAAATATTACACACTCTATGGCTCCATTGACATCAAGCGTCTGGAAAATGTCCAGAATGAGAGATAGATGGAGCCTTAAATCAACTCCACACCTGTCCAGAGTTGAGTAGCCAGCACAGGATTCACTATTGAGGGGCATCTGAATGTGCAGCAATTCTCTACTCTACTGTGGTGTTCGTGGCACAACTCTGTAAGTTTATTTGTAAATAAAAATCATAACCTTACAGCCCACCTGACTTTAATACCCTTGATCGCCTGGCCCCCATAGCTAAGATTGGAAGAGCATTCAGCACTCAACCTAGAAGCCTACTTCTACAACAGAAGTAGAGGATCTCAACACACAGAAAGGACCCAGCTTAGTGCAGTGGAATAACAGTGAAAAAGTTAACAGATAATCCTAAGGCTCAGGGAACTGTGCAGAAGAGGAGGCAGTAAGACTGTAAGAACCTAAAGATGGGAAGGTCCACTGCTGGACACAACATTCCATTCCAGGTAGGACTCCTGCATCCAGGAACTCACGCAATGAAACTTGTCTTTACCAGACCTGCATAATGGCTGACATTACCAACATGCCCCCATAGACTAGCAAGGATCTCAGAAGAAATAATTACATGCCATGGAAACCTTAGGAGCTAGGGCTAGAGAGATGAAGGGGGAGTGCCCCTATCAGTGGGTCTGCCCAAGGAAGGGTCACGTCACTTGGTGTGCCACAGAGACCTGAACCCCCACTAGAGCAGATGATCCAGAGGGAACCCTGGGACCCATAGAAGTAGGCAGACAGAAGGGTTGGAGGGAGAGGGATGGTTGATGAAGGAAGAGGAGGGAGAGAAGGAAAAAAGGGAAAGGAAGGAGGTGGGAAGAAGGGCAGGGATAATTACTCAATATGTTTGTAAACCTAGGAAAAAATTTAAAAAATTAAAATACCATAACCTTAGAATAAGACTTAGAATAAGACTTAAAATAATTAAAAATAAAAAATGAAATAAAAATATGTTAAGGATTACGGTTAGGGAGGGAGAGGTAAACTTGGGCAATATATTGAGAACTGTTGACAACGACTGATAGATAATATAAGATAGATAATGTTGCTGATAAATTCATAATCAAACAGTTTAAGAGGGAACAAGGAATTTTAATTCTTTCTTACTATTGTCCAGTCATGATTTTCAGTCTAGCTTAGTAGGAGAACTCATACCAACGTCAGGGACCAAGGAAACTGGCCACATCATATCCACAGGATTGAATAGAGGAGTAAACCTCACTGGCCAGGTAGCATGTCTGTCCAAAGAATGCCAACTCCCTAAATCATCTCTTTCCGTCTTATCCACCTGGTCTGGGAAAAGTTTCATCCACCATGTGCTGGGTCTTCCCTCATCAATTAAACAATCTCCTGCAGTATTGCTCAAGGAAAAACTCAACTATTCTTTACAAATGTGTCCAAAACTTGAGCCTTTAATTGTTAAGTTGACATCTGTAGCTGACTACCACACTATTCTTATGTTTATTTATTCAGTTCTATATTTTTGCTGTCAATATAATTTTTTAGTCATTAGAGAGACACAAGGTGCACACATGTGTGCTATGACTTATGGGTGAGATCCAGAATCTAACTAAATCCTATTACTATATCACTGAAGAATATGACCATCCTATACCCCAATCCTGCTTAGCAACCATTACCTGTCTACAGTGCTTCAGGAGGGAATGGAAGTCTCATGAGCTCCTACCCAAACCATGACATGTTGAATTAAAGTTTTAACCAAATTTCCATTATATGCTGAGGGCTAGTCCCACTACTAGAAATTCAATGGTAAATGAAGTCCTGTACACATGAATTGTCTTTAGGCTTTATATGGTTGTTTTATTTCTGCATCACTCTAAGTGCTGCCAGCAAGAATATCTTTTCTCTGTATCTAAAGTACAGGCCTACAGCAGATAAGACTATATACATTCCATGGTGGTACCTACAGTTGCCACTAGGTCACATAGGAAGGGACCCATATTCTATGGTGAGGTAGAAGACTTCAGCCCCCACTTGTTCTCCATGTGTTCACTGTTGACAGGTACTCGGCTATCTTGCCTATTCTCTAGCTGCCCTGGGGTAAATGAGAGGAGTTTCTCTGACTTCTAGAGTTAAAGTGTGAAGTGTGTTGCTTCTGCCTATCAACTCCCAGCTTGATCTAAATTGGCCTGGAGCTCTTTTTTTTTTTTTTTTAAATCAAGTGAAATACTATATCAGCTTTTCAGATGCCTTATTAAAAAGAGAAAAGAGAAGATTGGAAAGCTTGCTGGATTAATATTAAAATGTTCAAGGGCTTCTCTAAGCTTTTAATCATTCCTATACAACAAGTTCTTTATGCTAATGATGTAATGATGTTTAACAAAAATAGGGAACACTCAATCTGGTCTCCAAATCAAGAATATCAAGAATTAACTGCATAGCAAATCTGTGGCTCCAAAAGAAAAAAAAAAAATCCTACATAGCCACAGCTTGTGGACATCTTTCTGAAATAGCATAGAGATTAGGAAAAAACTCTCCATAATGAGGGTGCACTCTCCATGTGACCATGTCTTGCTAGAAGAGTCTGAAAGTGTGTTGTTCCACGTGATGATGCCACCTGCCTAGTAACAAGGTGGGGTGCAAAAACTGCAGTAACATTTGATCTGCAATTTTCTGCTAAAAACAGACATTCCCTTCTGTGCTTCCAGGTCATGAGGATATTCTTGTGTTCATGATCACACACAGTAGAGAGCCAGTCTTTGTTTTTCTCTCCTGGATTATGATTTTCCTAAAGCTAGGCATGGGCAAAATGCCACTAATACCACTGGAAAGCCCTTGCAGTGATGGTAGTAGGGACAGGAGAGGTTAGGGGACAATTGAGCTTACAAACTAAGCCACAGTAAAGCTGCAAGATGAACACAGCTTTTGGTGTTTATTAACTCTTTTCATCCTGAATGCTCTTCTTCAAAATTGACAGCACAAAGCACAGAGGCCTTTTCATCAATCCTAAGTTTCCAAGGAGAGTGTCTCCATCAACACCAACAGCATCTCTACCAACAACCCCAATTCCACCAACAGTGCCTCCACTGGGCCTTCTTCTGGACCTTACACAGCCCAGCCGCTGTCCCTGCATTTCCACTTGACTTGCAGACAGCACCCAGGCTTTTATTGGCATGCTGACATCTGTGAGGATGGAGTAGTATACATAACATATTCTAAACTCAGAGAGAGAGAGAGAGAGAGAGAGAGAGAGACAGAGAGAGAAAGAGAGAGACAGAAGTAGTCCTCTCCTGTGATAGCAAGAGCATTGGAAAATAAAACTGAAGGGCAAAGAAAAACTGGTGTGATAAAAATTTAAGACCTTTGATAGTGATCTACTTGGGTGGTGATATAAACACATACAACACATATATGACAAGTGTATATACATTACCTACATGCATATAGTTTAAATAAAAAAAACTCATGTTGGCTACTGTTGCAGTCAGCCTGCAAGGTTGCTGATAATGACCATCAAGCGGCTTAAGGGAACAAGCGGTTTATTCTCTTACGATTTCTGGTTACAGTTCTTAGTCCAGCTTGACGGGAGAGCACGCACCAACACCAGGGCTGAGGCAACTGGTCACACCATCACTGCATAATGGCTGAGAAGCTCTCTGTGATTTATTCAGGGCCTAATCCCACCCACCATGGGCTGGGTCTTCCCCAGCAGCTAGACAATCTCCTTCAGGTTTGCTCTGGGCTTAACTAAACCATCAACTCTCTACAACTGTGTCCAGAGCTCAAACCCTCAACAGTCAAGTTGACCACCTGTTTTTAACTATGACAGCTACTGTCCAATTAATATAAAAATGGAATCTCAGGCTAGTGGTACATTGAACCATCCAAACTCTTGAACTCCCCATGTCAAGAAGAGGAATACTTATTTTTTTAAAGCATGTTAACAATTGTTGGGCTTCTATAATAGTTGAGTTTATTCTTATTTGAAGTTCTGATCTATTCATGTAGGGGACACAAACTTCTTTTGGTATTTCTAGTTTTTGAAATCTGGAAGAATCACACCCAAGTTAATAAACTCAAGACTACTAAGTCTTGAAGAATGTTTGTTTGTGAAAAATGTCTCACACCAAAGAACAAATTATATTCTCAGATTTCACAACTTACGAATCATGCAAATGGGGCTGGAGAGGTGGCTCAGGGGTTAAGCCTCTGCCTTGCAGGCAGAAGGTCCTGAGTTCGGTTCCTAGACCCCACGTATAGACGCCGGGCGGAAGCGGGGGCGGCCTGCATTTCTGGTCCTGGTAGGGCGGAGCCTGTGAATCCCAGGGCAGAAGGAGATGGAGGTGTCCACGGTGGTTCCCGATTCGTCCGTGGTTCTACACACACACATACACATATGCGCACGCATATACACACACACACACACGCACAATTGAAAAAATAATAATAAAAAATTAAAAAAAAGAATCATGCAAATGACCCTGATGGACAAAAAAAAAAAAAAGATTTTGGATTGTGAATCTGTATTGCAACAAATTTATCTTGTAACATTAGTACATGAATTAGATAACAATGGCTACGGCTTCCCAGTTGCAGCTTGAGACATATAAATAAATCCGAACTTTATTGATAGCAGGAACAGAGAGCCCTAATCACTGAACTCTGGCACAGTCTGGCTTGTATAGGATAATGACCCATCTCTACATTCATAGCAACAATGTTATTCATCATAATTCACATTAAAAAAGAAAGGAAGAGAACTCAAGTCAAGCTAATGGAGGAAATGTGTGAAAGTGATTGGACGGGTAAAGCTCTGCATGCAGCTAGAGGTCCTAATTGATTACATTGTGCGGCAAGTGAGCCTCCTGCCCTGGACCTCAGATCTTCATCTAACTACATTTCAATTGATTTTCACTGATAGTCTTTTTTTTAATGTCTCGGACTTAAAGTACTAAACCAATAAAAGAATAAAAGACCTTGCAATTACAGATTTCAAAATATAATATCCAAGCAGAACTTCCATTGAATAAAACAGCAGACTGGATATATATAGTTCACAAGCCACAGCCCGCAACTTCGGGATGTTAATTAAAAAAAAAGCCAAGACTTGGATTTATGCATGCATTGAAGAGTCCAAAGTGAAACCTATCTAATAAAAGGTTACCCATTTAGTACCTGCATTTTTAAAAAATTTGTGTTTGCTTTGTTTGGCGTGACACAGGAAATATAGGGCAGCATGGCCTCAAATTCACCATTTCTTGCCTCCATCTCCTGAATGAATGGATTCAGGTATACACTGTTCAGCTACACATATTTTTTTAATTTTTAATTTTTATTATTTATTATTTATTCAATTGTGTGTGTATGCATGTGTGCACGTGTATGTATGTGTGTGTGTATGTGTGTGCGTGTGTGTAGAACCACAGCTACACATATTTTATGGAGTGTAATTATATTAATTATTCCATCTATAATTAAAATTCTGTGAAATTAGTAATGGGTTTGCTAACAAATCAGATACTTAACTACCGGTTGAAGGATATATTGGATTAACTAGGATAGGAAAACCTCAACTCTCAGAATAACAATGTTAAAAGAACTTAAGAGTAAGGGTAAAAACCATCAATGTCATAGGTTTAAGGTTAACTGAGACCCAATAGAGATTATCTATTTAAACTCTACATTTATAAGTGTGCACTTATGATATACCAGTGTAATAAAGATAATGGGAATGCTTATCACAGCCAAAAGGTTTCCTTATGGTCACTCCAGTTCATCTCACCTTCCATTTGACCTCCATATCCAGTAAATACTCACTCATTTCTATTTTCATATATTACTTGGCATTTTCTACCATTTTATATAAACACAATCATATGGTTATGTATTCATTTGATCTGGTTCACTGATTATTTGTGATCAAGCCATGTTACTTTATTTACAAAAATTTCATTTCTTAGCCCTCAAAACACGAGGCAAGAAAAGCAAGATCTGAGGCCACTCTGAGATAGTAAGATCCCTGTCACAAAAATATTTTACTTATTTTCACTGCTAAATAGTATTTCATTTTACAGATAAATATCAATTTGTTTGCTTCTTTATCTGCTGATGGGAATTTGAATTGCTTCTAGATCTTGCCTCCCACAAATAGAGCTGATATGATCCTTTATGTGGCATTCTTTGGTTATTTACTTTGGAATTTAAAGGCAGGGTTCTTTGCTAGATATAGATTTAATTATTTAGAAAACTCTTAACATAGTGTATGAATGAATGAATATCAAAAGTGGTATTCAGGGGCTGGGAAGATAGTTCAAAGGACTGCTTGCTGTAGAAGAATGAAGAGTTAAATTGGAATCTCCAGCACCCACCAAAGATAGACATGGCTGTGCTTCCCTGTAATTCCAGAGTTGTGGGAAGAGATGGGTAGATCTTGGGAATTAATGGACCAGCAGCTTAACCAAAATGGTTACCTTGCAGTTTCAGTGAGAAACTGTCTAAAGAAAATAAGGCAGAAGAGGAAACATAGGCAAACCATACCTGCACACACACATGGATACATGCATATCCACTACATACACACAAAAAGTCTATCAAATTATTATTCAATCTATTAGAAAAAAAAATTTTCAACAGAGGAAACGAGGCTTGTTTTAAGGTTAGGTTTTCTTTGTTTTGTTTTTAAACTTTGCTATCTGAAAATAAAAGTAAAATTGACATTATGTGAAAAGAAAATAGGGCTGGCAGGTAATTAAGGGATTAAAACTCTAGTTATGCAAGCAAAAGGATCAGAGATCTGATCCTAGGTTCCAGGTAAAATGCTCAGCATGTGTGGGTTGGTGCCTCACCTGCAATTCCAGCCTTGGAAGGTAGATCCTGGGAATCCATAGAGCAAGCTGGATAGCTAGACCAACTCTGTCAGTGAGCTCTAGTTAGACACCCAGCCTCAAAGAAATAAAGTAGAAGAGCAATCAGGGATAATTCCTGCTATCATTCTTGGCCCTACACACACACACACACACACACACACACACACGCACGCACGCACGCACGCACGCACGCACGCACGCACGCACGCACGCACCCACACTCATCCATCCACATGTAAAACAAGCATACATCCATGTAAGCAACTGATATACATAAAGACATGAAGTGCCCCTTCAAGTGCCTGACTTGTTACTGCTGTTATTAGAAATGTAGAGATTTTTTTTCTTATTACTGTTTCTATACTCTGTTTCAAATGTTTAGTCATTAGATGATGTTACTACTTTGAAAAATGGGCTCTAGCCACAAGAAGCAAGTCCCTTGGGACCTTTTGAAGGTTACATTGAGTCTCCTTTCCCACTTGATTCTCATTTTCTCTCTCCCACTTCTGATTTGCATCTGTCATGAGATGGCCTGCTCACTTTGTCACACCCCTTCCTGCCACAATGGACTCAATCCTCTGAAACTATGAGTTAAAATACGTAACTCCTCCCTTAAGATTTGCTTTTGAGGTGCTCAGTTACAGTGACATGAAATAATGTTAAAAACATACAAATCCTTCATTATATGTGATTTATAAACATCTGCTCCCAATATGTGTCTTCCATGATTAATTTCTCCCAGGGCATTCTGGTATATGGTTGGCTGAAGTGTAAGATAGTACTCTCACTATGGAAAACAGTACTGATTCACTTTAAAAAACAAGTAAGCAAACAAGCAAACAAATAAACAGAACTACTACATGATCCAGTGCTAAGTAGTATGTAGTAATTCCAAGCATTTCAACAATTTGTCATCTGAATGCCAAGGATTTATGTTGTGGTAAAAACATGAAAGACAATGGTTCTCCCACAAAAATGTTATAACTTGTCTGAATTCATATATGGAAGCTATTGGCTGAACCACTGGCTTCCAAAAAGCATTCAAACTCAAGATTTTCACAAGATAAACTGAAAGTCACAGAGACTGATCTGTGAGACTTTAAGCAATCTTACAAACCATCAAGAGATAAGCATCTGGTGGATCCACAAGGCATTTATCAGATTATCTCTCCCAATCACCTCTCATGGACTTTATATTCATGTAGGTCTGCTTTCATCCTAATTGTGCAACCGGACTTGGAAAATTGGATGTTAAATGAAATTACAATTCACTTTATAATGCTTAATGTACTTTGTTTATCATCTTTGTATCTCTTGTAAGATTTGTCCTCCTATCCCCCTCTTTATTTATTTCATTCATTATTTATTTAGTGTGTGTGTGTTTGTGTGTGTATCAGAGGGCACTGTATGCCCCTTTGAGGACCAAGGATGACTTCAGGAATCATCCTGAATTGCTTCTATTTCCTTCTTGTTTCACTCTGGGATTTCCCAAGCTCCACCCACCAGAGTGGGAAGTGCAAGCTGCCACCATTTCTTCCTGATGTTTTTACATGGGACCTGGGATCCAAACTTAGGACTTTCTGCTTGTGAGGCAGAAGGTCCTGAAGGACTCATCTCTCCAGTCCTATCTCCCCTCTCTTTGAACTCTGCATTTAATAAGTAAAAGAATCTCTTCCTATTCCAACAAGCTATGTAACTCATGAAGTTTCATTTGATCCTCTTATTTTTTAATTTAATTTACGTGTGTGTATGTGTGTGTGTGTGCGCGTGCGTGCATGCGTGCATATGATGTATATGTATAGATACATTCATACCATGGTGTATATGTGGAGGTCAGAGGAGAATGTTCTGAAGTTGGTTCTCTCCTTCCATCATCATGTGGGTTCTGGGGATTTATTTCAGGTAATCAGGCTTGTGCAGCAAATGCTTTTATCTGATGGATCACCTTGCTGGCCCTCATCTCCTTATTTTAAGCACATAAAAGTAGTACTGTCACTATATACACATCCAGAAGACATGATATAAGTGTGCTGATGAGAGATACTTGTGCTATTGTATTTGCTGCAACCCTCTGCCCCACAGCTGAGTTACAGAATCAACCTAAGTTGCCCATCTATGAATGAATGAAAAAAGAAAATGGTATGTATATAGGCTAAACCCTAAAAAAGAAGGAAATCTGCCATTTGCAGCAACATGGATGAGCATGGAGACATTATGCTCAGTGAAATAAGGCACAGAAGGACAAATATCAGGAGATCTCACACATGGAATCCAAAGTTGTTTGCTCAGATAGTAAGATGGTTAAAGGGCACAAAGTTCCAATTAGGAAGCATACAATTTATTATTATTATTTATTCAATTGTGTGTGTGTGTGCGTACGTGTGTGTGTGTGTGTGTGTGTGTGTGTGTGTGTGTGTGTGTAGAACCACGGGCGAATTTGGGAACCACCATGGACTGCCTCCACCTCCTCGTTTACTCTGCCCTGTGATTCACAGGCCCCCACCGCCCGGCGTCTATACGTGGGGTCTAGGATCTGAACTTAGGACCTACCGCCTGCAAGGCAGAAGCTTAACCTGTGAGCCACCTCTCCAGCCCCAGCAAGCATACAATTTTTGAGATTTATTGCACACCATGGTAACTGTTGTTAATAATGTATTATATATCTCAAAGGCTCTTACCACATACACAAAAGTATAGCATAAACCATAAATACAGTGTCTATTTCTCAATTAAAAAACTATTTTTTTCCCAGAGTGTGACACATTTTTATTCTGATGAAATACAAACTCTCTCGAATGAGTGTTGGAAATGGAACTCGTGGCTTCATGTGTCCTCAGCAAGTATTCTATCACTATCTATATCTCATCTTGAATATACCATTTGTGAAATGGTATATTCAAGATGAGATAATCAACATGTACAAATGGAGACGATAAGTTTTCACTGATTTTTCTCCATTACTTTTCCTTTTATTAAAAAATAATCTATTTTGTTCTCATTGTAGATTTTTAAAAATGTGGTCCTATTGTTGAATCTAAACCCAGAGTCTCCCACATACTAAGCATCTCTGAATGAGTCCCCAGCTCTTTAGCATTTAGGACATGAGTTAGAACACTGTTGAGCTCATTCATCCTTTTCTGTATAAGCATCTGTGCTGTAAATTTTCTTCTAAGTCCTGTGTTGGTACATCCCACAAGTTTTGCAATGTTTTGTTTTAACTTTTAATTCATTCTTTTATTTCCTTTTTGATCAATCTGTTATTTAAAAATATTAGGCCTCAAAATAGTTGGGGATTTTTTAAACACTTTATTATTTCTAATTTATATTTATTTATATTTATAATTTAGTTTATATATTAATTCTATTGTGGTCTGATAATATTTTGATTTAAATCCTTTAAATATACTAGAACTTGCTTTATGGTACAAAATAGGGATGACTCTAGAAAAATTTATGTAGATCTATTTTTGGTATTAAGATTGTTTCTTTTTAAATAGATATCAGTTATATTGAGTTGACTGATAGAGTTACTAAAATAGACTTTCTCCTTATTGTTTATTCTTCTACCAATTATTGAGAATGGGATGCTGAAATTGTCAATTATAATTGAGCACTTCCCTAATTTTCTGTGCAGTTCTATCTGTTTTCCTTCTTAGATGTAAACGAATAAACATTTAGAACTGATATGTTCTCTTCATGGACTGACCCCTTTATCATTATGAAATATTTCCTTACTATGTGATGATATTCTCCATTCTAAAGCCTACCTATTCTTTAAAATAGTTAATTTTGTATACTTCACTATTATATGTGTCCTATTATCTTTTTATCTTTTTATTTAAGTGGGTGTCTGACCCAAAGCATATCATTTATATCCAAGTACATAATTCCTGTCTTTTAACTGGATGTCAGTATGATTCTGAAATAGCTGGGTCTGGCTCCATCATCTTGACGTGTAGTTTCTCTTTGTTCACATGTACTTAGCTCATATTTTAATTGTTGCTATTGTTGTTGCTGTCCTTTTTCTTAGTACATTTTTGGATTGAATGAATATATTTAGGAATGTGTGCGTTTGAGCTTCCATTTTAACTCATTTCTTGACTTATAAGTTGTATCTGTTACTTTAGATTTATAGGCTGTTCAAATAAATTGGTGTAAGATTCTTACATTTTTCCCTTTATCAACAGCAATTATGATATACCTTGAATCTTTTAAAAAGTAGCTTTAGGGGGCTGGAGAGGTAGCTCAGGGGTTAAGCCTCTGCCTTGCTGGCGGAAGGTCCTGAGTTCGGTTCCTAGACCCCACATATAGACGCCGGGCAGAAGTGGGGGCGGCCTGCATTTCTGGTCCTGGTAGGGCGGAGCCTGTGAATCCTGGGACAGAGTAAACAAGGAGGAGGTGGAGGCGGTCCATGGTGGTTCCCGAATTTGCCCGTGGTTCTACACACACACATACACACACACACACACACGCATGCACAATTGAATAAAATAATAATAAAAAATTTTTTAAAAAGTAGCTTTAGAGAGAATTGGAAGTATTTAGGAGATATATAGGCCTACTATGGTGACAAAACCTACCTGCTTATGAAATTTTCCATTATGGATGGTGTGACAGAAAATTGCATCCAATCCTGTCCGAACTTATCTGAAGGCTCAACTCCATTGTTACAAGTAGTACTTCCTTTGGCCTTGGGTGGTTCCCACATGTTGATCCACAGGTCAGTATCAGCAAAGGTTCATAAGATCCCTTTGCCAAAATTTCTTCCTTGATACCAGCTTCCTTTATGTATATAAGAAGACTGCTGAACTCTACTCAGATTTCCAGTCTGTATGAGTTGGCTATGAGCAGGGACAACTGCAGGGTTGAGTTCATTTGAGTTCCCATCTTTCGGAGATTACTGTCTTTAACTGCTTGATATCAAATACTCTGGAAATCACTATATCATATTATCATATAATTATCCAGTATTTATATCAGGTGAAAAGATAGGTTAGATACCTGCATTTATTGAAGATTTTACAAAACTTTATGTACAGAATATTCAATTAATGTGAGAAAGTGAATGGTAATTTTTCAATTTTAGAAATAAAAATATATAAAAATTAGAAGCAAAATCTACTTTGAGATAAGTAAAAGGTCTTATACACCAACAAATTCTTCATGTAAGAAAACCCTCAACTATATTATTTTAGCAATACCATGTGTCACTCACATGACCTTACCATATATTTAACAAATGAAAACATATACTGAGTTTTCAGATTTGGGTTTACTTATGTAGATCTGCAAGGAAAGTCTTCATAAGCAAAGGAATCTTTTACAGCTGTTATAGTACTATATAAAATCTCCAAAAAGCTCTATCTATACCTTTATGTAAAGAATGAATGTATTTATTAAATTAAAAACCATGAAAACTTAACAATGATTTGCTACAATGTTTCAAGTGAAATACTTTAAAAACAATTTACAAGAAGCTTTATTGGAAAATAAGGTCAAGATGGTACTACTGGAGCATAGGAACAAAAGCAGCACTAGAATTAGAGAGGAAACCAGTCTCTGATGGTATGGTCCTAACAACTACTGTGAAATTCACCCTGTTTTGAATGATGTGTGAGCTGAAGGAACAATGGGAACCTCTGTTCTGCTCATCAGAACAAACAGTTTGGATGAGGCCTAGCAGAGAATCAGACCCCTCACCAATCTAAGCATGGAAGAGTATTTTCCCACACATACCTTTTCTGAATGAGATTTCATTTTTTCTCCTACTTGTGAACATTAAGGAGCTAGGCAAAATGGCCAAGAGTCAGTTTATGTTTTTTTAGAATGTCTGTGAACACTCTCAGACATAAATGCATTGAACTGAAGCCATTTCATAACTTTGCTATATTATAATTATATAATATAAGCTATGAGTGGTTATACTTGCAATAGCTATAAGCCTTCAAAAGTTAGTGAACTGAAACTGACCTTGATCGCTGACTCAGATCATACAGCACAGGGCAGTACCTGCTCCTTTGCCTGAATTTGCCAGCCTTTGCTACAACAGCAATCAATTTGCTGTCTTGATCTCTCAAGCATAGCACACATTTTTTTTGATCTACCATTAGGCCGCAAACTTGTGGCCTAATTAAATTACTAAAGAAAAAAAGCACTCTGGAATTCTAGACTTTGGCAAGAGGGAAAACTTAACATAAATATTTGAGAAAGTGAGAAAATGAAGATCTAATCTCCATATGTTCAAAGTTCCTGTTAAAAAGAAATTAACTTCCAGTTGATTGCATTTTTAATCAGAAAATAATACAAACAATCTTGCAGCATGATAATCAGATTCTAAACATAAAATGTAGAAGGGACACAAAAAAAGGCTTCAAGAACAAGATCAGTCTTTGTGGCGGGTGTGGACAAATACAGAGTTTGGGTCAGAGGGTCATCAAAAAGGTCTACCAGGGTGTGGGAGTTACAGAGGGAAAGCTGTGGTAGGGCAGAAAAAAGGCTTGATTTAGAGAAATAGAAAGCAGGCTGATGCAGGGGCTGGGGGGGGGGCAGCGGTAATTATAAGGTGGGGGAGATGAAAACAAGAAAAAATTAAGCCAAGTAAACAAAACAAACTAATAGTGAGTTGTGTCCTGTGTATAATTTTTCCCCTAATGAGTGATAAAAGTCAATGGAAAAATGAAACTACTACTATTAAAAGACAGATAATACTGTATTACACTGAAGGAAAGAGGGAAAGCAAGCCTATATTTAAAGTGATTATAAAAAAATAGGCTTTAGTAGCACAACATGCTCATAAGTGTCTAGAATGGTGAAAAGCAGATGTGAAGAAGAGATGAGAATAAAAAAGATTAAAGGAAAATGGTTAAAGCAACAGAGCGGATCTCATCACATCCCCCTACATAGAATACTGTGTCCAAGAGCATTTCTCAGAAGCTCTAAGTCTCATAACCAGCCCCCCTGCTTTTAAAGAAATGTTGCAGGTGTTATAAGTCTAAGAGTATGATCCTCTTTTGCTTGAATTTAAAGTACTTATTACTGGATCATTAACTGAGCAACTAATCATACAGTGCCTTAGGGTGATTCTTTACCATTTAAGTTATGCAGATGCCTCTGTGCCTCATCTTTTCCAAGCAAAGCTTGTTGAGTTGATAGAAGCAGTTTGTGAGTTTCCTTCAGTGTGAAGAATACATTAAACATTCAATAAATATTTAGTGATTTTACAATATGAATATATTCTTCAAGAAAATCATCACAGCACCATGTTAGAATTACTAAGTTCTTATGTGAACATCCTCTTAACTAGCAAATTGGGATGTAGACTTTGAGGAAAGTATCAATTACACAACTAATTTTCTTGGTGCATGTGTTCCTGTGTTTGTACTAGAGGGCACTTGTGTGTGTGTGTGTGTGTGTGTGTGTGTGTGTGTTGTGTGCGCCTGTGGGGAGGCTGAAGGACCACATCAGGAATCATCCTTGATTGTTCTACCTCCTTGCTGGGATTTCCCAGGCTCTGCCTTCCAGGACCAGAATTACAGACCACTGTTATTCTGATGTGGGATCTTGGGATCAGGATTCAGATACTTTTGCTTGTGAGGCAAAAGCTTTAACCCCTGGGCCATCTCCCCAGCATATTAGCTACTTTTATAGTGCAAAAATATGACACAAGAGAATATAAGGCCTTAGCTGTTGCTAGCAACTCTGCCCAAATGAACTCCACAAAAGGCATTTGTTTTGCAATGACTACCGTAACCATAATGGAAAAATGTACCGTAAGGCTTGTTCCTTGAGGAGCTAAAGGTCCAGTCATCTACTTCAGTTGTGATAATCATCATTTTCAGAATGATGCAGTGTCAGTCACATAGTGGAAAAATAGGAGGAGGATTCCTCCATCTGACTCCCAGCACCAGAACTTCTTACCTAGGCTCAAAGTACCATAGGTCTCTAACCTCAATTTACTTATCTACAGAAATGTAATATTTTCTGCCTTTTTAGTCCTTCAAGAATTACTCAAGTTAATGTCAATGGAGTGTTCTCTACAAAATATAGTATGTCAGGATAACAAACTTTTAAACTTTAAAATAAACTTTAAAACGTCATATGTGCTCAGAGGCTGTTGTGGCCATGCCTGGTACTGGTAGGCACTTGGTCATTTGGTGAAGAGGATCAGGCTTGTTAGGTGAATTAGTCTAATTCTGTGGGATCCCTTTCCTCTGGGAGACAAGTCTCTAATTTAAGCAACACTCGTTTAACAGAGCTTACTTGATAAATGTAAGAAGTACTGGTTAAGGAAAGGTCTAGGGAGTGGCAAGAATCTAAGAGTAAAAAACATTACTGCATGCCTCTTCTCCGAAGTGCCCAGTTCAGACAGCACCATAGAGACCCAACTGGGGATTATGGCCTTTCAAACCAAATGCCCAGGGTGAAAAAGGTTCCATTCCCCTCATGGACCAGGAAAGTGGTCTAACAATACTGGTGTTATCAAGTCATTCTTATTAATAAAGAGGTATCTTACCTATACTATGTGAATATTAATTTATAAGGACCTGGAAAATTATGAACTATCTTTAATATAAAAACCACACTGAGGGGCTGGAGAAATGGCTCAGGGTTAAGACTCTGCCTCCCAAGCAGAAGTCCTGAGTTCAGATCCCAGGTTCCATGGAAAAATGCCTGGCAGAAACAGGATTGGCCTGTACTTTTGGCCCAGAGCAAAGCAAAAAGGAGATAGAAACAATCCAGGATGATTTCGGAAGTCATCCTTGGTCCTTCACAGGGACCTCTGAAACACACCCACACACACATGCTAAATGTTAAAAAAAAAAAAAGAACTTTTGATACATTTTTGATAATTTAGAGGACAGTTTAACCCTGCCTCTTGCTTCAGAACCTATGTACATGATTCTATGGTACTTTAATGTCTCCCATTAATAGTTTTATAAATTTCCCAATATTGATGTCATCATATCTTCACTGAGTTAATTACCTGACAATATGGCCTCAATGATTAAATCTTTGATTATTTTGCCTGCTTTTTTTCATTAGTTTCTAGGTAAGTAGAATATTACCACATTTTTCAATTTTCACATGTAAGTGTGAATGGCACAATTTGTGTGTGTGTTTCACAACTATGTGGGAACACATGTGTGAATGGGTTTACTGCATTCATGTTTATTGAGAGTAGGTATTTAAGTCAAAACACAGAGTTTGCCTATGGGGCTAGTCTGGCTAATCAGCTTACCCTGAGGATTCCCAGTCTCAACCTTCTAAAGCTGGAATTACAGACTGGCTATCATAAACACCTGCATTTGACATGGAATCTGAGTTTCTGAATTTTGGTCCTTTTGCTTATGGGGCAAGCACTCTTAAGAGCTCAGCCACCTTCCCAGTTCATATTACCACACTCTGGAAATGACTCTGGGACGCACTATTTAATTTTAACTAAACGGAGAAGTTGTGCACTGGAAAGTCATGCTCTACAGTTACACCTTGAACCTAAAGTGTTGAGGGCATTCAAATTTTAAGACAACAGACTTCCCAGATAGCTAAGAATTATCTGTTAAATTCTGCTGCCAAAAGAAAATGTTTTATACACTATCACATTTGCTAGCTACAATGATTCATTCTCACAGTGGAAATAAAAAGCACATGATATGGCAAATCTCTTAAAGGTATTTTTAAGTTCTCTAGATACTCAAGAAAAATTGATGGAATGAATATGAATAGTGTGGCATCTTGATCTTTACCGAAATTAAGTCTAAATTTACAGAAGTAGATATGAAACTTGAAGAAGATATGTTAGTAATATACTAACTTTTTAAGGAAAAATTCTAAATAACCCAAAATGGTAGAAGCATCACAAATGTAAAAAATGTCCTGGTCTCTCTCACAGTCAGGTTTGGGCCTGACTAGAGATGGCACTCCTCCGCAAGAAATTAGTATGACATAGAGACATTTTCAGGAAGAAATATATCCTTGAGCTGGTTTACTTATTATTTGTGTCTCCAACACAAAAAGCTGAAAACTGCAAAATGCTATCAGAGAAGTCTGCTGAAATAAATGCAGAGTCCAAACAACTCAGTGAACCCTATCAATAAGGTTTATTACAGGGATCACTCCGGTCTTGCTGCGGTACAACAAACTGTGGCAGGGGAAAAGGTCATGAAAAATTCTCTCAGGATATCAGTAAAGCAAAGGTGATGTGTGCATATGTCTTTTCTATATGTGATACCCACAGATTCCTTCTCTAGAGACAAAGGGATGTGAAACATTCGTTTTGGGGGGATGGTAAAGAAATCTTTTTTTTTAAAATTTTTTATTCAATTGTGTGTGTATGCATGTGTGCACGTGTGTGTGTATAGAACCACGGACGAATTCGGGAACCACCATGGACTCCCCCACCTCCTCCTTGTTTACTCTGCCCCGGGAGTCACAGGCCCCGCCCTACCAGGACCAGAAACGCAGACCGCCCCCGCTTCCGCCCGGCGTCTATATGTGGGGTCTACGATCTGAACTCAGGACCTTCCACCTGCAAGGCAGAGGCTTAACCCCTGGGCCATCTCTCCAGCCCTGGTAAAGAAATCTTTTTGGCAGGAACACTAGAGATTCCATTCTGTGTTCCCTCTTCTAGGAAATGATTCTTTACTTAGCTACATCCTATAGTGATTTCAAATCTTGGTGGGGCTCTCATCCTATAAGCAACAGAAGACACATGCACATTTTAGTAAAAAGCCTGGTTCCATGTATATCTCAGTTGTTGTGTAACTTCTCCAGAATCTTTTACAGTGAGAGATGAGAAATTATTTTATTTTTTTTATTGCATGTGTGCCTCCGTGTGTGTGTGTCTGTGTATTAGAGAGTACTGTGTGTCTGTGGTGACTTTGGGAATCACCCTGGATTTCTTCTACCTCCTATTTGCTTTGCTCTGCTCTGGAGTTTCCCAGAATCTGCCTTCTAGGGCTTGACTGCCAGGACCAGAAGTACAGGCTGATGCCATTTCCACCTGGTATTTTTATGTACAATCAAGGATCTGAACTCAGAACTTTCTGCTTTCAAAGAAGAATCTTCACCCCTTAGCCATGTCTCCTGTTCAAGATCTGCAATTTTTACCTATGTAGTGGGGAGCAAATGGAAGGACCAAGATGTAAATTTCATTTAGGACAGTAAAACCCAGGCACATACAGATCAAATTTTAGATTCTATCGAAGAAATCTACAGTCAGTCTATAAATGTAAATCAACTCTACATTAAGCTGGCCACTGAACACAAATTTAGGGGTTCTTAGTAGTAAGGATAAATTCACTTATGGCATTAATGTGTGCTTTTTCCCCTCTGAGAGAGTAATAATTGAATTCTGCCCATTACAGCAGACCTTGCCACTCTTTTTCCTGTAGCAATTGCGTTTGTAAAAGCCAGAAGGCAGCATCGATGGTTTTCCAACTCAGACCACTAGTTAAAGATCAGTGGAGGAGGATGAGTTCAACCAGTCGGCTAGCAACTCAGGATCCACGAACCTGGATTTGTGGGGGCTGCAGTGCGTGCTAGAGAGGAGGGTTAGCTGATCCCCGCTACCACACTTGCCTTCTGCTGATATCACTTTTCTAAAGAGTCTCCTGAACCATCCCTGCACTGTCTAAAGTAGAGATCTCATGTACATTTCCATTCAGAAATATGTGCACAAAGGCAAAATGGAAAGAAAAAGAAAACTCTGATAGAATTGCAAGATCGAAGGACTACTGTCCAAATCCATAGGTGTGTTTGGTGCTACTGTCTCTGCCTTTGAAAGAACAAACAGAAAAATACTATGGTGTGTGGTGATGAAGTCAAGACAACTGCTTTAAATTAAATGCAACAAGTGGACCTTGTAACATGATCAAAACTCACCCCAGGCTTTTTCTAAATGCCAACTGCAAATGTAACCTCTCTTGAATAATGACTGATAAAAACTGCATAACACTTCATGTTACGCATTTCAATAATCGAGGGTCCCTGTGTTTCACTGTGCTCTTAGATTGCAACCCTTTCTGCTGAAGCATGGTAAAGTACACCAAAAGTGAAAGAACGCCCATTTTCAGATGGTAGACTTCTTGAGCAGCAGCCGCCTAATTGAGACTTTTGATGCTAACTTTCTTAAGACTTGCTGTCATTCATCATCTGCAGAATATTCCAACTGTTCATCTCTTGCATTTTTCCCAAAGTTGACAGCAGAAAGATGGGGGTGGGGAGAGGAAGGGCATTTTATCAAAGTCCGTGGAAATACAAGGTATTAATTATGTTAAATGAAGAAATATGGGCACTTGGTTACATTTGTGGGAAAGAAATATTTCGATCTGTTGCTGCCATCCAGCTGCCTCTCCTTGACACCCCCACGTATGTATATCATCTGCAGGAATATATCAAAGATGTGGAGAATGAGAAAAGCAGACATCAATCAGTTCTTCCTACCAGAATCTCCCTTCAAAGTCACAGTTTTTACTGGAGTGATCAGTGTTATCTGTTAGAATCAGTGCTAAGTCCTTTTTTAAAAAATGTGTTTTGGAGGCTTAGATGTTAAAGACTTTGGCAAGCCCTCAGTAAAGGCGATTTAAATAAAGGGATTTGGGGTGGAGGGAGTCCTAGTGAATGCCAAATAAAACTTTTGTGAGAATTAGCAAAGCAAGAAAATGGTATACAGAGTTGCTCGCAGGCAAAGCGAACACACAGATGCAGCTGATGTCTAGCTTTACCAAGTCTGCCAGGTATGTTGTACATGAACACAGTTATGGAGAAGGAAACACTTTTTGTCTGCCTTGATGATTGAACCAGTTTCACTAAAGCAGTGCTCGGGAACGTTATAATAACTACCAAAAAGGCATAAGGTAATAGCTTCAATGGATATGTTCACTGCATGACCAGGGAAAGGTTTCACAAGGTCACCTGGGACATTTAGAAATCTCAGAATATTTCTGTCAATATTCTTTGTTCTGATCAAGCAACAACTTTTTTAGTGCGTGGTATTTCCCTGCAGTTAACTGAAATATTTGAATTTGGTAACATAAAAGGAGTTTGAGCAAATTTATAGAAACTAACACAAAGGTAAACAGAAAATTTCTGTTACAGGACTGAGATTTGAGAATTCTTATGGTAGGTTTTCAACAGAACTATACAGAATAAGGCACAAATAAATTACCTCTGTCTTAAATAGCATGTTACTTTTCAGGCAGAAAGGAACATCCTTTTTAAAAAAAAAAAAGCAAAGCCTGAAACAAAGCACATACGATTCATGTGAAAAGACAGAAGGCATGCCTTGGGGATTCAGAAAGAATCAGAATGAAGCCAAAGGCCTTTTATTATTGCTAGACAGAGAATCCATGCAGGCCACCCTCATCAAACAATGGTGCCACACTCTCCTCCACTTCTCCGAGGGTTTCAGTCCATGTTACAAAATTTTACATCAGAGCTGTCTTGTGAATTTCATAATTTTAACAAGTCACAGAAAATATACACATAATGGACAGGTTTATTTACCAACTGATTTTAAAGTCAGAATAAAAGGACCCAGAAAGATGCTCCCAAGAAATCCTTAAAATTTTAATTCTGATTTTGTATACTATTTCTCAGAGGGGAAAAAAAACCCAGAAATTTTACTTCTGTTGATAATTTTTGTTAAAGGTAACACTTCCACACACAAGGAACTAAAAACTAAACCAAACAGGGAACATCTCAAACTGACACTGAGTATACCTTTCCTAATATCAAACCTCACTCCGCTTAATCCTTATTGAGTAATCACAGGTTTAAAAAAAATTCTAGCCAAGACAGTGAAGACTATAACTCTACATTTAGGCTTTAAAGAAAAAAAATTTATGAATAAATTTTAATTTATAAGTTAATGCTTGAGAAAGGGAAACACATATTTTTATTTGATAAATGCTAAGGTATGATTAAGAAAAGAGATTTTTAAAAATAAAATGCAAAAATTATTATCAGATAGTTGACCTTAGTATTGTTTTGTTACTAGCTTTTGCATTTAGTTAGTGTATATTAGAAGTCTAAAAGCCTCCCTCACTTTAAGCAGGGTAGACTGACTGTCCTGATGGCTGGATGGATTCCTGGAGATGCAGAGGTCTTCCTGCTTCCTGTACTGTTCTCCCTCTTCATACGAATATCACAGTCAGTTAGCTGCCTCTCTGATGAGTGGAAATTTTTATGAAGACTCTAGTGTTGAGATATTTGATACAATTAATGCAATGAGTCTAATCCTAAGGATTCACTACCTAAATTCCTAATAATTATAAATTATAAAAAATTACTGAGTTCAATAAAATATTCTGAAAAAGGTACCTTTCATGCTAAGTCTAATTTGATTTTAAAAAATGACTCAAGAGATTTACCTTGACTACATTAAAGCTGTAGAAGTTGGGTTAAAACAAAAAACAAAAAATCATGGCCAGAGTCAATTGTTTTCTTTAAAACAAGACTAAAACCCTTGAAAAAAGCATGACACAAAGGTAAAAGCACTCACATTACATTACGCGAGATGTTTGGTGGGTTCTGGAAAGGATAAGAAATCATCTCCAAGATATTTGAAGACAAGAAAAAAAATCTTTCTCTGACTGTTAATTAAAAAAAAATTAAGCATAAGCAAAATATCCATGATTAAATAAAATTTTAGGTGATTGAAACTGACTAGCATTTTACAATATTAATGCTAATGGTGTATCATAGTCTTATTTGCATGTTTAACAGCTCCCATTAAAAAGGAAAAACAGAAAAAGCTGTAGGCAGGAAGCAGAAGCAAATGGAAAACTAAAGTCACACAGTAAGGAATTGGGACAGAAGCGATATCACATCAGTGAGAAATATACAATAGCAGTTTCTAACATGGGGTCAGGAAATAAAGTAGTTAGGAAAAGTTGCAGTCTGGGGGGAAAACACTTTTAGGAAATGGCAAAATTAAAACAGAAGTAGATATGTAAAATAGATGAATGAAGACAAGGTCTTCCTGCACCAAGGGAGTTGTTTAGGAGAAACAGTGTCCGTTTGTGGCCAGCGATAATACTTTCCATTCAATAGCGTTTGCAGCTTGCTGATTCATATGATTGCAGGCTGGCGCCCTGCTGGCGAGCCTCTCCACTGAAATTAAATCCACTCTCTTCAGTTATAAATTATAATGCTCTATAAACAACACTCCCATTGGGAATGGGGAGGAGGGAGAGTGAGAGAGAAAGAGGAAGAGAAGGAGAGGGAAGAGTAAAAAAAAAAAAAAAAAAAAAAAAAAAAAAAGGAGGGATTTAAAGAACCGGAGGCAGAGCAATTCTGCACAGTCCACTCACTGTTAAATGTTCTGCTCTTCTGCAACAAACAAGGGGTGTAGGTCTCCACAGACAGCACACTCCTGCTGTAATTCATACACTGTTTGATGTAGAGCCCAGAAGGAAAGTGGGATAGTAATGTGAGTCTAAGAGGAAAAGCACTTAGGAATCAATGAGTAAGCAAGGAGGAGGAAGGGACAGAAGATCTCGTACATAGATTTTTTTTTCAAATATGTTATGGAGTATATCTTTGGAGTCTCTAGGGAAAACCAAAATGAAATAAAATTCTTGAATTCTATTTAGATAAATTAGATCTTATGCAATGGGCATCTTTTTGATACCCAAATCAATCAGAGATTTTCCCCCAAGATGCACTGGGAGAGCAAAGAAACAGGAAAGCAGAGTTGAAAATAATCAATCCCAAATGGCGTAAGACAAGAGTCCAGTGAAAGATGATGTTCAATGATCTGACCACTGCAGCAGCCAGCACTAGACATGCTTGCTGTTTTATTATGAGTTATTATTTCAGAACTCAATGCTAAATTTATGAGCAATGTTTCAGTCATTTTAAAGCTGTATATTTGTTAAAATAGTTTCAAAGAACAAAGACAAACAAATAGTCAAGTAGTTAAATACTTGGCGGAGGGAGGGATTCTATCTTTGATTTGGTCTGTATATGCCAGACCCAGGGATATGAGTCTTACCAGAGTAATCTATGCTACCAAGCAGAAGAGAAACAATGACTGTTACATGCCAATTAATCTTTAAATTATTCATTAATTATAATCAGTTCCAACCCCCTCCTCCCAACAAACAAACAATAGCAGCCTTAGAAAAGCTGACCCTGGACATAAGTATTAAAAGGAAAACTAGGAGTTGGAGAGGAGAGGGCAGGAGGCAGTCAGCTCAAACAGAGTGTGAAGATGGCTTAGGACAGAGCAAGCCACATGAGTGTGGGGAAGTCCAGGAAAACAATCCCCACAAGCCAAAGGCTTTCATTTCTCTACCTCATGTTGACAGAGCAAACTCTAAGGTTTCCCAAAAGAAGTGAGATTAAAATACACCACCTTCTTTGTGAAGCCACAGAAAGCATGGGAAAAGAAAAGGTGGCCACAATTCCAGGTTTAAACTGGAAGTAATTTGACCAGACTAAATTCCAAACCCAGAAAAGAGCAGTTTAAAATTAATAACACTGATCCAAACCTTAATCAGAAAATTAGACTTGGTAACAACTTGGATTTTCCTTTTTTTTCTTTTCCTTTCCTTTTTTTTTTTTTTTTTTTTTTTAATTTGTCTGGCTGTCTGGCTGTCTCTGTCTCTGCTTTTGGTTGTTGTGCATACCAAGTAAATTATTTGCTGATAGGTGAATTTCAGCAAATGCTTTTCCTTCTTTGAATGTCGGGTGAGCTTGTTGGAAAAAGTCATTTAAGTCACTTAAAACAATCCCATGAAAAGTAAAACTCAATTCTGAAATAAGAGTATAACTTAGAGTTTAAAAAGAAATTAAATAAAGGAAACATTAAAAGACAAATGGAGCAGGATGCTCTTGGGTTGAGGTAATCTGAGCAGAGAGGGACCTGGGGGGGGGGTTTACGTTAATAAATGATTAAAAGGCCTTAACGAGGGCCTATCAGGTTGACCAGGAAAGCATTCCTCTTCCTCTACTCTCCCCGAGACCACCTTTTTTACATTTGTTCTCAATGCAGATCAATATGGTTTTCATTTAGCTGATTTCCATAATGCCATATGTGATCTGCCGGCTTGACATAGTGAAGCTGCAAAGAGCTGAAGCCACTGGAACATTCTCGCTTGCACGACTGTCGCCAGTTCACCCCATGCCTGTTACCGGAGAGCCAATATCTTTCTCCTGCTTATTGACAAATACCAGAGAAACTTGCTTCCAGACAGATGTAAAGAATGCAGCCTTGGGTGGCAAATACATGTTAAGATTCAAGCCAAATATTACCCTTTCTCAGCAGCCCTGAGTCCTTGTTGCTCCCATCTGTACTTCCAGCTTGGTTAAATAAGGGAAAACAATATTGACGAGTGAATTATTCACTTCTGAACACATGCTCTCTTTTTTTGATAAAACAATAAATCAAAAAAGAATGAGCACAAATACTTCATGATGAAGAGATATATTGCACTGGCTAAAGTTTTCCTAAAACGATATCATTCTAGTTGGCTCAAGATTATTTGACTCTGAAATTTTTTCACTAAAATTTAAAGAGATAAACATTTATTGATTTTTCACACTTGGTAAAGTGAAATACGTATTTGGCATGGGGAAAGCCACATGCATGCCCACACATCCACGGGCACATACGTGTATCATATGTAAACTTACTATACTTGTTATTCAGAACCATAGCTTGCCTATACATTCATCACTTTTCATATTAACAAAGACAATTTCAAGAAAAAGTACAGACAGGACCACATTTCTGAAATGATCATAATAAGGAACACCAAAAAAAAAAAAAAGAAAAATACAACACAAACCCAGGTATACTGGGTTAAAATGACATCCAAGCTTTAACACTTCAAAATGAAACTACATTCAGTGACGTTCCATTTATTTATAATGACTGTTACTTATTTTTTCATCTGAAACATATTAAATAATTAATATTCTGGTGGTTAACTGAAGTCCACACAAAAGCCTGGAGGGCATAGTGTCTCAAGACTGTAATGCAGCAGCTGAGGAAAGGGAACTGCAGGAGTTCCAAACCAGCTTGGGCTACACACAGTGAAATCTTGGGTCAAAAAACAGTAAGACCAAACAGCAATCAAAGTGACAGCCTAAGGCAGCAGTATTGTTCTAGAACATGTAAATCAAATCATAGATATCTGTCAAAAATCTTGAGTTCTCCTCAAACAATGAATGTGTCAAGACTCCTAAGTGCTAAAGTTTTAAAAATAGATACATCTCCAAATACTATGTTTGTTCGAATGTTCATCTTATAACCTTAGTATTTTCTCTTTTTCCTCCTGGCCACCCTTCTTTTTTTCCTTTTTTCTTCCCATTTCCAGCTAAGGGTAAGGTGGCAACAAAACAAAACAAAACAAACAAAACATCAGAGGAAAGCAGTATGACAAATATGGAAAGGAAAGGTCAGCTTGGTAGAGAATGAGGTGGTTCTACACAGATGGATATCATGTCAGCTTGCTAGGCCTTTCTTCTCTTCTCTAAATGAACAGGCTGTTGTCTCATCAACAGTTCAAAGAGACCAAAACAATAAGGCTATTTTCAGAGCAAAGACTGTCCAGTTTTGTCACTGGTGGTGGCTGTTAATTCTTTGGAAAAACAGTAGCAGATTCTATTCCTAAATGGGAAGGCAATAGTTTTCCTATTATCTACCACATCATCAAAAAACATTTTTATCATGAACGCTGTTGAGTTGACATAAATTGACAAGCCAAACAAGAAAAACAGAAAAAGGAGAGAGAGAGAAAGAGAGAGAGAGAGAGAGAGAGAGAGAGAGAGAGAGAGAGAGAGAGAGAGAATACAAAGATTCTAAAGGCATATGATGCTAATAGTTCCAGCATCCAGGAAGTTGAAAAAGGAGAATGGGAAGTTTGAGGCCAGTCTGGGCTACATGGGCTATCATGAAAAAAAAAAAAAAAAAAAAAAAGACATCCATGGTACAGAAAATGCATTTCAGGAATCTTCCTCTGTGGTTCAGTTTTTTTGGATGATGTAAGCCAGAGGATAGTATGTTTAAAAAGAATAAGCTACCATCTCCAAATTAAGTAAATAGGAGTTGTTATGTTGCACCATGGTTGGTGATGTTGGAGAGATTTCTGTGGTAGCATCCTGTAAGGACAGTGAATCATCTCTTTTCCTTCATACTCATTACAAAAAACAATGATTAAAGTAGCCAGAAACAGAGTAAAGGTCATGTTGCCTTGAGCAAGGAGGAAAAGCAAGAGTGATCGGTTGAATGTGGTGGCCATATCCCTAGCCAGAGATTCTGCTGCAAGCACATCATGTCCCCATCTACTGTTACCAAAGTTAACTCACTGAAAGACAAATGGGACCAACATGGCCCCCACATCATCATATTATGGTTAATAGGTTAGTGAAAATAGTCAAAAAGGTTCTCCTAATGTTGAAGGTTCCATTGAGAGCTAGTAAAAACAGAAAAAAAGGTAATTGCTTCCCAAACAAGCCTAATCACCTAGGTTCAGAAACTCACAACCCATACTGGGGGCAGTAGAACTAGTGTGCCCAAGGGAGATGGGGGAGGAGGGACAGTGAGGAAGGCAGGAGAATCGCTGGACACTCCAAGGCCAAACAGCCTGGCTTCTGCAGCTGCAGACACTAGCTGCAGACAAGATGCAAAGGTGAGAAATGACACCTAGATTGTGTTCTGACCTCCACACACACATACACACACTCATGTTTTACACATGTGGGGAAAAAATGATCGTTAACAACAGCCAGTTCTCTTAAAGAGAAAATATCTCTGCAAGGCTGCAAATTTTTTCCACAGTTGGTATAGCCATATCTTTCACTGCCTTGAAGGGAAACAGGACAAGATGTGGTAAGGAACCTGTAGTGCTTTGGAAGCACAGGTGTGGTCTCTACACCTTGCAAAAGATAACCTCAATATTCTATTGCCTTCACCATGTAAACATAAAAAAAGATGAGAATTGGGAGTGTGACTGATTGGTAGAGTGCTAACCCTGGGTTTCACCCTTAACACAATCATAACAGTAGCTATGAAGCTTAGACCCAGATCATCAACCCTTCTTATCTATTCCACCTCATGTGGCACGTCGTGGGCAGCAGTTTCTTAAATCTGTAGATAATTTCAAGGTATTCCAGCTCTCAAAGCCCTATCTTCTTTCTACTTTTAGCCTCTTCCAGAAGACTGGTGACGATTTCCCACTCAACCCTCTGCCACCAGAAGACCCTTGACCTGTGGCACTGTGTGGGGACTGGAACCTGCCACTATATACAGAAAACATAAGGCATTTTAGGAATAAGCCTAAGCTTTCAGGAGCACTACTGAATCTGGGGAGTTTGTGGTCTAGTCCATTGTGCTGCCTACTACCTGGAAGCCTGCATTGGAGGATTTGAACAAGTTCTTATTTATTTATTTTTATATATGGAAATAATAGGAGAAACAGAGAGGGAAACAGCAGAAGCCGCATTTGTTGCCATTGTAGTTTTAAATGACATGTTGGAAATGGATGTGAGACTCAACTGTCTAGAAGTGGCTACACAGAAATGTGTGACTTAGGGGTCTGAGCATATTTTGAACACGTGACTCTCTCCACCTTCCACGAGTCTCTCAGGAAATTTTGAGCTACATACAAATGGTTTGAACAAGATTGGAAAACCATGATCTTGAATAACACGAAGGATTTATAGCTACGGTTAGCAAGTGAGAGCTGAACTATGAGCTAAGAACCTTATTAGTAATGCTAAGGTCAACTCCAGGTCAGGATGGGTTCAGAGGCGGCCTGGTGGCTTGACATTTTGAACTTGGCCTTAACTCTACACATATCAGCAGCCAAATCTGATAATTGAAAGTTACACAAAGGCAAATGTTAAGTGTGATCCAGTGGAGAGTAGGGAGGCATATCTACTGGGGACAAGGACAGGACAGGTTGTGTTGGTTGTTTTTCTTGATTTTTCTACAGTGAGAGCAGGTAAAGTTCTGTCACATCTCACAGGATTGTTCCCACTTTTCAATCCATGTGGGTGGTAGTTATTATTTTTAATGCATTCCCACTTCAGTAAGCCATAAATAAGTTTACCTATTCAAATGACCACAATAAATGATGAGGAATAGTACACTGACCCGTAAGCAGCAAAGACCCAGAAGGCAACACTTAAAACATAAACTGCCAAGAGTAACCTGATCAGATTTCATAAATCAGAGCAACAATGGCCCCAAAGAGTGGGAAGGAGAGCTCCAGTAATTGCAGCCTTCCGTCTGGGAGCATACTGTAAAAACAGCAATAGTAAGCAATCCTCCGGACCAATCAATATACTCCTATTAACCTCCTGGCCAATTACAGGATGATTGGCTAAGCAAACAAAGAATTATTGGCTGTTTAGCTGGGACTTTATTCAGACTCCTCTCTTGCTCTGTTTCTCATATTCCATTCTGCTTTTCCTCCCCACCCCCTTTCCTGTAGGGAGACACATCTGGAAACACCTGATACTCATCTGAATCCCTGCCCACGGTACAGTCTTGTAAAATTGTTACCACCTTTTCCACAAGCAGTCTTAGTAATTAACCTCATGGTCAGAGACTTCAAAGAAAACAACTGTTGAGTTTAACCTCTCTGAGCTACTATGGATTCTTTTATGATTTTTCTTGAAACACTTTCATCCCCAGAGAGAGAATGCAGACTGATAAAATTAATGTTTATTTTAATATTTGCTTAATTTATTAAGAAGACAAGCACCTCAGACATTTGTTATAATGGGGTGTGCTCACTCCCCACCTACACCATGAGGGGGGGTATTTTAATTTACATTCCCAACCCATGTGTGCCTCACTCTGGTCTTCTACAAATTCTACTGCCTGTTGGAATCCAAGGATCTGATATATTTGACCCTCTCTTGCCCTTGTTCACAAATCTCTCATATGTTTCTCAAAACTGTTTAAAAGTTCAGAATGAAAAGTGCATGTGAAATGGATGCTAAGAACCAAAGTTGCCATTAACAATCTATTTTCATTTTGAAAATTTGCTCTCACAGATACATTTTTCTACATTAAAAGCAGAACTAATCCCCAACTCTCATGAGAATACACTACTTGCAATAAAGATCAAAATATACGACTGAGTAAGCAATACAAGTCGTCCCCAGTAATTTTGCAGCCCCAGGATTTCTGTGCAATTTATACTATGTAACGGGCATTTTACAACAGTATGTAATAACAGTAATAGGCCTGATCTTACTAGCAGAAGGCAGGTTTGCGGAGGTGTGCTAATTCCTTCAGGCCACAAAGTTCATTTAGAATCTTAATAAGCATGATTAAATATTTAGTAGATCCTGAGAACTACTGATTCCTCCCCTCTTTTTGGCCAGGGGAGGCCTTATAAAGTTGCCACTAAGAAGGATGTTGGGGTTGAAAGAATAGATCTGGAACAAAGATAACAGTTTTTATTCAGCATTCATCAATACCTTCATATTATAATGAATCCCAAACAAGCTGTAAACAACTTCTTTCCAGAAGAGGACACTTGATGGTCTGGCACCACAGAATGTGACCATTTTGCTAATGTCTGACTTCCACTAATCAAGTACATCTTGCCAACAGCACCATCCCCACATGGGCAAAAGTAAAGAAGGGCACATGGAGGTTTGTAAGCAGACAGACTGGAAGTAGATTTCTATTCAGGCACCCTATTTGCTGTGTAGAGTGGCCAGTAGGAAATAGCACCTATCTTGATGTAAAATATTGTGAGGATACAATGCAATCGTGTATATATAATAAAAAAAAATCATAACCTTGGGGCTGAGGAGATGAATCAGGAGTTAAAGCCTTTGCTTCAAAAGCCAAAGGACCTGAGTTCAGATCCTAGAGTGCAGGTAAAAACACTGAACAGAAATGGGAAAGGGCAGTGGTCTATACTTCTGGCCCCTGGAAGGTAGAGCCTGGGAAACCACAGAGTAAGGAAATAAGGAAAGAGAACACACTTCAGGATGGTTTCCGAAGTTATAGAGTACCTTCCTCTATGCACACAAAATCCTAACCTTATAGCTGGCCTGTTTTAAAAATCCAAAATATGTATAAAAATATGACTTTCCTATCCTTCTCAACCAAATGGAAGATCTGGCAAAGTTGGGTCCAAAAAACATTAAACACAAGCACAATGGAGTCCCTACAACTTAGATCTGACCAGTAGATCATCAAAGTTATGAACCCTGCACAAGAGGTTTAACAATTTATTTGGAAGTGGCTGTCCCAAAATATTTGGTACATAGTAAGTATTCAATAAAATAAATCAGTGACTCCAAATTTGAGGGAGCTTTACAAGCTGAATATTTTATCAGACAGCAGAAATGTGTGAGATGCACACAAGTATTCATGTATTTTATTCTTTTGATTTTTTTGAGTTAGGGTCTCATTTTGTTCAGCTCAAGTTAACTTTAAACTCTGGGTGATCCTCCTACTTCAATCTCTGGAGAGGTAGGATTATAGACATAAGTCAGCATGCCTGGCTCTATTCAGGACTTTTTAAGCCTTCTGAATATACCTAAAACTCCCATAGCACTTCACTTCTTATAATGTTTCTTAGGGAATTTAGTGCATCCTTCATTTTGTATGGGTATTAATATTCTTAGCCAATTTACAAATGCTTCAAGTGTGTTGAGAATATTAAAATGTCCTTAATCAGCAATTAATGAAATGGTCAGCCTGAAATAAGGCAAGGTACACAAAAGAACCCTACTTTGCTGACAGGTATAAATACTTAGCTCTACCGTGATGTAAAAAATCCACCACTTTAGCAATGCAAGTGAGCTTGACAGATTTTCATTTTTTTTAACAGATTCTTCAAATATTAAACTACCAACTTGTTGATACATAGTTTAAGGACTCTCAATATGAAGGATCCAAATAAGGGATTTGACTGTTACTCACAGTCTAGTCTTTCACTGTGTTTTGTGAGGAAACATTTTATGAAGAAACAATGGAGCATCATGGTAGAAAAGCAAGGTCTCAAATCAGAATCTGCCACCCAAGCTCAAAATATTTTCATTTTAGTTCCATTCTGAAGCCATGAAAAAAACCTAGACACTGAGGGGCAGAGCACAGAACAATTTCCAAGATACACTTTTCATTTTAGTGTATGTGATATGCATGCATGCAAGCATGCATATTTGCATGTGTGTATGTAAGACCTGAGATGAAATAGCAGGAATTATCCTGTATTACTTTTCCACCTCATTCCTTGAGGCGGAGTCTCTCAATCAAACCCAGAGTTCACTTATCTGGCGAGTCTCCTATGCTAGCCAGCTTGCTCTGGGATCTTTGTCACTATATTTAAACATTGGAGTTCCAGGAGGGCAGTCATACTCACAGGTGGATTCTGGGATCTGAACTCTGGTCCCCACATTTACTCATGAAGTACTTCAATCATTTACACATCTGCCCAACCCTGAACTGATATTTTAAACAATGGTTACTTAAAAGCAGCTTAAGAGAGACCCAAACTGTACAAGTAAAGTGACTTTGTGTCAGCACCGTACGAGCCACCTGGGATAGATCCCCTTCCTGCAAGAAGAAACAGGTTGCAGGGAAAAGTAGAAAATGGAGGTCTATCAAGATGAGAATGAAAGGGTACTTTGGATCGGAGGAACGTCCCAGAAGAAAACTGGGAAATTTGGTGGTTTCTGCAGACATGTATAAGGGGAACGAGAAAACGATGTATGTCATTTACACAAAGTTCAAATCAAGTCTAAAACTTCCTCTGCCCATCCTTGTTAAGGAATCTTCAAAATCAACATAACTCTCCAAAGAAGAAAACAATTTCTGGTCATTCTCATGGCAAAATGTATGATTCTGATTTCCGTTTAATTTTCATGGTCTTGGTCAACTTCAGTTTGTGTTGAACAGTTAAGCACAATTTTTTAAAGTAATATTAAATGACACAAGGGTCTGGTGCTACATTGTACAGTTCAATGAATTCCTGCGCAGATCAACAAGATGGCTGGATATGCCTCTCTCTGTCTGTTTTTCATCTCCAGAGTTTGTGTACTCAGTAGAGTGTGAAGCAAGCCTATCTCCTCTCCACATTCTCCCCATGGTCTTCCCCAGCCCCCTCTCTCCCTCTCTATAGCCCCTGCAGCAGAGAACAGGAACTAGAGCAAATGCTTTTGTGAATTAAGAGATCTTGTGAGCGTAAATTTGGTCAGGCTGCTCCTTTCTGCAGGCCAGACCCCACTGCTGCCCCAGGATGTGAACTGTCAGTTTGCATAGCTGGTGATGAGTTGCAGAACCATCAGCAAAGGTGAAGACGGCAGAAACAAGAAAGATTCAAGACTGGTGGAAATCATTTCACAAGGAAAATTTCAGCCATCAGTGGGAGGAAGCTTTGAAAAATGCTGCCATTTCCGAGTCAAAATGAAGGAAAGATTAAATTACTGCCGGTGAGGCGAGCCAAAGTCGCATCTCGCATCTCCCTCCAGGGAGAGTTTTGATAATGGTAAACATTTGACAGCTGGCCTGGAGTTGTTATCTTGGTCTAACAGTTGTTATGGTCGAAATGAATATTTCTGATAATGAAACAGAAAAATTTAAACACTTTTATATTCTTAAGTTTTCAAAATTATGGTGGTGAGCTAAAGAGGTTCAGACAGTTTGTCACCGAGGGCCTCCTCAGTGCAATGATGATCCCAGGCTAAGAATCTCACCAGATCCTCACAGTAGTTCCTCTACATGAAGTCATTTTTTTTTGATGGAAATGCACTAAGAAAATATCTTTAACCTTTGGCTTCTCCAACAACTGGTAAAACAATTCTGATAGCTGACGTGAAGAAATTGAAAAAACAAAGTTATTTAAAATCTTCATAAATGGGAGGCTAAAAAACATGCAGAAAACAGTGCTGTTTAATGACTAGTTTTTAAAGCTACTATGAACTGACATCAAATTCAGGCTTTCACAGATTCTAATATATCTCTATCTCTATAGGCTAAGCACTTCAGAAAGGTAACAGATTAAGTCAGGTTGAACATTTTCAACCTAAAAGAACCACTCCTGCCTACGAATTTTGCAATACATGGAAATGTAGAATGCCAGGAGGGTTATTTCCTCATGAGAAATTTGTTATCTATAGCCTAAGAAAACAATTGGAGTTATTGTGTGAAATGTTCAAAGTCTTCATAGCACCATGTCCTAACCTCTGGACATACATGCAGAAGACTCACAAGAGATGGGAGGGAGTCCCCTGCCTCACATATGGATAACTGAATGCTGTAACTTCAGAGACAGAAGTGATGCTCTGGGATTATTACAGTCTTCTTTGTGTACCTAAAGAGTATCGGACTTCTGAAATTTATACTGCTTAATATATCCTACTAGATAGGATGGTTAGTAGCAAACAAGCAACAAAATAAAACCTTAGAATTAAATTTGCTTGTTACTTCCTAAGATAAAACTGGCAGAGTTAAGAGAATTTAACAGGAAAAACTTCTTTGAGCAACTACTTGTTCAGCAACATTGAAGATTCAGACTCTGTTCTCAAGCAGTCTGGGATACAGAAGCTCAGCAAACCTGAATGAAGACACTTTCTGTAACTTACTTAAAAGACATTTTCAAACATTAAACTCTGACCAGAGAAAAACTTTATCTAAAATAAAAAAATCTACCTTTATTCTGTATTTGTGAGAAGTTAGAAATATATTATTTTTTTTACCTAGAGACCCTATCCTGCCATAATATGAAAGTATATAAATTGGTATTAAAAGTATGGTATTTCGAGAATGCTTCAAAGTAAGGTCAAACTGGTGTTAAAAACCCTACTAGCAAAGGCTAAAATAATAGTCTGGCTGCACGATTTTAAGTGCAGCTGACTCCAATTACTAAGTACATCCTAGTAATGGTTTTTATACTGGAAGAACAATGCAAGCAGGTCTTCGGGTTGAAAAGTATGTTCCAGAGAGTTTACTCACAAGCAAACTGGATAAATTATCCCAGCTACATAGGCATCTGACAGTGAGCTTCATCTTCAGCACTAAAAAGCTGAGCTCTTTAATAGCCAGAAGAAAAGAGAGAAACTCCAAACGAGAAGGAATGTTAGAAGAAAATATTTCTTCTGACAAAAATCTTATGTAATCAAAACTGCAACACCATGGAAATGGTGCTTAGGGATAAACTTAAAGAAATATTCTACTGTAGAGAAATTTGCATACTAAAATTAAAGAAAGACAAAATTCATGTTCCATCACACAGCTCCAACAAGACCATATTTTTCAGACATAGTATATGATTCCACACAGACTGCCTCTTCCTGCCTGCACTTAAAAATCCAAATCATTTTTTTTTTAATGGTGACAATCGCCAATCAACTCAGAGCACTGTGTGGCTATAAGTAACTTTTACTCCTAAGAACACAAATCTAGTTAAATACAGGGAACTTGCTAAACAAGCACAATCTGTATTTCACACAAAAGTTTATAACCACCATGGACCCTTTTGTTCTTTTTGAAAATATTTTTTCACATATATTTATATATAATGGGGGGCCAGAGGCACAAGCCATGGTGTATTTGTGGAGGTCAGAAGACAACTTGTGGGACTTGGTTTTCTCCTTCCACATTAAGGGCTCTAAGAATCAAACTCAGATCAGGCTTTGTGACAAACACCTTTTCCTCTGAGCCTTTTTACTACCCTATACTTCTATTCTTAAAATTCTAATTCCTATATAATAATATCCACTTCTGACAAGTGTTCCTCCTTACCTAAAATTTTCTAGTGCCAAAAAAGGGAAACAGTAGCTAAGATATCAGCTTCAATCATTCAGATCTGACCCTACCAATTACTAACATTTTATCCTTGGTCAAATTACTTAACCTTTCTGGGTCCTTGCTTCCTTTTCTCTAAGATGAACCTAATCCCCACCTTACAGAACTGCCGACAGGATTGAATGAGATAATGTACACAAAGTACACAGCTAGGTACTTTAGTAACCAATGTAACTTTTTCAAATGAGCAAGAGAGTCATACGTATAATAAATACCACTAAAAGGAAAGTATATGATTATAGAGGAAAGAAGGAAATGAGAATATGAGGGTAGAAATAGTCCACTTTGGTAAGACTCATCCCCAATGAAATTCAAATATTTGAGTACTTCTTTATTATAGTTAATGGGAAGATTTAAAAATCTCTTATATTCTGAAATATGTGTGACTTAACTATTCAATCTACAATATTAAGCAATCCAGTGCTACCTCCCCAATGTAAAGGACCTTGGTTGAAGAATGTAGTATTATTCACACTACAAATATTTACAGTGTAGAATATAAAGTCTCATTCCTTTTTAGGGGTGTCCAAGCTTTTGACATTGCAACACAAGGTTGTCATTTACCAATGTGCTGAGTCCATTCATAGCTATCATGGAATGCATGCAAGCATGAGTCATGAGTTGAACTCAGCTGAATGAACCAGCCCTACCATTCTGCACAGGTGAATCTGAGTAAAGAGACATGATTGTTGCAATAATAAAAAGAAGCTCTAGTAATAGGTCTTTCATCAGCTGCGCACCATACCCATTATAGTTTTGTGGAAAAAAAATCTATCTAATGGATAAAGGGCATGAAAAAGCATACTTTTTTGCTTCCTGAACATTTGCCAGGAAAACTGCAGATTAGGACAAAATCATGCATGTGATCAAACACCACATCATAAGACATTTCATAGACAAAAAATGGACATCAAAGTGTTGTGTAAGAATTGTCTACCTACTTATTCACATAAAAATCATAAATTAGAATCTTTCCAACAATATTATAATGGGAGTATTCTTTTCCCTCTCCTTTCTTTTGTGTTCCCAAGTTATGGAGATGGCCAAATGCCAGAGAACTTTCTCCAGAAAAAAAAGGGAAATAACATCATTTATGTGGCTTTCTTTACAAGTTATGACTCAGTTGTTGCAAATTATTTGATTATGCTAGCCTGTTTCTTTTTTAAAACTCTGTCCCACATCTATTCCACCTTGCTGCTATAATGATCTTCACTGCCTTAAAATTTTTCACTCTTGTCTCCGGTTCTAATTTTTACTCCAGCACTTTCCTTTCAGCCTGGTCCTAACATCCCCTGACAGTTGGATCTTCCACAACTTCCCCTCACATGTTCGCTGCTATATATTCACTGCAGACCCCTGCTCCTCCCCAAATTAATCCAGTATGTGCATGCCTTGGTGCTTTTGTTTCTTGCCAATAGTTCTTTCCTCAATCTTCACCTGTCAACATTCCACCTATTCCTCAAATTCTAGCTCAAGTGGCATCACCCTTCCCCATGAACTCTGCTCCTTTGCTAAAACTTACCTCTTCCTTCTTCATTTACAACCGTCTGTCTTATTCTACCACCACTGAAGTTTTGCTGTTCTCCATTTAATTTCAAGTAGGGTGACATTTTTGCATTTTGTTACTTTCTACATATAGCAAAGGAGTACAGCTCTTAAATCACAATGCACAAATGAAATCTAAGAAATCATCAGTGGTGGTGTTTATACCTCCATCGACAGAGACTATATGCAGGGAATCCTTTAAAGGAACTGTCTAAATTAGCTTTGTAAGGAGCTTTCTAAATTAGATTTTCTGACATGCGGTCATTATGATTTAGGCGGCAGACAAAGCTCAGAGGGTATGTGTCCAGAATAGAAAGGGGCAGCCAGTCCTTTCTTGACATGGGGAAAGACTAAAGAAGGAAGGCACATGTGTGAGAGGAAACTCCAAAACCACAAATATAGAAATGGTATTTGGGAACGTCTTTTGGTCAAATCACAGATGTCTTTAACCTTTTCACACTACTTTATAAAAGGAACAAATCAGGAAATGGGCAAAGTAAAAAAAAAATAAAGCTGTTAATATACATAAGAACATAATACATACTTTTCCTTTTTTTAAAATCTAGGGTTTTGCTATCTAATAATGGCTCGGCTGTTACTAGGTAGCCTAGTCTGACCTCAAACTTGCAGCAGTCCTCCTGACTCAGCCTTCTAAGTGCTGGGATTACAAGTGTAGATGAGATAACCATAAATAAAGACATTAAAACAGTTTAAATATCAGCTGACTGAGGTAACACATACCTGTAATTCCAACACGAGAAATAAGGATCACCTGAGTTCAAGGCCAACTTGGGAAAATAAGGAGACTCCATCCCAAAAAATCAAAATAAATAAGTCACATTACTAAAAATATAGTGAATTCAGGATGGCATGTGGAATTACAGTATTTTTTTTTTTTAATGACAAGTGAAATGGCCCAGCAGGTAAAGGCGCCTGTGCCCAAGCATGGAGACCTAAGTTTCCATCCCTGGAGTCATGTGGTAGGAGAAATGACTCCAGAAAATTGTCCTCTGACTTCCATAGGTGTGCTGTGGCCTGCTCTTGGGATTTCTGTCTCTGTTTCTCTCTCTCTTTCTGTCTAATAAATATCTTAAAATTTTTTTCTTTTTTGAAGAATATACTATTAATGAAAATACATCAACTAAACATGCATTTTCTTTTTGTCTTTTTAGGTAAAATCACATAAAAAAGAATATTTAACAAGGTATGGAAAACTGTGAAAATCCTCAGGGAAAAAAAACCCAAATAAGAAAACTTATATCATAGTTAAGTACAGATGTCAACTTTATGACTGAGGGTTAGAGCTCTGAGCATATCTGTAGATAATTAGTTAAGCCCAGAATGAACCTGCAGGAGATTGTCTAATTGATGGGTAAGGCCCAGCCTGGTGGGTGGAACTAGGTCTGGGACAGGTGAATAAAATACAGAAATCTGTTTGAGGAAGTTGGCATCCTTGTATATACGTGACCAGACATGCTGGTCTGGCAAGTAAGGACTGTCCCTCTTTCAACTGTTATGTGGATATGGCATGGCCAGTTCCCTTGGCCTTGGCGCTCATGTGAGTTCTCCTGCTAAGATGGACAAGCAATTGTAACCAGGAATCATAAGAGAAAATAAATCTCTTGTTCCCTTAAATCATTTGATGGTGATTTTATCAGCAATGTGCAGACTAACTGCAACAGCTTACTATCTTGCTAAATTCAATAGAAAAAAAAATGAAGCTGTCATATGGAATGAGAGCCAAAAAAAAAAAAAAAGAAAGAAAAAAGAAAAAAAATGTTCTAGAAAAAAATTCTAGGATTTCAATAAAGTAAAAGTCTCTTATCTATTTCAATAATATTTCTAAAATGCCTAAAACAATGACATCCACTATATTATGCATTTTTCTTTAATGTCTCACATTGTTCCTTAAATGGATCATTTACTTTGTAATAACAATCAAATCAATAGAAAACATGCAAAAATGCTTATGAAAAGAGGTTCAGAAATGCTGAAGAAATGCCTAGGAGATTAGTGTACCTCAGCCAGTGTCACATTCTCTATTAAGTCTGTCCAGCCATATAACCAAGCTACACTAAGTTTTGAGTCTGAAGCAAGTACATGAGTAACTCTCTGCTTTCCATATGTAGTCAACACTTTTATTATTTATTATTCACTGTGAAGCTGGGATTTCTAGTCGCTAATATGTTTCTGGGGTTTGAACTAAAGCTTATGGTTTTGTCACTGTGGAGTTCTGTACAGCTTTACTAATAGCCATTAGTTACTCATGGTTCAATTTAAATTAACTGAAATTACATAAATTCAATTCCTTCCTGACAATAACCACATTTGCAGTGCTCACTAGGAACATGTAGCTATTACACTGGGCATTGTAGATAGTGACACAGTCTCATCATTACAGAAAAGTTGTATTGGCCAGTGACATCTCAAAGATTACCAGTCTTACAGATCGCATCTGTCTTAATCCCAGTGTTCCATTGATAATGCTTCTGATGAAATGTCTTATGATTTCACAGCACATCAGAATAGCCTATGCACTTCTTATGCAGTCTATAATAAAGTCATAGAAGAGAAAAATGATCCCTGAGAACTCAAAGCAAATAATCAAACTGCTAAACCATCTCCTAGGCAGCACAGACCCTAACATTAGGGCTTTCTCTAGTTTGTATTGTGAATGTCCCCACAAACAAGGCTTGATCCTTGGAGGTGGTGAAGTATTCAGGAGATTAATCCTTGTAGGATGCTCTTACAAACATGTGCCTAAGGGAAATAGACCAGTCATTTTCCTTTTTCACTCTTTAGTTGATGATGTGACTAGCTTATTTCCGGCACTTGCTCTTACCAGCATGTACAGCCAGGTCATAGACCTAAAGCAAAAGGAGCACTCAAATCATAGGTTGGAACCTTTACAACTGTGAGCCAAAATACACATGTATCTAAGTAAGTGAATTATCTCAGGTATTTTGTTCCAGTGATGGAAAACTAATAGAATTGTGCTTAGAATATGTATGGAACTGTTTTGATAAACATAGTATTTCACATTTTGAGAAGAAATAACACTCTCATTATTTAAAAGTTGCCCATATCAGCGGTGTATACAGGTAGTCTTTAGTAGGTACCTATGTTTTACCTAAAGAGGAGGTTTAGTGCGTGGTGATTGATGGCCTGTAGAAGCAATGTGGTAATGTGGAATGGAAACAGCTTTGAAAAGAGAAGGAGCTGAGTCTTTGAATTCCTTCACTGATGCTTGCAAGTGGTGTATCTTTTCAGCAATCTACTGAATCGGGTTCCTTCCCAAAAATAAGAAATAGTAACTAGGTCAACTTTTAGGCATGAAGTATGAAATAAGATAATACATATCTAACATTACCTGTATAATGTGACATAATCAGTTGCACCAAGAATGACTGTGGAGAATAAAGCCACTAACAATAACTAATGATAGGCCAAGTCTTGGCAAAAAATCTTAATGAGATATAAATTCATAATTCACATATGTAAAATAAACATAAAATTCACATTGGATTCAATGTGAATCAATACTCAGTTGAACCTTTACTTAGCACCACATGGGTTATATTGATGGTTCCCAGACCAGTGGTTTTCAAATAGGAGGAACTCTGTTCATTAAAGGACATTGCTAATGTCTGGAGACACTTGGAGAAGAAGGGTCTACTGCTATTACCCAAGCAGCAAGAGTCAAGGAATGCTAAACATCCCACAGTTTAAAGGCCAGCCTATCAACCAAGAATAACTCAGTTCAAAATAATATAGTGATGCTTAAGCTAAGAAACTCTGTCTAAAGGCAAAAGGATGAACGAAACATTCTGGGAAGGGAGCAGAAGTTGAATATAGCGATCATTATATCACCTGCAGAGAAGATCAGGGGATACATTAAGTCACATTACTGAGAGACAGTTCTGCAGGGATACTCAGGATGTGAAGGAGCAAATTCATTAATGTAGAGAGAATGGCATATGAAGCATTTAGATGTTATGTACAGAAAAAAAAGAAAGGGAAGAAAGGAAGAAAGGGGTTGGGGGGGGAGGAAGGAAGACGGGGAGGGAGAGAGAGAGAGAGAGAGACAGAGGTTTCATGCGTGTGCTAGTGAAGTAGTGGAGAGTCTGGAATGATCTTATGGTTCGCAAGCCTTTTCTAAAAAGGGACAGATTTTTAAGAACGACCAGGCCATATGGAGTCTGTTACAATTGCTATCAAAGTGAGACAGATAACATATGAGTGATGACCATGAGTGTCCATTACTGATGACCACGAAAATGTGAATGTCACAGAATTTTCAGGTTTTAGAAAATACTACTCTTCCTTTAATTTTTTTTCCTACAATATAAAAATTGGAAACTGTTCTTAGCCTGAGGGCTGTATATGAGTTCGTGGTAGCAGGATCTGCCAAGCCCTACTATGAGTGTACATGAGACTTAAGGTAACAACTTTGCTGATCAGGTAAAACATGAAACAGAACATGTGCCCTTGTTTCTCTCGACGTAGAGACCCTCTTCAAGCTATTACCTGCTAAGGAACAAATGCACATGGGGTTACATTTTGTCATTAGATTCCCTGTATCACTGACAATGAGACAGTAATGCTAACTCAAAGGAATGAAAAGCTTATTTCAGGCCATTGAGATGCAGATGTAAATTTGGTGTTAATTAATGGATAATTGATATTAATATAATCAGATCAGTAGGAATATATAGGAAAACCTTAAAAACTGGATATGTCCTTGAATTAAAGAGAATTATGCTAAGTAACAAAAGTACTAGCTATTAAGAAGTCATTTATAATCAATCATCTGCCATAATGAAGATAATACCAAATACCTTGTTGTATCACTCTGAATACTATGAATAAGGGCACCTAACACACCCTCCCTCTGTGCTATACTATATCATACAGTTCAGACTTCATCTGGAGTCAGATTTAGAAGACTTCAAGTTACTCATACATTTAACTTAAAAGCAATTCTAAGACAGAAGTTTCATGATATGAACTCAAATGATGAAGACATAACTGCTTTTTTACTTTGTTGAGGGCTTGCTATGTGGCCCAGGATAGCCTCAAACTCACAATACTTTTGCCTCCTCCTCTCAAATGATGGGGTCACAGATGTGATAACTGTGTCCAGGTGGCTTTTACTAAATTTTGCTTTAATAATTAAACTGTTTAAGAGAAAAAAATCGAAAAACTAATTTGTAAAATAGTCCTTTCAAGGGTTCAGGGAAATGCCACTGAGTCCTTGTACGTCATCGGAAAGGAGGGCCCAGAGGAGAGTCAGGCATGCACAAGAAAGGACTCTGGGAATTGGGGCAGGAGGCAATGGGGGATAGGGAGGGAGGGGTGAGGGGAGGGGGAGCAGGGGGTTCGGGGGGAGGAGGAGGGAGGGAGGGAACTGGTGTACCTATTAAGTTTGTATGAGCTGAAATAATAAAAAATGTATTAAAAAATAGTCCTTTCAAAAGCTGCTTCATGATCTTAAATTTTTATTACTAAAAAAGTAAATATGGCTTCCCATTCTAATAAAAGATATTTGAAATCTAAAAAAAACAAAGACTTTGGGGGATCCTTCTCTTTATGAATATTGTAACCTTTGAGATACTAATCTTTTAAAGGACATAACAATGATATCATGTGAGAATTAAATAAATAAATAAATTTAATTATAATGATATAGCATGCTTATTGTTGTCAGTAACACGGAATGCCATTACAGCCATTATTTTGGTTCTATCTGTATATGTATATTCACATGTGCTGTCAAAGTCAAAGACTGATGTTTGTTATCTTCCTCTACTGTTTTTCACCTTAGTTTCTGAGACAGGGTCTCTCACTGAACCTGAAACTCACAGTTTGGCTAGACAGGCAGTCAGCAATCCCCCAGAATCTGCTTTTCTCTATACCTCAGAGTCTGGGGTTAGATATGTGTGTGGCCACACCAAACATTTATATAAGGGCTGGGGATGCAATTTCAGATCCTCATGTTTGCTCAGCAAGCATTCTTTACCACTGAATCAACCCCTTGGGCACTCTAAAATTAGTTTCTAAAATGTTCCACTACAGCAAAGTTGTCTCCCTCCCCACCTTATTTCTCTATTATTCTAGAGTCAAAAGGATCTTCTAGTAATTGTCTAGGTTGATGCTGTCATTTAAATGATAAACAGGCTCAAGTGGGCAAGGCACCTGCTCATAAACCTGGTTTGATCCCTAAAAGCCCAAGTGGTAGAGAGAGGAAACTGACTTCTGAAAGTTGAGTTGTCCTCTGACCTCCACCCAAGAACTATGGCATGTATTTTCTCTCTCTCAAAAATCTTTAAAAATTTACTGAACAGCTTGAAACAAAGAGTAACAATTTTACTTGGGAAGATATGGGAAGATGTTGGCAAGGGCGATGAAGGGCAACAGGAGCAAAGGTTCACAGGAGGATAATTTCCAATTTTCTACAGCACAGTTGGATACTCTGCTTGACAATGGCTTATTGAGAATTTTCGATTAATTTAGTAGACAAGATTTTGAATGTTTCCAACACAAAGAAATGAGGTTATAAGCAGGACAGTTACCATCTGATCACTGCACAGTATATATATGTGTGTGTGTGTGTGTGTGTGTGTGTGTGTGTGTGTGTGTATGGGTATTTGTTGAGTATTGAAATGTCAAAGTATAGTTCCCAAATATGTACACTATTAAGTACTGACTAAAAAAATTTTTTTAAGTGAGAGTTCTTGTGTCAGATAATCCTGGTTCTATGTTCTGACTCTATGAGCCTATCCCCAGTGTTAACTCACATTACCTAATTTCTCAAAGTTTCAATTTCTCCACTTAAAAATTGGGGAACAAATAATATCCATAAAGCATTCAGTACAATGCCTAAATACCTATGTTTTAAAAGAAAAATAGTATAAATACATGTTTTCTGTTATTACTGATCTATCCTTACCATCTTGAAATTTATATTTCCTCATTTCTTTGGAAGACACGTGTACAATGCTCCTCTGTGAATTCTGAACATGATTCTATTCTAGCTATGCTTGCTTGATTTAAGCACAGTATTTAAGATAAATTCTCTGTCTTCTGGGTGTAATTCCCTCTTTCATTGCTATTCCCTAATTTCAAGTCACCTTTCCTTCTTCAAATGATTCCACCTCTCTAACATTACTTCATGGATCTTGGGAAAACACATTAGAAATCATATGCTATCTATAAGTTTCAGGGGTTCCAGGCCATTTGCAGGCCAATGGCTATCAGAGAAAGCACCCTTCCAATTCATGTGCTTCAAGCAGCTAAGGAAATAAACAATTTCCTTTTCCCTCTTTTCTAGCTGGCTTTTCTTATGTGTTTCCAGATCCTCAAAGAAAGATTTGATGTCCATGAAATCTTAATATGCCTGTTTGAAGCCAGAAAAAACAAAGAACAGAATGCTAGTATTTCAGACTGGGAAGTTCTTCAGGGGGAATTTGGTTTAGTCAAAAATTACTGAGTCTTTCTTCCCCATAGCAGACAAATAATGTTAACTGGCTCAAATTTGCGTGGAATTCTCCTACCCTGGAGCATGCTCCTGAAGTAATTCTAGAAACCTAGCCATAAGTCCAGCAGTCTAAATCTTCATCTTTTGGCAGATGAACAGCAGCAAGTTTTGGCTTTTCCTCCAGACCTCACACTTGACTTCATTTAGCTTAAACTCAGACTCTGACTGACCTTGCTTTTGTACTTGGGGAAGAAGTCAGTTCTTGAGGCTCAATCTTGGTAGAAACCAGTGTGAGTGTGAAGAATCTTACCTACCCTTTTGTTCAATGTGTCCCCTTTAATTTTTAATTCCAGATGTTTGTGAGTGGAGTAATGACAAATACTCCCTCACATCTACAAAATGTTAAATGGCTGTTCTATTAATTTTTTTTGGTCTGTTCTATTCTTTGATTTTGCTTTGGTTTAGTTTTGCTTCAGAAGAGATAAAACTTCTAGAAAGGCCAGCCTGATTTTAAAGTTTCTTTCCCACAAATGTTTCCTTTTATCAGTTTACTCATCTCACTGGATTAGTTTTACATTTTCCCTGAGCCTTGGATATTTGATGAATTTCTCCAAACACAGAGGGACTTTCTCAACAAAAGAGAGTCTACTTGATAGGACCAAAACCTACTGCTTGCCTCTGAAACTGAAATCTTTTAGTATGTTGGGTCATAAACCAGAGTGTAGACATTTCCCTACATCTAAGAAGCATCTCTTCACCAAACATTGGCTGAGTGGCCTCTATATCGTCCATGACTCCTGTTTAACCCCTCCTCCCATTTTGCTCTTCATTTAACAAAGCATGCAGGTGGTGTATACATAGTGGTTGAATCTTGCTCACTAGAACACTATAGCTTCAGGGTACTTATCTTCTTCCCAAGTGTTCTGTGAGTGACATTTTGAACATTCAAAAATTTTTCAGAGGTTGGAGAGATGGCTCAAGGGTTAAGACTCTACTTCACAAGCAGAAAGTTGGGAGGGAGGGAGGGAGGGAGAGAGGGAAGAGGGAGGGAGGGAGGGAGGAAGGAAGGAGGAAAGGAAGGAGGGAAGGAGGGAGGGAAGGAGGGAAGAAGGGAAGGAGGGAGGGAGGGAGGGAGAGAGGGAGGGAGGGAGAAAGGAAGGAGGAAAGCAGGGATGAAGGGAGAGAGGGAGGGAGGGAGGGAGAAAGGAGGGAGGGAAACAGGGACGAAGGGAGAGAGGGAGGGAGGGAGGGAGGAAGGAAGGAGGGAGGGAGGGAGGGAGAGAGGGAAGGAGGGAGAAAGGAAGGAGGGAAGCAGGGATGAAGGGAGAGAGGGAGGGAGGGAGGAAGGAAGGAAGGAGGGAGGGAGGGAGGAAGGAAGGAGGGAGGGAGGGACAGAGGGAGGAAGGGCGGAGGGAGGAGGGGAGGGAGGGAGGAAGGGAGGGAGAGAGGAAGGGAAGGGAGAAAGGGAGGGAGGAAAGGGAGAGAGGAAGGGGAGGGAGGGGAGGGAGGGAGGAAGGAAGGGGAGAGAGGGAGGAAAGGGAGAGAGGAGGGAGGGAGGGAAGAAAGGGAGGGAGGAAGGAAGGAGAGAGAGGAAGGGAGAGAAAGTTTAAAAAAAATTTTAGCTTCATTGTGCAAATCTATCAGGATGAGTTCATAGCCTTATTCATATAGTCAAGGACCCTCTTGAAACAACAACAAACAGTTTGCTGAGTATAGTAAGTAGTCAGTAGCACACCTGTGCCCAGATTGTGAAATTACTCATTTGTAGGATCCCCAAATATCAGTTCAAGCAATGACACTCCTCTGCAAGGTTCCCATTTGTATTTGAGTAATTGAGGAATGGTGTCTTTATAGTTGTGGTCATAATATGAGCTGTTAATTTCTGACATGATCAAGGTTAGAACTACCAAGTGGATAGGACTTTTTTTTTTTCTATTGGCATTCTGTCTTACAAAAATAAGAGCAGAAGATGGTTATAAGCATCTAACATCAAATTTGGTCAAATCACTAGGAATATAGAAAAGCAGAAGTATGATTTAATGATCTGATAAATGAGGCAAAACAATCAAGTCTTTAGAATTAAAAAATGGCTATAGGTCAAAACATTAAAAACTTCTTTGGGGATTGAATGGCTAGGAGGGGAACAAAAGGAGGTATCTATATGCAAGGGGTTAATTACAACTCTGCAGGAAAAGCAGTTAACAAGTGAGAATTAGAACACCCAGGAGGAAAAGAAAACTGTTTCCAGCACCATGAGAAATAAACAACAAAGAAGAAATATTTCCTTTGGCTACCACTGCCTCCTTTTCAAAAGCTCAGAGGAGCCACGGGGAATGCCAAAGACGGGTGTGCGCTCAACTCCCTCTGTAACATTTGTCTTCATTACCTCTCTTTTTAATCAGGGCTCCTTCATGAGTGTTTCTGCTCAGCCCCTGAGGGGCAGCTCTGGTCTGTGATAAATCAGAATCCACACCACAAGTCACTAATCAGCACTCTCAGGGAAAGAAAAACAGAGAAGTGCTGACCACTTCACTGCTGAGCCTGAAAAGGCCCCAGGATCATGGCCTCCAGAAGAAAACAGTTGGTTGAGGGGCAACAAGTGCCAGTGTTGAGGACTTATTTTCTTTTTCAAAATCTCAAACACAATTGCTCAGAATTAGTCAAAAAGGTTTGAGAATATAATTTCAATTTAACTATACTTTGTATTCTAAATAATTTTTATATCCATACCAAAAATTACTAAGTCCAGGACAGAAGAACAGAAACAAATTAAAATAATTAAAACTGCCAAAACCAAGAACACTTTTCCTTATCTGTTAATTTAGTTATGTCATTCAGAAATACAAGATTTCAGGTCAAGAACCTACTCATGTGCATGACCTGGCAGTCCTCTACTTAAAAAGAATTAATCATAAAATTATAAGCAGCTAATACTTTTTCATTGAAAAGTGTCTAAAAAATAACCTAAGTTAGTTATTAAAGGCCAACAAATCAGGTTGCTGGCAGGGTTTGTTCTATATCCAGATGTTTTATACATTGTATATATTTGCCAGACTCAGAATTTTAATTTCTTAATCTCTAAAATGAATTACTTCTTATACAGGGTATTGAATTGGTAAAATTTTCCCATAAATTTAAGGAATATTAAAATTATGAATAATTTTGTTGAAATTATTAATGTTTGTGTTGAGGGATAATTTATATGAATAAAGAAAATTAACTTTTTATAAGAAAATAGACTCAGCTTAAAGCAAATACTTCTGGGTTTCTGGGATAAAAAAATGAAATGGAATCACCCCAGAGATGGTGAACCAAACCATGGTCAACTGCACAAAAGAGCAAGTGAGGAAGCTAAGCCCATGACTTCCAAAATTAATGCCACTTTCCTTATGTGAAATTAAAACTTTTTTTGGTATCTATTTGCCTGTGAAGTAATGTATATGGCATAGGTTCCAGAAAGAATCATAGATAGTCTCAAACCACAAACATACTCCCCTATGGCAGTAATGTTTCACCTGTCCCAGGAGTCAGGAGCTACTGCTTGCTGTTCCGATTTACTGGCTGAAGACAAGATGGTAGCAGCTTTCCATACACAGGTTGATCAACCTTTGTCCTCTGCACTGAGAAGCACTGGTCTGAAGCAGTCAAGAAACTTGGATACACTTTCAATTTTATTGAAATAACTCTAATACATAATAAGGAGCTGACATCCAAGAAAGTGAGGCCAGATTTCTGAATCTAGGTCAAACAATTAGCCCTGATTTCCCGGGTCTGTTATGACTCTGAAATGGAAAAACTCTTAAGATTTTAGGAGAAACATTTCATGATGTTGACATTAGAAGCTGGGATCAAAACTATCTGGAGTCTAAATGAGAAGATCAGTTTTATCGAAGTAAGGGTGCTTATGGAGGTGATGTATAAGAAGTATGGCTCAAATCTCCATTGAAAACATAAGAACCTCATGCTTTAAAATAGTGAGCCAGCAAAGGTGCTTGAGAATACAATGTAAAAAAAAAGGTATTTTAGCACAAAGATGCTACTGGCAAGCTAGGCAAAGCAGCAAGTCTGCAGACATTAATGGTTGTGGGTCCAATTTGGATTCTTCTGTAGTGCTCCAGGCAAGAAGCAATTAAGAATCAGCTTTGTGGTTATTCTGATGAATGGGGTCTTTGGGCTGTATTGATTATTCTTTTGGATATAAGAGAGATAATGATGACAAGGAAATTGTACAGATTAGCTTCTCATAATTAATTGGGAAGATATTCTGTGCTGGTTTTTAAAGAGCTCTGGGAGTTAGAATTTAGTAACATACTGTGCAATGATCAAGTATTGATGAGCATCTGCATGAGGTAGACAAAAAATTGTTTATAGTAAATTAAAAATTGGTCACTTAAACCCAGTTAAAAGTGAATGAAGGTCTCTCAACTGTCACCAAGTGTATGAGTACAACAACTGGACAGATGTCACTGTGGCATGACCCTTATGTTCAATCTGGAACTTGCCAGCTGTCTGAGTCTCAGCAACAGAATGTGTGTGAGGAAGCTGTGGAACAAAACATTGCCTGTATAAACAAAAACAGCAGAGTAAGAAACACCTCTGCAGTCTCTGAAGTGCAGTTTCTTTTTGGTTTAAAGTTTGCAATTAAGCCTTAGATTAACAAATGAACGGGTATGAGCAATGACTAGGTCTGGCTCCTAGAGATATCTAAGAAAAGAAAAAAATTAAACTGTAGTTTCTAAAACATGTATAAAGAGGGCTGATTGATGACTCAGAGGTTAAAATCTTTACCTCTCAGACAAAAGGTCCTAGTCAGGTGGAAATGGCAGAGGCTTGCACTTCCCATCCAGGAGGGTGGAGCTTGGGAAACCCCAGAGCACAGCAATAAGGAGGTAGAGAAGCCCAGGATGATTCCCAACGTCACCCTTGGGTCTCCGCAGGCACACATATTCAAGAGTCCACTTCACACACACACACACACACACACACACACACACACACACACACACACACACACACGCATGCATGCACGCATGTGCACATGCACAAAAAATATGGATAAGAAAAGATATGGATAAATAAAAGGTAAAGAACAAAAGCACTAAAACAGAGCATCTATGGTTGGCAAGACAGCTCCACAGGTAAAGGGCAACTGCCTGCAAAACTGATGACCTGAATTCTATCTCTGGAACCACATAAATGAAAAGACAGAATAAAGTCCCAAAGCTAGTCTCTTCCAAACATGAACTCTCCCCTCCCCACTCCACTTCTCAAAATAAGTAAATATGATAAAATAGATAAATAAAACTGAGAATCTGCACCTCTCTCAACATGAGTCTCTTTCCCAACAATTCACTAAAGGGCAGCACGACTCTTCTGTGCCTCCACAGTGCTTCAAGGATGTCGAAAGCTCTGGATGTTGAAAACCCAATCTGGCTACTATAAAGCAGCCCAACTCACACTAATTTTCATTCCTGACAAATACCCACCCACCAGCAGAAGTGGGAGACACATGGCAGCCAGAACAAGTTGTCAAAACTGATCATTATAAAACGTCCATCTTCCTAAAGTACAACCTTCACTCCATGAAATGTTTACTTTGGAAGAGGGCTCTTCTGAGAGCTATAAAAAAGGTGGTTAGCATTGATGAGGTCTGCTCTGGTAGTCTAACAATCATGTTTAAAAATGTGAAGGTGAGTGATGGTAGAATGATCTACAACAAGCAAACAACAACAAAAGGGACTCATCCATTCTGATGTCTACTTCAAAGCAATCTGTAATTCTTAGCACTCCTCTTCTGAGGGAAGTTTTCCAGTCCTCTGCTTTTCTTTCATTTCCTTTCCAGTTCTGTACCCACAGTTCCCCAGCCAAGTACTATGTGGCCTAGGCTACATAGAAAGTTCATAGTTCTTTGCCTGATTCCATGACCCTCCATCAAAACAGCACCTTCTAAAGCGTTTCTGTCTAGCTCTGTACTTCCATGTCTCCTTAGTTCAACTGGCTGCCAAACCAAATCCCTTTGGTAGAGAACTGGCGAGAAGTCAATATAGTTGTGTCCCCCTCTCAACCTTAGACCTAACATCCGGAATTGACTGAGGAAGTACTCTAATAATTACCAAATTTTGGGGGAACTCACTTAACTCTTCTGGACTAACCATGTGTTTAGGGGAGACCGAATCACTAATCATCACTTGACCTGTGACAGACAAAAAGTTGCCGAAGGGGGGAAAATCTACTAAGCTAGCACAATGATGTAAATGCAAAATCATGTTGGGAGAGGACTGCAAACATGCTGCTTTCCAGATGTTTGACATGAAGGTGCAGGAGCAACACAAAGCAGAGCTAACAGTTCTTGTCAAATGCAGCTGGGTCTCTCTCTCTCTCTCTCTCTCTCTCTCTCTCTCTCTCTCTCTCTCTCTCTCTTCCTCTGCACATCCTTGCTACACAAGTGCTGAAGATTGTATATGACTGTCAAGTGACTTAGGAACAAAGAAGCACTGAAGAACTACTTGCCATGCTCTCTTTGAAACCCAGAGCCTTTAACAAGTGTATAACTGTACACAGCAATGAATGCAGCAAGATTTGCTCAGATGTGTATTTATTGGTGCCGGCACATCCTCTTCATTTAATTATCATGTGCATCAAGCATATAAAGATAGGGACCTGAACTGGGTCTCTACTCATTCCACTAAACAGTCCCTCTGCCTATCAGCCTCAGATAAAATCTGGCTCAAGCGAAAATGCAACATTGCTGAGGCTGTCCCTGCTGTTCAGACTTCGTTTTTAAGTATTCATCCTTGACCCGTGCTATTACTGGTGGAAGGCATCCAAAAGAAAACCAGATTTAGCTGTCAGATTTACAGTATCAAGGAATCTCCAAAATGAATGAGTTCTTTAAAAGAAAAGCCAAACTTGGGGTAATTACATTCAAATTCCTTAATCACATTTTCCGAGCTCAGTGGGAATTGTGGTGTTTCTTTGTGGAATATCTTCTCCAAAGTCAGACAAATGCAGCACAGATCCTTGCTTCAAAGAGCTATCTGACAAAGGATGTCCACAGGACTATTTTCCTTAAGGAAATACCTCCTTAAGGTATCCTTCTAAGGCAGATTAAAAAAAGAGAGTGTACATGTAATGTTAATATCATTCAGGGGCGGGGGGAGGGAGAGGGGGAGAGAGAACAGAGAAGGGAAGGGAAGGGAAGAAAAGGAAGGGGAGGGGAGAGGAGGGGAAAGAAAGGAGAAGAGGAGGGTAGGGAAGAGAAGAGGAAGGGAAGAAAGGGGAGGGAAAAAGGATAAGCTCTGGTTTAACAATAACGGTGGACATTATAGCTAGACTATCCTGTAACTAAAATGCTTGGGAACAGGAGTAATTCTCATTTTTGGAACGTTTACATAGACTTAATTAACTAAATATTCCTAATCGAAACTCTAAAATCTTCCATAATCCAAAATGTTTTGATTATCATGTGAATAGACAGGAGATGTTCAGTTAGGGATACTCAGCCTGCTTTGTGATTTGCTAATTCTTCATATTTGACAACACTAGGGACCTAAGAAGGCTGTATTTTCCAATCTCCATGAAATTCTAGTTCGTTTGTGTCTAAGAGAACTTTCTACAAGGATGAAAATATTCTATAACTTATGCTAAGCAATATAACAATGTGTCTAGCAAAACTGAGGAATTGAATTACAAGTTGAAATAGGAAAATATAGCTCATAGCCATATTTGTATTAGATTGTACAAGGGCCAAGGAGCTGAGAAAGCAGATGACCACTGAGAGATCTCCCCTGACATATTCTCCTCTAGTAATTTAAGGGTAAAACCTTCATTTGCAGAATCATGATAGACAATATTTAGAAATAACTTAGCCAGATAAATTACTCTATGTACAAGACAGAAGATATAGTAAATATTAATGTAAAAACATTGTGATTAACTTTTACCCATGAAAATGTTGAAGCGCTCCTACTGCACATGTGATGGTTTTGGAGAAATAAAAAGAGACAACTGACCTAGTCGACAAAGGCTGTCAAAAATAAAAACAAAGCACCTGTATAAAGTGCTTTACTCTCGATCTGGAAAAATAATCCTTGGAGAAATCTTAATACAATCTTATCATTTTGTGATGTGAGAAACACATTCTTGCATCCAAAGTAGAAATGACATGTGTGTTGGGAATGCTGCCCACAAAAAGAAAAAGTCCCCTAGTAGTGAAAGAGTTAAGAGAGACCAAAATTAGACACAGTTCATGTTAAAGGTTAGAAGAATAATCAGTCACTTGAAAAACACTACATAAACATTTTTCCGGATGCAATTTTCAGTCCAAGGATACATTTCCCAGTAGAAATCAGCAGCTAAAAAGGAAATCATTCCGTCTCCATAAGTGCCAAATTGTATCCTGATTTTTCCTGGTCTGGCTCAACTTTCAAAACTAGTGGTTCAACTCCTGCAATCTTTCACCCAATGACTATATAAACACATCTTTACAAGGCAGACATAATCCTTGGGTGGGCCAATTTATGTTGGATTATGAAAATGCTTAAAATACAAAATCGTATAATGACTGTTGTCCTTTGGTTTTTTTCACTAAAAGTAAAGAGAAAGTCACTTAATATGGGTAGTAGTTCCTACAAAGAAAATGGGACACATACACATTGCCATCCTTTTTACCTTAATGTCTTAGAAAAAAAAATACCACTGACTATTCAGCAAAGACTTGTCTTGTGTTTTCGTCAAGTGATATTTAAGAATTCACAAATATAGTTCTAAGGAACCCACATGGAGTGGCATACAATCAGAATGAATTAAACTGTTTGTAACAGATAAGGAAAAATTCTCTCCCTTGGAAGTTTGTTGGATCTTCTATATTTGGTCAGAGGTCACAGAAACATTAGTTTTAAGCATAAAATAATCTTAAGTAAAAACCAAAAGATTCTTTCAGAATTTATGACTGCCTCCAATTCATACAGGTCTCATATTCTACAGAATTCCCCATAACCCCATTTAAGTGACCCCATACCTAGGAGAAATCATAAATTTTAAATCTTCACAGAAAGGTAAACTCTGTTTTTTCACTTTTTCCTTGATATTCTAGAAATTTTATAGTCAATGACAAAAGGCTTCCTGAAAAGCCTATCTCCAGCATTTAACATTTGGAAGGGAAGAATGCTAACTTTTCCTTCTATGGATAAAGTTATGTAAAAGATGACATTTTGGAAGCCTTTGGAGAATACAGGATAAATCATAGCTGCAGGATCTGGAAAAGTTTTGGAAAAATGTACATTTTCACATCTGTGTCTATACATTCCTACTTGGGGAATAATGTATCTCTAAAACTATTTGTGGAAAACTGCCATAAAGTACTCCAACCTTCACTGAGTGAAACTTAGAGTTGTACTTGCAAATGCTGGGTTTTCATCATATGCTATTGAGAATTACATCAAATGCCCATAATATTATATGATAAAAATGACTTTTGGTAAAATTGCTAAGAGCTACAACAAAGCAAAGAATTTCAAAGAGCTGGATAAACTCTATGAATAATGTTCTGATGTCTAAATTAGCTTCATCCTTGCTTCTGAGAAAACAAATTAAAGTTACTAAAGCTATATGCCCAGTTGAAAGGAATGCCCATAGAATAATGCATGTCTCTTTTCATGTGCTGAGAAGCCTCTGAATGCTAACTTCTCTAATTCATGAAATTTGAAGTGCAAGAATGTTTTAGGAATGCACTTTCCTGTTCAACTGAATAGTTCTACCCAAACCAGCTATAAAGTATTTCATTAAATATTTTCATTTAAATGTGGATTGAAGTTGGCCTGAATGATATAAAGGAACACTCAAGAAAAAAAAAAAAGCAATGGAAACACAAAACTTAAATGTTACTTGCCAAATTCAGGAAATATTCTTTAAATCTCAATTTTTTTATTATTTGTATTCACACAAGAACATTAATGAAAGCTTTAATTCTGTGAATAATACACATCTACCAATTTTAGTTCTCAGAATAATACACAATCTACCAGTCACTGCAGGGTGTCTTAAATCTATTTTTTGAGTTCAAATATTTTGCATTCCTTTCTCATTGGAGACACTCTCCTATCAAAGCTACCATTATTTATAGGTGAAGAAAGAAAAGGGAATCTGTCTTCCTTCTTCCACTCCTGGCTTTGCCATTGTCACCTGTATCTGTTTCCAGGAAGCCAATATTCATTAAGATTAATCTGCCTACTAAATGAATAAACAAAGGATTTCTCTGTCACTAAGAGGCCAGGTGAGCCGATAGCATCTTCTAACACAGAAAATCATCTGAACCATACTGGTCAGGAAATTACCTGCTGCAATCCCACACCTGGGATCATTTGGCATGCAGATGCTTAATGTTGAGTAACATATAGAAAATGGACTAGAAGCAGTTTTTTCAAAGAACTAAAAAAAAACAAAACTCTCATATCTTAGTAACCAAGTTCATAGCTCCCCAAGGTCAACTAGGCAAGAAAAAAATAAAATCAAAACACTTTACCACCCCACCTGACACTCTCAAAAAAACCAGATGTAGCAAAAAGCTGGTATCAAAATATGCGGGGTGAAGAACTGAGATACGAAGACAAATGTTTGTATGGATTGCCATAGCATCTGAATCAACAAGAGGTTAACACCATTCTAATAACAAGAATGGTATGCTGCTAAAGTATAACCCCTACTTTTTATAGACTGATAAATTCAGACCAGGTAAAGCTCCATGGCCTTGGAGGTTCAAGATACCAGGAAAAGAGCACAAGACCAATCATTTATTTATGTTAAATTAATAAGAAGACCACCCATTGTTTCACCTTGGGCAGCAGAAAACTACCCAGAGAAATATTTTTCTATGTAAATAACCCAATAGGAAACCACTAGTTTTAAATAAACAAACAAACACAAAACAATGGAAAAGAAATGAGGTCACAGAATTTTGACTTCTCTCCAAATTGAGCATGTGTGTATGTGTGTGGAGGGAGAAGGAGAACACAGGGAGAACATTCCTAGAAGTTAGTCTGAAATAAAACTGGATAGGTGTAAAGCTATGTTGTACAGAAAGAGAAAAGAATCAGAGCACTGGATTGGTTGGTTACACATGTGATACTGCAACAACAAAACTCATTCATAAAACATGGAAATGTTTTATGTAGAGAGGATTCCCTTCTGAAAATTATGTTGGATATTCAGGAGGGTTTGGGTGTGAAACAGAAGGAAACAAGGCCAGATCTGTCAGCATGTATGTCAGCAAAAAGCAACCTGAAATGTTACCCTTCACATATGGTTGACTAAGTTGCTGACACTGGTATTATTTCTTTATTCGGCTTCTAATAATAAACCTAAAGAGAAAAGGAGTAAAACTACTGAGCATATTAGGTATCATTGTCTACAGGAGCAAGAAACAGAACATACAGATGTAGGGAAAGGGTTAGTTGACATTTAATGAGTGTTTACTATATGTCAAACTCCATATGAAAAGGACTGGGTTTGCTCAAAAGTGATAAAAGACAGATATACTCTCCAGATAAAATATGCTGTTGTTACAATTTTTGAAAGTAGCCTTTTTTGCATGCAAGTACATGCATGCATGTGTGTGTATGTTTTAACTTCACAAAGGTTCCTGGTTGTTTATGTATTGCACACACTAGGTAAGTATCAGACACAACAGAATTGCTGCATAGTGTGTCCTTCTGTAGGAACATCATCATCAACTCAGGTGCAGTCATGGCAAGGGAAGCTGGACCACATGCCTCACACGCCACTGCAAGTAAGGAAATACAAAGCACGAGAAAAGGTAAAGGACTGGTCTAGAAGATGGGATGTTTTCTGGGTTTAATGCGATGATTTTCAGAGATAAACCATTTAAACATAAAGCCTAGTGAATGCAAATTGCATGTGAACCTCAACAACCAGCACTGACAACGGACCCTACATGCATATTATATACACATATCCTGAAATTTATTTTTGATGAGAAGGGTTTTTGGAGCATGTGGGAAAATTCAGCATGTCAGTTTGAGGAAATGTGTGCTTTCACTTTAAGACTCTAAGAAAACATATGGGAGCAAGTTAACAATGTTGGTCTTGACCTATCAAAATCCTGTGGAGACCATCCCAAATCCACACTGCATTCCTGAACACTAATGCTCACTCTGGGGCCTGCCCATCCGCAGATGTGTGAAGATGCATGTACTCCAACAGCTCCCTAACAACTTCCCATCTGAGGAAGCTCCCTGGAAACAGCAACTCCAACCAACAGCCAAAGGACCTTGCCAAGCTGAGTACACCTTTGTTTAAACTGGGGTCAGGACAGAATTCAACTGAAGGGTTTGAAATCTGGCTCAAAACCAAAAGGAACCTCCTGTAACCTACTTGTAATTCTCAAGTCTTTCCTCGCTCCTTACTTTTCTTACTGGTAGCCGTTTCTAATATTCATGTTCTAAAATGTACATAAATTGCTAGAAGTTTCACCTGTGTGGTTTGATTAAAACTGGGAGAGGAGAGTTTTAATACCATTCCTCACTTCTTATTGTGGCAGTAACAAGGATATGCTGAACATGTTAAGAAGAATACTCTCTAAATAAAATTTCTTTGGTAAAAATGTATTAAGCTTGGTAAAAGCAACAGGAAAACAGAGAGAGCAATGGAATTCTTTTTTCTAAGCTGAAACTGTCTATAATCTGATTGATTAGCCTTTCAATCTGTTTCCTTTGAATCTACTATCTATGCATATCTATGCTTGAATATTGTATGGTTATATATTCATAGCTGAACCATTCTGTACATAACTCCTACAAAATTCCTCTACACAACAAATTTGTGGACTTCTAAATTGATAGTAAAGTAAAACAATTTGGATAGAGAAATTAATATTAAATAAAGGGGAGAGGGAGGATACCTAGAAATATTAAATATATATGAAATATATATATGAGATAAAACCCAAATAGATGCCAGTGAGATGGCTCAGTGGGTAAGTGCACTTGTTGTCTAAGCCTGGATACTTGAGTTTGATCCGAGGAACACACATGGTAGGAGACAACTAACTCCTTTTACTTCCACATTAATGCTATGCCATGATGCATCTATACATATACAAAATAATAAATAAAAAATTCAAGTCTTAAAACCCTGATGTGAACAGTTACACTGATACCATGTAGAAAAACTATAGAACTATAAGGAGAAATACAAAAACGTATCATTAGCATGAAGTTTTTATCAGCTTCAGAAATTTGGGGAGTGGTGGGATTACAATTGTGTACCACCATACTCAGTGTACACTTCATGTCCACGACAAGTTGTATGTGTGTAGATTTGCATGAGTTCAAGGACGGTCTCAGCCACACAGTACATACAAGGCCAGCTTAGGCTACATTAAACCCTTCATCAAAAAAAAAGGGGGCTGGAGAGGTGGCTCAGGGGTTAAGCCTCTGCCTTGCAGGCGGAAGGTCCTGAGTTTGGATCCTAGACCCCACGTATAGACCCAGGGCAGAAGCGGGGGCGGCCTGTGTTTCTAGTCCTGGTAGAGCGGAGCCTGTGAATCCCAGGACAGAGTAAACAAAGAGGAGGTGGAGGCGTCCATGGTGGTTCCCGAATTCATCCGTGGTTCTACACACACACACACACACACACACACACACACGCACAATTGAATGAAAAAAAAAAGCAAAACTCTGACTTCAAAGTTCATTTATTCTTACTGAAATTTCTATTCTAGGTATAAAGACATCAAAAAATGTTACTGATTTGAATCTGGTGAATTTAGGCATTTAGCATACTACACTTTTTTTCAAAAAGTAAAATTATCCAACATATACTGTTCTAAAATAAATTTCTTCCTCATTGTCAAATTAGCAATTCTTGCTGATTTCTATTTTCAGAGGCATGGAAGAATTTTTTTTTAAACTTTATTTTTTTATAATTTTTTTATTATTTATTTATTCAATTGTGCGTGTATGCGTGTGTGCACGTGTGTGTGTGTGTGTGTGTGTGTGTGTGTGTAACCATGGACAAACTCGGGAACCACCATGGACCGCCTCCACCTCCTCCTCGTTTACTCTGCCCAGGGATTCACAGGCTCCACCGTACCAGGACCAAAAACGCAGGCTGCCCTCTCTTCTGCCCAGCCTCTATACGTGGGGTCTAAGATCCAAACTCAGGACCTTCTGCCTGCAAGGCAGAGACTTAACCCCTGAGCCACCTTCCCAGCCCCAGGCATGGAAGAATTTTACCAAGACTTAATCTTATCTTAATCTGTTGATATTTTCATCCAGGTTAACTGCTTAAAAATTTTAAATTCAGAAGTACCAGCAATTTTAAAAATATATAATCTGCATATTCAGAATGTGATACATATGTACTTCATAATAATTTTTAAATTATGTATTAATTAATCTGAGAAGGGGTTCCAGAGTTGCCTTCCTTGGACTCAAACTTATTTTGAAGACCAGAATGACTTTGAACTCATGATCCCCCTGCCTCTGCCTAAGTGTGAAGTTGATAGTTATATGCTTCCATGTCATGCAAGGTTTGATTACATAGTTTGTTATCTTTCTCAGGATAATTCTTAAGAATTTTATGTTTTGTAGTATTATGAAAGGAATATTCTAACAATCAGACTATTTAGTTTTTATATGGAAATAACAGTAGTATGGCTGTTTTGTATTATTTGATAAATATGATTAATTATTGATTAAATTTAAATTATTAATTAATTAATTTTGCTCTGTGTGTGTGTGTGTGTGTGTGTGTGTGTGTGTGTGTGTACCAGAGGGCGCTGTATATCCCTGTGGAGGACCAAGGTGACTTCAGGAATCATCCTGGATTGCTTCTATCTCTTTTTTGTGTTGCTCTGGGATTTCCCAGCATCTGCCCAAATGGCAGGAAGTGCAGGCTGCTGCCATCTCTGCCTATCATTTTTACATGGGACCTGGGATCCGAACTTAGGACCTTCTGCTTGTGAGGCAGAGTCTTAACCCCTGAGCCATCTCTCTAATCCTAGTTAATGAATTCCTTAAATATCAATTTTCTTGGATGTTTCAGGTCAAAATCTTTGCCTGGAAACAATAATTTTATAGTTATGTCTGTTCTTTGTGTGTGATATATACTGAACTGTCTGGAACATTCAGAAGAATTAAACAATAAAAGTCGATGTGTTATTTATTTTCTCAGGATTTTAGGAGGAATACCAAAAGAATTTCTTATTAAGTATTATGCTTTTTTTTGGTATAATTCTTTATTCTATTAAGCAGATATAACTCTACTTCTAAATATCTTAGAACTACTAGCATAAGTAAATGCTAATTTTACTAAGTGGAATACCCTTGAGAATACATTTTGTCTTATTGAACCAACTGCTATTACATATTACAGTGACACACTGTAGCAGTTAGTTATGTCAACGAAAATTGAAAACTGAGTCTTTAGACATACCTATGAAGAATTATTTAGTTAAGGCAAACCTGTGAAAGATTAACTGATGTGGGAAGAATTACTTGAGAATGGATGGGACCACTCTGTAGGCAGGTGAAAAAGACAGAGAGAGAACTAGATAGAATTTGGCAAGCCGGCAAGCTAGAAGCTGTACTTTGGTGTTTGTCCCTCATCTTCCTGTGGATAAAGTGTGGACTCTTATGTTAATATGAACTCTCTTGAAATTATTATGGATTACAAACTAGAACAGTTAGCATGAATAAATCTACTCATTCCCCCTAATTTGTATATGTATGTATTCATCACAGCAACAAAAATACACAACCAAGACAGGTAATATTAGAGACATCATATTGGGCTATGGTAGATAAGTCTTTCATGATAATGTTCGATTTGGCTATTAGTACTGTACTTTCGGATTTCTGAACGGAAGTAACCCATAAAAGATTAATGCAGTTTCTTTCCTGTATGATTTTCTTTATGATTGTTTAGATAAAGTCCAGGTTTCTAAAAGTCTAGTTTAAAGTGAATTTGGAAAGTGCTGCCCTCAGTAGTTAAAAAGTTCCTCAATGCTAACACTGCTTATCATGAAAGAGGAAAAGGCCACAAACTGTGAGCACAAGGTGAGATAATGGCTTCCACATCACATAACTGTCAGCCTTACTTATTTTGAAGGGCTGTATCTAGAGACTTCCAACCAAGCATCATTTAAGAGTGTATGGAATATTGAAGTGATTGGCAAACAAAAAAACTGTCAACATTTGAAAGATAATGTCAAAGTCATACTGAAAAGAAACAAAATAAACAGGCTAGAAAAACAAACAAAATATGTCACAACTTGTAGCATCAAAATCCCTATACTAGCTTGTAATTTTGTTTGGGTCAACAAAGGTTGCTCTATCCATACTGGTGACACACACCTTTAATCTCAGACTCAGAAAGCTAGAAACCAGGATTTTGAGTTCCAGGCCAGTTTGAAAACATGGCACAACTTCTTTCCAAAAAAAGAGAGAAGATATTTAAAACTTCAAATTGAAATCTTAGAATGCAAAGATACAAATACTTCGGAAGACTAAGGCAGAAGGATGAGATCGAGGCAGAAGTGTTAACTTGAGCAAAGGAGCTAAAGGTCAGCAAGACAGAGTGACACTGAAAATGTTAGTGAGCTGAAATACCCAATAATAGAAATTATTCAGTATGAACATCAGAGAAAAATTAGATCTAACATATTTGTTATTTCAGGACTGGAAGGAGCTCAGAAAAGGAGTAGGTTGTAAAAAGAAAAATGATGGTGGAAAAAAATCTACACATACAAGAAGATGAACAAATCCCTTAACAGGATACTCCCAAGGAAACCCACTAAAGAAGATTACAGAATTAAACTTTTAAGTTTTTAGTTTGTGCTGTGCTAGTAATTGAACACAGGACATTACAGGTATTAGGCAATCAATCCAATGTTAAACTTTTGAAAACTAAAAACAAAGAAATGAATCTGGGATGCGGTGAGAGAAAGCTGACATATACAGATGGGAAGAAAACACTTTGAATGATATCGTGTTTCTCATCAGAAAACAGAGGATACAAGGAGTGACTTTATATATATAATTTATTTTACTTTTATTGACACCTAATAAATGTACAAATTTATGGTGTACAATGTATTGTTTATACAACACACAATTCCAAAATTTTGAGCATTGAAAGGAAAGGACTGTCAACCTTGACCTTATACCCAGGCTTCAGGAATGAATGGGATATTAGTACAGTCTGAAATGAAGAAAAATTAAGTGAATTTATTCCCAGAACACTAGTTCTAAACGAACAACCAAAGAAAGTTTTCCTGACAAAAGGAAAACAAATGAGGAACTAAACTTGAAACTACGCAAGGAGGAAAGAACACAGCAAGCAAAATTACGGTAAACATAATAGGCTTTCCTCTTTCTGAATTATGTGTAATAGTTGATGTTGTTCAAAGTTTACATAAGGTAATTTTAAAAGATAACCATGTTGGAAATAGTTCTAAATAGGAAGGTAACAAAAAGGGCAAGATTTCACTCAGGTTGGTAGGAAAATAGTAAGTTGTGATAAAGTATGTATATATGATACACAAAGTTTAATCACAAGGGAGCAGTGTTAAAAAATACAATAAAACAGGAAGCAGAAAACATTGCGGATAAGTCAAAATGAAATTCTACAAGATGCTAATCAATCCAGAGGAAAGCAAGAGAAAATATAAAAACAGAAGGCAACAGAGAACCACAAGATAATAATAAATACAGACTTAAGTCTTAATATTTAAGTAATTATATTCAATTACATTCAATATATGTAATCAATAAACAAAATATGAAAGGCAGACATTGGCAGAATGTATTAAAAATGACTTCAATATTGCTCTCTACAGCCAACACTTCAAAAAAGGATATATACAGACTAAAAGTAAAATGTTAGAAAAAGATACATTAGTCAAACATACATAAGGAAAGTTGGAATAGTTTTTAAACTTAAGGCAGATTTTAGGCTAGTGTAAAGAAAATTACCAGGAATGAGAGACACAACATGATGATAAAAAAAAATAGCAATTCTAGAAGTGTATTCACTAGAAATAACAGCAAAATATATTAATGAAAAAATGGACAGAACTGAAAGAAATAGGTACGTCCACCAATACTGCTTAAGAGCTCATTTCAATAAAATTCTCAATACCTGGAGTTCTTTATATGGCTGACGGTACTATAAAATGATACTGCCACTATAGAAAACTCAGACAATTTCTTGTGAATTTAAACACATATTTACAATGTGATCTAGGGCAAAGGAATACCTTGGTATGAGTATTCAGGGCAGTTTCACTCCTAAGTTCCATAAATAGAAAAATGACAATAATACCCTTATAATAGGTGAATAAATTATGGTATATCAATATCATAGAATACTAGTCAACAATAAAAAGGAATGTAGAGATATGTGTTGTAAGGACTGGACCTATGACCCCATACATGTTGAACACATGTTCTACCAATGGCCCACCAACCAAAAGGAAACTATTAATATATTGAACAATTTGGATTTATCCCAAGGCCATTATGCCCAGTTTCAAAAAAAGAAAAGGAAATATTTAAAGGTCACATATGGTATGATTGCATTTATTCAGCACTCTCAAAATGATAAAATTATAAAGGTGGGGAAAAGATTAGTGGTTTCAGGGGTTAGCAATAGTGGTGAGAAGGGGACTGGGTGTGGGATGTTTGTAGTGATACAGTCTATATTTTGATTGTGACAGTAGTTACATGAATAAATGCTAAAATGATGTACACTTCACCCCAATGTCAATTTTCTTTCACTTCTGGTTAAAACAAAACAACAACAAAATGTGGATGGACTGAGCCTGTAGGGATGTGTTATATATGAGTGCAAAATCCGGCAGAACTACCTACCCCTTGAATTATTTTCTGCTCACTTACGTTAAACAAGATAGTTCAACAAAAGAAGCATAATGCTTTTTTTTAATATGCAAGTATAGAAAACTAGGTTTTAAGTATAAATAACCACTGAATAAGGAATAATATGGTGTCAAGGAAAGGGTTTAGACTCTGAGCTTCAGCTCTAGTTACTAAATGAATTGCCTTGAGGAGACAGGGAGGCAGAGCCATCCCCAATAGGCCCGCTCCCTGTATTTTGCAGATCATTGTCAGAGGGTAAATGCCTCAGCTTCTATATTCCTTCTAACTCTTAGGAAAGCTCAGTGACCCCCTCGGTGCTGCGGAGGTATTTTCACAGTATCAATGGCTGCTGTCCTAAGCTTCATGTAGGACTGATTAATTAAAATTGGGGTTACTTCCACAATTTATGGAATATACAACAAGGAAAAAGATGCAGTCATTAAAAATCAGTATGGAGAGATGTTCATGAAACGGGAAAGAAAAAACATTTTGAAGTATATGTATCAAAATTAAATGACTTTGAATTTACTTTTTTCTTTCTGTTCAATGCATTATTCTATTTATACTTGTACTCTTCTACATTTTTACTTATACTATTCTGAAGACAACTATGGCTTACCAGCAAAACCAACATACTATACACACACACATATATAACTAATATGAGATCTTAATAACTCAATAAAAATTCTAAAATATAATGTGAAATGATGAATTAATACATTTTTCAATATTCAACGTCAAAAGTTATAAAATATTATGAATTGATTTTATTTTCAAGTCAAAAGAAAACATGTTCTCATTCTTTATGGTAACACAGAAGAACATTAATGTACAACATGAACATTTTTATTTTTTATAGAAAGGATCTCATGTAGCCTGGGCTGGCTTCAAATTCCCAAGTTCAAGGATGACATAGAAACTCAGATCCTTCTGTCTTTTCCTCTTATGCCACCATTCCTATTTATGCAATGTTGAGGACTGAAACCAGGATTTCTTACATGCATTCTACAAACTAGAACTATATCCCCAGTCCCAAGTTTTCTTCTTTATCCTCTTTTGTATTTCCTAAAACTTCTGAATGAATATACTCAGGCACATCTAAGGCCTGGATGATTTTTTAAAAATAAATAATGTGATAAATTAAATCAAACACACCAGTCACTTTCTCTCCCAACATGTTACCCAAAAGCGTTTCCAAGTTCCTTTTTTGCCCCCACACTAAATCCAAAGGGTATAAAGTTCTGTACATTTTTCCTCTGGTGTCAGCAGAGTCATGGCTTTTCATAGGTCTGGTTTTCTAGCCACACTCCACTTAGGTTTTATTGAAAACCTCACAAATCAAACTAGGCTCCTCCCAAGTTGTTTTGTGTGTGTGTGTGTGTGTGTGTGTGTGTGTGTGTGTGTGTGATTATTTGGTTGAAAAGAATTATGGGTCTGAAGAAAGCAAAGTCCAAGTTTTAGGGCAAACTACCTGATCAGAAAGTAGTAGGCTGGTATGAGGCAGGATTCCAAAGAGCTGTGCCCAGTAGCAGGATAGCTCTCAATAAACCTAAGTAGAGAATATTTAAATAGTGCCCAATTTATTTTTTATTCTCATTTTTAAAAAGTAAGCAAAAAAGAGGTGGTGGAGGAGAAATGACTCCATTAAAAGCCACAGCTAAGTCAACAGTAGGAGAAAGTCACAAAGGCTACCTGAAGTGTGTTATTACAGAGCATGGGATGATAAAAACCTTCACGAATTTTCCATTTCTCAGCTACTCTGAGTTTTATGACACAATCTGAATAGGACTTGGGCTGGCTAAGAAATTCTCATGAACTCATCAGCAGCTGAGGTCTATGGGGCTAACTTTAAGGATGCTCTGCTCTGAGGCTGAGTAAGTAAAACATAGGACAAAAGTTTTAAGTATTTTTTTATGGAGAGACAAAACTATTTCCATTTCTATAATGTCAAGAGCTATTTTGGAAAGTGAAGATATTTGTAACAGTCCTTTAAAAGAACTGAAAAATTGGAGACAATACACAGAACAACCTAATTTGAAACATAATGTGTTAACATGAATCCTAAATAAATGAGACTGCAAGTCAACCCAATAAGTCAATCCAATAATGAGATTTAAATGCAGGTCTGAAAAGTGTAGATCTTAATATCCTCAAGACTGCCTTGCAGTAATCACTCATGCCCTAACACAATTGGACATCTCCCCAGTCCCTGAAAAGGTTGCTTACCCATTTATTACAAAATGGAAAAGCTATATGAAGATCTGTTTTTTAAGTGTTTCTTCAACATTAATGCAAAAAAAAAAAAAAGTGGATCTCTCAACATTTTGCCATGAGACAGGGAAGATCCCATGAGACATGATGACACTGCCCTCAGAGACTGTATGGGACTGGTGCTGGGCAAGAGAGGGGGGAAACCTCTATACTCTACTGGTGGGTGTCCATGCTAGTACAAGTGTCCTAGAAGGGAACCAATGGACTGCAAATGCAGGAAGATATGGGAGAAGGAAGGAAACTGGCTGAAGGAGAGAATAGGTGGAGAGAGATGGGATGAAATGGCAGGGTGGGGGTAGGAAATGGGTGATGAAAACACACAAATTCATTTTTAATATAATTAAACATTTTTAAAAAGGAAAAAAAAAGTGTGCTTTAGTTACTACTTTTTGGACAAGGTGTTGCCTCCCCTAAAACATGGAAGAAAATTCTCAGCATCTGCTGACCTGAGAGTGTGAGTGGGGAGGTGGAGTGGGAGAGAGGACATCAAGCCCACCCAACTCCTGAAATTCCTACAGAAAAGATAAAACTCCAAGTGAAATAATCATTTTGGTAAATGAAACCATTTGTAACTTTAAAGAAGTTTTTTTTTTTCTTTCATTTCAACATATAAGAAAAATCTGCACTGTGCTCTAAAAGGCTATAAAGCTTTGGCTTAGGGAAGGGTCAACAAGAGCTAAAACCACTAATGCCAGACTTTCAAGAAGCAAGAGTGGAAGGCACTGATGCCTCGCCACTGCCAGGACCCACTGAACAGTCACACCCAAGCTGAAAACCCTTCAGTAGGTTGCTGCCAGACTTTTACAGCCAAGGGAAAATGTTCTGAGCATTTAGAGAGGATAGTAGAAAATCAGTATCTTGGAGAGACTTTCTCTTACATAGAAGAAATAGGAATATTAAAACTGAGAAGGTGTTTATGGGGAAAATGGTGGAGGAGCGAGAGACAGAGGGGGAGAAGACAGAGAGGGAGAAAGAGAGGGAGAGGGAGAGGGAGAGGGAGAGGGAGAGGGAGAGGGAGAGGGAGAGAGAGAGAGAGAGAGAGAGAGAGAGAGAGAGAGAGAGAGAGAGAGACAGAGAAACTGATTCAAAAAAAGGAAGAGAAAAATTGTGGGCAGGACAAAGGTAGATGAAAACAAAGTTAAAACCCAAAGTAAATAATGTGGCATGATCAAGACAGTGATTGGCTGGCTACTCTGGCAAAACTAATAGCTTCAATTCTTTACTTGTTTAGGGCTAAGAGAAAATGTATTTATATTTAAAAACAAACAGGACGTCAGTCAAATTTATTCAGGTAGAAGTACTTTAAGACTCTTTTGAGAAGCGAAGAGCCTGAGAGTTCCTGTAGCTCAGTTCAACCATGATACCCCATGAGATGGACAATTTCAGGTCACTAAGGGTGCTTGAGAATTAAACAAAAAATCCTTATTAAGTTACAGTGATTAATACTTTGTTGTTCTTCAACTTAGATGTCTCAAGACTATCATAAACATACCTACATGATACATGATACTCATGGCAAATGATATAGTCCAAAAACTTTTACACTTGATCTTAGCCAAAAGGCCGAGAAGTGATAGTCCAAAGACTTTTATACAGAGGGCATTTCAATTTACAGTATATATGATGAGCATATATCTAGTATGACATGAAATATTATCATCCTGGTGTCATCTATAAGGGGAGAACTGGATGACACAGAAAGAGGAAGGACAATTTCTAGAATTCTGATTCTCATATCAGGACACACTGTTCTCAAATCACACAGCTGTTGATATACAAGCTCAGGAATAGTTCTGCCTGGGTTCCACACTATCCATTAGCACACCCCTGCATTCTTCACTGTTAAGTTGGGACAATAGTGCAATCTATATTGTATCATGGTCACAAGGAATAAGTGAAACACATCTAGTATATCTGAGAATTAAAACCACAATTTTAAGACACTGTCAAGGCAATCATTGCTACTGTTATCAGGGAGAAATGGAAAAAGGAAAAAATGAACATTTAACCAGTCCTAAACAACATCTGATCACAAACTTGCACTTCAAGTATATATCTGTCCATTTAAAAAATGTGTTGAAATAATTTCCACTGAATAGTTTTATAAAATGTGCTCAAAAAACATTTTCACTGAATAACTATATCAAATGTGCTCAGAACAGAAAATTTTAATACTTTTGAACTTTATTGAAAAAGAAGGTGATATACTGTACTTAATTTCTCTGAATGAGGGGCTGGAGAGGTGGCTCAGGGCTTAAGCCTCTGCCTTGCAGGTGGAAGGTCCTAAGTTCCCCACGTATAGACACCGGGCGGAAACGGGGACGGCCTGCATTTCTGGTCCTGGTAGGGCGGAGCCTGTGAATCCCAGGGCAGAGTGAACAAGAAGGAGGTGGAGGCGGTCCATGGTGGTTCCCGAGTTCGTCCGTGGTTCTACACACACACATACATACGCGCATACACGCACACACGTGCACACACGCATACATACACAATTGAATAAAATAATAAATAACATAAAAAATTTCTCTGAATGATTGAAATTATAACAATAATATTATCTCCTATTATTTTATGCGGACTGAGGAAAATTGTACATAGGAAAAACAAAGCAACAGATTTGATAGTGTCTTTAATTATGCATAATTTGCATAATTAAAAATAATTTCACATGCAATAGAGAACACAAATAAGTTAGCAAATATTTACTGTTAATTCTGTAATGACTGAATATGACAGTCCTAAATAGACTATTTTCATAAACAAGGCAACACACTAAAATTTATTTCATTGTATATTTTCATAACAACCTCCATGTAAAAGATATCTATTAATTTGCAGGTATATATTATTAAGGTTTTATTTGAGGCATGTCTTAAGTGTCCCAGGCTGGCCTCAAATTCATTATGCTGCCAAAGATACCACTGAATTTAACATCCTGCTTTTACCATCCCCGTGTATGTATCTCAGGAATGTGCCACTCTGCTTGGATTTTTGTACGTGTCGGGAATCATGCCCCAGGGCTTTGTGCATTCTAAGCAAGCACTCTGCCAACTGAACTGTATCTCTAACCCTCATTCTTGAAACTGTATTTGTTAAAGCACACTATAGCATGTATTACATCAGTAATAGCGACTAATAATGATAATACCACAGAACTTTTGACTCAGTATTTTGAATTGACCGAAATAGCAAACATTTTGCAAATGTAAAAATAAATAGAGGCATAAATATCAACTAGCAGTCACCAAATACTAATGGGCAAGAAATGAAAAGCAAGTGTATTTATCTCTCAGGTATACTTTCTAAAACTGGGGTGGGAAAGCACTTGCACGTGTTTAGTTACCTGGAGTCTAATCTCACTCTCTACTGTGTCCTATTCCTGTTCTTCCCTCTCCTTTAAGTCTTTTCTTATATAAAAGCCTTCTTTTTTTTTTTTAAAGCAATTTATCCATGTTCTTGTTTCTGCTCTTTTGGGATCTTCTTATAACCTCCTTCCCCCTGACTTGTATCCCCTTGCATTTGTGGGTGTTACAAGAGTTTCTGTTTGAGTCCATCAAACTGATCATTTAATGCTAGGATCTACTTACAAGGGAGAACATATAGTGTCTATCTTTCTGCTTCTGGAATATTTCATACACATGATGTCTTCCAGTTTTATCCATTTACTTGCATATTTCATTAGTTCATCTTTCTTGACAGCTGAATAGTATTCCATTGTGTGTATATATACACCACATTCTCATTAATCATTTGCCAACTGTTGGACATTTAGGTTGGTTCCATTTCTTAACCAGTCTAAACAACAGTGGATTGGGAGTAAATTGACAGTGGACAGATCAGATATCTCAATACTAACCACAAACACCCAAGAGTAAACTTCCATCTAAACAACTTTCATTTTATCTTTGGATAGGAGAGGATCAATAGCGGATCTCAACACCCAGAAAGGATGTAGCCTAATGCAGTGGAAGAGCAATGAAATAGATAACAGCCAACCAGAAGGCAGAGCACCGGAGACCCTGCGATGCTCACCTGGAATCAAGCCAACCAAATCTCTCTCCATTCTAAAACTCAGGGAACCTTGCAGAAGAAGGAGTGGTAAGATTTTAAGAGCCTTAAGATGAGGAAGTCCACTGCTGGACAAGACATTCCACGCAAGGCAGGACTGCTGCATCCAGGAATTCTGCAACAAGACTTGTTCTTAACAGACCTTCACAAGGACTGACATACCAACATGCCCCCACAGACTAGCAAGGATCTCAGGAGAAATAATAACATGCAGTGTGAACATCAGTGGTGAAGGCTAGACAAGTGAAGGGGATTGCCCCATCAATGGGTCTGCCCAAGGAGGGGCCACTTGGTCTGCCACAGAGGCCTGAACCCCCACTACAACAGATGATCCAGAAGGACCCCTGGGACCCATAGAAGCAAGCAGACAGGAAGGTGGGAGGGAGTGGCATGGATTGATGAAGAAAGGGGAGAAAGAGAGGGAAAGGAAGAGGAAGGGAGGAAGAAAAGGAGAGAAGAGGGGAAGGGAAAATTACTCAATATGCTTGTAAAACTAGGAAAAAAAAATAAAAGCAAGGATAATTTCAACATGTGAAAATACACATCAAGGTAAGTGGACTCAAAAAGTTCTTTTAGGTTTCAAAGTGACTATTGGCTCTCAGATCTTTATAGTAATAAATATTGTAGGCCATGGTTGTCTGCTGGGACTCCTCACTCATATGTTATTCCATGATTGAAGATCAATGCGTTAGCTCCGTTTAGAATCAGTGCATGTTTGACTTTTTAAAAAAGTTTTAACACATACTTCAAAAAGTCAATTAATATTTCTAAGGGAAATAGAATCAGTTTGCCTCCCTTGCTTCCACCCTTGGTCAACTGCAAATTACTAACACTAGTGTCTTGAGCTAGATTTTTCCCACAAATAGATGGAAAAAAAACCAAAAACAAAAACAACTATGTGATCACCATTCTTTACTGGAGGTCTTCTTCAGGGAAAGAGAACACTGATTACTAGTGGCTTTTCTATTCTAAATAAAAACCAATTTTTATTGCTTAAAGAGAAAGAATTTCCCTGTGATCTCCATGGAAAGCCAAGTCAGCCGCAGATACAAGGGTCTGCTATAATAAAAGCTTCAGAGACATCTTGCCAATGGCATTTTAAAATACAAATGTTACTGTGAGAACTAATGTTACTTTTTGACTTCTGTGATGCATGAAGTACATATTAAGCATAAATATGAAAGACTTAGGCAGAAGAGTGCTTGAGCCTTGGTAGAGTTGGGATCCATCCCTGACAACAGAGCAAGAACTCAAAGAGTAAACAAAAAAAGATGAATATAGGTAGTTACTAGGTCAACACACAACCTGATTATATAACATGATGCTATATTAGAAAAATAAAATAGTATATTATTATTATATCAAGGAACCAGTAAGGTTGTCTTGGCTGAGATACTGGTCAAAGTGATAGAAAAGTAAAGATTTCACATATTTATACTGTGCCTGCTTTCTACATACAATGTGACAATAGATAAAAGATATTTGACATCCTAAAGCCTTAATTTTATTTCTTTAAAAAAATCTGTTAGTTCTTAAAGAGAATTTTATTTGCAATATTTAATCCAGACACAGGATCTAAAGAATTGTAGTGAAAGACCATCTACTTCTCATTGCTGTCTCCCAGTCTCTGTCATTTGTCATGATGGTTAATTATCAATGTGACACTTGGCAGGTTAGCTTGCTGGGCTCACTTGTGAGTTATTACCTACATTAAAATTAGCATCTAAGACTTCTGAGAGGGGTTGTCTTGATTATATTATTTTTATGGGAATGCCCACTGACTGTAGGCAGGACCATTCCTTATAGAGAGAATTCTGAGACGGTCAGCTGAACACTGACATCCATCTCTTTGCTTTCTTTCTTTTTTTTTTTTATAAAATTTTTTATTATTTATTATTTATACAATTGTGTGTGTGAGGTGTGTATATGTGTGTGTGTGTGTGTGTGTGTAGAACCACGGGCGAATTCGGGAACCACCATGGACGCTTCCACCTCCTCGTTTACTCTGCCCCGGGACTCACAGGCTCCGCCCTACCAGGACAGAAACACAGGCTGCCCCCCCAGGCTGCCCCCCCCCCACTTCCGCCTGGCGTCTATACGTGGGGTCTAAGGATCCGAACTCAGGACCTCCGCCTGCAAGGTAGAGGCCTAACCCCTGAGCCACCTCTTCCAGCCCCCTCTTTGCTTTCTAACTGTGATGTCATATGAAAAGCTGCTTTTAGCTCCTGGCAATTGTCTTTCATGAAATGATGCCCTGTAATCCTAAGTAGTGAGTCAAAATAAATCTTCTCCCTTACATGCTGTCAGATATTTAATCCCAGCAACAAAAAAAGGAACAAAGACAAGAAACTAGGAGTTAGCTATTATTTCTAGTCAAATGCAGAAGTTTGACTTCAATGTTCCACACTGAAATGTTGACTTCATTAACACATATTAAGTGCCCATTTTGCACGGGAACTACTTAGGGATCTATGGAAGGGAAAGAGATGGGCTCATAATCCAGAATGGGAAGTGATCTCCAAGTAAATTAAAAAGGAGGTGAGAAATAGGAGAGTACAATTGAAGAACAAAGTTAAAGTAGCCATGGGCATGTGTCATAGTTTGAAATGTGTCCCCCACAGTCTTATATGTTTGGGAAGGTCATGGCACCTTTGAGAGGTGGAGACTTGCTGGAGGAAAGCAATCACAGCGAGTAGGCCTTGAAATGGATTAGTCCCACCTTACCTCCTGGAGAAATCTGGCTTTAATAGCAGCAGTCTTGCAGCTCTCAGTCTCCAATACATTTGGACTGACTTAGCTTGCCTCCAGCTTCGGCCAGCCAGCCATGCCACATCCTCCATGAAAGACTGTATCTCCCCTCTAGAACCACAAGCTGAATAAATCTCCCTTTCTTCCCTTAATTGTTTGACTTTGGGTGCTCTCTCACAACAACAGAAAAGAATAACCATTACAGCATGGATGGAGACAAACAGTAACAGGAAAATTAAGAGGAAAGCATCAGACATGATCATATATTCTCTCTGGCTTAGGTCCTCCGATTCAGGAATTCTACTCCTGTCCCACGGTTATAAAAACTCAAATTAGACATATTTGGAGCTAAGAATTTCAGACACAGGAAAAAATGTTAAAAGTGTTTTTTATGCCTTCTGTAGACAAGAGAGAAATAGCAGATAAAAGAATTCTCTTCTTGGAGTTGGGGAGATGATTCAGCAGTTACAGTGCTTGGCACACACACACGCACACACACACACACACACACACACACACACACACACATACAAAAGAATCCCAGATCCACAGATTTTATATAAAATGCTGAGTGTGCACAGGTGGCCCCCAGAAGGCAGAGTCTGGGAATACTAGTCTAAGTGGACTAGATTTATCAGTGAGTTCTGGATTTGATTAAAGAGAGACCTGGCCTCAAAAAGTTAAAAGTTAGAAGAATGATTGAGGATGACCTCAACATTAGCCACAATATACATGCACATACAGATATATGCATCTATACACAGGTGCCCACACCCATGTGAACATGCATGCATACATGTACAGACACGTGCGTACATACATGAAAATGGAAAAATTAAAAAATCTATGCAAAAATTCTTCTTTTGAAAATGATATAAGCCCATATAAAGAAGAGACTAACTGGGGAGCTCTCAAATGAAATTAAAAATAAATTTAAATTTAGTGTTATGTATCTATCTCTATCTGTGATTATATACATTTCTTTTTAACCCAGCATCTTCCTATGTTGCCCAAGTTGTCCTTTAACACTTGTCTGGATAGGATTCTTCTGCTTCTGCCACCCCAATGGCTGGCACTACAGAGAAGCTGCTTTCTTATACTATCTATATACAGAGGATGTACAAAAGAATAGATACTTCCAATCTAAGACTTAAGATTTCATTTAACACAACAAAAATCAATCCTGCTGTCTCTTGGAACTGCCTAGGACAAAAGTACAAGTCAATAATTGTCTTACTAATCCTGGAAATTCTTTAAGAAGACTATTTGGCTAAATGGAACTTACATCAGATTTCTATATGGCAAATATCCTATTCCTACAATAGACTGACTTAAAAAACAGTCCTCAGAATCCCTAAAATGGTATGCCTAAAAGATAAACTAATAGACTGACCAGAAGACAAGCTTTTTTTTTACTTTTATTAGATGTATGCCAATCTTCACCACTGATCCCAGAAAGCAGAACCTGTTAACAGTTAATGCTTCACAAAACTATAATACCATTAACACAAGTGGGTTGAGGGCTCTAATTCCTTAATTTTCATTGTGGGACTTAAGTAAAAAATCTGTTAAAGATAAATATTCTGCTTGAACACATGCAGTTTTAAAATAATTGTATCAAGTGTAATTTGATATATAAAATGTAATTTGACATACTCCACAAAATATTTTGATCACACAATTTATAATATGCTCAGACAAAGGAATAATGTTCATGAGGAAAGAACAAGACTAATAAAGGAGTCTTGTCTTAAGAAAGTGTTTTTCCAGTCTAATGATGTACTGGACATAAAATCTCAGTATTACCAATTTTTAATCACTTGATGGTGTAAAGTCTTTTGTCAAACCAGAATCAGTAATGCAACTAATTCTATCTACTCTGTGACATGTATAACACACATAATAAAATGGGGAAACAAAAGAGTATCTGCTCTAAAAAAAAACCCTTTTCTTCTCCCTTTTCTAAGGCATCCTGTCTATGGGGTATTCTAGGGATGATCACAAACAGGGGTTACCTAAAAAGGAATGATAAAAGAGTCAGAATCCCTATCTACTACAACTTTTTAAATGCAGCCTCTCTCTATTTTTACTATTTTTGTGAGGTAAGGGGATCCTGACCACAGTAAATCTACTGGCACTAGTTCCCAGAGCGACGGAAGAACAGCCAGCCAACCTTGTCTTCTTGCACTCACTACTCCTGGCAGAACATGCCATAGAATGTTCTTCCTTGATTCCTTCTCTTAAGTTAGCACTTAGCTAGAAACAAAACTCAAAATCAAGTGTGTTACTATTTAAAGCCCATATACCCAATATAGGTATATGGGATGATGAAAAAAAAACCTTCAATTAGAAAAAAATTATAATAACAAGCTGCAGAACATTACAGCTACAGCTTCTGAAAGATGTCAGGATCACTTCAGAAGTGACATTCAGACTTTGGTGCCCAACCTGCTAAAGGTACAAGGTTCTAATCCTATAATACCACCCTGTTTCATGATTTTCTCAAAGATTCTTAAAGACTGTGAAAAACAGGGACAGGGACAAAGCTTCTATTTTTCTTGTCTCCAGACATGACTATCTCAACACTGAATATAGGCATTTTCTGTAACAACAAGCCACCTTTATAATGTCTGAATAATTATAGGTTGAGGTCAAGAACTCCTGGCCCCTATTGATTACATCTTCATGGAAGAAGGACCCATTAGCGCTGTTTTTATCAACTTTAACGGGATCTACATGTAGAATTTTCATTCCTATCAGTGCCAAAACAGGAAAGCTGATGCCCAGTCAGGTCTGTCAGTTGTTGTCTAAAGCAACAAAGACAAGATAGGAATTCATCATGCTGTTACCTCATCTGCCAGCCACATTCACACATTTGCACCACCTGAATGGCTGATTCTCTTCACTCCCACATGCTCATTCAGCACATAGCATTTTAGCATGAATATTTGATCAGACAGGACAGAAGGAGACTTGGATTTATCTGAGGTGTCACCACGATGCACTTTAAGTAATTCTAAGCACCAAGAACTAGGCGTTGCAGATTTTATTCCTGGAATATTTCTGAGATGGATCTGTGATCCTATTCAAAGAAGAATAAATGAGATGAGATTTGTGAAATACTTATCACAGAGTTGTGTACCTTGATGCTTTTAAATAAATACTGGCTTTTAATAGAATTTCCTTTTGTTAATAGCAGAGAGCCTACAAATTCCTCATAAAGCTTGCACAATGTTGACGTAAAGACCTCAAACCACCAAGAAAACTTAGAGATCACCTCCATTTTTCCAATTTCTAGTTTTATCAAAATTGAAAGCCAAATTTCAAATATGAACATAATGAATTCAAATGATTTCTTTAGGATAATAGAGCTCTTGGAATCTTGAATTGATGCGTTTCATTACTTCAGGAGAATTGTCAGCCTTGTGTATTTCAATTGACCTTTTTTTTTTATAACTTTTTTCATATCTATGAGTACATATACTAAGTTAGTTGCTCACACAGACCTGTCCATTCAATTCCTTTGTCCAATCCCCTTACCCTTCAGTGATTCTGTATGTTCTCGGTCCCTCTTTCCTTTCCTACCTCTCTAAGACAGGTTCTCATTTCTCATGTAGTCAATCAAGACTAGCCTTGAATTGATTGTCCTGCCTTATCCCCCCTGTTGTTGGGATAACAGGTATGTGCCACCATGCCCAGCTCAGTGAACTGGGCATGATAATGTATTTTTTTAGTCAGAGACAAACAGTTTTGTTCTTTTTTAAATTTTGTGTATTTTTTCTACTCTAGAAGAAACTTCACATAATTAGCACTGTATATTAATCCAGGACTGAGATTGCAATATTCAATGCTGTCATTTCCTTTTTCAACATTGTTATGGAACTCTAAATATAAAGAATGGAAAGAAATAAATTTTATGTAGATAAACAGTAGAAAATCAGAAAAAAATGTAACAGAATTTAGTAAATCTAGGTTTCTGAATTCATGCAAAAGTATTTTATGTTACATCCTAAGACTAAAAAGCTGAAAAATAAAATACTCTACTATTAGCACCAAAAAATTTGAATACGGGAAATAAATTTTATGATAGATATTTAAGAAAGGCTTCTGTACTGAAAGTTACAAATTCTATAAAAAATGTCCAAATAAATAACTATAAAATTTTATGTACTCAAAGACTTATTTCTTTCAGAGACACAGGTTGGTTATACTCAAGTGACCCCCTCTTGTCTCAGCCTCCTAACTAGATATGACTACAGGTACGCACTAGCAGGCTTCATTGAATGTAAAGATATCAGTTTTCTAGGGCTTCAGGTATAAATTCAATGAATTCTTAACCAAATGTCACTAAAATTTCAGTAGAAATGACTAGGCAAATTATTAAATGGTTATTTAATATATGCGTATTTGTTTGAGCATATACACATACACTTTTATTTGGAATCTGTTTATATTAAAGTATATAAATACATATATTTGTTATGTACTCTTCAAATAGACTTGGTTTATATATTCTACATCTATCTACACTTGAAATAATTACACAGTAACTTATGTAAAAGTAATAAAATCTTTTCATGACAATCATTTTTATATAGTCTAGGCTAACCTTGAACTCAAAATCTTCTAGTCTCAGATTTCTAATGCTGCAGATCACAGGCATGTGCAACCGTACTAGGATAAAGTCTTTATATTAAAACAAAGAGAATCTTTAAAATATGAAAAACATTTTTTGATTCAAGAGATAATAGCAATTAACTTCAAGGGGGCTTCTATCGTATAAACCATCTGAATTCTCATATGTGATTATGCATTCATCGTTGTCTCTTATCTTCTTTGTCTCACTCACATATTGAATATGAATTTTGTTAAACTGACATTTAAAAATTTAGCAGCAGCAAAGAAAAAAAAGAAAAAATTAGCAGCAATATGAGATGTAAAATCATATCAATTACCTTTCCCACTTTGTTATATTATATTCTTTTGTCTGGTTTTGTGCTAGGAACACTTTACTCAAGGCTAATTTTGAACATCATGAATGTCATCGTTTGGAAAATATTACACATCTCCCAAATGTTGGTATGTATCCTTTATTATATCATATAAAAGAAAAGTTAGTGAATATCACCACCTATGTAACTAGAAATGTCTAGGTATTGGGGTTTTGTAAAGGAAATAGTGACAGATAAAAGGTTTCTAAACTTCTAATTTTGAATTGAAAGCTGTAATTTTATTATTGGCGATAAACTTTGTGACTTGTTTTCCTCAAAGAGTCAGAAACTTTGTTATTTTAGAGAAATATTTGAACAATACCATACACTGGCAGGTCATCTTTCAGCTAGGATGATACTTCATGAAAATAGTTTAGTTTAGATTCTAATGATCTATTATAAGACTATTGCAGTTGCTTTTCATCAAGACATAAGTGCATTCATTTCTGTAAAATATAAACAATAAGATATATAAAAAATTTAGTAAAATTAAAAACAATGATTTATTAAAAATATGAAGAAGCTGTGTGACACTGTCATCACGACACTAAGAAGAACAGTTGCATCCACAAGGCTTCGCTTCACAAGTACTAGACACATGTACATATGTCTCAGAGCTTGTATAAAATGGTACTGTTCCCACTGACAGGTCATCATCCATATCCCACAACTACTCAAGCACCCACTAGTACAGATATCCCAGGTGTCATAGTTTGAAATGTGTTCCCCACAGTCTCACGTGTTTGGCAAGGTCATGGCAACTTGAGAGGTGGAACCTTGCTGGATGAAGGCAGTCACAAGGGGTGGGCCTTGAGGTGGATTAGTCCCACCCTACCTCCAGGAGAAAGTCTGCCTTTGCAGCAAGCAGTCTGGCAGCTCTCATCTCGCCAAGATGTCTTCAGTGACCTAGCTTCCTCCAGCTTTGGCCAGCTAGCCATGCCGCTTCTATCATGAGAGACTGTATCACCCCTCTGGAACCGTAAGCTGAATAAATCTCCCTTTCTCCCTTAAGTTGTTGACTTTGGGTGCTCTCTCACAGTAATAGTTAACAGTAACTGTTACACCAGGTCACGTGCAAAAACACGAGAAAGTAGGAAGGAGACTGGCTGAAAAGGATAAAGTATGAAGTAAGACAAGGGGGTAGTGCACAGTAAGGTGTGAAAACACATAGATTCATTGTATTTATGTATCAAATGATCAAATAATAAAAAAATTAAATTAAAAAGGGTACTAACTATATGAACAACTTAGAAAAACATTAAGGAGTACTGCACATATTTGAAGGAAGTACTGGTTTGTAAAAATATGTTTGTGAAAATACAAAAGGTCAACCAACAGTAGCCAAGAGAACCTAAACCAGCAACAAGATGGAGCACTAAATTATTAGATTCCAAATCAAACTAAAAAGGTATAATAGTGATGGTAGTAAGCAATGATATAAAGACAGCAACAGAAATAAATATAATACACACAGAATCCAGAAAAAACAATATTTTTCTCAAAAGGTATCATCAATACAATGCCTTGGGAGAAAGGCACAACTTTTGAATGAGTGGTGCTGAAACATCTGAACATTTGTGTGAAATAAACTCAATGAACTGATATCTCCTTTGCACCTTAAGAAAAATCAATTAGAAAAACCATTGTCCTAAATGTAAAGTGCAACAAAACTACAAATTTTTTTTTAAAGTGTTTCTCTAACATCAGAGAAAGGGAAATCCATAGTTCTGTGTTGGTTTAAAACACAAAACTGAAAAAAATAGCAACAGACTTTGGGAGTCATCCTGGATTGGTTTACCTCCTTTTGCTTTGCTTTGTGACCTCCTAGACTTTGCCTTCCAGAGCCAGAAGTGTAGGTCCCTGTCATTTTCACCTGGCATTTTTACATAGGATCCAGGATTCAAACTTTGATCCTTCTGCTTTTGAGGCAGAGTCTTAATCCCTGAGCCATTTCGCCAGTCCCAAACCTTAATTTAAAAAAGGTAAATAGTCTTTAAAATTGATCAATATTTGAATCTCAAATGAACTTCAGGTCCTTCACTTGGTAGAAAAATATACTGGTGAGTTTTGTTACTTTTCCTTAGACTGGCTATAAATTCTGGGTCCAAGAAATCCTCCTGCTTTGGGTTAGTTGCGAGGCAAGTACACACCAACTACCCCTGGAAAATGCATGAGTTTTGAATTTTTATGGCAAACAGGTATTCAGGTGAAGGCAGAGCTGCAACTAGACCCAGAGCCTCATGTAAATGACCTGTGTTCTCTTCACCACATCAAGCTTTCAAAGCAAAACCTTCCCCCCAGGAACAAGAATTTCAGGTCGACTAACTTAAATTTTTCCTGTGGCAGTCCTCAACCCTACCCACAGAATATCAGGAGCTTTGGTTCTGGCTACTTGTCCCGGTGAGATCCCAAGTTGCTCCTTAATTGACTGCAGGGCTTGCTAATCAGTGAAGAGGTGGGAGGGAGTCTCTGTGTGTTTCTAAATTTATAGATGGTACCTACAAGCATAAGCTTCTCAGACTCTCGGACACAATTTAAAATAGTGTGGCTCTAACAGTTTCACACTCGTGTCACTAAGACAAATGGAATTGCTGGTTCAGACTTAAACAATTTCTGATACTGCCCCCAGCATTGTCCCTATGCCACCAGAGTCTTGGGCAAGTCACTATGTAAACATTTCAGACTTGTATTAGAAGTAATAAAGGTACAAAAAAAAAGTTAGATTTTTTGGGGTTAAATAGCCATGTGCAAACATGTTATTCTATAGAATAACATTCTTTATAGAATCAGAAATAGAAAGGGAGGTAGCTTCCATCAGTCTCTTTTCAGATTTATTAGGAACAAGGCAAACATCATAGCTGAGACCTGGTAGTTGCAAGAAAAGTCTGAACGGTAACAGAGATTGGCTCAAAGTGGAAGTGCATTATCCTAACTGTTTCTTCTATTTCTGTTTTTCGCTTCTAGCCTTCATCTGAGATGATCATAATTTTAATCGTGCTGCACTAATTTTTTCTCATTGTTAATGTAACTTCAATTTTTGTCAGCCTCCAAATGTTAAAAAGAAGAATGAGAGGAACATTAAAATTGTAACACTAGAAATATGGTTGAACACTTCTTAAACTTGAGAACTTCTTTTGATTTTCTGTAGAAAGCAGTATTCAAAGGATGAGAAATGGTTTAATGATCACATTTTCTCATCTATAATATTTTTAAAAAGTCAATGGAAGATCTGAGTTGGACTATCCCCTCTTCCCTCAAGGGACTGCTCACCAGTCAGAGCAGAATCTTCTTTTAATTTCACCCTCATCCTTAATCCTCTTATGATCCAGCACAGGCTTTGAATACTTAAGACACAAGCCTAGAGCTTTCATCACTTTATAATCACAAATAATATCTGGAATTGTATTACCTGAAAGTAATCACTTACTAAAAGAAATATCTTCATATTTCTAAAAAAAACTTCACTTATTTTATATCTGGTAGTTATGGCAGAAAGTCATTATAAGACACCTCTCCCAAAGAATGAGAGAAGAAATTCTGCAAAGGAAATTTTATTCTCTACTTAGTGATGGAGAAAACAGTGGTTAGTAAGAGAAATGACTTAGTAAACATTTTGGCAAAAGCGCAAGTCCACAAATTTAAGCCAAGTTTTAGCTTTATGTCTTAATTATGATTCTCTAAAGCTCTTTACAGAACACCACTGGTATTTCTGATGGCTTAAGATACAATGGTTAAGATGGTCTGCTTCAGAAGGGAAAGGCAACAACAGACAGTGACATGTAATCTTCACATACAGTCTTGCCCCGTGCATCAAAAAAAATCTTCACACGATAAAACTTCTAAGTGATGGGACTACAGGTGTAAGCTATCACATCTGATTTAGGATCTGATGTTAAAAATAGTATCAAATTAATTTTTAATTTCTTAGAAATAATTTTTGTTGTATAACAAAAAGTTTCCCCAATTTATGAAATTCTTTGAAAGTACAAATTGCTCTTAAAAATAAGAACTCATTTTTTTCTCATGTGTAACAACTGTCCTTACTACCTTCCTTAAGACTGTATATATAAGAAACTAACAACATGGCTAAGCAGGTAAAGATGCTTGCATATAAGCCTGATGAACAGTTTGATACTGGAAACTCATATAAATATGGATGCAGGATATGTGATTACACAAAATTATCCTAGGACCTCTATGTGTGTGCTATAGTATATGCATACATACACACAGGCATGCATATACACATAGCATTGATAAACAAAATGTATACATGTATACATCTTCTGCTTGTAACACTAATTCAATTTTTACTATATTAGAGGTTGAGAAAGCTCATATAAATCAGGAATGCTTATCTTTTAATTTGAGTTGCTTTGAATTCTTTGGTAAGAATCAATCTCCATTGCAAAACCCAAATCAGGACAAACTCAGGGTAATCCAGACCTTCAGAGATTCTTTGACATGTCTACGGCCATACCACCCTGAACGCGCCCGATCTCGTCTGATCTCGGAAGCTAAGCAGGGTCGGGCCTGGTTAGTACTTGGATGGGAGAGATTCTTTGACTTTTAAAGCAAACAAAAGTGCTATTTAATACCAGTCAAGAATGATCAAGTGAGGGTAGAACTGTGTCTTTGTTGCAAGCACTAGGGAGACTGAGGCAGGAGGGCCTGAATTACATGTTTCAGAGTGAAAGAAAGAATTTAGGAAATGACGCTCAAATGAGACACTGGCAACTATCTTTCTGCTTTCTCTTTAGATGACCTATATATACTTTAATAAAATGTAGGCATACATTACAAGGTACAAACAACAAGAAAGCATCCTTAGGTATTTTGAAATTAACCCAATACTTGATCTAAAAATATCATTTATGATTCAAAGAGTTGCTTTGATCAGATGTATAAAAAACTGAACATTTGCTTCAAGGCCCATTGACTTTGGGTAACTAATCCATGTCTTAGGTTAAAATCCCATGTGACCATTCCTAGAATGGTCATCTCTTTACACAAGACTGAAACACTGGATTATCTAACCTCCAAATTTTAAGTCATCGAAATACATTTTTTGCACCATTAGAAAAAACTAATATGAAAATAACATCTACCCATAAAGGAGTTACAGATCTGTAAAGGAACTAAAATACACATATTTACAAAGACGATAGTAAGAAACTAGTCCATAGGAAACTAAAGGCAAAAGTTTGTATTATGTAAACCATTGAAATCAGTAAGTAAAAAAATATATATGAATGTCACTATCTTTCTCTGTAAATATATCTATCTTTACTTCAGGTTATGTATTTCTACATGAAACAGTAGTAAGACAATTATCACTACAAATTTAAGAAATTGTGAAAGAAAATTCTTGAGCAAAAATGGTTTAACATCCTACTCACCTCTTTAACTTTCAACAGAGTAATGCCAGATTAGCACATAGCTAAAATATAAACCTGAGATACAGGTTTAAATAAAGAAATCTCATTCTAAAAACTGTAATAACTAGCAAAGGGTTAAGGTAGAGCATACTGAATTTTATTTCTCTATTTCTACAAAATAATTCTATAAAAAGGATCACATTACCATCAGATTAAATACAGGAGGTATTGTCATTAAAACTGAGAGAAAACAAAAAAGTATACTACAGGAGTAATCAAGAGATAACAACTAGATAGAAAGTAAAGGTAGCACCACAGTAGGCACCAGCTCTGAGCAACAGGTGATCAAAGTCTAAGACAACATTTTCCTAATATATTCAGAACTTGAATACAAGAACTTAATGAAAGAAGCACTTCCTGACTAAGGAACAATTATTAAAAATGTATTATAATACTGGAAGAGGAATAGTTCAGCAGTTAAGAGAATTTTCAGAATACACAAAAGAACCAGAGTTCAAATTCCCAGATCCCATCAAAAAGGCCAGATGAGTGTGGAAGCCCACAGTAATTCTAACCCTAGAACAAGTTGGCTAGCCCTACTAGAGAGCTCTGGGTTTGATTCGAAACCATGTGACCAAAAAGTGACTGAAGATGTTTCCCAGTATCAATCAACCTTATGCCTCCACCTGCACACACACATGCATATACATATGCACTCCCCACATACACATGAAAATGAAAAACAAAAAAAAATCAGTCTTTTTAATAGAAGGCACTAGAATAGACTTTTCTAATAAACTTATTTACAAAAGAACCCCAGTCATTTAGTCTCATTTTGTTAATTAGGCTAGCAAAACAATTCTGCTAACAACAATGATCAACTAGATGGAATTTCAGCAACGGACTGTTATTTACTCAGACATGTACTGAGCAGCAGACTCCTCATTCAAACAGGATCCAAATCATTTGCAAGGTAGCTGAAGAGAGAATTATGTATACAAGTCCAAGTCATCATCTAGAGGGTGTCCTTAGCTCAAAACTACAGAAAGCAGTGTGTATGTTTCATTGCCCTTGCTCATTCAGAAAGGAACCTATGGGTTTGTGGAGGGAAAATAGGCCAAGAAAAAAAAATAACAGAGCTTAGCCACTAACAAGTTCTTCTTTACAATAGGTCAGCATTTTGAGTAGAAGTTCAAGGGCACAGAGCAATATTTGGAAGTTTTTAGGATGTAACTGATGAAGACAAGTAAGCTAAGAGTAAAGATCTGCTTTGTTACTGAAAAATAAACTTCAACTCTACTTTGCAAAATAGTTAACACAGTGATTCATCAGTTCACTGAACAATTTTTCCTTGTTCATGAGACAATTTAAAACATTGTTAAAATTACTACATGGATAAATATGCATTAACACTCCAGATTACAGCAATGAATGCTCCAAATAAATGATAATAGCTTTGGCAACATGTATTCTACCTGCCTCATCGTTTGACATCACAACATTAATAATATGGTAGGTTACAAATGTCTTAAAAGCTTAATAAGGACTAGACTTCATGTTGAAACAATTCATCTGCAGACATCATAACTGGTAATTCTAGCCAGCACCATTCCACAGCACTGTCAGAAACAGACTTTCAAACATGCTTGGTTCAGTGACCTCTCTCTCAATCCCACTTGACGAAGGAAACCAGGGCAGAAATTGTCCATTTCTGTTTGTTTGCAGAAAAACAAGAATGAGTGCTGTAAGTAAATAGTCTACATTAAAAATTAAGGGGTATGCTAGGATATGGGCAATTCAGCGAGATACAAAGACGACCCCTGATCAAAAAAAATCTAAGAAAATACACAAAACACATGAGCTTTGTAACTATAAATATATTGAGAGACAAGGTTACATGGCAGTTGAGATGTTTCCATTTCCTTTCACAGTTTAAGCCTCAATCAAATCAGCCGTCTCCAGGGATTCTGAAATCATCATAGATTAAAATGTGCCCCAACTCAAATGTTCAACTAATGCTGAATGATTAATAATTCTATGTGTGAGAAATTTTGGGGTCACAATCCTGCTGCATGTAATCTTTAGATCTTCCCCTGCTCCAACATGAATGTTCAAGCCTTATTTTCTCCATCATTAATTTTAGAAATGAAAAAAATCTATTATTGCAAACACTTCAATTATTTACTAGACTTTGTTGAGAATATTTTTACGAAAAGAATTCAACAACAGCCATTGACAAAAGCCAAGGACTCCTCCCAGAAAGCAACGCTGCATATTCATAGGTTGACTTCAAGGACAGGATGCTAGTAACTACGACAGACACACCAGAGTTCAGCTCTCAATAGTGCAGGAATTTTGGCCAGAACATTTGGATTGTCTCTGCTTGCATAGATCAGGCACTGTGATACTCCACAGACTGAGTAGATTGAATCCATACACTGCATTTACATTCCCTGTCAGGGGTGCTGCTTTACATTTCGATGATCAAAGGCAAAAAAGTCATCAACCCCACAGCCTTCAATACTAGGTTCATTCCATTTAATCAAGTGCCAACTCCACCGAAACACTAGCCAATTCTTAAGAACATTTAAATTGAAAGCAATGTAGTAGCAATAGAGACACACTACCGTATTACAACACAGAAACTCTAACACAGAACAAAAAATAGAGCAAGGCAACGAACATCATCCTCTACACTGTGTAAGAAAATAAATTTGAAGTGCATAGAAACAGCCAGGGAACATTTGGGAGGAGTTTCTACCTGAGGCAGCATCAATCACTGTGGAAACTCCCCTTCGGTCAGAGACTGGACGGGATGACCCTGGCATGCTGACTGGGTCAGAGCGGACTGGCTGGATCCTGAAATACAATTTAATTTAGTTCACATATGTTACTGGCATGGAAACTGTCAGTTTACTACAGCAGACCTTAAATCAGTAATGTTAGAATGGCTCAATTCACTAAAAAAACCACATATTCTAAAATCACAAAGAAGGCATGCATTCCCTGATTACTACATCAAGTTAAAACATTCTAGTCCCTCTATTTCAGGTCCATTCTAACTTATTTTGTAGTGCCATTCTGTAGAATTTTAAGAAAAAAAGTTGAAAAGTTGACACTGAAGTGATAAAATGAGCTGAAAGGGTAGGAAAGCAAAACATTTTATAATTAAAAAAAGGGACCTCAGAGGGGATGCCTATGAATTGATCACACAAACATATGAATGACATCAAAGAAGAATTCAATGAAAATAATCATTAATGATTACTTTAATATTACTTTATATGTACTAACGAACAAAAGATAACAAAGCAGTGTGGTAGTTACAGAGGTTCCCCAGGATCATTACTAGGTAACCACAAAATTAGCAATTAATTTTTAAGAATAAATTTGAATCTCAGCAAAACTACAATTGACTGTGTATAGTATTAAGTAGCTTAGGATAATTCATATAAAAATACCAAGATTGGGGCTGGAGAGATGGCTCAAGGGTTAAACCTTTACCTTATATAAGCAGATAACACATAAAAACCCCAGATTCCCAAATAAAAACACCGCGCAGAAATAGTGGCAGCCTGTAATTTTGGCCCTGGAATGTGGAGCAAAGTAATAAGGAAGTAGAACAATCCAGGAAGATTCCTGAAGTTATCCTTGGGTTCCACGGGTACCCACAGTGAGTGCCCTCTTCTACACATGTACACACCAGTACCTATACATTGCCCCCCTTCCCCCCAAAAAAAGATCTTTACAATTGAAAGGTCTAGACGTTCAGGTGACACAGAAGAACAAAATTTTTTTCTAATAACATATGTATGTATTTCTAGTAACTGATACAAGAGATATTGACTGGGTATTATCTGTATGTCACTGCTGTTTTATGAATAAGAGAAACAAAACAAAAATATGAACTCTGTGTGCAGAACATAGGGCATATAGCACAAGAGAATGCATGAATTGATGCTATGAAAATTAAGGTGTGCAATACTCCTTAAACTGTTCCATCAAATAGCAAAGGAAGGAACACTACCAAATTCCTTCTATGAAGCTAATATCGTTTTAATCCCAAAACCTAATAAAGATTCACTTAAAAAAGAAAACTATAGGCCGATCTCTCTGATGAACACAGACGCAAAGATTCTCAACAAAGTCTTAGCAAATCGGATTCAAAAACATATCAAAAAGATCATTCACAGGGACCAAGTAGGCTTCATCCCCGGCACACAAGGTTGGTTCAACATACGCAAATCAATAAATGTAATTCATCATGTAAACCAGTCCAAAGTCCAAGACCACATGATACTCTCCATAGATGCAGAAAAAGCCTTTGACAAGATCCAACAGCCTTTTATGATCAAAACGCTAGAGACAGTAGGAATGGAAGGAACCTTTATCAATATAATAAAAGCTGTATACAACAAGCCCACAGCAAGGATTATGCTCAATGGGGAACAATTGGAAGCATTCCCACTTCGATCAGGAACTAGACAAGGCTGTCCACTCTCACCACTTCTATTCAATATTCTACTTGAAGTCTTAGCTGAAGCCATAAGACAAGAAAGGGACATAAGAGGGATTCAAATCGGCAAGGAAGAAGTCAAGCTATCCCGATTTGCAGATGACATGATCTTATACCTGAGGGATCCCAAAAACTCCACCAGGAAGCTCCTGGAACTAATTGAGAAGTTCAGCAGGGTGGCAGGATACAAAATAAATGTGCAAAAATCAGAGGCCTTCCTATATGCCCAGAATGAAAGAAGTGAAAAAGCCTTGAGAGAAACAATCCCATTTACTATAGCCCCTAAAAAAATGAAATACCTTGGTATAAACCTAACCAAGGAGGTAAAAGACCTTTACAATGAAAACTTTAAAACCCTAAAGAAAGAAATAGCAGAAGACACCAGAAGGTGGAAAGACCTCCCATGTTCCTGGATTGGCAGAATCAACATCATAAAAATGACAATCCTACCAAAGGCAATATACAAATTCAATGCTATACCAATTAAAATCCCAAAGCAATTCTTCAAAGAAGTTGACCATATAATCTCAAAATTCATATGGAGGCACAAAAGACCCAAGATAGCAAAGACAATCCTGAGTAACAAAAACATTGCTGGAGGTATTACCATACCAAACCTTAGTCTATACTACAAATCCATAGTTAGAAAAACAGCCTGGTACTGGCTCCAAAATAGACACACAGATCAATGGATAAGGATTGAAGACCCAGATATAAGCCCACAAAGTTACAGCCATTTGGTCTTTGACAAAGGGGCCCAAAGAATCCAATGGAAAAAGAACAGCATCTTCAACAAATGGTGCTGGCAAAACTGGATCTCCACATGCAGAAGATTAAAGCTGGACCCGTACTTGTCACCATGTACAAGACTTAATTCCAAATGGATCAAGGACCTTGATATCAGGCCAGAGACTATAAAAACCATAGTTGAAAGGATAGGGAACTCCCTCGAACTGATTGGGCTGGGCCAACATTTCCTAAACAGACATCCAACGGCACAGTCACTGCTACCAACTTTCAACAGTTGGGATCTTGTGAAATTAAAGAGCTTCTGTTCAGATAAAGAGACTGTAACACGAGCTCAAAGGCAACCCACAGAATGGGAGAAAATCTTCACTAACCACACATCTGATAGAACTCTGCTGTCCAGAGTGCACAAAGAACTTAGAAAACTAAACACCAAGGAAACCAATGACCCAATTAAAAAATGGGCACTGGAACTTAAAAGAAACTTTACCAGGGATGAAATTAAAATATCTACCAAATATCTTAAAAAATTCTCCACTTCCTTATCTATCAGGGAAATGCAAATCAAAACTTCCCTGAGATATCATCTCACCCCGGTCAGGATGGAAAAAATCCACAATACAAACAAGAAGTGCTGGAGAGGATGTGGAGAGAGGGGAACTCTTCTACATTGCTGGTGGGAATGCAGGCTCATACAGCCACTCTGACGAGTTGTCTGGAGATTCTTAAAGAAATTAAAGATTGAAATGCCATATGACCCTGCTATTCCACTTTTGGGACTAACCCCCCATACAGCAGAGGTTCACCTCGATAGCACAAGCTCGACCATGTTCATAGCAGCACTGTTTACAATAGCAAAGTCATGGAATCAACCCAAATGTCCAACAGTTGACGAGTGGATAAGGAAACTGTGGTACATCTATACAATGGAGTACTACTCAGCTATCAAAAATGATGAATTACTGGAATTTGCTGGGAAATGGATGTCATTAGAAACAATTATATTAAGTGAAGTATCCCAAACCCAGAAAGTTAAGCGCCATATGTACTCCCTAATAGGTGGCTTCTAGTACCAAACTCACCCAGCCCACATTGAGACACTCAAAGGTAAACCTATGTAATACAGTAACTGCAAGGATTATGAACAGGAGGGATGGGGTTGGAGGGCCACACCAGACACAAGGAGAAAGGGGACCATGTTATAGCAGAGAAAATAGGCCTCCAAGGAATGCAAGTAAGTAATGTGACACCCGGTTAAGTTCACAGACATTCGTTCCTGATCATGTACAACTGAGGGGGTATGATCTCACCAGAAGGGGAGGGCATACGGTCTGGCAGATGAAAGGTGATCATTTTGTAAATGGGTGACTGACCCCTCCCTCACCGAGATTTCCTGCTTTTATTACATCTACCCTTGAATGTGCTATTATAACAAGACTCCAGTTTAACAGCTTTTTGTCTCTGACCAGGGGGTGACATATAGTGCCCATCAGGATGGAGTGAAGGGCATTGCAGGAGCAGCAAAACTGCAAAAGAAAATCAGCAAACCACAATCCAGAACTTCAGAGACTCTATATCAACCACATAGAACTAGGCCAGCCTAATCTCCCCCCATCCTGAAGCTCAGGGACATTTGCGGAAGAGAGGGCAGTAAGATTGTAAGAGCAAAAGGATGGGAGGAGCAATGATTTGCAAGATTCTCCACACTAGTTAAGGCCGAAGTAATCATAATAGGACTTTGCATGCCCTGTGCAATGTCCAACACACTAATGACCTCACAAAGTCTAGCATCAACTAAAGGCACCAAGATCCTTGGAGGCAAGGGATTGACAGCCACAGTAGTGTTCCTATGCTTAAGGGGAACACGAGAAAGGGTTCAGGGAAATGCCACTGGGTCCTTGTACGTCATCGGAGAGGAGGACCAAGAGGAGAGTTAGGCATACACAATAAAGGACTCTCTGGGAATTGGGGGGGAGGCACTGGGGGATGGGGAGGGAGGGGAGGGGGAGCAGAGGGGAGGGGGGAGGAGGAGGGAGGGAGGGAACTGGTCTACCTATTAAGTTTGTATGAACGGACATAATAAAAAATGTATTAAAAAAAGAAAATTAAGGTGTGGAGTAACATGTAATAAATAATAAAGAAGAGAATGAAAAGATGGGAGAATATAATCATGCAGATAATCACAGGTCAGTCCATGAATGACAATGTATGTGATTGTATCAGTAAGAGCACAGTGCCTAGTAACATGAGCATCACAGTTTAAGTAAATGGTTTAATGCTCATAAGACTGGGCTTCATCTAACAACAATTTTTCCTTAAGTGACACATAATTGCCCATAGTAGATAGAGATCCTATGGCTGTGGAACAGGAATTGATTTGAAAACATCACACTTACACATTTACAGTGTATTAGGCATTATATGTAATCTACATATGGGTGGTACACATTAGAGTGATGCAACCAAATATGAATTTCTCATTAAAACTGTCCTATACTGGACTGGAGAGATGGCTCAGAGGTTAAGACTGTCCCTCAAAAGTAGAAGGAACTGAGTTTGAATCCTGGATCCCATAAATGGCAGCAGTGTACATTTACAACTCAGAAGGCAGAGTCTGGGAGTGGATAAGGAAAATGTGGCACATTTTTATAATGGAATACTACTCAACCATCAAAAAAGATGAATTAATGAAATTTGCTGGGAAATGGATAGAATTAGAAAATATTATATTGAGTGAAGTATCCCAGACCCAAAATTAAGTGCCATCTGTACTCCCTAACAGGTGGATCCTAGTACCAAACCCATTTAATGACATATTCAAAGATAAATCTCTGTCATACCCATAGTAATTGCAAAAATTATGGGCAGGAAGGAAGGGGAAGGAGGGCCCCCTAGAAACAAGGAGAGAGGGGATCATGCTACAGCAGAGAAAACAGGTCACTATCAAGTACTGCAAGTAAGTAGTGAGATATCTGGTTAAGCTCACTCACTTTCCTCCCTGGTCACTTGCAACTGAGGGGGTTTGTTCTCACCAGTCAAGGAGGGCATAGAGTCTGGAAGATAGAAGATAACCATCCTGCAAATGGGAGACTGACCCCACTACCACCATGGTCTCCCACTCTTATTCCATCTACCTTTGAATCTACTGTTATAGTAAGATTCTATTTTAACAGCCTTTTATCTCTGGCTAGGAGATGACTTCCAATACCATCAGGATGGAGCTAAGGGCAGTGCAGGAGCAGCAAAACTGAAAAAAAAATAAACAAACCAGAATTCAGAACATCAGAGACCCTACATTAATCACCTGGAACCAGGCCAGCCAAATCTCTCCCCATTCTAAAGGTCAGAAAAATTTGCGGAAGAGGGTGCCGTAAGATTGTAAGAGCCTAAAGATGGGGAGGAGCAAGGCTATGCAAGACACCCCACACAAGTTAGGGATGAAGTAAGCATAATAGGACTTTGCATGACCTGAGCAATGTCTGATATATCAATGATCCCCCAAAGTCTAGCATGGATCACAGGCACTAGGATCCTTAGAGGCAAGGGATTAACAGTCACAATAGTGTTCCCATACTAAAGGGGAGCACAAAAACCAGCTCTAGGCAATGCTACTGAGTCCTTACACCACATTAGAGTGGAGGACGCATAGGGAAGTTTGACATTCACACTAAAGGATGCTCCAGGGATGGGGGGGGCAGGAGGGCACTGGGAGAAAGGGAGGCACTGGGAGAAAAGGAGGGAGGGGATGAAAGGAAAGGGAAATGGGGGGAGGGAGCAAGGAGGTCTGGGGAGGGGTGAAAGGAGGGAGGGGACCGGAGTACTTATTAAGTTTGTATGAGTGGAAAAAAAATTTAAAAAAAAGAAGGCAGAGTCTGGGAAATTACATAACAAAGGGAAAAAAAGGTAGAAGCAATCTAGGATGATTCCTTCATCCTTGGTTTTTTACAAGCGCACACACACACATACACACACCAAAAAAAAAGAAGAGAAAAGAAGAGAAGAAAGAGAAGAAAATAAGAAAAGAAAAGAAAAGAAAAGACAAGAAGAGAAAAAGAAAAGAAGAGAGAAAAGAAAAAGATACAAACAATATACTGCTGCTTAAGTCAGTCAGGCCTGCAACTTCAGATCTTGCTATATCTGCCTTGGGGAGAGTAGGTAAGAAGGGGGTGAGAAGAGGAGAAGAAAGGAAAGGAAGACAGGAAGGGAAGGAAAAAGAAGAAGGGAGGGGAAAAGGAAGGATAATCTGTTTATAATGTAAAGAACAAAGAACTAAATGGACATCACAGATGAACAACTAGGTGGAAATGATAACTTTTAATAAGATCAGGAAAAGGATTTAGAATTAAGAGCAAAGTATCATAAATTAGGATGGCTTTTTAAAGTGTGCCAAGGAAGACGGAAAGGAAAGAAGATAAGACCCAGAGTGTGGGGAAGAGTATTGTTGAACGGTACCTTCTGGATATAAAGCTACCACATCTGTAAAGTCACTACAGCTGTGCTTTCCAGCACAAGACCTACACAAGATTGGGTGTATCAAAATTACATCATGGAATAGGGAAGACCTCACATGGTCCTATTCCTCTGAGTGAATAATGATGGTAAATACTGATTGGAGGACTGGGACCCACTTGCTTCAGTTGTGTTGCCAATGATATGACAACTATTCTCTAGGGGAGGCTCAAGCATAAACACAAGCACAAGCACAAAGCACAGTGGGTCATAAAAAATAGAACTTAAAAGAAACTTGTTGGGAAGAAGATTCTCAGTGGGAGAAGTTGGGGGAATGAGGTAGGGTAATATGTGAAGAAATGACAGACTTAGATATATGAAACTATCAAGGAAATAAAAAAAAGTGTCCTAACTATTAGATTTAGAGAAAAGCCATTCTAAAACACAAATATATATTGCATGTGATGAGACCTTAAGTGATAGCAGTTAAATACATGTAACAGCACAGGTGATATGTGATATGATATTGTGTCAAAAGGAGAAATGATAATTTCAGATGAACGTTATGAATCACTTCTTGTTTTTTGTTTCCTACCTGAGACTGTTGAGATCTAGATCATCTGTATCAAAATCCAAAAGTGGCTGTGGTGTGTCACTTGGACCATGAGACTGCAACACTGATGAACTAGATGATATGACTGTGGTCTGGCCTGAGGGGTGGATGATTTTAAACTGGAACTGTGGACCCATCCACAGACGTCTGTGAGGTCCAGTGTGTGTTACAATTTCAACCTGGAAGAGAGACAGAATCATGATTGAAATGTGTTATGACCTCCTTTGAAATCTTTGTAACCTCTTTTCTTTTGATATCCACTTTTCCCCAGAGGTCCATGTTAGTAAAATGGAAGATGGTCAGTGCATTCACCATCAAAATACAATCATATAACCTAAATGAATATTCATTTTATCCCTTCACTGGATCACATCGACACTGGAAGCAAACTGTTTAACTGTTTAACTGCTTTCAGTGTTGATTTTATATATATATATATGAATATATATATATATATATAAAACACAAAAATCCCATGATGAACCATTTCGCTAATGGGTGATTGATTCCTCCCTCACCATGGTTTCCTACTTTTATTCCATCTACCTTTGAATATATTCTTATAACAAGACTCTAATTTAACAGGTTTTTAATCTCTAGCCAGAGGGTGATATCCCAATACTCATCAGGATGGAGTGAAGGACATTGCAGGAGCAGCAAAACCGAAAAAAATAAATCAACAAACCATAATCCAGAACATCAGAGACTCTATATCAACCACCTGGAACTAGGCCAGCCTAATCTCTCCCCATCCTGAAGCTCAAGGAAATTTGCGGAAGAGGGGGCGGTAAGATATTAAGAGCACAAGGATGGGAGGAGTAATGATATGCAAGATACTCCACACAAGTTAGGGCCGAAGCAATCACATTTGGACTTTGCATGCCCTGTGCAATGTCCAACACACTATTGACCTCACAAAGTCTAGCATTTGCTAATGGCACTGGGATCCTTGGAGGCAAGGGATTGACAGCCACAGTAGTATTCCCATGCTTAAAGGGAACACAAGAAATGGTTCTGGGAAATGCCACTGGGTCCTTGCACCTCATCGGAGAGGAGGACCCAGAGGAGAGTTTGGCATGCTCATTAAAGGATGCTCCGGGGATGGGAGGGGGAGGCATTGGGGGATGGGGAGGAAAGGGGCAGAGGAGGGGGGTACAGGGGGGTGAGGGGGTGGAGGGAGGGAAGGGACCAGTGTACCTGTTAAGTTTGTATGAGTGCAAATAAAAATAAATAAATAAATATTTTTTAAAAATCCCATGATGGTAAAAAGACAATGTGCCTACCTTATATATAACTAGCATCAGCTCTAAGGACAGTGTGATCATACAATGAATATTGTACCTGCTAATCTAAATTAAAAATATTTCCTAAAGGTAATTAAAAACAATTTGTTCAGGCTCATGAAAATCATGAAGCTATTACTGGATTATCCAAAGCTAAGAAAAAGTTCAAAATAACTTTAAACATCCAAAACTAAGTTCTTAATATATCTATTATTATAATATTCAAGTTGCTTTTAAAATCCCTCAATCTACTTTTAATCAAGAAGTTACTACTTGCTCTAAATACACACACATACATACGAACACACACACACACACACACACACACAGACATACACACATATGTAAAACTTCATGAATGTTTTCTCAGTTATCATGAACATATTGACATGTGAGTTTTATGAGCAGTACAATTTTATAGAAGGGATACAGGGCTTTACTACTACTATACTTTGTGAAAAGCAGTAAATAGTAGAAGACAAAGAAAAATCCAAATATACTTTTTTATGACTTCATAAGTACTCATTTTGAGTAATAGACTAAATAAATATGGAAATTTTCAGAAAAATCAACTGCATTGATTACAGTCTTGTCACTGCTGTATTTGTCTGTGTCTATAAAACACGTTTGGGAACAAGTTTTGCATATGCCTTTGCCCTGATTCTTTTATACTTAATTGCATTTCTGTGATCACGGTGATTCCTAATAAAGCACAACTGATAAAGTTCAGAATACAGTTCTATGTCTGGGAGCTCCAAAGGGACAAAGCATCATAGGTCTTGAATAAAAGCCACATTGCCACTAACCACAGGGGAAAAAAAAAACACTCAGACTGAGGAAACTGTTTTTTGATACAAGTAGTTATATTCAACAATGTAAATTAGGCCACAGATAAAGCATTTAATGTATTTTGAGCTCTAAACCATCAGTGTCACAGAGCCAAGAGGTAAACAGATGCCTGTGTAATTTTACTTAGGCGATGACCAGATGTTCCTGTATTCATGCTCCTGCGTGTGAAGGACAAACATATTGTATATACTTTCACACTGACAGCACACATTATCCCATCTTCTAATTGAAAAGCTGAAGTTGCAGGACAGTTTTTTTGGACAACGTTTTCATTCTGGAAAAAGCATGTTGGGTTGACTTTATGTTAGTCTCAAGACAAGATGCACTCCTGTATGTCAGGAGCTGAATTGTCCTTCAGGGAGTGTCCCATCAGTTTACAGTGTGATTAAAATAAAATACATGTGACATAGAAATGGTTTGAGTCTCCAATTTTCAGATTCATTGCAGGTTTCAGACTCTCCTCCTCTGGAAGCACCTGTCTGATACCAGCTGCCAGATCAGTAATCTGAGACAGGTCATTAACTTCACCAAATGATATCAGACTTGAGATAGACCTAACAGCATTTGTAATGAAGTCATTTGTATTCTCTTCCCTATGAAATCTGCTTGTCTCTTTTAGTTCAAAGCTCTTAAGATAAAGATAATATCACCTGGTTAAGTTGAAGGTTTGGTGAAAGCTGTTACCAGCGTGGTTTTAGACTACAAGTGGACTGCCTAGACAGCCAGCCCATGTGTGCACAAAACGATGATGTTTAAGCTCCTCTTCAGAAATCTCTACAAAACAAAAGACTCCACAAAACAAGTCCCAAAGAATGCTGGAGGCTTTACTGTCCTAAGAAAGTTAATCTGACAAAGACTGTGTGTGTCTCAACTCCAAAGCTCCAAGGGTTAACAGAGAAATGCCAAAGCATGAACTCATGTGAGGCAATCACTACTTATATGTGTACAGATATTTGTGGAAAAATATATGTGTGCAATTTATATGAAAAATACATGTGTATACTGAATAATACTCCTGAACACTGAAGAAAGAGCAACCACCTTTTCCCATTTTCCTCAAAGGAAAAGAATAAACAGATATATTCCTGTTTTTCATTATTTCAACAGCTCCAATGTATCAGAATTTTACCTGGGAAAGCCACTCCTCATCTTCCTGTCCACTATGGTCGGAGGCTAAACTGTCATAGGACCCATGTCGAGTAATGGGCCCAGGACTTCCAGGAGGGACAACTAGGGGAAAAAGAAAACAAACTTAAAAACTTCTTAAACTATTACACTGGACAAACATATAGGAACACACTCAGCTCAAGTATAGTGGGGCTTTACAAGATGATACATTCCAAGCACAGAAACCATACATTAGTGAACAAGCAATTCTGAAGTTCTTAGAAATAAGAAAGATAGCTAATTAAGAGTAAACTTTAGGGCTGGAAAGATGGTTCAGGGGTTAAGACTCTGCCTCACAAGCAGAAGGTCGTGAGTTCAGATCCCAGGTTCCATGTAAAAACACCAGGCGGGAAACAGTGGTGGTCAGCACTTCCAGATCTGGTGGGCAAAGCCTAGGAAATCTGAGAGTGTAACAAGGAGGTAGAAACAATCCAGGATGATTCCAGATGTCACCCTTGGTCTTCTACAGGGACAGTGGCCCCTCTTTCTCTCCCCCCCACAGAATAAATAAATAATCAAAATATTATTTTTAAAAAAGAGTAAACTTTAGCTAGACTTGTTGGCAAATCACACATGCTGGTATTCAGAATGAAGACTGAAGAAAATTTTAAATTTAAGTCTAGCCTGAGTAACAGAGACTTCATCTCAAAAAGGAAAACTGAAAACGAAACAACTGCAGGAGCTTAGTTATGAGATCACTAGGAAAGAAATAAGCAAATAAATCCTTTTAAATATATTTATTTATGAGAGAAAGCACACATGTATTCCATGATCCATAGGTGGATGTCACAGGACAACTTTCAGAAGTCAGTTCATCCTTCTACTATATGGGCTTCTGGGAACAGAACTCAGGTCACCTGGTTTGAGAGGTGGTTCCTTACTCAGTGAGCTATCTTGCCAGCCCAAGTAAATACTTTTAATACCTACAGTGCAATGATGAGCTGGGCACAATCACTTGCTGGGGGGTTGCAGTAACATTCTTTCTTTATTTATTGATTTTTATTTTTCCAAGTTTTACAAGCATATTGAGTACTCATTTCTGAGTAACATTCTTTAAAAGAATCCACCCAACGGTTTAATTATATGCAGGTATTAAGTGTGTCTTGACCAAGAAACACCTTCAATTGCTGAGAAAAAATTACTTATCCAAAGAAACGTTATTTTCTTGGATATTACAATAACTTAATTCTTTAGTAATATGACATAGTAAAAACTGATGGCTTTCTCCTACAAAAAAAAAAAAAAAAACCTTAGTGAAAGGAATTACTCATTTATTGGTGGTTGTTTGATTGGTTGGTAGTTTCTAACAGGGTCTTACCCAGTCTAAGCTGTCTCTGACTTATCTATGCAGCTGGGGCTGAGCTTCAGTTTTTGACCCTCCTCCCTCCCTCTAACTCCAAAGTACTGTGATTACAGCTGGGTATCATCATGTCTAGTTTATGCAGCAAAAGGCACTGTGCAAATTAATTAATAACTCTATCAACTGAGCTATCTTCCCAGTCCTGAACAATAAACATTTTAATTTTTATTGAGTTCCTACAAAGAGCCAAAACTTCACCAAAATTATGTTATTGAAATCTCAGTTTTTCCTTTGGAATGTTGAACCATTCATTCATTCTTTATCTGTGTATCTATCTTCTTTATTCCTCATAAATAGATGGAGAAAAAAGAAGTCAAAGGTTCACAGTAAAAAAATTCTCTAACCCCTCACCTTCCTTCACATACCATTTAATATTTAGAGAAATAATACACGTTAATTGGAGAATAGAGCACAAGAAAAGACACTGGGGGATTAGTAGGAGAATGTTGAAGAAATGTAGGTAAAATAGAATGGAAGGAGAAACAGAAAACAATCTCATCATATCTTCTACCAGAAATATTTGTAAATATATCTATGCCCCAAATTTCCTAAGGCTAGATTGCTAAAAATGAAATGAAAGGATGAAAATGTTTAAAATTTTCTTAATGCATATTCCCAAAATACACTTCCATGAACAGAGAAAGGGGATGTCAATTTTGCTTGACTTCTGCTGATAAAGTATTTAGAAGAAATAAATCTAGCGAAATGGATAAAATGAAGTAGATGAAGTATGACCCAGGGCAAGATTTTAAAGGACACATACTCACAAAAAAGGTATCTGAACATGCAACGAGAGGAGAAATGAGACCTGATTAAGTCAATTACAATGTGTTCAAGTGTGCAATTTGAATTAGTCCAAACTGTTGGTTGCTAGCTTTTCAAAACCATAGTTCTCAAATGGAGAGGGAAAATGATATTTGACATAAAGTACAAATGATCACAGAGGCACACAACTAAGTTTTTGTAATGATAAACCACACCACAAAAAACATGGTCATAATTACCACTTAATTAGATGTTCTTTTGGAATGAATTCTGGTATGCATTGCAAAGATGGTTGGTCAATTGATGTTCTCAAATCACTCATGATCATTATTCTTGATATCTCATTCTAAGATAGACAGTATAAGAGTCTCCCTCAGACACTCTCATGTGGTGCCATGTGCCTATAATTTCAGCAGAGGCAGAACCGTCTCATTATCAAGGCCACTTGGGCTATATAATAAGATCCTGTTTCACAACAAACAAAATACATCATAGAAAATTAAATGTAGACAAATAAGTAGACGACAGTACATGTTTGTAAAACAGATGAAGGTGGAGAAGATTTCAAAGATGTGTAAGAATAGATCATGTAGAGCAGGTATCACAAGGTAAAGTATTACTAAGGTAAAATCAAATTCAGCACATTGTCTTTTGGTACTAAAGCTAGAATCATCTGATAGAATCACAGTAAAGAACATTAAAGTGATGAGAATCTGTCTTTCTGTAAGAAAATGGAACCTAATGTGATTGTTTCAGAATATGTGGCATTCTCTATACCATGGATCTAACGTAGTAGATTCCATAGAAAAAGCACTAAAAAATATTGAATGGGTGGCTAAAGTTTTGCATTATAGATTAACTGATGGCAAAGGAATGACTGGACACCTCAGCCATCATCTAAAACAGGAGATTATGTTGATGGGGATGAAGGTGGAGTGAGGACTGTAGATGGAGGTTTATTACACTATTGTTATCTACTTATGGGTATGCTTGGAATTTCCCACAGGGAAAAGGGAAGGAGGGAGTGTGGGGGAAGAGCCACTGTGTATTCATCTGCTTTACAAAGGAAGCAGTAAATATTCCAAATATACATCTAAGAAATGAATTTTTTGTACAATTAAAATCGTGATAATAAATAAACCCCTTTTAAACTGACAGAAGGCAAAAAGAAAGGAACAAAAAATCATAAATTAGAATGCCAAACTCCAAAACAAACATTGTAAGAAGGCTTTTACTTGCTTTGGCAATATAAAAATGTGATTTTGTAGGAAAAATATTTTTCAACATTCAATGACTATCCTTCTTTCTCCCTAAGATTTAGTTACAACTTCTCCCAATCCACATAGTATAGAATATTCTACTTTGTTGCCACTGATGAGGAGATGACATACTAGGTCAAAGAGAAAAAGAATAGCTGTAAACTTTTTAACTAGGATGAGGGGGAAAATCACAGAGTATAAATACAGAATTTTCACATTTTGTAATCACTTAACTATTAGGCATAGTAATTCAACCCAATGTTGAGACAGAAGAAAGACCATAGGGGCAGAATAGAGAGACTAGATAGTCCCCCCAAGAAACTGAAGCGATGACAAAATCTCAACTACTTCAGGGACTGAACTCTGTTAAAAGCTGCTTCGCTATGAGAAAGAGTTCAAAAAAAAGAAGAATTCTCACAGAAAAAAAGGTAAGTACATGTTGTCCAATTTGATCTGTTACCACCTCACAATGCTGAGCCAAGTGTTTACATATGGAAGGTAACAGAGGCAAAGTCCAGGTCCAGAGAACCAAGAATAGATGTAGAGAGGCCTATATCAACTAATGACCAATAGTTTCATGGGGAACTGAACCATCTCAGTGGTACAAATGAGAATAAAATGTCCCCAAATGCCTTGCCTCATATGCTTATATTCTGCAAGGTCTATAAAATTTACAGGCAACATTAAGGAGGTATATAAATGGATAAAATTAATTCCCCATATTTCTAGTAATGCACATATAAAACAGAACTTTTTTAAAATTTAGAATGAAAATTTCAGGGCAAGCAAGATATCTTGCAAACCTGTCAACCTGAGTTCAATCCCTAGAAACCCACATGGTAAAAGCAAAGAACTGACTTCTAACCTCCACCCATAGCATGAAGATGAGACTCTCCATATTTGAGAGAGTATCTCTCTTAGAATAAATAATAAAATATTAAATAAGAATTTTCTTAAGGGTCTAATTAAAGTTACATAAATTACAAACCCATATTCAAAAGACCAACATACACATTATCTCTCTGAAAAAATATGCTCTGTATTTTTATACACTTTATTGACAATTTTTAGGCAATAAATGTATGTCAATGGGGAACTGATATGCCACAGTTTACTCTTATCTTAAGGACAGGAATTCATAACACACTTTATCCAGCATCACACAAGGGAAATCCCATCAGCTTACTTTAGAATTCCACTATAAAAGTACTGCCTCTGCACACAGACATTTGATAAACAGAGATCAACAAGCAAAGACAGGATGACAGACTCATTACGAGGTAACTGTGAGCCACATTGTTTACAGCATGTTCTCAGGAAAGCACATCTTGCCGATACACTGAGTAAACAAGAGCTAAAAAAGTCACTAGGTGTACTTTGCTGTCAGGGAGTGATAAATGGTGGTATCTAAGTATGTGCATGCTAGTAAATACAAATTTATATATTTTCACATGTGTTTAATCATAGAAAAAAACAAAGCAAATCTACTTTAGCATCTTTGCCAAATCTTAGCTGAAAACACTTCCACATCAGTAAAACAATGTACTTACAATTTTGAACAGAACAAACTAACAACTCCAAGAACCCTGTGTCACAGTCTCTCACATGACACCCTTAGTATTAAAAAATTCAATTCATAACATAACTTTTAAAACCATAAAGACCTATAAAGAATTTTGCTTTTGATTTTTTTAGATATCTTCTGAAGAATATTGAAGATCAATGTTCACAGAATTTTTTTAAATGCCTAAAGAAAATACAGTATTTAACCATTTGAGAAACTGAAAACATTACTTCATACGCTGTCAACCTATACATAAACTATTTGGCAATTCAAATGATGATGACTAAATTAAAGAGCTATAAACATTGAATTAACAGGAATCTAAATTGGTACCTTTGAGTTTCTTTAAATATGATCCCTGGAGTTCATATGATAGAAGGAAAAAACTGATTGCCACAAAAACATTTATCTAAAAGAAAGACCACAGCACTTTAACCTCAAGGAACCATTTTTTTTCTGAAATATTCCCCAAAGAATCAGCTGAATCTCTAAAACTTTTCATCAGCAACAAATCTATTCTCCTCCAAGGAGGATGAAAGAAAGTTATTTTTGATCATTAACGTAATAATTGTCCTTATATGAGGGCAAATAACGAACTATTCTACTTAATGTTCTGAGTATGTTTTTGAAAAATTCAGAAAGGGAAAAAAGGACACATCCTAAAAATAAAGCTTATGGAATACAGGTACTGTTTAAGATAAAAAGAAAAATTATTTTCCTCTAATAATGCTTGAACTGAAGCAATTAAAATACTGGCAATACATATGAAAGCTGAAGACTACATATAGGTCATGAGCATTTTTGTTGCATAAAGTACAGAAACCATAAGCTAGGTATATCAATACCACTTATTTATGAAGTCAATGAAAGAGAAATTTATTTGATCCTGCTTTGTTTTTGTTCTATTCTTTCCAGTATTTTTTCTGGTAATAATAGTAAAAACAAAACAAAACAAAACAACTCAGGCTTTGGAAGGCACGGCAGATCAATTACAGTAATGACTGATGGCACACTCAGTCTTTACACTTTCACAGATATTAAAAATTTATTCTATTCCCTAAAATTAACTGCAGTGCGATGGCGGTCAGGAAAATGTCTTATCAAATACACTTAAAAATGGTGACTTAAATGGTACCACTTTTCCAGGTGAAAGAATCTGATTTACTTCAAGATTATGTTGAGCAAAATAAAATAAGCCTATAGGCTCAATATGTAAATTTAAAAAGAACCATTCTTAGAACTCACAAATGAATACTACGATTTACAAATGAAGATTAAATCCATTTATAAATTCAATTAGAAATGTCAAATTCGTGCTCTGGTAATATAAAAGACTCTCATCTGAAAGTGTATCAGCAGGATCGTGATGGCAGCTGAACTTCATGTGAACACCACATTCTTCAGATTCAGCATCAGAGGATTTTTCTTTTCTATATTCTCCAATACCCCCACCTTACACAAACAATAAAAGTGCAGCCATGCTGAAGTCTTTAGAGAACTTGAGGAGTGAATAATGTTGTGCCAGCATTTTTCAGTCCTTTAGGTTATTTCAGGGAACAGGATTTCTTTTTCAAGCAATGGAGAAACTTGTGAGTTAGATGACATCATACTATTGTGAATGAAAGAGCTCTGGCTGAAAGTTCACCCAAAGGCCAACAGTGATAAACTCTCTTCCAAGGACAAACTTTCCTATATTTTTGGTTCCCATTAAAAGAGGCATGTCTACAGCAAGCACACAGTAAGAGGATGGTCTGCAGCAAACTCTGCTTCTGATCAGAAAGTACTCAGAAGCTGAGGGAGAAATTCTGCAGGGAAATGCTATTCTTTAGAACAGAATGGAAAATGTGCCGTTTATAGAGAAGTCTCCAAGAACAAATATCTGAAAGGCAAAAGGAACAAGGCAGTTTCCAAGGAGAACACAATACACAGAGGAAGATATACAGCAAACAATTAATCTATAGCAATGGTAGTAATCAACAATTTATACATTTAAATGAGAAATCACTTTGTAACTATCGAAGTGCCCAAAATTACTTTTTATTGACTATAAAAAAAAAGAGGGTCGTCCACAGGTTAAAAACAATATACCTGTTAATACGCTAGGAAATAGTATTAAAATTCACCCCATTGTAGACATTGCATTTAAGTGTAGAGGAATTCCCTGAATTTCATATACAAAATGGTTATTGTTTATCAGCAATATGCCTTAATCCAAGCCCAATGACAACAAAAGTGTTACAGTATATAACAGAAAACAAGCTTTAGCTATGTTATATATTAAATGGATCAATGATCTTCCTTGCCCCGACTCTGTAGTACCACAGATGTTCCTTAATTAATTATTAAAGTTTTTTAACAGTCGGTCATTGTGCATCTCTGGTTACACTTTTATTCCATTCCCAGAAGAACAGTCACAGGCAATACATAATTTAAAAAATGATACATTCTCGCTATCTACATGAGAAAATAGATTTCCCTGAATAATAGGAAACTCTGGGTATATCTTATCCCTGTCTTTGAATTTATTTTTCCAAATCACAAAATATCATTATATTCCCATGGAAGACAAGATTAAAAGACTTTCCATTTGCTATTCCTGAGGCCCTACGATCATTTGACATCTTGTGTCTAGGGGCAGCCTGACAGGGCTCACAATTTAATTTTAGTATTCTACAATACTGTAAACATCTCCTACAAGAAGAAAATAAGAGTATATTGATACTCACAAGTAGGTCAGCAAAAATTACAAGCAGTCCCAACACATATCTAGAACTGAATAGACTGTGACGATGCCTTCCAAACATTGGCAGTTAAGGGCAAGATAGAGATCATTAATCTGAAAGGATGCATACAGTGTCTACTTAACAGGCACTACTGTGACTGAATATAGCATGACCTCCATATATGCACATTAAAGAACAATGAAATAAGTAAAAAAAAATAAGTCCATTCTCACTATTTTATCTCATAGCTATATAACAGCTTGCTAAAGTTATTAACTACAGCATCCTTCTTGGCACCAGTTACTTCCTGGGATGCAATGAGGGAAACAGGGGCAAAGAAAACTTGTTTTCCAGTAATTATTATTCAGTGCATTTCAAATTGTATATACTATGTATCTACATATAAGCGGATTATTTATTTATTTATTTATACATTTTTAATTATTATGTCAGCTCATACAAACAATAGGTACACCAGTTCCCTCCCTCCCTCCTCCTCCCCCCGAACCCCCTGTTCCCCTTCCCCCCACCCCTCCCTCCCCATCCCCCAGTGACTCCCGCCCCAATTCCCAGAGAGTCCTTTCTTGTGCATGCCTGATTCTCCTCTGAGCCCTCCTCTCCGATGACGTACAAGGACCCAGTGGCCATTCCTTGAACCCTTTCCCGTGTTCCCCTTAAGTACAGGAACACTGCTGTGGCTGACAATCCCTTGCCTCCAAGGATCTTGGTGCCTTTAGCAGATGCTAGACTTTGTGAGGTCAATAGTGTGTTGGACATTGCGCAGGGCATGCAAAGTCCAATTATGATTACTTCGGCCCTAACTTGTGTGGAGTATCTTGCAAATCATTGCTCCTCCCATCCTTTTGCTCTTACACTCTTACCGCCCCCTCTTCCGCAAATGTCCCTGAGGTTCAGGATGGGGAGAGATTAGACTGGCCTAGTTCTAGGTGGTTGATATACAGTCTCTGAAGTTCTGGATTGTGGTTTGTTGATTTTCTTTTGCAGTTTTGCTGCTCCTGCAATGCCCTTCACTCCATCCTGATAGGCACTATATGTCACCCCCTGGTCAGAGACAAAAAGCTGTTAAACTAGAGTCTTGTTATAAGAGCACATTCAAAGGTAGATGTATTAAAAGTAGGAAACCACAGTGAGGGACGGGTCTATCACCCATTTGCAAAATGGCTACTTTTTATCTGCCAGACTATATGCCCTCCTCTTCTAGTGAGATCATACCCCGTCAGTAGTAAATGATCAGGAACTAAAGTCTGTGAACTTAATCAGATGTCTCATTACTTATTTGAGTCCTTGATGGAGGCCTGTTTTCTCTGCTGTAACATGGTCTCCTCTCTCCTTGTTTCTGGTGTGGCCCCCCTACCCCATCCCTCCTGTTCATAATCCTTGAAATTACTGTAGGTATTACAGAGATTTTTCTTTGAGTGTCTCTAGGTGGGCTGGGTGGGTTTGGTACTAGGAGCCACCTATTAGGGAGTACATATGGAGCTTAATTTTCTGGGTCTGGGATACTTCACTTAATATAATTGTTTCTAATGACATCCATTTTCTGGCAAATTCCAGTAATTCATCATTTTTGATGGCTGAATAGTACTCCATTGTATAGATGTACCACAGTTTCCTTATCCACTCGTCAACTGTTGGACATTTGGGTTGATTCCATGACTTTGCTATTGTAAACAGTGCTGCTATGAACATGGTCGTGCTTGTGCTATCGAGGTGAACCTCTGCTGTATGGGGGGTTAGTCCCAAAAGTGGAATAGCAGGGTCATATGGCATTTCAATCTTTAATTTCTTTAAGAATCTCCAGACGGCTCGCCAGAGTGGCTGTATGAGCCTGCATTCCCACCAGCAATGTAGAAGGGTTCCCCTCTCTCCACATCCTCTCCAGCATTTGGTGTTGTTTGTATTATGGATTTTTTCCATCCTGACCGGTGTGAGATGATATCTCAGGGAAGTTTTGATTTGCATTTCCCTGATGGCTAAGGAAGTGGAGGATTTTTTCAGATATTTGTTGGACATTTTAATTTCATCTCTGGTAAAGTTTCTTTTAAGTTCCAGGGCCCATTTTTTAATTGGGCCATTGGTTTCCTTGGTGTTTAGTTTTCTAAGTTCTTTGTGCACTCTGGACAGCAGAGTTCTATCAGATGTGTGGTTAGTGAAGATTTTCTCCCATTCTGTGGGTTGCCTTTGAGCTCCTGTTACAATCTCTTTATCTGAACAGAAGCTCTTTAATTTCACAAGATCCCAACTGTTGAGAGTTGGTAGCAGTGACTGTGCCATTGGATGTCTGTTTAGGAAATGTTGGCCCAGCCCAATCAGCTCGAGGGAGTTCCCTATCCTTTCAACTATGGTTTTTATAGTCTCTGGCCTGATATCAAGGTCCTTGATCCATTTGGAATTAAGTCTTGTACATGGTGACAAGTACGGGTCCAGCTTTAATCTTCTGCATGTGGAGATCCAGTTTTGCCAGCACCATTTGTTGAAGATGCTGTTCTTTTTCCATTGGATTCTTTGGGCCCCTTTGTCAAAGACCAAATGGCTGTAACTTTGTGGGCTTATATCTGGGTCTTCAATCCTTATCCATTGATCTGTGTGTCTATTTTGGAGCCAGTACCAGGCTGTTTTTCTAACTATGGATTTGTAGTATAGACTTAGGTTTGGTATGGTAATACCTTCAGCAGTGTTTTTGTTACTCAGGATTGTTTTTGCTATCCTGGGTCTTTTGTGCCTCCATATGAACTTTGAGATTGTTTGGTCAACTTCTTTGAAGAACATAAGTGGATTATTTAATACCAAACTAGAGAATAGAAATACTATACCTTATTTGGTTAGTAGTAGTGGAAATCAATTAAATGCAAAAGAGAGCATGTGTATGTCTGTTGAAATCCAAGGGTAACTTTGGAATCATCTTGGATGGCTTTACCTCCTTATAGCTTTTGTTTTGGGGTTTCCCAGACTCTACCTTCCAGGGCCAAAACTGCAGGCCCATTTCTGCCCAGCATTTTTAGGTGAGATCTGGGGATTCACATTCAGATCTTTTTGCTTGTGAGGCAAAGGCTTTAAACCATTGAGCCGTCTCCCCGGCCCTATCTTTTTTAAAGAAAGGATACTACTTTTTTTTTATAACTATCTCTATATTTCTATATTTACAAAACAAATACCAAATATCAAACTACTTTCAATGGTTGCTCAAACGCATGGTAGTAAGTGCTGCTGTTAAGAGGAATGAGTACTTGCTGGAAGCTAGAATCACCCAAGTTTAAATTTTATGAAGAATCATGAACTATAACCAGATCTGGTAATACTAGTTTGTAATCCCAGCTTCATGGAAGGCTATAGCAGGAGGATTCCAAGTTCAAGGCATGCCTAACCTATGGAATTCAAGACCAACTTTTCTCAAAATTTAAAAAAGTACAAAAAAAAAAAAGTTCTAAGGATACAACTCACTGGTAGAGTGCCAGTCTAGCAAGTACAAGGAGGATCTACATTCAATCCCCCATAGTGGAAAGGCATTTTCATAACCAATTAACATAAGTTACCAATTAGATGCAGTTATTTTAAGATAATCAATTCTCTATTTTAAATTCAAAGAATATTATAAAATGTAATTTGCTTTATAAAAGACTAAATGAATAGTGGATAAGCTTATCTACTACCAATTGATGTAAAGCAAAAAAAAAACCTTGTTAATCATTAAACTATAACCAGTATATATTTGAATAATATATATTTATATATTTAAAATATATTAAAATATATTTTTATTATGAAACAGGAAGACAGTAGAACACTTGTCAACCAAACTCATGATCTGGATTTAATTCCCAAAATTGAAAAAGACACAAAAAATAGATAAAGTGAGGGAGCTCTTTATAAACATGTAATGGCAAAAATCATTTCATGCAGAGCTAATGCAACTTCTTCCAGCTTTGCTTCTTTATTATCTAATACTATTCTAAGAAGGTCCAAATCATTATACAGCAGGAAGCAAACATTTTCTCTTGCCTAAGCAAAACTGGCAAACTTGTCTTGGCATGGATAGATAAAAGCTTTTAGACCTGGATGACACCAACATTTTCAACCTACACATAGGAGTATAATTCAAAGTCCTTTTAATCATTAAGGATGTGTTTCTTTATTTTAACTCCCAATAAAGTAGAAAATTCACAGAATCAAGAGGACTGAGAATACAACCAATCACTGGAAGGTTTCCTCTATCTCTAAAAGCAAGAGAACATATTACAAGGCCTGATCTTCCGTTACTGCTGTAAACATTAAATTTCTTTAGTCATCTCTACAAAGCACTAGTACTTCCTCATCTAAGTATGATGTAACTAAGATATTTATACTTTAAAAAAGTTGTTCAACAGATGCATGCTGAAGAATTTATAGGAACAAGCTACAACAGTCGGAAACTTTCTTATACTACTTTGCAAACTCATATACATAGAATTTCAAAGGAACAGAACAAGAAGAGCAAAACTCGGGCTGGAGAGGTGGCTCAGGGATTAAGCCTCTGCCTTGCAGGTGGAAGGTCCTGAGTTCAGAACCTAGACCCCATGTATAGACGCCGGGCAGAAACTGGGGCGGCCTGCGTTTCTGGTCCTGGTAGGGCGGAGCCTGTGAATCCCAGGGCAGAGTAAACAAGGAGGCGGTGGAGGCGGTCCATGGTAGTTCCTGAATTTGTCCGTGGTTCTACACACACACACACACACACACACACACACACACACACACGCACGCACGCACGCACATACACACACACACACACACATACATACACACATGCGCACACATGTGCATACATGCATACACGCACAACTGAATAAATAATAAATAATAAACATTCCCATAATAATTTTTTCTTTCATCAATATCATCATCAGTGCTGGAAATCAAATGTGGCACTGCATACACTAAGCAAGCACATTATTACTAACATACTCTCATTCGAAAATTTTTCTTTATTTTATTCATGTTTTTTTTTAAATCCAATCATTCTTAACCCAAAGATTGACAGTCATCTCAAATCTTTCCTTGTGAAGTAGTCCAGATTGCTCGGTGAACCAGAACTGAAATAATGGATTTTTCACATCACATTACAAATGCCACCTGTGCCAAAACTTTTAGCTGACTTATTTTCCCTTTCCCTGCCTTCCAACATTCTGTAACAATTTAAGGTTGCTATTCCTTTCTTATTTTCTCCCTTTTCCATTCTTTATAGTTTTTGGACTTTCATGTTTTCTCTCTCTCATACAATTAATTTCTTATTTCATTTATTACATTTTTTGAGAAATGAACTATAATAACAAGAATAAAACGAACCTTCAAGGACATGGATTAAAACATAAAAAATATTTCAGTCACTTAATTCAATGAAATAGTTAATGCAATAATAAAAAATTCTGATATTTTGGAATTTTAAGAGTCTAATTGTTTTAGGGAAATATTTCAGAGTCTTAAAACAATTATAAAATATTCAAGAGATTAGCTTTTTGGTATTCAAGGGGGAAAAAGAAAATTTCTCCCTCCTTATAAGTTTACAAGGATAATGAAGACTCAAACCATAAAGATTTCAGAAAAAGTTAAAATCTACATTAGATACATGAGAATTTCTCAGTAACATGTGTTTCTAGAGTTTTGAAAATGTACAGAATAGTATAGAGCTACACTTAACAAGGTTACCTAATAATATCAGAAGGGTTCTAATGCAAATTCAATCAGTCTGCTATGGTTGATTCAAAACAAAAAAAACCCACTAGCTGTGCTACTTTATCTGTGTGTAATATTTATTATAAAGAACTGGGAATTGTCAGAGACAAGAAAAGGAACAAGGATAAGAGCTCTATCACCTTCAAAGGGGAATAAAGATACAGAATTTATTATGGCTTATTATAGCTCTGTTTTGAATTTTTTCACCACCCAATTGACAAGATGAAGCTGTATGGATAAATAATATCATTTAATGTAACAATTCTGCCTCTTATGAGTCATTAATTTCCATTTTAAAAGAGTCAAAAGTTCAGGAAGATTTTTATTATTATCGTTATCGTTATCATTATTGTTGCCATTATTATTGACATTGCTGGGGAGTTACACTTATGTTAAACATAAGTTCTACTGCCAGACTATGTTCACCAGCAGGCCCTAAGCTTTAATTCTAAGACCAAGAAATTCTCAAAAAAAGGTAATCCACCAGTGCCAGAAGTGCAGGCCGCTGCTGTTTCTGCTTGTGTTTTTACGTGGGACCTGGAATCTGAACTCAGGACCTTCTGCTTGCGAGGCATTATCTTAACTCCCAAACCATCTCTCCAGCACTCAATGGTTATTTTTAAAAGCCTGAGACAGCAGACCATGTAATAGGAAATAATGAATAAAGAAAATTCATAGGAATTTCTTGGAAATTCATAGGAAACTATGAATAAAGAAAATATTAAAATACTGCTTAAATTGCTTGTGCAACCTAACTTTTTTTAAAAAAGAAAAAGCAGTTTCCTTTGATTCTATTTTGCAATGAAGAATTGTCAGAAAAAATGTATCCTGCTATTTCACAAAAGATGATGATAACAAGACATTTTAGTTCTTTTATGATAGACTAGCCTGCCCTGCAGGCTAATGTTGAGAAAGACAGGACCACCCATTTCTAAATTTCCCAAGTGATCAAGAGTGCCAGGGCTGTGTGTAAAGTTATACAAGAAGAGTCACAGATTTGCAAGAAAATCTGTGAAGAAGCATGAACGTGCAAGCATAAGATGGACAAGCAGAAGGACAATTGATAATTGGGCAGAAGAGTTGAGTTGAGTTACAAGAGATTCCCTTGATATTTTCTCAAGTATAAAAAAAATTACTATGCAGTCTGTCGGAAGATTTCACATCAGTTTTTATGCAGCAGAAAAGTTATCTAAATTATTTATTATTTATCCCAGCACAGGAAAGCTGGTTTTTAGTGACAAAGAGTTGTAGATACTCATAGAACACCACTGTGAAGAAGAGAACATTGCCATATGAAATCCATATTTATATGATTATATTTCCTACAGTTGAGAGCAGCTATAATTAATGGATTTTCCTCCTTCTCTTAATGCCGTCATTTGTCAATTCAAATAAAGAATGCCCAATCAATTCTGATGTATTTAGTAAGCAATTTGTCAAACAGTGCTATAATCCAGTTAATATATTAATTCTTGTCATGGAGAGAGTACTAAGGACTATTAGGTTTTCTGTTAACTAGACTGGAAAGAAAAACCTGAGCATTGATTCAATGATATTCTTTTTGTTAAAAAAAAATCTGAAATTTATTTTAATTATTTTGGCTAATCGTGTTGTGTGCGCATGTGTGTATCAGAAGGCACTGTGTGTCCTTGTGGAAGACCAAGGGTGACTTCGGAAATCATCCTGAATTGCATCTACTTCCTTTTTGCTTTACTCTGGCATTTCCCAGGCTCTCCATCCACCAGTGCCAGAAGTGCAGGCCGCTGCTGTTTCTGCTTATGTTTTTACATGGGAACTGGAATCTGAACTCAGGACCTTCTGCTTGCGAGGCATTATCTTAACTCCCGAACCATCTCTCCAGCACTCAATGGTTATTTTTAACCCTGAGACAGCAGACCATGTAATAGGAAAAAATGCTATGCTCTCATGGAACACATGGGTCTAATGTATACAGTGAGTTCTAACTTATTTCAACAATCTGTGAAGTTTTATTTTAGAACCCTGTATCTCATCTATTTTAACTTTTATTATTTTAGATTTTTTACTCATTAATACAATGAATTTACATTATGTTTCTTACTCAATCCCTTCCTACTATAACCCTTTTTCTCACACTTTCATGTCTTCTGCATTCACGGCCTACTGAGTTTCCTAGGCACTTGCAGGAACATGGATCATTATCAGTCAGAATATTAATGAACTGAAACATATTTTAATAAAGTAAATATGACATCATAAGTGACAATAAATCAAAAGTTTCTAAGGGAGGAAAAGGGTTTAATTTATACAATGTGTGTGTTTTGAACTAATTATTCAAAAGAAATTTTACATATTACTAAAGAATAACTTAGAATTTTAATTTATACTATTTATTCTCTATATGTGAATAAACTGAGGCAAATATAACAATAACTAATTCCACATGCGAAAGAAGTGGTGCTCAATCTTCTAGTTTCCTTTCCCAGGTAAATTACTGGCTATTGTGAATAAATAACACTGAGCTGAGCTAGAGATGCTCACGTGAATGCTAGTCTCCATCTCAAACCACATAAAGGTCTGACAAGGCAACTGCTTGACTTTCTATGTATATTTCAGTCACCAATCACTAATCTAGTTCTCTCTTTTCCCATGTCTATCTACAGAGCTTCCTATCAAGTGCTCCAAATCCATACCATAAAATAAACCTGGAGCTTTCCAAACTCCTCAGTGGGAGACTGGTCACTAGCAGAAGGGCAGAAAGCTGGTGTCACAAGTAATATCAAGAGCTATCCTGAGCATAACACAGATAGATGATAGCTCCATCCATTTCCTATATTCAAGACATTCTATATTCCTCTAGCAGGAAACAGAAAATTAGAGTTGGAGACAAAGCATTTCTAGAAGAAAAATTTTTAAAATAAGAATAAAGGAAAAAATACTAAATTCATTTTCCTAGATATTAGGCTCCCATTGGCCTCTTTATGAATCATAGAAGGGTAGTGAAAGAACAATTTTTGCCAGACCAATTTGGCACAAAGTGCATATTTAAAAACCTGCAGTATACACAAGCTCTTCAGATTACGAGACATCCCGTTATTTTATGTCTGCTGAGAAAGGTGCCCTATGTGTCAGAAAAGCACATTGAATATTTTTCAATGACCCAAGGGGCAAAGGTCAGTTATTATAAATGGATAATGAGACCTAATGCAGTGCTCTAAATATGGACAAAGAAAGGGTCTATCCATAGCCCCTGGTGGATTGGTCATTCAGGCTTTTATTTCCTCTGCACCCTTAATGGAGTCAAACAATTGACAGAAATTCTATAGAGAAGGTTGAAACTGAGAGAAATGACTATATTCTAACTCTGACAGACACATACAAATAGTGACCCTGAAATGGCGCCAGAACTCCTGCTCTCACTAACAGACTAGACAGCTGCAGCATTCCCCCTAAATTCCCATTTAGTAATTTAGTAGCAATTAAGCTACTGATAGAAGTGATAGAGCGCCAAACCAAGAGCTCCTGCTGATATCATCCCATTATGTTTATGCAGGTAAGCCAGGGAACCCCAGTCTATTTCAGCCCATACTTTTGGAGAAAAGGGCAAACACATTTGTGCCCTACATACTCCCCATTACCCAACTATTACAATGTATACTCAGTGACAACCATGTCTATTTATAAAGAATCTTAAACATGAATAGGATAGAGCAAATGAAACCAGATGCATAGGTCTTGATGTCTAGAGGTTTTTGACCAATAAATCATTTTTCTGTAGCAAAATCAAAGTTCTGTCCTAGTAAATTTTCCAAGCCAATGTAGTAAATAGTAAATAACCAAATGTAGTAAATATACATACCAAAGATATCATTAATGGTAGGAAAGCACTCTGAAATATATCATTGATAATAATACATATAAGATTTTGTACTTCATTTCACTAAAATGATGTCTTTATGGAATGGCAAATGCCAATTGAAAAGTTTAAGTGTAGAGATTAGGCTGGGGAGAGATTAGGCCTCATCTCTTCCCACCCTGAAGCTCAGGGAAATTTGTGGAAGAGGGAGCAGTAAGATTGTAAGAGCACAAGGATGGGAGGAGCAATGATATGCAAGATACTCCACACAACTTAGGGCCGAAGCAATCATAATAGGACTTTGCATGACCTGCGCTATGTCCAAAAATTATTGACCCTACAATGTCTAGCATGGACTAAAGGCATTAGGATCCTTGGAGGCTAGGGACTGACAATCACAGTAGTGTTCCTAAACTTAAGGGGAACACTGGAAAGGGTTCTGGGAAATGCCCCTGGGTCCTGGCACCTCATCGGAGAGGAGGACCCAAGGAGAGTTTGGCATGCACATTAAAGGATGGATGCTCCAGGGATTGGGGGGCGGAGGCACTGGGGGAGGTGGAGTGGAGGGGGGAGCAGTGGGGTTGGGGGGAGGTGGAGGGAGGGAGGGGACCAGTGTACCTGTTAAGTTTGTATGAGCAGAAATATTAATAATGAAAAAAATAGAAGTTTAAGTATAAATAAGTGAATTCTTCAAATATAACTCACTCTAAATCTATTTTCTCAACTAGTTTGGACAGTGAAATTGGATAGGGCAGTATGACACACCCTATGGCCAACAATGGACTATAAACACTCTTTAAATAAGTCCTGCATTACAAGTTTCCTGTAAACGAGAAAAACATTTCTTTCTTCCCCTTCCATCTCTGTCCACTCTTGGGCAAATATTTATTATGGACAATGCAAGGAAATCTTGTGGAGTGCCTCTATCACATTTGGTACATACCATGACAGCAATGCAATGCAGGAAGTTAGACTCACAGACTGACAACTCAGAGACAGCAGCACAGAAGAAATTGGCTGCATCTTTAACTGCTCTGCCATGGAATGGACAATATCAATGACAGAGAAGAGTTTTCATATACTCAAGTTTGTGAATTATTTTTCTTTATGTGGGCAAGGACCTGGGAGTTGGTACTAAGAATGTTCAGAAAAGTTATCACTTAACTACAAAGCCAGTGGAATTTTCTAAAATGACTTCAGTTTAAAGTCAAAGATGTGACTTAATAAGATAATGAAAGATTAATTCTTACTACTCTGAGGACTGTGAGTACCAAAACTAGCATACAAAATTTAGCTGGAGGACTGACAAGATGGCTCAGTGGACAATCTGAGTTGGATTCCTAAAACCCACATGGAAGAAGAGAACAACATATATGTCATGGCATGTACAAATCTCTCTTGCACTCTTTCTCTCTCTCTCTCATTTCACAAGTAATAAAATATTATCAAAATTTAGTTGGGAATCAAGAAATCTTAGACTTTAATCATTCCTGACTTCTGATATTTTTTCCTTCTAAAAGCAAATTCATCATCTTTCTCTTACCCCTATATCGAGTCCTAGCTATCACTGACTAGCAAATATCTTTCATTTGAAAACTTACAAATTATATATAAATAGAATATCAAACTATATATAAAATAAAACTCAGTACCAGATTTAAGTACTACCTTCTGCATTGTATCAAAGATAAAAATAGATATAACAGTAACATCCAAGAGATTAGTAAAAACCTGTTTAAAAGCTACAAAAGTTTAAACTAGAAGGATGGGGGCTAGAGAGATGGCTCAGGGGTTAAAGCTCTGCTTCACAAGCAGAAGGTCCTCAGTTCAGATCCCAGGTCCCACATGAAAACACCAGGCATAAATGGCAGCAGCCTGCACTTCTGGCACTGGTGGGCAAAGCCTGGGAAATGCCAGAGCAAAGCAAAAAGATGGTAGAAGCAATTCAGGATGATTCTTGAAGTCACCTTTGGTCTTCCAAAAGGACACACAACGTGCTCTCTCTCTCTCTCTCTCTCTCTCTCTCTCTCTCTCTCTCTCTCACACACACACACACACACACACACACACAGAATAAATGAATTAAAAAAAAAGAAAGCTGGTTCAGTAGGTAAAGTGCTGGTAATGCAAGCATGAGAACCTGAGTTCAGATCCACACTACATTTAAAAGTCGGGTGTGACACCATGAATCTATAACTCCAATACTGGGAGGTGGAGACAGGAGAATCCTGGGGCTTGTTGGGCAGTCAGTATGGTCAATCCCTTAAGTCCAGGTTCAGTGAGAGACCCTGTATGAATAAAATGAAGTTGAGAGTAAAAAAGGAAAGCAAACAACATCAACCTCTGGCATAAGTATGTATGTGATGTCTCTCTCTCTCTCTCTCTCTCTCTCTGTGTCTGTGTGTATGCGCACATGCGCACGCACATGCACTCATACAAAAAAATAAAGGAGACAAATCAAAAAGAAGACTACTTATTGAAAACAACAACAAACCATAATTCAGAACACAAAAGTCCCTACATTAATCACCTGGAATCAGACCAGCCAAATATCTCCCCATCCTAAAGCTCAGGGAACCTTGCAGAAGAAGGGGCAACAAGATTGTAAGAGCCTAAAGATGGGGAGGACCAACGATGTGCAAGATATTCTGCACAAGTTAGGGCTGCAGCAGCCAGAATCGGACTTTGTCTGACCTGCTCAATGGCTGACATTTCAACGACCCTGCAAAGTCTAGGATGGATCACAGGGCTCCAGGCAGTAGGATCCTTAGAGGCAAGAGATTAACAATCATAATAAAGTTCCAAAACTAACGGGGAGCTCAAGAAGGGGTTCCAGGCTATGCTACTGAGTCCTGAACCCTCACTAGGGTGGAGGACTCAGAGGGAGGTTTGGCATTCACATAAAAGAATGCTCCAGGGGATGGAAGGGAGAAAAGGGAGGCACTGGAAGAAGGTGAGGAAAGGAGGGGGATGAATGGAAGGGAGGAAGGGAGGGGTACAAGGAGGGGGGACGACCAGGGAGGGAAGGAGGAAAGGAGTAGATGGGGTACCTGTTGAGCTCATATGAGTAGGAAAAAAAAAAGTGGGAGAAAAAAATAAGTAAAAAAAGAAGACCAGTTATTTAAAAAAAAAACTTGATTGTGTTGAGCATAATAATAATCTTTTTTTGTCAAAATTAACAACACTACTTTAGAGTACGATTCCAGGAAGATCTTTCAGAATGATTCTGTTCGCATCCTTTGCTTTTTTTTTTTTTGTTTTTTGTTTTTTTTTTAAGCTATTATTGCTCTTCTGTAGCTTAAAAATTTTTTATTATTATTATTATTTATTCGATTGTGCATGTGTGCATATGTATGTAAGCGTGTGCATATGTATGTAAGCGTGTGTGTGTGTGTGTGTGTGTGTGTGTGTGTGTGTGTGTGTGTGTAGAACCAAGGACGAATTTGGGAACCACCATGGACGCCTCCACCTCCTCGTTTACTCTGCCCCGGGATTCACAGGCTCCGCCCTACCAGGACCAGAAGCGCAGGCTGCCCCCGCTTCCGCCGGGCGTCTATACGTGGAATCTGGGATCCAAACTCAGGACCTTCCGCCTGCAAGGCAGAGGCTTAACCCCTGAGCCACCTCTCCAGCCCCGCATTCTTTTTTTTATTTTCCAAAGCACTGTGCCACAAATTCCCTGATACCAACCCTCTGTAGATATTCCTTCCATACTTTTCTTTCTCCTCTACTTCCTTCTAAAATGCCCTGAGCACAGAGATCCATAACTTTTCCTATGGTCAAACTGGATGCAATAAAGAAAGGAAATGGAAGTTAAAAAAAACTGAAATAGAAACGAAAAGTATTAGATAAAAGTAAGGAACCATAGGGGTAGGACTAGACAGGTATCCCTATCTGTGGGTTTACCCAAGGAAAGGCCACTTACACTGCCATAGGGCCTGATTTCCTACTAGAGCAGAAAACCTGAAAGGAGTCTTTGGCCCACAAAAGCAGACAGGCACGAGGGTGAGAGAGAGAGAGGAATAAATTGATGAAGGAAGAAGAAGGTGGGAGAGGAAGTGGGGAGGAAGAAAGGCAAGGACAGTCACTCATGTTTGTATAAAGGGGAATACTTAATTAAAAAAACAGCAGGCAAATAATAGAAAAAGTAGTATATCTAAAGACATAAAAATAAAATCTATTCAAAAATTTGATACAAAAAAATAAGATTGACAGTGATTTAGTAGGTCAAGAAAGTTTCACATGGACAGTACATATAACTGCAGTGAAAAAAAGGGGAGAAACAGAAAGAAAAAAAGACATAACTAGATGAAAATTGTCATATTTGATGAAAACTACAAGCCAAGGATCTAAAAATTTCACAAACTCAAGAACTACACCACAGTTTTACTGATTTTCCTCTGGTATTTTTATTTACATTTTATTATTTCTCCTCTTTCATCTTAACTCACTGTACCTTTTTCTAGTTTTTCAATATCAAAACTGAAATCGGAGGAGCAATGATTTGCAAGATACTCCACACAAGTTAGGGCCGAAGCAATCATAATTGGACATTGCATGCCCGGCGCAATGTCCAACACACTATTGACCTCACAAAGTCTAGCATCTGCTAAAGGCACCAAGATCCTTGGAGGCAAGGGATTGACAGCCACAGTAGTGTTCCTATGCTTAAGGGGAACACAGGAAAGGGTTCAGGGAAATGCCACTGGGTCCTTGTAGGTCATCGGAGAGGAGGGCCCAGATGAGAGTCAGGCATGCACAAGAAAGGACTCTGGGAATCGGGGCGGGAGGCACGGGGGGATGGGGCGTGAGGGGTGAGGGGAGGGGGAGCAAGGGGTTCGGGGGGGGGAGGAGGAGGGAGGGAGGGAATTGGTGTACCTATTAAGTTTGTATGAGCTGAAATAATAAAAAAAATGTATTATATATATAAAAAAAGAAAACAATTCAACAGAAATGGAAATACTAAAAACATGAAGACAGAATTAAATAAAGTCAGGGGCTGGAGAGGATGGCTCAAGACCTCACAAGCAAAAGGACCTGAGTTTAATTCCAGATCCCATGTAAAAATGCTAGGTGGCAATGTTGGCAGCTTACACTTCCAGCCCTAGAAGGAAGAGTCTGGGAAACCCCAGAGCCTTCATCATGTCCCAGAGATTTTCATATGTTGTGTTTTCATTATCATTCAGTTCAGGAACTTTTTTTTTTTTTTTAAGAGTTTGAAATTTTTTTTTTATTAAAAATTTAATTATACATTTTAAAATTTTTTACCAGTTCCCTCCCTCCCCCCTCCTCCCCCTCCCCTTCCCCCAGTGCCTCCCCCCCAATTCCCAGAGAGTCCTTTATTGTGTACGCCTAACTCTCCACTGGGTCCTCCTCTCCGATGACATATAAGGACCCAGTGGCATTTCCATAAGCCCTTTCTCTTGTTCCCCTTAAGCATAAGATCACTACTATGGCTGTCAATCCCTTGCCTCCAGGGGTCTCGGTGCCCTTAACAGATGCTAGACTTTATGAGGGCAACAGTGCGCTGGACATTGCGCAGGACATGCAAAGTCCCATTATGATTGCTTTGGCCCCAACTATTGTTGAGAATCTTGCAAATCGTTGCTCCTCCCATCCTTTTGCTCTTACAATCTTACCGCCCCCTCTTCCGCAAACAGTTCAGGAACTTTTGAATTTCCATTTTGACTTCTGCCTGAACCCATTAGTAATTCAGTATCATAGTGTTTAGTTTCCAAGAGTTTCTGTATTTTCTGTCATTTAACCTTGTTGTGGATGTCTAACTTTATTCCATGGTGATAAATAAAGTAAAAGATGTAATGCCAAAAAAAACCAAACTTTTAAATCACTGAATTTACTCTCTTCTTTTTTCTAACACAGGCATCTATCTGCACCTACAAAATTCCTTTCAGTACTAATTCAGTGCAATCCCAGATTTTTGCTTTTGTTTTCTTTTCTGTTTCTTTAAGGTTCATATTTTAAAGCCAAACAAAGTTGTGAGATAATGTGGATATGTTGCAAGTAGTACAGTGGCCTGAAAAAGCACATCCAGTTCATAGTATCAAGTGCAAAGCATCCAGCACCCAGCTGCAACATCAGGAGTATCCAATGGTACCAATACAGACTTTTTCCAAATGTTGGCATTTTATTTGTCAGTGTGAAGAGGTATTTATCTAATTTTATTACATGTAAAATAGGTATAACCTACATAATAATCAAGATATAAAACTGTTCTGAATCTACCTTGTTCTAATCTACAAATATATACCCCTTCCTCCTATTCAAAGCCCTAGCCATTACTAATATGTTCAAAACTTAAAAATTATATTTTAATGAACCACAAACTATAATATGAATATTTTCTAGTTTCAATTTCACTCGGTTCGAAATACTTGCTAGATTCCCTTATGTTTATCAGTGAAGCAGGAATTCACATACTCAGGGATTATTTTTGAAAGAAGTCCAAAGTCTGACAATGTTCATTCCCCCACAAAGCTAGCAACTTAAAAATACTCCTATAGTTGAATGACTTGAAAAAAAAGGAGAAATTCTTTTTCCACTAAATAAACTTGTCCTAAATCAACTCAGTAATCCCTGCTTTTAATTTACAATTTAGAAGGTCAAGAGCAAACTAAAGAAAATGTTACTGTCTACACCATGATTGAGTTCAATGCTGACTGATATTTACTGGTGTGAGCTAAGGTTTAGTTTCCTTTTGGCAAGAAGTATGTTACAGTGAAAATGCTTTTGTTAGAAAAGATGATCATAATCTATATTATTTTGAAGAGAAAAAACAAAGTAGTAATACAAAAGCGACTAATCTCCTTTGAAACAATTTTAATGACTATTTACCAATAATTTTATGTCCAAAAGAAAACATATATTCTTATTTTTGACTCTATTATCTAAATACCAAGATTAGCTCACCATGTGTATGCTTAGTTTCAGCATATAAATTATCTAGTCTACTAAACCTACTCATGCAAAATTGCCTCTAAACTTTTTAAAAATGACAACATTGAAAGGCATATCCCCTTGTATTGTGAAAGTCCTGTGGATCACATGAACAAGATTTCATCTACCATACCAAACTGTCTCTGAGAACAGCAAATCTCAATTTTGGGAATTCCCCTAATTTAACATACGAAAGAAACTTTGCAACTGTTAGGAAGATGGAAGTTGGAGGTTTTGCTTATTTCACTTAAAAGTGGGTGGGAACTCTTCAGTAATTTGGGCAAGTCTCCCTTCATTTTTCCCAGGAGTCACCTTTTTGCCACAAATGCACAACAGCACTGTTTGTCAATGAAGAGTGTGCTTCATATGACAACAGTGGGGATTCCTAGCCAAACATCCTGCTCTACTACTTTCTTCTCCCTGGGATAGTAGTCTCTTTCCTATTTCTGTTTACATCACTCATTGCCTATTATTGTAATATCCGGAGTTTGTACAAGTCGGCTTCATTTGATCCCCAGATCCAAAGACAAAAGCAAAAAAAAATAAAATAAATAAAAAAGGACAAAAATAACACCTGGAACATCTGCAAAGTGTATATTAGAAATCTAGAGTTCTCTATATACATAATATTGTATTTAAAAATAGATTTCTACAAATTATTTATCCAGGCCTTTGAGTTTGGAAATGAAGGGTAATTTTATTACTATTGTCAGTACTGAAGACTCAGTCAGGGCCTGATATGCGCTAACAATGTATGTTACCACTGACCACCTATGTCCCCAACCCTCAGGGCCTTTTAATAATTAAGTATTTGCATTTCAAAAGCAAGAATGAAAAAAAACTAGAAAATAAGGGCAGAAGAGGTGGTTCAGTGGATAAGGTACTTGCCACACAAGGGTGAGGACCAGAGCTGTGATCCTCAGATCACATAAAAGTCAGGCTTGGGTTCTAGCTGTCTGTATTCCAACACATAGGTTGTAAAGACAAAACATCCCTGAGACAAGCTATCTAGATTAGTTGATCAGTGAGCTTTGTGTTCAACTAAGAAACCCTACCTTGAAAGCAAAACAAAACACATGGAAAAAAAGATCAAGGATATACACCTGCCCCCCTCCCCCCCCAAAAAAACCTGACCTGTTCCACAAGCAAATCTGAAAACAACTTTCATCCTCTACTCCCAACACCTACTCCCCTATCCTTGCATTCACTGGTATGTTTGGCAAGTTAAGTTACCATTCTCATAGTTCAGTGTCTACCACTCTACAAGAAACAGGTTCAGACCGGAATAATACTAACCTTCGAATCCCAAGTGCTCCGACACATAGTAGGCACTTGATGAATGTGTGCTAGAGAAGTCAGAGTCAGCTGCATGAGGAAGACTATTAACTATATATGAGTTTTATTTTATAAAATAAAGCCTATAATATTTGACTCAACATAATATGTGCCATGTTCTAAAATGAAATAAAACAGTTCTTGAATTATCTTAATTCAAACTTCCTAACTGCAAAGGAAGACAATACAGGAAGCATGAGCCTCCATTAGAAATATGTCAATGTTGATTTTTAGTAAGTTTTTACAAACAAACAGTACTCAAAACTGTCAAGTCAAATTAGGATTCAGACCATTTTGAAGAATTGAATTTTATAATTGCGAAGTATTTTTAATTGTATGGTACAAACTGAATAATAAATATTAAATTGCCTTTTCATGCCTCCCATATTCAAAACAAGTCTGTATATATAGTGTGATGATGCCTTTTCAATTTGTACAAAAGTTAGGTTTTAAGCATGAAAGTAAATAGCAACAAAAAAACCAGCTTAGAGGGAGAATACTTGCCTAGCACATGCATGGCCCTGGATTCAAGTCCAACACCACAAAATAATAAAGAGCAAACAAACAAAATGCTAATGGGGTTGAAATCATTATTTAGTTACTTTGAGTAACATTCTAAAGAAGAACCTGCTGTTGGTGTCCTTATTGTGGAGTGTTTACATTTTTCCTTTTTAGAAACAAATCCCAGTATGAAGATGCCTCTAATGTATTATTAGTTCAGATGTGGTGGGGCTTATTGTGTTGTTCCGACAGTTTCAGAGTGACATTCATGGGAAGAGAAAACACCAGGTAGAGCCATGCTTCACAAGTGCTAAGGTTTATACATTTCCATTTGCAACAAATATCTTAACTTGCTCCTGTCCTGCCTTATGGACTACTGGTAATATGAAAATATGCAAATATGCTTTAAAAGTCAGCAAAATCTGTAAAGATCATATGAAATGGGAGGGAAAAAAAAAAAAACAGTAAAAACTACTTACGGCCAGCAAGCAGAAACTGGTAGTACTGGACTGCATCTGCTGCAAGGAGCAGAGGGTGGTTTGCATTAAATGGTGGCTGCAATTCATTCCACTGAGGCGTCCTAAGGAAGCAGAAGAAGAATATTAATATTTAAGTTTAATAGATGGGATATGAATTACCAAGTCTGCCATCATTACAGACATGGATATAAACTCACAGTATTTATGTACATTAAAATGAACATGGACTCAACTGAAATAAATGTGTTAAAACATAACACACATGAAAGCATAGGAAGGTAGGTAAGTGTCCGACAAATCACAAGGAGCCAGTATTACCCCATCAGAAATTCACTGCCATTGGCTGGGCAAAAGAATACACAGCAAGGCGGAATTTCACTGCACTACCTATACAAGTGTGGTTTTATGTGATTTTTTTTCAAAGTGTGAGAGATCTCTGTTCTAAATAAGTGTTTTTAAATGAAATGAAGAAGGTACGAGTGGTTAAAAAGCAGCTGTGTAAACGAAGGCTTACTATTGACCTACTTAGCACAGAACTTACAAAACAAACCCGTTTCTGCAGTGAGACACCAATGACTTTAATTAGATCTGCCAAATTCTAAATAAGCTTGATAAATCAGACATTGACCAGATCAATCTGGCAGAGTGAAGAGAAGAAGAAAGCTGGAGCCTCTGAAAATCAATAGAATATTTTAAAATGTTGAAAGGACAGATAGAAGAATATTTTAAAATGTTGAAAGGACAGGGGCCATTTTCATATCCATTTTTGTCCATTTCCTTTCATACATGTCAGGGGGGACCTTCTCATGCATTGCACAAATCAAACAGGTTTGACTCCAGGTTCCATTCCTTCCTTTTTGTGCTGTCTTATGAGATTCTAATCACTATGCTCTTTTGAAATGACTTATACATTCTTAAACATTTCTCCAGTGCTTAACCATTGTGTCTTGGGCAATCACTTTAAAGGAAACCTTACAATCTATTTATACAGCTTTTATTCTCCTTAATGACTCCTCAATGTCAGTCACTACTTTCAGTGAGTTTAAGACTGCAAACAGAAGATGTACAAGTCCAACAAAAGGTAACACAAAGAAGCAGAGACAAAAAGGCTCACAAAAGGGTATTCTCTAATCATGTATCTCAGACCCCTCAACATACATGTCCATGTAAAAATCTGTAGATAAATTATTTGTGAGTGGAAATGTTCCTTAGCTTAATCAATGACAAATTAAATGTGGTATACTTATATGTTGGAATATAACATATCTATAAAAAGGAATGAGGTTCAGATATACCAAACATGGACAAACCTGAAAATATGCAAAGGATATAAGCCAGATAAAGTAACATATTACATGATTACATTATTATTTAATGATTGAAGTAGGCAAAGCCACAGAGACAGAGCAAACACAGTAAAATGGAAAAGGGAATGAATGCTAAAGAGTTTCATTATGTGATATTGAAATCTGACTCCGGACAGATACACAATTCACTTCCAGTGCTTGAATTTCACTGAGTGTAAATCAGGACCTTCTGCTTGCAAGGTAGAGGTTTAACGCCTGAGCCATCTCTTCAGCCTTCTAACTGTAAATCATATCCAGTAAAAAAGTAATGGCCAAAGCCTTCTACAATTAAGGAAATAAGGCAAAAGTGTATACTACAGAGAATACCTATGTATTAAATTCTAGTGACAATAGGGGCAAGAGGAGAAAGTACAGATGCAAGCAAGCATACATTTGTGAGGGACTCCAAACATCATGTTAATTGTGGTGATAATTTCACAGAAGTATATATATGCTGCAATTTCTCAACTCATGCACTTTTAGTCAGAAGAATGGAAGGATGGATGGACTAACGGACAGATAGAACTACCGAACAAGTGTCCAGCTGGCACGAGGTGATGTCATCATCTCCAATGGAGTGTCATCACTGATCTTGGGAGCAGTACTGAGCGGCCGAGGTTCCATCATATGTTCTACTAAGGTCCCATAGCAGCTGATAATGTAGAGAGATTCAACAACAACTTGTTTGGACTGATCTGCAAATGGAGACAGAGAATTTAGATGTGTGGTGATAGCAAAGGAACTTGTCATCTGCTCCTGAGGCTGTGGAAAGAAAGTGAATAGACAACTTTGTTTCAGGGTGTCTGCTCCTTGTCTGGAAAGCTAGTTTTCACATAGATGCTGACGAATGTGTCATCTTCAATGCTTTCAAATATAAATCAATTTGTTCAACTCAAATTCAAATTCCCCTTATCATAAGGAATGAATGCCACTGAGAGAGACATGGAAGGACTATCTGAAATGAATGTGCTGTCACTAAAACTTAATTGCACTGGATATATAACTGTGTGTATGAAAGGTTATGAGAGGGCTAAATCAGTCTAACAGCTCAGCTACTTTTTCTCAGAGAAATTAAATTTAAAACAAAGAAAAAACACGTTATGTGCCTGTGGAAGTCCATCAATTGAGTTGGAATAAATGGAGCACACTCTAGAGGTAGAGGCTATGCCTGTGTAGGCAGGAAGTAGACAGAGCAGCTCTCTGCTATTTCTTCAATTTTCCTCTCCTCAACCAAATTTTTACTTCAATTCTCAACGGGATCACTGGCTCCTGTGGAAAACGAAGGTCAGCCATGATTTGAGAAATCATCAATGAACATGGACCTAATCAAATGACTTTAGAAGGAATACACATGTACTCACTGCCTAAGGTTTAGTGCTTACTCTCACAGTTTACTGTAAACAAAGGAGGATAATGAATGCTGAGTGGCTCATCTTATCTCTGTGTCAGAGGAATCAATTACAAATGATCAGAGAAAATGACCAATGAGCAGTCAGCAGGACATAAGGAGCAGCAAGTTAAGAGAACAATTAGAACAGGAGGGAGAAGCACTGAAACAGAGCTTCACAGAAGATTTGGAAGTAGTAACAAAAAGGCCTTTGGATAGCATAGTTAAACCAAAGGCACTAACCAAAAAGTAGAGATGGGATAAGAAAATGGAAGGCTGTCACAGTCTCCCTTCCTGCTTAGAGAAGGTATCTGCTGTGCACAGATCCTATTTCTAAGGAAATGATCATTGAGAGCCCATAACAAGGGAGGGGGTGATATGCCAGCAATAAGTTCACAGGAGAACACAGCTAGGAAAAATACAGGTTGTGGAGTTCACCAGGACTACTGCAGGAGCAATCCACTTTGTGATTTAGTTGAATTAAAATACTAGAGGGAAAAACAATAGTATACCAAATTTATTTTTTATTGTAAACTTGCATGATGGCATTCTCTTACATACAGAGACAATAAGGAAAGGCCCTTTAAAGACATAGGTTCAACTCCCATCTTTAAAAAGAAGAAAATAATTCACAGAATAAGGAAACATTCTTGTTATAGATCCTGGAGATTAAATTGAGAATGTAAAATTTGGCAACTATAACAAATCAAAGGAACAGTAACAACTATGAAAGTTGATTCTTATTTCTCATTGAAAGACTTTTTTAACTCTGTTTTTAAAATTTTTTATACATTTTTATTATTATTTCCGCTCATACAAACTTAATAGGTACACCAGTTCCCTCCCTCCCTCCTTCTCCCCCCGAACCCCCTGCTCCCCCTCCCTTCACCCCTACCTCCCCATCACCCAGTGCCTCCCGCCCCATTCCCCCGAGAGTCCTTTATTGTGCATGCCTGACTCTCCTCTGGGCCCTCCTCTCCGGTGACGTACAAGACCCAGTGGCATTTCCCTGAACGCTTTCCCGTGTTACTGTGTTTTTTAAAAGGGCAGAATCACTGTTGTGGGTTTTCTTTTTTTTTAAGATCAAGATTTCATATTAGAAAGCAAGTTTCAAACTCTGATTCCATCATCTAATAATATACGGAGTAGCAGAGCTAGTTCAATCTCCATCTGTAAAACTGATACAATGTTTTTTCCTTTTCATACTTCAAAGACAACAAATGTAAAATCAGCTTGTGAAACGTGAAAACCAAAGAATGGGCACAAAAGTGACAGTGGAAATTTTATTTAACACTTGTATGAAAGGATAGATTTTCTGGTAATTATAGTTAAGAGACATGCTAATTAAAACAGATTACTTTAATTATAATAAAAACTAAGCAGATATATGGTAAAAATTATTGTAGCAGAACATCAAGCAACTTCCCCCTAAAGTCCTAGGGGCAGATCGAAGTGTGAGTAAAGTTTAGACATACCTTTTTCTCTCTTTAGACCTGCGTTATTTGCAAACCATGACCTGGAGGTCCCAAACACAGCCGCCACGCAAAATTCTCCACCCATCGACTTGCTTGGTGAAATTTGTGGAGGTGGTTTCACTTTGCTTAAAAAGCAAAATGACATTTAAAAATTACTATAATAAAGTATAATCCATCAGGTTAATGAACTATTTCCCTGAAATTAAGTTTTCCCATTACATGTTCAAATGCTACAATATAGACATGCATGTGGTCAGACATAAATACTGATGACATGAGTGCATGTTCAAGGGTAAAAATTAAATGACTTCAAAGTTAACGAACCTTGTGCATCTAGTTCTGGGTGAGAAGACACATGCCTGTAGTCCTAACTACTTGAGAAACCAAGGCAGGAGGAATATTTGTGCTGACAAGTCCAATGCTGGCCTGGTCAACACAGTGAGACCCTGTGTCTCAAGAAACTGAGCAAAATGGGTAACATTTCACTGGAGATTTTTAAGTGGAGCAAATGTATCAGCATTAACATCTCCCAATATCAATTGCTCTTTCTAAAATGTGAAGTATGGGTTGATACTATAGATAACAGAGACAACATGGAAACGAGACAAAATGAACACTTAGCAATACTCTTAGCTACAATGTTACCCAGAGGTAGACAGTCAGAGAGATGCAATGACCCACTGTCCCCATAGTCAGTATTTTCTCATCTATTGTTTCTTTTCTTCCTGGGTTTGTGAAAATGATTTGCTTTCTTTGTTTAGGGAAAAGACTGAGTCAAACACTGACTTTCTATCAAATATTGTATTTCTTTTTATGTTAATTTATCTTTCAATTACATTTCTACTAACATGGTTCTCAAAGCTCATTAGACCCTACAGGACAGAAAGACCCTAGAGAACAGTGTATTTTCTCTAATTCATAAACTAGAAGATAAGCAGAGAGTAAGGATGAAGAAGGCAGAAGCTCGGATCTGCAAGTCAGTCTCCAGTACAAAAAGTATTATTTCTACTTCTTTGTGTACTTTACCTTATTATATTACCTATCAATAGATTATGAAGGAATGAGAAGAGACCAACTTCTGGAGTCAACAAGAAACCTGAAATTGAACCCCACTGCTGCCATCTATTAGCTATGTGGCTTTTGGTTAGCTTAATTAACTAGTCAGAGATCGTAATTACCAGAAAATATGCTATAAATAGTAATGGCAACCCTGTAGGTTTAAGGATTATATTTGTGCTTAAATTCCCTAACTAGTAGAGCCCACCCAAGAATGCCTGAGATTTGCAGGCAAACATGAATGAGGTCACATGCTAGTATTGATAAACCAAAAATTTGCAACAACTTATACAAACAAAATCATTTAACACTCCCAGCGCTACCTGAAGCTTCTGTGACATGTTCAAATTTGAAAACCCAATGGACTAGAAAAAACAAATAACCCTCCCCCCACAGGGTGGAGTCTTCACACATCACAGTACTCAACAAGTATTTTGTTTCTTCTGCCCAAAGCCCTCATCTAATTTTCCAAAATTCTGACAAATGTTCTGGTAATCTCTGATTTCAGCGTGAGCACAACACTTGAAATAGACTCTCAGATATCTTAATTCCTAAGATTTCTATGTTGACATGTTCCTTCTAAAAACCAAAAGTCTTTATCAGATGCTACTATGATTGGTCTCAGTGACCATTCTCTTTGACCCAAATGCCTGGAAGCACAAATTGCAATGCCCTTTCAATCATTAACATTTAAGTTGTGCTTCCCAAACAAATCCCATCCACACCAAAATTATCAAAAGTGGTCATGTTCATACGTGAGAGAGTGGAGCAAATAAGGGTATTTAAAAACTTTTGTGAACAGTTGAGTGTAGTTGTGGATGTGTGTCCACATATCTCCTCATCACAATCATCTGTCTCTTCCACATTGTAATGAATCACCTCAAACAAGAAACATCACTTTCTTTCCACCTTGCATCTGATCAAACACGTACCTTCCTTTGCTATCAGGGTGATTCTTGTAATATGTAATGTACCAATAACACCTTAGCACGTGTGTTTCTTCCAACACTTCATTTCAACACTTAAGTACTATTTGTGAAGTGACAAGTTCCTGTAACTAACATCTGTGAAAGTCTATTGTATATTGTTAATATTTAGGGGCCTGAGGAGGTAGGGCGCTGAGAAAAGAGGAAGCCATTCTAGAACCTTTTAAAAAGTGTTTGTAATTGTGGGACTATAATATATTTTAAGAGTGAATAATGATACTACATACACAATAAGCATCACAGGCACAAATCACAATTTTCAAATTACTGGATGAGATTTATAGTTACTAAAAATCATGTGGGTACAATTGAGAACGCCATTTCTTAAGAGAAGACATGATTCCTAAAACATATTCTTTTGAACAAACTGAAGACCAGTACTAGGCCAAGCAGCCACTTTACTAAGAGAATAATGAAAAGAAGAAAAATTACAGGATATTAATTTAGTCTTTGGAAACATCCTAAAAATTTACTAGCATAGACTCTAATAAGCACATGTCAACATGCTAAAAGGCTCTTACACTTATAAAAGTTAAACAATTCCATTTCAGAGCCCAGAAGTCAAAAGCACCAACAGTCATTTTCTGTAGACTTCAATCTGCTGTGGGGACATTATGCTATTGTTTATTCATACATTTATCCCTTCTTTCTGAGACAGAATCTTAATCAATTTCATTAGTTATAAAAATATCACGTTTAATAAAGATTCCAGATATGTTTTATTATCTATCTATCTATCTATCTATCTATCTATCTATCTATCTATCTATCTATCTTTCCAAAAGAGAGAGAGAGAGAGAGAGAACACTATATATGTCTATGGAGAACCAAGAGTGACTTCAGGGGTCAACCTGGACTGCATCTACCTCCTTTTAGCTTCACACTGCGATTTTCCAGGTTCTGTCTTCTGGAGCCGAAAGTACAGGCTACAGTTATGTCCACCTGGCATTTTTACATGGGGTCTGAAATCAGAACTCAGGTCCTTCTGTTTATAAAGCAGTCTTAACTCTTCAGCCATCTCTCACTAAACAACTTGCTCCTCACTACCTGACACAGTTCTGTATACCAGGGAAGGGTATACTGAGTAATTTCACCTTCATCTGATTTTACATTTAAGCAAAACAGAAATGTCTAAATGTATATGTGCGTGTAAATCTTGTAGAGAAATAAAGTAATGAAAAGCATGTCACTAATAGAGCATTTGCAATCTACACAAAGTTAGAAATTTTAACTTGGGCTCGGTTTGCTCTTAATCCTAAATTTTGAAAAGAATATATAGGGATGCTTGATAGAAACAGTATGTACGGCCTTTCCGCTAACATGTGCAGCAGCATACTGCATAAGAACTTTTCCACAAGGGTGCAGAACACTTCTGTCACAAAATAAACTTTGTTGACAGAAAGATAAAACGTAGAAAAACACATATGTAAATAGAAAAGAAACATGCCAGCCCTGAAACACCCTATTTACAGATTGGTGTTGTAACATTGGCATATTTTCCTTGTTTGCTCTCAACATCTCTTTCCCATCTGAAAGGGGTCTTATAATATCCCATTAGAGAATATTTGCAAGTTTAAAAGTAATTCCTGTAGGGGGTAAAAAACTTTTTTTGTTTACTTAAGTTTTGCTCATTTATTAAATTAATAATATGGTATAAAAATAGCACTTAAGTTTATTCTGGCACCCAGAAGTCTAACAGGAAGTAACAATGTGGATTCATCCATTTGTTTAAATGGACGAATGAACAAGCAAGAACAAAGCATACCGAAAGTAAATTCTTTTCTGACACCTCCTGCTTCTTTACTATACTGAGTGCTTCATACATAGTGTGACTTTTTTTTTAATTTTGCTAAATTTTTGAGCAAAACATAAAAAAAACCATAATGTACCCAATACTTTCCATCTCATAAAAATAATGATCATAGCATGTTACATTTACCAAGCACATCCAAATGCACACACAACATAGCGGGAAACAAAATGCATAAATAAACAAAAAGCAAAACAAACAAATAAGATGATAAATTAAAAATTGGGAGTTTAATACTTTGCCATTTTCTCTGAGAAAAAGCCTATGCATGGAACTTTAGAATGGGAATGATTTTCACTGCCAACCCCAAGAAGGGTAGGAATATTAACATCTATCTATTTCCAAATTGCACAGAGGAAAGGTCTTATTAAAGTTTGCCATCTTTTTCCTATAGGCTTTTGCTAAACAATGTTATCTAATTATTGAATTTCTACTGCCTGCTTTTTTTCCCCAATCAACAGGAAATAGAAGAAAGAACAAGAAAAAGAAAACAGAAACAAAAACAAAACTCCAGAGATAACTGTTTCAAGAATAAAGGACAATGATTTCCATCTGGAGAGTTTTTCCATGCACCATACAGTAAGACATACATGGTAAATTAGTGGGTGGTATAATAAGCAGTCTTGTAGCTGAGGTGTAGTTGGGCCTGGGCATGGAAGAAATTCTCCTAAGATAGAAGCACCATTTCTTTCCTTTTCAAAGACATAAGTAAAATGTCAATATTTGAGTTTAAATGTTGTAATAACCATAATGGCCTCCTGATAAAAAAAAATTAGACTTCACTGTAGTCTTCACTAGGATGAGACTATTCAAGGGATTTAGAAATTCCTCCAAACTCAGTTTTATTTTCTAAAATTAGATTTAAAGTATTTCATTTTGAATAAAAATATTCATAACCTACCCAAATCTATTTTATTTTAAATTATTATCTAAGATCTAAGAGATTCATGAAAACACTGCAGATAAAAAAGTATCTTAACCATATATATATAATATATATAATCTTTTGGAAATGAGATGTAAGATTCTTAAATGCTCTAGAACAAGATTTTCATGTATAAGAACTAATTAAATTGATAAAAGTACTCTTAACTATATATAAATTCTAATCTTTCTTTAAGATTAACTAATATAAAACAACTAATGAATAAGGAACATTTTCATATATAATATTGATTGTCCACCTCTTACATATACTGATATTTTTTGAAAATCAACCAAAAAAGTAACTAAAAGCCCAATATAATATTTATATTAGGATGCTAATTAATACTTGCTTTTTATTCGTAATATTGAAATAAATGTTATGTTTGAAGCACTCAGAAGACTGTGATAAGGCAAGCCTGGGCTACAGCATGAGCTTTAGTTCAATGATGACAACATTATGAGATTTTTGTCTCAGAAGTTAAAAAATTTTTTAAATCCAGCCTTAAAAATTCACTCTAGAATTATTTCTCTTAAATCTGTATATTAAATAACTATATTACATGTATGTTTCTTTTAGGCTGCTGTATATGGTCACTCAAAGTCCAATGTCCTACATAAACCTAGAAGACACCAAGTACTACAACTGCCTAAATTGACTACTACTATCAAAGAGAGTCTGCACAGTTTTAATTTCCAATGTTTGGTTATCAAAGTAAAAGAAACTGCTTTAGAATGGTCTCATCTGAAACTGAATAAATGTAAAGGCCTAAAGAATTAGTTCAAAATGTGACACACCAAAAGCAAAATCTTAACTAAATACAAATGTTGAAACTTGAAGCTAATTTTAAAGAACTGTAAGAAATTTACATTTTAAAAGAACCTGTAAAAATTTCATTTTCACCAAAGTACCTAGATTAACCTGTAACTGGAAACACTAGAAACATGCTTATTTAGCATGATGTTTAATTTTAAAACAGTAAATAAAAACATTCTTAAGTTCAATGTTAAATATCATGAAAAAAAAACAGCAAAAGGCTCTAGAAACAAAGGAGCTCTTACAAACAACATGGAAGAAGTTGTCAAATTTATATTCATTTTGCTGCCTTAATTTGAGGTTTCATTAAGATCTTAATGGAAAAAATATGCACCCCTGGTAAAGTAACATATTTTAAAGGAGGACCTTTTAGTCCAGTATAAGTGACTAAAAATGAGTTTCTTGCGAGCTAACGATGGCATCAAACAAACCACAAAGCAGTCTTCTAAAAGACAGGCAGTGATTTAAAAGTCTACTATATTTCATACATCCCTTTCTTTAATCTGGCTCTTTTAATCTTGTTTCAACCTCAAATCATTTCTGGTTGACAAGTGCTTTTGCTTAAATGCGAGGAGCACATAAGCTGTTGGGGGAATGGCCTTTTCTTATTTAACAGACATTTGCTTTAGTTCCATGTGAAAATGTCAATCTTTACTAACATGCTAAAACTCTTTGCTTTGTACTTAGAAGGAGGAATTTATCCTAAAATGGAATTTAATTCCATATTTAGTATACAAAGAAATGCAATCATATTGTAAATATGGCATTTAAAATGCACTGTTCATTGTAAGCCAGTAAAATCCATTATCTTACTTATTTTTAGAAGAACTCTATTTAATAAAAAGAAGAAATTTCAATCAACTTTTGGGATTTATCTCTTTGTATCCCTTTTTAAAATTTGTTAAGAATAGTTGTGTAACTTCTGTCCCAATTATGATGCCAAATACAATTTAATGGTACTGTGTTTTGGGTCATCTGTCTTATACGATAATGAATGCTACTATGACTGAGGCATAGAACACTGGAAATTGTGTCTAAAAATAATCCATTTTTTGTGAATTTAGTCTTTAAGAGAGGGTCTTATTGTGTAAGCCTAGACTGGGCTCATACTTACGATCTTCCTGCCTCAGTCTCCCTAGTACTGAAATTACAGGCTGTAACCCCCAGACAGAATTTTGTTTCTAACATAATAGGACACAGTGAACAAGTCCCAGCAGCAGTTATGAGACCTACACAAATACTTGCAGAACTTAAGTGTTCTAATCTAACAAAATTAATATATCCTACATTTCTCAAAACTTCAGTTTGCTTTGTATGTTCTTATAAGTAAATGATGTCGGGAGGAATGACACATGCCTGTAACTCTATTTGAAAGACTGGGGCAGGAGGACTGATGGACCTTGGATACAGCCCAATCTACAAAATGAGTTTCAGGTTAGCTAGGGCTTTGACAGTGAGACTCTATCTAATAGAAACAAAAGAAAAAGGACCAAACTACACATCTAACTTTCATGTAATCCTCACAATGAATTCACATACTGGGTGCTACTCCTGGTTTCATTTCATAAATAAGGAACACAAGAAAAAGAGAGGACTCAGAATATTATTCAAGATCACATATGTAGTAAAGATACATGAATTTGCATTTGAAGTACAGGCACTTTAAATCTGAAGCGCAGCCCCTTAATTATTAACATCTTTTATAACCCATTCTAGTTTTTACCCTCAGATTGACATTTTCAAATGAAAGTACAAAGTGCACTTTCTCTTTTCTATGATCTCCATGCCTACGGCTGACAAAACAACATTTTGACACTGTTATAAAAATTTTTCTAAATAATTAAGTTATAGTGAGTGGTACAAATGATTCAAAATTATGTCATAAGGGAGATTTAATATTAAATATTATTTCTTCATCTCAGAACATTAAATACCTAATATACTCAATACAGCAGAACTAAATACTATGCCCTAAAATTTTACAGAGCAGTTTTAGTATGCCATACACAATATATATAGACACACTCACACGCACACATAATATATAAATGTGTGTGTATGGATGTATATAAATATATATATAATTAAAAAATAAATTATATCCCCTAACATTAAGCATGATATTTAAGGACCTTCCATAACTATAATAGTCAAAGGTCTAAACTTGGGAGTTAGAGCAGCACTGAGAGAAAGCATACATTTACAATTTTTGTGGCAAAAAAATTTTTTTTCAAGGATCAACGTGAAACCCAAGAAATTACTTCTTTAAAAGTTAAAAACCAACAGTCACATCTTCTCTACAAATTATTCAGTGATCTGGTACATCTATCTGTGGTCAGGTCATGCAACTGAGAACAAAATTGTGAAACAAAGTTACTTTGGGAGAGTACAGCAAATGAATTAGGCATGCGGGACAGAACTGGAACTCACCATGGAGCTTTTATGGAAAAACACCCCGCTCCAAAGAGATAAGGCCTTTGTGGAAAAGGGGGGAAAATGCACAAAAAATTAGAGGAAAACTCATTTAGCATCAGTAAATACATGTATGTCATCCTGTTATCGAGTATGGATATGAATATCTAAAAGTTAATAACTGTTTGCACTTCTGCAGTTCATGCTGCCCGATGTAACTAATAAACAGAAGGATATATAGCAACAAGGCCCTTAATTTTCATAGAATACTTATAGATTTGAAATTTTTCTCTTTCTCCCCCTTTTCTTAAGCACCCCTTTAGCATTTCTAATTTATAATGAAAATGAACATTGCTGCTGAGGCCCTTAAACAGAAAATGTGAATTAAATGGAATAATAAGATGGAGTCATTAAATGTGCTTGTATGACAAAATGACAAAATGAGCTAAATGACTGAATGGAAAAGGTTCACATGCCAATGTTTGTTCCCCAGTGGCAGTCCTTAGTCATACAAACCAAGCATGCATTTCTTGAAGCTGCTTTTTGTTTCTTCCTGAACTCATGTAGTATGATTTCTATTTCTGTTGACATTCCGGGAACTTGGCATGTCTTTATTGGTACAAGAAATCAGCCTTCTTTCTACCTGCTTGCACAGAGTGTGATGGAATGCACACTATAGCTACAACTACATGCTTTAAACATCACAGGGGATACAAAGTCAGACTTCAAGGATACACATATTTCTATATAAAATCCAGTTCCCAATATTTAAGGCAGGCTCAATGATTTAATTACACCCAAAACAAAATTTTTCTATGGCATCTGACATTGGGAAGGCATAAGAAATGGAGGAAAAACACAGATTAGTATAACTTGGATATTTTCTTTTACACATTTGGAGACTGATATATTAAAGGGAAAAATAATTCTCCTAATTAGCATTAATATCCATACAAACTGAGGACATCTAATGATAAATGAAATGTTGACAGCAAAATATTCTCACAACAGTGACCATGATTCTGAGGCTTGAAATAGAATGTATACAGAGAAACACAGAGACACAGAAAGTGATAGCTAGAAGAAAAGGAAGACAGAAGAAAAAGGTAAGATATTGAAGAACAAAACCAATAATCAGAAAACAACCACACTGCTTCAAAGATGACAGACAGCAAAGCCAGCGCTATCACAGAGAATGGCAAGAGCATAGCTGGAATATGAAGCCATCATTCACAATTACAATAGTGACCTTCATCTTTTCTGCCTGTAGCCCACAGGAAAACACTGTCAAGTCCAAGGTAGAGTGAAAACAATACACGAAAAATAAGACTTGGATGAACAATTTAATGAAAGTGTACTTCTGTTTGTAATACATGATACTTGTATTACAAGTATCTTGCCATTTTGTAAAGCATCATGTCAGGTTTCTACCACAATGCAGGTAGGTGCATTTTCTACCACAGATCAGACAGAGTTTAAGGCTCAGAAGTAACAGCTTCTTGGGCCATCCAACACAGACAAACTGCACTGTATTCTGTTCTATGTCACTTAAAAAAAAAAAAACAGTAATTTCTTTTTGAGACTCACGTATTGGGAATTATAGCTCACTCTGCACATTGAAAGGTGCAAATTTAAATAAAAGAAACTACTTGAATTGTACCATAGCACAGAGACCTTATACATAAATCAGCAGAAAACAAGAGGGTCTCTCCATTGTTGTCTAGAAAGGCTTCCATGAAGACGCTCTGGGTGGCAAAAAGTTACTTTCCATGCATGAGGCACCTCTAAACATCCCTCCACTAACTGTAATATCAGAAAGCAGCTGATATCTAAATGTGGACAGGTGAACAGAATATCTAAGTATTCACAGAAAAACAGACATTCACAATGTGAAAGATTTTGGTAAATTCTTTATAACCTAAATATTTCTCCATCGGCACAAAAAAATCAACAAAAAAATGAAACAAAACCTTTAGATTTCTCAATTTCAAAAAGGAATCTGATATTTTCCACTTAACAGGGTTATAGAGGTTTTCTGATTTGTAAAACTGAGGGGGCTGGAGAGATGGCTCAGCGGTTGTGACTCTGTCTCACAAGCAGAAGGTTCTGAGTTCGGATCCCAGGTCCCACGTTTAAAAAAAAAAATTATAAAACTGAAATGTATCTTGTCTCCCAAAAATGACATATAAACTTAGAAGGGGGAAAAAAAAAAACAGCAATAAAAAGTGCTTTGAGTCTCCTTTCCAAGCAGTTAACAGCATGTTACCAAAGAGCTTTCCAGGCAGTCTTGCCCCAGTATACCACCATGTACTGTAAATGCCTTGACATTGCAATAAGCATACCTGTGGTAAATAACAACACTGCCAACTTTAAAAACAGCAAGGTCACTACTCTCAATGCAGCCCTACTTCAGTCAAGCAAAGATCCCCAGGCTAACAGCTGGACAAAAAGGATGAGGACTGTGCAGGGTGAGAACCTGGTTTAAGTAAGCAGACTTGGCATACATCCAAACTATATTCACCCACTTCTGGTCTAGCCCAACAAATTGGAACTCTGCCACATACACGTGAAAGAAGAGCCACAAACTCCAAAGAATTATAGTGGCTGACGTAATCACTGACTTTGTTAGGGCAGTGTCAGCTGCTCTTTTGAAATGAACCTGCTTAATCTTTCTTCAGAAGCAAAAGAATAAAAATATGAAGTCACAAAGCACATGTCCATGATCCAGCTGTCTTCACTATGCTTCTCCTTCCCACCTCCAAAAGTCCACAGCTGTGGTTTTCCTCTAAGTGGGATGAAGATAGGGAGAACACAAAAAAGCGAGTGTATGCATGGGTGCATCTGCTGAGGTACATACTGGCTGTATTAACATTTATAACTCACATTACAGTACTTAGATCTAAGGAATCTGTTTGCTAATCATGATTAAGTTTAGCAGGCTTAACAATCTTTCATAGAAAACCTGTCTACTGTATAATAAGTATGTCTCTGTTGGGCTGAATTCCAACTGAGAAACAGGAAGAAACACTGGTCAAGAGACTAAAAAAATCCAGCAACATTTATATGAGAATTATTTATGAGCCACTATGAAATGACCTGGCTGTTGGCTCTCCAAGGAATTCTTCTGGAGTCTCTCAGAAAATAGTGAAGGACTGTGCTTTGTAACATTTGATAGATACAATGTAAGTCATTAGCCTTTCCATCATATTGTTGAATACCAGGTGACAACACAAAGTCTTTGGGTTTGTTAGCTGAAAACAAAGCAAGCGTGAATTTTTCTTAAATGTACAGAAAAAGGAAAAAATAGATTTAGCTCTAATGTTCCCATACCACATATTAGGGGTCAGATCAACTAAATAAACCTCTCTCACCTGATTCTACTAGTAAGAGATTTACTAATAATGATTTGTTTACTCATTTTGTGTGTGGCAAAGGGCACTTTTAAGCTTGCTATGTAGCCCAAGCTGTCTGCAAACTTATGCCCCTTCTGTCTCTGACGGATCACTACACCTAATCCTGTTCAAACATTTTCAGAATTGAAGTGGTACCTAGTTTGGGAATCTAAAAGAGAAATTCAATAAGCATAACCCCAAGAATCCTATTTTTCCACCAATCAAACTCTATAATCAGTACTACCATAAGCAGATCAGAATGAATTCATATAAATAATAACTGTACCAAAGAGAAAAAGCTATACCATACTATGTATAAAATACTGAAATGAAGCCACATTTTTCTACGAATGAACTGTGGGACCTCTACTGCCTTCTGCAAACAGTAAATGAAATGAGCTTTTTTATTTCAATTGCCTGTACAAGAAAGATCTAGGGCACCATTAGCTCTCCATCTACTGATCTGAAGGGTGAACTGAAGCTGAAGCACGCAGTTGTCTAATTTGAGACATATTCGACATGCCAATTTAAATTATAAACTCAGGATGTAAAGGATTTTCATTAGAAAAACATAGATATTGCTAAAACTTTGACATATGTGACAGAAGAGAGACTGGCATAGCATAAATAATATCAAACTTCTGTACGATGTTATACCAACTGACTTTTAATATGGTATAGAGTAGATTTCATCCAAAAAAAATCCCAGATTTTCAATAAAATGCAAAAAAACTACAGAATGGCTTAAGCATTCTACTTATTTGTCGCAAAAACTGGAAACTTAAATTACAGTAAATACATTACACATGTAGACAAAGAATATACATTTACATGGAAATACACTGTCAAATAGTATATATCTAAAGCCAAACATTTAGAATTCAGCAATTCATAAGACAGAGAGAGAAGGTGATGAATTATTATTATCTGCTATTATATCTGGTAGGTCTTTCTCCAAATTGTTCATTCTTCAGAACTTTATCATAAAGTTTAGAGCTCAGATCAAATTATCTAAATAAAGTCAAGGTAAACTGAATTGAATTAAAATAGGAATGAACTTTGCATCTGCTATATGCCAAAGTCATTTGTAACAAGATCTAAATAACAGACAAGTCTCACAATAGCAACTGGAGCTGCTCAAATAAATGTTAGTAAGTACTTTGAATTCTGCAGAAAAACATTCACCTGCTATCCAAGTGGGGCCCCTAGCTCAAGCTGCTCAAGAGTGAATCAGGCTTAGAAATAAGGCAGTGGGACCAAAGCTGGCAGGAATCCAAGGATTCCAAAACGCTCGTGTTCACATGAAGAAACCTATCTCTGATACACTGATAACAGAGGAAGAGCAAGCATGAGAAGCCAAGGCTGCTGACTCCTTATTAATGATTCTCTACACATTATCCATTCTATTTTCAGAAAAGTTTCCTAATACCTGTTCCTAGTTTCAAAGAAATGTGTTAAGTATGTAGATGAGGTGAGAAGGGAGTAGAAAATACTTCTGCTTAAGGAAAAGGAATCCCTGAAAGCATCGAACCTCTTTCTGCTTTCTTCAAGCAGGGTCCAACCATTAAAAGCAACTTTATTCTCAATTTCATATTCTTTTATTCCCATGAAACTAATTCAACCCTTAATTCAACCAGCTTTTGCTGTATGCTGTTGCCTTTTTGGAGTCCACAAAAATTTTTATATAGAATCTTAGATACAAAGCAGACAAAATAAGTAGAGTCAATATTGCGTTCATTGTTACATTTTTCAAGTTTTATTTCAGATAGAGGAAGATCGATTGGACACAGCCTCCAGCATACTAGATGAGCACCTTCCAATGAGTTACAGTCCTTACTCGTTATTTTTATATATAAAAACAGGATGATGTGGTAAGCTTTCCAACACTCCAGTCTTAGACCAACAGAAAATGGACTGTTTTCATGGTGATTGCCGAAGCCAAACAATTTCTAGCACTTTCTTTCTCTTCATAAGCATCAGTTGTTGCCAACAGAGGTCATCTTCCCTCCAAAAGATGCTTCAAGGTACTGAATAGGAAAATGTAAATGCATCTGACTTCTGCCATTTATAGATGTACTGGCTGTGTGCGTGTGTGTGTGTGTGTGTGTGTGTGTGTGAGAGAGAGAGAGAGAGAGAGAGAGAGAGAGAGAGAGAGAGAGAGAGAGAGAGACAAATTGTTCCTGACATTGCATTGACTTCCAGGGACATATTTTTTTAAAAAATTAGAAGACAAGTGTTAAACATGGTGAAAACACATTCTGTCCCCAGAAGGACTGAGACTTCTATATCGAATAAGATGTTTAAACATGCATCCTAAGCAGTCTTTAGAAATCTCAAACACATTTCGTGACTATTTTACACCTTTAGTTAAGGACATGAGACAAATAAAAGTTGCCCTCATCTATGAAAATAATTTTACTGGATATGTTATCAAAAATATCTGAGGTAGTCACAGAATGTACATCTGAAATGAGTGAGCTCTATGCCTCCACCCTAATCATGCCTATGGAGTACTCTCTATAAACTACACTTTGAAATCATTATGAAAGGAGTTTCTTAAGTACAAAGAACAGATAAATCAGAATTTCCAAAATTCTCTGGAAGATACCCGGAATAGGAAACTTACTTGCTCGTCACATTCATTACTTTAATAAAAAAGCCAAATTTCTCATTAAACAACACAAACTAGGGTGGAAAATATTAGGACAAAATAATTAAATGGAATATTGAGAATAAATCACCATTTCAAAAATGTCGTAATAAAATTAACGAAGACAGTTTATAAATACTAACTGCATGCTTCACAGGACAAAACTGGAAACTGGGAAACTGTACTTTCAAGCTTGTCTTTTGGTTGATGGCATAGGGATTTAACTCCAGGATGTGTACATGTTAGACAAGAGTCTACAACAGAGTTGCAGCCCTTTTGTGAAACAGATTTATCTAAACTACTCAAGCTGATCTTGAACTTGTAATACTTTTACCCAGTCTTCCAAACTAGGATTACAAATGTGTAGCACCTTACCAGGACAGGAAGACATCTATTTCCTCACAAATAAAATATTATTTTTGATAAAGCAAAATAAGAATAATGTTAAATTTTAAGATAAAAATAAAAAATCATAGGAAAATGATTAGGTAGCTAAAACAAGAAAAATCATAAAAGCAATTTCTGAGTTTAACCAACAAATACTTCGAAAAACAGAATAAAAAAGCCAGGTTTTATGATGTATTCCTGAAATCCTAGTAACTCAGTGAGCTGAGGAAAGAGGATGGCAAGTTCAAGACCATTCTGGGGCACATCACAAGACACTTTCTAAACAAAAGAGTGGCTTGAGTGTATTAAGTCCTGAAATCTAGCAATGGTTAAATACAACTTACAATCAAAATGTCTGTCATCTATTGTGCTGTGTACTATAATATGAAGGAATAAAAAAGCAAAGATAGAGAAAAGTGGGATCTGTGCTACATTAGAGCTCTATCATGAGAATTCATATAAGCAATTATTTAAAATGATAAAAATGAGTAAAATTCTTTTGATAATTTAGCCTACTAAGAGAATGCTTTCTTCAGACTTATGCACTGAAGGTATATGCATAGGGGACTATTAACATGCAATAATTTTGAAACAATTATAAAATCACAATGTGTTAATGTGTGCAAGAATGCAAATAATAAAGCAACTGTTAACATTTAGAAAATTTGGGTTCTGATAAATTCTTTTTACTATTCTGAAACTTTTTAAAAATAAATAAATAAAAGTATTCATTTAGAAATGAATGCAAATTATCCTATCTAAACATGCAAATGAAGCAATACTAAAAGGAATTTAAAAATCAAACAGAAATAGAATAGTTTCAAAATTGATGAGACAAATGCCGTAAGTACATTTTGAAACACATAAAATTACTCAAATGCAGATCACAGGATGGGATGAAGCCTAACATATACAAGACTCTATGTTCAACCCTAGCCCTACAATAATTAATAATAATAATAATAATAATAATAATAATAGTAATTGAACACAGTACATATGATACATAAACCTGAGAATTTGTGGCTAGTTTTTAAAAGAAAAGAAAATTCAGAGGATTTATCTACTTTTGTAAATTATGGCAATTTAGGAGGCCTTGGGATAACTGACGGCTTATGTACATCTTACTGTAGGAAGAGTCAAGAGTGGCAGGACAGAGGGTGAAAAGGGTGTGAGAGTCTTTATCTTATTTGGAAAATCTCAAATATAAACAAGAGGAAACATGTGCCCCTACTCTTCCCACATAGCATTTTAATGAAATTCTAGCATCCTATTCTCTGTACATAACACATCAACATCAATCTCAGAACTGTTTGCAAAAATCTATGAAAGAAAGAGAGCTGACTCTTTAGCACAGATCCTGTGCCAAAAACCCAAACAAAAAAATACACCATAATCAAACACTAAAGTATGCTTTCGTGTCCCAGGAAACTTCTTGTATTCCCCTCACTCTGAATGGACAGTTAAATGAAAGGAAGTCTGTTTAAGATGTTTTCCCTTAGATTCAGGAAAGAGAAATTTGTAAGTACTTTGTAGAATAGTATGATGCTGGGGTGAATGACACAGAATTATTTACTGACTGACTTCAGCAAGTAATACAAACAAATTTAAATCTAATTCAAGATTAAGTGTATTCATTTGATATTGCATACAGGGAATATGCTGGCAGTGTAAAAATGAGCTAATAGTAAATATTTAAAAAACTAACCTTTTACAACTCATAGCTTTATATAAACAAAAATTAAACTAATAGAAGTAGAGAAAGTTTCAATTTACTTAAAGTCATATTTGTGAATATAAAAAGTTAAAAAGCTATGTAGGTCTGGTGCAATAAAATATGATCTGGAATGTGTATTTTCTATATTTTCCTATTGTTCCCCTTAGCATGTTATAAGTTCATTCTGTCTAAATAATAGGCCCACCTCAAATATAAACATTTTAATTAGTTGAGAGTCAATTTTCTGCTAGAGTGAAACAAGACACATCAGAATATTGAGTATTTTTCTGACAAAAGCAACTTCTATAAGAATTTCAATGTTAGCACAGTATTAATAAATACTGACATGGTAGACAAATAATTTAATCTATTCCATTCATAGCAAACACCCTAAGGACTACATAGAGCCAGAAAAGAGGTTACCCAGACAATCGGTTCTATTTCAAATCAGGGTAAATACTGAGATTGAACTGGGCCAGAGGCTCAATGGTATAGTTCTTGCCTACATGTAATAATCCATTTATTTAATCCTCAATGCTGCAGAAAAAAATACTGAGATTTCTCACTGAGGAAAACAAGTTAAATTTGACTATGGAAACAAATATTTAATAGTTCAAAGCAGATTTCCATTCATTATATAACTAATAATTATTTATAGGAGAAAAAGAATTAGTTCGTATTCATAACAGGTCTTAGCATATTTAAATAGCAAAATATGCATAGGTTCACATGCACAAAATCAAAACAATTAATTACGCAAAGTCTTTAAGAATTTTAAAGATGGATCTTGAAAAACAAAACATTGCATGACCCAGAGACTGGCAGATTAGTAATGTAACACATGCAGATGGAATACAGCTACATAGATGAAGATATGAAGGTCATAAAATTTTCTCCTTAACATCTGCATCTGTCAAACAGTGGGCAATGTTAAATCTCAATCATGTTGGCAAAAGTCAAAAAGATTGAACTCTGCTATCAGGTAACTATATGAGACAGCAAGTCTAAGACTGAATAAATGAGTCTGGTTTTTATTAGCAATACTAGTTTTCACAACTTGACACTGCTTTGCATTTTTCTATGGATATATGTGTACATGGCTATGTGAACTATTTGTGCACATTCTAAACTTTGTATTTAATCATCTGCTATTAAGTCTTACATGGTTTGGAAATGAAGAACATAAATCCACACAAAGAAAAACTTTGCTTCATTCAACACTCTAAATATGAAAATAGCTTCAAATTTGATATCTTACCCTGTCCGTTTGGTAATGGTCCCCAATGTCATTGGCTGCTTGATTTGAGCAAGAGGCATAACCACCGTCAAGCTAGGGAGGGGAGAGAGGCGGGGGTTGCCAGGATTGTTGTTGGTAAAATTATTGTAAGACTCTTGACTATTCAATTTCCCTGCAAAAAGAAAAACAAAGAAAAGCATCACCGGTGGTAATTATCTTGATACATGTTTTTTCACTGGCTCCAGTAATCATTTAAGAAAGCTATCAAAAACATAACTGAAGCTAGAAGAAATAATTAAATTCATTCAAGCTAGAAGAAACCAAGGGATCTGGTAATAAATGTGACTACAGAGATTACGGTTTTAGAAAATAGGGGATAAATTTATTTTCTTTATTAATTTTTGTTTTTTTGTTATGTGTGTGTATGTGCAGGTATATGTACATGTGTGCATATAGATGCCAGAGATTGACAATGTGTACTTTCCTTCATCAATCTCTATCTTACCTTTTTTTTTTATTATTTATTCAATTGTGTGTGTGTGTGTGTGTGTGTGTGTGTGTGTGTGTGTGTGTGTGTGTGTAGAACCATGAGCGAATTCGGGAACCACCATGGACTCCTCCACCTCCTCCTCGTTTACTCTGCCCCGGGATTCGCAAGCTCCATCCTACCAGGACCAGAAACGCAGGCCGCCCCCGCTTCCGCCCGGCGTCTATATGTGGGGTCTACGATCTGAACTCAGGACCTTCCGCCTGCAAGGCAGAAGCTTAACCCCTGAGCCACCTCTCCAGCCCCTCTATCTTACCTTTTGAGACAAGGTCTCTCACTGAATTTAGAGCTTACTGATAAGGGTGGGCTGCCTAGCCAGTGACTTCCAGAAATCTGCCTGTCTGGGCTTTCCTAGAGCTGGATTACAGATACACACCACTGTACCAGAATTCTACATGTGCACCAGGGATCCAAACTCAGGTTCTCATGCTTGCTTGGGAAGCACTTTACTAACAACCATTTCCCTAGCCTCCAAATTTCTTTTTTCTAACTGCATTGTTGTTTGTTGCTTAGGAAGAAACACTGCATCCAATATAATTTTACTATTATACTTTATGAATTTCTCAAAACAAATTAGTTGGCTTTTTGTCAGGGATTAAATTGAATCTTCAATCAATGTGGGGAGTATATAGGCAGAATCTCTCCCCATGAATAGGATCCACACCTATGACCTTAGTGGGCCTCTTGCCTCAGTCTGTCAAATGTTGGAATTATAGGCATATGCCCCTATGTTAAAGGAGGCAGCCTTCCTTTCCTTTTCATTAGTCCAGAAATGGCTACTTACATGACATTTACAGTGTGGTAGGTCTTATAAACACAGCAGATATAGCAGACCACATGGCCATATCACACCATATCACAAGATACTTCAGCAACCAGAACCCATTGCACAAGTATACCAAAAGAATGCTGGTAAAATCTTAACCATGTCTTTCAATTCATAGAAGTTTTCCTACCTAAGAACTTGGGCCAACTTACCATTTACTTATGCATTCTCTTTGTTTTACTTTACTTTAGTGCTGTTTTTTTGCTGTTCAGGTCACAAGTTTTACATTTCTTCTCCTGGGTTTTGTTTGTTTTGGGTTTGCTTTTAAATAAGATGCAAGGTGTTGCCATTCACCTGCATTGTTGCTGATAAAATCACCATCAAACAACTTAAGGGAACAAGGGGTTTATTCTCTTATGATAGACTAGCTACAGCTCCTCATCCAAGTTAGCAGGAGAACTCACACCATCACCAGGGCCAAGGGAACTGGACACACCATATCCACATAACAGCCAACTGAGGGATGATCCTTACTTTGCAGACCAGCATGTTTGGCCAAGTATACAGAAGGATGCCTCCTTTCTCAAACAGTTTCCTCCATTTTATTAACCCACCTGGGAACTAGTTCCACTTAGCATGAACTGGGCCTTCCCCATCAACTAGACAATATCCTTTGGGTTTGCTCTGGGCTTAACTCAACTACTAAGTCTCTACAAATGTGCCCAGAGCTTGATCCCTCAACCATCAAGTTGACACCTGTACCTAACTATAATACAAGGTTTTACCATGTTGTTCAGTCTAACCCCAAACATTTCCACTCAAGAAACTCTCTTGCCTCAACATTACAAGTTACATATGATTGTAGCTAGCCACCAAACCTAACTTATGTATCCTTGATTAACTCATTTTATATTTTAGCACTTTCAATGCAATTTAGAAATAGATTTCTTCTTATGTGTACTGAGTACCATGCATGTAAATATGTGTTTCATATGTATGGGCAGGTAGAGGCCAGAGGTCAATCTCAGTTATCATTCCTCATAAGTCATCTACATTGGATTTTGTTTGTTTGCTTGCCATTTATCTTTTAAGATATTATCTCTCACTGGTACCTGAACCTTGCAAATTAGGGTAGGTGGGCAGCTAACTCTAGATTCTTATAACTCTGACTCCCTAGTGCTAGGATTTTATAAGTGCTGCCACAATTACATTTTTAAGAAGGTACTAAGAATCAAATAGCAGTTTATCAACTGAACTAAATCCTCACCCCCTGAATTGGTTTCTTAGTTTAACTTTTAGGTGTTTGCTTCTTTGTTTCCAGTGTGACTCTCTTCTAATACTTTTAGTACATAACTGTTAGAACTTCTAGTACAATTTTGAATACAGAGGTCAAAAATAGGTAATCATTTCTTTTTCATGAGTTTTTATAAATGGAGAGAACTGACCTTCACTATGTTCATTGTTAGAAATATAGATGTCCATCTGGTTAAGTTCACAGACTTTCCTTCCTGATCATTTACAACTGATGGGGTATGATCTTACCAGAAGGGGAGGGCGTATAGTAAGTACACAGATAGAAAGTAACCATTTTGCAAATGGGTGATTGACCCCTCCCTCACCATGGTTTCCTACTTTTATTACATCTACCTTTGAATATACTCTTATAACAAGACTCTAATTTAACAGGTTTTTGTATCTCTGGCCAGGGGGTGATAGCCAATACCCATCAGGATGGAGTGAAGGACATTACAGGAGCAGCAAAACTGAAAAAAATAAATCAACGAACCATAATCCAGAACATCAGAGACTCTATATCAACCACCTGGAACTAGGCCAGCCTAATCTCTCCCCATCCTGAAGCTGCCGAAGAGGGGGCGGTAAGATTGTAAGAGCACAAGGATGGGAGGAGAAACGATATGCAAGATTCTCCACACAAGTTAGGGCCAAAGCAATCATAATTGGACTTTGCATGCCCTGCACAACGTCCAACACATTATTGACCTCACAAAGTCTAGCGTTTGCTAAAGGCACTAGGTTCCTTGGAGGCAAGGGATTGACAGCCACAGTAGTGTTCCTATGCTTAAAGGGAACACAGGAAATGGTTCTGGGAAATGCCACTGGGTCCTTGCACCTCATCGGAGAGGAGGACCCAGAGGAGAGTTTGGCATGCTCATTAAAGGATGCTCCGGGGATGGGAGGGGGAGACATTGGGGGATGGGGGAGAGAAGGGGGTTGGGGCACAGGGAGATGGGGGGGCTGGAGGGAGGGGGGGACCGGTATACCTGTTAAGTTTGTATGAGTGGAAATTTTAAAAAAATATAGATGTCCAATTATTCTGTCACCATTTGTTAAAACAATGACTATTTTTACACTAATTGCCTTACCATCATTGTCAAAAATCAATTGACCATACATGTGTGAGAATATTTCTAGACTTAACTGATCAACATGATTTTTTGTTCAACATTACTCTCTTTTCTTGAATGCTGAAGTTTTGAGTCTTATTAATTCAAAAGAAATTTTAAGACATTGAAATAATTTTCCATGTTACAAAAGTAGTCCAGTATTTATGACCCATTAACATTCAGTAACAGTAAACAGAAAACTTTAACGATCTAATGTTCCTGACTTACAAAACTTTATCTGCCCCAATGATTTTTTTTCAATAAACGATGTTTAGACACAATAAATACACTTTTTGAATTTAGATAACAAATTTCTATGAACAGCGAGTGAGGTTCTAATTGATAACCTTTTTTCTGAACGATATTCACTTTCAAAATAGCATGGTTTGTGATAAAGACAGAACTACCAAACAGCATTTACTGGTAAATTCAAAGAAGTGAAGGCAATTTTAAAGAGATGAAGGGAACTTCTAAATTTGGATAATAGCTTAACCAAATTCTTATTTTTTACTTCAACACAAATATATTTACATTCCTCCATGGAATTAAGTATTCATAAATGTCCCTTTTGCATGTGGTAGTAATGATAAGAAACAGGCAAATAAATCTCCCTATACCAGAGATCTTTAATTCAGAATAAACATTACAGCTAATAGAAGTAATTTACTTATTGTTAGGATAATAACAGCGAGCACTTATAATGTATACGGGATGTTTAAGGCTGCTTTATAAATTAGGGAATACGGGGAGGAGAAATGGAGGGAAGCAGGGATGAGAACTCAATATGCTTATAAAACTAGAAAAATAAAATAATAAATAAATTAGGGAACACATGAATGGGCAATTCCAATATGATATATCTGAGGTGCAATAAATGAAAAAACTTTGCGTAGTTGAGTCTTTAGGCTAATATAGATAAAAGTAGTTGAAAATACACTGCTAGATGATGATACTAATATTGAAATGAGACTCCAACATCAATATGTCACAAGCCAATAAAATCCAAGAGCCATGCACGCCATACACATTTTTCAGCTAGTAAATGAATACGTGATCAGCGCCGTTGCCTAAGATAACACACTTTGAGGAGCTACATAAATTTGTCACAGTTTACAGTCTAACATGCATGAAACAGGAATGATTAAGTGCTAATTGTCGAGAACTACAGATAAGTACATGTGGCAACAATTATTTGGAAATAGGCTTGTGGACCACATGGGATGTGACCTAGTTAAAGAGTAGGAGAGAAGAGAAACAATATGCAGGAAGGGAATATGCAGGGATGTCTTTACATTAGCACAGTAAAAAATTTCTCTATATTATATCCAGATACAAAGAGTGAAACAGTAAAAAAAAAAAATAAACTTCTTTACATTGTGAAGCATAGGCTGACCTTGAACTCAAGGTCCTCTTGTCTCCCTAATAGTGAAATTACAGACATGTAGCAGTTGAACAAGAAGAGTACAAACAGGCAAATTCTTCAGCAAGGAAACAGTACAGGAACAAGGCTTAGAGCACTGCCCCAGAGAGAGGTACTTGTCTAGCATACTGAAACACTCAGTTCAATCCTCAGTGCTTCCAGAAAAGAAAAAAAAAAAAAAAAAAAAACAGTAGTGAAAGGGGAAAGTGGTAGATCACTTCCTTAGCATTTGTGTGCCCCTGGGTTAAAATTCCAGCATAGAAAATAACACACACACATATACACTCCAGGGATTCAGTGAGATATTCTCAGTATGGTGGACTAGCAGATATGACCCAAAAGACTTCATTTTCTCAGTAATACGAAGGACAACTGCAGAATAACATAAGATACTTTAGAAGTCTTCTCAGCCAGTTACTGCATTCTGGAACACTGGTCCAATGTAGTTCAACACTGGTCCACAGTGCCTTTTTTGACACTCTGTGTTCATGATGTAGTCTCTATCGGTAGTTAGTACATGGGAGAATATAAAGTAAATTGTGCCATTTTTACATCCATGTCATGTTTACAACAGAAGAGTGGTAATGTCTGTCTTACATACCACATTTGGTAAGCAGTTTATAAACATAGCTTTTTCCCCCCTCTTTTTTCTTTCTTCCTTTTTTTCTTTGTGGGGGCAGGGAGATCTGGGGACTAATATGGTCACACTAAGCAAGCTCTTTACCACAGAACCGCATCCCCAAACTAAAAACAGCTTAAAAGAAAGAATAAATGTGTTCTATTTATTTATTTATATAAAGAAGCTCAGTAACTTCTTTATATAACTATAGTTGAGTGTCTGAATTAGAAATAAGTAAATTATCTTAACAGGAAATTCTATCATAACAGCTATAGTTAAAAAAAATAATCCAGGGTACAGGGATGTAGTTCAGTTAACAAACAGCTTGCCTGGAATTGAAATCTCCATCTCCAGAACCATATGACTTGAGCATCGTGCAAACACCTGTAATCCCAGCACTCTAAAAGTGGATGAATAAAGTTGAAAATCATTCTCAGCAATGCAGTAACTCTGAGGCTAAACTGGATTACACGAAACTCTGGAGAGAGAGAGAGAGAGAAAGAGAGAGAGAGAGAAGAAAGAGAGAGAAAGACAGACAAGAGAGAGAGAAAGAGAGAGAGAGAGAGAAAGAAAGAAAGAAAGAAAGAAAGAGAGAGAGAGAGAGAGAGAGAGAGAGAAGAAAGAAAGAAAGAAAGAAAGAAAGAAAGAAAGAAAGAAAGAAAGAAAGAAAGAAAGAAAGAAAGAAAGAAAGAAAGAAAGAAAGAAAGAAAGAGAAAGATTCTGGTGGAACATGAAAGATCTCTAAAATTAAAACTGTAGGCTGGGGTATAGATCAGTGATAAGGGAATTTGCCTAGCATTTGAAAGACCCAGAGTACAAAATGCCAATAAAATATATTTGAAAAGGAAACAAAAACTTAATAGGCATCTTATGTTCATGGTTTTAAAAAGTCAGTATTATCAATATACCCATGCTTCTAAAAGCAACAGAAAAATTAGATGTAATCCATGTCAAAATACCAATGATCATTGAATGACTCAAGGTATCTTGAATAAACACAGCAAAGTAGAAAGCTCATAGGAAGGATGTGAAAGGAAGAGGGTCTTTTATACCACTGGTAGAAATGGTCACTTGAGCAGTCATTATGGAAGACATTATGAAGGTTTATCCAAAAACCTAAAATAGGACTGCCTTTCAAAAATAGAACTGCAAGTCTAATTTAGGGTATAAATCTAAAGGAAACTGAAATAGTATATGAAAGAGAATTTGAACTCCCATTTTTACTGTAGGATTATTGAATAAAGAAAATATGACACAATGGGCTAGAGAGATGTCTAAGTAAATGGGTAAAGATAACTTGTGTACAAACCAAGTGACCTGAGTTTGAGACCACAAGGTGGGAGAGGACTTCCAAAAGTATACTTTGTCTTCCACATCCTCATGTTTTCTTTATAAAGAAAAGATGGCACATTTACACAATGGAATATTATTCAGCCACACAAAAGAATGAAATCCTGCCATTTGTGAAAATATAGATGTGGACTAGAGAACACTGTGTTACATGAAATAAACCAGAACAGAAAGAAAACTGCTACCTGACCTGACTTACTTGTAGACTCTCCAAAAGTTGATTTCATAGATGAGAATAGAATAGGGACCATCAGAGGGCAAAGAATGCAAGGGATGAGGAGAAATGAAAGTTTGACCAAGGCTACTTAACCTAAGTCAGACTGTTATGGCTTAGCGGGAGGATTATAGGTAATATTCATGTACTCTACATTATGAAAAGCTAGAAAAAAAGGGAGTTAGGATATCTTACCATTAAGAGATGATAAACATTTCAGTATATACATTTGTGTAATTTGATTTAAATGATAGCATATATTCATCAAAATGTGACATAGCACCCAAAAATGTAATTTTTACATTGACATAGCACCCAAAAATGTAATTTTTACATTTTCGTGTACAAAGTTAATTAAAACTGGGTTTAGAAGATATAGTTTGGATAGTAAAGTACTTATCTCACCAGCATGAGGACCTGATTATAATACCCAACCATGCAAACAATGCCAGTCGTGGTGGCACTCATTTGTAATCAAAGAAATGGGAAAGCAAAGACAGGTAGATCCCTGGAGCCTGCTGGTTGACCAGTTTAGTATTATTAGTTAGTATTAGTAGTAGTATTAGTTGAGTTCCAGGCCAATGACATATCCTAATCAATAGAAGTAGACAACATTCTTAAGGATGACATCTGAGGTTGTCATCTGTCCTCAACATGAATGCACATACATATACATGAGCAACTGGACTCACGTGTACCTGCAGAAATGTATACTCGTGCATAAAATTTAAACTAATAAAGACTGGGACTGAAAAGAAGGCATTACAAGAAAAGATAATGTACCAAGCCAGATTCACTCAATAGTCATTCTCTCACTAGACAGCTTTAGCAGGCTTACTGGAATCAGTCCTTGCATGAAGTTCTGGATGAAGAAATCCAACAGACTCAAAATATTCCTAACATGATAGTTCATATAGAGAAATGTGCATATTAACAAAAAATGAAAGGTCAGGAGGAAACAGGCTAATAGTGTTCTCTGGAAATAGCTCACAGACAAATTGAAAGGGGTTACTTTTATTGTTTTCAGGACAACTCAGAAAGTGAGATAAAATACATAAATTTGAACATAGAGGAATAAGACTATATCTTGGGTTTGCTTTTCTAATAAAAACATAAATAATGCATAGAAGAATGATGATATAATGAATTGTTAAAGTGAGGAACAAAACAGACAAGAAATCTCAATAGCAAACACAGAATGAGCAATAATTCAATAAATGTTTACTAACTCAATTAAATATATTTTCTCAAGAGAGAAAAAAAGACAAACCCTGGGACATATAGGCAGAAAACAAAACAAAACATTTTTGGAGGGTACTCAAAAAATTCTTCAGAAAAGGTCAAATATAGTAGGTATAATCAGTACATTAGAGAGTCTGAGGCAGGAGTTCAAGCTGGTGTGGTTGTAATAACCTTGTCTCAAATAAAGACCCAAGTAAACGGTGTATAGAGCTTTCTGCTCTCCTATAATTTAGACAAAGAGCCTCAAGTTGGAGATGGGAGATCAAAATTTCCAGTCCGCTTTGAATATCAGGAGCACATAATTTGGATACTGCGTGTGGTTAAAGGAAACTACTTTTCTATGTGGGACATTTCATTAAGCCTCTTGTACAGTAAATAAGGAGACAGAGGTTCTATGTGTAAGATCTGTGCTGGATTTGGATTAAGTTTTCCATATAGTTCCTTTTCTTCATGCTAATTATCAGCAATAAAAAGGTTGATTTGGGGGGAAGATTAATGAAGAAGAGCTGCTACATTTAAATGTGTCACCATCACTAATACACCTTTCTAGATTTTTTTTTTAACCACATCATTAGAAGAGCAGGCACTGTTGAGTTGAAGCTTTACTAGGAGACTTCATGAAGTCTTTAAGATATATAAAATATTTCACACACCATTACACTTTGAAATTCCGGATGGGACAAGACCTGTAAGTGACAAATACCATGAGAGTGGACATTCTCACAGTATTTCTGGCACAGACAGACAGAGGATGTTTCAAAAATTTCATGAGAAAATGAGCACTACTAAGACTCTTATCCTTGTTTCTTGAGTTTAGTCTCTATAGATAAACTTACACAAGCCTCGAGGCTTCTGGTTCTTTAACCAGATCCATTAAAGCTTTGATCCTTTAGAGGGTAGCTAGTCCCCACGATGAATGGGCTTCTCATGTAGGGGGAATGTGGGACAAGGGTGTCCAAATTCCAAAAAAACTGTTTCTTGAAAATCAAATCAGAAATTCTATTTCAGAATAGAACATCACTGAAAAAAAGCAGAAGTTTTAAAAGGTCTCCTCATGGGTCTTGGTATGTTCTCAATTGTGTTGTCAACCATTCTTGATTTTACTGTTCCAATAGAAAGCACTACGTTGGAATGGCTGGTTTCAGGGTTTGACCACTGGCTCTCTGGGCTTACTGAGAATAAATGTGCAGTTTTGAAAGAAAGTAACAACCAGACTTTCTTAATCCCTGTCCCCATCAGAGAGAGAATCTTTAAGGTACCTTGTGCTTGTAAACCTACAATCCTCAATCTCCACACACTAATATAGAGTCCCACACACTGCACAGATGATATAGTCAAAGTATGTAGAATCTGCTGAGTAGAATTTCTGTGAACTTCAGAACACCGTCTTATTTATCTCTGTCCCAAATTCTGTTTTCCCTGACTTCTTAATACTACAAACATATAAGGGTAAAGGATTGATTGAGTCAAAGATAAAAGTGAACAGACAAAATAACAATGTGCTCTGCTGCTGCACTGGAAAACAGTTTGTCAGGTCAGCTCTGCAGAAAGGTATATTCCCCAACCAGTCATCATTAACAGACTCACTTCCACAGGAAAAAGAAGAAAAAAGGCAGAGTCTGAAAACTCCGGACAAAAGAAATCCCTACAGACAAAGTAAAAACAAATTAAAAGACCCATTATAAAACACAGATGCTACAAGGAAAATAAACTTTCCAAGATTTACTGGGTTTTGACAAACTTGGACATTTGTGGAAAAGACATCAGCAGCAACTCCAGGTAATGCAGTTCGAAAACTAGCCTCCTTTCTGTTTTATCTTTATTCTCTGTGTAGAAGCTGCCAGGACTGTATTCTTAGCTTCTGGATGCAATGATGTGAGAACATGTGAGTGTGGCAAGCTGCCAGATAAAAGAAATTTCTAAAGAAAGAAAGACCCTGAAATTGTTGAATGGCTCCCACTGTCATATACTAAAGTTAGTATCTGTGTAGTGCATAGGCATGTGCATGCATGTTATTTTCAATGGAAACAAGATGAAAAATAAGATTGAATGAAACTACATGCCCCACATGCCCCTTCTTACTACTCTCTTTACACTGCTACCATATTCTGAACCAAGGAAAATAAAAATCATTGAAAGTAACAACAGTAAGCAATCAAAGGATGACAATCACAGTTCAGAAACTATCTTTCTTTTTTTTTTTAAAGCATCGTATCAATAGAAGAGAGAAAATGTTTTGTTACAGATTTCTAGAAGAATGACCTGTAGGTTCAAGTCAAGAGAAGATTCCTTAAGACAAGAAAATATGAGAAAGTGCTGTGGTAGAATGAAGTATTTGGATGGTAAAGGGGCACTGTCTTTTCAGTGTTGTGGATTTGAGGACAAACAGGTTCGGAAAAGCTAAGATGCCATCTACAACAGCAAATCACTAGTGCCCTATGGGACAATGTGTTGGGACTAGGGTTTGAAATCATCTGACCTTCCCTGTTGTCATTGTGGACATGGATCCTACTCACAAAAAGCATTCCACCATTTGAAAGTTTGTAACATATACTGTCTCAGAATTCAGCGTACCAGATTTCTTTTGAGTTACTCTCCACACTCTCAAGAAAATCCCCCATAATTCAAGGATATATGCATTCCTCATAGTGTTCCTGATGTTAAACTATTTTCCAAGTACGTAACAGAAGCACATAAAAATCATAAGTCAAGTCAGTGTGGGTTTCCAGTACTTGGAAGAAGACAAAGTGACAGAGACAGCACTTTTCCCAACTATTCCTGGGATTCCCAAGATGGTCCTCTTCCTTTTCGAATACATCTACTATCACACCATTTCCAAAAGGAAAATTGCTCATGAGTTGTATGGGCTTTTCTTGCATGAATCCTCATTCCACAAGAGATCAAAATTTCAGTCTATTTTGAATACCCTGCTGTGGATTTGACAGAAATAAAAAGGCAAACTTTACCAAGGAGTTCAAGCTAATTTTGCAGTTGAAAAGCTGACTTCTTGACTCTGTCAAACTGGAAATGTAGGCTTTGAAAAGTTAAAAATGCTGCCATTTAATTTAAATTAAAGCTCTCTAGACCTAACTCTCAATAATTATTTAATCAAAACTAAGTAAGATCTTTTTGAAAGAAAATGTTCAGTGCAAATGGGAATTTCCCACATGTGGGTTGCCCCACCCCCCAAACACACACACCCTTTGCCTTTCCTAGACAAGAATGACAAGTTTCCCAGCTGCAGTTCCAGTACTTTCACCCTCCTTTTTGACCTTTTCTCAAGCATGTTCTAGTATAATCTGTAATCTACTCAAGTAGGAAAAGGAAATAGCAGCGCCCTAGTGAGAAACTGTGCCTTCTGACCCACATACCAAGCCGCACGGAAGCAATGCTTGTTTAGAAGAGCCAGAGAAAACTGAACAGGCGATTAAAAGAAAATGAGTTTTCTATGCACATACAAAGCATGGATACTTTAAGAAAACCACAACCTGCCAAATGACATATGTAAAGACAGTATTCAAGATTTTTTATCACACAATTTATTTGGGACAACAGATGGCAAAATATTGCAAATTTTTATGTATTTCAAGCAAAAACACTTGCTGCTTTTTCCATGGAAACAGTTCATGTCACCACAGATATTAATGCATGTACTTCAGGAAAAAAAAAAAAGGAAAAGGGGAAATAAACCTCCACAAATTGGACTGAAAAAAATAAGTTAGTTTTGTTTCAAGGTGAAGACCGAAGTTACCACATCTGCCACTACATGCAAAACTGCTACGTAGCTTTTTCCACTGGTCAATTAAAAGTGAACTTTCAAGAGGATTCAGACTACATCATTTCATGATTGTCACAAAAATTATAAATTAAAATAATATATAATTATGTATTTATGCACAACTAATCCATCAAGTATGTAATGATCTCCATTTTTATTCCGAGTACATTCACCTGTGCAGTTCTCTTAAATAACTGCCCACTGGTAATCACTATACTAATCAGTATGTTGAGCATAGTTTACTCCAAAATGGCAGCACTTGGGCTAAAATAAATAGTGTTCAAAAAGTGTAGGTGGAAATATGAAACACTGATAAAGAGGAGACAATATCAATACTTACAGAGAATGCTCACAAGATGTAAGTGCTTTCTCTCCCACCCAAGAAGAAAATATGAAGATTACCATTGAAATAATATATAATTTAGCCATGATCAAACAACCAACTAATTTCATAAGCCAAATGAGTAAAGTCTGCCAAAAAAAAACTGAATTTCATTTGTTTATTCTCCTAGAGCACCCCAGGATTTGAGGAGTAAAGAAATTGAAATCTAGTGATCTTAATGTGCAAGAAGTTTTTACAATATTAACTAATTTTAAATATTGGGATTATTGTTCTGGACTTATTCAATGATAAAAGGCAAAAAGTTGGTAAATAGCCTAAATTCCTGGGGCGCTCTCTCTACATACACACATACATGAAATGACTATTCAAAAGTTTGAAAACTATAGGGAACAGGCAAATTCTTTGCATAAATAAAAGCATGAGACAAATAATCCTGGGTCTTTCATTGTAACATTCAAATTCCTAGACTGGTGATATGGAGCACACCTGTAAATCCAGGACTTCAGAGGCTGAGATAGGAAGATAGCCTTCTGAATGAAGGAAGCCTACACAGTGAGGTCCAGACCAGTCAGGACTACAAAGCAAGATCCTGCCTCCAATAAATCTCCTAAAATGTCCTATTAAAGCACCACACAAAAAAAATCACATTCCTCTGCAGTCAGCTCAGATCAGCCTGAGAATTGAGTGCACAGAAATGAGCACTTTGGAAAAAAGAAAGATGGGAGGAAGGGAGAGACAAAGGGAGGGAAAAAAGAGGGAGAGAGGAAAAGAAAACAAAAAGAGAGAGAGAAAGAAAGAGAGGAAGGAAGGAAGGAAGGAAGGAAGGAAGGAAGGAAGGAAGGAAGGAAGGAAGGAAGGAAGGAGGAAGGGAGGGGAGGAAGAAGAGAGAGAGAGCAAGAAAGAGAAAAAAGAAAGATAGACCGAAGAAAGAGGAGGAAGGAAGGAAGGCCGGAAGGGAGGGAGGGACGGGAGGGGAGGGAGGGAGGGAGGGCGTGAGAGAGAGAGAGAGAGAGAGAGAGAGAGAAAGAAAGAAAGAAAGAAAGAAAGAAAGAAAGAAAGAAAGAAAGAAAGAAAGAAAGAAAGAAAGAAAGAAAGAAAGAAAGAAAGAAAAGAAAGAAAGAATGAATATAGCCAAATTTCTCATCCCTAGCTACAGTAACTTGATCATAATAGAGTAGCTAGAGCACTTCATGTTCAAGGAAAAAAATACAGACCCATATCGGATTGGTTGAGAAATGTTCCCAGCCTGGTCTTGAACTCACAGAGATCCTCTTCTGGGCTATGCCATCATACACCTTTGCTGTTTGCTGATTTGTTTTAAAGTTTTTCTTAAGGTGTAAGAAATTCAAAATTTGCAAACTTTTTTAAAAATCACATTTAATTGAGGAGCAATTCAACATTAAAATCAAAAGCTACATGTGGTAATGCATGTCTATAATCCCAGCACTTAAGAGGTTGAAGAGAGAGGATCAGGAGTTCAAGGTATCCTTTGCTAAATAACAAGTTCAAGGCCAACCTATACATGAGACTCTGTCTCAAAAAAAAGAATGAATGAATGAAAAAATGAATATTAAAATCACAGAATATGGGGCTGAAGAGGTGGCTCAGGGGTTAAGCCTCTGCCTTGCAGGCGGAAAGTCCTGAGTTCGGATTCCAGATCCCACGTATAGACACCAGGCGGAAGCCAGGGCGGCCTGCGTTTCTAGCCCTGGTAGGGCGGAGTCTGTGAATCCTGGGGCAGAGTAAACAAGAAGGAGGTGGAGGCAGTCCATGGTGGTTCCTGAATTCGTCCATGGTTCTACACACACACAGACACACACACACACGCATGCGTGCACATACATATGCACACACGCACAATTGAATAATAAAAAAAATTTAAATGGGGATAATTAAAGTGCTAATATTTTAAAAAATCACAAAATATGATGTTGAATAATCAGCACAGCAATAAAATGTAAGCAAATTTCCAAATAATCAAAAAGTTAAAAACCAAAATAACAAAAACTCTCTTCTCCTAAAACTTCCAGGTCCTCCAATCCTCCCACCCCTTCACCCTCTGCTGGTCAACGGAAGCCTTCCTTCTATTACCCATGGCTGTTAAGAATATTTTCTGGCTTTTTTTCAGCATCATGACTCAGGTCATGAGAAGTGTCAAAGATGCATTTCCTTCAGTTGGGAAAGAGCACCGGATCTTAAGGACTTTACAAAGAAAGGAGTGCACTGCAAAAGGGTCAGCTCAGCATTTTTTGACAAAAGGGAAGATAAACCCTTTTCTGCTCGAGTATATTTTATCTCCAGTTTTGGAACATTTCAGTATCTTACTATCAAAATATGCTTACATATTCTAATCAAGAAAAAAACCAGGAAACCAATACTCAATTTTTGCTGCTTAAATCATCAATAATATGCAAAATAGATTGTTGACAAAAAAAATAGCTTACACTTAGCACCCAATAATGGTATTAAAATGTCTTCCAAGTTCTGGTTGTCTAGCTTTACTTCGGTAAAATTACCCATGAATTTATCTATATATACATAAAAATTCCTATGCAAAATCCTTGAGCATTACAACCACGGAGGTAAGAGACATAAGCATCCACCCCTGTAGAAAGATCACTCTTCTTTTTCCTGGAAATCTACGCTGTAGCAGAAATACTGGAACCCTGCCAGAAAGCTGCATATGCCCACTGGTACTATCACCTGATATTTTTCCTCATCCATGCTTTTATTAAAGATGGCTACGATTTGATCCACAACTGGCCTACACCTTGAGCAAACTATCCCTGGTTGTTCATAAAGCATCTCCTGGCCAGGATATGGTTCCCTAGACTGCAAATGCAAGTCACCAACAGCAGCAATAGTCACATAATTCCTCTGACTACTTGAAATACTTTCTCTCTGGTGCCTCATAACAGCTTTAAAATTCTCACCTGCAAAAACACGTCAACCAATGTGAAAAACTCTTTCAATGAACCTGAACTCCTTTCCCTTTCCTCACCTTCCTCCAAGTGTACAATGCCATTTGCCCTTGCATGTGGACAATTATGCTGGTTTGTACTTCTCAATGTACATAACCTAGCAGAGCTCTGTCCTCAGTTTTCTACTCTTTCATTTTTCAACTATTTTGTAAATTATCAAATTTCAAAGTTACTTAATCTATTACGCTCAAGTCTGAAGATTTCTAATTCTTTGCATTGGGGGATCTTACTAAGATATTAGTTATTATATAAATCCTATTTTCTTGACAGTCAAATATTGAAAAACATTTCAGGTCTTCCTTTTGATAAGCACATAAAGAAATAAGCACTCCACCCTGCTGCACAACAAGCTATTTGACATGTAATTTTACTTTTACCCCTACTTCAACAACTACAAATTTAATTTCTAAGTTTCAAAAGAAATATTGTTATCATAAAATGAGAGCAGACTTCTTACTTACTTAATCCCTTCACTGAAAAAGGAGTAATAATGTGTAAATATATTCTCCAAATCTTTTAGCTATTTTAATCACTGACTGAAATATTTTACTTTTGAGAACCAACTTTAGAATTCATTTCAAGAAAGTCTTCCCAACCATAGTGCAGCATAAAGAGAAGACAAAAGGATTCCTATATTTATAAGGAAAATAGCTACACTAAGTGAAGATGTAACTATTAGGAGTCGCCTAATAAAAGGACCCACTCCTACCCAATGGGCCTTACCTTTCCTATGTTCAAAGAGGTTCTAAACATCTCTTTAGTAATAATTTGTCAATTACCCAGAAAATGAAACAATAAATAATAAAACTAATTATTATATAAAACAATAATCATCATTCAATAACCAGCCAAACATTGCAAGATCCCTAAGTCAGTGTTTTGGTTTAATCAAGGTGATGGGAATTAAGCATTAGTATTTTTATAATCTATCCAGTTTGAAGATGAAATCACAAAAAACTGAAAAATAAATGAACAGAATATCAAACTAACCTAAGAAACTCTCAAAGATTAACAATATGACATCTATACATAAGAAAAATACTTGATAATGAAACACTCAAAGAAAAAAATTAGGAAAACACTCCAATAAGAAAAATCCAACAGGTCAAGTGGAAGATACAATGGGTATCAAAACAAAAAGAGAAAACAATGAGACAAAAACCACATAAAGAAGAGTTAGGAGTCCAATGCAGGAGACCCAGAATTCAACTAACAGGATTTCCAGAGAAGTTAAAAAAGAAAACAGAAAAGAAAAAATTATGAGGAGTTGAAAGAAGAGGCACCTGGGGAATGACACGGAGTGGTGAGGGGAAACAGGGAAGGAGAGCATATTTGTCATTATAAAACTTATGTTATTATACTTTTAAAATAAATGTATTTCTTAAGGCTGGAGAGGTGGCTCAGGGGTTAATAAGCCTCTGCCTTGCAGGCAGAATGTCCTGAGTTCAGATCCTACACCCCACGTATAGACGCCAGGCGTGGTCCTGGTAGGACGGACCCTGTGAATCCAGGGGCAGAGTAAAACAAGGAGGAGGTGGAGGCGGTCCATGATGGTTCCCGAATTCGCCCGTGGTTCTACACACACACACAAACACACACACACACACATACACACACGTGTACACATGCACACATGCACAATTGAATAAATAAAAAAATTTTAAATTTTATTTAATTAAAAAATAAAATTTGTATTAAAAAAGCAAGCAACAATAAAGGTCCAATGAATGCTAATGGAAAAAAGATTAACTAATAGACCTAATAATAGTTCTAATTATGAAATTTAACACTCAATTTGGAACTGGAAAGTATACCGATTAAAAAGTTATAAAGGCTAGAGAGAAAACTCAGGGGTTAAAGCCTTTGCTTCTCAAGCAAAAGGACCAAGTGTGGATCTCCAGATCCCACATAAAACACCAGTCAGAAATAACAGCAGCCTGCAGTTCTGGTCCTAGAATACAGAGCCTGGGAAGCCACAGAGCAAAGCAATAAGGAAATAAAGCAATTCAGGATAATTCCTGATACAAGTTTTGGGCTTCAATAGGCACACACAAACTCAAAGGGTCAGCACATGCGTGTGGATACACGTCACCAAAGGGTAGAAAGTAGACAAGTCAAGAAAGGAACGTTTACAGTATCTGACACTATTTATGAAAATGGCTCAACCTAAAAGTTTCTTCTATGTACCTGGCTAAATTCATTCACAGGAACTAAATATCTACACGGAGTACTCGGGAAACTGAGAGTAATACATTTGCAAAGACCAATTTACTAGGGAGACTTTGGGGAAAAATTATGGAAAACACAACAAAAATGAAGAATGATTATAAAGATCTGATAGGATAGGATATCTTGCCAATAGTTCCAAGTTCAACTGAGGGTTCCCTGCATTACAACTACAGAAAAGTTGAGAAGATATTGCCCTCTAGAGGCATGTCTCATTAACCATTTAATAATGAAACTGATCTGTCAGTGTCAAAAAAAATATTAAGAAAAGCAAAAATACTTTAGCAGTAGAAAAGAAGCAAAACAAGAAATGTTGTGTTAGGGCTCATGGTTAATAGCATGAATTGGGCATTTATTTTATATTTTTTCTGACATTTATTATAAAGGAACTTATCTAAATACACAAAACAAACCACTTAAATAGCTTAACTGAACGTTTTAAAACAGTATTAATTTTATTTAGATGTGACCTATTATCTGGAGCTTTTAAAGATTCTCCACAGGATACCTTATATTTTCCTCAAACATGCCATGGGCTATACCGTGTGTGTGTGTGTGTGTGTGTGTGTGTGTGTGTGTGTGTGTGTGTGCATAAACATAAAATGCACAGGCACAAGGGCAGTGGAGGTCAGAGACCAGCATTACATGTCTTCATCTATGGTTTTCCATGTATTTTTTAAAATTTATTTTGAGGCAAGGTCTCTTACTCAAGAACACCCTGATTTAGCTAAACTGGCCAGGCAGCAAATCCCAGAATCTGCCTGAATCCACCTTCCCAGGGAGTTCAAGCACCCATTGACACAGCTTTTAAAAAAAAAAAAAAAGGATGGGGCTGGAGAGGTGGCTCAGGGGTTAAGCCTCCGCCTTGCAGGCGAAGGGTCCTGAGTTCGGTTCCCAGATCCCGCGTATAGACGCCAGGCAGAAGCGTGGGGGGGGGGGGCAGCCTGCGCTTCTGGTCCTGGTAGGGCGGAGCCTGTGAATCCCGGGGCAGAGTAAAACAAGGAGGAGGTGGAGGCGTCCATGGTGGTTCGCGAATTCGTCCGTGGTTCTACACAGACACACACACACACAGACACACACACGCGCGCACATACACACGCACATGCGCACAGTTGAATAAATAATAATAATAAAAAAATTTTTAAAAAATGTTAAAAAAAATGGATGGATATTGGGGATATAACTCAATTCCTCACTTTCTGCACTAAGCCATCTTCCCAATCCTTCCACTTCAATGTTTCTGAGAAGCTCAGACTGCTATAAAAATTACTGTTAATGAACTCATGAAAATCCACCTGCCTCCATTCATTTATGATTTTTAAATAGAAAATCTTAGTTTTAGGAAGGAATTGTGAGGCTGCTCTTTCCCATATGTTTTTTTCTAAAGAGCTCATCTGCTATCTCTGATCAAAGACATGAAAATATCTGAAGTGCGTATACTTTTGGTGTAAAGTAAATGTCAAGATTAGCATAATGTTAAACCAACATTTTAAAAGGATGACAAATGAATTTCGAGGAAAAGAAATCCACCAGGAAAATGTTAGCTTTTAAAAACAAAACGGCATCTGACCCAAGGCAATAAAGTATGTGGAATAAGCAAAAGCCCAGGTACTAAACTATCCAAAAGAAGGCTTTACCCATACAACATGTACATACTATTTATATATGCCAGATCATATGAGGCATAAAATTTAAAGCAGAGCTACAGTGCACATGATTGATTTTTCTTGGCAAAAATTAAAACATACTCATGGAAACTTCAGTTCACAAGTAAACAATGATGTGGAAAAAGAAGTCGAGACTTGTCACATTACCGATTCTCCAAAGGAGGTGAAACTGTAAGACTATAATATGTGCTTGCTTCGTGTTTATAATTGTGATGTGGTCTGCACCAAGAAAATTCTTCATCAACATAACTAAATAATTATAGTAAACCATCAAATGAAAGCTATAAACAGTTTCTGAGTGGTTAAAAAAATGAGTGCTTCATGTTAAAAAAGAAAAGTGATACTATCCGTTTTTATAAAAGCCCTTTACTGACATGAAAAGACTCCAGTCCAAGAAATGAGAGGTATCCTTGGCAGTCCTCAAATTCACGACTAACTTCCATGTGGAAAAACGAAGAATATGGAATTTGGGTGCCAGAAGCTGAGACTCAACCACAATTCATTCGTGAAGCCAAGTGAGCTAAAAAGAAGAAAGAAGCCCCAGAGTGCTGTGCACAAACTATAACCCCATCATTAGGAGGTGAAGGCAGGAAAGGAGATTTAGGGTTCAAGGTCAGCCTCAGTTACAGTGAGTTGAGGCCAGCATGGGCTACATGAGCCCCTGTCAAAAGCAAGCAAACAAACAAACAAAAAAAAGAAAAAGAAAAAGGAAAAGAGAAAGGGGAAAGGGGAAAGGGGAAAAAGGAAAAAAAGGAAAAAGGGGGAAAGGGAAAAAGGGGAAGAAGGAGAGAAGGGGAGGATAGAGAGGAGAAGAGAGAAGAGGGGAGGAAAAAGGGGAGGGGTGGAAAAAGGAAAGGAAAGAAAAAAGGGAAGGAAAGGGAGGGAAAAGGGAAGGAAAAAGGAAAGGAAAGGAATAAGGAAAATTGAAAAAGGAAAGGAGTGAAAACAGGAAGAACATCTATGAAAAAGAGGATAAGGAAAGGGAAAAAAAAGAGAAATGAAGAGGGGAAGAGAGAGAGAGAAAGAACAACAAGGGAGAAAGGGGAGAAGTTATGGAGGGAAAAGGAGAGTGGGAAAAACAGTACCATCTTCAACTTAAAATGTCCAAAACTAACACTGTAAACTACCTTCCACATAGCATTCCTATCAGAAATTTATGTCAAACTCTTTATCAGTCACCATGACTCATGTATAATAATGTCTTATTATAAAAAATGTAGAAGCTGAGTGATGATTCACACCAATAATCCTAGCACTTGGGAGGCAAGATAAGAACACTATTAGTTTGAGATCAGCAAGGGCTTCTGAACAGTAATTTCTAGGCAAGAATGAGCTAGAGAGTGTGAGACTATCATACACATACACAATTATATATATAATCACATGCTTATGAATAATCAAAGACTGTCTCTATATAGATTCATTTAGATATGTCAAGCACAGTCTTGCTATGTCACTCTTATTATCAAAACCCTCCACAGCATTCTTACCTAACTAACTGAAAATAGTAGGCAAACATTACCCAGCATATCAGGTGACACTCTAGGCACTGTTTCATGATATCATTCCCTAAACACACCATACATGTTCCCAGCTCCAAAGCAGACACAGTTATGGCTGATCACATTCACATAACTATCCCCTCACATCACCTCAGAAACACCTGCATCAATAACACTGACTTTAAGGAACAGTCTTTTCTAGGCATTTGCTACTCCCCTCCCAGTCTTTAGCTTTGTCCACAGCTTTGAAAAAACACAGATTTTACTCTTTTGTTCAATGATGTTTTATTGGAGCTCAAAACAGAAAGCATACTAACATAGATGGCTGGAAAATTTCTGAATCTTAAGGTGCAAATAAAAGTGTTCCCTCTGACAAGATAACTGATTTTCTTGAAAAGAATATGTATGAACATGCCATGATTTTAAAAATACAAATAAAAGAATTATTTTATTTTTATTTAATTTTCAGTTAGCATTATTATTAACTGAATAGTAACTGAAGATTAAATAAAAATAATCCTTTTGGTTGGGATACCTTCTAAAGATATTTAATGTCTATGATCTTACATTTTGCAAACTGACTTGGGTGAGGTCAAGAAAACAACAATAAAAAAGGAGGATTCTTTCATTACAAGGCTCAATCTAAGATATAATATATGTTTTGGTATTGATACTGTTACACCTGATATGACATCAACAATGCCTGAGGTGGACCAGTGAGAAGACTCAGTGGGCAAAGATGTCTGCCCGTCTGTGTACAAACCTGGCCAACTGAATTAAATCCTAGAGTTACGTACTAAAAGGAGATAACCAACTTTCCAAAGTTGTCTTCTAACTTCCACACATGCACTGTAGCGTATGTGCCTGGTCTCTCAAACTAGTAAACAAATAAACTTTAAAAAAATGAGAATGCCTAAGGTGGTAGGAAAATGTCTCCACTTGGTAAAGCACTTGTTACTGAAACCTGAGGACCTGAGTTCACACACACATAAAATCCCAGGCATGATGCTTGCCTCAATACACTGATGCAAGCACACACAAGAGAATAAAAGCTAAAAAGAGAAACGTGGGCTAGTGAATTGGCTCAGAATATAAAAACATTCGTAGTACAAACCTGGAGACCTGAGTTTGATTCCTAGAGATCATGTGCCTGTTCAGTAATAAATAAATAACCCTTGAATTAAAAGAAAGAGAAAATGCCTAATAAATGAAGTAACACTGGTTTGTGTCAACAGTTAGCTAAAAGTGTAACAGTGACATCAAGTTAAAGAAAAACATATACAGGACTGGAGAGATGGCTCAGGGGTTAAGACTCTGCCTCACAAGCAGAAGGTCCTGAGTTCAGATCCCAGGTCCCATGTAAAAAAACACCAGCCAGAAATGGCAGCAGTTTGCACTTCCAGCCCTGGTGGATGGAGCCTGGTAAATTCCAGAGCAAAGCAAGGAGAAGATAGAAACAATCCAGGATGAGTCCTGAAATCACCCTTGGTCCTCCACAGGGACACACAATGTCCTCTGAGACACACACACACATCACACACACACAAAATTAATTTTATATATATACACACACAGGTAGAAAAGTGATTGCAAGTGGCAGGCAGACCCACAGAAGGTTTCAAAAATCTTAGTTTGGGAAGACCTAGTTTTGGAAGTATGTTGGTACAAACTACCTTAACATTCTAATGGTATGGTAAGACAAAACAATTTCATCCAAAAAATTCATAGGTCATACTATTGCTAGCAAAGGAAATGGTGCATATAGCTTAAGTTTTAAAAAAGGCAGGAGATAGTTGAAATGAGTGAGGAAAGAAATAATGATTAGAAGTTCATAATCGTTTTTGCACAACAGACATTTGAAGCATGGGAAAAACTGGCAGACTTAAAGAGAATCACATTTATAAATGCCCAGAATAAAATGCATATATTTCAAAGGAAATATAGTATTTTAAAGTATAGTTACAAATATATTTAAAATAAAAAAATTGGTATAGTGATATGTGGAATGATATTGAGCTGATATTTTTATACATCATATATAATTTCACAGCAGGAATAAACACAAACAATATGTGAGGTCATGCAAGAATTCAAGGTTTTGAGGTACACATTTCACATACAATGATACGAAAACTCCTGTATTCTCTATCAGTAATTGAAATTGTTGTCATGCATTTTTCCACATCCATAATGAAAGCTAATGCTCGCTTTTTGGTGAAGTAGAGTGACTATAAAGACAGTATTTTTTCCTATCCTTTTCAACGTAGGAATATCTCATCTATGCTAAGAGCCTGACAACAAGATAGGAAATGAAAGAGATATTTAAAGAGAATATAATTCAAATAAACAAACATCCTCTGGAAAGCTCAAAAAATACAGATAAAATAATCCCAACCTAAACTGGATTGGCTCCAAAAAGAAAAAAGGAAATACCCCTATATCAATTGTTATTTAACAGTTTCCTTTACTTTGCTAAAAAGAGCACAGACAAACAATGGTAATACGGCCAAAACATGATTCATTTTCAAGATGAAGCCCTCCTTGTTCAAACATTTACATTGTTTTTAACCAACATTAGACTGTGTACCCATACAAATTGTAAATATATCATTTTTAGAACTAACCAACAACAATACCCATTCTGTTTTGACATGTAAGACACAAAAAGAAAACAAAGAAAAATGACCATTGCTGTAAGATCTATGCCTCCAAAATGAGAGAAACTAAACAGTGTAGGTGAGCTGTTGAGACAACAAGCCCAGAAGAAAAAAAAAAAATCACATTCATTCTAAAGGCAATCTTAACTATTATGAACTATTGTGTCTTTCTCTGAGGTTTCCTGTAAAAATATAAGAGCAACAAAAGCAGACAGGCAGAGAAGAGAGCTCATTTCTGCTCAGAAATCTGGTTATATTATTCTTCAAGTACTGCCTTTTCATAAGTAATGGGTTGTGTCAAGGATTGGTATTTAGCTTCGAACAAAAATATACTGAAAGGGGAGACTGGGAAAACAGTTCAACAGGTGCTTGCAAGAGGACCTCAGTTTGATCCCACATAAAAAGCAGATTGTGGTGCTATGTGTGTGTAAGAGTCTCTACCGGGGAGGTAGAGACAAGAAAATCCCTGGGGCTCATTGGCCAGCCTGCCTACCCTAATCCAGAAGCTCCAGGGCCAGTAAGATACCCAGTCTCAAAAAAAAAAAAGTGAAAAGTGCCTAAGCAACACCACTAAGGTTCAATTCTGTGCCTTTACACATACATGCACATCTGGCACATGCACAAATGTAGCCACACATACATTTAACACATGCACATATGATATACAAATGCTGGATCGATTTTTTTCAGTCATTTAAAATCTGACATCTCCTTTGAAGTAGAGCACAGAAAGGCAGGAATGACCTTAATTTTCTGTACTCAGTGCACCCATTAGCGCAGAATGTGTTATGTTGTATGGTTTATTTAATGAACAAGCATTAAGGGGGGGAGTCACAAAATAATATTCTTTGAAGATACATAAAGCAAGGACTACAGATCCTTCTTAATGTATTGACAAACGTATCTATAGTATATATACACTGATTCTCCTTGTTAAAGTCTTTGGTAAAATTTCAGTCAAGAAAAATATTGAAAACAGAGACAAAACTTCTCGAAGAATTTATACTACACAATTAAATGCACAACCAAAGGTTTACATCAAAGGTGGAACCCCTTAGGTCTGAATTAAAATATCTTACAATTTGCTGAAAATAACTGGGATCTTACAGCTTTTTAAAATTTATACTTTTAGATTTATAATTACATTTTTAAATGACTGTTAATATCTAAGACTAATTCTGAAAAGTCCTAATTCTAAAAACTAGCTTACTTTGAATATCATGGGTCATTAATTAAGTAAATACACAAGAAAAAAAAAAAGTAAGCCAAGGCATAAAAAGAAAACAGAGACCACGCTTTTCTGAGTTATCACAATTCTCTCTGGTATATGATCTATACTTTTTGAGTATAAGAAATAAATATATGTGCATACCTGGATTTAAGAAGAGATTAGGAAAGAATATGTTTTAAAAAAATCAGCAAAGAGGAAAAAAGCAAATAGGCATATAAGCACAAAAGAACTGCAAATAATTATTTTAAAAATTACATGTCCGCATATACTCATTAACAGTCACCTCATAATATTTAAGTGCTCAAAGACAAAAGGTAGAGAAAGGTTCAAATTCCATCCAAGCATGAAGGTAAAAATCCGGGTTATATAATTACAAAGGACAATAATTTAGTCATAAGAAGGAAGGGTACTCATCCAAATCAAGGGGACAAACCTCAAACATTTACTAAGTGAGGAAAGCCAGAAAATAAAAACTACTACGCTGCAAAATTGCATTAAATGAAGCATATGGAACGAACAACTTTGATATAAACCAGAGTAGAAGGTGCTAGAGATTTGGAGAAAAAAAAAAAAAAAGTAAGAAACTGCTTAAAGTAGCATGAGTGAGGGAAATGCTTTGGAAGCATGTGCAAGTGATATTTCAATGGGAAATTTTATGTGAATGTGATACTGACTGAAAATTAAGGATCATTTGTCATGATAACCCTTCAATCATGAAAATATAAAATGGCCATCATCAAGGAGACTAAAAAATGTTCCAAAAAATATTTCCATGTTAACTCATTTGGTCACAATGAATGAAAAGGTCTGGGGCAATCTTCCAGTGTAAGGACCTTAAGTGTTGGCCTGGTGAGTTGACACACACCTAAATCCCATACTAGATAGGCTAAGGCAGGAGGATGATGAATTCTATGCTAAGAGTGTGATCTTATCACAAGCATCAAAAATAAAAAATATTCACACATGGCAAGATTCACAGTTTTCACTCAAAAATGAGTGTACAATTATGGCAAGAAATATCGGAAAACTACTCATTAGAACTAATGACCCGCTCCTCCCTTCCCCCACTCCGCCGCCCAGGACACGCATGCGGTCCAGCCAGGCCTCACCGGGACCTAGGGAAGCTCCGCCCCCGCCCACGCCCAGAACCCCAGACAGCCCAAGGGACCCAGCTCCTCCCACCATCCAGCCGGAGCCGGGCAGGGCATGGGAGGAGGACACGCCCTCTGAGCCCGGGCGCTGCCCAATCTCCCCCAGGTTAAATAGCGCCCCACCGACGCCCCATCCTTCCTTCCCCCACTCTGCCGCCCGAGACATGAGCGGTCAGCCGGGCCTCACCTTGACCTAAGTAAGCTCCGTCCCTGCCCACCCCCAGAATTCCAGGCCAAATAATTCAGTTTAGTGAAAAACGCACAGAAATTGAAAGAAGATCTTAAGAGTTAAAATGACAATGCCAAAGTCAAAGTGCAAATCCATGAGAAACAACACTCAAATAAACAAAATCCCACTGAAGGAATTAATCCCATAATGTTAGACTCCAACCAGAAAAAACCCACGGAAAATGGCCATGAAAGCCTGATCCAGGATAACGACTTTCAAAATATGATCATTACCATGTTCAATACTATGAAAGAGGAAATCCGGGAGGAATTAAATAACACAATCAATCGCTTTGAAGAGGAACACAACAGACACTTGGAGAGTTGAGAAAAACCCTGTAAGAAACAAAAACTGGCATAGAGCAGTTAAAACAGACTCAAGCAGAGTTTAAAACTGAGCTACAAGACAAGATATCTTCAACCCAGAACTCCACAGAGTCTTATCAGCAGAACTAACAAAGCAGAAAACAGAATTTCAGACCTTGAAGATAAAGTGGGAGTATTAACCAGCTCAGTGGAAGAGGTTGTTAAAGCCAAAAAGATACTTGAGAGAAATATCCAGGAGATATGGGACACCCTGAAGAAGCCTAACATGCGTATTCATGGAATACCAGAGCAAGAATCTCAAAATACCACCCCTGAGGAAATTTTTCAAACGATCATCAAGGAAAACTTTCCTCATCTAAAGAAAGAGAGGCCCATCCATATACAAGAGTCATTCCGCACCCCAAACAGATACGACCAAAACAGAAGCACCCCACGGCAAATAATAGTTAAAACACTCCACATTCAAGATAAAGAACTGGTGCTGAGAGCTTCAAGGGAGAAAAAACAAGTCACTTTTAAAGGTAAACCCATTAAAATAACAAATGACTTCTCAGTCGAAACAGTAAAAGCAAGAAGAGCTTGGAGAGACATACTTCAAGTATTGAATGAGCAAAAATGTCAACCCAGGCTGATTTACCCTGCAAAACTATCTATCATGATCGAGGGAGAAAGAAAAATCTTCCAGCACAAAGACAACTTGAAGGGATACATGTCCACCAAACCAGGCCTTCAAAAAATGCTAGAAATGATACTCAAGCGTGAAGAAAAAAACAGGCATATCCACGAGAACAGAAGGCAAGTATAACACCATTAAAAGTGAAGCAATATACTTATGAAAACTACTAAACATAATAAATGTGTGGAATTAAAAATAGTTTCTCCATTATAACAATAAATGTTAATGGAATTAACTCACCGATCAAGAGACACAGATTACAAATTTGGATTAAAAATCACAATCTATCAATCTGCTGCCTGCAGGAAACCCATCTCACCACAAAAGATAGACATGCCCTAAAAATAAAAGGCTGGTCAACAATTCTACAAGCTAATGGAAGCAGAAAACAGGCAGGGGTAGCCATTATGCTATCAGACAAAGTGGACTTCAAACCAAAGAAAATTATAAGAGACACGGATGGATACTACATTTTAGTCACAGGTACAATTCACCAAGAAGACTTCACAATACTGAACATATATGCACCCAATACGGGCCCCTCCACATTCATTAAAAAAACCCTACAGCGTCTAAAGCAAGAAATCAACCCCCAAACGATGATTCTTGGGGACTTCAACACCGCCCTCTCAACATGGGATAGATCAACAGGTCAAAAGCTTAACAGAGATACTTTGGAACTTAATCAAACCTTGAAAGAAATGAACCTTACAGATCTCTATCGAACTTTTCAACCACGCACCAAAGAATACACATTTTTCTCAGCAGCACACGGAACTTTCTCCAAAATAGATCCCATACTGGGCCACAAAACCAATCTACACATATACAAAAAAGTTGAAATTCTCAAACCACAATCCAGAACTTCAGAGACTGTATATCAACCACCTAGAACTAGGCCAGCTTAGTCTCTCCCCATCTTGAAGCTCAGGGAAATTTGCGGAAGAGGGGGCGGTAAGAGTGTAAGAGCAAAAGGATGGGAGGAGCAATGATATGTAAGATACTCTATACTAGTTAAGGCTGAAGCAATCATAATTGGACTTTGCATGCCCTGCGCATTGTCCAACACACTGTTGACCTCACAAAGTCTAGCATCTGCTAAAGGCACCAAGATCCTTGGAGGCAAAGGATTGGCAGCCACAGCAGTGTTCCTATACCTAAGGGGACCACGGGAAAGGGTTCAGGGAAAGGCCACTGGGTCCTTGTACGTCATCGGAGAGGAGGGCCCAGAGGAAAATCAGACATGCACAAAGAAAGGACTCTCTGGGAATTGGGGTGGGAGGCACTGAGGGATGGGGAGGGAGAGGGGTGGAGAGGGGGAACAGGGGGTATGGGGGGAGGAGGAGGGAGGGAGGGAACTAGTGTACCTAATAAGTTTGTATGAGCATAAATATTAATAAAAATGTATTAATAAAAAAAAAGGTGAAATTCTAACCTGTGCCCTATCAGACCACCACGGCCTAAAGCTGGACATCCACAACACATCAAACAAGAGAAAATACACTAACTCCTGGAAACTTAACACTATGATGCTGAATGAGAACTGGATTCAGGAAGAAATTAAAAAGGAAATTCAAGATTTCCTGAAAGTGAATGATAACGAAAATACAACTTACCAAAATCTTTGGGACACAATAAAAGCTGTTCTAAGAGGTAAGTTCATAGCTCTTAATGCCTACATCAAAAAAATGGAAACATCAGAAATAAACAACTCAACAATGCAGCTTAAAGCTTTAGAGAAACTAGAGCAATCTGATCCCAAAAGTAGTAGAAGAGAGATTAGCAAAATAAGGGGAGAAACATCTGAAATCGAGGTTAAGAAAACGATAGAAAAAATCAACCAGTCAAAAAGCTGGATCTTTGAAAAAAAATCAATAAGATTGATACACCCCCTAGCTAAATTAACCAAAAGCAAGAGAGAGAAAACCCAAATTAATAAAATTAGAAATGAACATGGAGTTATCACTACTGATACCCAAGAAATACAGAGAATTATAACATTATATTTCAAAAACTTATACTCTGTGAAGTTTGACAACACAAAAGAGATGGATGAATTTCTAAGTAAACACAACTTACCTAAATTGAATCAGGAAGTTGTGAGTTATTTAAATAGTCCTATAACATATAAGGAAATTGAGGAAGTAATCTTGAATCTTCCCACCAAAAAATATCAGTGAGGTTTCCTACTCTTATTACATCTATCCTTGAATGTGATATTACAACAAGACTCCAGTTTAACAGCTTTTTGTCTCTGGCCAGGGGATGACATACAGTGCCCAGCAGAATGGAGTGAAGGGAATTGCAGGAGCAGCAAAACTGCAAAAGAAAATCAACAAACCACAATCCAGAACTTCAGAGACTCTATATCAATCACATAGAACTAGGCCAGCCTAATCTCTCCCCATCCTGGAGCTCAGGGACATTTGCGGAAGAGGGGGCTGTAAGAGTGTAAGAGCAAAAGGATGGGAGGAGCAACGATTTGCAAGATTCTCAACAATAGTTGGGGCCAAAGCAATCATAATGGGACTTTGCATGTCCTGCGCAATGTCCAGCGCACTGTTGCCCTCATAAAGTCTAGCATCTGTTAAGGGCACCGAGACCCCTGGAGGCAAGGGATTGACAGCCATAGTAGTGATCTTATGCTTAAGGGGAACAAGAGAAAGGGCTTATGGAAATGCCACTGGGTCCTTATATGTCATCGGAGAGGAGGACCCAGTGGAGAGTTAGGCGTACTCAATAAAGGACTCTCTGGGAATTGGGGGGGAGGCACTGGGGGAAGGGGAGGGGGAGAAGGGGAGAGGGAGGGAACTGGTAAAAAATTTTAAAATGTATAATTAAATTTTTAATAAAAAAAAATACCAAAAAAATAAAATAAATCCACAAAGTGGAAAAAAAAAAAAAGAAAAAAAATCAACCAGTCAAAAAGCTGGTTCTTTGAAAAAAAATCAATAAGATTGATACACCCCCTAGCTAAATTAACCAAAAGCAAGAGAGAGAAAACCCAAATTAACAAAATTAGAAATGAACATGGAGTTATCACTACTGATACCCAAGAAATCCAGAGAATTATAACATTATATTTCAAAAACTTAAACTCTGTGAAGTTTGACAACACAAAAGAGATGGATGAATTTCTAAGTAAACACAACTTACCTAAATTGAATCAGGAAGTTGTGAGTTATTTAAATAGTCCTATAACATATAAGGAAATTGAGGAAGTAATCTTGAATATTCCCACCAAAAAATATCCTGGACGAGATGGATTCAGCACAGAGTTCTACCAGGCATTTAAGGAGTTAATAACACCAATACTCCTTAAACTGTTCCATCAAATAGCAAAGGAAGGAACACTACCAAATTCCTTCTATGAAGCTAATATCGTTTTAATCCCAAAACCTAATAAAGATTCACTTAAAAAAGAAAAATATACGCCGATCTCTCTAATGAACACAGATGCAAAGATTCTCAACAAAGTCTTAGCAAATCGGATTCAAAAACATATCAAAAAGATCATTCACAGGGACCAAGTAGGCTTCATCCCCGGCACACAAGGTTGGTTCAACATACGCAAATCAATAAATGTAATTCATCATGTAAACCAGTCCAAAGTCCAACACCACATGATACTCTCCATAGATGCAGAAAAAGCCTTTGACAAGATCCAACAGCCTTTTATGATCAAAACGCTAGAGACAGTAGGAATGGAAGGAACCTTTATCAATATAATAAAAGCTGTATACAACAAGCCCACAGTAAGGATTATGCTCAATGGGGAACAATTGGAAGCATTCCCACTTCGATCAGGAACTAGACAAGGCTGTCCACTCTCACCACTTCTATTCAATATTGTACTTGAAGTCTTAGCCGAAGCCATAAGACAAGAAAGGGACATAAGAGGGATTCAAATCGGCAAGGAAGAAGTCAAGCTATCCCGATGTGCAGATGACATGATCTTATGCCTGAGTGATCCCAAAAACTCCACCAGGAAGCTCCTGGAAATAATTGAGAAGTTCAGCAGGGTGGCAGGATACAAAATAAATGTGCAAAAATCAGAGGCCTTCCTATATGCCCAGAATGAAAGAAGTGAAAAAACCTTGAGAGAAATAATCCCATTTACTATAGCCCCTAAAAAAAATGAAATACCTTGGTATAAATCTAACCAAGGAGGTAAAAGACCTTTACAATGAAAACTTTAAAACCCTAAAGAAAGAAATAGCAGAAGACACCAGAAGGTGGAAAGATTTCCCATGTTCCTGGATTGGCAGAATCAACATCATAAAAATGACCATCCTACCAAAGGCAATATACAAATTCAATGCTATACCAATTAAAATCCCAAAGCAATTCTTCAAAGAAGTTGACCGACCAAATAATCTCAAAATTCATATGAAGGCACAAAAGACCCAGGACAGCAAAGACAATCCTGAGTAACAAAAACATTGCTGGAGATATTACCATACCAAACCTTAGTCTATACTACAAATCCATATTGTAAAAACAGTCTGGTACTGGCTCCAAAATAGACACACAGATCAATGGGTAAGGATTGAAGACCCAGATATAAGCCCACAAAATTACAGCCATTTGGTCTTTGACAAAGGGGCCCAAAGAATCCAATGGAAAAAGAACAGCATCTTCAACAAATGGTGCTGGCAAAACTGGATCTCCACATACAGAAGATTAAAGCTGGACCCGTACTTGTCACCATGTACAAGACTTAATTCCAAATGCATCAAGGACCTTGATATCAGGCCAGAGACTATAAAAACCATAGTTGAAAGGATAGGGAACTCACTCGAGCTGATTGGGCTGGGCCAACATTTCCTAAACAGACATCCAACGGCACAGTCACTGCTACCAACTCTCAACAGTTGGGATCTTGTGAAATTAAAGAGCTTCTGTTCAGATAAAGAGATTGTAATGCGAGCTCAAAGGCAACCAACAGAATGGGAGAAAATCTTCACTCACTACATATCTGATAGAGCTCTGCTGTCCAGAGTGCACAAAGAACTTAGAAATTAAACACCAAGGAAACCAATGGCCCAATTAAAAAATGGGCCCTGCCTCACCGCGCGCTCTAGAACCCCAGGTCAGCCCACAGGGACCCGGCTCCGACTCCCGCCATACAGCCGGAGCCGCGCGGGGGCCGAGGGACGAGGAGGACCTCCCCCTGCTCCCGGGCCCCGCCACAGCTGCCATCGGGTTAAATAGCTCCACGCCGACGTGCCCATCCTCCCTTTTCACCCCACCCCGCTCCGCCGGTCGGGACATGCGCGCGGTCCACCCGGGCCTCACCCCGCGCCCTAGGTAAGTCCCCGTTCGGGCCCGCCCACCAGTACCCCAGGCCAAAAAATTCAGTTTAGTGAAATTGAGAGATTTTAAGAGTTAAAATGACAATGCCAAATTCAAAGTGCAAATCCATGAGAAGCAACACTCAAGTAAACAAATTTCCCACTGAAGGAATTAATCCCATAATGTTAGACTCCAACAAGAACAAACCCGCGGAAAAAGGCCAAGAAAGCCTGACACAGGATAACGACTTTCAAAATATGATCATTACCATGTTCAATACTATGAAAGAGGAAATCCGGGAGGAATTACATAATCGAATCATCGCTTTGAAGAGGAACACAACAGACATCTGGAGGAGTTGAGAAAAACAGTGCAAGAAACAAAAGTGGCATAGAGCAGTTAAAACAAACTCAAGCAGAGTTTAAAACTGAGCTAAAAGACAAGTTATCTTCAACCGAGAACGCCACAGAAAGTCTTATCAACAGAACTAATGAAGCAGAAAACAGAATTTCAGACCTTGAAGATAAAGTGGGAGTATTAACCAGCTCAGTGGAAGAGGTTGTTAAAGCCAAAAAGATACTTGAGAGAAATATCCAAGAGATATGGGACACCCTGAAGAAGCCTAACATGCGTATTCATGGAATACCGGAGCAAGAATCTCAAAATACCACCCCTGAGGAAATTTTTCAAACGATCATCAAGGAAAACTTTCCTCATCTAAAAAAAGAGAGGCCCATTCATATACAAGAGGCATTCCGCACCCCAAACAGATACGACCAAAATAGAAGCACACCGCAGCAAATAATAGTTAAAACACTCCACATTCAAGATAAAGAACTGGTGCTGAGAGCTTCAAGGGAGAAAAAACAAGTCACTTTTAAAGGCAAACCTATTAAAATAACAAATGACTTCTCAGTCGAAACAGTAAAAGCAAGAAGAGCTTGGAGAGACATACTTCAAGTATTGAATGAGCAAAAATGTCAACCCAGGCTGATTTACCCTGCAAAACTATCATTCATGATCAAGGGAGAAAGAAAAATTTTCCAGCACAAAGGCAACTTTAAGGGATACATGGCCACCAAACCAGGCCTTCAAAAACTACTAGAAATGATACTCAAGCGTGAAGAAAAAAACAGGCATATCCAGGAGAACAGAAGGCAAATATAACACCATTAAAGTGAAGCAATATACTTATAAAAGCTACTAAACATAATAAATGTCTGGAATTAACAATAGTTTCTCCATTATAACACTAAATGTTAATGGACTTAATTCACGATCAAGAGACACAGATTACAAACTTAGATTAAAAATCACAATCCATCAATCTGTTTGCCTGCAGGAAACCCATCTCACCACAAAAGATAGGCATGCCCTAAAATAAAAGGCTGGTCAACAATTCTACAAGCAAATGGAAGCAGAAACAGGCAGGGGTAGACCATTATGCTATCAGACAAAGTGGATTTCAAAACCAAAAAAATTATAAGAGACACGGATGGATACTACATTTTAGTCACAGGTACAATTCACCAGGAAGATTTCACAATACTGAACATATATGCACCCCAATACGGGCCCCTCCACATTCATTAAGAAAACCCTACAGCGTCTAAAGCAAGAAACCAACCCCCAAACGATAATTCTTGGGGACTTCAACACCGCCCTCTCTACATGGGAAGATCAACAGGTCAAAGCTTAACAGAGACACTTTGGAACTTAATCAAACCCTGAAAGAAATGGACCTCACAGATCTCTATCGAACTTTTCACCCACGCACCAAAGAATACACATTTTTCTCAGCAGCACACGGAACTTTCTCCAAAATAGATCACATATTGGGCCACAAAATGAATCTACACATATACAAGAAAGTTGAAATTCTAACCTGTGCCCTATCAGACCACCACGGCCTAAAGCTGGACATCCACAACACATCAAACAAGAGAAAATACACTAACTCCTGGAAACTTAACACTATGATGCTGAATGAGAACTGGATTCGGGAAGAAATTAAAAAGGAAATTCAAGATTTCCTGAAAGTGAATGATAACGAAAATACAACTTACCAAAATCTCTGGGACACAATGAAAGCTGTTCTAAGAGGTAAGTTCATAGCTCTTAATGCCCACTTCAAAAAATGGAAACATCAGAAATAAACAACTTAACAATGCAGCTTAAAGCTTTAGAGAAACTAGAGCAATCTGATCCCAAAAGCAGTAGAAGAGAAGAGATTAGCAAAATAAGGGGAGAAATATCTGAAATCGAGACTAAGAAAACCATAGAAAAAATCAACCAATCAAAAAGCTGGTTCTTTGAAAAAATCAACAAGATTGATACACCCCTAGCTAAACTAACCAAAAGCAAGAGAGAGAAAACCCAAATTAACAAAATTAGAAATGAACATGGAGTTATCACTACTGATACCCAAGAAATCCAGAGAATTATAACATCATATTTCAAAAACTTATACTCTGTGAAGTTTGACAACACAAAAGAGATGGATGAATTTCTAAGTAAACACAACTTACCTAAATTGAATCAGGAAGTTGTGAATTATTTAAATAGTCCTATAACATATAAGGAAATTGAGGAAGTAATCTCGAATCTTCCCACCAAAAAATGTCCTGGACCAGATGGATTCAGCACAGAGTTCTTCTACCAGACATTTAAGGAGTTAATAACACCAATACTCCTTAAACTGTTCCATCAAATAGCAAAGGAAGGAACACTACCAAATTCCTTCTATGAAGCTAATATCGTTTTAATCCCAAAACCTAATAAAGATTCACTTAAAAAAGAAAACTATAGGCCGATCTCCCTGATGAACACAGATGCAAAGATTCTCAACAAAGTCTTAGCAAATCGGATTCAAAAACATATCAAAAAGATCATTCACAGGGACCAAGTAGGCTTCATCCCTGGCACACAAGGTTGGTTCAACATACGCAAATCAATAAATGTAATTCATCATGTAAACCAGTCCAAAGTCCAACACCACATGATACTCTCCATAGATGCAGAAAAAGCTTTTGACAAGATCCAACAGCCTTTTATGATCAAAACGCTAGAGACAGTAGGAATGGAAGGAACCTTTATCAATATAATAAAAGCTGTATACAACAAGCCCACTGCAAGGATTATGCTCAATGGGGAACAATTGGAAGCATTCCCACTTCGATCAGGAACTAGACAAGGCTGTCCACTCTCACCACTTCTATTCAATATTGTACTTGAAGTCTTAGCCGAAGCCATAAGACAAGAAAGGGACATAAGAGGGATTCAAATCGGCAAGGAAGAAATCAAGCTATCCCTATTTGCAGATGACATGATCTTATACCTGAGGGATCCCAAAAACTCCACCAGGAAGCTCCTGGAACTAATTGAGAAGTTCAGCAGGGTGGCAGGATACAAAATAAATGTGCAAAAATCAGAGGCCTTCCTATATGCCCAGAATGAAAGAAGTGAAAAAGCCTTGAGAGAAACCATACCATTTACTATAACCCCTAAAAAATGAAATACCTTGGTATAAACCTAACTAAGGAGGTAAAAGACCTTTACAATGAAAACTTTAAAACCCTAAAGAAAGAAATTGCAGAAGACACCAGAAGGTGGAAAGACCTCCCTTGTTCCTGGATTGGCAGAATCAACATTGTGAAAATGACCATCCTACCAAAGGCAATATACAGATTCAATGCTATACCAATCAAAATCCCAAAGCAATTCTTCAAAGAAGTTGACCAAATAATCTCAAAGTTCATATGGAGGCACAAAAGACCCAGGATAGCAAAAACAATCCTGAGTAACAAAAACACAGCTGGAGGTATTACCATACCAAACCTAAGTCTATACTACAAATCCATAGTTATAAACACAGCCTGGTACTGGCTCCAAAATAGACACACAGATCAATGGATAAGGATTGAAGACCCAGATATAAGCCCACAAAGTCATTTGGTCTTTGACAAAGGGGCCCAAAGAATCCAATGGAAAAAGAACAGCATCTTCAACAAATGGTGCTGGCAAAACTGGATCTCCACATACAGAAGATTAAAGCTGGACCCGTACTTGTCACCATGTACAAGACTTAATTCCAAATGGATCAAGGACCTTGATATCAGGCCAGAGACTACAAAAACCATAGTTGAAAGGATAGGGAACTCACTCGAGCTGATTGGGCTAGGCCAACACTTCCTAAACAGACATCCAATGGCACAATCACTGCTACCAACTCTCAACAGTTGGGATCTTGTGAAATTAAAGAGCTTCTGTTCAGATAAAGAGATTGTCACACGAGCTCAAAGGCAACCCACAGAATGGGAGAAAATCTTCACTAACCACATATCTGACAGAGCTCTACTGTCCAGAGTGCACAAAGAACTTAGAAAATTAAACTCCAAGGAAAACACTGGCCCAATTAAAAAATGGGCCCTGGAACTTCAAAGAAACTTTACCAGAGATGAAATTAAAATGTCTAACAATTATCTTAAAAAATGCTCCACTTCCTTCGCCATCAGGGAAATGCAAATCAAAACTTCCCTGAGATATCATCTCACCCCGGTCAGGATGGCAAAAATCCACAATACAAACAACGACAAATGCTGGAGAGGATGTGGAGAGAGGGGAACTCTCCTACATTGTTGGTGGGAATACAGGCTCATACAGCCACTCTGGCGAGCCGTCTGGAGATTCTTAAAGAAATTAAAGATTGAAATGCCGTATGACCCTGCTATCCCACTTTTGGGAATAACCCCCCATGCAGCAGAGGTTCGCCTCAATAGCACAAGCTCGACCATGTTCATAGCAGCACTGTTTACAATAGCAAAGTCATGGAATCAACCTAAATGTCCAACAGTTGACGAGTGGATAAGGAAACTGTGGTACATCTATACAATGGAGTACTACTCAGCCATCAAAAATGATGAATTACTGGAATTTGCTGGGAAATGGATGTCATTAGGAAGAATTATATTAAGTGAAGTATCCCAAACCCAGAAAATTAAGTGCCGTATGTACTCCCTAATAGGTGGCTCCTAGTACCAAACTCACCCAGCCCACATTGAGACACTCAAAAGTTAACCTATGTAACACAGTAATTGCAAGGATTATGAACAAGAGAGATGGGTTAGGAGGGCCACACCAGAAACAAGGAGAGAGGAGACCATGTTACAGCAGAGAAAATAGGCCTCCATCAAGGTCTGCAAGTAAGTAATGAGAAACCTGGTTAAGTTCACAGACGTTCTTTCCTGATCTCACCAGAAGGGGAGGGCATATAGTCTAGCAGATAAAAAGTAATCATTTTGCAAATGGGTGATGGACCCCTCCCTCAGTGAGTTTCCTACTCTTATTACATCTACCCTTGAATGTGCTATTACAACAAGACTCCAGTTTAACAGCTTTTTGTCTCTGGCCAGGGGATGACATACAGTGCCCAGCAGAATGGAGTGAAGGGAATTGCAGGAGCAGCAAAACTGCAAAAGAAAATCAACAAACCACAATCCAGAACTTCAGAGACTCTATATCAATCACATAGAACTAGGCCAGCCTAATCTCTCCCCATCCTGGAGCTCAGGGACATTTGCGGAAGAGGGGGCGGTAAGATTGTAAGAGCAAAAGGATGGGAGGAGCAACGATTTGCAAGATTCTCAACAATAGTTGGGGCCAAAGCAATCATAATGGGACTTTGCATGCCCTGCGCAATGTCCAGTGCACTGTTGCCCTCATAAAGTCTAGCATCTGTTAAGGGCACCGAGACCCCTGGAGGCAAGGGATTGACAGCCATAGTAGTGATCTTATGCTTAAGGGGAACAAGAGAAAGGGCTTATGGAAATGCCACTGGGTCCTTATATGTCATCGGAGAGGAGGACCCAGTGGAGAGTTAGGCGTACACAATAAAGGACTCTCTGGAAATTGGGGGGGAGGCACTGGGGGAAGGGGAGGGGGAGGAGGGGGGAGGGAGGGAACTGGTAAAAAATTTTAAAATGTATAATTAAATTTTAATAAAAAAAAATGGGCCCTGGAACTTAAAAGAAATTTTACGAGGGATGAAAATTAAAATGTCTAACAAATATCTTTAAAAATGCTTCACTTCTTTAGCCATCAGGGAAATGCAAATCAAAACTTCCCTGAGGTATTATCTCACCCCGGTCAGGATGGAAAAAATCCACAATACAAACAACACCAAATGCTGGAGAGGATGTGGAGAGAGGGGAACCCTTCTACATTGCTGGTAGGAATGCAGGCTCATACAGCCACTCTGGCGAGCCGTCTGGAGATTCTTAAAGAAATTAAAGATTGACATGCCATATGACCCTGCGATTCCACTTCTGGGAATAACCCCCCATACAGCAGTACTCAATAGCACAAGCACGACTATGTTCATAGCAACACTGTTTACAATAGCAAAGTCATGGAATCAACCTAAATGTCCAACAGTTGACGAGTGGATAAGGAAACTGTGGTACATTTATACAATGGAGTACGACTCAGCCATCAAAAATGATGAATTACTGGAATTTGCCGGAAAATGGATGTCATTAGAAACAATTATATTAAGTGAAGTATCCCAGACCCAGAAAATTAAGCACCGCATGTACTCCCTAACAGGTGGCTCCTAGTACCAAACCCACCCAGCCCACCTTGAGACACTCATAGGTAAATTATGTATTACCTACAGTAATTGCAAGGATTATGAACAGGAGGATGGGGTTGGAGGGCCACACCAGAAACAAGGAGAGAAGTGACCATGTTACAGTAGAGAAAATAGGCCTCCATCAAGGACTGCAGGTAAGTAATGTGACACCTGGTTAAGTTCACAGACGTTCGTTCCTGATCATTTACAACTAAGGGGGTATGCTCTCACCAAAAGGGGAGGACATATAGTCTGGCAGATAAAAAGTAACCATTTTGCAAATGGGTGATTGACCCCTCCCTCACTGAGGTTTCCTACTTTTATTACATCTACTCTTGAATGTGCTCTTATAATAAGACTCCAGTTTAACAGCTTTTTGTCTCTGGCCAGGGGGTGACATACAATGCCCACCAGGATGGAGTGAAGGGCATTGCAGGAGCAGCAAAACTGCAAAAGAAAATCAACAAACCACAATCCAGAACTTCAGAGACTCTATATCAACCACATAGATCTAGGCCAGACTAATCTCTCCCCATCCTGAAGCTCAGGGACATTTGCGGAAGAGGGGGCGGTAAGAGTGTAAGAGCAAAAGGATGGGAGAAGCAATGATTTGCAAGATACTCCACACAAGTTAGGACCGAAGCAATCATAATTGGACTTTGCATGCCCTGCGCAATGTCCAACACACTATTGACCTCACAAAGTCTAGCATCTGCTAAAGGCACCAAGATCCTTGGAGGCAAGGGATTGACAGACACAATAGTGTTCCTATGCTTAAGGGGAACACGGGAACAAGTTCAAGGTCAGTCAAGGCTACAGTATGACAAAATGGCTGAGAGGGTAAAAGCACTTTTCCCAAGTGTGATGACATGAGTTCAATCCACAAAACCCATACTATAGAAAGAGAGGACCAATTCCTGATAGATACCTTCTGACCAAGCACATGCTGTGGCACACAAAGGTCCCTACACACACACACACACACACGTGCATTCATACAAACACAAGCACAGATAAAAATAAAACTAATCAAATAAAAAACAATGGAAACTATTCTACAACATGAATGATCTTAAAATTAGAATGATATGGAAACGAAAACACATAAACTACATATAAACACATTTACATAAAATCGGTAGAAAAGTATTTTTAAAAAGCAAATGAATAACATCAAAGTGAGAATTGTGGTTTAATGTTTCGAGAAGTGGAAAAAAGAAGAATTTGGGTTGGTCTTTTTTTTTTCAGTGTGACAGTAATAACCATTTGCTCCAAGATGAATTATTGAGATATACCTTTATGTTTTTGCTATAACGTGCTGGTATAAATCCTACAAGTTGTATTTTAGAATGAAATGCAAATACTGCTCTATTTGAGGTACACAGTTCATGATCATCCCATTGTAACAATAAATATTTCTTAGTGTACCAGACTGTCAGCATACTACAGAAAGTATATTCTGGAAGAGATACTTACAAATGGGATTCTACTTTCTATTACAAAAACAAACTCTATGCTACATAAATGTGACAATAAATATCCTTTATACACTGGAAAAATGAAGAGTTAACATACTGTGGTAAAGATCATCATTATCATATGTCTGCAAATTTATCAAATTTATTAAGTAAGAATCTCTTAAATGTATTTAGGATTTTACCATGACATGAAAAAAATTATAATTTTCTTAAATTTATTCCAGATAATTAAAATTCATGTCACAGGGAAAGAAGCTTACAGGATGCAGGGGAGAGAGAGAAAATAGGTTTACCATGCAGGGGTGATCCTGAAGGGCTGCTTGACAGGCCTGGAACAGGACTACAGCGACCTCCTTGTTTGGACGTCAGTTCTTGCTCAATCTCCTCCAGTCCAGCACTTTTCTGGAAACGGCTCATGCGATTCACCACCCTTGGTGACATATGTGTTCGAACACAAGGCTGGCCCCCATACGGATTAATGGGAAAAACGTGGGACGTGCCCCGGAGGGTACTGACCACCACCCAACGACAGTCATGGCTAAAGCAGATGTCCTGCACCTAGGATAAGGAAAGATACAAAAAGAACTGAAATAGGAATGGAAAGATTTGCCTCACTAACAAACAGATTATATACATTTAAATTTTTATCTAGAGGTAATCCAAGACACAATGAATGTTCAACAAAACTCTATGTCTCTGGATCTGACAAAATTTAGAGTACTGGATTCTGCTTCTTGATAGTTAGACTACAGAATCAGAAAACAGAACCTAGAGAGTTCCACCCAATGAACTTGCTGAGTGGTGACACAAAATATATAAAAAGGTCACTTTACTAAAAAGCAGAATAGTAAACATTTAAAAGTATATTATAGTTAAAATTATGTGTATGTATTCAGTTTCTAATTCAATCACATGCTGAAATAGTCATGGCATATCATGTTGCACACTAGAAATGGAGAGATAAATAGATAGTTGTGGTTATGGTCTAGTAAGAGACAGGTAGACCTTGCCTCAACAAATAACAAAACAAACAGAGGGGAACTGGAAACTTACATATCAAGACAACATACTTCTTTGCAGTTGGGCCTTGTGACTCACAGCTATAAACTTAGCACTCAAAAGGTAAGAAAGGGGGACCTCAGTTGAGTTTGAAGTCAGACACCCATAGTTACAGAGTAAGATCCAATATCAAAAACAAAAGAGAAAGAAAAAGAATTACTTAGAGATGACACTGATCAGATAACATAGATCAATTCCTATGTGGAGACAAGTTTCATCCCAGTGATTCTCAGAAGACACAGGAGGACCAAGCCATGGTTTGGTTTCTCTATTGCTCTAAGAGATGGTCCAGGACTTAGGATTCTTTTTGAAATTCTGTACCATCTGTATGATGTGGATGTAATGCCTAACTCCAAGTTTTGTTGAGAAACACTGAGACAATGTACATTCTTAGTTACACTGTGTCTTGTGAATTGATCAGTATATAGACACTAGCTGAAAGATGAATATAAGAAAACAAAAACCGGGCTGGAGAGGTGGCTCAGGGGTTAAGCCTCTGCTTTGCAGGCGGACGGTCCTGAGTTCAAATCCTAGACCCCACGTATAGACTCTGGGTGGAAACGGGGGCGGCCTGCACTTCTGGTCGTGGTAGGACAGAGCCTGTGAATCCTGGGGCAGAGTAAACAAGGAGGAGGTGGAGGCGGTCCATGGTGGTTCCCGAATTCATCCGTGGTTCTACACACACACACACACACACACACACACACACACACACACACACACACACACTTGAATAAATAATAAAAAAAAGGAAAGAGAAACCATCTTTAGTCTGAGTGACTTGTGATCCTTCCACAGTAGAACTGAACCATGCTATTTGAAACCTTTTCCAAAACAAATAATCAAAATCACTTCCTGCTCTATTCATGAATAAAAGTTTCCTTTTTTTTCATTTGAATACTTTTTAAGGTTGATAAGGGAGCACATAAACCATGAATCCAAGAAATAAGAAGGTGTACCCAGGAAAAGGCCAGCCTGGTCTACATGAGATCTTATCTAAAATAAACTAAAAAAACAAAACTTATGATATATAGTGTTAATTAAGACCAAAACAAGAGTACAGAATTCTATTAACTGCCCACTTAGAAAACAGCCATTAGAATCTGCTCCATAGCTTGAAAGACATATCAGCACACATAAAGGAGCAAAGAGCTGATAAAGTGATTTAACTAGATTAGGGCGATGACTCCACAGTTAAAATATGTGACACACAAGGAAAAAGATCAGAGTAGGATCCCCAGATCCCATATAAAAATACCAGGCTGGTGTGGAGGTATGTCTGCAATTTCTGATTCAAAAGGCAGAGACTAGGAATCCCCAGAGTAACCTGGCTCTACTAGTTAACTCTGGGTTTTATTAGAGACACTGCCTTTAAAGACTTATGTGGAAGAACAACTGAGGATGAATCCCAGTATCAACCTTAGCCCCCCACATGCATACAAATACACATGCAACTGCACACATGAAAATATACATGCACAAAAAAATGGAAAAGCAAAAAAAGTTATTAGTTATTGAGTGGACTAGAAGAGGAGTTTTTACACTTTTTCAACATGCAACCTGTTTTTGTTCAAGAAATGTTTATGTGAATCACAATGAAATTTATTGAATGATTCTTTGGGGGCCGGAGTTTGGCTTAGGGTTTAAGACTCTGCCTTACAAGCGGAAGGTCCTGAGTTCAGATCCCAAGCCCCACATAAAAACTCGCTGTGGAGGGCTGGAGAGGTGGCTCAGGGGTTAAGCCTCCGCCTTGCAGGCGGAAGGTCCTGAGTTCGGATCCCAGATCCCACGTATAGACGCCAGGTGGAAGCAGGGGCAGCCTGCGTTTCTGATCCTGGTAGGGCGGAGCCTGTGAATCCCGGGGCAGAAGGAGGTGGAGGCGTCCATGGTGGTTCCCGAATTCGTCCGTGGTGCTACACACAGACACACACACACACACACACACACACAGACACGCACGCGCACATATACACACACATGTGCACAGTTGAATAAATAATAATAATAATAAAAAATTAAAAAAAAAAAAAACTCGCTGTGGAAATGGAGGCAAACTGCACTTCCAGCTCTGGTGAGCACAGCCTAGGAAATCCCAGAGCAAAGCAAAAAAAGGAGGTAGAAACAATCCAGAATGATTCCCAAGTTCACCTCCACAGGGACATACAGTGTCCTCTGACACAAATACACACACAAAATAAATGAATAAAATAAAGTAATAAAATAATTCTTTGGCATATATGTAATCTAATAATTTATTGAACAGAAATCAAATATGTATATAAATGAGGATATATTGTTTATTTTTACAAAGAGAATTAAATCTTTTGGCTGAATATTTGAAAAGGCAGGATGTGGCACATCATCTCCATTTTATTGAGTTGATGAACATTTTAATTTTATAATCATTAATGCTAAGAATACTGCTTCTCCTAAATATATAGCATGAAATAGCGGAAGTGTGTTTAGGACTACTTCAGAAATGTTAACTTCCATCCTAATCAGAATCCAAAATTTAATAATTTTTAGTATTGAAAGTGAGGTTCAGAATTCAATCAAATTTTCAAAAACAAACATTCTTAAGCACTCCAATCCAAACATATACTAAGTTGATACTTCCAACCTGAGGAATGACAGTACGAAAGAGCTGAAGACTTTTCCATAATTACACCATTATGCTTTATGACAGAAACTGCGTTTATAGTTAAAAAATTGCCTTTGTGACACATAATACTCTTGAATCTGAGCACTTGTCAGTGCTGCATAGTTTCACCATATGCAGAAACAGTGCAATGTGCATGCTGTGTGCTCTGAGCCAAGGCTGTGGCGAAGTCACACAATGCAGCAAGGGCTACTGCTGCCAGAAACACCTTGGATTCTTACATATTTGATACTGAGTTAATCTGTTCACAGTGCACTTTCACAAACCATTTACAACTGACAATTTTTGAAGGCCCCCATATTCAGTTACCTGTCCCTCTAGAGAGTTGCAATCCACAATTTAATAAGCTGGGATATAGGAAGAGTTTAACACTTTTTGTTTCAGTTTCACTGCTGGTTTCTGAAACAAAATACCTGGTCCCACCTGGGGGTAGAATTTATTGGCTCACAATTCCAAGACATGGTCCATCATTGAAAGAAAATTATAACACCAGGAGTGTGAAGCAGCTAGTCACATGACATCCACACCAAGAACAGAGAGTAAAGTATGCTTGCTTGCATACTCTCTTCATCTTTATACAGTCCCTCACAACAAGTCTAGAAAATGGTGCCCCACACTATAATTGTGGGTATTCTTACATCAATAAACTTAATGTCATCTTTCCCAGGAATGACCAGCAGGCACTCTCCCAGATGATTCAAATTGACAACCGAGACCAACCATCACAACTTTAAATGACATTACAGGAGATAACAAATCACAGATCTCCAAAAGGCAAGATTATGCATCTCATATTATTATCAAACTAGCTAATTTTTCATGCATTAAAAGCAATATACAGAAATGTACTAGAAACCTGATGAGTGTGGGTTTCTCATATAATTCAGGCAGTCTATTAAGGAAATTGTGGCACTATTTTCATATCCTAGACCTCGACAGTAGCATGATGTCCACTTAACATTTTCTTATACCACATAAGAAAACGGGATGGAAGATGCTGATCCATTTTAAAGAATCATGGTAAATAGCATTCACCAAGTACAAATTAGGCAACTTTGACAGACGGAAGTTAAAGATGCTAAGACACTTCTTATTACCCAGATATCTGCTTTCAAATTTAGGAAACAAACACATTTCTATAATTTTTTTAAACATGCATTCTGCAGCATTCTGAACTCAGGAACTGAGTAGATTTATATGTTCCTAGATTAACATTGAAAATGTTACTATGAGTTAAGCATTAAGGTAATCCATAGCACAGGGGAAGTTCAGGCAGATGAGTTAGCCACAATTCAAGTCCAACACCATTCTACAGAGCAACAATAAAGAACATTTGCACACACACCCCCACTCTAAAACATCATTAAACTGAAGCAGGGAATAAATGTGAATATGAATGCATATCCATAAACTAGCTAGTTTACTGGGGGAAAAAAGTTACAGAACCTCTTTCCCCTAACTCTTGGACAAAGGTAGCTGCTCTCCTATGCTCAAAGGAAGATATACTACTGATAGGAAACCAGTACTGCATCACATCAGACCTGTCATGTAGTAGAGTATAATGTGGTTCACAATAAAAATGTAAGGGAAAAACCTCACATAAACAGTATCTAACAAAGTCTGAGATTTCTCGCTAGTATATTCTTCATCAGTTTAGGGATGTCAGAGATTTTTGACTAAGACAGACATTAAACATTAATGTTTAGTCAATACCTTGAGATTTTTCTTATGTAATTTATCATTCCTTACATGGTCTCTGTATCATTTGTCATATTTACAACATCTCATCTGTTTCTAATTGTCATGATGTAAAGAAGGGCTATCAAACACCAATTAGGCTCTAGAATGTTAATGTATTCATTCCTTAATCTATATTGTAGTTTTACTGCAGCAATCCTGATTTGCATACATTTTTTGGTAATCCAAGGGATTCATTTAATATATTCCACTGATTTAAGAATCAATAATTATCCAACCAATATTCAATGCCAAAGAACATACTTCTATAATGTCTCAGCTAATAAAGGTAGCAGCATGCAAACTTGGCAACCTGAGTCGGAGCTCCAAGGTGGAAGGAAAGAACGTGAAAGTTCTCCTTTGACCTCCATCCACACACTGCACTGCTCCCACATTTCCTTTTCTCCCTCCCTCCTTCTCTCAAGTATTTAAGTATTTATGCATCTCATACTGTTAGATAAGTACTTTGACATCTAAGATATAGAAAGGAACACCTTAGATTATTTCAAATTTATGATATTAATCCATTCCCAAATCTCAATAAAGTAAAAGCCTTGACGCTATTTTAAAATCATAAAACATTAACTAGACATTATCTAACTTCATAAGAAACAACTACTCTATTTGTAAGAAATGCAAGTCAAGAGGTGTTGGAGAACAGTGTAGGCACAACTGGAAATTCCCACTTTTAGAACAATCAGATAATGACCTTAGTATTTGATGCAAAGTCAATGATACCAAATTAGAAAATAAAATGATATGACTAAAAATAGCACTCTCTTCATTTCTACAGTAAACCTTAGAAAATAAAAGTTATTTTTAAAAATAAAGAAGATAATAGTGATAGTGGCCTAGGGCAGAAGCAAGGCAAAACACTTTTAAAAAAAGGAAAAGTAGGAGACTCCAAGATAATAAAAATATTTTATTGAAAATTGTTCATATTATTGATGCATAAAAGTATAAAAGCTATATATATTTTAATGGGTTAACATGTGATGGTATATATGTTTATGTGACATGGTGCCTAAATCGAATCACACTCCATGTGAACCTTGATCATGATTACACCAACAGAACTAGTGAAGTGGAGAATCAAATAGCTGTCCCCAGTGATCACTTGAAGTAGTCAATGTTCAGGGAGTGCTTGCTTTTACAACAGTACAGTGCTGATCTGTGAGACAAAACACTTCTGGAGAGGCAAGGCTCTAGGAAGTACTTATGCTTCCTGTTTGTGCTAGTTAGATAAGGTGCCAACTTACAATTAAAGGCTGAGCTCTGTGAAGAATTGGTAGCTGGGAAAGTCTTGGGCAAGGAGATTATCTAATTGACAATCCATAATGTACGGGACCATTGTCTGGGCAAGTAGATAAGAAGGAGAGGATTGATTCCTTACTTTGGGAAGATTTGCTATCTAACAAGTGAGATTTATCATTCTTTTCAGCAATCATTATGGATATAATATGGGCAGTTCCCTTAGTTCCTGACAAGCTGGGCTAAGAACTGTAACAGACAATCACAAACAATAATGAGACTTCTTGTTTCTCTACATTGTCTGGTCATGCAACATGCAAGCACCTACAGCACTAATGAAAGAAATTATCAATGATGTTGCTGTCTCCCATCTCCTGTCTTGAGCTCTGAAATGATGCCCAAGGAAATATAAGAATGAGGGGTAAGGTCAAAAAATCAGAGACATCCCAGGCAATGTCAGTCCTCTGACAGACAACATAGGAGCTTGGGAGATACAGTGAGACCCTGTTTCAAAACTTCCCTCTCCCTCCCCCACAAAGTAAGGGATATTTTTGAGCTGTTGCATCTGGACCAGCAAAAGACTTCTTATATCAAGATGAAATCACCTAGATTTTTTTTAAAAATCATTGCTAACTTCTCTTTTTAATATAGCCTAAAATTTGCTTAATGATTTAATGAGTTTCTCTTCACCCATATAAGGAGGGAATGGCAAATCAACAATAAGTAATCAGCCAAAGCCATTGTAAGAGACTTGTTAATGAAAGAAAATATGGAAATATAAAGCAGGATATATTTGTATTAAAATACAAGTACTAATGATACTCTCACATACACACTTCCAAAATTTTATCCTTAGGGTCAGTGAAAACCACCATTATTAAAAACGATGTACTTATGAACAATTACAAAAATTATGATTAAATTAATGAAATCAGAAACATAGGAAAATAGACAAAAAAAACTATGAACCAATCAAAAAATTTGATATATCACTAAGCCTCCAGCAGACCCAAAAAAGTCAAGGATATACACAAAGCATCAATAGAAAGAAGGAATGAAATGACATAGGATGGTTCTAAGGGCAGACATAGCATTAATTATGTAGATAATAAGGCAATAATATAGTATCTGTAATTTAATAAGTTTAGAAACCTGGAAAAATTAAGACAATTCTTCAAAGGCCAAACTATCAAAATCAACCAATGTGAGGTAAGTCATCTGTATAACCCTAAAACCACTGAGTTTGTTTCAGAAAACTAGGCAAGAGAACTTCATAACGGATTCTCTGGTATACTCTATTCTAACAATGTATAAGGTAAAACTCTAAAAACTTAGAACAATACACAAGAAAAAAGTTTCAGACCTGAAGATTAGGTAAATCATTCTTTAATATCCAAATAGACCACTTACAACATCTGACAGAATGGATCTCATCAAACTAAAAAAGTTTGCTCTGCAAGTTCAGTATCAGAGTAGAAAAAGATGAGCTAAAGACTAGAAGAAATAAACTGCAAGCCATTACTTTAAGTAGTTACTGATATGAAATTAACAGTTACTAGAGGAAAAATTGGGAACTTTTTCTTGCCAAAAGTAAAAACAAAACAGGGTTGGGAGTACACAAATGTAACTCCAATATTTAAAAAGGATGAAGTTAGAGACAAGTCTGTGCCACATAAGCCCCTGATTCAAAACAACAGTAACAACAGAAACAAATTCATTCTGCATTATTAGTTCTTATAATACTAAGCTCGTAATTACGTTCTTGACTAACTATCCCAGAGTAACGTGAACTTTATCCAATAACATTTATAATAGAACAAACCTGCAAAGAATACAGATTTCCTTTAGGAGGCACAAACTGTGGGAAATAGAACTGGAACTGTTCAGTAATATGAAGGTGATATAAAATACACAGATTGACACATTAGATAAATGCTACACAAATTAAACATATACACATTAACACAAATGAATCCAAGTAAATAGCAATAATAAATTGGTCTTATATATTATGAAAATCATGAACATGTGTATATGGAATTTGTACTATTATTTTTTTAAGAGGTGCAGGTAAAAATAATATCAGTTAAAACAAGCCTTGCTTGAAAACAATACAAAGCTATGCATCATCAGGAACTAGTTTCTATTGCAGGAGATGAGGAGAGGCAGTCAAAAGTACTAGGACCCATGGTGGAAATGATGGAGAAGGGGATAGGGGCAGGGCTGGCAGAAAGAAGAAATGTTTTCCTGAGGCTGGACACTCACTGTCCCTGGACTCCATGGCTCATTGATAGTAAAGTGGCAGTAACTAGAGGAACTAAACATAGGAGCGGTTACCCCAGATCTAAGGTCAAAACTCCTGACGGCCCCAACAGTACCCACAAGTCTGTTGACTCCCACTCCACTTAGCTATTTCAATGCAGTTATCCTTGGAACAAATGACAATGCTCACACTGAATGCACCATTCCATATATGGGAACTAGAGGATGGGGTAAAGTGTGAGGATTATGAATCCAATACAATAAAGTATCACTGCAGGCCTGGATAGATGGCTTAGAGGTTAAGATTCTGCCTCACAAGCAGAAGATCCTGAGTTCAGATCCTAGGTCCTGGTAGATGGAGCCTGGGAAATCCCGGAGCAAAGCAAAAAGGAAGTAAAAGCAATTCAGGATGATTCCCAAGTCACTTTGGTCCTCCAGAGGGACACACGGTGCCCTCTGATACACATGATGGACAGACGGATGGACGGACAGACAGACGGACAGATACAGACAGACAGACAGATATAGATAGATAGATAGATAGATAGATAGATAGATAGATAGATAGATAGATAGATAGATAGATAGATAGATAGATTGATTGATTTTTAAGGAAAACAAAGTAGCACTGTAGCTTACACATGTCATAGTTAGACACAGGTGTCAACTTGACTTTTGAGGGTTTGCGCTCTGGGCACATTTGTGGAGAATTAGTGGTTGAGTCAGGCCCAGAGCAAACCTGCAGAAGATTGTGTATCTGATGAGGAGGGACCAGCCCATGGTGGGTGGGATTAGGCCCTAGAATAAAATACAGAGAGCTGGTTGAGGGAGTTGGCATCCTTGTGTACACTTGGCCAGACATGCTGGTCTGGCAAGTAAGCATCATCCCTCTCTCAGTCGTAAGTGGTGATGGTGTAGCTAGTTCCCTTGGTCTTAGTGTTGGTGCATGCTCTCCCATCAAGCTGGGAGAACTGCAACTAACCAGTAATCACAAGAGACAATAAACCCTTCCCTTAAGCCATTTAATGGTGATTTATCAGCAACCATGCAGGCTAACTGCAAACACACACACACACACACACTCACACACACACCATGGTATTAATATCTTATATAGCTGAACATAACTTCAAATGTTTGTTTCAGCAAGTATCTCCCCCACATGTACCAAGGTGATGGTAAGATGACTTCACAATAGAACATCTATCTAGCTTTTCCATGTCTACAGCAGAGACAACACAGAATTCCATCAAGAAACACAGTTGGATGAGGAATTAATGGCTGCTGAAACCTGAGGTATTAGCTCAGTACAACACCGCCACCTGCCTGATACAATAGCCAAGTACACTTCCTTTCTTCAGAGACTGATATAAAGATGATACAATGCAATAATCATAACAGCAAAACTGACCCTAGAGGACCAGGAGCCATCCAGATCAACTTTAGAATAAGAAAAGGAGAAGAACAAGGAAGAAGTAGTGGTTCAAAAGAAAATGTTGCAAAGTAAATGCTGTCAGGCATCCTAACATACACCTATGTAACTATTTCCTTTGCTTTCCAAAGCACTGCCACAAGATCGTTCCCAGTGCTAGTATAGCTTCACTGATGGCTCAGCCAAGATTCGACGTGATTGTGAATGCAGGAATGACAGCTATAAAAACCCAGCAAATCTGAAAGGCTGACTCAGAGGAATAATGAAAAAGCCATCAACAATCCAGGGACAGACAAACTGTGACAATGGCCATACCCAATTCATTTGAGTACTGTCTATGGATGCTTTTGTTCAATAAAATTAATGAATTAAGCTAAAAGCAAAGACATGGGCATAGAGGTCCAAAATGTATGCATACAGTCAGCAATGGGCAGAGTCGTGCTGGAAGAAAATGAAACTGTAGACCAAGAGGGTAGAGTCTAAAGCCACAAAGAAAATTCAAACCTTGAAACCTAATGAGCTAGAGGATGGGGTAGAGTGTGAGGATTATGAATCCTTTACCCTGCTGTATTTTAAGCTTCTTTGAGGCCAACAATTTGCTGCTTGTTTATTTATTTGCATCTCTCTTGTGGGATGCTTATCCTTATGAATGTTCTATTGTAGTTTAGCCAGCAGAAAAAAAAATTACTGTAGTTCCATGTAACAAATAGAAGAATTTTGCCTTATTAAGCCAACCACATCTTGCTTGGATGCTTCTGATAATGAAATTAGGAGTGTTTAACATAATGATATTTTCAAGAAATTTTGAGATGATGATATGATGTATTGAGTCTGGGGGATGAAAGCACAGGAGAAAGGTATTTTATACATGTCATGAACATGAATTCTGGAAAGAATGGAAGGAAGGGAAGGGGCAGCAGCTGTTCTACATAGTGTCAATTGTCAACTTGACAGAATCTAGAACTAACTGGGAAACAAGTCTCCAGGTGTACTTGTGAGAGATTACTTGGGTTAGGTTAGCCTCTAGACATACCTTTGGAAGATTATCTTACTGAAGTTAATTGAAGTGAGAAGATCCACCTAGAAATGGACCTGAGCAAAAGCAAATACTTATCCCTGACTTGTTCCAGATGTGGGTGCAATATAACTGATGATACATGTACCTTAAACTGTGAGATAAAATAAACCCTTCATTCCTTAGGTTGCTTTCTTCACAGTATTTTATCACAGCACCAGGAAAAGAAATTAAGACAGCCCCCTACCCAACCCACCCCCAAAACACACACAAAATTATATCTACACTGCTCTGAATTTTTGGCAAAATATATGTGATTAAGGTATAGACTCTGAGATGAGGAGCCATCTGAATGGTAAGTGTTGAATTATATGCATTCATATAAGAAATTCAGAAGGAGCAAACACAGATGGAGGATGAATGCATGGTGACCTCAGAGACAGAGATGGAGTAATGCACCTATAAGTCAAGGAATACTGGAAGCCATCAGAAGCTGGACGAAGCACAGAACCGGTTTTCTCTTGGAACCTACAGATTGCAACCTTGATTTTGGACTTCTTTAAGAGGAAATTTGTAATACTTTAAGCCCCAATGTTTATGGCAATGTTTTAGCATTCATAGGAAAATCAAATTAAGCTATTTTAAATACCATCATGAATAATTTTATGTTCTGCATAAGCTGCCCAGTACCAAGACAGCTTGGTGCTATAGTAAACATATATTAAGATTTGATATAAATGTTGAATACACCACTTTTATATAACAGCAATTCAGGCAATACAAGAACTCTAGTACATATATTCACCAACTATTTAGGAGTATGTTCTCTTTTCTTCTCTCTCTCATTTTCTTCTCTCTCTTTTTCTTCTCTCTCTCTCTCTCTCTCTCTCTCTCTCTCTCTCTCTCTCTCTTCTCTCTCTCTCCTCTCTCAGACAGGGTCTCATCTAGCATCATAGGCCAGACCCAAACTCACTATATGGTGGAAGATGACCTTGAACTCCTGATCTTCTTGCCTCTATCTTGTGAATTCTGGGATTAGAGGTGCACACAAACATACTTAGATTCTGCTTTGCTGAAAACTAAAACTCAGACCTTTTTTCATGTTGGGTGTTAGGTTTAATACGGACTATAAATTTGGCAGGATCTAGAATAGCTGAAGAGACAGGCTTCTGGCTTGTCTATCAGACATTATCCAGATTAGATAAACACAGATGGGAGACCTTCTCTAAATGAAGATGGTACCATTCTATGGGATGGGATCCCAGGTTTAATAAAAAGGAGAAAGCCAGCTGAGCACAAGCATTCATTACTATCTACTTCCTGACCGTGGGTAAAATGTGGCCAGTTGCCTTTTGCTCCTGACAAAATTCCTCCCTCATGATGGTGACTAAAAACTCCAACTGTGATCCAAATTAAAACTTTCCTTCTTAAAAACTGCTTTTGTCTGCCATTTTGTCACTGTAATAAAAAAAGTATTTACTACACTGAGCAAGAACTTTACCAACTGGACTACACTGATTGTTTTTAAAAGAAATCATGGACACAAGGCAACTTGTGTCTTTATCTCTTGTAATGGTTTCTTTCTAAGAGCAAATGAGCTTCATTTTGATGATCTGTAACCTATAAATCACATGCTTTCGTAGATTTTTCTACTAGTGTCACACTTTAAAATATATGCCTAAAACAAGGGAAATGGTTTTCCATTAATTTCCTTATAAAAAGTTTTATAGTTATTTGTTTTATACTGCCTATCACCCAGTTTGTGTTAATACATTGAAAGGACTGAGTCTACTTTTCATTCATGCACTTTAATCAAAAGTCAACTGCCTACATGTATGACAAAATTTGAGAAGTGCCTATTAATTAACCTAAGTTTTTGTTTGGTTAGTTTTGTTTAGTTTTAGTTCTGAGGCAGGGTCTCACTATGTGTCCCCGACAGATCTACAACTCACTGCAAAGATTAAGCTGCATTGGAACCTTCAGTAGATCCTCCTTCCTCTTACTCCTCCTAAATGTTGGGATTCTGTACACAGGCTACCACAAACACCTGGATTAATGTAATCTAATCATTCTTGCTATCAAATAAATAGCAACACTTTTCAACTCTGTTCTAATTTTTTCAAGTAATTTTCTACATAATAAATCTTAAGAATTTCAAAACTCATTAACTTGTACAGAAAGAAATCCTGCTAGAATGTTGATAGAGATTATACTTCATTTACATGCAATATAACATGTAATGATGTTATATAGTTAAGAGGGAAATAAATAAAAACTCCCCATGTTTTTAAGCAAGCATCACTACACTGCCTATAACTGAACTGAGCCATATGTTAGGCAAGTGTTTTAACAATAATCATATATTCCCGGTCTTTTTATTTTTTTTAGTTGACACAGGTTCTCAGTAATTTGCACTGGTATTGAAGTCACTCTGTAGTCTAGGCAAGCCTTGAACTTGGGATCTTCTTGCTTCATCCTCTCAAACAATAGGACTATTGGTCTTTAACACCATGCTTAGCTTTATTTTTATATATTTATCTTTATCTGAAATGTTATTAACCATTTATTACTTCCAGATTTTAACAGAATCATTTCTATTTTCTGCATGGACAATCATGACTGCCTTGAATATAGAAAGTTTTACTTTTTTCCTTTTCTCCTCATAGTAGTTTCTTTATACATTCTCAAACATTCTCTGCAGTTCTCTGGGATCTTCATTCTTTTCTTGGCACTTTTCTATTCTCATAATCTATGCCCTTGGCCTTCCTAAAGGTGATGTGGTTTCATTAACTCAGGGAAATGGCAAGGCCAAAGTTGCATTATCTCTTCCTATGTTCTGGACTCTTCTAGACAGTAAGCTGGGATAATCATGAGCTTCTTCTCATTTGTTCCTCCTCCCTCAGGAATCATGATCCTTCAAAAATTATGATACATTGTATACAAGAAGCACAACTTTTGTCTCATTTCAGGGGTGACAGATAACTCTATCCCATAGACTCTTGTACCAGAAAAAGTGGAGTCCCAACATTTGGAGTCTTTTCAGATGGCAAGCAATGTGGCAGGTGTTTTGTTAAACATTTAGAATCTGTATGTTTCCTCAAAAGCCCTTTAGATAGGAACAGACCATCACTTTCACAGATGAGTGACTTGATGTTTACAGAATTTAACTTCCTTATCCTCAGTTACATAATTATTAATGAACATCCAAGCACACAGGGAAGCTAGGCAGATGGGAATGCAGAGTGACTGCTAATGGAAAGGAGTTATGGAAATGCTATGGAATTAAGAGACTGCTGATGGTTTGCACCACTAAGAACACACTAAAACACCTGTGAACTCAACTATATAGTATATGAATTACATCTTATCAAAAGTCAACATTTGGGGAATAATGACATGGTTACAGAGCCATGCACAGGGTTGCCAAGTATTCCAACTAAAAATACAGAGAAAAGGCCAGCTACGATACTAAACAGATAAAGGCCCCTACACTTCACACTCCATTGCTACACTGAGGCATAACATTGATACTTCCACATACATGTCCTGGCATACAGATACCTGCTCTCTTTTGTGCTCTGTGTATGTGTGTGTCTCAATAAATGAGCTAGTAGATGGATAAAATTTTAAAATACAGAAAATATTTTCAGAATCAGTATAAGCATAGGTAGACTGTACTTGGCAACATCAATTAACAGTAGTAAAAAACCAGGTTCATTTCCATTTAAAAAAAAACAGATAGTAATCATACTACTCTGCAGAAATGTTTTAATATGGTATCTCTATCACTTCTCCAATATATATATTTCAAAAATAAAATTGTTATTTATCAAAATTTGTAGTTAAAAGTACAAAAATAACTTGAGTCAGCTTAAGTAAGATACTACAGAAGTAGAGGCATAAAATATTTGTAAGGCTGATGCTTCCCATCGAGGAAAGGACTATTTTCTTACTGCATATGTGCTTTCTGAGGAAAATTACTGTCAGATGCAGAGGATATCCCAAGTCAAAGCACACAAAACAACTTAATTCAACATAATTAGATCCATATACTTTGTTTTGTCCCTTGCCTGATTAAAGTACCCTCCGAGCTCTTGGAAGAATTCAGAATAATATGATTTTGAAATACTCAAAGATGGCTAGATAAATCATGTGCCATATAGATTTCATGACTAGTGGTAAATTTTATCTGTTCAAAATAATTGTTAGTAGGACCTTATAACAATTCATTTCATGGTCACCAACTGAAGTGCCTAAATCTTGATGTTTAGTGTTTAAAAATTCTAAATTGCAAGATATATCCTAGAGCAGAATCACCTTAATGATTAATTTTGCTTGCATGTCTGATAATTAGGCATCAAATTGGTAATACCTAACATTTGTACCAAAATCTGAAAAGCATAGTCCTAAGAATCACACTAAGAATCTTAAGGGAGATTGCTATTTCCTTGGTGGCAAAGCAGCAAACAACATTAACAAAATAGGGATTAATTGCTTTTAGAATATTCAAATTTCGGACTGGGGGCATGTTCAGGGGTTAAAGCATTTGCCCTGAAAGCAAAATAACCTGAATTCAAGGAGGAAATGGTCTCAGGCAGCAATTCAAGCCCCAGAGGGCAGAGCCAGGCAAACCCCAAAACAAAGCAATAAAGAGGTAGAACGATCCTGAATTGACACTTGGGTCTCCATAGCCACACTCACACAGATGCTCTTTTGCACGCACACACACACACACACACACACACACGAACATTCAAATTCTAAAAGGTCTTAGACTAGTTAGTGCATGCCAACAGAACATGTTTTTTTAAAAAAATAACAAATGTAAAAACTGAAATATGTGTAGCAGCATAATGAAATATCAATCTTCTCATCTTCAAAATTCTCATCTAACTTAAAACTGCTATATAAAACAAAACAAAAAAAGTTAGTTAGTTCCAGGAATCCCTGGAGTAGGCTGGCTCGCTAGCAAGACCAGCTGAGATCTGGTTCTACTGAGACCCTGTCTCAATGAATAAGGAGGACAGTGATTGAGAACACCACATAACATCAACCATGGCCTTCACATACCCACACACATGTGCATCCACACACATGGAAACACAGAGACATGTATGCAAAGCATACAAATGCATATGAAAAAAATAATAGATACATATCAAAAAACATTAATGCCATTTTAATGTGCTTCCAAGGGCCAAACCTGGGACATTTTGAATATGGAAACAATTACTGATAAATATATGCCATTGGCAGGACAATTAATATAAACAAATGATAAAATGACATCCTGACAAATAATCAATAAAATTACATATACATACTCCCAGCATTCAGAAACATATTCAGGAGGATGAATACTCCCCAGCCAGCCAAGGGTACATAGTTAGAACTTGTTTCAAAACCAAAATACCAAAAGTTAAAATCAGAATGTCATATCACCTCACAGGATAAAAGAAGACCAGCAACATTTCTAGAACACTGATGTCACAGAAGAGTAACCTAAATCTAAACATAAAAAAGATAAGAAATTGAACTCCACAAAAATATTTCAATGTGCTAAAATCATAGTTAGATGAGGAACTCTTGGAAAATAAAAGAGCAAAAAAAAATGACAACTTTCTCAAATCAGATCCCTTGGCTAGTTATTGGGTCAAACAATGACACTTAAATGGGTTCTAGAAGTTGAAGGACAGATTTTTTTTTTTAATTTGATAGTTTAATGGCTCTCTACAGTGGTGCAAGAAAATGTTCCTATCTGAATAAATACATGTTCCAACACTATGTTAGCAGGGACCATGATGAGCATCTACTTTCAAATGATTCACAGGATACAGCTGAGTAGTGGAAAGAATACTTGCTGAGCATGTGAAAGATTGAGTTTGATGGTCAGTCAAGGGGGGAAAAATCAGAGTGCAAATAAGCTAAACACAGAAATCTATGAGCACATTAACATTTTTAAAAAACTTGCTATAATGTTTATCTAGAAAGGTAAACGGACAACAAGCTGAAATACTTCTGTCATACTAATACCATCACTCTGTTTTTCTGACATGGAATCTCACAGGCTGGTATGTAGCCTAGGCTAGATCCTTCTGCATTGACTTCCCCAGTGCTGGGAGTATAGTCATGTCTAGTATTGTGATGACTAATGTTGTTAAAAACTTTATTTATTTTGTGCACGTGTGTATGTATGTGTATGTGTGTGTGTGTGTGTGTGTGTGTGTGTGTGTGTGTGTGTGTGTGTGTGTGTGTATCAGAGGGAGTGTGAGTGTCCCTGAGGAGGCCTAAGGGTAACTTCAGAAATTATCCTGAATTGCTTCTACCTCCTTTTTACTTTGGCCAGAAATATAGGTCATCACCGTTTCCCCCTGGCATTTTTATATAGAACTTGGGATTTGAACACAGGACCTTCTGCTTGTGAGGCAGAGTCTTAACCCCTGAGCCATCCCTCCAGCCCATGATGACTTAATTTTTAACCAAAGCAATAGATGGTGGCAGCCCTGTGAAATATTTCAGGCTATTTTGAAAATACCCTATACCTTATGATGTAATAATTAAGGAAAAACTATTGAATGCAAATGAAGTTCCTATCCTAGTGTCTCATCTAACAGTAAAATATATACATGTGAAGAAGTTGCCTATTTATACAGCTGTACCCATAAATGTTTAAAAACTAGCTCTTGCCCAGTGTGATGGCACATGCTTGGAATCCCAGCAACAGAGAGTAGTAGAAAGAACACTAGAGTTTAAAACCATCCTCAGCTACACACTAGTGAAAAATGATTCTGGGCTACATGAGACCCTTTCTCAAAAAACAAACAAATGCCACCAGGAAGCTCCTGGAACTAATTGAGAAGTTCAGCAGGGTGACAGGATACAAAATAAATGTGCAAAAATCAGAGGCCTTCCTATATGCCCAGAATGAAAGAAGTGAAAAAACCTTGAGAGAAATAATCCCATTTACTATAGCCCCTAAAAAAAATGAAATACCTTGGTATAAACCTAACTAAGGAGGTAAAAGACCTTTACAATGAAAACTTTAAAACCCTAAAGAAAGAAATAGCAGAAGACACCAGAAGGTGGAAAGACCTCCCTTGTTCCTGGATTGGCAGAATCAACATCGTAAAAATGACCATCCTACCAAAGGCAATATACAGATTCAATGCTATACCAATCAAAATCCCAAAGCAATTCTTCAAAGAAGTTGACCAAACAATCTCAAAGTTCATATGGAGGCACAAAAGACCCAGGATAGCAAAAACAATCCTGAGTAACAAAAACACAGCTGGAGGTATTGCCATACCAAACCGTAGTCTATACTACAAATCCATAGTTATAAAGACAACCTGGTACTGGCTCCAAAATAGACACACAGATCAATGGATAAGGGTTGAAGACCCAGATATAAGCCCACAAAGTTCCAGCCATTTGGTCTTTGACAAAGGGGCCCAAAGAATCCAATGGAAAAAGAATAGCATCTTCAACAAATGGTGCTGGCAAAACTGGATCTCCACATACAGAAGATTAAAGCTGGACCTGTACTTGTCACCATGTACAAGACTTAATTCCAAATGGATCAAGGACCTTGATATCAGGCCAGAGACTATAAAAACCATAGTTGAAAGGATAGGGAACTCCCTCGAGCTGATTGGGCTAGGCCAACAGTTCCTAAACAGACATCCAACGGCACAGTCACTGCTACCAACTCTCAACAGTTCGGATCTTGTGAAATTAAAAAGCTTCTGTTCAGATAGAGATTGTCACACGAGCTCAAAGGCAACCCACAGAATGGGAGAAAATCTTCACTAACCACACATTTGATAGAACTCTGCTGTCCAGAGTGCACAAAGAACTTAGAAAACTAAACACCAAGGAAACCAATGGCCCAATTAAAAAATGGGCCCTGGAACTTAAAAGAAACTTTACCAGGGATGAAATTAAAATGTCCAACAAATATCTGAAAAAATGCTCCACTTCCTTAGCCATCAGGGAAATGCAAATCAAAACTTCCCTGAGATATCATCTCACCCCGGTCAGGATGGCAAAAATCCACAATACAAACAACAACAAATGTTGGAGAGGATGTGGAGAGAGGGGAACTCTCCTACATTGCTGGTGGGAATGCAGGCTCATACAGCCACTCTGGCGAGCCGTCTGGAGATTCTTAAAGAAATTAAAGATTGAAATGCCATATGACCCTGCTATTCCACTTTTGGGAATAACCCCCCATACAGCAAAGGTTCACCTCGATAGCACAAGCACGACTTTACAATAGCAAAGTCATGGAATCAGCCCAAATGTCCAACAGTTGACGAGTGGATAAGGAAACTGTGGTACATCTATACACTGGAGTACTACTCAGCCATCAAAAATGATGAATTATTGGAATTTGCCGGGAAATGGATGTCATTAGAAACAATTATATTAAGTGAAGTATCCCAGACCCAGAAAATTAAGTGCCATATGTACTTCCTAATAGGTGGCTCCTAGTACCAAACCCACCCAGCCCACCTAGAGACAGTAATTGCAAGGATTATGAACAGGAGGGATGGGGTAGGAGGGCCACACCAGAAACAAGGAGAGAAGGGACCATGTTACAGCAGGGAAAATAGGCCTCCACCAAGGACCCAAATAAGTAATGAGACATCTGATTAAGTCCACAGACTTTTGTTCCTGATCATTTACTACTGAGGGGGTGTGATCTCACCAGAAGAGGAGGGCATATAGTCTGGCAGATAAAAAGTAACCATTTTGCAAATGGGTGATAGACCCCTCCCTTACTGTGGTTTCCCACTTTTATTACATCTACCTTTGAATGTGCTTTTATCACAAGACTCTAGTTTAACAGCTTTTTGTCTCTGGCCAGGGGGTAACATACAATGCCCACCAGGATGGAGTGAAGGGCATTGCAGGAGCAGCAAAACTGCAAAAGAAAATCAACAAACCACAATCCAGAACTTCAGAGACTGTATATCAACCACCTAGAACTAGGCCAGCTTAGTCTCTCCCCATCTTGAAGCTCAGGGAAATTTGCGGAAGAGGGGGCGGTAAGAGTGTAAGAGCAAAAGGATGGGAGGAGCAATGATATGTAAGATACTCTATACTAGTTAGGGCTGAAGCAATCATAATTGGATTTTGCATGCCCTGCGCATTGTCCAACACACTGTTGACCTCACAAAGTCTAGCATCTCCTAAAGGCACCAAGATCCTTGGAGGCAAAGGATTGGCAGCCACAGCAGTGTTCCTATACCTAAGGGGAACACGGGAAAGGGTTCAGGGAAATGCCACTGGGTCCTTGTACGTCATCGGAGAGGAGGACCCATAGGAGAGTCAGGCATGCACAAGAAAGGACTCTCTGGGAATTGGGGTGGGAGGCACTGGGGGATGGGGAGGGAGAGGGGTGGGAAGGGGGAGCAGGGGGTACGGGGGGAGGAGGAGGGAGGGAGGGAACTGGTGTACCTAATAAGTTTGTATGAGCTGAAATTAAAAAATTAAAAAAAAAGAAAAAAAAACCAAACAAATGAACACCAAGTATCTAAGAGAAATTTTTTTTCCAGTCCCTATCTAGTGTTGCCCAATTTTCATGCTCAAACTTTTCACACTACCAATAAATGTGCACTACCAATGTGACACCACTGAGTGAAATAGTGGGGAGAGATACAGAATTCCTATTGCCATGCAGACTGTTCCCAGTATATCCATATGCTCCCACCATTAAGAAAATTATTTATGTGTCAGTGTGAATATGTTCACAAGTATATGCATGCATGCATGCATGCATATATGGTAGGTATACATGGAAGTAGAATCAAAAGTCCTAGTAAGAAGTAAGTAACAACTGAACAACAGAGATCTCTATTTTGATATGACTGGCTAACAAGACTAGATGATATTTTACAAACAGAATCACCTTCTGGAAGAATATACAACTTACTTTGGCTTCTGTTTCTCCCCTGTGAAGAGTGTATAGATGATGGACAGCACTTTGGGATGAGGACCAAGGATGAGTCAGAATTTGGAAGACATGAAAGTCATGGCCAAGGGTGTCTGTTGTGACTAAAAGCATTCCTGGAAAATAAAAGGCAAGGGGTAAAATAAAAATGATTATGTATGTGGATAGAACTCATTTTAAAATATTTTATGAATTCAAAAATATGAAAAGAAAAAAATGGCATAAAGAAAGCTCTGAAAATAAAAACTAAAAGTTCAATACATCATTCCTATGATGAACACACTTACACATGCCAAGAATGCAACTCTAAATGTATGGGATGTATGCACTAAAGTATGATGTCCCTGGATGACTACCAGAAAGACATTTCATACTAAGAATTTACAACAATGTTTACATCATGGGAGCTGGCTGAGTAGACTTTTCAGGGGTAAAGGGGCTTGCCTTACAAGTACAACAATCTAAGTTTAATTAAGCTCATGGGAAAATGCTACTGTGCTGGTGCATGGCTATAATCCCAGCAATGGGAAGACAGAGACAGAAGAATCTCTGGAGTTTACTGGCCAGCATATCTAACCTAATTGTTGAACTTCAGGCCAATTAGGAACCCTGTCTTGAGGGAGGTGGAGAATTCTGAAAATGAAAGTCAAGGATGACTTCAGAATTCACACACACACACATAAAACGGTAAGTGTGAAAAGGATGTCTAGGTGGATCTAAAACTCATTCTGTCTTCTCTGTCTTTCTACAATTTGTCACAACTAGAATCTTAAGGTCTAACTTACCTACTGGTCAAATTATTAATATGCTCATGTAATTTACTACTTTAAAATCTATCTCTGCTGAGATGGTCTAGCAAGTCAAGAGACTGAGGTAGGAAGATCACTTAAAAACAAGTCTAGTCTGGACAGTACAAAAAAAAACCCTGCCTTAAAATAAAGAATATTTACATACTGGCACAAGATAACATAGTATTTGTTTTACTGTGTTGAGCCTATCTCAAATAGTCTCTACTCTTTTTTAACTGAATGATATTCCATTGCATATATGTATCATACTAATTAGAGCATGAATAAACCAAGCTAGCATTAAACTCACAATGATCCTTTTGCTTCAACTGCACAAAGGTAGGAGTACGGGCACAGCACCAGCCGTCAAATAACTGACAATTTTTCTATCTAGTCTGACCTTTTATTGGTGCCATTCCTCCACTGTCGTAATTACATTAGTGAAATAAGACTTAAGTCCTCCATGCTATTTTATATAAAAATGTTCATTTCTTATTTGTTTGCTTCTTGAGGAGTGATGTTTATTTCTCATCAATTTTTTTGCCATTTTGTCCTGCTTATTTTTATTCAGTTTTATTCTTTTAGAATTTCATACATGAATAAAATGAATTTTATCCCTTATTACTTACTCCCATCCCACCTCCTTTTCCCATTGCAAAACTTCTTCCCTGCCAGTCTCTCTCCTAATTTCATGTCTTTGTGCATATGTGTCCCACTAAGTTTCATCTGTACTGCCTTTAATGACATGAATCTGTACATGTGCTACATGGAGTACTGACAATATATCAGTGGGTATACCACTGATGAAAGTAGCGCCCCTTCCCCACCGGCATTAACCCTCAACAGTCCCAAGAAGGAGGGAAGTCTCTCGAGATCCCTCTTCCATGATGATATTGACAAGCCAAACTCTATGTGGGTCTTGTAGAAGTAGAAACTGTTACGGTGATTTCACGGATTCAGTATCCCTGTCATTTCCCAAAGATACTGTCTATTCCCACTCCTTTCCACCCTCAGGCTCTTCTTACACTTTTAAGGATCCTTCTTTCAAAATGTTACATGAGCCTAGGGAGTGGGTGTGATTTATATGCCCTGTTTAGAGCCCAGCTCATGCTCTTTATAATACAAATTGTTATTACAGAAAATACGATGTATGTGTCTAGTTCTGTATGTATGCTACTTTGTACTGTGTATAAATTGTCTACAGGAAGGAGAATTCGTTAACTTACTCTGCTTTTTCAAAAGTAAAACTTTTGAAAAATTAGTCAACTTTTAAGGTTTTGCTTGTTGACAAAAAAGGCATGGAAGAGTATAAAGGGAGTTAAGATCACCCCTATGATGGAAGGATGTGGCCTATCTGAGTTTGCCTGTTCCTTGACTAACCACAGCTCTAATTAGTATATTAAAGTATCAGATGCCACTGTCCAGGCTACTTCAAAGACACTTTAGATAATGAAAAGTGCCAATTACTATAGACAATCTCATTATATATGATAATTCATTAATATATATTATGTTCCCTTTCATTAAGCTTTAAGTTGTGGTCATGAGGAGGGCATGGACACACATAACATTCTTTCTTGGTTGCTAGTCGAATGACACATTTCTATGTAGTCTTTTTTTTTTTTTTTTGTCTTCATGGGAAAGATTTTCTTTCCACTCCTACTTTTTGTTTGTTTCAGTAAGTTTGAGTAACAACTCAACTGCAATCTTCTGGTCCCACCTTTTAATAAGTAAGTGGTTTTGCGCACTTGACGAACAACAGGGGGAAGAAAAAGACGAACTTGTATTTATAGACATATATACTGTCACTATCACTAGAACTCAAACAATCAACAACATTCTGAGCATTCAAATAAGTCCGCCAAGATAAGTTTATTACTGTTTTGTGAGTAAAACAGAAGCACAGATCAACAGTCCTAAACGTGCTGCTCCAACTGACATATTAATCTCTATAGCAGTAAAAATGTAAAACCAACTCACCCTTTTTTTAAAAATTTTTATTATTTATTATTTATTCAATTGTGCATGTATGCATATGTGCGCATGTGTGCATGTTTGTGTGCGTGTGTGTGTGTGTGTGTGTGCGTGTGTGTGTGTGTGTGTGGAACCACGGACAAATTCGGGAACCACCAAGGACCGCCTCCACCTCCTCCTTGTTTACTCTGCCCTGGGATTCACAAGCTCCGCCCTACCAGGACCAGAAACGCAGGCCGCCCCCGCTTCCACCCCCCCCGTGTCTATACTTGAGGTCTAGGATCCGAACTCAGGACCTTCCGCCTGCAAGGCAGAGGCTTAACCCCTGAGCCACCTCTCCAGCCCCCCAATTCACCCTTTATGAAGGGAGTCCCTGAACCTTATGTGGTACTTATCTCAAGATTATCTCCCCCTCCCCACCATCCATATATGGCTTCTATCACCAGGAATGGGTTATGGGTTTTGCAAAACTTTTAACTTAACATTTTTTTTAAAAAAATGAAAAAGCGGAGAAGTAAGAAATAATTGGTGTGGGACTACATAATCATGTGCTTTCTTTTAATTCACGATTTCCTCTTTTACACACATTCTGCTAAGGAAACAGTAAGTTCTTAATCTTTTTATCTAGAAAACAAGTTAAAAAGCACATATACATAAAAGGAAAAACTCATACAAAGCAGACTGCGGCTTGAGAACTATTTATGCAGCATCAGAAGACTAAACCAGACGCTGGCCTGGCCATAAACTGAACCCACGCCCCAAATGAGGTGCCAAGCCACAAAAAGCATTTGCGTCATCTGGGAATACAAGGAAAAGAAGGACTTCTAATTATAGGGCCTGGAAGCGGAAGCCTAGAGTGATTAGCTGTTTAGGCGCTGCTGTGTGTTTATCTGGAAGCTTCCTCTCCCTCACTCTCAGCCTCAGCCTCGAGTTTGATAGATGAGTTTTAGTGTGAGAGGGTGGGGCCTGGAGCTGCCAAGGGTACGCGGCGTTCTCTAAAATCTGAGGGAGCTGGAGAGTGAACATGAAGGCTGTTGTGGCCTCATGAGAACATAAGTCTTTTCAAATGGGCGTCAGCTGGTCAGACCAAAAAACAAAATTAAAGAGTAGCAGAACGACACTGGGCATAGCCTATAAAATCTTGGAAACATGAGGAGAACTGTCTTTCTTCCCATATCCTATTTATAACACCTATCTAATTGTGTGGCTCTTTATCATGTGCACGCATGAGAATTGGAAGACAAATTACTATTATTCATACTATCTTCCAAAAAGAGTCATAAGCACTGATAGGCAGGGTCAAACAGAAGTCTTTACAAGAATTCAGACCGTAGTGCTCATAAAAGGAGTTTCCATTTTACTAGTTGTTCTTACAATACTTTCCAGTCAATACTTGCATAGATGCGAACTTAAAAATTATTTACAAATATATAAGCCAAATTTGTAAATACAAAGCAAAGAAATATAACTACTGATGGAAACCTTTAACCAATTCAGATTATACAAATAATATAGTAGCTATTAAAGTCTAACTGAATATGAAATATGCAAAACAATTGTCTCAAAAACTCCAAGTACACAGCATCAATATCCTCTTCTCTCTCTCTTGCTTTTCTTTCTTTGTGTCTATATTTGTTTTACTTCTATTTTGTTTTCTTGCTATACTGAAGACAGAGCCACACCAACCAGGTGAGTAGGTACCATTGAGCTACAGCCCTAGCTCTTAACAGTTGGAGCAGGACATTTGTCATGTTTTTTAAAGATGCTGATACTCAAACACATCAATATATTCTTCTGACTTAGGAGCCCAGAATATAAATCTTTATTAAACAAACTGCATAACATCCTGTAAGAGACAATTAAGTAAACAGCTTAAGTTAAACAAAGGAGATAATTTATTTGATTCCTTCCTAAGCTGTCTACATACATAACCAACGTAAGTTAAAATGCAAAAGGTACTATTACACATTTCATACAGGAACATAATTCTTTTCTGGCTCATATGGTTGATTTCACTTTCATTCCTACTCCTGCACGTTCAGCAGTTAGAAGATGGAGAATGTGAATATTTATTTAATTCACTCACTACTTACCTTGAGGCCTGCAATTATGATGAAAGAAGGTGCCTTTGGCTGCACCCTGTGGGCATTAAATTTAGTACACAACTAGCATGTTGGTATAGATTTATAATTTTAGCACTCAGGATGCCAACACAGGACAATCAAAAGATCAAGTTCAACCTGGGCTATCTAGCAAGAATCTGTCCCAAACCCCAAAACAGTAATATTTATTATCTTTAATGCATTAATGTAATAGATTTAGAAAAGTGGTACATGTTTGTGAATGTTCTCGTTTTGAGAACCTTTCTGTTATATGTCAGGATATATATTTTAATTTCTTAAGTTTCATTAATGTACAACAAAAATGAGTCCATTAATTTTAAGTGATCTTTTTTTATTATATATTCAATTGTGCGTGTGTGTGTGTGTGTGTGTGTGTGTGTGTGTGTGTGTAGAACCACGGGCGAACTCAGGAACCACCACGGACCGCCTCCACCTCCTCCTTGTTTACTCTGCCCCAGGATTCACAGGCTCTGCCCTACCAGGACCAGAAACGCAGGCCGCCCTGGTTTCCGGGCGTCTATACGTGGGGTCTAGGATCCGAACTCAGTACCCTCCACCTGCAAGGCAGAGGCTTAACCCCTGAGCCATCTCTCCAGCCCCTTAAGTGATCACTTTGATGTCTCTAAACAAGTAGATACGCCACTGTACCTACTGCTACACCAAGATAAAGACAACAAAGAATGTTTCTACATGTCAATTGAGTTCCATTCCCTTTCCCTTCATTTGACTCTAACCACTGATCAACTCTCTATCACAAGTTATATTGCCTGCTTTAGAACTTGGAGTAAATGGTACAAGAATTTAAAAGGGGTCACAAAGGATTTTTCCAAGTCTATTTGTTGGAGTAATGGTGCTTATTCATTGTTTGTATTAATTTTACTGAATTGGTTATGCTATAATTTCTATACCCATTCTTTGGTTGTTTCAATTTTCTGAATACTGCAACTCAAGCTGTTATTTAAACAGTTGGTTTTAAACAGAGTAAAAAGGGAAAGAAAAAGCACATAATACTGAACAGACAAGCTGAAAAATCCAAACACTTGAACAGTCCTTCCACACTTACGGAAGGAAAGATAAGTAATATAAAGTCAACGATCCAGAAACAGTAGGCTGTCTTACTGACATACTCAAGGGAAAAAAATCTTTTTATTACCCTATAAAACCATGAAGGATTCAAAATAGGAAGGTAGAGCAAAGAAGACCCAAAGAGAATGAAGAAAAAGGAACAAAGTTCAATAGAGAAATAAGGCCACCACAGAGAAAGATCTATGATGAGTGAAATATCTAATCCAATCCATGGTCAGTTTCTTTTCTAATCACTGGTGTCTGGATCTGGTTTGAAGCACTGGTCATATGTTCCCCACCATGGGCCGGGTGAGGGGGGTAGTGATTAGTTGACAGCCAGATGATGAATTAGAGGTTGACCCACCCATTACTGTGTCCTACTCCTGATCTTCCCTCCTCTTCAAGCTTCTCATATATAAAGGCCTTTCTTTAACAGCTTCTGTATTGTTGGGTAGGAGAAGATCTCAACACCTGATAGGATATAGCCTTGTGCAGTGCAGGAATAGCAAGATGGACAACAAACAACAAGCTGAATTCAGAACACTGGCAATCCTACAATGACCACCTGGAACCAGGCCAGCCAAATCTCTCCCCATCCAGAGGCTCACAAAACTTTGCAGAAGAAGGGGCAATAAGATTGTAAGAGCCTGAAGATGGAGAGTTCCATTGCTGAACAGGTCACTCTACTCAAGATAGGCCAGCCGCAGCCAGAAGCTCATGGCAATGGGACTTGATTTCATCAGACCTGCACAGTAGTGAACGTCAGCATGCTCCCATGGACTGGTGCAGACCTCAGGAGAAAAATTCCAGGCAGTAGAATCCTTAGGGTTAAGGGATCAGACAGAGATAAGGAAATACCCTTATCGGTGGGCCACCCAAGGAAGGGCCTCTCTGTCTGCCACAAGAGTCTGAAGCCCCATTAGAACCGAAGATATAGGGAGAACCCCAGGATCCATAAAACCAAAGGACAGGAGAACAGGAGGGAATAGACTGGGCCCGTGTAGGGATGAGAGGGAGGGTGGGATAGGATTGAAGTGGGAGAGAAGTGAGGAGCAAAGGAGGGAGAAGAACGAAAGTAAGGAACATGTATATAAAAATGTTAATTTAATAAATTTATTAATAAAAAAGAAAGATGAGGCTGGTTCTCAGATGTATAGCTTGACCAAGGAGGTGGTAAGAGTAACATGAGTAATGTGATATACATGAGTAAAGTAACCCACCATACTTTTCACTTCAGTCATGTAACTTGAGCGTTCACTTACTGTTTCAATATTTTCCACCTGCTACACCATTCCTGCACCCACCCCCTACTTCATGGCTACCACCTACTTAATTGTTAATGTTACAGAAAAAATATTTTGCTTTCATTTTCACATGATTTCATATGTGGGGTGCACATGTGTACAGATGGAAGACTATAGATGAAATAGGGGAATCTTCCTCCATCCACCTTATTCTTTGATGCAGGGCTTTCAAATTCAACTCAGAACTCACCAACATAACTAATCCAGTCTTGATAATCACCTTTGTTACTTTCTGTGCTTTTGAGTGCTGGAATTACAGGTGAGTTGACATACCAACCCAGTATTATCTTGCTTCTAAGAATTTGAACTGGAACGCTTTTTCTTAAATGGCCAAGTGTTTGAACCACTTAACCATTTCTCCAGCCCAATACAATTCTTCAGAAACATACATAAACACAAGATTTTGAACATGTTCACAATATTTAACATATGGCAAGAAAAAAAAAGAACAATCTGAATGAAAAGAGCCCCATACTAGGGTAGAGCTGGAAGTCAAGGAGCAGAGCAAAGTGAAAAACAGGTGCTCAAAGCCTTCAGTGCTCCAGCAACCAATAGAATGCACTCATAAAGAAACATGCAAATAAACCCTAGCTTTTCTACATGGATCTATTTGATTACACATGTATTTTTTTCAAAATTCAGTACTATCTTGTTTTAAGAATTTTGTTCTGTTAACTGTGCAAAAGGACAACCCACAGAATGGAAGAAAATCTTTGCTAGCTATGCAACTGACAAAGAATTAATTTCCAGAGTATACAAAGAGCTCAGAAAATTAAGCACCAAGACAGCAAACATTTCAATTAAAAAATGGGTCCTGGAACTAAATAGGCATTTCACGCCAAAAGAAATTGAAATGTCAAACAAATACCTTAAAAGATATTAAACTTCCTTGATTATCAGAGAAATGCGAATCAAAACAACCCTGCAATACCATCTTACCCCAGTCAGAATGGCTAAGATCAAGAACACAATCAACAGAGATTGCTAGCAAGGCTGTGGAGAAAAAGGGATACTTATTCACTGCTGGTGGGAGTGTAAACTGGTACAGCCTCTATAGAGATCTGTGTGGAAGTTCCTCAGAAAACTTAAAATGGAATTGCCTATGACCCAGCTATACCACTCCTTAGAATATTCCCAAAAGACTCTACATCTTATTACAAAGACACTTGTTCATCTATGTTCACTGCAGCTCTATTCATAATAGCAAAAAACGGAATCATCCAACATGCCCATCAATAGAAAAATGGATAATGAAAATGTGGTACATAAGCACAATGGAATATTACTCAGCCATCAGAAAGGATGAGATTATGGAATTTTTGATAAATGGTTATAATTGGAAACTTCAATATTGAGTGACGTATCTCAGACAGAGAAAGTTAAGCACCACATATTCTTTCTTATATGTGGATGATTCAACTGATATCTTGCCAATATATTTGGATTGGAAGCACTGTAAGAGCCAGAAAATTTGAAAAAGACCTATGAGTGGGAAAGTGGGAAGAGATGGTTAGGGTGAAACCTTTTAAAGGGGAGATTTAGGATACCAGGAAATGGATGAGGAAGGAAATAATTGGGAAAAATGCATAGCGGGGAATGAGGAGATGGGAGATAGGAGGGACATGGGAGATAGGAAGGACAGAGGAACTTATAGAAAAACCCTAATATTGTGGGAAGTAACCCCAAAGGAACATCCTATGCTGGTATTATGTAAAAAAAAAAAGTCTTAAAAAAAAAAAGGAACAAGAATGGACAGTCCCTATGCAGAGGAGCATACAGTGAGGAAAACGGAGGAAAAAAGCCTTGCGCTGATCCATTCAGAACCCAGTGACAAAATTATATTAGAAATAACAGGAATGTGGCACTTCCTGATAAAATGTTGATCAGAGAGGTCTTAAAGACCTCTAAACATTATATGCTTTTTCCATTGCTCTTGGTTGCTCTCCAAAAACTATCAATAAGATTCTATTACTGAAGATGCAACATAAATAGATCATAGAACATGGGCAAAATATATAAACTGGAACTGGTCTGAGAACTTTCTCCTTGCTAGATAGCTTACGAAGTACCAAAAAATATTATAGAGGCTTATTATGGTTGAATTTCAATGTCAACTTGACAGTTGCAGATTATGTGGACAGCTGTGGAAGTTTAATGGCTAGAATGGCCCCTGAACAAGTCTGCAGGTACCTGACTGATTGTTGTGGAGAACCCAGCCCAAACTGGGTGGTACTTTCCAGAAGTAGACCGGATAAGAAGCTGCTGGAGGAAAGAAATAATCATAAGCCCCATCATCAGCATGGATCTGTAAGTTGCAATATAAATCACCATCAACCAGTGTAATAGTGACATGAGTACTAAAGAGACAACCAACAGCTTTCTGATTGCATTCAAGACCTGCTTGTCAGAATGGTGCACTATTACTGGAAACTAGAATAAGAACCTTAAGAAAGGGAGAAAAAAGATCAATGGGAAGACAGCCAATAAATCTTAGGTAGGAAGATGGTACACTAAACTGCTCTGTAGGTAGCTGTTATTATACCCATAGAATGGGAGCTTATAGGGGCTGGAGAGGTGGCTCAGGGGTTAAGCCTCTGCCTTGCAGGCGGAAGATCCTGAGTTCGGATCCTAGACCCCACGTATAGATGCCGGGCAGAAGTGGGGGCGGCCTGCGTTTCAGGTCCTGGTAGGGGGAGCCTGTGAATCCTGAGGCAGAGTAAACAAGGAGGAGGTGGAGGCGGTCCATGGTGGTTCCCAAATTCGCCCGTGGTTCTATACACACACACGTACACACGCACAATTGAATTTAAAAAAAAAATGGGAGCTTATAGTTCATATCAGTGTACATATCAGTGGGGTGCCCTGAAGAGAGGTAACATGATATACTATGGAGATCTCAGCCACCACAGGAGTAGACAAGCCAGAGTGACTCCTGGAGTCCATAAAAGCATATAGGCAGAAGGGTGGGAGGGAATGATGAAGGAAAGAGAGGGGATGGCAGGGAGGGGGAAGGGAGAGAAGCTGGGCTGAATACTCAATTATGTTTGTAAAAGTAGAAAAAATTATAATAAAAAAGAATTTTGTTATGTGGATTGCAGATAGCTAAACTATTACTGGTCTAGATATTTACTCTATATTTCTTTTTCTTTGAATGTGTATAGTGAATGCATGTATGTATAGTAAGTCCATGTGTGTACAGGTGTCTTCTTCAATTACTCTTCACCTTAGCATTATTTGAAGATGAGGTCTCTCACTAAACCTGAAGCTCGAGATTCCAGAGACTTGAATAACCATCAATTTCTAGAGATCTTATTATCTCTAAATCCCCAATGCTGAGATTACAGGAACATACCATGACACCTGGCATTTTCTACATGGGTTCTGGGAATGAAACTCAGATCCTCATGCTTGTACATCATGAGTTATATGTTCCACAGCCATCTCCCAGTCCTTTATTCCACATGTCTCCACTGTAGACACATCCCCTCCATTCAGTATTAACTGAGCAGATGCCCTCTATCAAGAGAAACAGATTCTTCACTAACTGTTAAGACTCAGAGATACTGGCTTGCCTGGAACTGACATATTTTTACCTTCTGGGGGATCCATGAGATAAATATTTGAAATATCAGTATATTACTACTTCTTTCCATTAACATAAAACATTATACTATTTTGCTCCTTTAAAAAATACTACATTGGGCTGGAGAGATGGCTTAAGGATTAAGACTCTGCCTTGCAAACAGAAGGATTTGAGTTCAGATCCTGGATCCCACCCAAAAAAGCCAGGCAGAAATGGCATTTCCGCTCTGGAAGGCGAAGCAGAAAGAATTCAGAAGCAATGATTTCCAAAATCACCTTTAGGTCTCCATAGGCATATATAGTATCCTTTGATACACACACATACATACACACACACAAATTAATTAATTAAAAAAATACTACACTGAGTCTTTGAAAGTATAGGGATCCTAGACACTATACCTAGTATACATAATTACTACAAATTTTCCCACAATTACAATGCCATAATACATAAGAGGCAGAAAAAATTATTCAGACTGTTGTCCATAGTAAGAGTGAAACACCACTCTACAAGGTAATGAAACGATACAGCAAATACAAACCTGTAATGGTAACATTGCCTATTAAGCAGAAAGAAAGGCAAAAAAAAAAAAATCATCAAACTGCTTTTGCAGTGTTAAGGCTAAAATGTCTATGACTAGCAGTGATGAATGGAGAGTGCCAGGTAAAAAAAAATGCCAAACTAGAATTATTCTGTGAAAGCCTGGGAGACACCCAGGAGTAGTGTCTTATGAAAGGAGTAGCATTTGGGAGACAGAGACAGGAGAATCACCAGGATGATCTGTGAATGATGAAGGATATTAGAACAAATGAAGGCCATGTGCTTTTTTTGATGCCTTGCTATGATCAGAGGGAACAACGTTTATGAAAGAATCCAACTGAAACCTCTTTAACGATTAACCCCAAACCACCATCACCTCTCAATATCTGGTATTGGAGTGACCAAAAAAATTTCAGTTCTGTTAAAGATGCAGCCAAGCACCCAAGGGTTGCATGTTTAATCTGCTTTACTAGAGACCCAACATTCATTTTCCTCTTATTAATGGATGGAAAAGCAATTTCCCTGTCAAGCAGGGGTCATTATGTAAAATGTAGATGTGTTGCATTTCAGAGCTCCCAGAAGCTCAGCTGGCAGAAGTAACGCCTCCACAAAGCAGATCAATTATTTACTGAATGGAAGACATGAGGTCTGTTTCAAAAGCGTCAGACTTAGTGCAGAGTTGAGGATTTCCTCCTTTTGTTTCTATTCAATTACATAAAAGCACATCTTTTCTGAGGTTCAATGTAATATAATATTCCGCCCTACTGTTTTGTTTCTAACATTTATTTATTGTGGAGACTGGACACATATGAAAGTGAGAGAATAGCCTACAGAACTGGAATCAGTTCTCTTGTTTTAGCAATGGATTCTAGTGATCAAACTCAGATTGTCAAGCTTCATACCAAGCATCTTTACCTGCTGAGTATTCATTTTGTCATTTTAATTACCTTGCAATTGGTACATGCACTGAAAATAACATGCCACCATGGATCACCCATACAAAATAGCTTTTTTCTGCTAGAGTTCTTCAAAATTATAAAAAAAACTGATGGAATTCATTAATATCATTATTTAATATAAACTTATTCAGTATAAAATATGTAAAAATGGGTTAGAAAAATGGTTCAAATGTAAAGTGCTTGGGTGCAAGCTTAATGATCTGAATCCAGATCAATAGACCTCATAATCAAATGACTTAATAGTCTGTAATACTATCATAGTACCAGAAAATGCTATGCAAACTGCTGAAGGAAAATAAAGAAGAGACTCAACCAGCTATGAAAATGTAAGCTACAGTGGCAATCACCCTGGTGAGAGGTAACTGCCAGATCAATAGTGGCATGAATGTTATGGAGATAACCAACAGCTCTCTGATTGGATCTAACACCCACTCTTCAGCAGGGAACATGCTCCTGGTAAAATAAACCAGACCAAAAATGTGCAGAAGGGAAGACCACAGTCCCTAGCAAGGGAATAACCTAGAAAGGTTTAGCTATTAGAACTTGATACTAAACTGTTCTCTAAACTTTTATGGGGCTCCCAGAAGCTTTTCTTTAAAATGGAAGGTGTTTGATACAGAGAATTACAATTAACCTAACCAAAGTGCAGAGAATAAAAAACTGTGAATTGCTTGAACCTATACATGACATCCAAGTCACCTCACAATACAGTGTCAAGGACATCACAAAATAGAAGGCAGCAGAGAGTAAGACCATGGAAAGCAGAGAGGAATATGGCTAGAGGAATGTAACAGGGCCTTTGCAACATGATCTCTTTGCAGTTGTTTCTACTTCCATGAGACTGGCACAAAATTTGAATTACCTACATTATACTGTGAAAAGGAAAGGATCTCAAAAGGCATCACACCTCTCTCAGAAGGTTAAGGGTAGAAGGGAGAAAAGGGAAAAATTCTCTGCATGTTGCCAATAAATTCATGACCAAACAGCTTATAGGGAAACGAGGGGTTCTATTTTCTATTATGACAGTCTGGTTACAGTTCTTAATCCAACTTAGCAGGAAAAGTCCACACCAATACCAGGAATCAAGGAAACTGACAATACCATAACCATACATCCACAGTACTGCTGAGAGATAGACAATCTATATTTGTCAGATCAGCATGTCTGGCCAAATATACAAGATTCCGACTTCTTCAACTAGCTACTTCCCCCATTTTTTTTTTTTTTAATCTATACAGGAGTTAAAAAAAAAAAAAGTAGGTATCCATTTACTATGAGCTGGGGCTCTTCATTAACTAGACAAACCCTGCAGGTTTGCTCAGGGTTTAACTCAAGCCTGATTCTTTACAAATGTGCCCAGAACTTGAACCCTCAACTATCAAGTTGACACCTTTATTTAACTCTCCCCAATGGTGTGGCAAATGGTACATTGTCCTTGCTCTAGCAAGTGCCCAGTCACATGTCATTGAACAATAACCCAGATGTAGTAGCGAAAAGCAGGGGACTGAGATGGAGTAATAAAGAGTGAAAATGACAAAAGTTCCTGTGTAATACACTAAAGGAATGTAAATAAATTTTACATTTAAAAAGAGCAGATGATGAAAAAAGAGGGTTGGAGTAAGAGAAAAAATGACTCAAGAAAATATTAAAGGAGGGCTTGGTGGAACACACCTGAAATCACCAGTACCAAGAGACTAAAGCAAGAGGACCCAGGTTTCAGGAAAGCTTTGGGGAAAAGGGACAGATTTTTTAAAAAGGACTTTATGTGAAAGACTGTTGGACATTCATTGAGGAAAGACACCTCAAAATCAATATACACAAACACACATGCGCATGCATCAACACACCATACAATCACAATAAAAAAATACATGCCATGCACACACATACAATCAAGAAATGTTACAAATTTGATGGAAATGAATGGGCCATAATTTAAACTGTAGAGGGTGAATGATATTGGTATGATGAAGCAGGTTCGTCTGCTGTTTAATACATTTTCGCTGTGGCATAGGATTTCAGTGATGGGGGAAATCAAGCACTTGTGGGGAAATAGCTAAATTGGAATGCTGTAGTTTTTGCTCAATATTGCTGTAAACCAAAAGCTGCTTTAAAAAAGTGTTTTAGCACAAAAGAAGTAGTCTAGAAAATGTTAACATGCTACTTGTGTTGCATAATTGAAAGCAACAGACATACCACCCATATTGAACCTACAAAGGCCTAAGCAAGGCATTTCTAAATAAATCAGAAATACTACTATTAAAATATTTGTTTTGATTCTGAACTCAGAGTCACAGCTAATAAACAAGTGTGGGAACGAGAAACTACAAAACACACTGAACACAGCTGCTGAACAGGAGGTTTCACAAGTCTATTTACTGGCATCCCTTAATTTTAGTTCTGAAAGATCCCGTAGAAGACAGAGCTGCCAACCACCCACCAACCAGTCTACCTTTTCTTCTTAATTTGTCTGTTCCATCACGGACACTGTACAGTATTTTAACATTTCCCAGGAGGGGGTCACAGGTCTGACTTTTTCATGAATCTTGTGCATGCAGAACATTTTTTATGCATCTGTCATCTAAAAATATATTGTTGTTTTATAAAATGACTAAATCAAAATTTACTTATACTATATTCTTGCACATAACTGATACAGATAATGTGATCTGAGAAAGATCAGCTGAACAATAAAAAAATAATTGACTTTTTAAAGTTTTCTTTGTTTCTTTTAAGAACTCACCTAAATTTGTAAAAAGCATTCTAACAAGCATTATTATTGTTATTGTCAACTACACTATATATCCATGAAAATGCCATTTTTAAGTTGCAAGAAATTGTTATAGGAGTTAGTATATGTAAAATTTCCTGATACAAATAAATTTAAAAACATGTATGGTAACATATGTAAGGAAAAACTGGAGAATGCTACAAGAAATAAATTACATCTGAAATTATATGTAATATTTATATGTTTAAATAGAGGCCAGTTTAATAAAGCAAATAAATTTTAAAAACATAAGTACTGATTACATCTAAAAAAAACATAAGTACTGCATTAAGACATTCAAATTATATGTTTTTATACAAAAATGCAAACTTAAAAAAACCTCAGAGCCTAATAAACTTCAATCAATGAAGAAAGCAATTAATTTCTTGTTTAATTTTTATTTTTATAGTAATTGGTAACCACAGATTTTGTACAATCTTTATTCCTTACCACTTAGTTAACTTACAAGGGAAAACATAAATGGAAAATAACAGAAAGCCTTTGCTTTATTTCTTGTAAATATGCTTTTTAAAACTGTAATGGGGAAAAGTCACAATTACTAAAGAATCAATCAGTACACTACAGTTCATCTACAAATGTATTCCTAAATCCAAGAAGACAAAGATGAATTAAAAATTACATTAAAATAATGATAAAGGCTGGGAATGGTGGCCCATGCCTGTAATCTACCACTTGGATTGTGAGTTTTGAGGAATGCTTGGGAACAAAGAGAAACAATCTCAAGAAGAAAAAGAGAAAAGGATTGGCGTGAGCTACCTAACGAAAGGAGCTGCTTTAAAAAAAAAAAAAAACTTTCAAATCTGTGACAATTAAATATGTTCCATACTCTAGCTCCTCATCAAGTAATGACAGCATTCTGCACACTAAAAGTATTCAGAGCTTAGAGAAAGTATTTCAGATGAATTGTGAACAATTGCACAAAATCTCTGGTGACTATTATAAAGCATTGCACAATCTGACTAAGGGCAGTTTCAATTATGAAAGTTCCATTTGCATCAGTCATTTAAATACATACAAAGCAGTTATAACACATGCAGAAATAGTGCCCACTGCAAACCACAGTCCTGCACACCACCAAAAACTTCAGTGGGCAGTGTTTCACAATCAGTTTCAAAACTGCTGTAGTCTTGGACTGGAGAGATGGCTCAAGAGTTAAGCCTTTGCCTCCCAACCAAAAGGACCTGAGTTCAGATTACTGATTCCACGTAAAAACGCCAGGTGGAAATGGCAGCAGCCTGAACTTCTGGCACTTGGAAGACAGAACCTGAGAAACCCCAGAGCCGGAGCCACGCGCAGGGCCCAGGGAAGAGGAGGACCTCCCCCTATGCCCGGGCCCCGCCCCAGCTGCCCTCGGGTTAAATAGCTCCACGCTGACGCCCCCATCCTCCCATTCCCCACCCCACTCAGCTGGTCGGGACACGCGCCCGGTCCAGCCGGGCCTCACCCGCGACCTAGGTAGGTAACCTCTGTTCCTGCCCACCCCCAGAACCCCAGGCCAAAAAATTCAGTTTAGTGAAATTGAAAGATCTTAAGAGTTAAAACGACAATGCCAAAGTCAAAGTGCAAATCCATGAGAAGCAACACTCAAGTAAACAAATTTCCCACTGAAGAAATTAATCCCATAATGTTAGACTCCAACCAGAACAAACCCGCTCAAAAAGGCCAAGAAAAAACCTTACCCAGGATAACGACTTTCAAAATATGATCATTACCATGTTCAATACTATGAAAGAGGAATCCGGGAGGAATTACATAATCGAATCAATCGCTTTGAAGAGGAACACAACAGACATTTGGAGGAGTTGAGAAAAACAGTGCAAGAAACAAATACTGGCATAGAGCAGTTAAAACAGACTCAAGCAGAGTTTAAAACTGAGCTACAAGACAAGTTATCTTCAACCAAGAACTCCACAGAGAGTCTTATCAACAGAACTAACTAAGCAGAAAACAGAATTTCAGACCTTGAAGATAAAGTGGGAGTACTAACCAGCTCAATGGAAGAGGTTGTTAAAGCCAAAAAGATACTTGAGAGAAATATCCAAGAGATATGGGACACCCTGAAGAAGCCTAACATGCGTATTCATGGAATACCAGAGCAAGAATTCAAAATACCACCCCTGAGGAAATTTTTCAAACGATCATCAAGGAAAATTTTCCTCATCGAAAAAAAGAGAGGTCCATCCATATACAAGAGTCATTCCGCACCCCAAACAGATACGACTAAAAGAGAAGCACGCCACGGCAAATAATAGTTAAAACACTCCACATTCAAGATAAAGAACTGGTGCTGAGAGCTTCAAGGGAGAAAAACAAGTCACTTTTAAAGGTAAACCCATTAAAATAACAAATGACTTCTCAGTCGAAACAGTAAAAGCAAGAAGAGCTTGGAGAGACATACTTCAAATATTGAATGAGCAAAAATGTCAACCCAGGCTGATTTACCCTGCAAAACTATCAGTCATGATCGAGGGAGAAAGAAAAATTTTCCAGCACAAAGGCAACTTTAAGGGATACATGGCCACCAAACCAGGCCTTCAAAAACTGCTAGAAATGATACTCAAGCGTGAAGAAAAAAACAGGCATATCCAGGAGAACAGAAGGCAAATATAACACCATTAAAAGCGAAGCAATATACTTATAAAAACTACTAAACATAATAAATGTCTGGAATTAAAAATAGTTTCTCCATTATAACAATAAATGTTAACGGAATTAATTCACCAATCAAGAGACACAGATTACAAACTTAGATTGAAAATCACAATCTATCAATCTGCTGCCTGCAGGAAACCCATCTCACCACAAAAGATAGGCACGCTCTAAAAATAAAAGGCTCGTCAACAATTCTACAAGCAAATGGAAGCAGAAAACAGGCAGGGGTAGCCATTATGCTATCAGACAAAGTGGACTTCAAACCAAAGAAAATTATAAGAGACACGGATGGATACTACATTTTAGTCACAGGTACAATTCATCAGGAAGACTTCACAATACTGAACATATATGCACCCAATACGGGCCCCTCCACATTCATTAAGAAAGCCCTACAGCGTCTAAAGCAAGAAATCAACCCCCAAACGATAATTCTTGGGGACTTCAACACCGCCCTCTCAACATGGGATAGATCAACAGGTCAAAAGCTTAACAGAGACACTTTGGAACTTAATCAAACCCTGAAAGAAATGGACCTTACAGATCTCTATCGAACTTTTCACCCACGCAACAAAGAATACACATTTTTCTCAGCAGCACACGGAACTTTCTCCAAAATAGATCACATATTGGGCCACAAAACAAATCTACACATATACAAGAAAGTTGAAATTCTAACCTGTGCCCTATCAGACCACCACGGCCTAAAGCTGGACATCCACAATACATCAAACAAGAGAAAATACACTAACTCCTGGAAACTTAACAATATGATGCTGAATGAGAACTGGATTCAGGAAGAAATTAAAAAGGAAATTCAAGATTTCCTGAAAGTGAATGATAACAAAAATACAACTTACCAAAATCTCTGGGACACAATGAAAGCTGTTCTAAGAGGTAAGTTCATAGCTCTTAATGCCCACAGTCAAAAAATGGAAACATCAGAAATAAACAACTTAACAATGCAGCTTAAAGCTTTAGAGAAACTAGAGCAATCTGATCCCAAAAGTAGCAGAAGAGAGATTAGCAAAATAAGGGGAGAAATATCTGAAATCGAGATTAAGAATACGATAGAAAAAAATCAACCAGTCAAAAAGCTGGTTCTTTGAAAAAATCAATAAGATTGATACAGCCCTAGCTAAATTAACCAAAAGCAAGAGAGAGAAAACCCAAATTAACAAAATCAGAAATGAACATGGAGTTATCACTACTGATACACAAGAAATCCAGAGAATTATAACATCATATTTCAAAAACTTCTACTCTGTGAACTTGGATAACACAAAAGAAATGGATGAATTTCTAAGTAAACACAACTTACCTAAATTGAATCAGGAAGTTGTGAATTATTTAAATAGTCCTATAACATATAAAAAAATTGAAGAAGTAATCTCAAATCTTCCCACCAAAAAATGTCCTGGACCAGATGGATTCAGCACAGAGTTCTACCAGACATTTAAGGAGTTAATAATACCAATACTCCTTAAACTGTTCCATCAAATAGCAAAGGAAAGAACACTACCAAATTCCTTCTATGAAGCTAATATCGTTTTAATCCCAAAACCTAAAAAAGATTCACTTAAAAAAGAAAACTATAGGCCGATCTCTCTGATGAACATAGACGCAAAGATTCTCAACAAAGTCTTAGCAAATCGGATTCAAAAACACATTAAAAAGATCATTCACAGGGACCAAGTAGGCTTCATCCCCGGCACACAAGGTTGGTTCAACATACGCAAATCAATAAATGTAATTCATCATGTAAACCAGTCCAAAGTCCAAGACCACATGATACTCTCCATAGATGCAGAAAAAGCTTTTGACAAGATCCAACAGCCTTTTATGATCAAAACGCTAGAGACAGTAGGAATGGAAGGAACCTTTACCAACATAATAAAAGCTGTATACAACAAGCCCACAGCAAGGATTATGCTCAATGGGGAACAATTGGAAGCATTCCCACTTCGATCAGGAACTAGACAAGGCTGTCCACTCTCACCACTTCTATTCAATATTCTACTTGAAGTCTTAGCTGAAGCCATAAGACAAGAAAGGGACATAAGAGGGATTCAAATCGGCAAGAAAGAAGTCAAACTATCCCTATTTGCAGATGACATGATCTTATACCTGAGTGATCCCAAAAACTCCACCAGGAAGCTCCTGGAACTAATTGAGAAGTTCCAGCAGGGTGGCAGGATACAAAATAAATGTGCAAAAATCAGAGGCCTTCCTATATGCCCAGAATGAAAGAAGTGAAAAAGTCTTGAGAGAAACAATCCCATTTACTATAGCCCCTAAAAAAATGAAATACCTTGGTATAAACCTAACTAAGGAGGTAAAAGACCTTTACAATGAAAACTTTAAAACCCTAAAGAAAGAAATAGCAGAAGACACCAGAAGGTGGAAAGACCTCCCTTGTTCCTGGATTGGCAGAATCAACATCGTAAAAATGACCATCCTACCAAAGGCAATATACAGATTCAATGCTATACCAATCAAAATCCCAAAGCAATTCTTCAAAGAAGTTGACCAAACAATCTCAAAGTTCATATGGAGGCACAAAAGACCCAGGATAGCAAAAACAATCCTGAGTAACAAAAACACAGCTGGAGGTATTGCCATACCAAACCTAAGTCTGTACTACAAATCCATAGTTATAAAGACAGCCTGGTACTGGCTCCAAAATAGACACACAGATCAATGGATAAGGGTTGAAGACCCAGATATAAGCCCACCAAGTTCCAGCCATTTGGTCTTCGACAAAGGGGCCCAAAGAATCCAATGGAAAAAGAACAGCATCTTCAACAAATGGTGCTGGCAAAACTGGATCTCCACATGCAGAAGATTAAAGCTGGACCCGTACTTGTCACCATGTACAAGACTTAATTCCAAATGGATCAAGGTGGTCAGCCCAAATCAAGGTCGTCTTTCCATCTTGATATCAGGCCAGAGACTATAAAAACCATAGTTGAAAGGATAGGGAACTCCCTCGAGCTGATTGGGCTGGGCCAACATTTCCTAAACAGACATCCAATGGCACAGTCACTGCTACCAACTCTCAACAGTTGGGATCTTGTGAAATTAAAGAGCTTCTGTTCAGATAAAGAGATTGTAACACGAGCTCAAAGGCAACCCACAGAATGGGAGAAAATCTTCACTAACCACACATTTGATAGAACTCTGCTGTCCAGAGTGCACAAAGAACTTAGAAAACTAAACACCAAGGAAACCAATGGCCCAATTAAAAAATGGGCCCTGGAACTTAAAAGAAACTTTACCAGGGATGAAATTAAAATGTCCAACAAATATCTGAAAAAATGCTCCACTTCCTTAGCCATCAGGGAAATGCAAATCAAAACTTCCCTGAGATATCATCTCACCTCAGTCAGGATGGCAAAAATCCACAATACAAACAACAACAAATGTTGGAGAGGATGTGGAGAGAGGGGAACTCTCCTACATTGCTGGTAGGAATGCAGGCTCATACAGCCACTCTGGTAAGCTGTCTGGAGATTCTTAAAGAAATTAAAGATTGAAATGCCATATGACCCTGCTATTCCACTTTTGGGAATAACCCCCCATACAGCAGAGGTTCACCTCGATAGCACAAGCACGACCATGTTCATAGCAGCACTGTTTACAATAGCAAAGTCATAGAATCAGCCCAAATGTCCAACAGTTGACGAGTGGATAAGGAAACTGTGGTACATCTATACACTGGAGTACTACTCAGCCATCAAAAATGATGAATTATTGGAATTTGCCGGGAAATGGATGTCATTAGAAACAATTATATTAAGTGAAGTATCCCAGACCCAGAAAATTAAGCGCCGAATGTACTCCCTAATAGGTGGCTCCTAGTACCAAACCCACCCAGCCCACCTAGAGACAGTAATTGCAAGGATTATGAACAGGAGGGATGAGGTAGGAGGGCCACACCAGAAACAAGGAGAGTACGGACCATGTTATAGCAGAGAAAATAGGCCTCCATCAAGGACCCAAATAAGTAATGAGACATCTGATTAAGTTCACAGACTTTTGTTCCTGATCATTTACTACTGAGGGGGTATGATCTCACCAGAAGAGGAGGCCATATAGTCTGGCGGATAAATAGTAACCATTTTGCAAGTGGGTGATAGACCCCTCCCTCACTGTGGTTTCCCACTTTTATTACATCTACCTTTGAATGTGCTTTTATCACAAGACTCTAGTTTAACAGCTTTTTGTCTCTGGCCAGGGGGTGACATACAATGCCCACCAGGATGGAGTGAAGGGCATTGCAGGAGCAGCAAAACTGCAAAAGAAAATCAACAAACCACAATCCAGAACTTCAGAGTCTCTATATCAACCACCTAGAACTAGGCCAGACTAATCGCTCCCCATCCTGAAGCTCAGGGAAATTTGCGGAAGAGGGGGCGGTAAGAGTGTAAGAGCAAAAGGATGGGAGGAGCAATGATATGTAAGATACTCCATACTAGTTAGGGCTGAAGCAATCATAATTGGACTTTGCATGCCCTGCGCATTGTCCAACACACTGTTGACCTCACAAAGTCTAGCATCTGCTAAAGGCACCAAGATCCTTGGAGGCAAGGGATTGACAGACACAGCAGTGTTCCTATACCTAAGGGGACCATGGGAAAGGGTTTAGGGAAAGGCCACTGGGTCCTTGTAAGTCATCGGAGAGGAGGGCCCAGAGGAAAACCAGACATGCACAAGAAAGGACTCTCTGGGAATTGGGGCGGGAGGCCCTGGGGGATGGGGAGGGAAGGGGGTGGGGAGAGGGAGCAGGGGGTACAGGGGGAGGAGGAGGGAGGGAGGGAACTGGTGTACCTATTAAGTTTGTATGAGCTGAAATAATAATAAAAAATGTATTAATAATAAAAAAAAAGACTTTGTCCAAGCAGAAGGTCCTACGTTTGGATCCCACGTCCCAAGTAAAAATGCAGCCTACACTGCCCTGGTGACCTGTTCTATTAATGCATTAAAGAGTGCATTATAATTTTAAAAAAAAAACTGCTGTATTTCCAACAGCATTTATTAGTACACAAGGAATGGAGTTGTTACTTCTGAAGTAATCATCCTTCAGGTCTAGGCTCAGACCTGATTTCCTTTGGAAGAATTTTCCCAGAACACACCAAACTAATATTTATTTATCTACTATACCAATGTCATTACTCCTTCCATGTTTTAAGATTCTACTTATATAATCATACCACACCACACATGGTGTGGACACAATGGTTTCATGAACCATCAAATCACCAGCAAGGCAATAGGAAGAAGCACTGACCACAGAGTGGCCTTACTTTGTGGTCAGAAAGAAATGGTAAAATATATCAAGCTTCAATAGAAAACACTTAATATGAATATGCCATTTCAAATTTTAAAAGGAGAAAAGGGCTAGAGTGAAATCTATTCATAGGTCACTTGCCCAGCATGTGTGTGATCCTGGGTTTGATCTCCACTGCCGCAAGAAGAAATACAAACAAGAAAACACATACTGAGAATGTCATAGAAATATTTTTCAAGCATATTCAATATTAGGATAATTATATGATAAAAGTGAAATTATAAGTTAATATCCACCATTTATGCTGTTCACAAGCTCACAGGCATATAGTACACACCTTGATGAAAGAATTCCTATTCTTTCAAATTACCATGTGGTAATTCAGTTAATAATCCTGCATGGGTCAGTAGCTTTTTTAGGAAGTATTTAAAATGATACCAATAAAGTCTCTCAGACTGTTATCTGAAATCATTATATACAATCAATATAAGGGAACCATACAGATACAATGAACCATACCAAAATAAAAACACATTAAGGGAAACTATGAACAAAATACAACTAGGAAATTAATCATCAGATTGATTGATTACTTTTATTTTCAAAGCAAAGAATACCATGTCTAACACAGTGCTATGAAATTAGAGACAGGTTCAAAATAATCCATACAATAAGCATGTTATTGAGACACTTAGTCAGGCCCTAGGTATATAAAGATGAGTGACATCAAAAAGAAAAGAAACATTAAGAATTATCATAAAATATACTTATAAACCTAGCTCTCTACAACTGGAAAGATAATTATAAATGATACCATTTTAAACTTAACATGTAAACAAATACAAAGGTGGAAGACCAAAGACATCAAATGGTAAAAATGTATATTTCAAAAAATGAAATATTTTAATAGAAAATTCATTGCTGACAGTGATAGATGACAATATTCTTTACATTGTATGACATATTCTTTGTATAAAGTAGTCTGACAGGAAAATGTAGCTTCTTATGTCAGAAGTACTGACTACACTAAAGAAATTTGATATAACCAATGGAATATAGAAATGACTCAGGTTTGTTTCTCCAAGCAGAGTATACTTGTCTTAATTAATTAATCTTAGTGATCACTAATCATCAAAAATGGCTAAAATATCAGAATAGAGGTTAATCAAAATGCTATATAATATCTTCTTACCATCATTATTTAAAAAGACAAAAGAAGAGGAAAAACAGATCTATTAACTTTAGGCAATAAGATCATTTCAGAAAAATAAGATGAAAAAAATAGCAGGAGCCTCAGATGTATCAACCAAATGAGTATGCTCAAAAGAGACTACAAATTGACTAAAGAGTATTAGCTCCAAAAACAAAGAACCGTTTTATCTTTCATTTAGACACAACATTATTTTAAAAATAAATCGTTTCCCACCAGTGGCAGATTACACAAGACAGGCTATATACTATGAAAACTGGCAACTTATTGAGAAAGAATAAAGCATTTATTCTGCCCACTACATGTGAAAAAACTGTTTCATTACTGCCAGATAAGAACTGCTAGTATTGAATACTAGCAATCAACAACAACAAAACCATTCTGTAACTTAAATTGTAAAGAAACTATTAATTTAAAAGTTTCAGAATGACAGTCAAAATAATACTCATGGGGGGTATTTGTTAAATATTCAGAGGAAAAATCTACACAAAATCTGTAAACACCTGATAGTCATCACCTCATCCATGTGGTCAAATATACCGTCATACGAAGGGTCACAATGTAATATGATATGTCTTGTTGTGATAAAATAGTGGACATGGCAATACTTATGACATTTACAAACAAAATAAAAAATTCTGTGTGGCATAGTGGCACACATTTATAACCTGCTATGCTATGTTAGAGCAAGACCCATCACAAAAACCAACTCCTTGGTCTGTATAGTTTTCAGTCTCTCCAGACCTAACTTTCAGATGGTATAAATCCAAGGACAAAGAAACTCATAAACATTCTCATAATAAAAAGAATCTGACAAATTCAGAATTTTGATTGACAGCTGTCCCAAACGTTGCAAAGAGAAACAGAAAATGAAAAAAAGTTACACAGTATATATTAAAAAGAATTCAGATGCTGGAGAGATGACCCAGGGTTTAAGACTGCCTGGAAAACAAAGGAACCAAGTTCAGATCCTAGATTCCAAGTAAAAATGCCAGGTGGAAACGACAGCAGCCTATGTTCCAGCCCTGGTGGACAGAGCCTGGGAAATCCCAGAGTAAAGCAAAAAGGAGGTAGAAGCAATCCAGGATGATTCCCAAAGTCACCCTTGGGCTTCTACACGAAAACATAAACACACAAGGAATTTAGAACACAAAAGGAATTTAGGGTTGGGGATACAGCAGGATGGTAGGGAGCTAGTTTAGCACACACAAGGCCATGGGTTTGATCCTCAGCACTGGGGGTTAGGAGGGACAGTTAAATACATACAAATTTAAGCAACAGGTCTTAACTAGATCTTGATTTAATGATGACAGAATACACTTTTTGGGAAAATTTAAGAATTATGAATTTATAATACATAAGATAAAGTGCTACTTTTCTTGAGTATACTGTAAAATATTTGAAAGTTTTTTAATCTAAGAAAATGCATGGTAGCATGGTTACTATGTATATAACAAAATGCTACAATATATCTGATAGAATTAAATGTGTAGACCTGTGCATACACGTTAAGTATTAACTTGCATAACATAAGCATCACATGCCTTAGATATAACTACAGAAATATAGAACATCGAAATTAAAAAGTAAATAGTTCATACAATGTCATGTTTGGAAAAACTGAGTCACAAAGAAAACATGACTTTGATACTTGCTACACTTACCTTATACCTATAAATTAGAATAGCTATCAGCTTTCAACCAAGAAGCTGCCTTCTGTAATGGACAGTATTTAAAGAATCACAAATCAACAAAATACAGAGAATAAGTGACTATGGAGTACCTGCCCTAAACAGAATTATCTACATCACTCTTCCCTCAAGAATCAGGAACATCATAGAGAAAAGATGGGAAAAAATATGAGTCAGAAGGTGACAAGAAGTATCTGTCAGAATATGACAGGGTTAGCACTAATGAAATCATACAATTTGTGTTTAGTTCCACAAGCTGAGTCTGTCAGCATTTCATCATGGAAGGGGGAAGACTTCATGAAGCACCACCTATTTCTGATGGACTACTTTCTTCAGTGGTGTGCTCACTCACGTACCATCTATGCTCCAGCAGGTGCACAGGCACATGCTGATGCAGACAATCCTTATGAAACTACATAGGCCACACATACACAAATAAAAGACATGGAAGTAGGGAGACCTGTTGGAAGGAAATTTACAATGATAGAAAGATGATGAATGAGATCAGGTAATAAAGAGGTGAAAATGGCTTAAATTCATTGTATACATATATGACCACATGCTGAACATACTATTAACATTTCTGATATACACATGACAGACAAGTCAAGAGCTGGAATCGAACTGCCTATTTCCAAATCCTGTCAATAACTTATGAGATAAATGGTAAAAAATATATATAAATAAACTCACCACTAGTATTAAAAGCCATACAACACACTGGTTTCTCGTGGGCAGGGAAGTGGGCAACAATACCATCGCTGTCTGAGTCTTCACTCACAAGCACCTTTAGAAAAGGAATGACAATAAATGAAAGTTAACCTCTGTCACCAACTTGAAGAATACGACATGCACCACAGTAACTCAAAGTGTTTCCACTACAACAGAAGATCAATGTGAGAATTTCACTTTAGCAATAGGAGAAAAATATGAAAATAAATGATACAAATGGTTGTATATATTAACAAAAATGGACACATGACATGGCTATAAATGACAGTGACAATTCTTTCTTCAATTATAAATGGGCTAAAAAAGAAAACTCAGTATTATTCAACCCCATGTAAATACAACTAGACACTGGCTTATTAAAAAAAAACAAGAAATACCAATTTCTTAACATATTATAGACTTTCTAGAGGAAAAGTACAAATTTTTTTTAATTTTTCCACTATACAATTTATTAATATTATTTTTTAAAAATTCCATATACATTTCTATATAGTTACATGTCCAAAAATACTAAATAGCTTCATGGTTTACTTAAATATAAATGACAAAAACCATAATTAATGTTATTAATTTAAAAAAACATTCACGTTTATCGTCAGATCATATAAATCTTTCATTTTTTTTTAAAAGAGTTCAGGGAATTTAATAGAATTCCAGCAGTGATTTCTGAAACATGAAATTGAAACATAATTACAAAAAAAGGCTATAAACTGAAAAAGGTTTCTTTCTAGTTGTTTTCTCTTAAAAAAAAAAAAAAAAAAGACAATGTTCAAAAGCTTCGAGCGCGTCAGTCAGCTTCGGAATCGCTGTCCGCCCTGATGGGGACGGAGCCCTGCACGGAGGACAGCAAGACATCTTGGATGGGCTTCTTGGGGTTCTCCTCCAGCTCTGTCTTGATCGCTCCCGACTCAGCAAGCTTCCATTCCAACTCCTCTCTTGTCAGATTCATGCCACCAAACACCAGAGGACCGATGAACTGGGCCTTAATGTCACCTCCCAGGTACAGGAACACTGTGGGCAGATTCCTATCGGAGTAATTGGGTATGCAGGTTGTGGAAATGGCTTTGATAAATTTCACATCGGGAAACTTCCTGGCGAGCTCGCTCAGGTGCCGGTTTATGAGGGCACAGAGGGGGATCCCTTGTTTGTAAAGGTGCAAGACGACCCACAAGCCCTCCCCAGCTTTGGTGACTTCTTGAACATAATCCTTTCCTGAGATCTCCAAGACCTCTCCAAATTTATTCTTCAGCTGAGTTGCTTTCCACTCAGCCAATCTCTGCTGCCTGTACATTTTTTTTTTTATTAAAAATTTAATTATACATTTTAAAATTTGCCTGTACATTTCGATAGCCTGCTCATCCTCCTCGTTGAATTCGTCTTCGTTGTCTTCCAGCTCCTCCAAAGTCATATTTTCATACGTCTTCACCACTGACTGCTGGAGGATTCGCTGCTCCTCCTTCTCCAACGCTTTCCTCTCCAATTCTTCCAGGCTTTCCTTTGGGGGCAAGATGCCCTTTTTGCGTAAGATGTCATTCCACTCAGTGTCTGCGTTGGGGTCTTGCATCTTGCCGCGCGTGGCCCGGGACAGTCAAAAGTACAAATTTTTTCACTATTAACATTGTCATTCATTCCAAGAGTTCAATACAGTAAATGTCTACTTCCATCAGATCTCTACAATATCTAACTTATCAATATTTCACCAAAGAAGAAGGAAGACTTCAAGAGATATGGTGCCACCCTAAGAGATGTTTTGGGATTTGTGCTAAATAGGAAAGGGGGAGTTTCTTTACTTGATGGTTTGTCCACTGATGGATTACTTATGCCCCAATGAGTACCCAAGCACTTGCCAATGCAAAAATCCTGGATAATACCTAATAAATCACACTTATAAGGGGAATATAGGAGTGAGAAGGAGTCTGACTTGAAAGGAGAACTAGTAAGATGGAATGGAAGGGGATTGGGGAGTGAGAAGTAGGAGATGGAATCATATAAATTCATTATATGCATACAAAAATTTCAAAAAATAATTTTAAAATTATTGATTAAAAAAGAAAGAAATGGAAATTTATTTATAAGTCAAACATATATTTTATTAAATAGGCTGATCCAGATATTCTTAAAAATAAATTCTACTGAAAGTTTTCATTCAACTGTTGGACAAATTTGATAAGGAATATTAATAAAATTTCTACAAGTTCACTAATTATGTCATTTTCCTGGTCAATCACAGTACTAAAACCTGAGCTGGAATTCTGAGTTATAATTTTTCTATTCAATTCCCATGGTTATTAAGTGTTTGAGGGATTCTATTGTTATGTATTTGTTTATAATTATTTATCTAATGTAAAACTTTCACATTATAAAAAGTATCTCTTAATCCCTGGATCACTAGCCAGACAGCCTACCCTAATTAAAAAGCCCCCAGAGACAATAAGAGAACCTGTCTCAAAACAACAAGGTGAGAAGTTCCTGAGGCATGACATCCAAGATTGACCTCTGGCTTCCAAATTCATGGATATACAATCCATGTACACATATATACATATACGCACAAATACACAAACATGCATGTGCTTCCTGAAAATACATGCACGCACACGCACACGCACACACACACATGTACCATCTACATTCACTTGAAGTGTTTAATCTGGTATTAATATGGCAATTTTTAAATTTTCTTAGAATCTGAACACCTAATTTGATTCCATTTATAACAATATGATTGAGATAATTGGATTTAATTTCTCATTTTGTCTTGAATTTTTAAGTGTCAAAAAATAGAAAACTTATGGCTCAACTATTTGTTGTCCTCAAGGTCTTCTTTTATATTGGTGAGATGCCTCAGTGGATGAAAGCTCTTATTAGACAAATCTGGTGATGAGTTTAATTCCCACAAACCATGTAAAAAGTCCAAAAAAAGTAATCCCAGAACTTCTCTGATGAAATGAAAGGCAGAGACAAGAGATTCAGGAAGAATTTCATAGGCCAGTTAGTCTGGAGTAAGCTACACAACAGCAACAAGAGAGATCCTCCCTCAACCATGAGGAAGGAGATAAACAAGTTGTCCTCTAACTCCACACATATGACATGGCACACATGCACTCAAGCTTGCACACATATACATCATACACACAAGAACACACTTTTTTAAAGTTTAGCCAGTCATAGTAGTGCATTCCTATAAACCCCTAAAGCTGTCTTCTGACTTCCATGTGTATGTCATGGCATATATGGAGACATATACATGCGTTGCATATGCAATTTTTTTAAACTTTCAGCTAATCATAAATTGCATGCCTATAAATCCCTAAAGTTATTCTCTGACCTCCACATGAAAGTCATTGCACACAATGAGGACACATGTGCACACACATACACAAAACAAAACTTTAAATACTATATCATATTCATCCTATACATTAAAACTCTACGCCTTAAACATATTCTTCTAAAACAACTAGTTTGCACAACTGAGTTATTGCAATAGCAATAGCAAAAAAGATAGAAGCCTTCCAGAATAAAAAGCAATTTTGATCTACTGCACAATTCCAACTATAAGATTTCATGACTTTTCTCTCCATGGAATTCATAAATATATATGATCACATACTTTTAGAAGTACTCTGTGCATTGCTGTATCACCTGGCCTAAAACCTCAAACCACTAAAACTGATTTATTCCAAATAACTTTCCTAAGATACACACCACTTATTTAAGCAAGGCAAAGCCCTAACCTGTATTAACAGCTTGATTATTTTAAATAAGGCAAAGCAAAACACTTTAATTAATACAAGGTGGAGAAGCCTTCATCACAAAACAAAACATTTCAAGAATCACTAAATTACTATAAATAACACCTGGTCTGGCATATGTCATCATACGGCATTTTATTTCAATTACAGATTTTGCCACATTGCTAACTTCAATTACATAAATGTGTAAAAGGCAAATCATACCATTTAGCCAGTCAAGAGATGCTTTTAAATAAAACATGAAAGTAACAAAGATGAAAATGGACACAAAGTCAATCAGATCCATTCATCCTTAATGCAGTTACCACACAGCAATGCCATCACCATAAAATCAAATTAATCAATGTAGCAACAGAAAGATGGTGAGTCGGATTATACAGGGTGCTTGAGTGAACATGAAAATGATAGTCTCTGTATCTTACAGACAATATAACATTAACTTTAGCTCCCGAGATAACCATGAAAAGGGAAAACATGGCAGTTAAGACTATGTAACAGTAGAATAGACAGAACTACTAAGTCTATAAAACTGTCAACAACTACTTTTCTTGAGCAGCCTAAAAACAGTCTTGCTCTTCAAAAAAACAATCAGAGACAAAGATATCTATGATAAAAGTGATTCACACTAATGAAAGAATGAGCATTACATTAAATGAATATTATTAGTTTGGAAAATGTAAATCTTCCAAAATTTACACAATATATATATACCTTTTACTGAAAACCCAATTCTTGCCTATCACAAAATTTAAAAAAAAAAAAACATACCTAAGAGATTATGACTTTCAACAAATGTGAAAAAATAAAATTTGGGGGGCTGGAGGGCTCAGGGATTAAGTCTCTGCCTCAAAAAGCAGAAAGATCTGAATTCAGATCCATGTGAAAACACCAGGGAGAAATAGCAGCACTCTGTACTTCCATCCCTAGAAGGTAGAGACTGGGAAACACTAGAGCAAAGCAAAGAGGAGGTAGCACAATCCAGGGTAACTTCCAAAGTCATCCTTGGGACTCCACAGGCACATACAGTGCCCTCTGATACACACACACACACACACACACACACACACACACACACACACACACACACGAGATTAAACTTTACAAAGTAATATTGGTCTGGTAAGATGGCTCAGTAGATAAAATACTTAGCCCGCAAAAGTGAAGACCAGAGTTTGAATTACCAGATCCCACAGAAAAGTTGGGTAGACAGGCAAGCTGCCTTTAATCTCAGTACTTGAGAGAAAAAAGATAGGAGATCCCCAGGAAGCTAATTAGTGAGCCTAACTAATTAGTGAGCTCTAGGTTTAAATGAGAGGACTTAATAGTAAAAATATAGAGAGAGATAAAAAGAAGACACCCACTGTCAACTTAAGCATCTATATTCATGCAAGCATACATGCACACACACCCCCACACACACAAAAATGAATATACACAGTAATGAACTCATATTTTAAAAAAAGGTCTCTTCATCTATGGATCTTTCTAATAATATCTTATTTTCAAGTGCTATCCATACATTCACCATAAAAAAATAAATATCTGCAACTCCACAAACTACAGTGCATATAGGTCAATATTGTAAAACCAAAAATTCCCTATTTTCCTGATTTTGCAATATTTCTGAGTCTAGCCCATGAATTCCAAGGATCAACTCATGAGCAGCTAAGCTGTAAGTGTGTGTCCAGCACACCCAAATGGGATATCCTCCCTTCACATGACTTCACTCCCCTGCTTTCCTCCTTTTCTTCCTTTTTAAATCAGGATCTTGATGTGTTTGATAAGTATCACTAAATCACATCTACAGCACAAGAATTCTTGTCCTTAAATCACAAAAACAATCACATGAAGAAAAAACTTTAATCACATTTGAAAACACAAAACCTAAAAATCTATCAACAAATGCTAGATCTTCAATACTTATGGCTTGAGACAATGTTAAGAGATTATTATTACCCAATAAATGTGGGTGGCCATATAAATGAATTAGGAATCAAAGAACAAAAGGAAATTTTTAACACTTGAAACATGAAAGGTGTACTTTAAACCAGCATTTAAAAAGGAAACATATGAATGTGAATATCCACATCAGATCTTATATACATGCACAGTTCTTATACTCAATGGAAAAATTTGCTGGCACTTAATTTTAAAAAAATACAATCCTATAATGTATTTGGTTAACTACAAAGCTAAGATAGAAGAGATAGAAAATTATTATTTACATTTTAAATAAAATACAATAACCAAATTTAAGTAACCCAAATTTCAAATAATTTACTCTTTCTAAAGTGCATTTCATCTTATTACAGAAACAGCATACTAGAAGCTGCCAAGTGTAACTTTTCATCAGAATGTTAACCCATATGCTTCAGAGACTCAAACATTCTCTTTTTTATGAATGTAAAACAAATACATATTTTACATTAACAATATATTTCATAATCTATTACTTTTAATCTAGAAACTTATTTTAGATCTGTTAGAATGATAAACACGAGCAACAATAATGAAAAATCATGTTCCCTTCAGAAAGATAGAAGGAAAGTGACATAACTTTTCAGAAAATAAAAGAATTTTCCTGACTAGGCAAGGTAAAACTTCTTGCCAAAAAACATTTTTAGTCTATCACATTCATATATAAAGACAAAATATATACCACTTTTAGAATCAGTCCTAAAATGTTTTCAAACTAAGACTTTTAAAATAACTTGCTATTAAGTTTGTATGAGCAGTAATAATAAAAAATGTATAAAAAATATAAAAAAAATTATCACATAAAGTGAAAAAAAAATAACTTGCCACTTGATGATAGTTTTCTAACATGCTATCACCATGTTTGTTCTCTGATTTAAGCATTTAATTTTTCATGTATTCTTTTTTATATTAAAAAAAGAAATACATTAGCCAGGTGTGGGAGTTCACCACTAACCCCAACAAGGAGGCATATCATGAACTGCAGGCCAGGCTGGGCAGAGAATGAGACTTTTTCTCCAAAAATCAAAAATCAGTGCTACAAACTTCAGATACTTCACTAAATCATGTCATTTGAAGCCATCATTAGTTCGTGTATTTCCCCTACAAAACAAAGTTCCTACTAATTGTTTTCAAGTATAAGCCTCTTCCTTTAGGAAAAAAAAAGTATCTTAGGGTTTAGACTATGCCATGGCATTAAAAAGATACTATGAAGTTAACAATTAGATTATTTTGACATAAATGACCTCATAAAGAGATAAGGGGCTTCTGAGAACTTGAGCTTTACCTTTAAGTTGAATGCTTGAACTGAAAGGCTTACATGCTTCTTCCTTTCCAGGAGCAGAGAATTCTCACCTGGACCACCAAGCAATCCGAGTTTTATCCTCAGAGCCCACCTGGTAGTGAGAACCTACATCCTACAGTTGCCCTCTGACCTTCACAAGTGCACCATGACATACAAGAAATCATGTGCACCTTCTCTTCCTCTTCTTCCTTCTCCTCCTCCTCCTCCTCTTCTTCCTCTTCTTCCTCCTTCTTCTTCCTCTCTCTCTCTCTCTCACGCGCACGCGCAAATATTTTTAAAAATCTAACCTGAAATAATTTTCAAATTTAATCCCAAATTATTAATCTCTTTAGGTCAAAAATCTTTTGGTCTACCTGGACTGAAGTCCAAACTTTGCAGGTAATACAAATTTCACTCACCCTAAGTGCTTACCTGGCCCTCTCCAACTGCTTCAGTGTCAATAACTGTGATGATGCCCGGGACCAAAGGGCTCCGTCTTGAGTTGCTGTGAACAGTAACATCGTCTTCCGTCACTCCTGAGGGCAGTGTTCCTGTTAGCTGTGTCACCACTTTCCCAACCATGCTCAGACCACTTTTCAGTGTCTGTACAATGAAAGGCAAGATATCAGATCTACAACGATGTATGTGGAGGATAAATAAAAATATGCACAGCATTCAATTTCTATTCCAAATCTTATTTTCTTACAATCTTTCATAAAACAGTAAATTGCCACTGATGTCAATCTGACTCGAAATTTAATAAGAAAATAAACATTAGTTCAAGGAAATGCCATCAAGAAAGCACCAAAATCAGTCTGGAGCTTTAATTAAAGCCATAATTAAGTGGAAATAATAAGTAAGAACTCTTTCATGTAAGGGTACAATTAGAAATTTGTAGAAATATTTCTTCTCCATCCCCTTAAAGTATGTACTTTAAAGCACATGACATAGTAAGAAATATTAACTGTGATATTCTCTTTGTTTCTAAATAAATAATTTTACATTCACCTTCTGGCATGATAAATACTGAAACACTAGTGAAGTATTTAGTTAGGGAAAGACTATATTTCCAAAATACATCTATAATGTTGCTACTATAGAATGCTAATACTAAGATTTATAAGATGGGAAATACAGTTTCCATCCATGATGTTAATTACTAGATGATGAAGTAATGCACAAACAGAGCTAGTGAACAGAGTTCTTTTCTGTTTGGTAAGAGAAAACAATTCAAAGAAGTATTTCCAAAATATTATTTGAATTAAATATAGACTAAAAATTACATTTTTATTCCATTTCATTCAAAGCAAACTGTCAAAATAAGAAGTCTACATTTCAGTACATAAATTTCATTTGATTGTTCTGATACATATAAGTAAAAAAATAACAGTTATTTTCTTCTAAAAAGAAGAGAACTAAAATAAAGAGAAGAAAAATAATCATTTTTTAGGAAGATTCCTCTTATTAGAATCAGAGGCAGAAGCTTAGAGTACATGAATATATTAGTGTTTCAGATTTAAAAATATGAATATCTACTTTAATACTTCAAACTAATTTCAACATTTTGACTCTTTTAAAGTAATTGGACAGAGGTTTGGCTGGAGAGATGGTTAAGCAGGTGAAACACTTGCCATGAAAATGTGAGGACCAGAGTTCAGGTTCTCAGATCCTAGCGATACAAACAGTGGGAGCAGAGGCATGAAGATTGCCCCAAGAGTGTGAGTGAGGCCAGGATGGTTTATACAGTGAGTTCCAGGCTATCTACACTAAAGACCTGTCTTAAGAACAACAAAAATTCTTCACGATTTTAATCCTGACAATTACTTAAATAAAATGACTACCAATGCTATCTGCTAAATTCAAGCCAAAAGATATAATTTACCCAAGTCTGAAGCCAAGACGAAAACCCCACAAATCAGTTGTAATGGTTTTGTTTAGTGCTAAAAACTCAAACTGTGGTGATTATAAAACACATTTATTGTTCTTCAATTAGTAGCCAAACATTTGTTTCAATAATTCACAAGAAATGACTTACACAAAGTCTGTCAGTGTTGTCGAGCACCTCTGAAGGACCAAAAGAATCAGGCGCCACAGTGTATTGATGTCAAGAGTGGTACAGGAAGCTTTATTAACCTCTGAGATACTGCAAATGACATACTCACTCCATTAATGCTAATGGAGATATCCCCACTTAGAGGTAGCCATGTCTTTCTCAAAGTGAAATCTTGCTGTTTTCAACTCCAATTGTATATCGTCTGCATTGCCCCAGAGCATATTTGTCCATGCTCTTATACCAATGAATAGGGATACAACTAAAAGAACTAGAGCATATAACAAGTAGAAAGTGATGTAGCAAATCAAGTCACAAGATAACAAGGAAGGTTCACATGAGAAAACAAGGGAATGGAAACAGTGGCTTATTTCATAGTCACAATCGTAATACATAAAGATGTCTTTAGACTTCTTGGGAAAGAATTGTGACTAGTGTCAAAATCATCTTGTAAAATCTGAACTTTGCAGTGACCCAATCCACAATTTGTTAGAGTTATACTAAGTTACAAGACTGTAGAATTTATCATAGCTAATTCCATGAGATGGGGGAAAAAGAGAGGAGTATGAATACTTTCTATATTAATGAAATCTCTGCTTGTAAAATGTATTTCCCACTGGAATCAAAAGTATCTAAGTGCACTTATTTCCATAAGTACTAGATATGGTGCTGTTATTTAACAGTTCTCACATGCCATTTTTAAACATCTAAGACGCCTCACTGTCAAATGTCCTTCCACCTTATCTTGTAGCTAGGGTAATACACTTCCTCATTTCCTCTAATGTACACAAAAATATGGTGAGGATAAGCACAGATTCAGAACAGAGAATCCTACCACAGTTAGATCAAGATGGTAAATAGGAGATGGGGATCTTCACAATCTGAGGGAAGCATATTTAAAAGTTCTTTAAATCCCTAATTAACCTTTGCTAAAGTACTTATATAACAAAACCACTGCCATTAGACAGTTGAACATGTGACTGTAACAAATGTGAGAAAAATCCATTAAGCCTTCCATTCCAATGAGCAGGCTACATGTTCTGCTGTAGACAAATGTGCCAAAGGGCCGCTAGTCATGTCTAACCTTTCTCATGCCCTGTCAGTATCCTCCCTGTCCATTAGCACTAATGGTGTTGTTCTTGCAAAACTGCTCATGGAGTTAGGAAGTTATCAGATAACAAGAGAAATCAGAGGCATTCTTATTAAATTAATTAACCACACTGGGGTGAAAACACATTATAATAAGACAGTTAATATAAGCCAAGATTTTATAACTGTGACTAATAATCTCCATTAAATTATTTTGACATTTTGACTTCTATCACTACAACAGAAAATGAAATTCATACATTCTTTATAAGGAAAAAGTACATCAACTGTTATGAAAAGCAAAGAGAAAAATCTCAAATATACAGATTCATTTTAAGTGCAACTGTGAAATTAGGAAAAGATTTCCTCTAGGGGGCTCCAAGTACATGTGCAAGTAACAGACTTACCTTCATGATTGGATAGCAAGACAAAAATTTCAAATACGAACCTCAGTGTTATTTCCATATAACTAAATGAATAACCTCTATGAAACCATAGAAAATGCTGCCATCAGAAAAGAAAAATTACACCTTCAGAGAAAATGAGGCAACAATGACATTAAGGTGAAATTATCTTCTTCAAGAGTACAGTCTACACCTTTATGTACTTTTCATTATATCTCAAAAAACTCACATTGCTTAAAGATAACAAAAATGGAAAGAGAAAGCAAGAAAAACTATATTCAATTTTCCATCATGATAGTCTAGTTACACAGACCATTCCTATTGATGAGAATTCCTAGGAAAACTGAAGAAATATTTAATAATAATGTAAAGAATGACTAGGGAATCCAAGCATTCCATCTGTGTACACAGGCCTGGAGGGATCTGTTGACTCTACAGAAGGTTGCAAAGACTCAGAGTGAAGACTTATGGAACTAGGAGGTCATGAGTTAGCACTGAAGTCTTGACAGGGAAGGCTACCTGATGAGAATCCCTTCAGTCTCTGGGTGGACACATACAGGAAAGCATAGTAAGAGAATCAACCTCTCCTTATGAGCCTTACAGCAAGCACAGCTATTTCAGGTGAACTGCTTTCAAACATTCCAAACTATTTCAGTCCCCTAAACTGCATTAAGTTGATCCCAGAACTCTACATTATAATCCAAACTCAAAATCAATTGGAAAAAATTTTAAGGTAAATCCTAATAAATAAGGATTCAAACATAACAAATAAGAGCTGCAGAAGCAATAAATACTGACAGAAACAGACCCACAAGACCAAATAATCTCTATTTTATCAATATTTTTGTTTGATTTACCTCAGTTAATCCTTGAAGATCATCATATTTTCTCCTGTTAAATGTGGCAAACCACTCTCATTGTTTTTGAGTGACAGACCACCTTAGGCTATAGAATTAACCTATAAGGAGTGGGATACCTCCCATCTCCTATATATTGCCTATGTTTTTCTAATATTTTTTTCTTTCAATTTGCTAGACCTATCTAGGGTTTATTCTTCACAGTATCTCAATATGTCACTGTAACTCAAGAAAAGGCAAAATTTAACTGCTGTTATTCTACTGTTTGCTTGTATGGCAGTACATGATAGTCTAGCTGGGTATCTGAGAGAAAGGCAGAGAAAGATAGAAGCATTTAGACAGGCAAACATGGTATCACCAAGTTTATACAGTCTAGTCTCAAACGCATAAGCTAAAGTGAGCCTTTCACCTCAGTTTACCAAGAGACTGGAACACCACCATTCCTAGTGGTATAGTTAAATACAAGTGTCAATGTAATGGTTGAGCTCTGAGCACATTTGCAGAAAATTAGTAGTTGAGTTAAGCCTAGAGCCAGTCTGCAGAAAACTGTCTAATTGATAGGAAGTTCCAGCCAAGTGTGGGCAGGATTAGTCCCTTGGCAGTGAATAAGATGGAGAGAACTAGTCAAGAATGGGAACATCCTTTATTTGGCCAAACATGCTGGTTTAGCAAGTAGGGATTGTCCCTCTATCAGCAATCCTATGAATATATGGATATAGTGTGGTCAGTTCCCTTGATCCATGGTGTTGGTATGGCCTCTCCTGCCAAGCTGGACAAGGAACTATAACCAGACTATCCTAAGTTAAGAATAAAACTCTTTATAACTGTGACACTTCCTTTAAAATTATTTATCCTTAAATTTTAAGCAGAATTCTCCGGCTTTCTTGTGTGTATGTGAGTGTGTTGTGCAGTGTGTATTCTAGCACCTGTAGGTGCATGCATAGAGGTTAAAGGATTAATTCCAGTGTCTTACCCAAATACTCTCCACCTTATTTTTCAGATGGGGTCTCTTGTTGAACCTAGAGCTCACCAACTGAACTGGTCTGATAGGTAAGAGAATTCCAAGCATCCATCTACCTCAGTCTCTCCCTCAGCAATGAAGCTAAAGACATATGTCACTGTGCATGGCTTTAAGTGGATACAAGCATGTTATCAACTAAGCCATCTCAGTTGTCTACTTCATGAGACTTTCTAAAAGTAAACTTTTCATATTCTGACTCAGAAAGTACAGAAAGTAATTGTACAACATGATGACTTCTCACACTAGTGGAGATATAATCAATAATGTCATACTAATGGAATAAAAGATAGGTTTTTGAGCTATATTAATTAAAAGCTGAAGGGTTTTTTTTGCAATAGTTACCCTAAAAATTAGAATTACCTTATTGATTAGGAGGACAACTTAACAAAGACAATATTCAATACCTGCCTAGAAAAAATTATCATTTGGGGTATAAATAATTCCAACTTTCCAATCTTTCTATGTAAAACATGGATGGATATGAAATATCCATGAAAACATAATGTATATGAAATGAAGAATCACTCTAATATAACATTATTAGTAGAATACATTAATAATTCCAACACGTGGGAGGAAGAGGCTTGAAAATTAGAGTTTAAGATCATCTTTGGCTACATAGTGAGCTTGAAGCTAGCCTGGGCTAAGTAAGCCTCTGTCTTAAAAGTCAAAACAAAATTACATAGAGTAAAATTCTAAAAAATTATTTGACTTGGGCTGGAGAGATAATTCAAAGGTTATAGCCTCTGCCTTGTAAGCAAAAGGACCTGAGTTTGGATTCCCAGATCCCACATAAAAATGCCAGGTGAAAACGACTGCCTTCAATTTTTGCCCTGAATGGCAGGGTCTGGGAAACCCCAAAGCAAAACAACAAGGAGGCAGAATAATCCAGGAAGATTCCTGATATATCCCTGAGATCTCCAAAGGCACACACACTCAAGTGCTCTTTTACACACACACTATGACTTGAGTCTAAGTAACCAAATGAATAAATATAGATGTTAAAATAGGTTTCAAAGTATTTAATAGCATTTGAGTTGTGTATAAACATAATTTAGCAGGTTGGAATATAATATACGCTTGGATTGAAAGTGTTTCTAAGGGGTCTGTGAGATCTGTTTGCACACATGGAGACCTGAATTCTATCACCCAAAATCCACATGGTGGAAAGAGAACAAAATTCCTAAAGTAGACCTCTGACTTCTACCTGTGGGGCTATGGAAACACATATAAGCCTTCTTCCTTCCCATTCTCTCTCCTCTCCCCTCTTCTCACTTAAAAAATATCTGAAGGTATTTCTAAAAAGTAAACGTGTAGAACCAGTGATACAGTCCAGTAATTGAATGCTACTGATGAACAATAGTCTTGTGGAAAATGATCCAATGAAAGTGTCATAGTAAATAAAATTTCTTATTTTTTGAAGGAGGGGGGGAGTGAAACAGGGTCTCTTCTGTTGTCCAGTGATACAGAACTCACTATATGTCCTATACCAGCCTCAAACTTAGTGATCCACCTACCTCAACTTCCCAGGTGTAATTATAGGTGTGAGTCACACAACATAACTTGAGAAAGTACATGCGCATGTGGGGAGGGAGAGGTGCATGTACACAGACATGGGAGAACATAAGCTGTTCTGCTCTAGCAGTCTCCGTTTTATTCCTTATAGACAGGGTCTTTCACTGAACCTGGAGCCAGGCTGGCAGTCAGTGTCAATGATCCTTCTATCTCTGCCTATCACAAAGCCTGTATTAAAGCTTATTCTGTTGATACTGGGGGTTTGAATTGAGGTCCTCATGCTTACACAGCATGCAGTCTTACCTTCTCCGTCATCTCCTAAACCCCATACTTGTTATTTTTAAATTAACTCCTGCCTCATTCTGTTAATTCTACAACAAAACACCCTTTAAATAAATTCGGGGCATGAAGGCAAAACAGCAAACAATGCTGAAAACCTGGCCTCTAATGAGTTACCACATGTCAATAAATAGAAGTATCCAGAGCCGTGCGTGTTATCAATAAGTCCACATGGACCCTAACATGTAAGAAACAGATCTGCTTGTTAAATGTTACAGATAAATGAACTGACCAACACTGAAGACTCGGCCTAATTACGGTCTTAGTCCTTGTTGAAATAAACATCATTTTTATAACCACAATGCAGAAAAGCAGCATTCTTTGTAAAAATTTCTGAAATGGAGCCAGATAGTTCTATAAGCATAAAGACTTATACACTATTTCCATTTTGAGAGAAAAAATACACACTGCTTCTCTCATCAAACCAAGGGATGGATACATTCTACAGTGCATCATGTAAGTGTCTGTGATCAGTCTTGAAGTACTTTTGCATTTAACATAAAACACTGTGACCTTTGATTCCCTCCCTGTGGTTGACTTTAAACTGTTGTTCTTTTCTGAATAGTTGTGCTTTCTATTACATGCTGTCATTTAGATTCACTCTGTCGTCCCTATTATTAGAATTGTTTTGTTGTATATTTCACAATTCAAAAGGATGGTGATTATAAGAATACCTTATAATCAGCATAAAGCTTACCAGGCATCAACAAAATTAACCCTCACACACACACAAAAACAGTCGCTTACAAACATGAAGGGGTAGTCCCTAGATACGAAAGAATCTTTGAACATGCCAGGGAGTTTTCATGAAGAATTTTTCATGTTGAGAAGACTCAGAGACATTTAAAGATGCACAGGGCTGTCAGTGGAGGTAGAACAAGAAAAATCACATGAAAGAACCTGGAAGTTACTGTTTAAAACTTAGAAAGCTTCTGTAAATATGACAGTGATCAGTCACCAGATTTCAAGCCAGTTAAAACACATTTTACATTGGGTTTTAAATTGGAAGTTTACAATCATGACAATAGAAAAACTATTAACCTTGAAAGATGAAACTCAGAATTCTTAATTCTCATGAGTGTCAAAACACTCTAATTTACTTTTTAACATTCATTTTACATTTGTGAATGAAAACGGAATGGGAAATCTCAACAGAACTCAAGAGAAACTGGATAATTACTCCACATAAATCACCATTCCTAGAGGTACTCACTTTAGCAGCACTAATGACTGTGGCGGTATAGGACTGAATGTTGTCTCCACAGGCTCCACCACGGGACTGATGACATCGAATCAACTGGGAAGAGAGAGAGAGAGAGAGAGAGAGAGAGAGAGAGAGAGAGAGAGAGAGAGAGAGTTCCAGAGTCATTTTCTATTAAACTGTTTAACTCTACAGGCTATTAACAGTGCTTATTTACCATGCATAATAATGATGGTGGGTGGGAATGTTTGCAAGAGTATATTTCAGACAAAACAGCTAAAAGCCCTACTGAGACACTTTACCCCTTTTTATAATCTTCTGGTGCCACTCAGGCAGTTTCATGCTCAACTATGGTTTTAATTACACAATGAACAGGCTCTAAGAATTCATAAACTCTGAAAGGGTAGGATTCAGGGTTTGGCAGCCTTTTCACAAATAAATTTGAAAACATAATCAAAGGACTTACACATAACTTCCTAACATTAAATGTTTGACATGCTAGCAAATTGGATGTTTTCTCTTTCTAATTCCTCTACAAAGATTATAGAAGGAAACATCAAAAAAAGGACAAAACATTTTTAGGCATTTGCATTTTCAATTGTGTCAGCGGAAAATGAACCAAGTATGCATAAATCAACTTTGACACATATACTAGAGTTGTCCACTTCAGACAGTCTACTGCTTTTACCATTTGGAGTCAAAGAACATGTCTTCACTCATGCCTGACAGGAACAATCCCCACTGCCAATGGTCAGTGTGAGCCACTATTTTGATTCTCACATGCTAACCAGTAACTCAGGACTAAATTCTTCATGTGCCTAGACTTGCCACATTCAACAAAAAGCATAAATCATTACCAAGATTTCAAGGTCAATTTTTTAAAAAATGAAATGACAACAGTGGAAAATCAGAATACTACCACATTATAAAATGAATTTTTAAAGCCTACAAAATTCATATACACACATACAAAAAAATCTGCATCTGAAACTGCTCTACATAATCTAAAGTCGGGTTCTATATTGAAGATTAATGTGGAATCCTTTTGTTCTTAAATTTAATGTTTTATTCATCATGAACTGTTTTTTTAACCCCTAAAAGTGATACTGACACAGCAGACTAGAACACCCTGTGAGTCTATTATCTGGGCTCTACTCTCAGATAATTTCTGTGATGCACCACTAAACAAACTCCAAGGTGACTGATCAGTAAATGTGGTTTCTGGTAAAGTAAAATGTGGAACTGGAAAGTGATAATTATAACTAATAAAAAGAATTTCTCATTCATTCAATCACAAATTCATATTCAATGAACCGAGAAAAGTATCCCTCTGCTGCCTCCTGCTGTTCAAACAGAGAAAAGGCAGTTGTTTAGATAGTGAAATCTAGTCCCTGTGGCAAGTAGAAAAAACATGAAAACATAACCTTACCTTTGCAACTTGACTACAACTGAGTCAGGACTTTTATATGCAAACATGGCCCTAAACTTAAACTCATTCATAATAATAGCATATAAAATTAGAGGCACTGTTAGCACTAGAACAAGAAATATCCATTTGCAGTAGACAATATACAATGCAGAGAATCACGACTGACCAAAGTACAGAGAGTAAGTAACTGTGGGTGCTCAGATCTAAACAAGATGTAAAAATCACTTCCTATCCGAAAGCTCAAGGAACCTCATGGAAGAGGGGATAGTGAGAATGTCAGAACCTGAGAGTGGGGAATGGTATCAGACAGTATCCTCTGGTTATGACAGAGATATGGCACCCAAGGGCTAACTACAGTAGTGTCAAATTCCACCAGACCTACAGAGCAATTGACTTATCAACATTTCATCATGGATGAGGGAAAATTTCAAGAAATACTACACTTTCATAAGATACTATTTAAGATTAATGCCATACAGAAAAGGGGGCTTCTTTACTCAGTGGTTTACTCACTGATACATCATTGATGCCTCAGCAAATACTCAAGCACTTGCCAATACACGCATCCCAGATGAAACCCAATGGGTCACACATGCAAACTGACATGAAAATAGAAGGGAAACTAGCTTGAAAGGAGAAAGCTTGAAGGGAAATAGGAGGGAAGAAGGAACTGGGTAGGAAGGAGTGAAAACACATAAATTCATTGTTTTTATGTACGAAAGTATTAAAGAATAAAAAAGTTAAATTAAAGATATTTTTATGGGCTGGAAAGATGGCTCAGGGGTTAAGACTCTGACTCACAAGCAGAAGTTTCTGAGTGTGGATCCTAGGTCCCACATAAAAACACCAGGCAAAAATGGTGGCTCTGGTGGGAGGAGCATGGGAAATCCCAGAGCAAAGCAAGGAGGTAGAAGCAATTCAAGATGATTCCCAAAGTCACCCTTGGTCCTCCACAGGGACATACAGTGAATGCCCTTTCACTCTCTCTCTCTCTCTCTCTCTCTCACACACACACACATACACACACACACACACACACACACACACACACACACACAAGTAAGTAGACAGACAGACAGACAGACAGATAAAATATATTTTTTTAAAAAGAACCAAGAAAGCCAATCATAATATTCCAAAACTTGAGGTAGGTAAGGATGAGATAAATTGGGACATACTCTCATGTCAGCAACTAAGAAAATAGGAGAGATTTTTAGGGAAATTAAATTAGAGCAGCATGTTAGAAGGTCATACTAAAGAACATGAAAATGGCTTCCATGGCTCAAATATGGGAAAATTTGAAAACTAAAACAAGAATTATTGTGGAGGTATAATCTAATTTATGCAACAAATAATTACAATTTAATTTTTATCACAACTATTTTGAATTTATGTGGTATTTTATCCTGTCACATTCCTATTACATACTCTGGATCAGAACGCTACCTGAGTTCAGTCTGGGACTTTTCAAAGCATAGTATCTGAAGACACATGACACATATCTGACTCCTTTAGATGATACTAATTTTGTGAGATAACTCAAATAAAAAATAACTTAAAAAGGAGGAGGAGGAAGAAAGGATAAGAGGAGGAGAAAGGATGACAAGAAGGATGAGAGAAGATAATGTGCATGCTTGTGGTCAGTCCCAGAACTCTAGCAGGTGGAGAAGAGCATCACAGGAGCCTAGGAGTTTGAGACTACCCATAAGGAAGTTCTAGTATTCAAATGAAGCAAAGTAAGAAGAAGGATTATAATATAGTACAAATTTTAAGAGGCTTAAAGAACATCTCAACAAAATCTTACAGCAAATTCTAGAATGTAAGGTTAGTTGACAAAACTAGAATAGGGATAACACATTGAAGTATTTTATCAGCACTAACATGGCTAACAAATGAAGCATTTAAGGATAATTTGTGCAACTTACTCTAGAGGGTTAAAGGACAAAGAAGACAGCTTAATGCTGTTTCTATTATAATAATTTTATAAAATTAATAAGGTAAAAGTGCATTTTAAAAATGGGGTGGAAATAAATGTGCGTGGAGATTGAAGAGATGGATCAATTGGCAAAGTGCTGGTTCATATTCTCCAGAACTCAAACAAAAGAAAGTCAAACATGGCAGCAAGTGTCTGTAATCCCACCACTGGGATTACAGGAGGATCCTTGAAGCTCTCTGAACTGATATGATAGTCTGGTGAGCTCCAGGCTCAAGGAGAGACCATGTCTCAAAAAATTAAGGGGGGGAGCAATAATGATACTCAACATTGAACTCTAACCTGCACAGGCAAGAGCGCGCACAACACACACATGCACAGACATGTGCAGAAAAGAAGATGTAACTTCTTATTTAAGAGTGTATTCAACAAGCATTTTCAGTGACTGAGACTACTCTTATGAAACTTAATTCAACTTTGCAATGCCATGAAATAGGACAAAAGCTTAAAACCTTGGAAAGTCTACTAGATAATTCTACTAGCTCTTATGGAAACCATGTGTATACACTGCTGTTTGAGTACTTTCTGTGCATGATGGCACATACATTTGTAGAGAGGCTGTTAGCCTGCTTGGTTTCTCTATGTGACACGGAACATTATTCACACATGTATCTGCAGATGCATGACACTGCCGTATACCCAGCTCTGCATCTATGAAGGGAGTTCCTTCCCCTTAAAAACAATGTGCAACTTATTAGATCTCTGATTCTGAATGGGCAGTTTCCTACATGTGAGAATGCATCTGTAAGCACCAAGGGACAATTTATACACATTGGTCTTGGATGTCTCTGACACTCAAGGAAAATGCATGGCAGATGTAATATTAGGAGGCATCATTATGTCACTGCACTCAATTGTATGGCTCTGGTCTCCTTTGAAAACAGCTATACTTATGGGACACTCAGAAAAATGAAGAGACAAAACAAGAAAGAGCATAAACTCAAAAGCACACAGTCTGCTAATTTTACCGACAGGCTTCTGGAAAGGGATTAAAAGATTCACCTAGAAAAAAATTTCTTTTCATTTATAATTTCCCGATTTTTTACATTCCTGAGGTGAGTGATTTAACAGTTCTGTGGTTTCCTTAAATACTTTACTTACCGTATCCTGATTGTCAAGAATTCTTTTGCATTATAATATTCTCAAAATACAATAACCATATAACCAACAAAATGAAACAAAAAAGCTAATCTTTGAAATCTATAATACTTTTTAGATTTTACTCTACATTCATATGCAAAGTGCTTACTGGCATAAAAATAATCATACATCTAAAGTAAAATTTAGGTTTTTGACCTGGATTGTACCTAGCTTAAACCTTTAAATATAAAAAGCATAAATACGATACCTTTATATAATACCACATCCTTGGTAAATTGAGTTGATAAATTACTGGAAGATCCAGCAAAACATCAGCATGTGTGATTTAATTGTCAAAACAAATGGCTGAATGCAGTCTTGTGTGGATTTAATTCTTGACCATATAAGGTCGATTAAATTGTCCTATGCCTCATGTTTGCAAACTGATTACAAGACAGAAGTCCAAAAGTTGTATTGTTTGATTTCTAGATTATTCAGAGATCGCTGTTTTTTCATAACTGTGGTAGTTAATTTCAATGCTGTACTTAACATTCATTAGTGAAGTTTTTGATACAGCAGTGAGCCTAGAAAAACTGAGGTTCTACCAACTCTTAAGGACAATTGTCAAAAAATCTTGGGGTTCCTGGATGTGTTGGTATGCATGCCTTCCCGGAATGTGGCAAATGGAGACTGGAAGATCAGAACTTCAAGCCCAAACTGAGCTTATAATGTCTTATCTCAAAAACCAAAAGAAAATATGATTTTTTGAGACATGGTCTTATTGTGTATGGCTAGTCTGCGATGTAGATAGACCAGGTTAGCCTTGATGTTGAAGTGATTCTACAGACATGCACCATCAGGAATCAATATGAATTCTTCCAAGAGTCAGAATACTGATTGCACAATAAAAACTAAATTAGCAATTAAACATTCATTTTTGGTATTTGTCAACAGTGTGTGTGTGTGTGTGTGTGTGTGTGTGTATGTATATAATAGAAATATATATTATATATAATATATATATTATAGAAAATCCTGACACACTTGCTATATAACCAACCCAAACCTCACCCATGCCTTCCTTACCTTGTTTTCTGCATAAGCCAGCCAGCGACTCCCAAGAGCAATAGGATTCATGTTTGGCCCAGGACAAGGATAGCAACCTGAAAGTTCCAAATGACAATGTTCAGAAATATCTTAATAATTTCTGTTAATGTATTGTATCTTGATGCCAGGGGGAAAAATCAAATGCTGACATTTTTTTTAAATCTCACAAAATTCAAATAATGGTAACCATTGTTTTCCAGATGGTTTGCATTTTTTCCCCTTCTCTGTTTACTGTTGTAATGGTATGACCTCTATTCCACTGAAGAAACAAATCTAGAAACTAATGATAACCTTCTGTAGTTAGTAACATTTTATACCACTATTCCTAAACGAGAATGACATTTAGAGGAGACACGTAAAGAGATACATTACACCTGAATACTAACAAGCATCAGAAAAAAAACAGTGCTACCATAATAATGAAAAACATAAACACAAACTTAACAAATAGATGTAAAGAAATACAAAGGATGTGTCCACAGAAAGATGCTAGGAAACTAGATAATACCATGTATTTACATCAAGCACTCAGTTTCCTTCTTCTAGCTTCTGCTGACAGCCAATGACAACAGCAGATGATATCAAGACAAGTTTATTGTTTATTCATCTTCTCTCTTCCTGCAACCTGATAGGAGGGATATGCAAAGCTACAGATTTGTGTCCCTTTTTTCACTGTTGAAACTCATTCCATGCTGCTGAAGTGAGCACTCCCTGCTCAATCCCTATGCCTAGAACATGCAGCAGATAGTCAAAACAATGTCTGAACAAATTAAACGCTGAACTGGAATGATTCAAGCATACTGTAAAGAATTGACAAGAAAACATTATCAAACATCTGAAGTGGGCTCTGCAAATTGCCAGATCTTTCGTTTTGCAGCATTCCAAAGCAGAAATCTTTCTTTAATATACATTACATGATACCTCAATCAGAAAATGTTTTTGAGTAGCATTCTGTGATCATTCACTGCTAAAATGCCATGCTCACAAGCACTAAAGCAGCCTGCAATGTAGTGTCTGACTGCACAGCAGATGTCAGCACAGGTCCTAAGCTGGTCTGCACTTTGAATTTTTGTCTTACATGGAAGATAACAGCCCTACAAAGATGAAGATGATGCTAACAAAAGATCTATATATTACTTGAAACAAAACTCTCATTTTCTTGCTTCCTGTTTGATAAAACTCTCTGTGTGTGGTTTGAAGAGTATACTCAGTTTTAAGAAACTGAGATATGCATGTTGTGGTAGCATACACGAACACAGACACACTAAAAGTTGTATAAACAAAACATACCCCAATGTGTATTCTTTACTGTATAGGTCAGGTAATACATATAACAGATTCAATGTCCATTAAATAAGCAAAGAGTATTCAGATAGAAGTATGAGATTTGAAAAGGGATAATACACTTGCAACAGATCATCTATGAATTTACATTAAAAGTAAAAATACAAAGAGTAGAAGCAGGAAGATCAAATTTACAAACCATACTTGGCTGAATAGTGAGTTCGAGATCAGACTACATTAGAAGTCCTCAAAAAAAAAAAAGAAATAAAAAATTATCTTTCAATAACCTTTCCTAACTCTATTCAACTACTATTCTACATAATTACATTGATTTTTTTTGTATATACCAGCAGACCCTATAGAAAACAGAATTCACAATAGCTCACTTCACTCATCTAGCTATGGTTTCTGAGACTTAGTGAAGCTCAGCAATTACAAGAGCATGGAAGGAAAGAGAATTGTTTTTCTGCTTACTTAAAACAATATTTTATAGTTGGTATCAGCGACCCAGCACTATAGCAGCCTTGGAAGCATGATTCCTTTAAAGATTAACCTTGGCCTCCAACTGAACTTCGAAAACAAGTGAAAAAGAGGTTGGTGACCTGAACTTCTGTAATGTTGGGACTAATTCTAGCAAGGTTCCAATGTCACTGAACAAATTAAGTAGAGAAAACTGGAAATTAAAGGACCTCAGGTTTCCTGATTTAAGTGAAGTTTGGGAGTTGTGCCTCAAATAAAGATGCTCCAAGGCAGTAAGATGTGGAAGTTCATACCTGTAATCTGAGCATTCAAAAGGCTGAGACAGGAAGATTGTGTTGAGTTTGAGAGTAACTTGTGTTATAGGGTGAGATCCTGACTTTAAAAAAAAAAATCTTGCATGAGTAAATAAATTAGGAGGAAGCATGGCATTATTCCAGAAATTTGTCTAACAGGGAAGTAATACTCTCCAAGACATCTGCCTCATTTTCTTGGGCAAAGACAAATAAATTCAGAGCTTTTTTCTTTTTTTCAAACAGACATGCAGTCCACCACTCATTAGCAAGGCAACTCAGACAAATCAAGGTTGAGAGAATATTCAACACATTGTACTGTGCCAATATTTACATGTAAATGATGTTGGACACCAAATTCACATTACAAACAAAAATTATGTCATAACAGATCAAAGATTGAAAAGTACAAAAGAAGGGTTGAGAGATGACTCAAGGATTAAAGCTTTTGTCTCCCAAACAACCTGAGTTTCAATCCCCAGACCCCATATAAAAATGGTGGGTGGATATGGTGGTGGTCTGCAAGTGCAGCTCTGGAAGGAAGAGTCTGGAAAACCCCAGAACCCGCAAAGGCACACACACACACATACACAGGAAAGCATGTAGGAAGAAAGGAGAGGGGGAAGGTAGAAAGGGAGGGAGGGAAGGAAAGTAGAAAAGGAAGGAGGAGGAAGATAAAAGAAGGGAGAGAAGGAAGAAGGGAGGAAGAGGAGGCAGGGAGGAAGAGAGGAAAGGAAGAAGGAAAAGTACAACATGAGGGCCAACCAAATAGCTCAGTGGCCAAAGAAGTTTATTTTTAAAACTGGCTACCTAAATTCTTTTTTTTTTTATTCAATTGTGCGTGTGTGTGTGTCACGGGGTGGGTGTGTGTGTCGCAGGGTGTGTGTGTGTGTGTGTGTGTGTGTGTGTGTGTGTGTGTGTGTGTGTGTGTGTGTGTGTGTGTGTGTAGAACCACGGAGGAATTCGGGAACCACCATGGACCACCTCCAGCTCCTCCTTGTTTACTCGGCCCAGGATTTACAGGCTCCGCCCTACCGGGCCGCCCCACTTCCATCGGGTGTCTATACATGGGATTTAGGATCCGAACTCAGGATCTTCCACCTGCAAGGCAGAGGCTTAACCCCTGAGCCACCTCTCCAACCCCAAGGCCACCTAAATTCAACCCCACAAGTCCACATGGTAAAATGAAAGAATTAACCTTTGAAAGTTGTCTTCTGACATCCACATATATGTGGTGTCAAATATATACATGTCTTTCTCTCTCTTTCTCTCTCGCTCTCTGTCTCTTTCTCCCCTCCCTCCTTTCTTCCCTCCCTCCCTCCTTTCTCTTGCTCAAATAAAAAAAATTTTTTTTCAGTCCTGGGGACTGAACCCAGAGCCTTGCCACTGAGCTAAATCCCCAACCCCTCAAATAAATATTTTTAAAAGTATAAGATGAGGGCTGGAACGATGGCTCAGGAGTTAAGACACTGCCCCTCACAAGTAGAAAGTCCTCAGTTCAGATCCCAGGTCCCACATAAAAAAAAAAAAAATGCCAGGCAAAAATGACAGCTGCCAGCACTTCCCAGCCTGGTGGGAGGGAGGGAGGGAGGGAGGGAGGGAGGGAGGGAGGGAGGGAGGGAGGAAGGAAGGAAGGAAGGAAGGAAGGAAGGAAGGAAGGAAGGAAGGAAGGAAGGAAGGAAGGAAGGAAGGAAGGATAAGATGAAATACTCTTTAAAAAAAACTGTACGTCTTGATGAAATTAGATGTGATTAAACTGGGGCTTTTTTTGTGCACATGCTTGTGTGTGTATCGCCTGAACTACAAAGACACAGCCATGAATGAATGAATGAATAATAAACAAACAAAGGAAGAAACCATAGGGTGGGAAAATGGCTAAGCAGATAAATTGTTTGTTTCACAAGTATGAGAACTGGAGCTCAGATCCTCAGAATACATGCAAAACTTGGACCAGCATGGCAGCAGCCTATAATCTTGGCACTTGGAAGGCAAAATCAGGGAATTCCAAGGGCAAGCTGGATAGCTGGCCAAACTAACTGACAAGTTTTGAGTTCAACTAAGAAACTTTGCCTTAATAACAAAACCAGAGAGATTAAATAAGACGTTGACATCAATTTGTGTCTCCTCACAGCATATGTGCCCCCACACACCTGAGTATACCTGCACAGACACACAGCCACTCAAGTATTTGCATGAAAAAATAAACTAAGTAAATAAATGGCACCCTCAAGAAAGTAAACATTTATTACAGAATTTTTATATCTCATATATCCGATGAATGAATTTATTTTAGATTGCTAAAAATTATGGTGACTCAAAATTAGAAATAGTGCCAATTCAAAAAAATTGTTAAAAAGACCACTGAAATGGTTCAGCAGGTAAAGGGACTTTCTAGCAATCTGATTTTGATCCCAGAATCCACATAAAGGTGGAAAGAGAACTGACTCCAAAAGGTTGTTCTCTGACTTCCACACGTATACACCATGGTACATATTTGCCTGCTTACACATACCTTCTATCATGGTCTCTCTCTCTCTGTGTCTCTCTCTCAAATAAATACGTAAAAATACTTTTAAAAAATAATCAATGTCATTAGTTACCAAGGAAATGCAGGAAATGCACCTATGTACAAAATTTGCAACTAATTTTTCATACCCAAGAGAACTAAAAACATGTGCTAGGTTAGATATAAGCATCATCAATTATCATTCAAAAGTATACATAAATCAAATGTTTGCTAACCAATAGAGTGATAAAATGTTCCATAATGAAAAGAAATAAAGACCTGAATGCTAGGCTTAATGGAGCAAACCTGTTGCCCTAGCTCTTAAGGGGTAGAAAAAGGAGAATCAATATCAAGCCAGCCTGAGAAACATAACAAGTTTGAGTCTAGCCTAGGCTACAGAACATCTACCAGGTTTAAAAACAATTAAAGACACAAAGATCTAAAATAAGCTTCAATCATTTGAGCACTGATTAATCCTATTATCAGTCAAAGACATCAGGCACAAGGAATAACATGATGTATGGCATCTAGAAAATGTTATGATGCTATCTATGCACATTACCCTAGAAGCTAATACTTTATCTGTCTCCTCCCCAGTCTCTCATACTCACCCATCACACAGCTGATTGATGACCCTTTTAAAGAGCTTTGAGACAATTTCTGTATTATTCTTTATGTATACAACAAAGCATGTAATGATTTTCAGAGAATTGCCATTTGATTGTTCAATAGATGGGAATTATATTCAGAGACTAGAGATGTCAACACAGTATAGTTCATAGGATCCCCATTTTCAAAGTTTCCTGCACAATTCCAGAAAATAGCATAAGTGACCCTCTCTAACTTACAAAAAAAAAAGTACAGGAGTAAATTTAACTTTTAAACTAGCTTAGTTTTTAAATGCTACGCAGATTTTTTGTGAATGCTGGTTCCAAGCCAACCTGAGATTCATAGCAAGACACTCTCTCAAAAAGAAAGAAAAACATAATAAAAAAGCCAAGCTTCTCTTACCAAACTGTTTCAACTTTTGCATTTTAAAATTCTTTCAACTCATCTCCATGTGTTCCATGTGTTGTTCATCATTAACATAAAGGAAGACCAAACATACTACAACTAATAACATTAAGACTATACAAAATAACTTTCCTCTGCAAAGTAAAAACAGGCCAATACAAAGAGATTGCTTAGTGGAGGACACTCTCCCTGGAGATTTCATATCTGCCTTTCAACTTAAAAGGACTCTTAAATGACTACTAATGACATCTATCAGTCTTTGTCTTTTGTTTTCCTAATCATACCTGGGTTTTAGATTTCCACATCAGACAGCTGCTCAAGGCCAACTTTTCTGTACATCTGAATACAAAGGTTTCTCGTTTCTCATCATATTGGATGTGTTCTGTTAACAATCTTCTATCAGTTCTCTTTACCTGTTCTTTCACCCTTTGGCACAAATTCCCATGATGTCGGCTCTGATGGACAGAGAGGTCCCTATTTATTTCACAATACTTTCATTGTATTCATACCTAACTAAGGCCTTCAACTAAGAATGTATTATGCAAGTACTTTCTATTCTATCTCAAAAATTAAATGTTTACATAATGAAAACAACATCCTCATTAACTGAAGATCTTGTGATTCCACATAGGACATGATCTTACTTCTTTCAGAACTAAGTACCAAGATGGAGATGTAGCTCATTTGGTACAGTCCTTGCCAAGTATGCACAGAACTGCTGACTAGTTCTTTAGCACTATATAAATCAGGTATAGTAGTAAACATCTACAGTCACAACACAGTGTTGGTAGAGGCAGGAGGATCAGGAGTTCTAGCCAATGTGAGGCAAGCCTGGTTAACATGATTAGATGCTTAAAAATAAAATCCCTGGGTACCAATCAATGGAGACAGGTATGGGGTACCAGCAAATACCAGTTGTCACAAAAGTGATCTCAGTATGCCCTGTCCTGTTGGCTCCTGTGTCCCCATCCTTGTATCAGTCTAACAAGAAAAACTGGCTTACACTAATGGAGACACAGGAAAATGTTTATTATCTTTATCAGTTCCATCACAGGCAAAGGAATTAAGGAAGGGAAGGCATAGGAATGGGTATAAAGAAATTAATCAAAAATAAGCTTCATCCAAATTATAAAATGGCAATCGTTTTAGTTTGATTTATTTTTTTAATATTTTGTTTATTCATTTATTCAAGAGAGAAGGTACTCAATGCACTACCATGGTACATGGGGTGGAAGTCAAAGGACAAACTTTAGAAGCCAATTCTCTCATTCTACCATGTGGATTTCTGGGAATCAAGCTCAGATCGCCATGTTTATGACTTGGCACCTGACCCACTGAGCTGTCTTACTGGACCATTATTATCATTTTTATTATTTTAACATTTTTATCACAAAGCATTTGGTTGGAAATAAGTTTTTCATTCGTTTGTTTGTTTTTTGTATGGAATTGTATATTTTGTTTCATTTTGATTTTCACTCTGCAGCTAAGGCTAGCACTGAACTAACTAGGTAGTCCAGGCAGATCTCAAACTGATGGCAATCTGCTTGCCTCAGTTTCCCAAGTATAAGAATGATAAGCATGAATCATATACCTGGAAGATTTGAAATCATAATATAAATTGGTTCAAGAAAAGCTGTAATTCAAGGAAAATCAAGTGCCTTGATTCCTGTTGAGTATCAATCTCCCCAACTTAAAACCACACGCATAAATGTCATTTCTAGTGATTTTAAGTTAAGCAAAACAGTTGATAACAAAGAATGAAACACTTTCTACAGAAGGTATACAATAAGAAAAATACTCTTCTAGAGAAGGAGATTTACTGATGAGACCATAATGAAATGTTACAAAAATGACTATTCATTACAGGAAGCAAGAAATCACAAACTGAAATTTTCGTCATCACTAGGGCTTGAACCGAGGAACTCATATATGCTAGCAAGCATTCTACACCTATCACCAGGACCCCTTTTACTTATTTTGAAAGACTGTTTCTATAATTAATTCAAGCTGGCTTTTAACTTGGGGGAGAGGGGGAGGGGAAGGAGGGGAGGAGTACGGGAAGAGGAGGAAGGGATGGGGAGGGGGAGGGAGAGGGGGAGGGAGAGGGGGAGGGGGGAGGGGGTGGGGGAGGGGAGGGGGAGGGGAAGGGGAGGGGAGAGGTGGGGGAGGGGAGGGGAAGGGGAGGGAGAGGTGGGGAGGGGGAGGGGAGGGGGAGGGGGCAGGGGACAAGGAAGGGGACGGGGAGGGGAGAGGGGAGGGGGAGGGGGGGGCGGGTATAGGTGTAGAGGGGGTGGTGGCAGGGGACGGGAGGGGGAAGAGGGGGAGGGGGAGGGGGAGGGGATGGGGAGAGGGAGGGGGAGGCTGAGACAGGAGATAGTGAATTCAATACCAGCCTGAGCTACAAAGTGAGACTCTGCTGAAGAAGCAGGGGAGATGAGACTCTGCTGAGAAGCAGGGGAGAAAGGGGAGGACAAAGCAGCAGAAGAAAGTGACTCACAGGGTAAAATGCTTGCTGCACTAGCAATAAAGACCTGAGTTTAGATCCACAGCATTCATGTAAAAGTCTGAAAGTGATATGAAGCCACAACCCCAAATCTTTTTCCAGACAGATCCCAGGGACTCGCTAACCAGCCTTTCTAGCCCAATCAATGATTCAGTGAGACACTCTACGTAAAATACATAAATAAATGAAATTAAAAAGAGATGGAGGAAGATACTAAAGTCAATCTGTGACCTCCTCATGCACAAATATAGATGAATACTCTTGTTTTCATACACGTGTAAACACACACACTATCAAAGAAAACACAAGAAATATGTATAAACATATGAAGTCACAACAAAGACAGAGAATACTCCTCCATCTTTAGAACTAGACTTCACACTCATACCTCTGACAATGAATCACAAAACATATTGCTAAAGTGCAACAACAAAATCTTAAGGAAAATCTGGTGTCTAAAACTGGCTGAAACATTCCCACTGTGCACTACTCCACTCACCACACCACACCCATTTGACTAGAAGGAAGGAATAGAACCTACATGCTTCTATTTCCCCCAACTGTTCTCATTAAAAATAAAACAAACATGAGTTCATATATTAATGCCTAGCAGTTGTATAACACAGAAAAAAGCAAGAGGGGATGAGCTTGTCTTCTGATTCTTCATGGTCAATAAAATGTGAAACATGCATTATACTGAATTCTTGTTTTTATTTTTTTATTTTATTATTTATTCAATTGTGAGTGTGTGTGCGTGTATGTATGTATGTGTGTGTTTGTGTGTGTAGAACCACGGACGAATTCGGGAACCACCATGGACGCTTCCACCTCCTCGTTTACTCTGCCCTGGGATTCACAGGCTCCGCCCTACCAGGACCAGAAACGCAGGCTGCCCCTGCTTCCGCCTGGCGTCTATACGTGGGGTCTAGGATCCGAACTCAGGGCCTTCCGCCTGAAAGGCAGAAGCTTAACCCCTGAGCCACCTCTCCAGCCCCTATACTGAATTCTTAAACTATACTATATAATTAATGTACAGTGCATGATGTATGTAATTATGCATAGCATTTAATGTAAGTACATCAAAGAAAATATCCTTCTAGAAAAGAAAAACTGTCTACTACCCAAGGCTTGACACACAGTAAATACTCAGTGAACATCTGTGTAAATGAGGTTGTATTTTTAGGGGATACAACAATTATAAATGAACTATTTCTGAAGGATACACATATCAAATTCTTTGGGGAACACTGCTAACATGTCCTTGCTGAGTCCAGGGGTTTGTGGGGATAGAGACAGAGAGGACAAAGAGGAAAAATTGTCTTACTGGTCTACAGGGGGAAAAGAGACATAAAAGAAGTCTGCTCCCAGACTGCTACACTGGCTCTTGCTCAGATTTCCAGCCTGCCATTCTGTCTTGCAAATCTCGAGTCTGTAATACCATTCTTTAAAATAAATCTATTTTACCTCTCACTCTCCCTTCTTCCTTATACACCCACCTCACTCTCACCTCATAAATTTTCATCTATGTAACTTCATACAATATAAAATTTATTATTGATTATCAATGTTTGTTGAAAGAATTTGGAACTAAATTCAATGCTTACTTCTGAACTTTAGATAACAATAGAAGCTGTGGAAAGAGAAAAACAGATGAAGGAAGAGAAAGAGCATGAAATACTTCCCTGAATTTAAGAACCCCTCAAATACGACAAATCATTTTCAATCTGTCTAAATACAACATGTTAAGCAATTTAACAACAGCTTTCAGAGAATAACTAGGGACTTGAAAAAACCACTCAGGAAAGTACATGAGGAAAAAAATGAAGCAACAAACAAATAGGATGGAAATGTATTGGCAAGGAAAAGTTAGATTTCATGAAATCATACTATACACAAGGACATCCACAAAGTGACTGACGATATGACTGACAATATCAAATAAGCACTATATTGCCCATTGTTGACAATGCCAAGGAAACACTCTACACACAAATGCATAAGAGAGGAAACAAAATTATTTGGTACATACTTGTGACAAAAAACTTTTTTGTGAATGTACAGCTGTCAAAGGCAGCAATTTTCTCCTGCAAAACTACGACGAGGATCCTAAAATTAGAGAGGGAGAATAAAAAGAAACATAAATGAATATAAAATACTGTGAACTGAATCATAAAAGAGCTAAACATCTCAATTTAAAAATAGAGCAATTGTTATAATATACAGATTAAGAATATCTGCTTCTTCAAATCTATAAATGAAAACTGAAATTTTTTATATGACATATACAGAACAGTACAAGTAACTGAAGAAAAACTGCTACAAGAGAAGTTTTTCTCTACAGTTTCATTTTCATTTATTCTATATGAAACAAATCAGCATTAAGAATGTATAATATCAATGAACTGTTGGTTACTTACTAAAAGTGGTTTCTAGAGATATTTAAAGTCTGAGCGAAATATGAAATGTACCTATATAATCTATCTCTTTAAAATCATTGCTAAATTTCCCATTGTACACATACTGTCATAGTTAGGCACAGGTGTCAACTTGATGGTTGAGGGTTTGAGCTCTGGGTTCATTTGTAAAGAATTAGTAGTTGAGCTGAACACAGAGCAAACCTGCCAGAGATTGTCTTGTTGATAGGGAAGGCCCAACCCATGATAGATGGAACTAGGTCCTGAACAAGTGAATAAAATACAGACACCTGGTCTTGTGTATACTTGGCCAAACATGCTGATCTGACAAGTAAGGATTGTCCCTCTCTCAGCTGTTATGTGGATATGGTGTGGCCAGTTCTCTCAACCCTTTGGTGATGGTGCCCATTCACCTGCCAAGCTGGACTAAGAACTGTAACTGAACTATGTTAAGACAATAAACCCCTGCTCCCTTAGCCATTTGATGGTGATTTTATCAGCAACATGCAGGTAAACTGTTACACACACTCAATATAACTTAAGACATATGCCATTTGATATAAATAAGTTGATACAAATACATCAAGTTTCAATAATAAGATATATAAATAGTTATTTCAGATATCAAGATTTATAAATAATTGGGGCACTAATTTAGAAAACAAAAAATATTGTATATTAGTAATTATCACTTTTAAATGTATTTTAAAGTCAAATTCCTAAAATGCTGTCTTATAGTTTACTGTTCCTTATAGAATATCAATGTAAATTTCCAACATTAAGAATTATTTCAAAAAAAGTGCTGAGCATATCTCTCAGTCATGGAGGGGATAGGGACTGGCAGTTAGATGCTAGCTGGCTGGCAACTAGGAGGCTAACCTCACTAACTACTGTGTCCTATTCCTATTCTTCCCTCTACTTTTAAGCCTGTTTTTCAAACAGTCTTTTTATCTTTGGTTAGGAGAAGACCTCAGGATGCAGCCCAGTGCAGTGGAAGAACTGCAAAACTGAAAATAACCACCAACCATAATTTAGAATACCAATAATTCTACAATGTTCTCCCAAACTAGACCAGCAAAATCTCTCCTCATCCTCAACCTTGCAGAAGAGCAAGACTATAAAATTCTAAAGATGGGGAGATCCACTGCTGGACAAGATACTCCACTCAAGACTGAGTTGTGGCAGCAAAGAACTCACTGCAATGTGATTTGACCTTACCTGATCTGCACAACGGCAGACGTGTCAACAAGCCCCCATAAACTAGTAAGGATTTTAGGAGAGATGGTTTCAGGCAATAAAATCCTTAAAGGCAAGAGGTTAAACAGATATAGCGGAGTTCCCAAATTAGTGGGTTGCCCAAGAAGGGGCCCCAATGTGTGCCACAGAATCCTGAACTCTCACTAGAGTAGGCAATTCAGAGGGAACTTCAGGGCCTATAGAAAACTGATGGACAGGAGGGTGGGAGGGAGCAGGTGGGAAACACCAAGAAATAGGAGGGAGAGAGGGTGAGGGAAAAAGGGTAAGGGAGAGAGAGAGGAAAAGGGAGAGAGAAAGTGGGATGTGGGGAACAAAAAGGAGAAAGAGAGGAAGTAGAGGAAGGGGGAAGGAAGGTGGCAAGGATACTTACTCATTGAGCTTTTATTACTAGGTTAAAAAATAATTATTTTATAAAAAATAACATAAGTAGTACTAATTAAATAATTTTTATAAATAAATGGCAAATCTAATCAATGATGCTAGCAATGGATATGAGAAATATCAAAAAAAATTGAAATGAAAAAATTTTATTTCAATGAAAATTATTTGTAATTAATCCTTTAGGGATTTTACTTATGAAATGTTAGGAAATTTTCATTTGCTAATGTAGAATAACTCTAATAAGCAATTTCCATTGTGTTACTGTGTCCTTATAACTTCTATTAAGGTAGATCTATTAAAAACATCCCTTTTTAGTAAACTTTTTTCCCTGTGAAATAACTCTACAAAGGAGACAGCATGTACCTTCAGAGACACTCACAGTAAACTACATTTATGTTCTGCTCCTAAATAGTGCCCAAACCATCTCACCCCCATCATTGATTCAACACATTTAACACTTTGCTAAAAAGAAATGGCAATTTCCATAAGTAAATATTATTTACTAAGCCTTGTATTGTTCCACAAAAATCAAATAATAAAACACTCGGAAAAAAAAAAACTGTGGGCTACAAACTGAGCTAAAAACTAATCTGGGGAACTTAGTGAAATCCTCATCTCAAAAGACAAAGTGGTAAGGGAAACTGTACCTCAGTTGGCTTACCATGCATGAAGCCTTGGGATTGGTCCCAAACAACAATAATAGTTTTACTGGGTTCTTGAGAGAATGCACAGGTATATAGTTGTAATGAAGGGATAAAGACATCATGAAGATTAATCCTTTTGAAGTTGTTGAAAATTTTTGTTGTAGATTTACTTACACTTACTAATGTAAGTGGCATGCCCAGTCTCAGTACCTCTTCATGCTGTGGAATTGTCTTTAAGACAAAAAAGACCTCTTTCTCTACTGCTCTCCTAGTCTATTACTGTTTACTTCATTACCTATTAGCATCTAACTCTGCCTAAAACACTTCACTCTTGAGTTTGTTTTTCTCTTCTGAGTTTTTTTTTTCTGACTGAGTTTTTAATACTCTATCATTCTATGAACTTTCATGTGTGTATAAATGTACACACTGATGTGTGCATGTATGGATACCTGAGCAAGTGTAAGAGAGGCTTTTGTACCTTTTTACCACTTCTTTTCCTTTTTGTTGAGACAGGGTTTCCTAATGAAACTGGGAGGTCATCATTTCAGATCAACTGGCCAACAATCCCTGGCATCTTCCTGTCTTTGTGCTCACACAGTTCTGGGAATATAAATATGTACCACCATGCTCAGCTTTTACATGCGTTCTGGAGATCTGAACTCTGGACCTTAAGCTTAGGTAGCAAGTACTTTATCCACTGAGCTATATCCCCAGCCTTCAAACTTTCTTAACTGTATACCTTAATCCGATTAAGAAAGCGAAAGAAAGTCTTGTTTTCATGACAATCACTGAAGTTTATCGCATTTACTTTATTCTAGTCATTTTATGTGAGTAATTAAGGTGATCCTATACTTAAGGATATGGGATTCAATTCTGATGATTTCAGGGAAAAATATCAATCTACAAATATTTGTAAATCACCATAGTTGCTGTGTTTAAATTATTAAATTACTAACATTCTTCAACATAAAAGTACAGACATAAAACCTATCTAATTAGATTAGATTGACAGACAGATGGCAATAGAAAGATAAATGACAGAAAGCAGCAGATAGATAAATAACAGAAGCTAAATACAGCAAGTTCATCCCTGTCCCACAATTTAAAAAGCTTTCAGAGTCATTTTTGTTTCTGCACAAAATCCCTACTGATTTATTCCAACAATAAACTACTGTTTATGATTCTCTGAACACCTGCTTCTTGAAGAGAACTGATATTGTCTTGTATCTTTCTGTATCCAAATTTGTCTTTCTCCAGTAAAATACACAGATGATTAAAAGCAGCCCTTCATTAGTGTATAAAAGAGCTTATGCCATAACTTGACATGGCAAATTTGAGACTAACATGAGAGGAATTTTGGTAGATAGATTGTGGGCCTTTATTATCACAGAACATATATGACTTTTGTCTCTGAGCAACCTGAATCCTGCCTATTGAAGTCCTAACATTTTGCTACGCCGGTATTTTCTATTAATTTTTTAATTAGCTAAAATTAAAGCTTCCTAATTTAAGCTAAGCAAATAATTTAAACATAAAAATAGGCAGACTTTTATTGCTGCTTGGTCAAATTTCTAATACAGTTGTAGATTTATAACATAAGAAAACTGTAATCTAGAAGTCTTTTTTGACATTGCTGAAAATTTTTTATAAACTAAACTATATGCAACTTAGTTTGCAACAGGATGGACAACTTTCTGAAACAAGCACATTATCTACTAGATCTAAACCACTCAGTATCATTCTATACAGTGCTGACAAATCTGATGTTGAGGATCAACAAACCAGTGCCACACTGAATGTTACTTCTACTCTTACAACTCTCGGGTTTTAGCACATTGATTCAAATGGAACCATTAATGTCAAGACTGTACTTTCTTTACTTTGTGTTTCTTAAATATGTCTTTTTGAAGCACTGTGTTAAAAAAAATAATATGAAGGCTGGAGAGATGGCTCAGGAGTTAAGATTCTGCCTCGCAAATAGAAGTCCTGAGTTCGGATTCCAAATCCCACATAAAAAAGCCAGGGGGAAATAACTGCAGCCTGAACTGGAAGGGAGAGGGGAAGAGGAGGGAGAGGGGGTGAAGAAGGGGAGGGAGGAGGCAGAGGGGAGGGGGAGAGGAGGGGAAGGGGAAGTCTTCATATATGTAAACTGGCTGACACAGAAGAATTTCATTTCCTAGGACTGAAACAGAAGAGAATATTTCATTTCTTAGGTCTTACGTGTTTGCTTTTGTGGGCAGAACATTTATGCCTTGCATCTAAGAATCTGATGGAGGGATTTATCACCCTAGAGCTTCAGTTTTCTCTAATGTGAAAACAAAGCATCGTGAAGAGTAGATTTCTAAGATTTCCTTCTCCTCTGATACTTGTAAATAATGTCATTATTACTAGTGGAAGTTTAACCTACATTTGTATATTTCTCAAAAATTTAAAGAAGAAAGATCAATTCTGTTTTAGCTACATTGTGAAGAGTAAAGGAATAAAGTTAAGTTAACGCATTTTTAGATCAAATAATAGAGGTATATGTCTAAATCCCAACTACTGAAGACCACAAGATCAAGGCTAGTATTGGAAATTTAGCAAGATCCTGTATCAAAATAATGTAAAAGGAAGGTGGATATACTAGTTCAATAGCAGAGTGCTTGCCAAACATGTCCTAAACCCCACTACAATCCCTCAACCTCAAACCAAGCTATTAGTCTCAAAACAATACTTAAAGGCTAGAGATGTAGTTCAAGTTGAGTGCTTCCCTAGTATGTACAATGTACTAGATTAGATTCCCAGCATGTGTACACACACACACACACACACACACACACACACACACACACACACACACACATATACATAAATGCTTTTTCTTAGATACTTTCTGTGTGGTCCACTTTTGTTTTAGATGCTGCTTATATCTTATTACAACACTGAGTTCACAATTCCATCATATATTAAGTCTGGAAGTTGGAAAATATTCAATAAGTAATCTTGAACAGGTCATTTTTTCAATTAATAGAAATCATGAAATTGTACAGCTGTTCAGGAAGCATGTACTAGAATACTTACCGCTTGTTACAGTGAAGATCATAAATGGGTGTTTTAAACTGAATAGACTTGACCATTTCCCCAGTACGAAGCGAATACAGATCCACACAGCAATAAGGTGGTGTTGTACTAAACACACAAAAATAAGATTAATTAAATATGAAAAAGTATAGTATACCAAACATTGCCTTCACATATTATGTTAATGACAACAGGGGCTGGAGAGATGGCTCAGGGATTAAGCCTTTGACTCACAAGCAAAAGAACCTGAGTTCAGATTCTAAATCCCAAAGAAAAAGGCTGGGAAGAAATACTCTTCCAGCCCTTGAAGACAGAGCCTGGAAAATCCCATAGCAAAGCAGTAAGGAAGTAGAACAATACAGGATGATTCCCAAAGTCACCCTTGTACATCCACAGGCACACACAAGTTCCCTCTTCTATCCAGACTGACACACACATACATACACCCACAACTAAGCATGCAAAAAACAAATCTTTTGAGTCAAACTCTACCCCACAAAATGAAAAATAATATATGTCAGACAACTTAGGTATGTAAAATTGATACTATGCCTATATATATATATATATATATATATATATAATTTTGTCAACAGCTATAGAAAACAAGTATTTCCTAATTTTCAAAATCTCTTTGTGATTAAGAAACATTTCTTTAATCTGATGAATGATACTAACTTCAAAACAAACAAAACATTGCATATACTTTTAAAATACCCTGAAATGAGGCACTAAGTTTAAAGAGTCACTATCACAACTTCAATTCAACATAAAAATAGGCTCTGTGCAGAACTAATACACAAAATAACTACAGTAAACAAAGCTGCCATTATCTGCTGAAAAACCTGATTATGAGCATAAAATCCAGGAGTTCGATAAAGAAAATTCACACAGATGACCCAGACAATAAAGAAAAACTAGTGTAATTAATGTGGATTTATCAAAGACACTAGATATAAAACTACACATATGTTTTGTAAAGGGAAGAGAATTATTGTATGAAATGAGCCAAAGCAACTGTGTCTTTTAATACATATCAAACTGAAGAATAAACACATTCTGTAATTTCATAATAAATATAACATAAAAGTGAAGAGAAATTCTTCAAACTCTTTATAATAAGTTTAACTGTTTCACAGTGAGTTACAAGGCAAGTGTGCTATAAATTTTTATCTAAACAATGTGTTACCTACTGTACAGCTGACCCAATATCCAAAAAGGAAGCTATTAATACTTTATAGTCCTGATTTCATTATTACAATAGCCAAAGGAATGGAATTTACACAGTTAATTCACTTCAGTGAAAAGGTTGATCATAGCCATTTAAAGAGCCAGTTATTTTAATGATTCATTTTAGAAAAATGAAAAAGGTTTCCTAAGCAATTATGAAGCATAAAACAAAATACAGTGGACTTCATAAAGGCCATCTGTTGAGAATGTTATGAATACAGAAGATATGCATCAGTAAGAAACCACAAAGCATTATTATCTAAGTGAATCTATAATTAATATAGCATTCATCCTAGCAAAAAATAGTTCTGCCTATCTAAATACCAGATAATCATGTATCATAAATTCAGAGCTAAATTCTCTAATTCAGATCAAACTGTGAAGCTTATTAGCCCAGTCCCCATAGAACCTGTTACTCATCTTCTTTAACAACTAGGAGGATGAGTTTTCATTACAACCTATATGAACAAGTTCTAAGTCACAGCATTTATTATAAAAGGCAATGGAAAAGACACCAGACCTTTGCAAAAAAAAAAACCAGTAAGTAATTAGTCCAAAAATTAGACATACTTTTAATTGACTTCAGATGTGGTCTACTCACTTAGAAGGTGTTGCATGGAAGAAATTATACACATATGTAAATGGACATAAAAGCTTTAAAAACTAAAAGATAGCACAACATACCTATCAAAATTAATTAAAAGCAAATTAGATAATGAATGTCAGTAATGATGAAGAAACCTGAATCACACACTCCTTGCTCAAATATAAAACCAGTTTCTTCTGAAGCCACATATGTACTCAAAGTTTAATCTGAATGTAAATGCCACATAAACCAGGAAGGTAAAAAGACATACCAACAAGATAAGAAATACTTAATATTAGTGAGAATAAGATATCCGATCTTATGAACATATCACAATATGTTGACTCATTTACTTGTATTTGTTTATAAATAAAGCAGGTGCTTATGTGGACTATCTTCACAGTTTTGACATTTCTATAATGTACTGTAACTGTTTATATTATAACTAGAAGTACAGGAAATGTCTGAATAATGTACAATGTTTCTCCTGATCCTTTCAGGACTTGATATCTCATTCTTCCTTATCACTGCATAATATTCTACTATCTGAATAATCAATTTTTATTGATCCATTCGCAAATCAAAAGAAATCTTGGGTGCATTCAAGTTTTACCAACTGGTAATAAAGCTGCCTCCCATTAAAATAAAATTCCTGTGGAGGTCTTGTGGAACATAACTCATTGGAGCAAATGGCTGACCTCACAGTATGAAAGTGTTCAATTTTGGAAGAAACAGCCAAATCATAAGTCTTACTGGCTGGACCATTGTAACCTAACTAATTACTGCTTCATCTAATACCAGCAGTGTTTCAGATCCTGTCTATACTTCCATACAGTGGTAACGAATCTTTCTGATTTACAAGTCCATGATAGCATTATAATACTAAGCATCTTTTCATCAACTCATTTGCCATGTGTTTATCTCCTTTGGTAGGAAAAATGTTCATGTCTTTTGGCCTTTTTCAACTGCAATTTACTGAAATCAAGCAAAGTAGTACATGACTCTTGCACACTAGGCAAGCACTCCACTACTGAGTTTCATCCTCAACCCACTTGCTATATTTCTTTTGAAATAGGGCCTCACTAAGTTGCCTAAGCAGGCCTTGAACTCACTCTGTATCTCTGGAAGGCACTGAACTTGCAGTTTTCCTGTCTCAGCATCCCAAATAGCTAGGATTACATCCTGTCCCACCAAAGCCAGAAACAGAGGTGTTGTTTAGTTTTTAATGAAAATATTTTAACACAAGCTTAAGCATGAGAGACTCTTAGAAGAAAGGCATACCCAATAGCATGGTCTTCTCTGAGAATAACTACAAACAGTATTCTTGAAACATGAAATGTTAGTCAATTTTTTTCAAAATCCAGAAAACTATTTTTGGCCATCAACAGATTATTTCTAACTTTTTGCAAGAAGTCCAAAGACACAAATAGGTTAAGACAATACTGAAGAAGAACCAAGTCAGAAACAAACAGCAAAGGATATTCAAGGTTTGGTACAAAGACATAATAGGGCACTGATGAAAGGATAAAGAGAGAGAGAGAGTGAGAGAGAGAGAGAAAGAAAGAGAGAGAGAGAGAGAGAGAGAGAGAACCAGAAACACATTCACACAATTACAGGTGACTGATCTTTGACAAAGAATAAAAGGTAATTTCATGTTGAGAGTAGTTTCAACAACTTGTGCTAAAACAACTGGTTTTCTATAGGACAAAAAGCATAACAAAGTAGTAGGCCTTTTCCTGAGCCACATGACTACTGAGCTGAACAGTGACTACTGCTTAGAAAGACCAACCAGTCTGATGACCACAATGGCCAGTGTGTTACCACCTGTGTATGCAAGTCATTAGTGACTGCTCATGTGATTAGGACATAAGCTTCAGAGAATCTGCAATGCATATGGTTGAAAAGAAAAGGAGGTGAAGCAGGTGCTTATAATTCCAGAACTCAGGAGACAGAGACCAGGGGATTCCTGGCACAAACTGGCAGCTTGTCTAGCTGACTAGGAATAAAATGGAGTGGAAAGTAATCGAAGAAGACATTCAATGTCAACTTTAGGCACACATGCACACATACAGAACCTGTATATACACACGTATCCAAACAAATATATGAACATGTATACACATGTCCCAAATGCATACACTTGAAACTAAAGCTGTTCAATCCCAAATTCCACAGCATCTGAACAAACAGGGAGACTCAAATGCAGTTAAAGGAAATTCAGAGAAGTTGCCAAATGCGAAAACCCAAAACATGCAAAAGTTTATTGTCAGAACCAGAGAGATGGCACAGTGGGTAAAGTCATTTGTCCCACAAGCCAAATAACCTGAGTTTGATCCCTAGAACCCATGCAAAGAAGAAAAGAATCAATTCCACAAAGTTGTCCTTGGGCCTCCATTCACACACCATGGCAAACGCATGCCATACATACATATCATGCACACCAAATAAAAAATAATTCAACTTTCGGCATACATACAGCACTAAAAGTATCCAGAGGAACCATAAGTGAACACATTGCAAATATCAATAAAAGTTTGAACTAATTAGAAATCCTGGATATAGTACAATAGTTGAAATGAAAAACTCACTAAATAGATTCAACAACATATTGGTATCAGATTAAGAGGGAAAAAAAGTGTTGCCTGTAAGTGTAATAAAGAATCCAAAGCACGAGACAATGTAGTTGATACTAAGCTGGAACTGTACAGCAAGAGCCTGTCAAAGAAGACAGGGAAAAAGAGGAAGTAAACTCAAATTTTAGGTAACTAAAAAAAAACAGTCTAACAAGATGGCTCAAGTGAGTGAAGGTATCTATCTGTAAGCAAATTTAGCAATCTCAATTTGATCCCCCATACCCCACATGGTACAAAAAGAGAAATGACTTCAAACAGTTGTGCTCTGACCATTACATGCTGACATGCTGTGGAATGTATCTACCTCTCTCTCCCTTCCTTCCTCCCTCTTTCTCCTTCCCTTCCTTCATCTCTCCCTCTCTCAAAAAACTAAATAAAAAATTTAAATAGAAAACTAAAGTACAAAAACCAGAGAAAAAGGGAGAAAAATTAAGGAAAATGAATGAACCTAACATCAACACCTCCACCAAAGCTAAATGACTTAGAGACGACAGCAAAATATGCATCTTCTAAAGTACATGTGGGGGCTGGAGAGATGGCTCATGAGTTAAGACTACCTCGAAAGCAGAAGGTTCCAAGTTTGGATCCTGGATCCCACATAAAAATGCCAGGAGGAAATGTTGGGCAGCCTTCCGGCCCTGGTGGGCAGAGTCTGGGAAATCCCAGAGCAAACAAGAAGGAGGTAGAAGCAATCCAGGATGATTCCCGAAGTGACCCTTAGTTATCCATAGTGACACACAATGCCTTCTGATACGCGCACGCACGCGCACGCACACACACAGACAAACACACACACTCATACACAGACAGACTAAATAAATAAATAAATAAATAAATAAATAAATAAATAATAAATAAAGTACATGTGGAAAAGTCTCTAGCATACACTATATGTCAAAATGTCAGGACACAAAACGAGTCTATTTTTCATTTTTACATGTGTGTATATGTGTATTTGTGTATATCAGAGGGAACTGTATGTGGCTGTGGAGGTCCAAGGGTGACTTCAAGAATCACCCTGGATTGCTTCTACCTCCTATTTGTTTTGCTCTGGGGTTTCCCAGGCTCTGCCTTCCAGGACCAAAAGTACAAGTCACCACCATTTCCACCTGGCATTTTTATGTGAGATCCAGGATCCAAATTCAGGATCTTCTTTTTGTTTGGGAGGCAGAGGCTTAACCCCTGTGCCATCTCATTGGCCCTACAAAACAAGTCTTAACGAGAATGAAAACTAACCAAACTGAACAAAATTAACAACATAAAACAAAAGGAAAGCCAGGCATGGTAGTACACACCTATAATTCCAGTACATAGGAGGATGGCTTTAAGGTCAATGTGGGCTTAAGAAGGATGGACTGAGGAGATGGTTCAGTGGTTAATATCTTTAACTCGCAAGCAAAAGAACCTGAGTTCAGATCCCAAGATCTTAGGTAAAAATGTCAGGTGTGTGTGGTGACCCACCTGTAATTCTAACCCTGAAAGGCAAAGCTTGGAATCTCCAGAGCAAATGGGCTTGCCACACTAGCCTTAATGGCAATACTCAAGGTTGAATTAGAGACCCAGGCTCACAACAGGATAGAATTGAGATGATTTCTGATAATAATCCTTGAGCCTCCACAAAGACATGTGTGTACATACACATCCCCCATGCACACTCATGTATAAAAGTTTAAAAAGAAGGAAATAGGTAAAATTAAGCAACTTCTTTGATCTCCATCCATGCCCCATGACATGCACATTCTTTCTCACCTTTCTCACTAAATACTTTTTCTTTTCTAATTTATTTTTTTTACAACAGTGTGGAGATCAGAGGACAACTTTCAGAAGTCATTTCTCTCCTTCTACCACATACCAGAGAAAGAACTTAGATCACCAGGTTTATGAGCAGGTACCTTGCCCACCAAGTTACCTTGCCAACCCCTAAATATTTTAAAAAGCAAATGATAAATTCTTATAACCTACAGATTTAGTAAGTCATGAACACAGATCTGGCAATTAAATCTTAAATGTAACATCAAAAGCATAAGCAAAAGATAAATAACTGAGTTATACTGATAATTAAAAATTGTGTGCAGCAATAAAAATCACCATGGCAACAGGTGACCACCAGTATAATAATGGTATGAGTATCAAGGAGACAACCAACAGCTTTCTGATTGGTTCAAGATCCCCTTGTCAGAATGGTACACATCCCTGTTAACTGTAAAGTAGAACAAGAACTTAAAAAAGAGAAGGAAATAGAGCAATAGGGAAAACAGCCAATGAACCTATAGATAGGAAGACATTACATCAAACTGCTCTGCGAATAGCTATTACTATATCCATAGATTTGAAGAACATTTAACATTCAGCCTAGAAATCTTCTTCTACAACAGAAGTAGAGTATCTCAATACTCTAACAGGATGCAGCCTAGGGCAATAGAAGAGCAGTGAAGTGGAAACCAAGGCCAACCATAATGCAGAGTATCAGTGACTCAGCAAGGTTCACCCAGAATCGGGGCAACCTAATCTCTCCCCATACTAAGGCTTTGGGAACCTTGAAGAAGAGGGGGAGGTGAGACTGTAAGAAACTAAAAATGGGAAGATTCACCATTGGACAAAACATGCCACTCAAGGCAGGACTGCTGCATCTAGGAACTCACTACAGTGAGACTTGTCCTTCCCATAATGACTGACATACCAACATGTCCCCATAGACTATGAAGGAACTCAAGAGAAATAAGAATATACAGTGGAAACCTTGAGAACTAAAGCAGGATGAGTGAAGGGAAATGCCCCTATCAGTGGGGTAGCTTGAAGAGAGGCAACTTGATATGCCACAAGAGTCCGAAGAGTAGACAAGAGGCCTTGTAAAAGTAAAAAAAAATTTTTTATTTTGTGCATCAAGATTAAAGGGCATTTTCAAAAAAGTACCACTGCAGGGTACAACAAAAGGACTGGAGTCTGAGGCCAATCTGGCTTGTGAAGACAGATCCTGTCTCCAAAAAAAAAATGTAATGGCATCCTCTGTAGATTGGTTTATGATAAAAAGGAAAAACCCTAACAAGCATTGCTAAGAAAATAAGAGAAACTGGACTCTGATGCACTGGTAGTAGTATGGTTGGAACCTAAAGGGTCTTGTGGAAGCACTAGGTTGCTAACTGGTGGCCCTATTCTGTAGGTTGTAGAGCAGTGAGGAGGCGGGGCCTGCAGGAAAGCAGGTCTCTAGGAGTAGATCTAACTAACCCTGATTCCAGTCTGTGGTTCTACCTTCTGGCTGGTTGCCAGATAACAAGCTGCACAAGCTCATCATCACATGAGGCTGTCCTCACAAACAAAGGCACTGACAGATCCACTTTACCATGTGGTCCCTGCCATGAAGGACTGAAATCTCTCAGGCACTGTGAGTCTTTAACTTGCTTCTGTCAGGGGATGATGCAAAAGTAACTAATATAGGTGTGAAAATAAATGGCACAGTTCCTAAGGAAAACAGCAGATTCTTGAAATAATCACCACATGATCCAGTGAATCCACTCCTGGACATGTGCCCAAGAGAAACAAAAGCATATGTCTACCCTAAAACTTCCCAGCAGTGCTAAAGAGGCACACATATACCCATAACACATGTACATATAAACACTGGGATAAACATGTAATAACATTATTCTGCCCTCTTCAGAAATGAAGTACTGACACATCCTGCCAGATGGATGGAACTCAAAAGCATTATGTGAAAGAAGCAGACAGGAAACGTCACATCTTGTAGAAGTTCAATTGTGTAAAATACCTAGAACAGGTAAATCCAGAAACAGAACACACAGATGGTAGCCAGTGACTCGAGGATGAAGGAAATGGGGAATGACTACTTGATGGATTTAGCATTTGATTTTAGTGTGAGAAAAACATTTTAGAAATAGATACAGGTGATGGTTACACAATACAGCACTGTCAACATTCTACAGTAAAAAAAAGATATATTTTATGCTATATAAAGGAAGGAAGGAAAAATGGGAGGAAGGGAAGGAGAGAAAAGGGAGAGAGAGAGAGAGAAGAGGGAGGCAAAAGTGCTTGTCAGTTTAACAAGAGAAAATACACCACAAAGCTAATAAAATCATCAGAGAAAAAAGTAAGTGGTTTGATGTATGCAGAAGACAAAGATATTATCAATATGAATGCACCAAACAAAGGAAATGTAAGATATGTGAAGCAAAAACTGGTACAACTGAAGAAAAGTTGACAGATATTAATAAACAGGGAATTTGGGGGTGAGGAGATGGCTCGGGGATTAAAGCGTTTGCCTCAAAAGCAAAAGGACCTGAGTTCAGATGTCCCAGTCTCACATAAAGGTACAGGATGGATGTGGTGTTGGCTTATAATGCCAATCCTGGAAGGTGGAGCCTGAGAAACCCCAGAGCAAAATAATAAGGAGGTACAATAATCCAATGTGATTCCCAAAGTCACTCTTGGGTCTCCACAGACACATAGAATCAGGTGCCCTCTAACACACATGCTCACTCACGCTTATGCCCGCCCACCCACCCACCAAACACACAGGCATTCATGTGCAAAAATAAAAATAATAGGAAATGTCAACATGCCTCTTAACAGGAAATAGAAAACTGTGCCCTCTCCCCCCAGAAATCTAGAACATATATGAAGACAAATAAAGAACAAGAGTTTACTGACCTTATACAACACTCAGCCCAACAGTATCAGCCAGGCAATAGCAAAAGAAAAAAAAAAGTAAGTTTCTAATACTGAAGCATGAGTGAGAACTCTGACACTGAAAGAGAGAATGCCAGTGAGAACACAAAGGAAGACGAGCACTGTATGTAACATAAGAAATATACCTGACCAGATTTTCAGAATCCTGACATAAAACCAGAGGGAAATTTATTCAAAAGAACAAAAAGAGGAGGGAAGCTTGAGGAAACAATATCATTTTTAAAATATCACAACATTTTGTACACATTGTTTCTAGTCTCCAAAAGACTACGATCAACACTAAGACAGCAGTCATTCATTTTGCCAAGAAAACAAACTCCAATGGGATGAAAGAAAAACAAGATATGGGGAATCTTGCAATGGGTAGTGCCCAAAGTTAAGAATCTTATCCGGGGAGGGAGGAAGGGGTTCCAGGGAGGGGTGGAGGGAGGAAGGGGAATGGAGTACTATCAAGTTTGTATGAGTGGAAAAAATAAATTTAAAGAATTAATTAATTTAAAAAAAAGAATCTTATCCGGTTCATCTGTTACATCACTGTTAGAAAACAAAACTCCACCTTGGAATATGAAATGTCCTTAAACCAAATCTCTCATAATTTAATTCTTATTTCCAAATCTTTCTATGACATATCACTGATACAGAATAAAGCTTGAAATTTTTCTTTTTTAACATTTATGTATTTTTCTTGGGCATATGTGGGGAAGCTCTTGCTATGGCAATCATGTGGAGTAAGAGGACAACTTGCAGTTTTTCCTCTTACCTTATGAGCTCTAAGGATCAAACTGAAGTTGTCAGCAAGTGACTTTATCCACTGACATTCTCCCAACCCCAGAGCTCAACTTTTACTGGAACAAGTAAAGCCTTCCAGTTTTTTTGATAGGAACTACATTTTGTTGCTGCTATTGTTATTGTTGTTTACCAATATTTAATACTCTATCCTTTCAGAATGGTGCTCTTGGATCCATCTACCATCATTTTCTCACTATCTGCCTAGCTCTGTTCCTTACCTACTCTACACAGTACTCAGCAGTTCTCCAGGCCCACTACAATCATATCCTCTCAGTTTAAACACTTGCATGTTCCTTCACAGCCTTGTGGTATTTTTATTCATCAGTGCAATTACAGGCTCTGCCAGCCATCACCATCCTATAATAAACTGGCAAGTCTTAAATGGATGTGCTCTTGATGACAGGTTCCATTCCCTTAGCTAGATAAATGGGGGCATCTGTCCCAAGGGCAAGTAATTCACAGGCTGGAATAAGAATTAGAGGCATACTCAGAGCACAAGCAGACCACAGAAACTCAAAACAAAAAGAAAGAAAAGAAAAATACAAGAGTTTTCATAGAATAATTTTTTTTAAATTATAGGCCCCAACAATTAGTGAGCTGAGGCAGGAGGAACATCAGTTCAAACCCAATAGGAGTGCAGAACAAGATAGTACCCAAAGAAAACCATCAGGAAACCCCATATGGAATTGTAGGTAACAGTAATATATTTTCTTAATCATAGGAAGATGTGGCTAAGATAGTTAAATGAGTCAGAATGAATTATTTTTAGTATATATTCATTGCAAGTAATGCTGGATTTTCAAAATGACGATTTCTTTCATATTTTCTACCTCAGCCCACTCTCTCAACCACCAACCTCTAGTCTCCTTCCTTCTCCTGGTCTCTACTCTGCTTGCATGTTAACATATTATTTTTGTTTAAATATTATTTCTAGTTACATCCATTTTCCAACAAATGACAAATTTCATTCTTCTTCAACGCTGAATAAAACTCCGCTGTGTGTAAATACCACTTTTTAAAGTCCATTCATTCATCTCTGATAGACAACAAGGCTGCTTTCATAACTTAAATATCACAAATAGTACTGCAATAAACAAATATGTATATGCATATTAAGGTTAAAGGGGAGAAGAGGAGAATGTAAGATTAGAAATGACCTGAGAAGACTGATTCCTTTGGATGAATGAACGAAATCTGCAAAAGGTCACAGACTGTCATGATGGTCACAGGGTGTAAGTAACAGTGTGACTAAGAATAGATAAAAAGAGCAAAGAGACACACCTTGCCAAGAGTAGTGAGATAGGACGTCTTTTTAATCTTATTGTGTGGTGATGAAAACACAAAGAAAAAGCAGATACTTATTTTTTAAAGAAATGAGACTTAGGGATGGCTCAGTGGTTAAAGCACTCACCATATAGGCAAAAGGACTGGAGTTTGGAATCCCAGGTCTCATATAAAAGTAGGCAGGGTATGGCAGCATGAATGCATCTCTAATCTGAGGAGGCAAAGACAGAATCCCTACAGCGGGCTGGCAATAGTCTTAACTAGTTCATTAACAACCTAGACTGAAAGGAGGAGAAAAAGTGATTGAGTATGATTCCTAATATAATTCCACATGCATGTGCATACACATGAAGCCACACATAAGCATGACATCAATATACATATGAAAAATGGGGGGAAAAACACATCTTGAACTGTAGGTATAGCTCAAAGGAAAAGCCCGTGCTTTACAAGTACAAAGCTGCTGAGTTTAATCACTTCTGCCATATCAGACACTTGAGTTCTAAGTAGAAATATGTGATATATTTTAAATCCCTACAGAAGAATGCCCAAAGAAAAAGTCTACGACTTAGTATATTTTTCAGAGTGAATCTATGCATGAGCCTGCAGGTAAAAGTTGACACTTTTAGCACCAGAGAAGCCTACATGATACTTCCTTTCATCCCTTGATCCCCATTCCCCAAAAGGTCTTCAGCACACTCACTCTGAGGGCCTAATTCTGTGAGCAGCTGTGTCAAAGTACATTCATCAAAAGCACCAGAGACACTGTCTAGGAACTAGAGATGGCCTCCATACCACAGCCCTAGAAGAAGGAGGAGGAGGAAGGGGGAGGGGAAAGGGGGAGGGGGAGGGGGGAGGGGAGGGGGAGGAGGAAGAGAAGAGAACCTGAGTAAATTTATAAGTGGATTCCCACTTGAATATTGGTCACCTTGACAGTAGTCTTTGAAAAACCTAAACAATCCTGTCATGTGTGGGCTCAGACACGTGGAAATTATGAGATTTCCAACACCATTCATTATGTTACACAGCACTAGGTAATTTACCAATTCTCTCTTATACATGTTCAAAAAAATCTTTATGTTTGTCATAATCTCCACTGGAGATTTAGAGGGCATTTAATGATATACAAAGTTGAAATCTTGTTACTGAACTATTATGAAATGACATGGGGCAACTGGATAGATAAGCAGTCAGAAGTTTCTGCCCCCAAACCATACCACCTGAGATTGATTCCAAGGGCCCACAAGCTATATTCTGAAATCCACTTATGTGCCCATAATTTAACTAGTTACAACTAACTATTTGATGCTAAAGTACTAATAGATCAAAAAAAATATTGTTGAATGGTGATAATTAAAAAGCACTTTGCTATTTTACGAGCTAGATTTTCAACAAGGCATCACTAAGTACAGTAACTCATCATGTTCAGTATCATTCCAGATGGTAAGACCTGGCAAACATAGACTGTATTCACGATATCTGTTGCAGTCCGCCTACCTGGCTGCTGATAAATGACCATCAAATGGCCTAAGGGAACAAGGGGTTTATTCTCTTACAATTTCTGGTTACACAGTTCTCAGTCCAGCTTGACGGGAGAGCACACACCAACACCAGGGCTGAGGGAACTGATCATACCATCACTGCATAACAGCTGAGAGATGGACAATCCTTACTTGCCAGACCAGCATGTTTGGCCAAGTGAACAGAAGGATGCCTACTCTCTCAACCAGCTCTGTGATTTATACAGGGCCTAATCCCACACGCCATGGGCTGGGTCTTCCCCAGCAGCTAGACAATCTCTTTCAGATTTGCTCTGGGCTTAACTCAACCATCAACTCTCTACAACTGTGCCCAGAGCTCAAACCCTCAACAGTCAAGTTGACACCTGTGCTTAACCATGACAATATCTAAATACCTGCTAAAGGCGAAACAACAGATAAATTCAAATAGAACTTTTTTATAAATATTTTATTTATTTACTGTGTGTATGTGTGTCTGTCTGTCTCAGGGCACTGTGCATCCCTCCCTATCTATGTGTCTGTCTGCCTGAGGGCACTGTACATCCCTGTGGAGGACCAAGAGTGACTTTGGAAATCATCCTGGATTGTTTCTACCTCCTTGCTTCGCGCTAGAATTTCCCAGGCTCAGCCCACCAGAATCAGAAGCGCAGGCTGCCACCCTTTCCACCTGGAGTTTTTATGTGGGACCTGAGATCCAAACTTAGGACCTTTTGAGTGTGAGACAGAGTCTTAACCTGAGTCATCTCTCCAGCCCCCCCAAAAAATTTTTTAATCCTGAGGGATAGTAATGATGACAATGAATTTGATACTAGGTTTAGCTTGTGAGATAGTTCAGCAACTAAGGCATGTAAACCTGGTGACCTGAGTTCAATCCCCTAAAGCCCACATGGTAGAAAGAGAGAAATAACTTCTCAAAGTTGTCCTCTAACCTCACAAACACAGGCCACAGAGCATGCTTATCTGCACTCATGTGTTTCTCTCTCTCTCTCTCTCTCTCTCTCTCTCTCGCTCACTTGCTCGCTCGCTCTCTCTACCTCTTATCTATTTTAGTAATTCAGAACAGTATGTTTTTCCCATGCTCATGACAGCCTTTTTGTAACCTGGACAATGTTGTCAATTTTTTTTGTTGTTTTCTTTTCTTTTCTTTTTTTTTTTTTTTTTTTTTTTTTGTTGTTTTTGGTTTTTTTGGTTTTTATTTCTACTCATACAACTTTAACAGGTACACCGGTCCCCTCCCTCCCTCCAACCTCCCACTGCTCTATGCCTCCCTCCCTATCCTCCAGTGTCTCCTTCTCCCATCCCCAGAGCATCCTTTAATGTGCATGCCAGACTCTCCTCTGGGTCCTCCTCTACGATGAGGTGCAAGGACCCAGTGGCATTTCCCAGAACCCTTTCCTGTGTTCCCCTTAAGCATAGGAACACTACTGTGGCTGTCAATCCCTTGCCTCCAAGGATCTTAGTGGTCAATTTTTTTTTAAAGGGCACTATGAGCATCACTTGAAAGTGTGAGAACTATGACTTGTGATTTCAAAATCCTAAATATTAACACCATTTTCCTTTACAAAACCATTAATATTTTCATTCGCTTTATTTAACAGATTGAGACAATATTAGGAAACATGCAACAACATATTTGAGAAAGTGACATTTTCTAAGAATGTGCATATATAAGTGAAATATGAAATAGCAAAGACATTTAAAATCTACCACAAATTGTAAGAAGCATGGAAACATTTATCTTTAAATGGGAAAAAGCTGCACAACCTTCAACATGTGTTACTAAATCTAATCCTTTATATATAACAGGAAAATTTTGATAGCATTACATTATTTGTATTCTTATTTGGTGATTAAAGAAAAAAAGCCAGTTGGTGTCACTTTTTAATTACTATTTAAAAAACAAAGAAAATGAAAACTTAATGTTAAAAGTTAAACTTATGATTAGTCTAATAAATAACTTTTTATTCTGCATTTTTCTGCTGTAGAGTTCTGAATAAGCAAATCCTGGGCGACTAAATCTTCCACCAGCCCACAATTTAGGAAAGTGTTATTAACGATTCTTTCACACAGAGGGAAGCCAACCAAGAAGAAAGTGACATATGCTCATGACCATACGAGGTCTGCTAGAAGGCTGGAATCAGATGTTCTAATGTCAGGTTGCTTAGGAAGTAGTCAGAGGAGTAATATATTTCATTGAACAAAATAAGTTTGTATTATTTGCAATAAATGCAAGGATGGGCTAGAAATATTCTCTACTTTCAATGACCTTTTGAAAGAATTATCAGTTGAGCATCTCTAATCTAGAACTTTGAAATCCAAATACTCCAAAACATTTGTTTTTTCAGCACCAAGTTGATGTCACAATTGAAAATTTCTACAATATACTTGATAATGGGTGAACATTAGAATGTAGATAATTCAGAATACTGTAGAAAATTGGGTTGGGAAAATGGCTCAATGTATCTATATCTGCCAAGCAAGCAGAAAGGGAAAGGCCTGAGTTCTAATCCACAGAACTCACAAAAAGCTGGGCACTGCACTGTGTGTAATCCAGTGTTCCCATGGTGAGATAGGAGAATCCTCAGAAGTTCATGGGATACACAAAAGCAAACTACAAAGAAAAACTGTGTCAAACAAGATGGAAGGCAAGGCCTGAAACCTGAGGTTGTCTGCTCATCTTCAAAAACATGCCCTTGCACACACAAGCCTGTACTCACACATATGTGTCACATGCACACACACAAATAAAATGTTATAAAATCATAAAAGTGCACGATTTCTTCTTGGTTATTTGCATAAGACATAATATGAAATATATTCATTGTATATAAAATGAAAATTAGGACATTTTAAAAGCATTCAGCCAATTTTACACTAATAAAGTGCAAGTTAAATAATTCCAATTTATGACTTAGGAAATGTTGGATGTTTTAAAGTTCTCATCATAAAAAAATAAAGAACTGAGTTCATATCCCTAGGATTTACATTAAAAGCTAGACATGCAGCGTGGATCGTTTGCAATCCCAGTGCTCCCACAGGGAGATGGCAGGCAGAGACAAAAGAATCACCAGGAACTCACAGGTCAGCTAGCCTGACATCACAATAACAAAGCAAAGACCAAACCCAATGTTGTACTCGTGACCTCCACATGTACACTGTGGCACACATGCACACACACACACACACACACACACACACACACACATGCCTGTGCATTCCTGCTTCTTTTCTATTTACACAATAAAGCATGAAGTGTAACTATGATTATGTTATTAAGCTAAGGCACCAACACACGTGCAACATTTTGGTTATTCTGTTTGGTTCAAAGCTATTAGAAATTCATGATTCCATGTACACAAGAAATCAAAGTTCAATACAAAATTGAGGCATACATGTGCCTTCTCCCTCTCTCTCTCTCTCGCTCTCTCTCTCTCTCTCTCTCTCTCTCTCACACACACACACACGTGCTCATGCAAGCAAATAATTTTTAAAAATACCATGATGTTTCACCTTTTCCCTTTGGTGTATTACTTTTCTAATAAGTCTTGTGTGTGTAGCTCTGTGTTTCCATCAAGGTAATCAGAAATTCCATGCATTTGATAAATACCAGACATTACTATAAAGGCTTTAGACATATTATCTCATTTAATCCTTACCATCACCAACAATGTAGTAAAACTTTTACATCAGACCTTTTTTTTTAATTATTTATTTATTTATTCAATTGTGTGTGTGTGTGTGTGTGTGTGTGTGTGTGTGTGTGTGTATGTGTGCATGTGTGTGTGTAGAACCAGGGGCGAATATGGGAACCACCATGGACCGCCTCCACCTCCTCCTTGTTTACTCTGCCCCAGGATTCACAGGCTCCGCCCTACCAGGACGAGAATCGCAGGCCACTCCCGCTTCCGCCTGGCATCTATACGTGAGGTCTAGGATCCGAACTCGGGACCTTCCGCCTGCAAGGCAGAGGCTTAACCCCTGAGCCACCTCTCCAGCCCCCTTACATCAAACCTTTTAAACATGTGGTTCATTTTTCATCATGAAAATAACAGAAATCTTTAATATTTAGCAACAGATATTGGGGAACCTGTTTCTACCAACAGCCAAAAAATTTTAGTTACTGAATGTGCTATATAGATTTCTTGTTCATTAACTAACAGACACAGATGAGAACTTACTTTAAAAAAAAAAAAGTAAAGAAAAAAAGACTGCTCTTGAGGCCAAAGAGATAACTCAGTGGTTAAAGTACCTGGTTCTCAAACTTGGTGACCTAAGTTTAATTTCCAGAAGCCCACTTCAAAAAGTTGTCCTCTGACTTCCACCTATGTACCATAGCATGTATATGCATCTCTCTCTCTCTTTTAAATAATTTTCTTATTGTTTAAAGAAAATCTCGGGCTGGTCAAATGGCTCAGCATTTAAAAGTGTCTGCTGCCAAAACTGATGACGTGAGTTTAAATGCAAGGCCCGACATAGCAAAGTGTCCTCTGACTTCTACACATGCATGATCTCTTTCTCCATCCACCTCCTCTCTAAAATAAATAAATAAAATATTTTTTTAAAAGATTGACGTTGTATACTAGGTGTGGTGGTACATGTCTTTTAATACCAGAACTTGAGAAGATGAAGCAGGACTTTCATGAGTTTGAGGCTAGCCTAGACTACATATCAAATATCCGAACAGCCATAGCTGCAGAGCAAAACTATATTCCAAGAAGAAAAAAAAAAAAAAAAAAAAAAAAAAAAGCAAGAAAAAGAAAACTGAAACTTGACAAGCATCAGGTTTCCAAATAACCAAAGAGAAGTTAACAGATCTGGTACAACAATCATGTGGCTATAATACAATAAGGAATACTGACAACTGTTAAAATTGAATTGTTTAGAACTTATAATTTGGGATGCTAAAATCTTACATTATTTAACTCATATATAAAACAAAGTAAGTTTATATTAATAACAGAATTTCTAACAAATTATTCACAATTCTATAATTTCAGAAGCTGCTGAATTTAATGAGTCTATTATAAAATTCTATTGTACTGCTCATTTCAGTAGCACATACACTCAAATACACTGAAACAATACAGAAAGTCACATAGTGTTTTCCTACATGATTACTTTTTACTGAGAGATAATGAAGAAAGAAAAACACAAGAAATGGGAGCGAGAATAGAAACAAAGAAAACAGCACTTGGAAACTGCCAAAAGAGGACAGGAGGAGAGGAGAGGAGAGGGGAGAGGAGGGGAGGGGAGGAGAAGGGAGGGGAGGCGAAGGAGGGGATGGGAGGAGAGGAGAAGGAAAAGGGATGGGAGGGGAGGGGAGGACAAGGAAAGGGGAGGGGGAGAAGAGAGGAGGGGAGGGGAGGACAAGGAAAGGGGAGGGGGAGAAGAGAGGAGGGGAGGGGAGGGGAGGGGAGGGGAAGGAGAGGGGAGGGGAGGGGAAGGGAGGGGAGGGGAGGGGAGGGGAGGGGAAGGGAGAGGTGGGGTGGAGGGGGAGAGGGGAGGAAAATAGAGGGAGGAAGATAGAGAGAGAGAAAGAGAGAGAGATAGAGAGAGAGGGAGGGGAGGGGAGGAGAGGGGAGGAAAATAGAGGGAGGGAGGAAGATAGAGAGAGAGAGAAAGAGAGAGAGAGAGATAACTAACAGAATAAACTAAAAACTATGCCCAAGTTAGTTATGGTAAATGCAACAATACAAACTCCAAAAATGTAAAATGTTACTTGGACTTATTTCTCTAAAAGCAAGATAATTTCTCCTTTTTATTGATGAATTTTGTACTTTGAAAATTTCATATATGTATGTAACACATTATGATTACTCTCCTCTCTACCTTTTCTTATCTCCCTACTCCTTGACTCCCCATAACTACAAGTAAGTCTTCCACTATTCACATTCTTTTGTTTTATGTCCCACCAGGTTTAACCAGAGGTGTTTGTGTGGCCCTAGACTTGGGATTCACTTTTAAAGTCTAGTGAGCCACTCCAGAGGTACACAGCAAGATACTATCCCTCACCCTCCTCCCTCCCAAATCTGTTAGCTGCCCAGTATTCACTGGTAATTCACAATAGCTCATGGTTTCTACAATGCCCACCTCTTACCAACAGCCACGCCAGTCCACTACAGGCACAGGGTCTGCTGTGGGTTTACAGTCACCATGGTTGAGGTCAGATCATGTTATAGAAGACAGCACTTCACAGGCCTTCCCCCTGAATGCCTTCTGGTTTTCACATTCTTTCTGCCCCTCTTCACAAAAGTCTCTGAGTCTTAAGGGGTAGTATAAATGCCATGCTGAAGACTGGCCTCTCAGTCTTGACTTATTCTCAATTTGTTTAAAGCAAAATAACTTAAAATTATCAGTTATGATAAATAAACGATATCATTTTACTCATCGAAAGATATAGCTAAATGAAAAACATGGTAGAGTTGAAAATATACCAGAGTCTGGCTCAACTCACAAAAACTATTAATAACACAAACTTTTGCCAAGCAAAGATGCAGACTGCAAACACTCCATGTAGGGCTACCTGCCCACATTCTGCTTCTCCTACTCTACTGTCACCACAAAATGCAGAGCCTACCAATGTGCAAAACATGTGAGAACACACATCATGTTATTACATGTCAAAGCCAAAGTCTATACATTATAGGCATTGGGAAAACAATAGGTTTCACTCAAAATCTATTTCTCAAAATCAAGGAGTCAATGATTATAATAATAAAGCACGATATGAGTAAAATTAGTTATCAATTACTTGTTCCATTAAAAAAAAGTAAGATCCAGGAATATATTACACTATATTTAATGAACATATATAATGATTAAATAGTTACAGTAGGTTTTTTTTTCTGGATTTGTTTTCTTTATTCCTATATTATGACATTCCCTTTTTTTTATTAAAAATTTAATTATACATTTTAAAATTTTTTACCAGTTCCCTCCCTCCCCCCTCCTCCCCCTCCCCTTCCCCCAGTGCCTCCCCCCCAATTCCCAGAGAGTCCTTTATAGTTACAGTAGGTTTTAAAAATCCTCACCACTAAGAAATAATATGAGATGATGACTTATTTGACAAAGTAGACATACACTGAAACAACAAACCTATACCACATATATTATATTAGGAAGGCTCCTTGTTCTGTGATCTGTGCCTATAACTTTGGGAAGGAGAGGCAAGACTGTCAGGAGTACAAGGTCATCGTCAGTCGTAGTAACTTTGAGGCCAGCCTGGGCAACATAACAATATTTTTCAATGGAAAGTAAAATTAACTGTTGCAAATCAATACTTTTGGCTTAACTATCAGTTAAATACAAAAAATCATTATTTTTATGTAATAAGCTATATTTGCTTGAAAAGTTAGAGCAACGACTTGCCGGATAAGGTCTTTGTAGGCAAATCTGGCAACTTGAATTCAATTTCCAGAGTCTGCATGGTGGAAAAAGAAAACCAACTTCTAAAAAGTTAGAAAACCATTTACATCATGTTTTTCCATTGTACGATACATAGTAAAGTCAGATTATATAATCTTACTTTCCTGTGATATGAGAAAAGCTCAAAAGATGCTGTGTCTCATTATATAATATGCAGTCTGCAAAGTCAGCATTTAAACGCATAAATGTTAATAAATTGTCAAATTTTAACAGCATTATTACTTTAAAGGATTGTTTTTCACAGTGGACAGAAGAAAATGACTTCTAGTCTATTGTCTCTTGTAAAGGCCAATGGCATTGAGGTAAAGATATAAAAATAAATAACATCAATATGTTAACATAATTTAATAATTAGAATTTTGAAACAACATATTAGAAGTGAATGTATTTAACTCTCTTAAGATGGGTTGCAAGTTTTTATTAGCATATACTGAAGTAAATGTTAAGTAATTACTTGTGACATAATTTTGAAACATAGCAGTTCAAAGACAGAGGCTTGGTTCACAAATAAAACAACTACACACAAACATGTGGCCACAGGTGCAGTGTAAATGTATAAGCATACGAAATGCAAAACGTTACGATTGCACTGGAACAATTAATAGCCACAACTTAATCACAGCAGGATGTGAATTTCTGACACAGCCTTGAATGAAATTTAATATTTTGTTGAGGAATAAAAAAATCTCTTTATTGCCCAGGACAAAAAAAAAAAATAACTTCTCAACATTCTAACTTTACAAATTAAAGCTATCCTTACAGGATGCCTAAATAAAAGACTGCCAAAGTAAGTTTTTACCCATGTGAAATCAAGATTTTTATCAACATTACAAAACAACTGTGCTTCCAGTCTTAAGAATAACTATAAAGTCCTCCTTACAGAAGAAAACAGGAAAGGGGATGAAGATGGACATCCATCTTTACAGAGGCACCATGGCACCAGAGAAGACTATCTGAAATCTCGATGCATTGGAAATGTATTAAAAACCAGTAGTCTATATGAACATATGTAGTACAGAAATGGTGCCTTTCAGGTTAAAAGATGGAAAACAAAGGGGATACAGAAACTTCTATTCTAAAGATGCACACAAGAAGCCAGAGATGTTATGATATAGTAGTGGGCTATCCAAAGTTTCATGGGAGCTGCCTGTCAGCTCACCATCCCAGTCAGCAAGAAAACTGAAAATGGAATCTGGAAATTCTAATTTCTGTTTCTGGGATTAAACAACTGAACTATTATCAGTCTGATGCCAAAAAAAAGTCACTAAAATTCATTTGGTAAACTTTTAAGATCCAAAGTCTCCTTTTTAAATGGTAGAATGTTTCTTCTCAATTATTAAAAAAAAAGAATAAAGCTTCTTTACATTTTGAACCTAAATTTTAAATTAAAGGAGAAACTTTGAGAAGGGAAAAAAAATACAAATAAAAACCCACCTCAGGCAAACCTCAGTTCACTGGATCTGTGTCACGTTGATTTATAACAGTTATTTCTTAGGGAAAAGAAGGAACACGCAGATGCAAACAATTACTCTATTTTTGTAGGCAACAAGTGAGGTGGGTGGTAACTGAGAAATTTTTTTAAAATTCTGTCACAATATTCTGCTTTTTCTTAAGAAACCCTCCTCACACAACAAACGTTTGCCACATCAGAGAATTTCCAGGGCCTGAAGCCCTGCTTTGATTCCAGACCGCTGCAGGCATTAGCAGGAGGTAATTAGGGTAAAAAGTTCAGCCACAGTTCCATGTCTAGAGTCCTGCCAGAAATAAATTTCCTCTCTATTCACTGGCTTCTACTGTACCCCTCCCTACACATCATATTGAAAACACATTTATCTTTGTAGAGTTTGTTCCTCTTCTAATTAACTTTATGGCGTTTACAGCATTTAATAATTTAAAATGGCTGCAATGCAGCAGTTTTCTCTTTCATGGTGGAGAGATGTGTTATCATTTTTCCTCCATGTCTGCTTCGTTTGACAAGTGGCTCAGAAACATGCGCTGCAGCTGGGCTCGATGCGCTCACTGGTCAGCATAAAGGAAAATAGTGTGTTTCCTTGTTTGAGGCAGAAATAAAGTTGGTAAACAGATCTACTCAGAAGGCATTCTTTCAGATGTCTCATTAAAAGTGAAAAGACTCACCAGCAAATAGTGTTTGATGGAACAGGAAATAATATTACTTTAATCTCCAAGTTTATTAGAGTGTTTCACTGAGAGAAGTATCAATTGTTATATCTAAGTAAATGATGAGCTAAATATACCATCCATTTGAGTTTTATAATTTAAAAACTTAATTTAAATTTTTTTTATTATTTATTCAATTGTGCGTGTATGCGTGTGTGTGTGTGTGTGTGTGTGTGTGTGTGTGTGTGTGTGTGTGTGTGTGTGTGTGTAGAACCACGGGCGAATTCGGGAACCACCATGGGCCGCCTCCACCTCCCTCCTTGTTTACTCTGTCCCCGGATTCACAGGCTCCGCCCTACCAGGACCAGAACCGCAGGCCGCCCCCGCTTCCACGTGGGGTCTAGGATCCGAACTCAGGACCTTCTGCCTGCAAGGCAGAGGCTTAAACCCTGAGCCACCTATCCAGCCCCTAAAAAAATTTTTAAAAGGCACTCAAAGAACCTTTCCCAGTTCTGTATCCCTATCTTTGCAGCACCTTACTCCACACCACACAAGGATGCTCTTACAGGAAAGATGGCTCACTGCTTTAACCTCTATTCACGGCTTTGGGGAAAGCTTCAACAAAATTATATGACCACACAGAAGAGCACTTAGCAAAGAATAAAAGTCAGTTACAATACCTCAATTCAATGCCTTTTCTTTTTAAAAAAAAAAAAAAGAGTATTAAAAAAAACACCAAAAAGCTTGCTTAAGTATTTGGTCCACCTAGCATTGTGAGTGACAGCTGTATATACAAAGGGAAGAATGAAGAGTCCCTGCATGGGCCACAGAGCACAGAATGCAGGCCCCTGTGTATTACAAAACATCTCCACCACTTCACACCCAATGACCTTACACACAGAGTGACTATATAGGACTTCCTGCCTGACCTTTTTCCCCACTCAAGACCTAAATGACATCAAGGATTTCTGTTGCTTGGCAGGGAGTATTCCAACTGGAATTGTGCTATAAAAATAGTATTTTATGCCATTACAGTTAAATTCATATTTGATAGTGGTCAGTTACTGGAATACTAGGAAAGAGAAAACAAAGGCATGCTTATGGCAAGTGACTACAAAAGGAATCTTACAGGAAGCCTCACAGAATTTAAGGGATCAACATAGGAAACAATATACATTCAGACATTCTTCTACTTATATTTCAATTCCACATATTATTTATTGAACAAAGTGACAAAAATTTTTAAAGCTTAGATATATATTTTAAAGTGTAACTTGTAACTAAATCCATTCCTAGTTGAAAATATCAAAGAAAAAAATCCAAAAATAAATATATGAAGAGATAGCTCAGTGAGAACCCTTGGGTTCAAACCCAGATATCCTACACACACACACACACACTCACAGCCACTAATTATTGATCCTGACATGGTAGCTCACCCTATAATCACAGCACTTGGGTGGCTAAGATAGAAGGATTTCTGTGAGTTCAACAAGCCTGTGCTACACAGACCACTGTCATGCTCTCTAATATTTTTTTACATAAAATTTACTATTGCACTATATATTTACTAGTTAGTTTGTTACTCTTTCCCTGCTAGATGTCTACTCTACAAGTACATAGATTTTTGCTGGCATAAAAAATGGTGTCTCAACTTCACCCAACATTCAGAACTGGATAATTCCTTTCTACCAAGGGCTAATCTGCACATTACAGGGTGTTTACCAGCATACTAGAAGCCTCAACCTAACTCCCATGTATAAGAATCAAAACTGTTCTCAGAAACTGCCAAGTGACCTCTGGGAACACACTTGACTTCTTTACTTCTATTTGGAAACAATGACTTGGATACTCAAATAGAAGGAGTCATGACAAAAACAAGTAACCAGGGATAGAGAGATGGTTAGGGGTTAAGCCTCTGCCTCACAAAATAATCAAAGTTCAGAGAAAAAAAAAAATAGGAATAGAGAGGAAAGGCAATCACATAAGGGAGTTCTCTGAGATTTTGTCTAAATGGCATACTGGGTGACCTATAACAAACATCTTAAAATCATACATACAATGTATGATTAACCTAGTAGCAGACAAATATCCTTACATTGCACTATGCCTGTGTTATAATTACTCAGCAAATTGCATCCATATCCTCTTTGATTATAACAGTTTTAAACCTTAGTTAAAGCAAATTACTTTTCTCAAAACCCAATTCTTTGATAGGAGAAAATCATCAAGTAACATAATTAGTGACATTTTAGAAGCTATTATGCTGGCTAATTACCATACAGCTATATCAACAAAAGATCTTTCAGGGTGTGATATTGAGGGCACCCCTAAATTTCCACTTACTCAGTAGGCTGAGACAGGAGATTCACCTGAGCCCACACTATGAGAAAAGCCTAGGCAACACATAGTGGCTCTATTTCAACAACACTCAAAGGAACACATGTCAACAACAATGTGCAGCACACACATGTGCACACACACACACACACACACACACACACACACAAAATCTTCCAAATATATGGCTTAAAATGAAGTCATTTGAAAAGTGTCATGGTTCTTCATAATGAATTGCTCATCCACCTCACTGCATCTTGAAGCTAATCAGCATGCAACAAGGATCTCCTTTCAGGGGTCTGTGGTACTCATGCTCTGTTCCGCTAGAAGAGTAAATGTGCTGTGTGGAATTCCACAAAGTCAGAATCTATGCAGATGTTCCTTCCCTTTTGGTTTTCCTTTAATTTGCAAATCTTGTAATCTAACCCTGAAGTCGACTGAACCAACATTTAAACCAGCATAGCAGTATCAGCCAAAAACTCAATCTGTTTTCTATTTAAATGTCAAGACTGCATCCTTTTTGGTGGCTGAAAAAACTATTGTTTTGAAATGATTACACAGTGAAGCTGCAAGCCCTTTAGCAGTTTTATGAACTAGTTCTAGAAAGTAAGCCTTGCTTTAAAAAGGCCTTTAGGTTAGAAAAAAAAATAACTTGGCATACATGACACTTACTTTAATATTTGATATTTGCAACTATCCACTAAAACTACCTTAAGCTAGATAACAGCCAAACCTCTCCAAAACCAGCTTATAACTAAGTCAAGATTTCAGTGCTCTCTGAAGCCTGACTACCTTGAAGCATGAGTCTTCAACAGAGATGTACAAGAAGGATACGTTCATTAAATTGAGCATGAGAAAAATATTGAGGGAAATGGATATGCTCATTATCTTGATTGGAGGGATGGTTTCATGGGAATATACGGACATCAAGATTTGTCAATGTGTACACGCTAAGTATGTGCAGCCAGTCATGTTTCAATTAGGACTCTTTAAAGATTTGTGATCAATATTAGATATATGAGCTTCTGAGGGAAATAGGAACAAATTACTTTTTTTTTTTAATTGAAAGACCCTTAGATATACTACTGGGCTAGTCCAGGACTAACAAATCTACAGTAGAAACATCAAAGAAGGTGGGAATAACTACATTCTCAAACACTTAAAGGAAGAGTTTTCACCCCAACCCCCAAATGAGAGATCTCCATAAACATATGTGGAATTAGTTCCTAAAACAAAGTGTTCTCTGACTACCCTTCACAGCATTCAAGGCAAATAAAATAAAATGAGGAACACCTAGTAAGGACCAGATTGCATTAAAAATAAACTTACAAACACTGCTACACTTAATTTTCACAAGAAAGAAGCATGGTAGTTATCTGTTAGGAATCTAACACTAAAAATTGTCAAATGATTTGTTCTTAAGGCTACTGATTTGCACCTGTGCCTTTGAAACTCCAAAACCATTATTCATCCCATTATCATCTATATCCAACCACAGATTTAAAGAACATGAATCAATATTGTAAAGTAACAGCCTTAGATTAAAACTATATGAAGAAAACTACAGAACAAAAAGACACAGAAAATCAAAACCCAATTCCTTAAGCAGATAAATCACTATGGGCAGAGTTTCTGTGAGATGCACAATACAGAAGCCGTGACTAATAGGGCCTTATCATCTGAAGTATGGTTATACCTAGGTTTGAGTTTCCTAGGCTTCTTTATTCAAATACACAACACAGACTACCCTCATCTAGTGATGTTTCTTTATGTAGACCAGGCTGGCCTCAAAGTTGCAATTCTCCTGCCTCTGCCTTCCAAGTAGTGCTGGGATTAAGCAAGTATCATCATGGCCAGCTTTCATATTACATTCTTTGCTCAGGAAAGACAAGAAACAAGAATTAAATATAGCCAGTGAAAAATGCCTTTTTGTAATAGTACTACATAAAACATACACTTCAATAAAAATCTATTTTAGTGAATTTGTAGGGAATAAGTTTGGATAATAATTTAGAAAATAATTAGAAAAAGGAACAGAAGCAAAGCTACTTTTTTTTTTTTTTTTTTTGCCTTTATCACCTTCTATAGTTTTGATGTGTTCCTAAAAATGTTTATGTTGGAACATAGTCCCCAAGGTGACAACATAAAAAGGAGTAGGGTAACTTTTATTACATCTGCCTTTGAATGTGCTTTTATCACAAGACTCTAGTTTAACAGCTTTTTGTCTCTGGCCAGGGGGTAACATACAATGCCCACCAGGATAGAGTGAAGGGCATTGCAGGAGCAGCAAAACTGCAAAAGAAAATCAACAAACCACAATCCAGAACTTCAGAGATTCTATATCAACCACCTAGAACTAGGCCAGCTTAATCTCTCCCCATCCTGAAGCTCAGGGAAATTTGCGGAAGAGGGGGCGGTAAGAGTGTAAGAGCAAAAGGATGGGAGGAGCAATGATATGTAAGATACTCCATACAAGTTAGGGCTGAAGCAATCATAATTGGACTTTACATGCCCTGCGCATTGTCCAACACACTATTGACCTCACAAAGTCTAGCATCTGCTAAAGGCACCAAGATCCTTGGAGGCAAGGGATTGGCAGCCACAGCAGTGTTCCTATACCTAAGAGGAACACGGGAAAGAGTTCAGGGAAAGGCCACTGGGTCCTTGTATGTCATCGGAGAGGAGGGCCCAGAGGAAAATCAGGCATGCACAAGAAAGGACTCTCTGGGTAATGAGAAACCTGGTTAAGTTCACAGACGTTCTTTCCTGATCTCACCAGAAGGGGAGGGCATATAGTCTAGCAGATAAAAAGTAATCATTTTGCAAATGGGTGATGGACCCCGCCCTCAGTGAGGTTTCCTACTCTTATTATATCTACCCTTGAATGTGCTATTACAACAAGACTCCAGTTTAACAGCTTTTTGTCTCTGGCCAGGGGGTGACATACAGTGCCCAGCAGAATGGAGTGAAGGGAATTGCAGGAGCAGCAAAACTGCAAAAGAAAATCAACAAACCACAATCCAGAACTTCAGAGACTCTATATCAATCACATAGAACTAGGACAGCCTAATCTCTCCCCATCCTGGAGCTCAGGGACATTTGCGGAAGAGGGGGCGGTAAGATTGTAAGAGCAAAAGGATGGGAGGAGCAACGATTTGCAAGATTCTCAACAATAGTTGGGGCCAAAGCAATCATAATGGGACTTTGCATGCCCTGCGCAATGTCCAGCGCACTGTTGCCCTCATAAAGTCTAGCATCTGTTAAGGGCACCGAGACCCCTGGAGGCAAGGGATTGACAGCCATAGTAGTGATCTTATGCTTAAGGGGAACAAGAGAAAGGGCTTATGGAAATGCCACTGGGTCCTTATATGTCATCGGAGAGGAGGACCCAGTGGAGAGTTAGGCGTACACAATAAAGGACTCTCTGGGAATTGGGGGGGAGGCACTGGGGGAAGGGGAAGGGGAGGAGGGGGGAGGGAGGGAACTGGTAAAAAATTTTAAAATGTATAATTAAATTTTTAATAAAAAAAAAAGAAAGGACTCTCTGGGAATTGGGGCGGGAGGCACTGGGGGATGGGGAGGGAGGGGGTGGAGAGGAAGAACAGGGGGTACGGGGGGGGGGAGGAGGAGGGAGGGAGGGAACTGGTGTACCTATTAAGTTTGTATGAGCTGAAATAATAATAATAAAAATGTATTAATAAAAAAATAGAGCATAAAAATAAATAAATAAATAATAAAAATTCACTTAAAAAAAAAAAAAGGAGTAGGGTAAAGAGGTGACTATAACAGAGTTCTCTTTAAAGGACTGGGGATGCAACTCCACTAGAAGAGCATTTGATTACCACAGCAGAGATCCTGAGTTCTACTCTCAATAAAGTTAGTTTTCATCAAAAAAAAAAAAAAGTTAGTTTTCATCATATGAAGACTCAGTGAGATGATCCAACTGATGGCAAAGCACACAATAAATCACCCAGAACTTACTCCCTGAGAGAGTCTTTCCATTAGTAGGAAAATGCCAATAACAGGTGTGCAAGCATAAGATCCAAACTTGCTCCCTAGGGTAGCAAATGGAAAAGATAAGAATGTATGTGATCAGGGAAGGGAAACACAACAGGAATGGGGAGTATGTGCCTTATACACCTTGGCAAAGGAAAGAACAAAGTGTCTGGGGGTAGGGGTCTTACCAGAAAATACAGGGAGGAGCTGAAGCCACTGCCTCACAGAGCCTGTTATAAACAAGCCTAATGCCTTTTACAGGAAAAGACAAACTCCACTAGGAAACGGAAAATACCCACATCCCTAAGATCCCTAACTTCTGCAAAACTCAGTTAATATTGTCATAGAAACCACATTCAATCTCTCAGCAAAGCAAAAGCAACAGGCACAGAAAACTAACAGAAAACAATTTTTATTCATAGTGAAGGACTCCACCTTAAATTCCATAAATAAAAAACTGAAACTCAATAGCAAAATATAATTACAAGAAGGTCTACTTAGGGATGGAAGCAATGCTTGAAAACTGGCTCTACATGAACAGACATTAAATGAAAAGTCCTATCTTCTGAGAGAAAAACACTTTAATAAAAATAAGTTTCCATGGGGCTGGAGAGGTGGCTCAGGGGTTAAGCCTCCGCCTTGCAGGCGGAAGGTCCTGAGTTCGGATCCCAGATCCCACGTATAGACGCCAGACGGAATCGGGGGAGGCCTGCGCTTCTGGTCCTGGTAGGACGGAGCCTGTGAATCCCGGGCAGAAGGAGGTGGAGGCGTCCTTGGTGGTTTGCGAATTCGTCAGTGGTTCTGCACATACACAGACACAGACACACGCACGCACGCACATGCGCACAGTTGAATAAATAATAATAATAATAAATTAAAAAAAATAAGTTTCCATGATAAACTAAATAAATAGTAAGATAATAAAAGCTTATTATATGTATACAAAACAGCCTGATTACTGTTAACTAGTAGAGAAGTGCCATGGAACCATTTTGGAAAGACAGTCAAGTCACGTGATCCATTTTGTAGTAGACATTCCATGCAGAATCATACAAGCTTGGGGATAATTTGATTTTCTTTGACATTGTGATCTCGAATTATCTCTTTCTCTCTCTCTCTCTGTCTCTCTCTCTGTCTCTCTCTCTCTCTCTGTCTCTCTCTCTCTCTCTCTCTCTCTCTCTCTCACACACTCACACACACACACACACACACACACACACACACACGAGAAGTCTTAGCTAAGACTGATTGCTTCTGCACAGTGTTAACCCACGATTGGTTTCACTCTCCATTTACTACAATACTGAGATTTCATGTTTCTCAAATACCGTGACTACTTTTTAAGATAATTTTCTGGAACACACAGACACTCAATAAAGTGATCCAACTCTAAAATTAATTTACTTCTCTTGTTCCATGTGTATTTTCAATCCTACATGGTATTATGTGCTCAATGGATCAACGCTTTTTGCCTTTTTTTCTTCTGTGTGTTCACTCCTTTTTCATCTGCACTATTCTCCTCACAAATTTTTCAGTCTTTCTGGGTTCATGACTCCCTTGCTCTCAAATCATATAAACTGCTTAGGACAAAACAGTAAAAAACAGAGTAATGCAAAACCCATGACAACACTGACTGAAAAAAACTAGAGCAGTGATTATTTTGCATCAACCCATTACCTATCAAATATAAGCAAAGCTGTCATTTTTATTTTAATGAAAACACAGTCACCATCATGCACACACAGCTATATGAAGAACCACTGGAAAATTATACCTACTCACATTTCACAGAGAAGATGGTGGTGCTTTTGAGTACACCTCTTGAGCTCACACATATGGCCATACTTCAGTTCTAGGTTGATTGGTTTCAGTATGAAAAGTAAAGATGTCTGGATCTCCTTCCCTCTGATCTTTCATCCTCATGTGATTGTGACTGACAGTTTAACAGAGCCAGTCCCTATAAGAACATTGGTCAAAGAGCTAGGGAGATAGCATAGTGGGTTAAGTGCTTGCTACACAAGTGTGAGAATCTGAGTTTAGATTCCTCAATACTCCTATAAAAAGCTGTGCAAGGTAGCACACATGTGTAACCTCAATACTAGCACCATGGAGACAGATGGAAAACAGAAGCTCACTGGGCAGCTAGTCTAACTGAAATGGTGTGCCCTACATACAGTGAGAAACACCCTGTCTTGGAAAAATAAGGTAGAGAATGACAAAGGGATCTCTGGTATACAGGGGGATACACACCCTCGCGCACATGTGTAACCAAGCAAATGAACATCAATCAAGGTTTCACCTCTGGTGTACGTACTTGGCTAAAGCAAATCTTGCAAACAAGTTTATGTGATAAGGAAAGAGAATGCCTGCAAGTGATGCTCTTTGAAAGGTTTCACTGCAATAACTAAAAACAGTATATACATGTCAAAATTCTGTAAGATACTCTTGAAGAAAAACAAGGGTTTTAAAACATTCGAATGTCAATAGTGTCTTTACTTGAAATAACACAAAGAAACATCACTTAATTTATATGTCTAACTGTATTTTGAACAAAGAAAATTATGCAGAGTATGTAAAGTACTATAGTTTTTCAAGAAGTTTTATGTAAGATAGGGCTGGAATTCTGTAAGAAATTATAGATATTGAACATTATGAAATGGAAAAATCACATAGAGTCTGGTCTAATAAGATGTGACTGAAGAGTTAACCTACACTAAGGATTCAGAATATAGCAAAAATGAGAATATAGCAAAACAGTTGAAATCCCTGCACTTGGGAGATAAGAAGCAGGAAAATCCTCATGTATTAGAGGTCTACATAGTAAATTTCCAGGCCAGCTAGGACTACGCAGTGAGAATGTCCCCACACACACATACACAAAGGATTTAGGAAAACGTAACAATGCATGATAAACTATAAATTAAATTATTTCATATATTTACCAAGTTAACTAAAATTAAAGACTGGCACTGTTGAGTGTTTGTGAGGATACAGAGAATGTAGGAACCTTATGCATTAATCTTAAATGTATCAAACTTACAGCAACAGAAAGCAGAACATTAGTAGAGTAGAGTAAAGAAGCTGTGGTGGATCAATGAAAAGAAACAGACAGAGACATAGAAACCAGAGTAAAACTCAAGGCATAGCATTCATCCAGTAAGCACAAGGGACGGGATTCAATCCCCAGCACTGCAAAATTGATGGGAAATGTTGGGAAGAAATAGATTTATTCATTACCTTGTTTCTAGTGATGGTTTCATAGGCATGTTGAACATATTATATTACTTACTTACTAATTGTTGCCTTGCTGGGTATTAGCTCTAATGGGTGCAAGGCAAGTGTTCTACCACTGAGCTACACCCCAGTCCCAGTCCTAAATTGTACATTTTAGATACTTATAGCTCACTATATGTCAACTATACCTCAAAATTACAGACTTGTGAGCTTATATGCATTAGATTTTCTGCTATAATATGATTGAGAACTGGAAATAAATCTAGCATATGGATTGCATTAATAAACACACAGAAATTAAATCTTATACTAGAACTTAACAGAACTCAATACCAAGTACATGACCTCAACACCAAAAGGAACCATGCTCCTTGAGGCTTGGTTTGACCATTTCTTCAGACCCGAGTGTTTCTTTCTGGTTCGCCCTAACTTGACAGTTGAGGGTTTGAGCTCTGGGCATATTTGTGGAGAATTAATAGCTGAGTTAATCCCAGAGCGAACCTGGAGGAGATTGTCTAGCTAATGGGGAAGACCCAGCCTATGGTGGGTGGGACTAGGCCCTGAACAGATGAATAAAATACTGAGAGTCAGTCGAGGAAGTTGGCATCCTTCTGTATATTTGGCCAGACATGCTGGTTTGGCAATTAAGGATTGTCCCTCTCTCCGCTGTTATTCGTGATGGTGTGGCCAGTTCCCTCGGCTTTGGTGTTGGTGTGAACCCTCCCATCAAGCTGGACTGAGAACTGTAACCAGGAATCATAAGAGAGAATAAGCCCTTGTTCCCTTAAGCCGTTTGAGGATCATTTATCAGCAACCATGCAGGTGAACTGCAACAGTCGAAATTCTTCCTTCCAAACTCATTCTATCAAGTTGTCCCTACCTTATTTAGGTAAGTTCCTTTATAGTCTATTCTTACTAGGATGAATGTTTCTTTTTATATGCTCTAACTTTATATTCAAATTTTTGTTCTCAGAAATGTTGTATAAATTTTTACCTAACTTACATGTCGGTTTTACTATGAAATTCTGCAGAACAAAATTGGTATGGTCCATGAACTGGAAAGATAGCTTAATAGGTAAAGTGCTTGTATACAACTCATAACCTAAGTTTGATTCCAAGATACCATATAAAACACCTGGATATAGTGTCTTGTGTCTATAATTTCAGCATTCTTATGGAAATAAATAAATGAGATATGTAGACAGGAGAATCTGGAAGTGCATACATGCAGTTCGGTGACCAAAATAAAAACCTAACCTAAAAGAATGAGATAGAAAGGAGAGAACTGAATCTAGAAAAGATGTTCTTTGACCTCCATGTACATTCCATGCAAGTATATGCCCATACGCTGATGTAGGTAGGTAGATAAGTAGGGAGGTAGACAGACAAGACAGATTTTTTTAAAAAATAAAGTATGTGGTGCCTCCTCCAAATATATATTCCATTTTGGTTTTTCTTTTTACTAGCTTTTATTCTTAGGTTTGTTGATATGTCATATTGTTTGGAGAAGAGGAAAGAATGAAATGAAATGAAAGAGTAGAGAAGGAGGTGACAGAAATTGGTCCTGGGGATTGAATCTGGAGTTCTCACACATACTAGGCAAGAGCTCTGCCTTAGCCTCTGTCCTGCCTTGCTCTGTTCTGATTTTTAATTATATTTTCTACATCCTGCTCATTGGGCTATATCTTGGGAATTCATCTGTTGAATGTGTCACCAATTTCAAGGAAACTTTAAGATGCAAGTTCTAGGCTGGAGAGATGGCTCAGGGATTAAGACTCTGCTTTGCAAACAGAAGGTCTTGAGTTCAGATCCCAGGTCCTACGTAAAAACACCATGAAGAAATGGTGGTGGCATGGGAAATCCCAGAGCAAAGCAAGAGGGAAGTAGACGCAATCCAGGATGATTCCCGAAGTCACCCTTGGTCCTTCACAGGGACACACAGTGCCCTCTGGTACACACAGACACACAGATACACAGACACACACACACACAGACACACACACACACACACACACACACACACACACACACAAATATTTTTAAAAAATGAAAGTCCTGGCTTCTAACTGGTGAAAGGCACATGGAGACATGAGAATATGTTGGAACACACCCACTACCATGCTATCAGGTTACTACTGCATATAAACTAAATCTTGTCCCAGAAGCCATAGTAACATTTGTCACAGGCTTTACAGATTCTGGTAATGACTCTTTCTCTTACTTAGAAATGGTAACAGATTTCAGCTCTTACACATTTGATTTTATTTAAAGTCCCCTGAAATTACCCAATTTGAGCATATATTATATGATTCCAGACAAGTCCCTAGAAGCACAGATTTACAAAAATGCCCATTACCATATTATAGCAAGTAAGGCAAAACTTTAAGAAATGAAACCAACATTCCTGTTGTTCAGTTAGTGCTAAGATACAATCATTTTGGCAGGATATTTGAGCAGACTTTTTAGGTATGTCTGTAATTCAAAACCTTTACTTCTAACAAATAAATATATGAACAACATTTCAGTGGTTGACAATGAATGGACGTGTATCAGCTTACATTTAGAGACCACTCTTAACTCAGACTGCCTGCTTTAGAATTGCATTAAGTATAAGTCAAGTGTGTAATATCCTGGCTCTCTGTCTTATACCCACATAAACTAGAGATTCTCTTTAAGTGATTAAGTGAACCTGGGTCATGATAAAATGTTGCACATGTGCATTAATGGTAGCTCTCCTCTACTAAAGGCAATGCTAACTTTTCAAGATACATAAAAAATTACTAAATCACATGCAAAAGGTAGTTTAAAAGTACTAGTAATGTCATTTATTTTCTTGAGATTTCCTACATCCATAATCAGAAGAATAAGATCCTATCTAGCTCACACTGAGGACTTGGGAGTTCAAAGGTTACACAGGTTGACCTAATGTGTTTCACATCTGCATTTAAATGAAAGGTCAAATAAATTACTTATTTAATACTCATTTAGTCATGTTTATATCTTATTGTTATTGTTGCTTGTGTTGCTATTTGGGAATCAAATCTAGGACCTCACCCAGGGCTATGCAAGCACTCTCCTACTTTTAACTACACCCTCAACCCTAAAAATTCACAAGTTTTAAGCATTGTATACTCTATCTGTATGAAAATCTAGTTCCCTTGGATTTGTTATTTTGAAGAAGGAATTTCTACCAAAATCTACCTGCCTAATGATAAAGTTAGAACCCAGGGCCCATCACATAGCTAAGTTCCAACCCCTCAACCTGCACTAAATTCTTGAAACCCAAACTCATCCATGTGACTGAATCAGCTAGTCAGCTCCACAGTGTCTTCCAAAGTCTCTGTGCCAGCTTTTAGCATACATGTTTTTCCAAAGATACAGAAATCTTTGAAAAGTAAGAGTGCCAAAAATCCATGGGCACAAAGGCTTTAAAAAAAAAAAAAGTCATTCACAAAAAGCCTGAAAACTGCTAGAGGGAAAGCCAAGACTTGATGCCAGGCAGGATAGTCATGTTCTGTTCCCTGCAGAAATAATACAATCTAATCTATGATTCCATCAGACCTCAGAAACATCGAAACTGAACATGTCAGAAATGATTCCTAAGGGTCCCGAACAGCTGAGGAGGAAAAGGAAAATTCCAGACATATCAAGGAATATTTCTTTTCCTCCTCAGCTGTTCCAGAACCCTAGGAATCATTTCTGACATTTGTTTGGTTTTGATGTTTGTAAGGTTTGATGGAATCATAGAAGAGACTGTATTATTCTGCTTAATAGTCCTAACTTTAAAATTAAGCCTTTGCTTCTATTAGCTATTCAAATCAGATTGCTTTTCACTTACATTCAATATTTCCCTAAATGACTAAAAGATATTTTAGTTTTCTTGATTCTTCAAATCAAAATACTATAATACCAAAATAAATATCACCAAAAAGACAATCATTAAAAAAGACAGTTATTAGCTAGGCATGGTGGTTCACAGTTGTAATTTAACTAATACTCACAAGGTTGAAACACAAAGACTACTTGAATTCAAAGTGTATTAAGACCCTGTCTCAAAAAAACAGAACAAAACAAAAAGACTGTCATCAATACCTAAATTTCTAAGTAACATTTGCTTATTTCTAAAGGATACAATATAAATTGGAATTATTTCCACTGCAATTTATCCCACTTTTGAGTGGATATAGATTTATTAAAATTAAAATTTAAGATGCGAGATGGCTCAATCTGTACAGTGCTTGCTATAATGCCCATGAAGAGCTGAGTTTGTATCTCCAGAGCCCAAATTAGAAAAATGGGCATAGAAGCACATAACTAGAACTCTAGTGCTAGAGAGGTGGAAATAGGAAGATGCTCCAGCTCCAGCTTTAGTTAGAGAACTTGCCTTAAAAATAAATAAGTAAATGAGTGAGTGAATGAATAAATGAATGAATGAAGTGGAGAGCAATAGAGGAACCTCTGACCTCCAAATGTGTGTGAGTATGCATCCAAAGCATCATACACACACACACATATACACACACCAATTTTTTTAAATTATCTAAAAATTTAAAGTCAATATATGTGTCTATAATCCTAACACTCAAAAGACCAAAGCAGAAAAATCACTATGAGTTCAAAGCCAACCTGAGCTTCATTAATTCCAGACCAATACAGGATATAGTTAATCTGTCTCAAAAAGTGATATTTTTTATCATTTTAGAATTACATATATTACATAAATACAATGAATTTAGGTCATTTTCACCTTAATAATCTAATCAAAACAATAAAAATTTACACATCCAAAGAAATTATTCATTTCTCCAAATACTTTAATATTATTCTTAATATTATTCAATAAAATATTTATTTGTTTGTTTGTTTGTTTATATGGTAGAGCTCACACACAGGTTGGCATGCCATAGCATGCATAAAGAAGTCAGAGAACAACTTTCAGAAGTTGGTTTTCTCCTTTTACCATATGGGTTGCAGGGATTAAACACAACACAAATTGGAAGGTTTGCATATAGGTTTACCTGCCAGCCATCCTGCCGGTCCCAAAGAAGAATTTAATATACAGTTTTAGTTAACATAATTAAGGCATCCAGTGCTTAATAAATTGTGTTCCATGGAATATGACAACCAGCATAACCTGTACATCTCCAATAAGAAAGCAATGTCCTACCATTTTGTGTCCTGCTGGCTTTAAAGACGACAGCACCAAGTTTTAAAATATGTGTTTCCTCGATTAAAAAATTTTCAGAAATGAGTCTACTTCTCTGAAGAAGTCTGACAAATATAGCACCCTACCATCAAATTTATCACATAGTAAATTGTCACATCATTGAATATAATCCCCTATTGTTCCCCATGACATCATTTTATGATCAAGTGATACTTCCATAAATAATTCTACAATAATCAATCTATTTAACAGAATGGCAGAGCTGACAAGGAAAGGAAAACATTTTTTTAATTCCAAAGCAAAGTAAAGCTCTTTAGGAGACTTAGTTCTTTCCACAAATACATCTTTATGTGGAGTTTTCAAGTCTATACACAATGACCTTGCAAAATTTAACATCAGAGACTGTTTGCATTGTCTGACCTTTTTCCTCAGCATACCACACTTTCCTGTTTAGGTATTTTGTGATTTAATACACTAACTCTGCATTCTATAAGATACCTTGTTACCACGTTTTATATTAAGGCCTAGCTTCCAGGAAACTGCTCCTGAAATCTATTTAAATACCTTAGTGTCAGCCAATTATTTCAATAGAAGTTTTGCTCAATACCCTGAGTCAATAAAGACCAAAACATTTGCATATCAATCCATTTCTGCCTATGCATACTGTTCCTTTATGTTATATCCTGTTGTACTTCTCTCCACATTCATGAAGGCTGGATTAATGATAACTTCAAGCAAAAAAAAGGCATTGATTTTGGAATCTTACATGCCAGAAATTGACTTTCATCAGCAACAATGCTGGGCATGGCTAACACCTAAACACTTTAAGTTGAATGAGCATCTGCTAGCCATAGGAAAGAAGGTCCAAGTCATCAAAATCCTCCCTACTCTCCAAGTTTCTCTAGATCAGCCAACAGAGAAAAAGATAGACTGGAACATGAAAAGCTGCAGGCATGAATCCCACAAAAACCCACTGCTGTTGTACAATGTTTGACAGCTGTCTAAGACTAAATATGTCTCAGATTGTTTTGTGTCTTTGTTGTGTTCCAAGTATAACAGTTGTTTTCACCTGTTTCTGCAAATAGTAGTAGCTCTAAGTCACAAACTAATCATTTCTAAGGATATTAACTCCAGGTTCTATCCACTTATAACATTATAGCCAACCTTCAAAGCCCATCTTGCTCTGCCTCTTATTTGTTAAGACTGAGCTTACACTGCCTATCCATGAGGCCTCTCTGTCACTGGAGAAATGTACTGACTGTATTTTCATGCTTTTAAATCTTTATCCCATATATGGTATAGTGCTCCATACAGAGAAAATTCTGAAAAGTGCATTTTTTATCAAAATATCTACACTTGAAGAATTCTACCTCCAATCCCATTAAGTCAAATTATATCCTTAAAGAAGCAACAATTAAGACTCCAGGATTTAGCCACACCTGTAATCTCAGCACTCATGCCTTGAAGCAGGAGCATAGCCTGGGCTATGTACTAACCTGAACTATAAAATAAAACCATGTAACAAAAAAAATGGAAGAGAGGGGTCAGTGAGATGGCTCAGCAGGTAAAACTGCTTGCTTTGCAAACCTCACAAACATTTCATCCCTGGATTCATGCAAAAAAGTCAGCTGCAGTGGCTTACATATATAATTCCAGCACTCTTATGGTGAATTGGGACTGAGAGACAGGGAATCAGCCAGAAGATCATGGGAAACAAGAGAGGTTGGGTTTCAACAAGGGGGACAGAATCAATTCCTGAAAGTTGTCAGCTGACCTTCACTCACACAGACCCACTAAGTAAATAAATAAACTAACAGGCAGATAGAGAGATAAGACTACGTAATCTTATTATGTTAACTCCCTAAAATAGACCTCTTTTCCAAAGTCTCATAACCTAAAATGGACACTGTCATAGTTTTAGACACAGGTATCCACTTGATAGTTGAGGGATCCCACTCTAGGCACATTTGTAGATAATTAGCAGTTGAGTCAAGGCCAGAGCAAATCTGCAGAGATTATCTAATTGATAGGGCAGCCAATAGTAGGTGGGACTAGGCCCTGGACATGTGAAAAAAATGCAGAGAGCTGGCTGAGGAAGTTGGCATCCTTTTGTGTACTTGGCCAGATATCTTGGTCTGGCAAGTAAGGATTGTCCCTCTCTCAGTCATTATATGGATATGGTGTAGCCAGTTCCCTTGGCCTTTGGTGATGGTGCATGCTCTCCTGCCAAGCTGGACAAACAACTATAACCAGACTATCATTAAGAAAATAAATCCCTAGCTCCCCTAAATCATTTGATAATGATTTTCTTAGCAACCATGCAAGTGAACTGCAACCAACACCAAGAGCTAAAAGCACACAAAACTGCTAGGTACCAGCCTAATATCCATTGTGTTCACCTTCCATAGTAACAGATGAATACAGTTCCCAACTTTCTAAAAAATGCCTTATATTTACTTAAAGAGATAGAGAGAGAGCATCTGTATGCTATGGCACAAGGGTGAAGATCAAAGGACAACTTTCAGAAGTAGTTTCCTCCTTCCAGTATGTGGACTTCCAGATTTGTGAACAAGCACCTTGCCTGCTGAGCTCTATCAAAGGCCCGTATCTCAACTTTCCTTGCAGTTGAGAGTTCAAATTAGGAAGATAGGGTACATGGAAAGGTAGTGGCTATTTCAAAACATTAGGAAAAAGGGGCTGCAATAAAAGAATAGCAAAGCTAGGTCACAAATAGCAACATGGAAAGACTTCACTATCCCTGGATTGCCTATCTACAAACATTTGAAACCATGACTGTGTCCCCTTAACTTTACTAGCAATTAAACAATTTCTAACTGTAATTATGGAGGGGGAAGTCACTAAAAATTGATTGATTAATTCCAACTCAGCAGCAGGAAGATTATTCCCATTTAGCCTCTGGAAACAGCAGAGAAAACTGATTTCTTTACAAATAAGACTCAGTTCTCTTGGACTAGAGCTCAAAGCAGTCAGCATGAAGCATCAGCCACTCTATAATATATATGTAAGGAAGAATAAAATACTACTCATTCATAGAAATGAAACAGAAAATTGTATAGCCACCAAGATAACTTAGCAGGTAAACATGACTGCTATCAAGTCTGACAACCTGAGTTTGATTCCAGAACACAACACACACACACACACACACACACACACACACACACACACACACACACACAGTAAATAAAATATAAAAAGATAACTCTTAGATATGTAAAACAAAAAAAAATCAAAGAAAACCTCCAGACTAACCTCAATTACAGCAATGGCACCAATACACATTACTATTAATAACTTCTACTATATAATGAAAACACCATTATTACTACTACCCTAATGATAACTTTACTATTAGAAGACCATTACAGTAGTACTGTATTAGAAATGTATGAACTAAAAAAATTTCTCAAAGATAATAACCTTTGATTTTAAAATTATACTGTGATTTATTGTTGCTGGCTTTCATTTGTCTCCTGATAATACACTGCATATTTAAAAACACTGAGCAAAGAAAAAAATAAATATAGTGGATAAGTCACAAAATAGTGTAACTGTATCTTTTTCATCTCTATTATGGGAACTTAGTCTTATGGGTCTCAAGATTTCAAGGCATCAATTTAAAAGTTCTTACCCTGAAGATCCAATGCTCTTACAAACACCAAGAAGGGGTCTTTTATCTGCAAAATTGTCACACTTTTGAGAACCTGTCGAAAAGCATGAAAAGAAATGTAAACTTTGACAAATATTGTGGAAATTTTTACATTATTTCATTGTCTGAAAATATTTACAAGTATTGAGGGTAACTAAGTGGCAAAGCACACATGGACAAGTATATGTATATTGACATAGGTTTACAACATAAATGCATTCATAAATTGGTAGACATTTATTTAAACAAAGAAAAAGCTAAATATTTTCAATACTAAAGAAAACATAGTTACATTTTATTAAGACCCATTTTTTAATTAGCATCAATTTCAATATTATCAGCATATGAGATCTGAAGACTATATCCTATACTGCCAACTGATTATTTAAGACTAGTATGATCATGAAATCCAAACTAAATAAACATAGTAAAGAAAGAAAATTATAATTGTAGGCCATTGCCATTTATATACAAATGCAAAATCTGAAATGAAACACTTAAGGGATTAAATAGCAATATATTCGGAAATATGTATGTGTGTATATATATATATATATATATATATATATATAATTAGTCACATAAGAATTTTGACTAACCACCCTTGCTAGTTGTTATGAGACACATCAACAGTCAAATACTGAAGTACATAGACTAACCCATGTAATAAACTTTATTAACCCATGTAATAAGTTATAATAACCCATGTAATAAAAACACTAACAATTTCTCATGACAAATACTATTTTAGTATATACAGAACTTTGACTAAACTTTACACTGGATTAAAATAACTAGTCCCCTCCTTGAAAACAGAACCTCACTATACAACTCAAGACAAGCCTTGAACTCAGGATCCTCCTCCTCAACTACTCAAGTGCTGGAATTATAGGTAGTGTACTACAATACATGATTTCTAAAACTGGTCTTTTGCTCTTTGCCTTTTTTTTTTTCTTTCCTTTTTTTCCTTTCTTCCTCCCTTTTTCCTTCTCTTTTCCTTCCTTCCTTCCTTTCTTCCTTCCTTCCTTCCTTCCCCTTCTTTCTCTCTTTTTTCTTTCTTTCTTCTTTCTTTCTTGGAGATAGGGTTTCATGAAGTCCAGGCTGGCTTTAAAGACCCTATGAAGTCCAGGCTGGCTAATCCTCCTGCCTCTATCTTTGAAGTACTCAAAAACAAATTTTCTGAGTTTAATAATTATCCACAAAAGACAAAGAGCAAATATCAAAATTAGTGGTTCAGAGTATTCTGACTCATTAGTAATGACATAAGAATACTCACAATATTGCTGTTTCCATTCAAATCTTTGCCAACATCCTAGTCAATATAATAAATGAGTTAAAAAATATTCTTCAATATAAGATCAATGTAACTGAGATAGCTCAGTCATTGATATCTCATGTACAAGGACATGAGTTCAACCTCCAGAACCCATGTTAAAAAATATATATTTAAAAAGGAAAAATGGGGCTGGAGAGATGGTTCAGGGATTAAAACTCTGCCTTGCAAACAGAAGGTCCTGAGTTTGGATCCCGATCCCATGGAAAAACATCAGGTGGAAATGGTGGCAGCCTGCACTTCCTGCCACAGTGGGGAGAGCCTGGGAAATTCCAGAGCCAAGCAAAAAAGAGATAGAAACTATGCAGGATGATTCCTGAAGTCACCCTTGGTCCTTCACAGGAACACCTACTGCCCTCTAATACACATACACTCTCTCTCTCTCTCTCTCTCACACACACACACACACACACACACATACACACACACACAAAATAAATAAAGTTTAAAAAAAAAAAAGAGGAAAGGACAAGGAAAACAAGTATGTCATGGAATATTCTAGCAGTTATAAATGAGAATGCAGTGGCAAATATAAATACAGAATGAGATTATGGATTCAAACTGAAAAGGGGAATGTATCCAACAATAGGAAGCCAGAATAACATGTTGACTTTTCAATAAAAAGAAGGGGATTATTTATTTGCATGGACAAATTCTCCCAAGACACAAAAGAATCTTAATCATTGTTGATAAGAGACAAAGGAAACATAAGATGACATGGGAAATGGAAAGGTGTTCTGGTTTTTAGTTTTTAACTTGAGTGAATATATAAATTTATTCCACGATGTTTCTATTGGTTTTAAATAAGCAGGCAAAATACCAACAGAGAAAAGCTAGTAGTTATTTCAGTTTCAAACACCAACAGGCAAGCCCAAGATATGCACTTAACTTTTTATTCCTTCTAAAAGTGCTACAAACGCAATTATTAAGCTGCAAATTTTGTAGAGATGAGTAATGGCAAACCTACATAAAAGTTGAAAGCACTGGTAGAAAAATACCCTGAGAGTCAAAGGACTTTAGACCACAGAACCTTTAAAAGGCACAGTAAATATTATGCCAGGTACACTGGGGACTAGCTGTGAAAGGACGAAATAAAAAGGATGGGCTTGTTACAGGCCACTTGAAAAACACTTGACTCACAGACAACTCTCCCTGTTCCCAGAAGAAAACTGAAAGACTGCTCTCTAGAGAGTGTAAGAGAGAAGTACACTGAGTACAGGTAAGGGCAAAACAAACAAAAATACCAGGATTAAATGACAGCATTAATTCTTAATATTGAAGCAGCCTTCTCCATCCCCAGGACTCCTCTGGCATTGTGCTCCCAAAGCATTAGCATCAGATCTTTATCACTCAAGTAGAGCTTGCAGGTCTTCTCTTGGGAACTGAAAGAGTATAGGCAGGGAAGACTCCATGAATAGGCACAACCAAGGCACCTATAATATAGTTACGAGTGCTCAAACACATAGGGCTTTTCATCAGTTTTTGAGTTTGGAACTGGTGATCATACATAGGCAATCAAAAATTAGGAGCAGTCTAGAAGACTGCCTATAAAGAAAATAAAAATGCATAATTGTAATTTTTATTGCTAAAGATGCTAAAGACACAGAAGACTATAAAAAATAGAGTAATATGGATGTCAAAGCATTAAAAGAAAACTCTGAGGAGCTGAGCATGCAACTCAGTTATTTTTTATACATTTTTTATTATTATTTCAGCTCATACAAACTTAATAGGTACACGAGTTCCCTCCCTCCCTCCTCCTCCTCCCCCCGAACCCCCTGCTTCTCCTCTCCTCACCCCTCCCTCCCCATCCCCCAGTGCCTTCCCCCCAATTCCCAGAGAGCCCTTTCTTGTGCATGCCTGACTCTCCTATGGGCCCTCCTCTCCGATGACATACAAGGACCCAGTGGCATTTCCCTGAACCCTTTCCCATGTTCCCCTTAAGCATAGGAATACTACTGTGTCTGTCAATCCCTTGCCTCCAAGGATCTTGGTGCCTTTAGCAGATGCTAGACTTTGTGAGGTCAATAGTGTGTTGGACATTGCGCAGGGCATGCAAAGTCCTATTATGATTGCTTCGGCCCTAACTTGTGTGGAGTATCTTGCAAATCATTGCTCCTCCCATCCTTTTGCTCTTACACTCTTACCGCCCCCTCTTCCGCAAATGTTCCTGAGCAGCTCAGTTATTAAGAGTGTTTCCTTGACTTGCACAGGCCCTGGGTTCCATCTGCAGAATCACACAAACCTGGCATATAAAACATACAGGTAATCAAAGTGGGAATCAGGAGATCAGAAGTTCAAGACCATGCTCAATTATAACTATGCAGCAACTTCAAGGCCACATAAAATGATGGAGAGCAGGGATGAGAAGTGTCGAAGGGGAAGGAGGCATTCTAAGAAATTCTTAAAAGAAGGTACTTTAAAACTTAGCATAAGAACAAGAGACAGAGTCTAGAGAGATAACTCAGGGATTAAGCAATGGTCTTTCAAGCAGAAGGTCCTGAGTTCAGATCCCCATCCCACATTAAAAAATATATATATACCACGCTGGAAATAGCAGTGACCTGTACTTCCAGCCCTGGAAGGTAGAGCCCAGGAAACTCTGAGAAGAGGAGGTAGAGCAATCCAGAGTGATTCCTCTATAGGCACACATAGTAGCCTCTGGTACACACAGACACACCACACACACACACACACACACACACACACACAAAAGAACAAGAGATATTTTTAAGAAAATTTCTCTGAGAAAAGGGCAAAATCCTGAAGACAAAAAAAAAAAAAATCCATATACATACTTTAGAAATAGCACATTGGGGCTGGAAAGATGGCTCAAGAGTTAAAATTCTGCCTCATTAGCAGAAGGTCCTAAGTTTAGATCCCAGGTCCCATATAAAAATGTCAGGTGGAAACAGTGCCAGCCTGCACTTCTGTCCCTAGTAAGAAGAGCATGGGAAATCCCAAAGCAAAGCAAAAAGGAGACAGAAACAACCCAGGATGATTCCCAAAGTCACCCATGGTCCTCTGCAGGGATACACAGTGCATGCATGTGTGTGCGCGCGCACACGTGCACACACACACACATACACACAATAAATATATAAATGAAACTTTAAAAAAAAAAATGGCACATATTCAAAGTACCAACATGTGGAAGCACAGGTAAAAACAAAACACAAAAGCAGGTGTGCCCAACTTGCCTAAAATCCTCAGCACTAGGGGGCTAAAGCAAGAGGACTGCTGTACATTCCCACCACTGTGGAGTAGAGAGTAGCACCCTAGCTCCAAAAACAAAAATGAAGGCTCGCATAACAAAAACAATGTTTGTTCAGGATCAAAACATCTCACTACACCTCATAAATGAATTTTTATGTCTTACATTGACCCTAAAATTTTTAAATAAAATAGAGAGAATATGCTTGTTCAAACATAGCTATTTTATGTTTCTACTCCAATGTGAATCCAACTGAACAATTCATGATGGATTTTGACCCAAGCACAAAATAAATTTTAACTGATTCAAAGCCCACAATATTTATGTTCTAAATTAATTACATTTGAACTTCTTCTATGGAAGGTTTATTCTTTACTTCTCCATATTTCCTCTTCACTTTAAACATCTTTTTTCCTTCTATTCCCTGGTCTTTATGACTTCTACCTCTATGGTACTTATCAATCTGATAATGTGATGAATGGATCAGCAAGCTGTGAAGATTAAAATGACACTGGAAGGAATGTCTTGTTTCTTTCCAAAACTCTACTAAAGAACAGAATTCCCAATGGCTCCAGCTGACTCTGCCTCATAGGTTAGCCACAATGTACTTCCTAAGATTTATGCTATTCATGCCCATTCAGAGAAGCACCACTTTAAGCTACAAGATAGGGGCTAGAAAGATGGCTCAGGGGTTAAGACTCTGCCCTGAAAGCAAAAGGTGCTAAGTTCAGATCCCAAGTCCCACATAAAAAATGCTAGGCAAATAGAAGAAATGTAATAAAACAATGTTTTGACAATGTATACAAAAAAAAAAAATGCTAGGCAGAAACCACTGAGGCCTGCACTTCCAGCCCTGGTGTGCAGAGCCTGGGAAATCCTAGAGCCAAGCAAAATAAAGCAATTCAGGATGATTCCTAAAGTCACCCTTGGTCTTCCACAGGGATACACAGTATCCTCTGATACACATACACACACACACACGCACACACACACACACACACACAAAATAAAATAATTTTAAAATTTAAGCTATAAGATAGAAGCACTAACTTGAGAACAGTGTTACATTGAGATGTACCCACTAGAAAAATATATCGAGTTAAATGATCAGACTACAATATACAAGTAGCACCAAAACCTTCAAACATATTACACATTTCCTACATAATTTCAAAAAATTACTACAATACACTAATTTAAGCAAATTCTAATTCTCATTTAAATATTATTCTGGATTACCTGAGTAAAAACAATCCCTAAAGTGTTGGTATAAAAATTTTCACAACTTCATAAACACTTTAACTATAACTTGCTCTTTTTTTCAAGCAACAGAAATAGTAACATGTACTCTTCACAATCCTTAATGGACTCAGCACCCTCTCATAATGTAATCTTCCAAATTGCAGGGGATTAACTTTTTCTAGATAAAAATTGAGTGTTTATTTGCATGTGCAATAGAGAGAATGACACACACCCGCTCTACAGCATGAACAAGTTGCATCATGATTATGGAAATGAAATGAGCCAGCCAAATCCATCAAATATAAAAACTATCACAATCCTGTTGCAGAGTCCTTTTGTCAAACTCCTCTTATTCTAAATCCTTTTAATTCTGTCCTATAATACTAAAACATTTATAAAAAGCTTAAAGTTCTAATAAATCACACAATTAATGTAATGAAAATAGGCTTGTCCACCAAGTCACCAACTCCTCTACCACTCAACAAAATTCAAAACAGTTTGCTTGTCACAAAGCATTAAAGAAATATCCCCCCATCGTGCACAATGTTGTAAACTCATCAAAACAAAGAGTTCAAACTCATAAATCAGTCTGGAAGATTTGAAGACATCAAACAGAAAGAGCTTCTACCTAGGCTCAAGAGCAGATCCAGAGGGTGATGAAATACCTCTACCCTTTTGATGTGGAAGATGATGTCTCAAACATAAAGACTTTACACCAAAGTATGTACTTGCTAATAAATTTTCACTAAGAAAACCTTTTCCAGAAAGATTCCTTTGAACTGAAAAATTCATTTAAACCTTTAACCTAAACCACACTGAAATCATTAGTTTCATTTTTTTATTTTTTTCTTTGCTTTCTAAAATATTTTATTTATTTATTGGGGGAGGAATGTAGGTGGATATCAGAAGAGGTTTTTTTTACACCATGTGGACTTCCAGGAATTAAATTCAGCCATTAGGTTTGGAAACAGGCACCTTATTTGCTGAGCTATTTTACTGGCCTTGTTCATCTGCTTTTTAAGATAAGCTGAGGCTGGCCTTGAACTCTTATCCCACTCTAAGAAACTTCTTTTTTTTTATTGTTTATTCAATTGTGTGTGTGTGTGTGTCCGCGCGCAGGTCGCCCCCGCTTCCGGCAGGCCGCCCCCGCTTCCGGCCCCGCTTCCGGCAGGCCGCCCCCGCTTCCGGCAGGCGCCCCCGCTTCCGCCCGGCATCTATACGTGGGGTCTAGGATCCGAACTCAGGACCTTCCGCCTGTAAGGCGGAGGCTTAACCCCTGAGCCACCTCTCCAGCCCCGGCCTTGAACTCTTAATACTCCTACCTCCACCTGCTGGTACAGTGGTACATAAAGCTCATTGTTTACTTTTCAGAAATTTTGTTCTTTAAAATAGTTTTGATCAATTAAGTCTTTGTGAAGTTTTAGAGAATTTCTCAGTATGAGCATTCAAGATGTAGACAGTTAGATCAGAAAGTATGATTTCACTGCCAATAATTTTGTCAATTTTTAGGTTGTCCAATGTTTAGCTTAGCATCAATTCTATTTTCTTACCAGATTTTCTGTAAATAATCTACATTTTGAATTAGATAATCAATCCTCTTATTTATTTTTCTTATCTATACAGGAAAATGTGAGTGAGTGTGTGTGTGTGTATGTGTGTGTGTGTGTGTGTGTGTGTGTTGAGCAGAGAAGAGAAATATAAAATAAGAGGAGAAATCATAATGAAGAAGGAAAGCAGATGCAGAGGCTGCAAGGACCTCACCTGACCATAGCAGCATGAGGACATCGATCTCACTGCCTTAAATGTTTAATCTAAATGTTATCACACCTAGACACTTGCCACCAATAATTCAAAAATAAATTATATATACAGTTTAGTCTCCATGGTAATTTCAAAACTTGTATTAAAGAAGGTATGAATTTTTTTCTAGGTGCAGGGGTTAATGATCAGACCTTCTTTTACAGATTACACTTATTAGATAAACCTACTCTGCTTTACAGAAGACTTCATTGATAGTAAGACATGGTAATTGGCTTGTCACACTTTCATCTGAAACTACTCACTCTGCTTCCACACTGAATTTTCCCACATTCTCTCCTGCTTCACCCACAGTGCACTTGACTCTCTGCTGCATACACCTGCTTGTCTCCTAGCAGTTTGCAGTTCTCTTGCAGATATATCTTACATTTTATCAACCGTCCTTCATTATATCCTAGCTCTTCCCCTGATATATTCATTCACAGCATTTACCAAACCCTCAAATTGTACATATTATATTGCAGATCTACTCATCTGCTCAGTATATTCAAGTCTTAACTCCATGGTCCAAAACCATATTATGTTGATGATCAAAATAGTTTTATTTACGAGACCTCAAAACCATGTTCAATACTATTGGTAACAGTTCAATGGAAAAATGGGATAAAAAGGAAAGGTACACAGGTGTTTCTGGCAACCCCAAAAAGGAGCACAAGATTTTCCTGTAACGCTGAAAGAAATGGGAAATAATAGCCCCTGGAGATGAGGTGTCCAAAAAAAATGATACATGAAATTGTACTAGAATATTGGAATTCTGTCTTCACAGAGGTGATTACAAAAGTTTCTTATTATTTATCAAAATTCAAACTACAACCAGGTATGGTGGTTCACATTTTAGCTGTAGAAGAAAGCAGAAGGGTCTAGAGCTCAAGACTAGTCTAGGAAAAAGTCTGACCTAACTCCTACACATCCTCAAAGAAGTCTCAGATAACGATACATAAAACTCTATTTATATACTACGAGATAGCTTAGGGGTTAAGATTTTGCCTCACAAGCAGAAAAGACCTGAGTTTGGATCCTAGAACCCACATAAAAATGCCAGAAAGAAAAGGCCTATACTTCCAGCCCTGGGAGGTGGAGCCTGGAAAACCTCAGCATGAAGCAAAAAGGAGGTAAAAATCAATCCAGAATGATTCCCAAAGTCACCCTTGGTCCTCCACAGGGACACACTGTGACCTCTGATATGCACATACACATGACTGTGTGAAAAATATTTTTTAAAAAGTCTACTATATACTACAAATTACGGTTACATTAAACAATATTAAATAAAAATTGCCACCAGAAATAAGGGATTAAAACCTGTGATATTAACAGTTCTCAATTACAGTAAAAACATATGAGTGAGTTTTAAGTTTAAGAAAAAACAAGCTATTTAACAATTAGGACTCCACAGCTAAAGCACTTGCCATGCAAGCAAGAGGACCAGTGTTGAGAACCCAAGAATGCCAGGCAGGTGTGTCATCCCACCTGTAATTTCAGCCTCTGAAGGAAGAAGCATAGCAGGCTGGCTAGAGAGACGAGCCAAATTAGCAAGTTCTTAGACTGGTTGAGAGACGTTGTCTCAAGCAATAAGGTAGAGGAGCAATCAAGAGTGATTTCCAATACCAACTTCTGCCTCCAAAGGTATACATGCATGAATACACATATTCATGGACTCCATATATTGTGTGTGTGTGTGTGTGTGTGTGTGTGTGTGTGTGTGTGTGTGTGTACTTTATCCTATTTTTCCTATGTTTACAGAAATTTGTTTTTTGTTAATGAAAAGGTTAAAAACATATAAATTAGAATAAAACACATCATAGCAGCAATAATTTGTGGTTTTCACACTGTTATAGACACGAGGTATTTGAAAGGCTATAAAACTAGTTTTACAGATGAAGCACAGCTCAATGATAGCTGAGACACAAAGTTTGATCCCCAGCATCAAATAAACAATTTTTATGAATTAAAAAAAACTATTTTGAAGACAGAATCTCACTCTGTAGCCTGGGCTGGCCTCAAACTCACAGCAATCTGCCTAGTTCAGCCTACTATGTGTTAAGATATAAGTGTGAGCCACCATGTTCAGCCGACTTTTTAAAATTCATATTGAAGTTCTACTCACAGCAAAAATGAAGCTATGCACATAGGAATTAATGAAGTATTAATGTGATAAAAATTTAAACATTTAAATTATGAAATTGAATTTTTGCTTATGTTACTTATTCATTTATGGGCTGGTGGTTGAGCCAGGTCTTACCTTATGTAAGCATATGTTCTAAGATGCAACTAACGCCTGGCTTCATCTGATATTTTTTCTAATAATGCTGTCTGCTAATTAAATAAGAACAAGAATACTTTTCAAGGTTGGCAACATGGTTCAGTGGGTAAAAGCGCTCACCAAGAATGCCTAATAATTTGAGTTTGTCCCCTGAATCCAGATAAAGGTAGTAGAGAACTAATCCCTCAAAATTGTTCTGTGACCTTCACACACATACACAAGCATATACACTCTCTTTCTCTCTATCGCTTCTCAGCCTTTTGGCTAAGATCAAGATCTCTTTCTCACTCTCTTGCTCTCTCTCAATAAATAAAATAAACTTGAAATTTTAACCCATAAAATAAGTTCAACAAGTACGATTCCATCACAAGCTAAATCTTTTAGGGCCTGCAAGATAAATCAGTGGATAAGACATCTGTTCCAAACCTGAAGATTTGCCTCCAGAAACCCATGTGGTAAAAGGAGACTACTGATTCCTAACTTACTCTTATACCTCATCAACTCCCCACCCAAGTTCTATCAAATAAGTAAATTTCAAAAATTAAAGATCGAAATCCTCTTCAAAGGTTTGATTGTTGTATTTTGCTTTCATTCTTGTTTTTTGGGCAGGATGTGACAAGTTAGTTGTAGATACCAACTTGATAATTGAAGACTGAGCCTTTAAACAAACACTTTACTGAAGAATTAGTGATTAAGACAAGCCCTGCACAAGGCTATGGGAGATTATTTAACTGATGTGAGAAGATCCAGCCCATAAAGGGTGGCACCATCGCCCAGGCAGGTTGATGAGCTACAGATTGAGAAAGACTGGTTAGAGATTGGCATATAGACCGGTCACAAAAAAGTATGCCTCTCAGCTTTTTGTTTAAGGCGTTACCTTTAAGGAAACTGACATTGTTGGTAGAAACAGAATGTTGCAGTCACTTAGGAATATCATTTGGTATAAGTCAGCCATGCCCCAGAGATCCCATTCTTTGATACAGATATCTGCAAGCAATTATTCAGAGCATGTCATCGTTTTGAATGTGAAATGTCCCCCACAGGCTTAAGTGTTTAAAATACTTACTCCCCAGCTGATAGCACTGTTTAAGAAGGTAATGAGATCTTTGGGAGTCTTGCCGGAGAAAACATGTTCCTGAGGACAGGTGGATAACTTAGCCCCAGTTCCTCTGCCTGGCTCTCCTACTAATGGCTACCTCCTACTTTGACCACCATGCCTTCCACTATGTTTTCTCTGCCATGATGGACACTAATTCCTCTGTAACGTAAGTAAAAAATAATAAAACCTTTCTTCTTTCAATGGTTTGGGTTAGAGTATATTCTCTGCAACAAAGCAGTTTAAATCTAGCAGCAAAATTGGAAACAACTAAAATGTTTACTGGTGAGAGGAATAACAATATATCTAAGCAACTACCCAAGAAAAAGAAGGGAATTAAAAACTAGTATAAATACACAGTTGACTCTCAAAGGCTCAATCAGGCATGGTGGCTCACACCTATAAACCTACTATTCGGAGAGTTGAGGATGGATGATTTTAAAAGTTTGAGGGCAGCCTGAGCAGAGAGAGAGAGAGAGAGAGAGAGAAAGAGAGAGAAATAAGAAGAGAAAGAGTCATCAGGTCATAACTGAACTTCATTACAGTCACTTTGGAATATAGTTATCTTACAAATAACTTTTGTGTGTATGTGCACACTTAACTAGAATGAATGAAGTCTTGCATTTAATACACAACACCAAATGGTTAATATTCCACCATAATGTTACACTACTTTTTTGTCACTGAGAGACAATTGGGTTGTTTCCATATTTTTACTATTACATATAATCCTATTATAAAATTCATGTATAAATTTTCATGTGGTCATATTCATTTTTCTGGATTTCATCCATAGTGTTAAAAAATTGATGGGTCTACATAATAACTAAATTTATAACATGTTTTAGTAACTGCCAAAATACCTTTCAGCATGTAATCACATTCCCATGGACCATGATTAAGGGTTCCAATTTTTTCATATTTTTCCCAACACTTGATTCATTCTCTTGTATATTGTAACTATCGTAAAGACATCAAATTTGACAGCTGAACTTTCTAACAGTAATGGAGAGACTTTACATCTTGAATATAATAATGTCTAGGTACATCCATTTGTTGACCCTTCAAACAATAATTACTAAAACTGATGAATTTCATGATATGTAAATTATTCATTAGGGATTAATTTTTAAGGCATTCTTCTTTATTTTATTTATTCATGAGAGAGAACACATGTACCACATGGGCTTTCCAAATATCAAACTTATATCAACAGGTTTTTTGATTAAGTGCTTTACCCGCTGAACCATTAGCCACTGACCCCAGGGGCTAATTTTTTAATTATTTATTTTAAATTATATGCAACTTAACAAATTTTGAGTTTTTACTATTCTTACTATTCCATCTGGGGGGCTGGAGAGGTGGCTCAGGGGTTAAGCCTCCGCCTTGCAGACGGAAGGTACTGAGTTCGGATCCCAGATCCCACATATAGACGCCAGACAGAAGCGGGGGCGGCCTGCGCTTCTGGTCCTGGTAGGGCGGAGCCTGTGAATCCCAGGGCAGAAGGAGGTGGAGGCGTCCATGGTGGTTCGCGAATTCATCCGTGGTTCTACACATACACAGACACACACATACACACACACACAGACACACGCGCGCGCGCACATAACACAGTTGAATAAATAATAATAATAATAAAAATTAAAAAAAACACTATTCTATCTAGGAATACATTCCAATAAAAATGTAAATTTTCAGGATCACAAGCATGCTTGTTCTTTAGAATACTCATTCTCTTCCATAGTTCCGCAGTAAAGAGCATCTAAGAGCAATGATAATACATAGCATCTCTGAAAATAGGCCTCCATCAAGGAATGCAAGTAAGTAATGTGACACCTGGTTAAGTTCACAGACATCCGTTCCTGATCATTTACAACTGAGGGGGTATGATCTCACCAGAAGGGGAGGGCATATAGTCTGGCAGATAAAAAGTAATCATTTTGCAAATGGGTGATTGACCCCTCCCTCACTGAGGTTTCCTACTTTTATTACATCTACCCTTGGGTGTGCTATTATAACAAGACTCCAGTTTAACAGCTTTTTGTCTCTGGCCAGGGGGTGACATACAGTGCCCATCAGGATGGAGTGAAGGGCATTGCAGGAGCAGCAAAACTGCAAAAGAAAATCAACAAACCACAATCCAGAACTTCAGAGACTCTATATCAACCACTTAGAACTAGGCCAGCCTAATCTCTCCCCATCCTGAAGCTCAGGGACATTTGCAGAAGAGGGGGCGGTAAGATTGTAAGAGCAAAAGGATGGGAGGAGCAATGATTTGCAAGATTCTCCACACTAGTTAGGGCCGAAGCAATCATAATAGGACTTTGCATGCCCTGCGCAATGTCCAACACACTATTGACCTCACAAAGTCTAGCATCTGCTAAAGGCACCAAGATCCTTGGAGGCAAGGGATTGACAGACACAGTAGTGTTACTATGCTTAAGGGGAACACGAGAAAGGGTTTAGGGAAACGCCACTGGGTCCTTGTATGTCATCGGAGAGGAGGACGCAGAGGAGAGTCAGGCATGCACAATAAAGGACTTTCTGGGAATTGGGGGGGAGGCACTGGGGGATGGGGACGGAGGGGAAGGAAAGCAGCGGGTTCGGGGGGGGAGGAAGAGGGAGGGAGGGAACTGGTCTACCTATTAAGTTTGTATGAGTGGAAATAATAAAAAATGTATAAAAAATACATAGCATCTCTGTTACAAGTTTGCTCATTGGAGTCAGAATCAATAAGCTTCACATTATACTTGTTTTCTAAATCTAATGAGATATCTAATGTATTTTTATTACTTTATTCCAAGTTACCTAAAAGGGAATAAACATTCCTTTTTAAAGACCTGATTTAATCCGAAGTAAACAAGATTTGGACTATCTTGTTTTAAAGTGAGAACTGTAGGGGCTGGAGAGGTGGCTCAGGGGTTAAGCCTCTGCCTTGCAGGCGGAAGGTCCTGAGTTCGGATCCCAGATCCCACGTATAGACGCCAGGCAGAAGCGGGGGCGGCCTGCGCTTCTGGTCCTGGTAGGGCGGAGCCTGTGAATCCCGGGGCAGAAGGAGGTGGAGGCGTCCATGGTGGTTCGCGAAGTTCGTCCGTGGTTCTACACATACACAGACACACAGACACACACACTTGCGCACACATACACACGCACATGCACACAGTTGAATAAATGATAATAATAATAAAAAAAATTTAAATGAGAACTGTAGGACAATGACATTTCTATACATCTGTCAACATATTAACTATGTTCATTGCTCTTCACTGTTGGAATCAATAGTCAATGCCATTGACTACTGGCATTGTCAGACTTTTTTCAAAACGAAAAAGAATTACAGAAAAATTATTTTTTCATATATTAGTAAGTATACAACAATAAATGGAGCACAGAAATACATGGGTTTGGGGGCTGGAGAGGTGGCTCAGGGGTTAAGCCTCTGCCTTGCAGGCGGAAGGTCCTGAGTTCGGATCCTAGACCCCACGTACAGACACCGGGCGGAAGCGGGGTCGGCCTGCATTTCAGGTCCTGGTAGGGCGGAGCCTGTGAATCCCGAGGCACAGTAAACAAGGAGGTGGAGGCGGTCCATGGTGGTTCCCGAATTCGTCCGTGGTTCTACACACACACACACATACACACACACACACACACACACACACACACACACACGCACAATTGAATAAATAATAAAAAAAAGAAATACATGGGTTTGGTGAAAATGCTTCCCTGTGCTAACAGAAAAGTCATGAATTGAGAGGTTGAGACCAAGATGAGATTTAAAGTTCAAATCTGAATTTTGTGACTGTATGCATACTACTGCATCTGCAGGGTCCAGGTCTTCTCACCTGTGAATCAGGAGAATGGTGCATGCCTTGCAAGTGATTAAGTAATGAAAATGTGTACTATATTTTCAGCTTAGGTCTTCTGAAAAACATCATCAAACAGTAAAATCACCTAATTTATAAGTTTATTTCCTCCCTTTTATATTCAGAATACCAACCCGATAGAGCCCACATAGGAAAGAGTCCTGATGATAGGATTAAGGTAGGTTATTGAATATTGCCCCACCCTTATGTCAGAGGCGACAACATGAGAACAATAACGAAAAAAGCAGTACCTCTAACGCAGAACTCCCCCGTATGAACACAGTCCTCTGAACCAAAACATTAGTAAGATTCTAGATTTAAACAGAACTTATGTTCTCAAGTTACAAAACACAAGTTTGGCAAAATCTCATAAATCTCTACATGATCACTCCAGTAAGATTCAATGACAGGAATGAGGTGCGAGGAACAAAATATGTGATACACGATGTTCGGTGAGAAGTAACTGAGCAAAAAACATTCAGGAAGCCCAAATCTCAGTTTATCCATGTAAAATGTCAATAAGCCTGTTTCCTCTACTTTGCTGCACACTGATGATAACAGCAAGTAAGATTCAGTTGGCCTATTTTTTGAAGGTTTTACATGCTTTAGTTAAACAGATTGTATGTATATGTGTGCATGTATTTATATGTGTGTGCACATGTACTACAGAGTTCATTTGTTTAACATAGTCATTTAAAATACTATATCCAAAACAGAGCAAAGCAAAAAACAGGTAGAGCAATGCAGGATGATTTCCAAAGTCACCCTTGGTCCTCCACAGGACACAAAGTGCCCTCTGAGATAGATAGATACATAGATAGATAGACAGACAGACAGATAGACACACAGATAGATAGATAGATAGATATGCATACACATACACACACATGTACACATGCAAAAATAAGTAAAAATTTAAAGAATAAAATGTTACATTAAAAAAAACTACAGCTGATGTTTCTGGATAACTTAGTTATAAGTCTTGAATTTATACAGCTGAAAAAACAACTCAAAAATTCTTTGGAGGTGACAGAAAACATATTTAAATTATAACTAATTCAAATGTATATGGAGATTCATGACAACGACAGAAGTAAACTGTGATAAGAAAAAAAATAAAAATAATGAGCATGTCCAAACAATGAAAGTCAATGAAAAAATTCCTAAGTTTTGAAAAATAGTGTTTCCAATAAAAAGTGTTAGGAAAAAGCTAAACATATGGACTGGAAAGATGGCTCAAGGGTTAAGACTCTGCCTCAAAAGCAGAAGTTCCTGAGTTCAGATGTCAGGCCCTACATAAAAATGCCAGGTGGAAACAGCAGCGGCCTGCACTTCTGCCAAAGCAAGGAGGAGGTAGAAGCAATCCAGGATGATTCCCGAAGTCATCCTTGTTCCTCCACAGGAGTACAGTGCCCTCTGATACATGCATACACACACACACACTATATATATATATATATATATATATATATATACGCACACACACATACATACATACATAAAATATTTACCCCAAAAATGCTAACATAGAGGAGATATGCTCCTTAGTCAAAATATTAAAAACAACTCAAAGTAGGCCTATGATGTAATTATACAAATTATTTTATGCATAGGACTTTTTTTTATTCAATTGTGCGTGTGTGCGCATGTGTATGTATGTGTGTGTGTGTGTGTGTGTGTGTGTGTGTGTGTGTGTGTGGACCCATGGACGAATTCGGGAACCACCATGGACCGCCTCCTCCTCCTCTTATTTACTCTGCCCCGGGATTCACAGGCTCCGCCCTACAGGACCGGAAACGCAGCCCCCCCCCCCCGCGTCTATACGTGGGGTCTAGGATCCGAACTCAGGACCTTCCACCTGCAAGGCAGAGGCTTAACCCCTGAGCCACCTCTCCAGCCCCGCATACGGACTTTTCAAGGGGAAAAAAATATACTTTTATGATATGCCACAGAGTACACATTCTGAAGGAGGAGGAAGGAATGATGTAATCAACTTTACCTTCTAATACATATTACATGACCTTTTAATTTGTTTTAGTAGTCTTTAAATATTTTTTAACAAATACCTTTAGTTGTTAGCCTTACATGGTTTTTAATAACTTAAATATATGTTTTGTTCATGCCTGAATACCTCCTCTGGTTCTATTTTCCAGAAATAATTATGTTATTGTTGCTGCCATTTTTAATTCTTTAAACTGGGTCTCATGTAGCTCAGGCTTGTCTCATATTCACCATGTAGGCAAAGATGGCCTCTGTGACCATTAATATTGTCAGCTTGAAGGATCTAGAATCACTTAGAGACAAGTCTGTAGGCAGGACTATGAGTGATTAACTAGATTAGGTTAACTGAAGTAGGAAGACCCTTCCTGACTGGGTGGCACCATTGCATGGGCTGGGGTTGGTTCCAGACCGCATAAAACGAAAAGGCAAGTTGAACACAGGCATTCATTACTCCCTCCTACTGTCTAGCTTTCACAATGCTAGAAGAATGCAGGCCATTGGGGGAAAAAAAGACATCAACGATCCCATCTGCACTAAACCTTGTGGTGCAATACTGTCCTGTCAAGCAAGATGCATCTATGGGTGCAATAGTGTCATGACTGTTATGGGGGAAAACCAACTCCTTTTTAATTGGATATGAAACCTGCTCCTCAGGAAAGAACTCATGCCTGGGACTGTAAATATCAAAGTTTGTGGTTGGAGAGGCCTTACTTGTGCTTAGTGGTGCTGCTCTCAATATTGGTCAGAGAGGCTTCTGCAGTGGGCAGTGGTTACGGTAGAGAATCACAACTGGTCAAAGTGCTAAGAAAAAGTGACTGTTGAGTGCTCAGCTCTAAATGAAAACATGATACCCCTCCCCAAAGCCTGAGAAATATTACATAAAAGAGAAAAGAAAGAATCTAAGAGGTGGAGGATGGGGAAGCCTGGTATAAAAGACTGTCTTCTGGCCTGCTGTGAAAGACTTTCCTCTGGACATGACTACTTGCACAAGATTCAGTCAGTCAACACTCCAGCATGAATGGGGTTGGGGCTCACAAGGCTTCACTCCCGGCTGAGAAGTGGTTAGCAGTTGACAGCTGCTAAAGGATATGGCATGTTGCCAGTGCATTAATGGAAGACCCCATAAGCAGGCACCACTAATGGGGTTCAATGAGTTATTTAATTTTATTTATTTATTTTGCATGTGTGTGTGTCAGAGGGCACTGTATGTCCTGTGGAGAACCACAGGTGACTTCAGGAATCATTCTGGAATGCTTTTACTTCCTTTGCTCCACTCTGGGAAATATCCCAGGCTCTTCCTGCTAGAGGCAGAAGTCCAGGCTGCCACCATTTCCACCTAGCATTTTTTTCAGTGAGTTATTTAAAAGAGAGAACATGAAAGTAGCAAGGGAATGTTTTGAAATGTCTAGGGAGAGTAAGGGGGAAGAGTAAATATGATCAAGATATAACATGTGTACATATGAAGCTGTCAAATAATAGAAAAGAAGTGGCCAAAGAAATAGAAAGAACAAGTTATGTTGACATGAATAAGTCACTAAGTCTCACTCCCAGCTGAGAAGTGGTTAGCAGTTGACAGCTGCTAAAGGAGACAGCTAATTATAGTGGCATTCTCCCATAGAATGAAATTACATGCAAACCTGTATGAGTTTTGTTTTCAATTAATTTGTTTTCAATTAACTGACAGATTTTTCAGGCTGGAGAAATGGCTCAGGGGTTAAGACTCTGCAGGTCCCACATGGGAAAAAAAATGCCAGGGGTAAACAGCGGCAGTCTGCACTTCTGGCCCTAATGAGCAGAGCCTGGGAAATTCCAGAGTGAAGCAAGAAGGAAGTAGAAGCAATCCAGGATGATTCCTGAAGTCACCCTTGGTCCTCCACAGGGACATATAGTGCTCTCTGGCACACACACATAAATAAAATAAAAAATAGTTGACAGACTTTCCATAGATTCGACTTTAACCTTTCACAAAGATTACACCATGCAGCAACTTTCAACTAATATTTAGTGTTTTATATCAAGGACTCTAATATACCAAGTGAGAAGCAGACAGCAATGAAAAGTAGTAAGTGCTATAAGTCATACTGCTGAGAGTGGACACAAAGTAGCTAGCAGAACCTGAGTATTCTCAAAGAGGAAATAAACTAGGCATGGTGACTCATGCCTACAATCCTAGTACTGGAGATATTGGGCTATACAAAACAAGTTCAAGGCCAATCTGGGTAACAGAGTGAGACCGTCTCAAACGGACAAATAGATAATGCCGGACAGATGCCAAACAGGGAGATGATAAATGAGAAAGACAGATAATTGATAGAGGAAAGATATATAAATAGAAAGATAGATGGGTGAGAGAGAGAGAGAGAGAGGTCTAAAACAGAGACTAGATCACTTGTGGAAATTCCTACCATGACAAAGGAATGCTGCGGGCAATAAGTAAAGGGGAAAAGGTAAGAATGACAGAATATGTTGCTAGGAAAAAAAAAACTGTAAGGGGCTCCATTCACAAAAGAAATTTTATATGCAGCAACAGTTCTGCTGGTGAATTTCAACAATTCCAACTATTGCTTTGTTGTTTTTCCTGAATGCACATTCATGTTACCCATGAATCAAGAGAATTCCACAATTTTCTTACTAATGTTTATACCTTTCATTTTTCTTGCCTTATTTGAATGGCTAGATCCTGGAGTAAGTTGCCATCCAGAAACCATCCAGAATTCAAGAGACAGAACCAAGTATATAATCATTGAGTATGGTGTGAACTGTATATATTTATCATATACAGGTAATTTCTCTATATTATTAATCAACTAAAGCTTCTTTTCATAAATGACTATGAAATTATTTAAAAGATTTTGTCCACTGAGAGGACTATATGGGTTTTCTTCATTTTCATACTGTAAATAACATATTTTAAATACTAATTTTGTTCTTCTGGAATAAATTTCATTTTGCTTCTACAGGTAATTCATTTTATATTCACTAGATTTTAGTTTTAATACTTATGTAGAAATTATACAAAACAGCAAAAGGAAAGGAACAGAAGGACAGAACAGAAGCTGTTGGGTTTTAGAGAGTGAGAAAAAGGAAGACATGACAGTGGGAGAGAATTATTCAGGGGATTGGGAGCTTAGCTCAAAGGGAGAGCACTCACCCGGTCCAAGCTAGGTCCTAGTTTCAATACCCAACACTGGAGGGAAAAAAAAAGTTACTTTTTTCTTTTGAAGAAAGAATTATGGGGCTGGAGAGGTGGCTCGGGGGTTAAGCCTCTGCCTTGCAGGCGGAAGATCCTGAGTTCAGATCCTAGACCTCACATATAGATGCCAGGTGGAAGCTGGGGTGACCTGCGTTTCTGGTCCTGGTAGAACGGAGCCTGTGAATCCCGGGGCAGAGTAAACAAGGAGGAGGTGGAGGCGGTCCATGGTGGTTCCCGAATTCGTCCGTGGTTCTACACACACACACACACACACACACACACACACACACACACACACACACACACACACGTACAATTGAATAATAAAAAAAAGAAAGAATTATTCAATCAAAATATTGTTAGGTCATACTGAGAAGAACATGAAGGAAGCAATTCTTTTTTTTTTTTAAATACTCAACAGAATAGTACAATATTTAAATAATAGGAGTCATAGAGACAAGAAGAGGTTCAAGACCAGCCTGGTCAATTTACAGTGACCCTGTGTCAGTCAAAATAAATACTAAGAGGGCTGAGAGTATAATTCAGCAATAGAGTACTTGATTAAGATGCACAAAGCCTTCGGTTAAACTGACAAATCAAAACTTTTTAAGTTGTCTGACCTAGAATTTTCTTTTTGCGCTCTTGTGTGTGTGTGTGTGTGTGTGTGTGTGTGTGTGTGTGTGAGTGTGAGTGTGTGAGTGTGAGTGTCCTGTGGAGACCCAATGGCCTTCAGAAATCATCCTCGATTCCTCTATCCCCTTATTGCTTTGCTCTGGGTTTCACAGGATCCATCTTCCAAGGCCAGATTGCAGGCCTCTTCCATTTCCACCCAGCATTTTTACATGGGATCTAGGGATCCAAACTCCTTTTTGCTTGGGAGGTACAAGATACAATTTTTAAATTAAAAAAAACTCAAAGAACAAGAAAACTTAGACAAAGAAATATGAACATCAACTGAACATACTTCCCCAAAACTGTAGGATCTGCATTTATATGTTGAGGAGCTCAGAATAATATATGAATCAAGGCATAGCAAAGTTTCAGAACAATATTAACATTATGAACAAACCTGGAAGTGTGAGTTTGACCTCTGCACTCCACATGTTGGAAAGAGAAAACTGACTCCCAAAAGTTTTCTTTTGACCTCCATGAGCTTATCCCACCACTACCCTCCCCCCCCAAAAAAACTCCAACCTGTCTCTCTCCTGAATATTTTGGAAGAAAAAATAATTTTTCTCACTCAGAGAAAATTGTATTTGAAATCTAAAGAAATATATTACAGTGGTAGACATCTGTTATTAAATCCAAAGAAATTTAAAACTACTTTAAAGTAAAATGATAGTTTCACACTCATCACATATTTCTGCCACAAGTAAAATTGAAGTTATTAATAAGTAAATAAAAAATGAACTTTACAAACAAAATGAAAAAGGAAAAAAAATCTGCTTTTGTTAATTACATACAAAGGAAACAAAGGTAGAACATGTATTCTAGATGCCATCACCCAAAAGTAAAGCTGGTGATTCCAAAACCCTTCTAAGGATGGGATGTCCGATTAGAATCCTATTCCACTAAAATACAAATGCAACAGAAATCCCAAGAAAGAAAAAGAGAAAGAGCTATGAAACTGGAGCCTGCACACACGACGTCACTAAACTACAAGGGGGCTGCAGATTACCACTGCCCTGCTACCTCTGCCCTTCACATCTCATGAAAGCCAATTTAATTACTACATTAATCTCTAAAATTATTTATATGCAATCACACTGTCCTAAATTTCAGTGAACATCACTCCCACCAATTACAGAATTTGTAGAATTAACTGCTATAAGAAATCTTAGGAGAGTTTTCACTTCCAGATAATCTTTTAAAAGATAATAGATTAAAATAATTTCATGTCCCCATATTAAAGGCACTTTAAACTGTCCCTCATGATTGATATGACTCTGTTTTGCTGCACATGCAAAACATATTTTAGTGGACATGGGAAAGTTAAGAGAAAAATACTTTTTGAGATCTTATCTCATGAAACAGCCAGGAGTTAGCCAGACTGGGTCCAGTCAGGTGAGTAGCACATTTACTATGAACACATTATTTGAACTTCTGTTTTCTACATAAATATCACACACATACACATTATAAACACAGTATTAAGAAGTATTTGCAGCACAAAAAAAAAGTATTTTTAGGAAGGATGGGGACAAAAAAAGGATAATATAGGACTAAAAAACATTGAATACATGTATAAAAACATGAAAATTAAATTTATTCTCTTGTACAATGAAGACAGATTAATTTAAAAATATGAAGGAGTATCTGCCACAAAAAGCAAATATGCAAAGTGAAAAGGCCACAGCACCACTTCTGTGCCAGCTAGAGGCAAACAGCAGAGCCATCTAAAACTGAGATAACAGAGAAAACCAAGCTCTCTCGGAGGCTTTTCCTGAGAAGGAAAAGGCTTGTGAAGGGAGACGTGGGGAATACCCACAGAAGAAAGAAAAAGCTAAACTGGCCTGAAAAACAAAGACGGCACAGTCGGCAAAGGAGAGAACAGGGAAGGAGGATGCCCTGAAAACCGAGAAAGAAAAGGGATTCGAGAAAGAGCCAGCAGAGGCAGAGGCCAAATCCAGATCAAAGAGGATGAAGATAAATCAAAACCACAGCAGAAAGCAAACAGCCATATTGAATTGGTTAGTATTACCTATTTCCATCTCGACTGACAATACTAAGGGTTTATCTTAGGGGGAGAAAAAAAGAGAAATAGACACTTGCAGCAAAACAGACTTCAGTTATCATCTCAATGTCTGCAGTCCAAGACCAACAAAAGAGAAGCTCTGAGAGATTTTTTTTCTTCTTCTTCTTACAGGCTACACTCACCAAACTGTGGAGCAGGCAAGATTCTGGCTGCTCGGATTGGGCCATGTCGAACGGAGAAGAGCTCTTGTGCTTCCCCGCTGATCTGCATAAGAGAAGACAGAAAATAACTCAGTATACTGAAATGTGGGTCGCAATGTAATTAAATAAAAACATCTAAAATTTACCATAAGTTGCCTAAAATATGCATATACACACACAACTATTTTAGGATTTAGGTTGGTCATAAATTAGCATAAGCATTTTGAGAAAAACAAGAGCCCATACTTGGAATGAACTTGAAAAAAAATTGGTCTGTTCTGAAATTTTTATCTTTTTAGCCTATTAGAATTCTGCAAAGTTATTGTATGGCTGCTTTTCATTTTAGAGCAGAGCAACCATGAGATTATGTAGCATGAACGCTCAATTTAAATACTACAGTATCTTTCATCTGTTACCAGGGCCAGTTAGGTTTTCTAGAACTATATACTAGTTTTTAGTACATCATTGAACTCTAGAAGCTCTATTCTTCTGCAAAGACAAAACAATAAAGGCTGCAAAAAAAGACCTCCAGGATCCTTTTAATGTCAATATTCTGTGGATAAAAAGTTATGTAACTCTAAATGTCATCATTTTTACCAAGATCAAATGTATGATTGTCCACTCATTATAAGCAAAGCAAAGTTAGTACTCAGATGTAAAGACTATAGTATTCTGCTAATCCAAAGAGTAAAAGGGATATATATCATGTTTAAAAACTGCTTTTCAACTGCGGATTGACATGTTGAGTAGATTAAAATAGAATTAGTTAATAAGAGCATTTTAGACTTATTGCAAGTGGTTCTCAATACATTTCTATAATTGTCTAGTGTTTGAAGAAATATATAATATCAGAGAAAACAGATCATAAAACTAGTCCTAAAGGCAGAAGACCTTCTAATGGACATAATAAAGATAAAATTCATTAGAAGAAGCATGCTATTGATGTACTAATAGGCTACCCCACAAAGTGTTCTAAAATATCAAAAAAGATACATAAAAGGCTTATCAATCTTTACATAATAATTGTATATAGAGAGCTATCTTTGAGTAATCATAGATTTTCAGCTTCTGTGAGTTTTAGAGGTGTGAACTATAAATATTTTTCCTGTAACTATTCATTTTGCTTGAGAATTACTACAACTGTGTTGGCCACAATGGAGTCGGGCCGTGTGAGGAGCATTAGCACCAATGCTGTGACAACAGCACCACCTGTCAACAGCTGGCTAGACAAAGAGGCTCATGTGGAAGCCGGTCGACTGATCTGCTATGCAAATACCTTTGTGATCTTCATTTCTTATAATGAAAACCATGGTCAGTATAGACCATAACTCTTAAGTCTATATTTTTAAAAAAGGTTTCAATGGTTATTCTGTAGAACTTCCTATTCCTTATAGTCACCATACATTGCTCTAAAATCTAACGAGTACAACATCTTTGATTTTAATAATGCAAAGTTGAGGAATGCATATCATCTAATTACATTTCGGGTGTGTTATTGACAAGTTTCAAGTCCCTGACACTTGAAATCAAAACAGCAGCAGAGAAAAACAATGAAAGGGCTATCTACTGAATCACTGACATTTTAAACAAAATATTTGCTGGATAAAAGTTAAGTAAATCCTGAGTTATATGCAATTTCTATTAATAAGAAAATTAAAAGTAAGTTTGAAAACATTGTGAAACTTATTGTAATTTGCAATAATGAAAAACATTCCCTTATAAGATTCATCCCCAAAATCAATAGAGTGTTTTTGAACATGAAATCCCCTACTCTACATGTTATTTCCATGTACTGAATCTGGCATGTAGCTTTTGGCTCTACCAAATAAAACTTTAATGCTAAAAGGTACTAAGCCTCTGTACTCAGATATGTTAAATAATTTTTAAATCTGCTTTGGCATAATTCACAGTAAGTCTGTTATTTACTATCACTGTATTTACTATATAAGAGCCGACTAAAGCACTAAGCTTTTCAGCCAAACAGCTTTCAAAATAACCCCAAAATTTTCTCTCCTAGCCTTTTCAATCCCTCTTACTGTATACAGCAACAGGTGAGGACAAAACATCAGGAGAGATAGGAAATACTCTTCACTGTCTCTGAGTTATGATTACAGCATCCTTAATCATAGTACAGAAAGAGGAAGGGGAGGAAGCTTCTTGTCAGAGTTACAGATATGTAGGTACATGAGACACATGATTATACAATCTTGAAATTAGAAGCATAATTCTAGCTATCCTAGGTGAGTCACAAATACCAATAGTCCCACGAGAGAATTCTCTGAATATGTGAAAATTCTATGTAAAATTAATATTTTAGAACACAGATGACACCAAGGTGTACCCAGATAACCTTTCTACACTTCAGCAAAGACCAGCAGAGACACTATAGAACTGTCTAGGAAACTTTAAGGTAACTAACTTTAAGGTAAGTTAGTTTTCAAGAAATGTCAAAAAACCTTGCTAATAACAACAAAATAACATTTAGGTTGCTTTAAAAATGGCTCTGTGGGGCTGGAGAGGTGGCTCAGGGGTTAAGCCTCCGCCTTGCAGGCGGAAGGTCCTGAGTTCGGATCCCAGATCCCACGTATAGACGCCAGGCGGAAGCGGGGGCGGCCTGCGCTTCTGGTCCTGGTAGGGCGGAGCCTGTGAATCCCGGGGCAGAAGGAGGTGGAGGCGGCCATGGTGGTTCGCGAATTCGTCCGTGGTTCTACACATACACAGACACACACACACACACAGACACGCGCGCACACACATACACACGCATATGCACACAGTTGAATAAATGATAATAATAATAAAAAAAAATTTAAAAATGGCTCTGTGGCTGAGGAGCTGGCTCGGGGGTTACAGCCTTTACCTTGCAAACAAAGGACCTGAGTTCAGATCCCCAGATCCCCTGTAAAAATTCCAGGCAGAAATGGCGGGGACCTGTAATTCCAGCCCTGGAAGGCAGAGCGAGCCTGGTAAACCCCAGAGGAAAGTGTAAGGAGGTAGAGCAACTCAGGGTGATGCCTGATATCATCCTTTGGGCTCCTCAGACATACACTTAAGTGCTCTCTTGTACACACACACACATATACACACACACATACACACACACACACACACACACACACACACACAAATACATAAACATGCGAAATAAAAAGCACTCTGAACATGGCAAAGAATCTTAAAGAGAACCTTACAGATTTTAATGAGAAGTACGAGGAGTTGAAAGTTCACTTTTAAAACAACAATAATGGTAAATACAAGAGTAGAGTTAGAAGGAAGGGAGCGCACCAAGCAGTATTTCAGCTTCCTGGCAACTGTGGTTACTTGGGAAGAGGAGCAAACAGGGAGGAAACTTCTCCAAGAGTTCCTCCTGTTCTCTGCCTTTGTTCTTGCTGGCATTTTAATTTCTGATGACAGACTTTTGTTGTTTGGGGCATAAACCGGACGTACCAGTTTGAAGGCACAATAAGGAGAACAAAGAATGATTTGTTCACACTGTAGGGAAAAAAATCTTTTCCAACCATAGAAAATAGCTTTCACATGGTGAAAATATGCAAATTACATACCGAACTGAAGAAGGGGTGGAGGAACACAAGTTTAGACTCTCACAACTCAATCTAAGGCAAAAGGAAATTGCAAGAGCCCAGACAATAATGCACATGAGGAAAAGTTCTGGGAGAGCTGTGGAAGTACTTTCAGAGAATTCTAAATGCAAATGAAAGTCACTGAACCCACAGAACCAAACCAGTTTTGAAATCCTAGTTGCCCACTGACTATAAAATGGAAAATTCAATAAACATCACAGATAATAAAGCTCTGTGACACAGGGAATTAAAACAACCATGCACATTCGTGCCTTCAATCTACTCTGTTGAAACAAGTGGACTATGGGCTGCAGATAATTTTTTGTGACAAACTTTATCTACAGACAGTAAACATTTGAAACATTCGAATCATAGCCTAGCAATTATTTGAATACTAATACAGCTGTTATCAACACAGATAGACATCAAGGAACACAAGAGCCAGGTATGGTGTTATACAACTGTATACCAGCATTCAGCAGACACAGGCAGGAGAATCATTGCAATTTCAAGGCCAATCTATCTATATAAAGATTTCCAGGTCAGCCACAGCTACCAAAGGAGACCCTATCTAAAAATAAAAACAGAAAAAATTTTAATAAGAGGAAGAAAAAGAAAACTCAAAAGATCCTGCTATATACTCTTTACCAGTTATAGTCCCAATTTCAGAAAAATCATAACTTTACATAGCTTTACAAAAACTACTTTACATAGCTTGAACTGTTGAGCAAAATGTAAACAGGTGATATAGTATACTCCTGTGATTTCTTTTTCACTTTACTATGATTAAAGGAATGAAATCATGCTGATGCATGTGATTTTTTTTCCTTATTGCTATACAGATTTTCACTGTATGAAAACACAATGATTCTTATCTATTTTACTACTCATTGGCCTCTGATGTATTTCTAGCTTGATTCACCATGTCCTGAAAGAAGCAGGTAACAGTGACACACCTGAAACCCTAGCATTCCTGAGGCAGGAGAATTTTCAAGGCCAACTTAGGCTATCTCCCCACCAACACCAAAAAATAAAAGTAAAGTAACATAAAACGTGCTAGGGATACAGGTCAGTGTTACCTAGCTAGTATAAGTGTGGCCCTAAATTCGATCCCCAATACCATAAAAACAAAAAAGTCGAGAAAAATTGTAAAAGGTTTTGAAATGATCTTTCAGTGAATCAGTATTTTCTAATGTACTCACTAGAATTATTCAATTCTATCAGGAGCTACATTCTTTTCTCTGCAGTATTTTACATACTGAGATGCTCAGGATTGAACACAAGACCTTATGCTCAGAAAACAAGCACTCTATCACTAGCTACACCCCTAACCCTGTACCTGACTGATTGCTGAACATGGAATATGCGCAGACTGGCTACTAAAAAGACAACTAAATCTACTTTATAGAAAGATGAGTACAAGTCAGGCACAATGGCTCACACTGGTAGTCTTAAGCACTTGGGAAGTTAAAGCGGAAAGATCACTCACATACACAATGCTCAAAACCACCCTAAATAACACAGTAAGACTTCATTTACACAAATAAAAATTCCAAGTACTTCTTATATTTTCAATTTTGGGGGTGTTGAGGGCAAATACCAAAACAGAAAAAGTAAAATGCTCTACATCAATAGACTGACTGACTGGGATTCAATGAGTGGCTTACGCTCCAGCCCAAGTAATACTTTGGAGGGAAAAAGGACTTTAATAAAGCTTGCATCTGCTGTAGTTCAGCTTTCTAATGGTCTACAGCTGTTCTTCCCCTTCTCCTTTAAACTATCTATAGTCGATTCCTAATTTACTAATTAATGTATGTTAATTAATATATGTTAAACGAGACCTAGCTCACGATTTACAGCTGTATCATATTTTACAATTTTGAAAAACATCACAGAATATACTGATATGAAGATTTTGAAAACAGAATTTAGTGAATATGTACATGTAGCTCATTGGGGCATATATTAGTATAATCACTTCTATTTTAAGGATTAAGGTCAGCAAAACTGCAGCTTTTGTAGATTTTAACAAAACTGTTTTCCAAAGTGACTGTACTAATTCACGCATCCACTAACAATGTGTGAGGTTTCTTTCTGCTCCATTTTCTGGCAACAATCAGTGTCAGTCATTCTGATTTGAGTAATGGAATAATGGATTTATACATTATGTGAATAAAATACATAAATGGATCTCCCCTGTATATGTAATATTGCCCCAACTAAACATATACACTAACAGTATTTACTACAATGAACACCCATGAAGCCAGACAATTCCATATTTCTGTGCTGAAAGACCCTTTATTCCCAGAGGTAGATATAACAACACAGAGTATCAGTGATGCTCTAGAATCAATCTCAAACTCTATAAAAGAAGGTAAAGATTTGTAAACCTAATTAATTCCAAATAGAGGTAAAACCATCTGTTTTCTACCTTAGAACCAAGGTTAGAATTGCAGTGGTCCAATATCCCTTGGAAATACTGAGTTCCTCATCTGGTGTATGATAAACATGAGGATTTAAAAAAAATAGAAATCACAAGTCTGCCCTCACACTACAATGGAAATTACCAATAGGAAGACACCTGGAAAATAACAAAGCAACATAATTGCGAACACACAATTCGGAGAGGAAAGCTCCAGAAAATGTTTTAAATTTTGTTCTGTTTATTGTTGTTTGCTTGTTTGGCTGTGTTTTGTTTTGAAAGAGAGGATCCCACTCATGTAGCGCAGGCTGGCCTTGAACGCTGATCCTTCTGCTTCCATTTCCAAGTGCTAGATTACAGGTATGTGCTGGTGAGCTTTAAAACATTTTTGAAGCTTTCTCCCTCCCTCCCTCCCTCCCTTTCTTCTTCTGTGTATATATACCAGAGGGCACTGTGTGTATGTCCCTATAGAGGGTGACTTTTTTAATCATCCTGGGTTGCTTCTATCTCCTTTTTGCTTCACTCTGGGATTTCCCAGGCTCTACCCACCAGGGCTGGAAGTGCAAGCCACCACCATTTCTGCCTGATATTTTTTACATAAGACCTGGGATTCGAACTCAGGATCTTCTGCTTGAGAGCCAGAGGCTTACTCCCTGAGTCATCTCTCCAACCCCTTTAAGACATTTTTAACTAAATGAAAATGAAAACTCAATCAAAATTAATATGCAGTCATAGAGGAAAATTTACATTATTAATGCATACATTGGAAAAAAGAAGCTCTAAGTTAAAAATCTTGGGTTGTCCAGGTTCTTCAGCAAGTAAAGGCAAGCATGATAACTTGAGTTCAATCCCCTGAACTCACATAAGTAGAAAGAAATGACCCCAGCCAAGCTGTCCTCTGACCTCCATACATGGTCTGTGGGCACATTCATACAAGTATGGTATAAATACAAGTGTATGCACAATAAATAAGATTGTTTTAAATAAATTTCAAAATTAAAACTCTGCCTACTGCAATGAGAAAATGAGAACAAACTCAAAATCAACAGAAGCAAATGAACACCAAAAAAAAAAAAAAAACTAGAACAAAAAAATCATTAAAACTGAAAACAAGAAAATAAGAGAAAAATCAGTGAAACCCAAAGCTGGTTCTTAGAAAATTTTAATAAAAATTAAAAATTTAAGACTCTAGCCAAGTTAAGAAAGAAAGAGACAAATGTGGCATCATATGTAATTCTAATACTTGAGAGACAGATGTAGGAGAATCAAGACTTTCAGGTCAGTATGGGTTATATGAAATCCAGTCTCAAAAGGTTTCAGAGGCACATACCTGTAATCCCAGCACTTTGGAAGCTGAGACAGGATAATTGCTACAATTTTAAGACCCCACCCAAGTGAGTCCAAGGCTCCTCTTGATTTCATCTTTGCCTCAAAAAAAAAAAAAAAAAAAAAAAAAAACTAAGGGCTTTCATTAATTTTGGCTTTTGAAGGAAAAAAAAATGTGAAGGAAGAGATGGCTCAGTAAATAGAGCACATCTACCTAGCATGTGTGAGGACTTGGGGGAAAAAAAAAGAAACAAAGCAACATAAAATAAAGATTATCATAAATATAGGCACAAAAATACCTCAGTAAAGTATTATCAAGTCAAATCAAACAATGTCTAAAAGGAGTTATATACCATAGCAAGGGAGATGATGGCTCAGAGGTCAAAGTGCTGACCACTGAAAGGGATTAGATTTTGGATACACAGATTCTACATAAAATACCAGACTAACATGGTGCCCCAGCTATAATTTCTGCCCCAGAAAGCAAAGCCTGGGAATCCTCAGAGCACAGACAGGCTCTATCTCTAAGCATTGGGTTTAAAATAGATTTAAATACAGGTTCCAAAGGATTTAAATAATCTTGGGGCTAGAGAGAGGCTCAGGGGTTAAGACTGTCTGGAAAGCAGAAGGTCCTGAGTTCGGATCCCAGGTCCCACGTAAAAAAACCACTAGACAGAAATGACTGCAGCCCGTACTCTTGGCCCTAATGGGCAAAGCCTAGGAAATCCTGGACCACAGCAAGAAGGAAATAGAAGCAATCCAGGATGATTCCTGAAGTCATCTTGGTCTTCCACAGGGACACACAGTGCCCTCTGATACACACACACACACACACACACACACAATAAAAAGAATTTTTAAGACTATTTAAATAATCAAACCTCAAAATAATAAGATAGAAGAGCAATTGAGAATGAATATCACCCTCTGGCCTCCACACACATGTAAGTCACATGCACCTACAACTCACCCCAACACACACACACATATATCTTTATACACACAAATACATCAAAGTGGAAAAAAGCTACATGCCAAGGATGATGGCTCAGGAGATTAAAGAGACTGCAGTGCAAGCATGAGGATCAGAGTTCAAATTCCCAAAACTCACATAAAAGTCATAAAGGCATAGCAGATGCCTGTATCTAAAACTCAAGAGGCAAAGACAAAGGGTTTATCCTTAGAGAAAACCAACTAGCTGATAAAGCCAGTGAGTCCTGGGTTCAACTAAGAAATCCTGTCTAATAAAATCCAGATTAATGAAGGAAACATAGATGTCAATTTGGGCCTCTACATACACACATCTGCACACACATATGTACTTGAACACATATGAGAACACAAACATACATGTACACACGTGCACACAGATACACATACACACAAAGAATTATATGGGACAGCAAAATAAAGGTAAAGTCTCTGCATATAAATTTAGCATATATACAAAAAAAAAGCCAATGTAAAGCTGTGCCATCTGTAATCCCAGCATTCCTACCATGAGATGGGAAGTAGAGACAAAACTGACAGAAAGTTCATGGGTCCCCTGCACTGGAGTCTGCCATGATGAAAACAAAAATAAGAGAGGAGTCTCTGATTTAATAAGGAGGAAAAGAGAATCAACTCCCAAGAGTCATATTCTCTGACCTCCAAACTGTACAAAATGCTCTGTAGTACAAATGCACTGATACACATATGCATGTACTTGTGCATGCACACACACACACACACACACACACACACACACACACAAATGGATAGATAGATAGATAGATAGATAGATAGATAGATAGATAGATAGATAGATAGATGAATAAATTTTTTAAAAAACTATTCTGTCTGACTCCCCTGAGGAAGTCTTAGCAAATGCAACTAACATCCTCATCCTCAGAAGTTTCAGTCTTATTCCCCAAGCAGCAGCATGATGACAACAATGCAGAGTGTCTGAAGCATACACAAAGTTCAGTAATCAAACAGCTGATTTCAGTGGAAGACAGACCGGACTGTTTTAGATATACAAATTTGCTACATCTGAGTTTAGATTTGAAGTAAGAAAAACTTATTTATCTATTTAATAAGAAGGCTATTTTAAGACTGTTTTTGAAAGCATTCAACACATAATTGACACAAAGTAAATGATTGTCAAACTAAGGATATATTGATTGGGTGAATGAATGACAAACAACAACATCTATCAATATCTGATCTTAGTATTTAGCAGAATATGCCTTTAAACTCACTATTCTCAAACATGTAATGGACACTCCATACTTATATATGGGTTAGCAAATAATATTAAAGAACACATTGTGTTATTACAGAAAATGACACCTGGAAGCAAATAATATTAAAGAACACACTGTGTTATTACAGAAAATGACACCTGGCCAAAGTGCAAAAATAAGTGACTGTGGACTGCTCGGACCTAAACAAGACATCTAAATGACTCCTACCCTGAAGCTCAAGGTACATACAGGAAGAGAGCAGTAAGACTGTAAGATCCTAAAGGGGGGCAGAAATGTGGCCAGACAGATATGCACACATATCTATGCATCACGGCACATGTATGGAGGTCAGAGGATAATTTACATGAATCAGTTCTTTCCTTCCACCATGTAAACTCCAGAGATCAACTCAGAAAGTCAGGCTGGGAAGCAAGTGCTTTTAGTCACTGCCATAGCACATGCCATAACTTTTATGTGTTTTTAGCTACATGTTTTCCTTACCAGAATTTTTGTGTAAGCTTAAAACTATTGAGAAAAAAACCTGTAAATTAAAATGTATACAGAATATATAAATCTCATATAAATGTTCATTTTCCCTAGTTAAAAAAGGAGGAATAAAAGGCAAAAATATAACTTTGAAAGGAAGGACTGGGAATTACAATTTTATATTTAGAAGCAACAAAAGGATCTCATATACTCAACATAAATATGTAAGTAGTTATCAATGTACAAATTGTTTTCCCATAGCCAATATAAATATGTTAAGTATATAGTTATCAATTTGCAAATTGTTTCATAACTGTTTATCACACAGAAACAAATAAACTGAATGGAGCTACTTAAAAGGAAAACTTTATCACTACATATTTAACTTAAAAATTAACAACCAAGTCAGTTATGTATTCTTAAATACTGAAGAGTCTGAGGCAAAGGGATTAGGAGTTTGAGGCCAGTCAGAGCTAGACAAAACCCTGTCTCAAAAATTAATAATAAATAAATAGAATAACAACAATAATTTACTTTTAAGGAGAAATGGTAAAAATTACTTAAAAGGATGAGGTGAGGCATAGAAGGGATTATACACTATGTAACTCAGAAAACAAACCAAGGTGGCCAGTATGAACTGAATCACACCTAAAATGCCAATAATTGGAGGTATGAGGCAGGAGGATCAGGAGCTTGAGGTGACAGCAGCCAAACTCTTGCTTAGCTATATAGTGCCCATTACAGCTACAAGGCAAGCAGACTCTATGAGGAGTTCATGGCACCTCCCTGAGATCATCCTAGAACCCATCTGGATGCTACACAGTGAGCTCAAGGTACAAGTAGGGTCCCAGTCCCGAATTTAACTTCCACACTAGCTGAAACACAATGGGTAAAGGGAGGAAGGGAGCTGTACTGAACAATGTGGGATTTTTGTATATGTCATTATTCCTGTAATAGTATACATAATAATTACATATATAGTGTTCACATTGTACTTGGAATCTAGAAATTATTTTAAGTTCACTGGCTTATGTAAATGGGTTCAAGGGGCAGAAGTACCTACAAATTTTAAGACATTTTGGGGAAGGATGTGGTGTCATGGAACCATTCCATCCCATGGATCAGAGAAGACAACTATTTTCTCATTTTACAGATAAGAACATAATGAAAAAGATTGCTCCAAAGCATCCAGTCTCAAAAGGCATAGGAATTCTCAGTCATTCTCAGTCAAGCATGGAGCATACACCTGTAATACCATTCGCGAAAAGTTGAGAGAAGATTTTCTGAACTCAGGAATTGTAGACCAGCCTGGGCAACACAGTGAAGTGCCATCTCAAAAAGAAACTTCTTGAACAAGGAATTTGTTTGCTGGTTTTGTTTTCTTTTCTTTTCTTTGATGAGTCATTACCAGTTTTATTTTGTAAGTTACAGCTTATCTCAACAATTTCAAAACAACATAACACAGTTTGAGGAATGTACTTCTAATGGTGAAGAATGATCCTTCCAAAGGCGCCTAAAAGTAGGGGGAAGAGATGAAGTTTTTGTTTTATTTTTGCCTGCCTAACCACAAATGACTCAGTTCATGCCAGAGTGTCAGTATCTCTGTAACCTTCTCTGTATACCATTAAGGAAAAAAAAAATATATAAACCACGAAACCACCTAAAATGCATATTTGAGAGAACTAACAACTTAAAGAATAGATATTTGCTAACCACATGAAGGAGACAGTAACCTAGTCTGTATTTTGGTCCTGACACTAAATACAAAACACAAATCTTGAAGCAAAAGGAAGTAAGTTTCAAGAACAATATGGAAACCACAAAACATAAATAATGAATGGAACTTGTAATCATATTTTCATACTTCAAAATTTTTACACACATAGATGGAACATTTTAAGGAGCCTTTAACCTTTCCCTTCAGCCTGATTTTCAAAGGGCAGATCAAAGGAAAGCAGTTTGAACTCACACGTTCCTTTAGTTTTGAAACACTGATTTAGACATTACACTTCAAAACCCAGCCATTACTTCAACACTCCCCATTCAAATATCACTCCAGCCCTTTGAAGCTGCCCTAATAGTATCTTCCATTTGCAACTAACACTTCTCCAGTCAAAAGATCTTACCCAGGGGTAGATGTTAATGCAAAATCACTCAGCTGACCCTGCCACACATGCCTGTAGGCAGACTGAAGAGTGTTCAGAAGTCAATGTAACAACACCATTACGGAGAGTGTTGGCGTAGCAGCTGTCATAAACACTTCATAAGCACTCAGGCATACAAAGGAGCTTGTCTTTAATTCATTATTTTGCTACATCCTTAATGGGAGAAATCTAAAATATACATTGAGCGAAAGAAAGCAGATGCAAAACTAATCTGCAGTCAGCACAGTGACTGTTCTCTTCCTGAAAGGGTAGAAGTATTGACTGAAGAATTTCATGAGTAAGAAAAAAACCCTTATGATTTTTTCCCAATGTAGATCTCATCAACTTGCATGTGTATAAACAGGCATAATCACACACTCACACACACACACACACACACACACACACACAACACGCACATACACAAAGTCATCAAAACATAAACAAGATTTGTGCATCCTATGGAATGAATACTACATATTTTTTAAAGATGTCGTAAGTAAACTATGGGACTCCAAATAGAAAAATCTATGAACTATATCAACCTACAGAAAGACATGGATCTGCAATGAACATTACAAAGTAAAAAAAAAAAAAAAAATCTGAAATGGCCACTTCCAACTATTAGAAAAGACAGCACTTGGTAAAAATGTCCATGGTGTCCAGAGTTTGGAGAAAAGAGGGATGAATAAACAAAGCACAGAATGTTTAAACTATCTGCACGATACTAAATGGTGATGCATACCATTTTACATTTGAAAAACCCAAAATAGTACTTCAACTATTATACTATTAGGAACTTCAGGTAGCATGCACTGCACAATGAGGGTGTCACTCTGGTGTAGGACATTAGAACAGAGGTCCTGAGTACACAAAGAAACTCCCCATCCCTTCTATTTGATGTTACAGTGACCCTAAAACTGTTCCAGAAAAGAAAGACTATTTGATACAGATTAAAGAACATGATGGGGTTAAATATGAGCCTTATTTTTCCAACTGGAGAGACTGATAGTATCTAGCAAATTTAAAAGATATATAAATGATGTGTGCAACCTGCCTCAAATAATAATTTGCAGGCTGGAGAGCTGGCTCAGAGGTTAAGACTCTGTCTCGCAAGAAGGAGGACCTGAGTTTGGATTCCAGGTTCCATGTAAAATTACCAGGTGGAAATGGCAGCAGCCTGCACTTTCCTACCTTGGTGGGCAGAGCCTGGGAATCCCAGAGCAAATCAAGAAGGAGGCAGAAGCAATCCAGGATGATTCCCAAAGTCATCCTTGGTTCCCCACAGGGACACACTGTGCCTTCTGATACACACACACACACACACACACACACACTAAAAAATATTATTTTTCATTTTGAGTATTCAAATGATACAATTATTATTAATACTATAGTGGCTGGCTATAAATAAGCACTATGAAATTTTATTAGGCCGCACAAATGTTAAAACTCCTCAGCATCCCCAGTTCTTAGTGCTCTACAGCACTTCATTAATCTTCTATGCTAACTCTAGTCACACAAACTAGGATTTGTGAACCTTGGCATTAATTGTGGAACTGGCAGTTCACTGTGGGAAGTTGTCCTATGCATTGTTGGATGCTTTACCAATACTTCTGATTTCTCCTTGTGAGATGTGAATATCAATTCCCAACCACAACAATTAAAAAAAAAAAAAGCCAATTGTCCTCCTGAAGATAAAAATCACTCCCACAAATATCTCCTCAAGGCAAAGTGCTACGGTCTTAGTAACATTTTTTATCTCCTAATACTTGACAAAGACCCTGGCATTTCAGTATGGATAAATAGAAACACAATGTCAGGAAAAAGAGCAAAATGGCAAATGAAATATATTGAGAGCAAAAAGCAGATTATTAAGTTAAAACTGAGCTTAAATGAACTTCCTAACACATTCACATGAAAAATATCAAAAGTTTGAGTTTGGAAATAGTGGCATGACGGGCATATGCCCGTCATTCTAGCACTCAGGAGGATGATGCAGAAGATCATTAAGATCAGGCTGGACTACACAGTCAGTGAGGCCAGCTTATATTACATAGCAAAAATGTTTTCTCAAAAAAATAAATGTATCAATAAGGGTTAGGGAGATAGCTCTCAGTGGGAAAGAATGCTTGCCATGCAAACCCAAGGACATGTTTTCTAATCCCAGCACCCACAAAAAAAATTCAGAAATGGGTGCACATCCCTGAAACCCTGGTTCTGGGAAGAGATGAGCTGACCTCAGGAGCTCGTTGGCCTATCAGCCTAACAAAACATGTTTGCAGCTCAGTGAGAGAACCTGTCTCAAAGGAGTAAGAAACAAAGTGATAAATGATAAAGTAAGACAACCAAAGTTCGCCTCTGGCCTCCAAAGTGCACACCCTTATGCATACATCCTCTCCAAAAACACATACAAAGAAAAAAAAATTTTTTTTTAATTTTTTTTTTATTTATTCAACTGTGTGCATGTGCGTGTGTATGTGCGCGCGTGCGCGTGTGTGTCTGTGTGTGTGTGTGTCTGTGTATGTGTAGAACCACGGATGAATTCGCAAACCACCATGGACACCTCCACCTCCTTCTGCCCCGGGATTCACAGGCTCCGCCCTACCAGGACCAGAAACGCAGGCCGCCCCCACTTCCGCCTGGCGTCTATACGTGGGATCTGGGATCCGAACTCAGGACCTTCGGCCAGCAAGGCGGAGGCTTAACCCCTGAGCCACCTCTCCAGCCCATACAAAGAAAATTTTAAAATCTATGTGTGTGTTTGTTGTGTTGTATTGTTTTACAGTTAAAAAAAAATCCAATCTCAAGAAGAGTCTTATTTAGAATAAATTTCAAATTCGTGTAATGACTACCACCCAGATCAAAGCAACAAAACTTGAATACTAGGATACATGGAAAAATTAAATCCCCAAATGTGATTCTCTGATGTGATACTTTAATAAATATACTATAGAGATAAGCAATGAAGGAGAGGGACAGATGAGACCCAGGTATAATGACGCAAATGTATGAAGATACCAAGTATGCCAACCTAAATTTTAATAATTAAAAAAAAAGAATATAGTATATAGCTAGGTGTAGTGACACATGGCTATAATCCCAGTACTTGAAAAGCAAATGTAAGAAGATTGCAGAAGGGCTGGAGAGATGGCTCAGAGTTAAGACTGTCTCACGAGCAGAAGGTCCTGAGATCGGATCCCAGGTGCCAAGTAAAAACACCAGGTAGATATGGCAGCAGCCTGCACTTCTGGTGCTGGTGGGTGGAGTCTGAGAAAAACCAGAGCAAGCAAGGAGGTAGAAACAATCCAGGATGATTCCCAAAGTCATTCTTGGTCCTCCACAAGGAGACCTAGTGCCCTCCCTCTGACTGACACACACACACACACACACACCACATATAAAATAAATAAATAAAATATATTTTTTTAAAAAAAGAAAATTGCAAAAAAATCCAAGGTTGGCCTGGGCTACACAGAAAATTCCAGCTCAGCCTGGGCTAGAGTGAAACCTTGTTGAAAGAAAAAGGAAAGAAAAAAGAGAAAAAACAAGCTATAGAAAAATGATTTTTATCCAGTTATATGGATGGATTCCACAAATTATTTAAATATGCCTCTTTATTTCTGCTTTTATTCACCCAGTGCTTCCACCACATATAACTAAAAACATATCTAGTACTTCTCTTTTCAGCAAGATGAGATGGAAAAAACAAGCCCTATTCTCAACAAAGACAACTTCATGACTGGGCTCTAGACCCTTTGCTCCATATACTCCAATACTCTAATCATAAGCATAGTTATTATTCCCAAATAAAACTTACAAAAATTGTTTCCTAGCTAACAATCACATGGTAAGGTCTATTGACATCTAACTTCTATAAGTAATAGACTAATTGTTTTTTACCTCAAATATGCCTTCAACTGTTTGCTATGAAGTTTCTACTATGTAAAGCAACCCTGAAAACGTCAGTATTTCTTTCAAGTAACTTCACTTTCCTTAGATCAGTGTGCTAGCGACACCTAGTGGGACACCTCTGAACAGCATGCAAAACTTAAAGACTAATACAACTTCATACAACTAACATTTCCTAAGTATTACAGTGAATATTATATATTTTATTCATTCATTCATATGAGAGAAAGAGGAAGACGTGCATGCCATGATACATGGGTAGAAGTCAGAGGACAACTTTTGGAAGTCAGTTTTTTCCTTCCGCCATATGGGCTTTTGGGGATCAAACTCAGGTTGCCAGGTTTGTAAGCAGGCACCTTACCCACATTGAGCTATTGTGCTGGCCCTGACTCATAATTCTATTTAAAATATTAAATGTTTAGAAAATAGATAAATAATGTAAGCAACAATTTAAATCATGAAACTACATGAGAAAATATCCAAAATATTTACAAAAGTATCTTCTGGGTTTGGGGGTTGTTGCTGTTGCTGCTGTTGTTTTATGGTACTAAGCAGAATAGGCAAAAGCCCTCTCACTAAGCTACATCCCCAGCCACTTTTGAACTTTTTGTTTTGAGACAAGAGGTAACTGTCCACACTGCCCTTGAACTTGTGATCTTTCTGCTCAGATTCCTAAGTTACTGGGATAATAAACTAGTACCAATAAGCCCAAAAGACTCCTTATTTTATTTATTTTGAGCACAATCTCATCATCTAACTCAGGCTGGCCTCAAACACCTCTGCCCAATCTCCCAGTACTAGAATTAGAGATATATACTACTGTGACCAGCCTTTCTTGAGTCGAGTGAAGGGATGAGTAAGACAGGGTCTGTGTTGCTCTGGCTAGTTTCATAGTCTGGATTCTCCTGCTTTTTCTGCTAGGTAGCTGGAATTTCAAGCACCAGACATAATACCCACTTTTCCCATGCAAATTTTTAAATGAGATACCTTTAAAAATACTTTAAAATATTATATAGCATGATTTTCCTTATTAACTTTCAGTTTGTGTGAGTAGAATCACTGAGTTCTGTTTCTAAAACCAGATCGCCTTTCATGAGGTTGTACGAAGCCCTAGTCCATTTTCCTTCTCTTCTAAACTTTATCACTTAACAAGTCTTTTAATTCTTACAAAACAGGTGGGGAGGAGGTGTCATAGATAAGGTTTCATCTATAGTTCAGGCTGCCCTGGAAATGGCAGGTGGCCCAGGCTGGCCTCAAACATGTAGTATCTTTCTTTCTTAACCTCCCATTGAAGGTTTGCACCATCTGCTCCACTCTTTCAATTTTTCCTTATTTTCTATTCATGACATTACAAGATTAGTTTTTACTAATAATGGCAATGAGAATCTACCTGTTACTAAAAGGCTGGTCTCCAGTTTAATATACTATGTAGTCAAAAGTGATCTTGAACTTTTGATTCTTCAACTTCCACCTCTCAAGTGCTAGAATTACACCACCATAACCAGTTTTATTTGGTCTTAGGGATTGAATCCAGGGCTTTGTGCATGTTCCTCAAGCACCTTGTCAACTCTACATCCCCAGCCCTAAAAGGCTTTAAATGAGTTCACACTCCCATAATTCACATCTCCTTCCTGAAAACACTCTATGTATGCCGCCAATTAACATGTATTTGCAAATACAATTTTAATAATCCTAAGGCTATTCTTTCTCCTAAATAAGATAGGACCTGGGAATATAATTCAGTAGTAAGACTGGGTACTTAGAATGGACAAGGTCTTGAGTTCAAATCCAAGTGCTAACAAAAAAAATGTTGCAAAATGTTTAAAACATATTCACTCATAAACTCTCGTTCAGTTGGTAACTGCTTTCAAAACTATTTTTATGACTACTATGTTAAATTTTTATTTCCAATCTAGCATAGACATTTCTACAAACCATACAAATGATGCACAGTGCCACATAGTTTCTAAATACATACTGTTTCCTTTTATTAAAAAAAATGGGAGGGCAATGTATAGGTCAAAGGACACTCTGTAGACTTGCTTACATGGGTTCTAGGGATCAAACTCAAGTTGTCAGACTTATGTGGATAACCTTTACCCACTGAGCCTCTTACCAATCCAACAGTCTGCACTTAACATTGTTGCAACCAATGCCAAACAGTTCTACTCACCAGTTATTAACCTACACATTTTAAATCAAACTCACTATCTCATCATTGGAATTTCTTCCTCACATAGCTCTCTCATTTTTAGAACCAATTTATCACTTTCCACTTCTGTTCAAAATCCTGCAATGCCTTTCTAAAATTGAAGCCTGCCAAAGAGGCTTTGGGTATGTAGCTCAGTAGTACAGAAAAACTCAAATTCTTTAATGGGCAAAATGTTGTAAAGAAAATTATAAAAGACACAAGAGTGTGAGAACACATGAAAAAAGTGCTTGATAGTGTCCATCATGAGAAAAATATCAAAGCTAGCTAAATTCTCAAGTTATAGCCCACCAGACCAACTGAAGTTTTAAAGACAATCAACATTGTCAAAGGATACAGAACAATCCATATAGCAAAGTGACACAGCCACCTTCAAGAAAGGCTTATGAGTTTATTATAAAACTAACCACAAATCCAACCAAGTGAATTGGCTTCTACTCTCAGGTATTTAAGAGAAATTAATGTTTGTTTTTACAAAAAGACTACCATGAAAATCTCCACAGGAGATGTTTTTGTAACAACAGAAAGCTGAAAAGCTGTAAGAATGTAAGCTGGGGATATAGTTCAGTGGCAGAGCACTTGCCTTCTATGTAATTGTTTTGAGTTCAATCTCCCCATCTTCAGTAAGAAGAATGAGAAACTATGATGTTTCATACACTGGAAAGTTATTCAGAAATAAAAAAGAACCAAAAAAAAAACACATGATTCTCAGACACACTGTGCTGAGTTAAAGCCATACATAAAAATAGTACATAATCTATAATGGTACAGGAATTTCTAGAAAAGGCAAAAGTAATTTGCAGTGGGAAGGGAAAAAAATCATTAGATACTGATTAGCATCTGGATGGAGTAGAAGCAGATTTTCTTGATTGATAATCAAATTTCACATCTTTTTTTCCTGTCTTGAGACAAGTTTTCATGATGCTGCCCAGGTTCACTTCAAACATTCAAGGATCTGCCTGTTTCTGCCTCCACAGTACTGTCCTTACAAGTATACACAATACACGGGCGATCTAGCCCCTCATGGCCCTCTAGTGCCATGAGTCCGTTTCCAGCTGCCTACTTCTCTTGGAGGCAATCTAGCCCCTCATGGCACTTCAGTGCCATGAGTCTGTTTCTTGTTCCTTGCTCCTCATGAATTCCATGCGAGTTCTCATGGGCTCCCTAGCCCCTCATGGCACTCTAGTGCCATGAACTCTGTTTTATTTCTGCTTCTCATGGAGGTGCCCTAGCCCCTCATGGCCCTCCACGTCTGGAGCCCGTGAGTTCCAACCTTTCTCTTTTCTAATAAACTCTACCTTAATTCTCAAATAATAAAAAAAAAATATATACACAATAAACACAGTATATTCTACATCATGATAGGGACATGGGTGTCAGAAAATGTGAATGCATTGTATAGATGGCCAGGCACTGTTGCATGCTGTGTTCACAGTGCATGGGTGAAAGAGGCAAGAAGATGAGTTTGAGACCAGTCTGTGCTGCACAGCAAAGCTTAGCTAAAAATTGCATACTTATTATGTGTAACTTTTACTTAAACATTAACAAACTATTGAACATTGGTAAACATATGCAGTAATAAGTACATGAGACCAGGTAAACATTTGCAGTCATTCTGAAATCCACAGAATAACATAAATATGGGATACAGTAAGCATAGTCAAATTTTTTTTTTTTTTACTTATTTATTCAATTGTGTGTGTGGGCGTATGTATGTGTGTGTGCACGCACGCGTGTGTCTGTGTGTGTAGAACCACGGACGAATTCGGGAACCACCATGGACGCCTCCACCTCCTTCTGCCCCGGGATTCACAGGCTCCGCCCTACCAGGACCAGAAGCGCAGGCTGCCCCCCCCCCCCCCCCCCGCTTCCGCCTGGCGTCTATACGTGGAATCTGGGATCCGAACTCAGGACCTTCTGCCTGCAAGGCAGAGGCTTAACCCCTGAGCCACCTCTCCAGCCCGCATAGTCAAATTTTTATGGCACAATCCAGATGCTAAGTGAACAAATTTTCACTGTAAAACTGTTTCAGTTTTGCTCTGTTCAAAATTTTAGAAGGTCTTACAATGGTAACAAAGCCTCAACCACAATCACATCTTGGGCATCACTTTCTGTATGTTTTTGTGTTTGAGATGGAGTCTTGTTAAATATAGCCTAGACTGGCCTGGAACTCAACAATTTTTCTCCACCCCTGGAGTGCTAGACTATAAGTCACTCCCTATTCAAGCCTCCTCTGTCCTTCCCTTGTTCATTCAGCTGTTAAGACTGTGCCCTGCTGTTTTCTAATATCTGATGCATATGCTAATGCAGTGTTTACACTGGCTTTAGACCCTGTATAAATAGCAACCCTACCTCAGGACACATACCTTCCCCATGCTCCAGCTCATCTACCAAGAACAGACTTCACAAACAGAATGACACTTTTTTGTCTGGTCCTATTTTCCTAGAACCTTTGATGACAAGGAAAGTAATGGACAATCAATAAATCTTTGCTGACTGAACGAGTAATAAATGAGGGCAGATATAAAGGCTTTACAAGAATTCAATCTAACTTGTATTGATCTCTCCAAATTATATGACAATAAAGGTATTTATCATATTTCTGAAATTTAAAAAAAAAGCAATCTACATCAATGTCTCACTAGGAAAAGAATATCTAGCTAGTGCTTATTGTTTCTTTTTCTTTTTTTTAATCTTTTTCTTTTTCTCTTCTTGACATGGTGTCATGTAATTTAGATGACCTTGAACTTTGTTATGTAAGTAACCAAGAATGAACTTGAACTCCTGATCTTAGTGCCTCTACCTCCTGAGTGCTGGAATCATAAATATGTACTATAACATGTCAGGGAGAAGTAGGTGTGTGTGTGTGTGCGCATGTGTGTGTTTGTGTTTGTGTGTGTGTGTGTGTGTAGTTGAGATATCTTTTTTAAGTTTTCTATTGAGTGAAATTGTGCCTTTACCTCCAGAATTCTCTGAATAGGAACACTGGGATTATAGATGCACACTGCCACATCTGGCTTTATGCTGGTTTTAGAGATTCAAATTCTGGTCCTCACTGTTGCATGATAAGCACTTTTATCCAATGAGCCATCACCCCAGCCCTTTTTCTGTGGTTTTTGAGCATATACCAACCAGGTTCTTATAAAGCAGGAAAATGTCTTTAAATTCAGTACTATAGCACAGGATGACCTTGAACTCCTGAGTTTCCTGCTTTTACCTCTTGAATCCTGGGATTATAAGGCATAATTACCTTGTCCGGCTATTGTTCAAATTTTAACTGACTACATCTTTCTCTTCTGTGAGGAAGAGGTTCACAATGGCTTTGATCTCCCTGTCCCAGGCTCCTAAAATAGTTGGGATTACATGACTGCACCATCACCCATCTCAGCTGATTAAACCTTATTCCTAAATTTATGTGCCATTTCCTTACCATAACCTCATGTTTTTTTTATACTGTAGTTTATATATAGTTTATACTATGGATTAACTGAACTTTATTGAAATATTTTTCTCTCCTATTAACTCTATGGCCACAAAGATCCCCTGTTTTACCACTGTACCCCAAATGTGTACAGAATCAACAAATACCATTTAAATCTTCACACCTTACACTACCACGCCAATCAATGTCTAGGTAGGGAGAAAAAAAAAAAAAAATCAAGCAAGTAGGTATAGAGCAAGGTGTAGCAAATACTCACCTACAACCATAGCACCCAGAAAGCAGGATGATTGCCTTGAGTTAGAGGGGAGCCTGTACTACACAGCAAGACCTTGTCTCAAATCTTTAAGAAAAGAACAAAAAATAAAGAAAACAAAAATTCTAACATAACAAACATAATAAATAAACATTCTTCTTTGTTCTGCTTTTTTTTTAGACACACTCAATATAGCTCAGGTTGGTTTCAAACTAGCTATATAAGACAAGTCTGGTCTTGAACTCCTGATCTTCCTATATCTACCTACCATGTATTATAGTATAGGCACACAATGCCATGCCCAGCTATTCTTTCTCATGTTATTTCAGACATGGCAAAACAAAGCCTGAGAGCTCAGGAAAGAAAACCAAACATTTTCCTGCAGTTACCTCCTACACAAAATGGTAGAAATAGAAAAACTACTACACAATTCTGCTGAGTTGACTCTAACAAGCAAATCCCAGACATCTTCTAACCTTCATTAATTCTGCATGCCATCCAAAGATACAATTTGAAAAAAAAAAAAAAGCTCATTTTTCACTGTTGAGAATGAAATCCAGAGTTACATCTTCAGCTCTATTTATTCTCTTAATCAAAGAATCATATTTGGAAGAGTTATTTAAAAATCCACAAACAGGGCCAAGGACATAGTTCAGCATTGTATCCTTGTTTAGCAAGCAAGGAGGCCCTAAATACCTCAAAATTAAATAACATCAACCAATGGGTGGTAAACACATGAGAAGCAAAATCTGACCTACAGCTCAGCAGCAGTACTGGAAGCATCATGACTTGCCACTTGGGAAGATTTGTAAAGATAATGTTTTAATCAGCACAAGCTCCCCACTGTCCAAGATAGAACTGCTGAACAAATGGCTTTCAGCTACTTCTGAGAAGGACTTAGGGAATGTAACTGGTTATGATTAATTGAAGGTACATCACATCCTTTTAGGGTTGGGGGTTGATTGTGAAGCACTTGACCTTGCATGAAAAAGGCTCTAGATTCAATCCCTGATACTATCAAAAAGAAAAAGAAAAAATAAACTCAGCTTTACCAAAATGAAAACAAGATCCATCTCTGAACTACCAAACTCCTCTCATGGTATATTTTCAGCTATCATTTGTGAAATAATGAATTGTGGTCCTTGAATTGGGCTCTGAATCTGAGTTCAGGCCAAACTAGACTGAAATTCAATCCTACTTTTAACATCTAATAAAGAAGAGTAATTCAGATTTTGCAGTATATGCTACTCAGGGCGCTGTATCTATACACTGCCTTGATAATTCTGATAGCCCACCCAATGGAACAGAGTGAGTTCATTTTCCTATACTGCTTGCAATTGCTTGACAGAGTTCCACAGGGATACCCCTCTGCACAAGCATGCCACGGGTCCAGGAAAAATCTATCACGAAAAAATTGTTCGGGAGGTGGAGGGAGGGACCGTCGTACCTGTTAAGTTTGTATGAGTGGAAATAATAATAATAAAAAAGAAAAAATTGTTCAAGCCTCTCCAAAAACAAGCTACCAAAGGAAGATTAAATACCCCTGAATTATTCAGAGATAATATAAGCTAACTTTAAAACTATTCAGGGTGGGGGCTAGAGAGGTGGCTCAGGGGTTAAGCCTCTGCCTTGCAGGCAGATGATCCTGAGTTCGGATCCTAGACCCCACGTATAGATGCCAGGCGGAAACGGGGGCAGCCTGCGCTTCTGGTCCTGGTAGGGCGGAGCCTGTGAATCCCGGGACAGAGTAAACAAGGAGGAGGTGGAGGCAGTCCATGGTGGTTCCCGAATTTGTCTGTGGTTCTACACACACACACACACACACACACACACATACTCACAGGCACATGTGCACAATTGAATAAATAAGAATAAAAAATTTTTTAAATATAAAAAAAACTATTCAGGGTAATATCTCTAATTATTATAAGTAAAACAAGTGGGCAGTCAAAGAGATTTGAGTCCCACCAAAGGAATGTGCTCCATCCAGTCAATCCTCATGACAGAAGCTCAACCTTCTTATTAAAGCTGTTGCTTCTTGCTCACCTTTAATTCTGTCAAGTAGTATCTGAACTTTTCTCCACACATAAGAAGTTAAGCTTGCAAAACTCACATGGCTTTCTTTTGATGGATTAAAAAAAATACTGCAGGTCCTTTAAAAATATAAGCTAAAGGCAAAAGAAGACAAAAACTGGAAGTGAACCTAGAATATTTGTCCAATATGAATAAGGCCTGGATTTTGTTCCAGCACTCAGGAGGAAAAAAACAGAGGTTGGAGAGATGGCACAGGAGTTAAGACTTTATCTCGCAAGCAGAAGGATCTGAGTTCAGACCCTGGATCCCAGGTAAAAATATCAGGCAGAAGTGGCCGTGGCCTATACTTTCAGCTCTGGAAAGTGGAGCCTAGGAAATCTCAGAGTGAAGTAAAAAGGTAGAAGCGATCCAGGATGATTCCCAAAGTAACCCTTGGTCCTCCACAGGACCACACAATGCCCTCTGATACACACACACATACACACACACACACACACACACACACACACACACATATACATGTATATACATGAGTGCCCCAAAATAAATAAATTTAAAAAAATACTTCTAATTCCATGACAAACCTGCAGTATTCTCCTGTTCTTGCAAAAATAAATCTTGAGTCCTACATGTATAATATGATAATCATATCATTGAATGGAAGATCAGGGCTAGAGAGACAGCTCAGGGGTTAAGTCTCTGTCTCACAGGCAGAAGGGTCTGAGCTTGGATCCCAAGCCCCACATAACACCAACGGGGCTGGAGAGATGGATCAGGGTTAATACTTTGCTCACATGCAGAAGACCCTGAGTTCAGATCCAGGTCACATATACAAACACCAGGTAGAAATAGTGGTAGTCTGTGTACTTCCAGCCCTGGTAGAAGGGGCCTGGGAAATCCCAAAGCAAAAGCAAGTAGAAGTTAAAAGCAATCTAGGATGATCCCCCAAAGTCTCCACAGGGACACATAGTACCCTCTCATACACACATACACAAAGTTTTTTTTAAAAAGAATGAAAGATCAAAGTTCATTAGTAATTTATGAAACAACAAGCAATTTTTAATTTAAAACATTGAAGATCTAAATGCAACGTGTTTTTTACATACAGTTGCTATGCCATTTGGGTCTGATCCTGTGCTACAGAACATCCTGACTTCCATTAAGCCTGAGGTAAGATATTTTGCTTATGAAGGTTTTAATAAGAGATCATATTTCCCAAAGGGAAAATAACAACAGAAATAGTAAAATAATAATAATAAAAAAAGTTGGCTAAGGAGCTGGGGACATAGCTCAATAGTAGATGCTTGCTTAGCATGCATGAGACACTAGATTCAATTTTCAGTACTGAAAAAAAAACTGGCTCTCTCTCAAACACACACATCACAAAAATACATCTACTTCCTTTCAAACAAGTTTGGCAAATACATTTATTAAAGACAGAACTCCAATTCTATTAACCAAGAGGAAAAAAAACTAAGAACCACCCAACAGGGCTGGTGAGATGGCTTAGCTAGTAAACATACCAGAACATAAGCCTGACCACAAAAATCTACTTCTGGAACTCATATAAAGGTAGAAGAGAGCATGAACTCCATAAGTTGTCCTCTAGCTTCAACATGCATATATGCTCTCTGAAATATGTGCACACACACACACTAATAACAGAATCCAATAGAAATCAACCAGTCTAATGGAAAAAAGATGCTATTTAGACCATTCAGACATGAAATGGAAGTGAAACACATCCAAACACATACTCTTGCTACATCGCAAAAGACTGTACTGATCCCATGATTCTTATACTTTTAGAACACTTTATTTTTGGTCACTCCAGCAAGACACATTGTAGGAGTCAATAAGCAAACTACAACCAGCATCATGCAGTATGAAATATTTATCAAAATACTAATGTGTTGGAAAAATAATGTATGCTTGAAATCCAGCCAGTGGAAAGTGGAGGCAAAGTTAGGAGTTCAGGGTTGTCTTCTGCTATACAATGCCCATGGCCAGCCTAGGTAACACTGTAAGAAGCATACAAAACCAGAGCCAGTGAGCTGGCTCGATGGGTAAAGGTGCCTAAACAACAATCTGGTAACCTGAGTTTAATCCTCAAAGTTCACATGGTTGAAGAACAGAACTTTCAAAAGTTGTCCTCTGAATACCACACACGTCATGACATGAGCATAGTTGATCTCTCTCAATATCTCTCTCTCTCTCTCTCTTTCTCTTCCCCCTCTCATAAATAAAAGTATTTTTAAATGCAAAATGAAAGAATGAAAGGAAAAAGAGAAAAGGAAGGGAAATGCACTAGCCAGCCCTGGTGAAAGAGCTGTAATCCCAGATAATCAGGAGGCTGAGGTAGGAAGATTACAAATTCAAAGATTACCTGGACTACAGAATGAGTTCAAGACAACCTTGAGCAACTTAGAGAACTCTTGTGTCGAAATACAATAAAAAGCTCTTTTAAAAAATTGTTTCTTAGCCTTTTGACTAAAATTAAATGCAGAAAGTAAAGAAGGAGATTGGGAGGGACTAGGAATATGGCTTAGTGGTAAAGGGGTGGCCTACGAAGTGCTACACACACACACACATAAAGAATCTGTATAAAAAATGACAGACATGTTGGTATGTGCCTATAATACCAGCACTCAGGAGACTAAAGTAAGATGATTGCTTCAAGTTCAAGACCAGTCTACACTACACAGTAAAATCCTGTCACAGAAATGGGAGGGAAGAGGGAGAAGAGGAGAAGGAGGAGAAAGAGGAGGAAGAAGAAGAGGAGGAAAAGGAAGAAGAAGAGGAAGAGGAAGAGGAGGAAGAAGAAGAGGAAGAGAAAATATATCAGACACAAATACATACATATAAAACAATCTTCAGAGCCAAGCATGGTAGCCCGCATATGCTATTTCAACATTCTAGAAACAAAAGTACAAGGATCACCCATGAGACTGAAATCTGGTCAGGACTACATAGGAAGTTCAAAGCCAGCCAGGGATACGCAGCAGGACACTGTCTCAAAAAAAAAAAAAAAAAAAATCTCACACAAAATCTCTTTGCTAAAGTCATTACATCCTTCTGCTGCTGCTGTTTAGAACAGGTCCCACAAAGTTTCCCAGACAGTCCTTGAACATGCCATCCCTCTACCCCAGCCCACCAAGTAGCTGGGATTACAGTACTGTAACATCAGGACAAATATTACATCATTTTAAATATCAAAACTGTAAGAAATTGGCCATAAGAGGAAATTCAAATAACAAGATTTATACAGCTACACAAGTCAATGAAGGTGCTCTAAACACTGACACTACAATGTGAAAAGAGCAAAGTTCCAAAGACAGTAACACAAGTTTTCTCTGACATGAAATACATTTGTAAGTATACATTACAAACTGCAAGTCCCAGCTGCCTTCAGGTAGAGGAAGAGGACAAGGGCAGGATAGTGTTTTCACAGTTTTGTACCTCTTGAATTTTATACCATGGAAATGTTTTAACTGATGCAGAACATCAATCTATTGTTTTAAAAAAAAATTAAAAGTTCTATAAAACAAGAAAAATAATAACAGCCCTTGCTTAACAGCACTACCCTGAAGAAAAATGAGTCTTTGCTTGAAAACAGTCATTTGTACTTTTTCACTAGTCATTGTGAGCATCCGTTTTGCGGCTCTTCCTTCATTCCCAGTATGAGAAACTGTGGTATACAGCAGCAAGTGCTCCATGAGATCTTATGAGTGTGTGACCATGTTTACATGAGCTGCCCGGCAGAGAAGAATTGCCATGTTAGAAAGACTTCAGTGAGTACTCACAGGGATACTCCAGACCTGCATTCCATCACTATAGCCAATCATAACCAGCAACGGGGGTTCATTTCCAGTGCTGTGAAGTTCATGAAATTCTAAATTTCTTGATGTATCTGCAGTGGGATCAAGCAACAAAGAATTGAATTCAAAATATAGACACAATATCGATCAAAGAAACTGTAATTCCTTAATCCTGTTACTGTAACAATTAGATTATGTTAAAAATGCATATACATAGAAGGCCCATGTGATGGCTCCAAGCTGTCATGATAGCACTTCAGACTTTAGGCTAAAGAGTAAAACTTTTGGCTTAAAAAAAGTTTTGAATTTCTATTTTTGTTTTGTTTTTTTTTTCAGTACTAAAGATTGGGTCCTCAACAAGTACTCTATTTATCATTTGAGTTATATCCCCAGACTTCTTTTTTCTTCTTTTCTCTCAGTAAAAAAAGACAGAGTCTAAGTTTCCCAGACTGGCCTTAAAATTGTGATCCTCCTGTGTTGTTGTTGAGGCCTAAGAATACAGCTGAGTGGTAGAGCACTTGCCTACCATGTGAAACATCATAGTTTTAGGGCTGGAGAGGTGGCTCAGGGGTTAAGCCTCCGCCTTGCAGGCGGAAGGTCCTGAGTTCGGATCCCAGATCCCACGTATAGACGCCAGGCGGAAGCGGGGGGCGGCCTGCGCTTCTGGTTCTGGTAGGGCGGAGCCTGTGACTCCCAGGGCAGAAGGAGATGGAGGAGTCCATGGTGGTTCGCGAATTCGTCCGTGGTTCTACACACACACATGCGCGCGCACACACACACATACACACGCACATGCACACAGTTGAATAAAATAATAATAATAAAAAAAATTAAAAAAAAAAAAAAAACATCATAGTTTTAAACCCTACTATGGTAAGAAAAGGGATGAGAGAAAGAGACAGAGAGGTGAAAGAACCTCTCTGTTGTCGGCTATTTACAACATTATTTGTAAATAGCCAAAAGACATAATGACTCCAAATGTTCATCAACAGGAGATGGTACAGTGACTTGATAAAATATAATTAAGCACAGAAAAAGAATGAATTACCACTAAGCACTACAATCTCACAGATATAATAAGCAAAACCCCCAAACATAAAAGATAAAACAGTATGATAAATACTTTTGCAGGCAAAATTCAAAATCCCTGACATTTTAGGAAACAATAGTCTGGAAGCACCATGTTTCCAAAGATTCTCCATTTGTTGCTTCCCATCTTACCAGTGAGTGATTACAAGCATGCACTACTGCATCCAACTTATATAGGTTCTGGGGATCCAAACTCAGGTTCTCACATTTATACAGTAAGCAGTTTACTCACTAAGCCATCTTTATGGCCCTACATTTTTAAAAAAATGTAGTCTTTCATTTGTTTGTTTATTTGTTTTGTCTTGTTTTTTGTTGATAGCGTTTTTGTAACTGCCTAACTTAGCCCAGGCAGGTCTGGACCATGCCATGTAGCCAAGGATGCTCTTGAATTTCTGATGCTCCTATGTAATGCCAAACTCAGTTTATGTGATACTGGGGAATGATCTAGGACTTAAGCAGCACTTTATCAACTTAGCTACATTCCCACCCCTTTACTTAATCTTTTAAACCTACATATAGCTCACTTTTGTCAGTATAACTTCAAAAGTCACAAAATCATTTATACTTAAGCACATCTCTGGAGAAACTCACATCTGTCCTTTTCTTAAACTCGCTCTCTTTTCTCCTACTTTCTCCTACCTCTCACCTTTCCTGTCCTTGTCTCCAAACACCCATCCCTTCTGGTTGATAACCCTGCTCCCTGTCTTTTACTGCATGAGCTTGAATCTATTTTAAAATCTTTGGCACATTGGGCACAGAGACTCACGACTGTGATTCCAGCACTTAGGATGTAGAAGCAGGAGTTTAAGGCCATTCTAAACTAAAAGAGGCCACAATAATCATAAATAATAAGAAATGCATGGAGGGGGGGACAAGCATATGAAGGCCAACACAGAGTGACTTCCTCAATCACTCTCTACATTATTTCTTCAAACAGAGTCTCTCATTGAATCGAAAGCTCAGAGAGTCGGTCAGCATACTCCAGGAATCCTCTTCTTCCAAATGGCTTTTGCTTAGATAAATAATAACTTTCACATTATTTCACAATCATATCTTATGTGATCTTAAAGATTATTCAGCAGCTGCACTATAACCAGTTCTTACCATTTCTTCCTAAAAATACTTTTCCTTGGGCTAGAAAGATGGCTCAGGGGTTAAGTCTCTGCCTTGCAAGCAGAAAGACAGGAGTTCAGATCCCAGATCCCATGTAAAAAACTCTGGGCAGAAATGGAAGCAGCCTGCACTTCTAGTCTTGGAAGGCAGAGCCAGGAAAACCCCAGAGCAAAGCGATGAGAAAGTAGAGCAACCCAGGGTGATTCCTGATATCACCCTTGGGCCTGCTCAGGCATGCATAATCAAGTGCCCTCTAGTACACACATACACACACACACACACACACACACACACACACACACACACACACACACGTCGTCATCATTTTTTTCGGCTATGGTTCAGTAAAAAAAACTCCCCACCCATGCTCACTCAAGCAAATAAATAATAATAAAGACATGAAAGTAGGAAAGAACTTGTTGGCATGTGGGGGTTCAATGAAAGGAGGAGAGAAGATTATTGGAGGATGAAAATGACATAAAATACATTATATTCATGTAGAGATTATCAAATAATGAATAATAAATAATTTCCTTGGTATTCCCAAAATAATCTTATCCTAAGTTTCCAATTGCTTCTCAGTAATTTTCTCAGCTGGCTCCTCCTTTCCTAGATTCTATCTATCCTGTGTTCCCCATACCTAATTCTTACACTGTATACCCTCCTGTATACCCTCAGTTTATCCTTTGCCTTCACTAGTATCTCCTGGTGACTTCTTCAACACAGATTTTAATATATCCATAGAACTCAAAATTCCACTCAAACATGACTTCTTCCCCTTCCCTGACCTGTCTCCAGGGCTCCTTATTTTTGTCACCTGCACTAATCACATTGACAAAGCCAGGAACTATTTTCTTCTCCTCTAAAATAATATCTCACCAATCTCTTCCTAAACAGCTTTCTTCACATCTTCTCCAAAATCACAACTGACATCCTGCTTCCAATCACCAGACTAACATCAAAATGCTTTGTCTTTACTATTTTGTTGCTAGGGATTTAGGCCAGGGACTTATGCATGCTAAACAAGCACTAACACTAAGCTATACCCCAGATTCAATTTTGTGATTTCAAAGTTATTTTATTGTTTTTGAAACTATTTAAGAACCCATTTTTTCAAAGTTGAGGAATAAATGGATCACATGTAAAATGGTAAGATCACATAAGTATTCCATCACAAGCTCTTACAATTAATGTTTTTAATAACAATACCATATTTTCTTTGCCATTACATCGATGTTCAGCAAAACTATGCCTCCTTCTTAGAAGGCTGAAGACTAGCTTGGGGAACACAACCAAAACCTCAAAAAAAAAAATCACAGAAAGAGCGTCCTCTAACATATCCCAGCCTCCACAGGAGGTCATAGTGCTTCCTTTTAGCTACAGACAGATCAGGCCAAAAGCTAAGATGAAGTTGCTCATACTGGAGTTCTCCAATAACAAAACAAAACTGGTATCTGAATATGTCAGAAAATGATGGCCAATTCTCCAAACAAGGTCCCTCTGCTTTATCCCTTATCAAAAATAATGCTGGCTGGTGGAGTGGAATGAATCTGGAATTCCAGGGTAACACAGGATGGTAAACTCAAGGACAGTCTGGATTACATACTCGAATTGCCAACCCAGCCCTCAAGAAACCTGATATAACCAACCAATTTTTTCTATTGTTCTTTTTCCTCTTTTCCTACGTTATAAAAAAGAAGTAACTTTGAAGCAGCCAACCCACTTTTGTTCCCACTTTTGTTACTTCTAAGTGTTTCAACCCTTTTCTGTCCATAAAATCAATCTCCTCCACTCAGCTCCTGGCAATGTTTATTCTGTTTTTATGAAATAAAGTAGTGTTTGATTCTATACTTAGAAATAAAGCCAAATGACCACAACAACTAGAGTGAGGAAGGGAATAATTGGGAAAAATATCTAGGGGGAGCATAAGAGAATGGAATATTGGAGGGACAGAGGGACTTACAGAAAAACCCTAAGGTTGTAGGCAGTGACCCCACAGGAACCTCATACTAAAAAAAAAAAAAAAAAAATGTCTTTTAAAGATAGGAACAAGAGGGCTGGAGAGGTGGCTCAGGGGTTAAGCTTCCGCCTTGCAGGCAGAAGGTCCTGAGTTTGGATCCCAGATCCCACGTATAGACGCCAGGCGGAAGCGGGGGCGGCCTGCGCTTCTGGTCCTGGTAGGGCGGAGCCTATGAATCCCGGGGCAGAAGGAGCTGGAGGCGTCCATGGTGGTTCGCAAATTCGTCCGTGGTTCTACACATACTCAGACAACACACACACACACAGACACACACGCGTGCGCGCACATACACACGCATATGCACACAGTTGAATAAATAATAATAATAATAATAAAAAAATTAAAAAAAAAAAAGAAAGGAACAAGAATGGGCAGCCCCTATGCAGAGGAGCACAGAGTGAGTAAAACAGGGCAAAAAAAAAAAGCCTAGAGCTGATTCACTTAGTATCCAGTGATAATCAGAGATATAATAGAAGTAAAAGGAATGTGGCACTTCTTGATAAAATGTTAATCAGAGAGGTCTCAAAGGCCCCCAAACAAAATAGGCTTTGGTCACTGCTCTTGGTTGCTTTCAAAAAAACTGTCAGTAAGACCCCATTACTGAAGATCCAACTCAAATGGATCACAGAACATGGTCAAAATACATCAAATGGAACTGGTCTGAGAACTTCTACCTTATTGGACAGTTTACACAGTATCAAAGAATACTGTAGAAGCTACTGAGGGAGAGAAATAATCACAGGCCTCATCAACTCATGAGATCTGCAAGTGCAGATGACCACCAGTGTAATAGCAGCATGCGTATCAAAGAGAAAACCAACAGTTTTCTGATTGAACTTAAAATCCGCTTGTCAGAATGGAACACATTCCTGTTACTGTTAACTAAAACAAGAACCTGAAAAGAGAAGGAAATAGATTAATAAGAAATAGATCAACAGGGAAAAACAGCTAATGAACCTAGGTAGGAAGACAGTACACAAAACTCCTCTGTAAATAGCTACTATTATACTCATAGATTTGAAAAGCACTTAGCACTCAGCCTATAAGTCTTCTTCTACAACAGAGATAGAGAATCTCAACACCCTGACAGGATAGAGCCTAAGGCAGACAGTGAAGTGGACAACAATGGCCAGCCATACCCAGCAATGCTCACCCAGAATCAGCCATCCTAATCTCTCCCCATCCTAAGGTTTAGGGAACATCCAGGAAGAAGGGGTAGTGAGATTGTAAGACCCTGAAGACTGCTGCATCCAGGAACTCACTGAAAGAGACTTGTACTTACCAGACCTGCATAATGACTGAAATACCAATATGCCCCCATAGACTATGAGGAACTGAAGAGAGAAATCTTAGGGACTAGAACTGGATGAGTGAAGGGAAATGTTCCTTTCCGTGGTATGGCCCAAGGAGGGGTAACTTGGAATGCCACAGACGCCTGAACCCCCAGAGGGAACACTGAGGTCCATAAAAGTGGCCAGGCAGGAGGGTGGGAGCAAGTGAAATGGATTGATGGGGGGATGGGAGGGAGATGGGAGGAAGGTATGAAGGAGGGAAGAAGCAGGGATTAGTACTCAATATACTTGTAAAACTAAAAAAAAAATAAAATTTTTAAAAAAGAAATAAAGCCTAATGAAACCTTTAAACCAGATGTTTTAATTTTGTTTTTAAACTAGATGTTTTAATTTTGCCTTTTACTGATATTAATATGAAAAAGAAAACAGAATATACTAGCAAAAAAAAAATCCAGAAGACAGTTATAAAATTAAGAAATTAAAAATACAGTAGGCTTTCAAACTAGCATAGGAGAAAAAAAAGTGTTAAAAATAAGGACTGGGGGAAAAAAACACTAAACTAAAGCCAGTATTTCTTTTAAATATTTTATTTTGTTTCATTGTTTGAGGCAGAAGGTTCTGTGCATACATATCATGGCACATAGGTGGAGGTCACACGACAACTTTCAGAAATCAGTTATTTCCTTCTACCATGTAGGCTTCTGGGGACCAAACTCAGATTGCCAGGTTTTCGAGTAGGAAAGTGCCTTACCTGCTGAGCTGTCTCACCAGCTCCTTAAGCCAGTATTTTTACTTTCAATTATTTTTATATTCCAAAATAAAACAACACTTCTAAAAATCCATCATTGATACCATAAGTATGAATGTTTATTTGAAACAAATGGGGTCAATAAGTTATTTGAAAGAACAAGTTAACAGAATTCAAAATTCAAATAGAATCAGTTGTGAACGTGACAATCAATCTTGTTCATCCTGATCAACACTTGTTAAACCTTCAAGCAAAAAGATATTCTCAGAATGTGAAGACACTTGCAAGTCATATTCACAGCAAAACCATGAATAAGGGAAATGCAGAAAAAATATATAAAAGACTAAGCACATATATATAACCTTACTTCTGTGGAAGATGGTGAGTTTAAGGCCAGTCTGGAATACAAGTTGAGAATCTGCCCAAAAAAGAAAATAATGATACTACTCCTATTACTGGAGTGGCTGAATTAGAAAAACTACTAGAGTCCAGGAGTTGAGGCAACGCTGAGCAACATGGCTAAATAAAGAAAAGAAGGAGGAAAAGAGGAAAAAATTAAGAGAGGAGGGATTTAAAACTAACAAAGGACTTGAACAGACATTTCCTCAAAGATACACCAGTAATCCCTAAGGGACCACTACGACCTCAGTACTGTGACTTAATGCCTTTCCTATCATAACTAAGCACTTAACACACAACAACATCATTTGAGGTGTTATACCAGAATTAGGAGGGAAAAAAAAAACCCTCATTCTTAAGAAACTCAAGCATTCTTTTTTCTTTTGTTTTTGAGAGGGGTGGGTAAGTTCTCATGATCCATGGCATACATGGAGGTCACACAGATTCTCACCTTCTACCTTGTTTGAGGAATTCTCTGTGGCCCATTGCTATAAACAGAATCAACTTCTGGATATTCTCCTGATACCACCTCCCATCTCTACATAAGCATATGAGATTACAGACACATGCCATCATGCCACCTTTTATGTGGTTTCAAGGGATCCAAACTCAGGTGCTCATACTTGCATGGCAAGTAGTTAACCCACTGAGCCATCTTTCTAGCCTTTCTTTTCTTATTAAGTCAAGACCATCCACTTCAAGAAAGCAGTCTACTGGCTCCTGCTTGGCAAATCTGAATTGCCATCATTGCTACTCTCACACTTGGAGGCTATTCCTAGTGAAACAAGAGTTACTTGAACATAAGCACTGCAAGCACTCCAACAGTCATCTATTCTGAGAAGACTATACTGTATGACTAACAAACAGCGTGGATAAGCCAACAAAGGATGACTCACATCCCGGGCAGGACACAGCAGGCTAGGGCAGAAAAGATTTCATCAAGCTAACTCAGAACAGTACACAACTTAAAACTAGTAAGTGGCTTATTTCTGGAATATGCTATTTACTATTTTCAAACCATGGATGACTAAGGGTAAATGAACTCATTGTTATTATTAATTCAATTGTGTGTGGATGCGTGTGTAGGCGCGTGTGTGTGTGTGTGTGTGTGTATGTGTGTGTGTGTGTATAGAACCACAGGCGAATTCAGGAACCACCATGGACCACCTCCACCTCCTCCTTGTTTACTCTGCCCCAGGATTCACAGGCTCCTTCCTACCAGGACCAGAAACACAGGCCGCCCCCGTTTCCGCCCAGAGTCTATAAGTGGGGTCTAGAATCCGAACTCAGGACCTCCCGCCTGCAAAGCAGAGGTTTAACTCCTGAGCCACCTCTCCAGCCCCAAGGGTAAATAAAATCTTAAAAAAAAAAAAAAAAGCAATGAATAAGGGGAGGATTACTGCTTATAACTGACTACACACACATGAAAAATGCTTGGGGATTCAGTGGGGAAACAGAAATCAGAACTACAACTCACGCTCAGATGGCTACTATTATAAATCAGTAAATTATAAAATGATTTAGATGGACTAAGAGTGTACCTCTGTGGCAGAGCCTATGCCTCTCACTTCAAGGCCTTAGATTCAATACCCAAAAACAAAAAAACAAAAAGACCCTTGCAAACTACCACTGGGAACAGAAGACAAAATATATTCACAATTAAGTACTTCCTCAGAAAACTTTAAATAGAATTACCGTATCATATCCAATCCAGCAATTCCACTTCTGAGTACAAACCAAACAGAACAGAAACAAGAGTCTTCAGATATTTACAAAGGTTCCCAGCAGTATCATTCACAAAAATCAAAAATACAGAAGCCACACAAGTGTCTACTTAAATAATAAATCAAAGTCTGCTAGCAGGACTTTGCAGCACAGGCCAATGTGTAATCCCAGCTAATCAGGAGGCTAAGACAAGAATATTCCAAATTCAAAGCCCGCCTGGATTACAAAACTTGAGTTCAAGGGCAATTTAGTGACATCTCAAAATAAAAGTCCATGTTTAGGAACACAGTTTAGTAGTAGAGTATTTGACTAGGATATAGAAGAATCTGCATTTCCAGTACCATATAAACCAGCTATGTTGATAAAAAGATCAGAAATTCAAGGTCATCCCCAAACTTATGTAAAATTCAAGGACCATCACATTGTTCCCCTGCCCCTGGGAGGGAAGAGAGAGAGTAAACCCTGATATGGCGGAACACACCTAAAAATCCCAGCACCAGTTAAGGAAGTTAGAGGTCAGCCTGAGCTACGTAAGATCCTGTCTTAAAAGAAAAATATAAAGAGGACTGGAGATACTGCCAAGTGGTAGGCCATTTACAAAGCATGCATAATACATTAGGTTCCTTTTTTTTTTTTTTTTTTTTTTTGGTGTGTGTATGTATCAGAAGGCACTGTGTTTGCCAGGGGAGGCTCAAAAGAGACTTCAGGAATCATCTTTGATTGATCTAGCCCTTTTTTGCTTTGCTCTGGGGTCTTCAAGACTCCACTTTCCAGGGCCAGAAATATAGGCGACTGCCATTTCGTCTGGCATTTTTATGTAGAGTCCAGGATTCTAACTCAGGTACTTCTGCTTTTAAGGCAGAGACTTTAACCTCTGAACCATCATTCCAATCCCAAGGTTAAATTTTTTAAATATGATGCTACCACTAGTGTTAGTTACTGAGAAGGTTTGAGGGAGAATTGCTTGAGCTGAGAAATGTGAGACAAATTTGAGCAACTCAGCTTAAAAAAAAAATGCATGTGATTCAGCCTTAAAAAAAGAATTTTTGGGGCTGGAGAGGTGGCTCAGGGCTTAAGCCTCCGCCTTGCAGGCGGAAGGTCCTGAGTTCGGATCCCAGATCCCACGTATAGACGCCAGGCGGAAGCGGGGGCGGCCTGCGCTTCTGGTCCTGGTAGGGCGGAGCCTGTGAATCCCGGGGCAGAAGGAGGTGGAGGTGTCCATGGTGGTTCGCGAATTCGTCCGTGGTTCTACATATACACAGACACACACACACACACACACAGACACGTGCGCACATACACACGCACATGCGCACAGTTGAATAAAAAATAATAATAAAAAAATTAAAAAAAAAAAAAAAAAAAAAGAATTTTTGATATAATTCCAAAATAGATGAACCTTGAGCACATGTTATATGAAATAAGCCAGTCATAAAAAGCCAAGTAATGAAATTCCATCTTAGATACATACAGTAGTTAAAATCATACAGAAAGTTGAACAATGGTTACCATTATACTTTGAATATAAAAAAATTATAGAGATTGATGATTGAAGATAGTTGATAGTTGGACGACTTTGACATATACCGCCATGCCCTGGCTAAACATTAATTTATATTGAAAACTAAAAAGTTACTCTCTGAGGAAATAATTTGATTAATAAAGTTAGGGTTTTCTTTATAGAATCAAGTTAACCCTAAACATTAATTCACATGCCCTCCCTTCAAAGTGAAAACCATACCATTTAAATCTGCATTTTCAAATCTGACCCAGACTATTTTCTCCTTTTCTTCTGTCAGGGGTGTTCCGCTGTAAGCCTGCATAGAAGACAGAAATGTTTTTTGTGAAAATATTGCATGGCTCTACCACTTCTAATACTCAAGACTAAAGGTAACTCTAATATAGCCAGTTCTACCCCACTCCATCTTTGCCATTCCTCCACGTGGATAAAACTAGCATATCCTGGAAAGTTATCGCTTCCAAAGAATATATGTCACAAAGTCTGATAATTTTCATCAAATAATACCTTCTTAAACCTATTTAAGACCTGCAGAAACAAAAAATACAGTAATCATCAACTACTGTAAAGCAAGAGTATAATTCAAGGGCATACAAAAACCTTCCATCACCACCTGAAGCTGCCAATAAATAAGACTTTAGGAATACATAATAAACCCTCCACCTTCATGTAGTTCCTAGTGTTTGTGATCAAGCAACAAACCACACAATACCTACATTTTTCAAGAGTATTACTTTGTTAACCTGTTATCTGCCTTCCAGAGACAATGTACCAGTTAATTTCAGAAACCCTTCAAGAATCAGAAAGATAGGCACTCAAGGCTAACAAGTGTTGGCAGGATCTATCAGCTCACAAAAGGAGTTATTTCTACACATAAAAGTACATTTTCATTTATATTTTAAAAGAGGACAGGGGTATAGCTCTGTTGATGGAGTGTGTGCCTAGCACACACAAAGCCCTGGGTTCCACCCCCAACATCACATAAAACCAGGCATGATGACTCATGTCTGCAAACTCAACTCCTGGGAGGCTGAGACAGGAGGATCAGAAGTTCAAAGTCATCCTCAGCTACAACACAAGCTAAAACCAAACTGAATTACATGAAATCCTGTCTTAAAAAAAAATTTAAGATTGTATAGAACCAGCAAAATGGTAGGCACTTTTAGTCATAGCTACTAAGGAGGCTAAGATAGGAGGATGATTTGAGTTCAAGGCTGGCCTACACAGTACAATGAAACCCCATCTCAAAAAAGATAGAGAAAAATGGCTATAGACAGAATGAATACTTGACCAACATGTGCAGGGCTCTAGGTTTAATTCCTACTTGTATATGCACATTGGTACACATGTGTATAGGTGCACACGAATGTGTATGAGTGTATGCTCCGGCTTCATCTACTTTGTGTTTTTAAAACAGGATCTTTCTTTGGTATGGAGCTCATTGATTAATCTGGCTGCCCAGCAAGCCCTAAGCTAGTAGGAAGGATCCTCTTGTCTATCTCTCTCTAGTGCTATGATTATAAATACCACCACCCCACTTAGCTTCTTTACGTGAGTTTGATGGATCAAATTTAGATCCTCATACTTACTCAATTAAAGACGTTACAGACTGAGCTATCTCCCTAGCCCATACTCCAGCACTTAGGAGGGCTGAAGATAACCTTGAACTCTAGGCCAGTCTGGGCACATGGTAAGTGGTAATAGTGCAGTCTATGCTACATAGTGAAACACTGCCTCCCTCCATTCTCCACCCTCATTTCCCCCTCCCCCCCCAAAAAACTGAGCTGGGTATAACAGAATTTGCCATAAAAATCCCAGTATTAGGGAATCTAAGACAGGAGGACTGGAATTTCAAGCCCAAGCTGAGCAGACTGCTACATAGCAAGACATTGATTCTCACCACTCAGTCTTCAACAAGGGAGGAGAACAAACACAACTCAGAAACAGAGTGAGTACTCATCCTGTGTAAAGTCTAGGATTTAATCGCTTCCTAGGTATATCAGCTCACACCTGTAATCCCAGCACTCTGAGGAGAAGATAAAGAGGAGCATGCCTGGACTATTTAATGAGACTCTCTCTCCCATAAAACGTAAAAAGAAGGCTAAGGGCAACTTTGTAATAATAGCATGAATGTCAGGTCCTAAATTCAATCCCCAAATTTCCATGTCATTACTGAAAAGTTTTACTTCTTCTTCATTCCTAATCTGAGTTCTAACACTTAAATATACTGGAACATGGTTATTTCTGAATTTTACAAAACACAGCTATAATCACTGAACATATTCTGTATATTCTACATTGTTTATTTTTTACAGATTGTGTGTGCATGTGTGTACATGTTTGTGTATGCATGAACATTCATTTGTGTTAAGACGGGCACATGCATGCCATGGCAAATGTGGTGGGGGGGGATCAAGATGACAAGGGTCAGTTCTTGCCTTTCACTTTGTTTGAAGCAGGGTCTCTTAGTTTTTTGCTGTGTATACCAAGTTCTCTGGCTTGCAAGTTTCTGAAGAGCTCCTTGTCTCTGCCTCCCATTCCTAGTAAGGGCCCTGAGACTCAGACACACTAACCAACAAGTTTTATGCAGGGTCTGGGGATTTGAACTCTGACACTCATGCTGCCCAGCAAGTACTTTTGGTTCAGTTAGCCAATTTCCCAGTCCCCAAGACAAAGTAAATTTGCTGAGAAAGTCTCTTGCATATCTGGTCATAACTCATTATGTAGTATAAGATTAAACTAGGATGACCTTGAACTTCTGATCCCTCCTGCCATTACCTCCTGAGTGCTTAGGTAACAGGCATACATCATCAGACCCAGTTTATGTGATGCTGGGGAACAAATGCAGGGCAAGTACTGTATCAACTGAGCTACATTCCCAACCACAAGACACGAGCTTTGTTTTGAAGTCTAGACCAGCCTCTAATTTGAGGTCTAACTTCAGCCTCCCTGAGTGCTAGGATTACTAAAATATGCCACTGAATCCAGCTTTTCTTTTTCACTTTAATTTTCAGTGTAAGGGTGTGTGTGTTTTTGTGTGTGCGCGGGCTGTGCGCACACGAGCATGTACCAGAGAGCATTTGAGTATGTGTGCTCTTGGAGGCCCAAGGGTGATAATCCTGGATTGCTCTACCTCCTTATAGCTTTGCTCTGGGGTTTCCTAGGTGATACTTTCCATTATCAGAATTACAGGCCGCCACCACCTCCACCCCATGTTTCTCATGGGACCTGCAGATCCAAACTCAGGTCTTTTGCTTGTGAGGCATCTCCTCAGCCCTTTTTTCCCACTTGAAAACAATAATAATGTGCTATTTGTTAAATATATAATTTTGAGGGGGGGGGTTGTTTTGAGACAGGATCTTATGTAGCACAAGTTGGCCTCAGACTTGCTACGTAACCAGTAATAGCCTTAAATTCCTGATTTTCCTGCTTCCATCTCCCAGGTGATAGGATTACAGACATATGCAACTATGTCTAGTAAATGTGCAATGTTTAACTACAGAAACTTACTCTATAGGGACCATGGTAGATTTTTTTTTTTTACCATTAATGACATTTCAGCTGACTATAATTTTTCACATTGAAAATATAAAACTTTTATGCCACTGGAATGAAAGAAAGATTGACGCCTTTTTTGTGTTGAATCTAAAATGTACTTTCTTGGAAGTATCAGATGGAAGGGTACAGCTAAGGATTTCTCCTAACCAATGATAATATCAGCTCCATACAACTAGAATTAACTCAATAAGTACTGAAACTGTTATCAAGTGCAACAATACTTTTTTTCTCTTTACTAGAAGAGGTATTTGCAGACACAAAAAATAATGCTCTACAAGTCTGATGAGTTCCAGAATAGAACAGAATTTAAAATAAATAAAAATAGCAGAAAACACCATTTTTCCTGACCACAGTACCCACTTGGATTCTGGATTAAATGTGGACAAAAATAAAAAAGCTAAAAAGCACTAATCTTGTGTCAGCCAAGTAATAAAGAAAATGTTTTTCTTAAAAAATCACTCCTATTACTGCTTTCCTAAGCAAGATATGGTCAAGAGCTCAAAAAAGTCACATCTCACCATTACGTTAGAAATTGTAGTGATACTGTGGTGCATGGTGCTTGCCTATAATCAAGTCCTTGGGAGGTTGAAGCTTAGAATTCAAAGTCTAAAGCCAGCTTGGGCTACACAGTGAGACCCTGATTCAAGAAAAGAAGGGGGGAAAAGGAGGGACAATGAGAGGAGGTAAAGGAAGTGAAAAGTAGACAAAGAGGAGAGATAAAAGGGTAGAGAAAATCACTAATATTTTTGGCTGATCTGCTAATCTGTGATTCCTCAAAAGCAGAAACACTAGATCACTGGCCCTGGTTCTCAGTCTCCTGAGGCTCCCTGCTGAAAAAATGGCATCATTTCAGCTTCACTTTATTGTATGTATATGCTATCCTTTAAAGCTCAAGGCAAACCCACAGTGAATACAATGTTAGCTTCACTTTACAAATAAGGACACTAATGTTTACAGAATGACTAGGTAACTTGTTCTGAGCTAGTAAGACACAGAGCTAAAGTACAAATCTGGATCTACCACACCACCTGTACACTTAAATCACTGTTATCCCAAGCTCCACACAATGCTACTATCCCATCACCTATATTCTTCTCTGTGCCTCACTGAGTCACTAACCCTTCTGCTGTTTGCTCACTTGTTTATTTGCTTGATTTTAAAAACAGGGTCTAGGCCAGAGAGAGCTCAGCAGGTAAGGCAACTGCTCACAAACCTGGCAATCTGAGTGGGATCCCTGGAAGCCCATATGCTGGAAGGAGAGAACTGACTTCCAAAAGTTGCCCTCTACCTCCACCATTCTCACTCATTCTCTTGCTCTCTCTCTTTCTCTAATACATAAGTAAAATGTTGGGGGGAAAAAAGAATTACACACACAAAAATTTAAAAAATAAAAATAAAAATGACCTCACTATGCAATCCAGACTATCATTGAACTCTTAATCCTCCTAGGAAAGTCTCCTAAAGTTCTGGGACTAAAGGCATGTACCACTACACTCAACTGAGTGAATTAGTTTTCTTTTATCTAGGTTATTATGATCTACCAGGATACTTTCTTTATACTTTTATTATGACACTTCTATTTGGACATGTGTTTTATTTAACTGGCTATTAACTACTCTGGAGACCATAGGTAGGTCATCAGATCTGGCTACCACCTGTATTCAGGGATAAAGTTTTATTGGAGTACATCCAAAGCCCACGCCTTTAAAAGCACAGTACTGAGTATCTGTGAAAGAGATAGCTCGAACATCAAAACTTAGCAGGATGAGTTTTATCAAGGGCTACAACAGACTATGAAGGACAGGCATTAAGAACTCCTTTACTTGCTCAGAGCCTGACCCTAACTAGGTGTCCAAGCAAACATCTGCTTTCTCAACTTTTACTTTCTTTTTACAGTGACAGGAATCTGGCTAGCACAGAGGACAAAAGACATAAGATTTTTTTGACAGAATTCTAATTTATAAACCAACAGCTATACGTTTCCTTCCATAGTTCTCAGATCTTCACAGTCAATTAATTTCATAAGTTGGCAAGCTGCCATCCCCTATTTAATGTATTACATTCTTTAAAAAAAAACTAAAGCTTTCAATTTTTCCCTGTCAGTTTCCAGAACCCTTACTTCTTCTACTTGTGTTTTACTAGAACCCCTCCCTCAAACTTCTGACCACAACCTTTTACCTACAGCCAATTAAAAACTACTTGCTATACAAGGTCCCTAGCTCCATAAAAGATGTCTTTATAAGAATTTGATAAAGAAGTCCTCTATAAGAAAACAAAAACTAAAAAAAAAAAAAATTAATCATTTCTCCATGGCACTGAGGAATACGCTAGCTGCCAGACTCTCAGCCTGGTAGTCTATGAAGGTCCCAGATTCTTTCTCCATGACCAACACAGCGCTGCCCTGTCCTACCCAGGGAGCCTTCCCTTCAGTGAATGATGCTTCTAATGTACTTTGCTCTTCATGACCTTACTAAAGCAAGATTAGAATAGTAATGCTGGAATGGTCTTTGAAAGAAACACCTCCTGCAGAGGAACTGACTCCAAATCCACATAGATAAGATAGCTAACTTCCATCTTATATTATAAAAGGATATGGAGATATAATTATAAAAGGATATGGAGGTGTATCCATTATAAAAGGATATGGAGATGAGCTCTCCATATCAAACGAACCAAGCTCATCAAAGAAACAACTGGCTCTCCAGCCCCACCTGGGCCCAAGATCAACTGGGTTGGGCCCTAATGTGAGCTAACCAATGGGGAAAGCCATTTTTCTCTGGTTTATTTAAGTGTATAAATATACCTGACCTTGGTAGCCATTTTTGGGCTCCACATGTGAGTTCGGGACTCCAGGTGTGAATTCCTTTCTAGCTCCTTGCCTCTCATAGATTCCGTGCCTGGAGTCCATGAGTTCTCCAGGGCACCCTTGCCTCTCATGGCACTCCACATCTGGAGTCTATGAGTTCCATCCTTTTTCTCCTGTAATAAACTCTACCTTAATCTACATGTGTTCTGATTTCAATCTTCAACTCCGAATATAAGAACCCCATAACATTACCAATTAAATACCCAGCATGCACTGTTATTATAACTTATTAATTTGCTGCCATTAATTCTCTCTGGTTGTTTCAGGCAATTTACTAACCAAGTGCCTCAAGAAAGGAAAACATTTGTTTTTCCTACATGCCTACAGACCTTGTCACCATGACCTATTTTCGCTGAAATTATTGATAACTAAATAAAGCAATACCAACGTGATTTGGTACTATTCCTTAGTTGTCAAATGCAACTGAAACCGAGACTTTAGACCTTTCTAGGATAGTTTCCTGAAGCTGGCGACTGACTCCATAAGTGTCCTCTCAGGGCAATGCAATTTCACATCATGGCAGCCAAGAGTCATCTACTAGGAGACAGTAAGAAATCTCTCCTGCAGCAGTTCTGCTAGAACAGTGCTTCTCCAATCTATTGTCTCCTGGCAGTCACCTGAGATACCACATAGAGACACAAGGTGCAGGATTCTACCCCAGACCCACAGATTCTGGGCTATAAACATGACACTCTAGATGCTCACATTAGGGCCTTTTCCTTTTATTCTCATTGTTCAAAGAGTACTGAGAAGCTAAATCTCCAAGTCAGAGCAATAAGGCATACCTACTTGGCAAAAATAAATAATTCTCAACAGAATAGAATTGATGATTTATGCTCAATAGAATATTTAATAAATATCCAATTAATTAAGGATATAATATATATTGTTATTCTCACTTTAGTCAGACACGTGTTTGCTAGAAAGATGTGTGGTACTGGCAACTCAGGCTTTCATGCCTCCTTTGGAAGTGTATACCACCAAGTTGCATCCCCAACTCCAGCCAAAAACCTCTTCATTTGGACAAAGAAAAACATGTAGGAAATAGAACCCAACTAGAAAGGGATAGGACTGACTCAGTAGAAGGTGCTAAGTTTGATTCTCAATGCTGCCAGGAACCCAGGTGGACACTCCCAACACCCACCTCTCCACTAACATCACACCTGGATTTCTCTTAGGAAAGCAAGTCCTTAGGATAACACTAATGCCACTATTCTCACAAAAGTGAGGCAATCTGCAAGACAGCAACAGTTGCACCCAACAATTCTCAGCCTGCAAAAAACATCAAAAGACTTTCTGAAGTTGCTAGTTATAATGTTTAGGTTAAGTTTCTGAAGTTGCTGTTAAATACAGACCTTCCAAGCTTACCTGAGGCACAACATCCTGTAGAAAAGTGACGACACTTTCCATGTAGGATTGTTCTCTAGAAAAGATGAGAAGACAAGATTTGTCACAAAAGCTCAAGACAGACTATGGAGCAGCTCTGCTTACTTACAAGCCCTAATAAATTCACTTGTCATATTAAAACAAAGCAAGAAAAAAAACAGACCAACTTTCATCACCTTACAGTTTGCTTACCCATGTTCTCATTTCATATGTCTATCTGTATCTGTATATTTTTAATTCACTGTAAACAAATTTTGAACACTATCTCTTTTTAAAAGTCGTATTCTCAGGCTGGTTAAGGGATTAAAACAAGAGGATCAGAGTTTGGATCCCTAGATTGCAGATAAAATATTGGAGGAGGGAAGAAAAGGTATTCCATCTGTCATTCCAGCCCTGAAGGAACAGCCTGGGAATTCTAGCAAGTCAGACTGGTCCTAAAGGTTTGCTCTGGGTTTAAGAGATTCATATTCAAAACAAATAAGGTGGAAGAACAATCAAGGATGATTCCCAATATCACCCTGAGGCTTACACACACACCCTAACCCATGTGCAAGTGAACATGCCTGCAAACACACTAATATACACATGCACATACCCCATACACACATTAAAAAAATGCTGTCCTAATTGTACACACATACACACACACACACATGAATAAAAATAGGGGCCAGCTCAACAGGTAGAGTCATCTTCATGCACTAGTCAAAATGGGGAAGGAAAAAACTGACGTCCTAAAAATGGTCCTCAGACTTTCACAAAGAGCACTGTAGCATCTCTCTCTCTCTCTCCTCTCTCTCCCTCTCTGTGTCTCTCAAATCATTCAATAAATTTAAAAAAGAATAATCCTGAAAAAATATGCCTTGGAGACTAACAAAAATTAATTAGGTCTAAAAGCAAATAGAATATTTAGAAGTGCTTCGCTGATCTTCCTTTTTTACCACACTAACTTAGTCTTTTCAGCCATACACAGCTTCCTAGAATATGCATATTCTTCTCTGCATCAAAAGCTGGGCTGTCAGACACAGTGGGAGTAAAGTGCTTGCAGCATATTCACGAGAACCTGAGTTTAATTCCCAGGACCCTCCTACAAACTATAGACACTGTAGCATGTGTCTGTAACCTCAGCACTAGAAGGTGCAGACAGGCAGATCCCAGGGGCTCACAGGTCAGCAAGTCCAGCCGAAAAGGCAGTGAGGCTCAGCAAGAGATCCTGTCCCACAAGAAGGTTGAGAATGATAGAAGGTACCCAGCACTGATCTCTGGCCTCTACATATACATACTCAAGTGAACACACGTATACCATGCATGTTCACACACATCACACACACACACACATACACACACACACACACACACACACACACACACACACACACACACAAAATATACCAGTCTGGAAATATAGCTCAATGTAGTAAGCCCAAATGACATCCTGCATAAACTTATGTACTTGTTCTGCTGTTTTTCTCCACTAGAATTTAAGTTGTGCTAAAGAAGTAATCCATTTCACATGTTTATCTTTTATATCCACACTCAATTAGTCAGTACTTAAGGAAGGAGTTGATGCTTAGGCGTTATTATTAAAAGAACACCAAAGCAGGGTTGGCAAGAAAGATCAGCAGGCAAAGACACCTATGCACAGAGACCTAAGTTTGATTCCCAGAGCCCACATGGTGGAAGGAGAGAATAAGATTTGTGAAAGTGGTCCTCTGACCTCCACACTCATGAAGTGTCATGTATACACCTACTCTCTCTCCTTCTCTCAATTAAACAAAAACCTTAGAAACATTGAAATAGTGGACCGTACAAATAAAAAGCATTAATAGAGTCTGAATGTCAAATGGTGAAGCACACAGAAAAACCTGGGGAAAAACTGAGCATGATCCTAGCTGCCCTTCCTGGCTCTTACAAAGACATCGAATTCCTCTCTGTTTTGGTTTCCTCACCTATAAAAAGAAGATAAAATAGCACCTAACTTACAGCTAATAATATGTTTAACTTGTTCCCATACTACCAAAGAAATATGGTTCTGGAGAAGGTATCAGGGAAAAAGCAAATATTATGGTAAATACAGTATGCACATACTTCTATTATTCTGAGAAGGCAATCTTTTTTAATATGCTACACTACCCTAAGGAAATCATCTAATATTCTATAATTTCCTGCTAAAAGCAACATGTTTTGAGGCAGGGTCTTGCTATGGAGCCCACACTAGTCTGGGACTCACTATTCTCCTGCCTTAGCCTCCTGAGTTCTAGAATTGCAGGTTTAAGACATCATGCCTGCTTCCTAAGACAATTTCAGTTTGTTTGTTTTCATTTTAAAACATTTAAGACTCTGCCTTGCAAACAGAGGGTCCTGAACTCGGATTCGTAGGTCCCACATAAAAATGCCAAGGGGAAAAGTCATAGGCCTGTACTTCCAGCCCTGGTGGGTGGAGCATAGGAAATCCCAGAGTGAAGCAAAAAGGATGTAGAAGTGATCCAGGATGATTCCCAAAGTCACCCTTGGGTAACACCACAGGGACACACAGTCCCCTCTGACTCACACACACATAGGAAGTAAGTTTATATATATATATAAAAAATACATATTCAGGCTAAAGAGATGTCTCAGAGGTAAGCTCCTGCCTCACAAGCAGAAGGTCCTGAGTTCAGATCTCAGATACTATGTAAAAAATGCCAGGCAGAAATGATGGAGGTCTACACCTCCGTTCCTAGAAGGTGAAGCCTAGGAAACTCCAAAGCAAAGCAAAGAGGAGCGAGCGCAATCCAGGGGTCTCTCACCATTGGGTCTCCACAGGCGCACACAGTGCTTTCTGATACACAAAGGTACATACACATTCATTTCTCAACAGCTGGAATCATTGGCATGCAACATCTCCCAGTTTCTTTTGTGTGTGTATGTGCAAAAATAAAAACATTTCTTAAAAATTAAAAAAAGACAGGATCTCATGTATTTCAAATATTTGCTATGCATCTGAGGATGACCATGAACTTCTAATCATCCTGCCTCTAACTTCTTAGAATTATAGAATTATAACAACCAGTTAGTGAAATGCTGGGGATCAAACTCAAGAGCACTGTGCATGCTGGCAAGCCCCATGCCAACTAAGCTATATACCTACCCCAAGAGCATTTTTAAAAGGCATAAAATGTGGCCCATACTCAGCACTACTGAGGCTGAGGAAAGAAAAATGATGGAGTACAAAGACAGCATATGTCACAAAGTGAAATTTTGTCTTAAAAAAAAGTCAGGGGCCAGTAAGATAGCTCAGAGGATAAGGAAAATGCTCGCAAATCTGGTAACCTAAGTTCAACTCCTGGAGATCCACATAGTTGAATGAAAACTGTCCCTCTACCAATGCATCATAACATACAAGTGTTTTTTCTCTCTCTCAAATAAATATATATTTTTTTAAAAAGTCAGGAGTAATAGCATACAATTGTAATACCAACACTAGAGATGCTAAAGCAAGAATACCGCTGTGAGCTCAAGGATAGCCTAAGCTCATGGCTATTATCAGACCAATCAGGGCTACTGAGCAGAACCCTTTCTCAAAAAAAATCTATACACACAAAAGAAACTGGGAGATGTTGCATGCCAATGATTCCAGCTGTTGAAAGATGAAGATGCCCTAAGTTCAAGGGCAAATTCTGCTACATAGGGATTAAGGTTTAAAAATAAATGAAAAATGAAAAGTAGTTTGCCTTTCCTTCATCTGTTTACCCTATTCCTTTTGCTCAACAGATATCTGTGGTTCCAAGAGCACAAATCATCAGTCTTTAAACACACACTCTAAGTATTACCTTCTCAATGAAACTCTGCTACTACTGAAAGATTCCCTCCAAATTCTCAGGCTGTTTTTTGGGTATCTTTCCTTTTTTACTGATTGCACCAATTAAACAAAAAAAATACAGAGAATCCTTTATCAAAGAATGCCTAGAATATAAAAATATACTCTTGATACTTTGCAACATTCATAGAATAAGAGACTTATTTTTACGTTATCATCTAATAGTCACATATATAGATATGAATATTTCTGTGTCTATCACGAAATAATACTAACTCAAACTTTATTTTATTTTATATGTATATATAAATATTGGCTATGTGTGCAGTGCTGGAGATGGAACCCAGGGTTTGCACACACTAAGAATTGGAAGACACATTGCTTTCCAGCTTTTGTCTAGTGTTTTGGTTGTTTTTTTGTTGTTACTGCTGATAGTTTTTGGAGGGTTTTGGTGGTGCTGAGGATTGAATCTCACATATTTGGCAAGTGCTCTACATCCCCAGTCCCAACACTGCTCTTGAGATTTAATCCAAATGTGGTAGAGACATCAACTTAATCTTCCTTTAAATTGACTTTGTCAAGGACATTCACTTACACTGTATAAAAACCTAACCAAGATTAACAAAACTTTTTCAAAGATAAGGCACAGACAGAACATATTAGCTATTCTTCTGGGTGTTTTCTTCAGCTATCAGGATTTTCTAAACAGTGCTTACGTGACAGCCTGAGGGCGAACAACAACTCCACCAGTACAGCGACTGGGTCTTCTAGGAGAATCTGTAGCCATAGCTTCATTCATAAGACCTGTTTCAGAAGAAAAGATAGGAAAAATGCATTATTATTATTGGGAGCAAAGAAGTTTTATGATTACAGAGATCCTCTTTCTTCTTTTTTTTAGTGAAATTATTGTTTTTATTGCTTTTAATCCCTTGACACTAGGAGTTGGCACTTCCACTGGGGCAATGTGACACACACCATGATCACCAGCACCAAGGGGTTAACATATATTTGTAAAACCATAGAACTCTTACTTTGTACTCATGTCTTTACTCTTGATATATAAAATTATATATATATGAACCATAAAGTTACATAAAACTTAGCAACAATAAAAAGGAAAACACATTAATACAATCCAAAAAAATTATTAACCTTTTATGCTGGACAAATCTCATTTCTGTTTTTTTATTATATTTTATGTTAAACTTCTATAAAGGGATGTATAAATGGTTAAGTAGAGAATCTCTAACTATGGAATGTTTTATAAGTATTACATTACTTGATATGCATGTAACAGATTGACATATATAGTAAAAATCATTTCAGAGGTCCTTTTTCAAAACACGTGAAATCCTCACAGACACTTTTATTACACAAAAAATGAAGTTTTTTATTGCTTTTAATGCAACATATTTCATTTTTGGCAATCTCTTTAATTGTGGACATTGTACTGTGATCATCCCCCTCCTATTTGTTTTATTTTTAATTTTATTTGCGAGGGATTGAGTGAGCGAGAGAAAGAGAAAATCAGAGAGCACTGTGTACGCCTGTGGAAGACCGCGCCTTTCTGCGCTCGGCTGCCGGCCACTTCAGAAATCATCCTGGATTGCTTCTATCTCCTTTTTGCTCAGCTCTGGGATTCCCATCCCTACACACACACACATATACGCACACATCACCAGGGTGGGAAGTGTAGGCCGCCTGGCATTTTTACTTGGGACCTGTAATCTGAACTCAACAAAAGAACCTGAATTCAGATCCCAGGTAAAAATACCAGGAAGAAATGGTGGTGACCTACATTTCCAGCCCTAGAAAGGCAGAGCCTGGGAAACCCCCCAACAAAGCAACAGGAAGCAGAGCAATCCAGGGTGATTCCTAAAGTCACCCTTGGGCCTCCACTGGCACTCAAGTGCCCTGTTCTATACACACACACACACACACACACACACACACACACGCCAAAAAAAGAAAAACATGAAAAAAAAAATAAAAAATAAAAATAAAAAAAAACAGAGTTAAGTGTGGTGACACACACCTGTAATCCCAAGTACTCTTCAGGCTTGAGCAGGATTGCTTTGAGTTCAAGAACAGTCTAGGCTATCTAGCAAAATTCTTTAAAAAAAGGGGAAGGACGGACGGATGGAAAAGGAAGAGAAGGAAGAGAAGGAAGAGAAGGAAGGAAGGAAGGAAGGAAGGAAGGAAGGAAGGAAGGAAGGAAGGAAGGAAGGAAGGAAGGAAGGAAGGAAGGAAGGAAGGAAGGAAGGAAGGAAGGAAGGAAGGAAGGAAGGAAGATAGGCTGGAGAGAAGGCTCAGGAGTTAAGACTCTGTTTTGCAAGTAGAGAGTCCTGAGTTGGATCCCAGGTACCATGTAAAAAAAAACACTAGGAGGAAACTATGGCGGAGTGCATTTCTGGTTCTGGTGGGTGGAGCCTAGGAAATCTCAATGTGAAGCAAGAAGGTACAAGGAATCCAGGATGATTTCCAAAGTCATCCTTGGTCCTCCACAGGGACAGGGGGGCACGGGAACAGACACACACACACACACACACACACACACACAATCAATTTAAAAAAAGAAAAAGAAAAAAAGAAAGATGGAGGTAGGTGTGGTGGCGCACATCTACAATCCCAGCACGTGGAAAGCAGATGGAGACCGGAAGATCAGAAGTTGTAGGTCTACCTTGGCTAGAAAGTCAAAGCGATAAAACCCCGCTGGCTTATTTAGACCCTTACTTTGAGGGGGTAAAAAGATCAAATGCAAAGGGCATGATATCGCCTTATCCCAATTAACCTACTGGAAACTAATGTGGCTGCGTAATACAAGGTAAGACACAATTTTAAGCTCCACTTTTTGTAGCACAATTGCTAGCATGTAAGTAAAATAGGCAAAATAAACATATCGTGTATGAAAGCCCCTATCTTTTCCGTGGCCTAAGTCCTGATCCTTGAAAATCTAATGATCACTGAATCTGAGATGATTTTTAGAGCATGGGGTTCATTTGCTTAAGGTTCAAGCAGGACTGGCAGCTACACTGAAGATTCCTACACAGCTCGGGAAAGCCCGCAGCCTGGGACTACTAATATTACAAGAACCTAAAAGCACGATTTTCAAGGGGTTGCACCCTAATCACCTTCTATGAAAACTCCCTGTTGATCCCTACCTCCAGCACAACCCAAATACACCTTGCCCAACTGGCCCAAGCTACCCTCCCCGCCCACCCAGCCCTCCCCCCCTTTTTTTTTAACCTCAGGGAAAAGGGGATCCTTCACATCCAACTCCCTCAGCCCCTCAGGTCCACTCCACCCTTTCTCACCCGAACCAGTCTCCCAAACCCTGTCGCTTAGGGGCCTTGTTATCTGGGGAAGATCCTCGCCGGACCCTCAGCCTCCCCCCCCCCCCACTCTCCAGAACGATCCTGGGAGAGCGCTACCCACTTCACCTCCACAGCCACCGCTGCCCCCGGCCGCCCTCTGGCGCCTTGCCCTCTCCTCCTCCGGCTTCAACGCCTTTCCGCGCTCGGCTGCCGGCCAGCTGCGCCCCGTCCCCCCTCAGCGGCGGTCCCCGCTCGGCTCCGAGCCTCCCCCCACACCAGAGCCCCGCCAGTTCTCTCACCGGCCGCTCCGCCGGTAAACGCTGCTCTCCAGCTCTGGGCTCACTGTTTGGAGTCTCCCCTTGTGATTGACAGCCGCCACTTCCTACCACGCCTCAGCGGAACCACCGCGCCAGCCAATCCCAGAAGCAAACTGGCCCGGGCCCGGCACCGCCCTTGGAGGTCCGCTTCGCCAACCAGCGAGCCGCGGGGAGGCGTACCCGCCTCCTACACTCGTCCAATCCGCTGGGGCTGGGAGGAAAACACAACAGTATAGAAGTTCGGGTGAAGCCGAGGCGTCAGGCTCGGTTGCGGACGCAGGCAGGTGGGGAGACGCGTCAAGACCGGGCCGCTTTCCTGGCAGCGGCACCTTCGCGCCTTTTCTTGGTCGAGCCAAACATCTTCACGTTCCAGACACCTGCCGACCTCAGCCCGGCGGCTCCGGTGCGCAGCCCTGAGGCCGGCGACACGGGTGTGTTTACATCGAATTCTCGCGACAGCTGATTCGAAGCTCAAAGCACGTGGACGTGGCAGCTGCCAATCACTTCCACCTGGCCACTCATCCGGCCCGAGCCCGCCTTCCGCCCCGCCCGCCGCGGCGTGTTTACCTTCCGGGCGTCTGGCAGGTGAATGCGGGAGCTGAGCCCAGCGGGTGTTAGGCGTGAGAATGTGGGTCAGGGACGCGGCGGGTAATCTTGTCCGTTTGAGCTCTTTATTGAGCCTTCCCCGACTCTCTCTTTACCTCGCCACCCATCTTGCTGGGTTTTTTTTTTTTTTTTTGAGTTAGGATCTTGCAGCCCTGACTGACCTCGTGACAATTCTGCCTTTGATTCTTAAAGGCTGATATTGCAAGTTTGTGTTACTGTGCCCGTCTCGCTCGTTCTGGGTAGCCTTTGAATTTCTGATGCTCCTGTCCCCTGAGTGCTTCTATTACAGACATAAAAGCCGTCGTTATCGGTTTATGTCGTGCTGGGGATCGAACCTCGGGCCTCACGCATGTTAGTCAAGCACTCACTCTATCAGCTGAGCCTTATCTCCAGCCCCCATCTTCCCTTACTTCGACTGAGATCTCGCTGTTGTCATTTCCTTAGTTACTGTTCTTTCATTTAAAAAAATTAATATTTAGGGACAGGCTAGATAGCTCAGCAGGTAAAAAACACCCTCGTGCAAATGTGATGAACTGAGTTCAATCCCCAGACACATGGTGAAAAATAATCAACTTTTGAAAATAGTCCTCTGACTCTCTCTCTCTCTCTCTCTCTCTCTCTGCCTGTCTGTCTGTCTCTCCCCTCTCTCTCTCTCTCTCTCTCTCTTTCTCTCATATAACTTTAAAAAAAAATATTGAGTGTCTCCGCTGCATCCCCAGTCTACCGCCAAGGCCGCCTACAAGCTGGTGCTCATCTGGCACCGTGAGAACGCCTGGAACTACTTTCAGCGACCCATAAGACGCCGGCCTGAGCCCAACGGGTCACGAGGAGGCAAAGCGCAGTAGGCAAGTGTTGCGAGATGCTGGCTATGAATTTGACATCTGCTTCATTTCAGTGCAGAAAAGAGCAACTTGGACCCTCTGGATAGTGATCGATGCCATTGACCAGATGTATGAAGACCTGGCTCTTCAGTGAGCAGCACTATGGGGGTCTGACTGGCCTCAGTAAGGCAGAAACAGATGCCAAACACGGTGAGGCACAGGCAAAGATTTTGAGGTGCTCCTGTGATGTCCACCACCTCCCTCGGAACCGGATCATCCCTTTTACAGCTACATCAGGAAGGATCGTAGGTGTGCAGATCTTACTGAGGATCAGCTACCGTCCTGTGAGAGTTTGAAGGACACAATTGCCAGAGCACTGCACTTCTAGAATGAAAAAATTGTCCCCCAGATTAAGGAGGGGAAAAGGGTCCTGATTGTGGCCCATAGCAATAGCCTCGGGGCATTGTCAAGCATCTGGAGGGTCTCTCTGAAGACACCATCATGGCGCTGAACCTGCCAACTGGTATTCCTGGTGTTTATGAATTAGACAAGAACTTAAAGCCCATCGAGCCCATGTAGTTCCTGGGGGATGAAGAGATTGTGGCTAAAGCCATGGAAACTGTGGCTACTCAGGGGAAGGCCAAGAAGTGAAGACAAGTGTGCAGACCACAACCCCATGAAACATACCCCTTGCCCATTCACATGCCTCCTGCACCCCTCCTCAACACCTGTCACACTAACTACATCTTTAGGATTTTAAATTGTAGCTGCAGATGAGGACCAGTGGCTTCCATTTTTGTTTTAACATTTTGTCTTCTGTGCCTAAAATCTAGTTAGAATAGCGCATCTGGGATGTAGGTTCTTGATCCAAGCCAGACCGATCTTTTTGTTCCTGAAGCCTGTACTCTTCTGCAACTAGGTCACTGGGGGCTGTAGTCGGTCCAGTGGATTATGAATGTAACCTGCATGGTGATTTAAAAAACAAAGCAAATGTAACTGCTTCCTCCTGACCCCAGAGAAACTGGCTCCAGGAAGTTGGGATCAATCCTGAATTAAGTGTATTACACTTTTACAAAAACACACACACATAGATGTAATACTACACAAACTTTTAAAAGATTTTTAGTGAAGGTTGAAATAGTCCCACATGTGGTCACCAAAGATAAGTCATTCCTCATACCCAAATGGGATAAGCTCATTGGCTCTGAAGGGGCAGGAGTACCTCCTGCTGTGCATCTTAGAATCCCTCCTCTGCTTTGTTTTCTGGCAGTGAGATGCCCCTTGATTGTGTCCACGTGTGTCTTTCATCATGTCTCATGAACCATGTTCCAGCTGCTTGGCTCTGACATTCAGGCTCAGTGCTTGTTTTGAGCATATACTAAATCTTTTTTCCAGATTGGTATAATAAAGAGTGATGTGCAATGTGTGTATGTCTCTCTGTAGAGGACCAAGAGTATCTTTATGAATCATCCTGGATTGCTCCATTTGCTTTGCTCTGAGATTTCCCAGTCCATCCACCAAAACTGGAAGTGCAGACCACCACCATTTCTACCTGGAATTTTTACTTTACTTTACTGGAGTCTGAACTCAAGACCTTCTGCTTTTGAGGCAGAGTCTTAACCTCTGAGCCATCTCTCCAGCCCAAACATGGTATTTCATTAATTGCATATATAGTAGTTCTTTTGTACTATCAGATATATTAATAACCTTGCCATTAATATATATCTTAATAATAGGGCATGGTGTTTGTGATGAATCTGCTGATACAGCAATAATATTAACAAAAAGAAGGTAACTATTAACTATAAATGGTTAGAAGGTACCAATAAGCAAAACAAAGTGTGTCATTTATCAACCTACTGTTTGTACTTTAGCTAACATGTCTGAATGATCACCTTTCACTATAAAAATTCCAAGGACCTCCATCTTTTATCAGTTGCCTCTTAAACCAGGTGTGGTGACTTAGGCCGGTAATCTCAAGCAGAAAAATTCAGAATTCTAGACTAGTTTGGGCTACCCACTGAGGAGGAAGTGAGAAAAAAATAATTTATGACTTTTCTTTGTCCCATGACTTATAAAAACTCACATCCAAAGTAACTTGAATTAATTTTCCAAAGTTAATCATTCATGTATTCACAGTTTGCTCAAAATAAAGCATTTTCTTACTAACTTGAAAGCAGAAACATTTTGAGACAGCATCTCCTGTAGCTCAAGTGGGCCAGGAGCTGGTTAAAGCAGAGGGAGGTTGACCTTGAACTCTTGATCTCTCTACTTTCTACCTTTAGAGAGGTGGGACTTCAGGACCATGTGCCACCACCCTGAGTAGGCAGTACTGGGGTACTTATAGTACACTAGGCCATTACTTTAACTATTGTTATATGAATATTGAGAATCTATTGGATACACTTCAGCTAAGAATTTTCATAGTAAAGTCAAGTATAGTGGAGCAGGTCTGTAATTACAAGTACTTGGGAGGCTAAGAAAGGAGGACCAAAAGTTCAGGGCCTTTTGAGCTAACATCTGAGCAAAAGTTCAAGGCCAGCTATCAGAGATTACTTAATAAAACCCTCTCTCTCAAAAAAAAATAAAGTGTTGGGAATACATACAGCTCAGTAGTATAGTGCCTAGCATCCATGAAGCCCTAAGTTCAATGTGCAGTACTGCCAAAAAAAAAAAAAAAAAAAAAAAAAAAAAATATATATATATATATATATATATGTTTGGGGCTGGAGAGGTGGCTCAGGGGTTAAGCCTCTGCCTTGCAGGCAGAAGGTCTTGAGTTCGGATCCTAGACCCCACGTATAGATGCTGTGCGGAGGCCAGGCTGCCTGTGTTTCTGGTCTGGTAGGGCGGGGCCTGTGAATCCCATGGCAGAGTAAACAAGGAGGAGGTGGAGGCGGTCCATGGTAGTTCCCAAATTCGCCCGTGGTTCTACACACACACACACACACACACACACACACACACACACACATGCGTGCGCACACACATGCACAATTGAATAAATAATAAAAAAAAATGTTTGGAGGAGGGTCGAGACAGAATCTCACTATAAGGCTCAGGGTTGCTTGAATTCAAGATCTTCCTGCCTTATCCTCCAAAGCACTGAGATTACAGGTTTGTGCCACCACACCCAGCTTGATTTTTGTATTTTTAAAAAACAGCACTCTGTGTACTATATGGGACATTAGCTAACTGTTTGAAGGAGGGGACAAGTGTGAGAGCTGGCAGTCAAGTAGGAAGATTATTTCAGAACACCAGGGAGAAGAAAATGTCTAGAATGGAACTTAGAATGAAAGCAGTGAAGCAGACAAAGAGTAGTTGCCTTAAAAGATATGTTTGGATTTTTTTTTTGGAGGGGGGGCTGTACACACTGGCACTAGGGATTGAACCCAGGGCAACTCAGGGCTCTTATCATTAAACTATATTCTCAGCCCCTATTTGGAAGACAAAACTGGAAGAGCTTGATGATGATTAGATGTGAGATGGAGGGAAACAATCAGACAACTCCTTGTTCAGGGCTTGTGCAGCAAAGGAGTGCCATTTGTAAAGCGCATAAACACATGAAAAAGGGAGGAGAATTCTCCACTTTTTTCAGGTGATGTAAAGTTTTGTGACTTGCTTTCTGTTACGTTGAAGATTTTGACTCTATAGATCAGACGTGCTTTGCATCCTATCTAGTACTTTCACTAAACTGTTAAATTCAGAGATCCCTTCCCTATAAACTCAGAGATCTTGTTCCCTCTAAAGACTATAAGGAATTTCTTTAGTTCTGTGATTTGCTTTTGGATTGTCTGTCCCCATCTCCCCATGCCTGTTGTCCCAAGGCTCAACAGAAAAGGTGCCTGCTTGTAAAGCTGGTGACCTGAGTTCAGTCCCCAGAAGCCCACATGGTGAATGGAGAGAACAGCTGTTATGGTGGCATTTTGGTGTCAACTTGACAGTTGCAGACTGTTTTGGACGCAACTGTGGAAGGTTAATGGTGGAATGGCCCCCGAACAAGTCTGCAAGAACTGGATTGATTGCTTTGGAAATTTTAGCCTATAGTGGAATGGCATTTTCCAGTGGTGGACCGGATAATAGGAAGTGCGAGGAGGAGGGACTTGCTCTTCCCTTATCCTGTGTCAGTTGCTGTGAGGTCCACTCTGTGAGCCTCATTCACTTTAGAGCATTGTGGCCTTCTTTGTTACTGCTGCTGCTGCCTCCATCCTTGGCTGACTCCAAGCTTCATCTTTTCCACGTTGTTGCTATCCCCACTGCCTTTGGAGCCTGGCCTCTAGGCCTTGCTCTGTTTGCTGTTCATCACTGACTTCAGAGCCCAGCTGTTCTTCACCAAAGTCAGAACCCAGTGTCTTCGACCCTCCAGAGAAGTAAAGACTTGAGACTTTCTTGGGATCTTTTGGCTTTGTGAGACATTCCAGTCAAGAGCGAGGTGGGTGTGGGCAACTACTTTGAAGGACACTATTTTCTACTGTGAGTTTTTTTAATAAACTATATATATGTTTATATATGTAATATATAAAACTTATAAAATATATAAATATTTTATATAAAATATATATTACATTCTATAGATTCTGTTTCTTCAGAGAACTCTAATTCAACAGCTGTCCTCTGACTTCCACATGTGGACCATAAAACACCTCTCCTCTCTCTCTCTCTCTCTCCTCTCTCTCTCTCTCTCTCTCTCTCTCTCTCTCTCTCTCTCTCTCTCTCTCTCCCTCCCCCCTGCCCCTCCTGAGTTCTCTACTTTCCACTTGTGAAAAGCTGGGATTAAAGGACCATGTGCTACCACCCTGGTTTAGCTTTTTTTTTCTTTAGTTGCCCTTGAGCTGGAGAAATAGCTCACAAGTTAAACCTCTGCCTCACAAGCAGAAGAAGCTGAGATTGGATCCCAGATCCTATGTAAGAATGCCAAGTGGAAATAGCAGCAGTCTTCACTTCTAACCCTGGAAGGCAGACCCTAGGAAATCCCACAATAAAACAATCCAGGATGATTCCCAAAGTCATCTTTGGTCCTCTACAGGCACACACAGTGTCTCTGATACACACACACACTCACACACACACATACACACACACACACACACACACACCCCAAAACTTCCAAGGGTGCAGAAAACAAAGGAAATTTAATGAAATACAATGTGGAGAGGTGGTAGGCAAATCTCCAGAGAGGAGGGGAGGAGTGGGTGTTTGTTGTGTAACTGTGAAGGGAGAAGTTTCTTGTTGAATAGATAGGCAGCTGTCTCACTGTCTTGTTCTGTTGCTGTTTGGTTGGTTGGTTGGTTGGGGCATTGACACAGAGTCTCATGTAGTCCATGTTGGCCCAAAACTGAGGATAATCCTGATCCTCCTGTCTCCACCTCCCAAGTGCTGGGGCGGCAGGTATGTACCTCCATGCTTGACTGACTGATTATCTTGCTAAGAAATAAATTTAATAAGTCAGGTTACCTATCTTGAGACTGGCCATTTGGGTTGAGTGCCACAGTCATCAATAGTTAGGTCCCTGATAATCTATCTAAGACATCATAAGTCACTGGGGTTAAGCTTCAAGTAGTAGCGGCCTTGTTGGTAATGAATGTGTGGAAATCTTGTTTTCATTTTTGGCATTGCTGACTTCACATTCTTCCCCTGACAGATTAGCAAGGTCAAATTATTGACATGAGACAAAGATTTGTCTTCTAGAGGTATTTAATTACTGAGTTCATGGTGTCCCAGAAGGCCCTTGTTGGGGTTGCTACCCACCATGGGATTGTGGGGACTACATAAAAGGATTGAGTGATATTTTGGAAAAGGGAGGGAGTAGCCATCACAAGGGAAGATTGTGACTTATATTTGGAGATAAGAGGTGCTCAATGGTGAGAAATAGGCTTTAATATTGGTGGCAATGGTTGGTAACCCTATGACAATTCCATCTAAAGACTCCTGGCCTGTAGTCTGGAAGATACCAATATATGAGAAGTCTAATTAAAAAATGTTATTATGCTGTCAAACTAACCCAGGAGCAGGATAAACCAGGAAAGCCAACCCCCAGTACCCTTCGTAAGAGGGTCTCCCAGAGGCCTTCTTGCTCTTATTAGATGTGTGATCTTGCAGCCATTTAGCTCTGTTGCCTACTGTCCTTGACAGATTGGTACAGATGCTGCATTATTCTCCTAGGCCCAGGCAGATACAACCTTGGGCTGCCACAAGCATGCTGAGGGCATAGTGATTTTGAAGTATACTGAAGCAGAAGAATCAACCTGACCATGATGGTCCTCGGGGGCCACAGAGATTCAGTCTGTACCCATAGTTGATTTAACAAAGAAGTTATGATAAACTAATACTAGAGAACAAATCTGAGCCTACCTGTTCCACTACCCATGGCTGTCATGACACCTAGTCCCACCAGAAAAGTTTTCAGCTAACCCTGGCTGAAACAACCCAGAAAGGGGTACAGAGAGAGGTCAGTTGTTAGGAGCAACTTGGATGTTTGGAGTGATGAAGGCAACAGGGCAGGCCCAGGTGGAATTAGTGGGGAGACATTAGTTTTACATAGGAAGAAGGCATTGAGGAGTTAAGGTATGTGGTAGTGTATGTGTAAAAAAATAAGTAGCTTGTCATTCCCCCCAAAAGAAAAAAGTTGAGGTGTGAAAGAAATAGCAAGAATTGAACTTAGAAAGATGAGTTCAGCAGGTAAAGAAAGGTACTTTGCCATTAAAGCCTGATGACCTAAATTGGATGCTTGGAACCCAAGTAAAGGTGGAAGGAGAGAACCCCAACCTTCACATGTGTCCATGGTGTACACACACACACACACACACAGAGAGAGAGAGAGAGAGAGAGAGAGAGAGAGAGAGTTTCAAAGGAAAGAGAGGAAAGAAAAGGAAGAAGAGAGAAGGGAGAAAGAAGAAACCAAGATGACCCAAGGAAAGGTTGGAAATGAGGGATTTGGTGCTGAGGTACTGCGGCAGTTTTGTATGCAACTTGACAATTGAGAACTGAACCATGAGGCACACTAATGCAGAATTATTTAGCTAAAACAAACCTCTAAGCGGGCCTGTAGAGATTATACTTGATAGGGAAGACCCATGCCATAATGGGACCAGGCTCTGGGTGGGTGGACAACATGGAGAAAGAACTAGTTGACTTTGGCAGCTAGCAAACTGGAAAGCATGCCCCTCTTTCTGCTTTTCTTGTGGATGTGGTGTGGCCAGTTCCCTCAGTTTCTGATGTTGAGGTGACTCTCCTGCATCATAATGGACTGTTGCCAGAAACCATAAGCTGGAATGAATAAATTTCCTTGAACCTTCCTTGTTTCTCTTTATTGTTTGGGTCATGTATTTCTCCTTTATTATTATTATTATTATTATTATTATTATTTCGTGTGTGTGAGTGTACGTGTGTGTGTGTTAGAGGGCACAGTGTGTGCCTATGATGCAAGGGTGACTTTGGAAATCATCCTGGATTTCTCTACCTTATTTTTGCTTTGCTCTGGTATTTCCCAGGTTCCTCTTTCCAGGGCCAGGAGTGTAGGTCACTGCCATTTTTATCTGGTGTTTTTATGTGGAACCTGGGATCTGAACTCAGAACCTTCTGCTTGAGAGGCACAGTCTTAACCCCTGAGCCATCGCTCCAGCCCCAAGTCATGTATTTATCGCAGCAACAGAAGTAGGAGACCAAGGGGCAGAGCCTGGAAAATCCCAGAGCAAAGCAAGGAGGAGGTAGAAGCAATCCGGGATGATTCCCAAAGTCATCCTTGGGCCTCCACGGGACACACAGTCATGGTTTGAAATGTATCCCCCACAGTTTCATGTGTTTGGCAAGGTCATGGCACCTTGAGAGGTGGAGCCTTGCTGGAGGAAGGCAGTCACAAGGGGTGGGCCTTGAGGTGGATTAGTCCCACCCTACACACAAAAATAAATAAATAAATAAATAAATAAATAAATAAATAAATAAATAAATAAATAAATAATAAAATAAAAATAAATAAATAAAATGAAGTTTAAAAAAAGAAATAGACTAAGACAGGTGCTGAGAATTTTATTTTCCAGGTACAGGGATAACTTTCTGAGGCCTATTAGAACTCAATCATTAGTCATGGGAAAGAGAGGTAATTTGAAAGAGTTCATAAAAAGGGATGCAACCTCGCCAAGGAGAGAAACCAGGCAGGTAGATGGTCTGGCTGCATTGAACTGAGACTTTTTAGAGTTCTCTCAGGCATGATGTGAGACACATATGCTGTCTTGCAACTGGGGGTCTGAGATAAGTATTTCTTTTTTTTCTAACAGAAGAGTAAAGTTGCATCATAAAAGGGTGCCCACAGGAACAGACTGTGGCCAGTTGCCTCAATACAAAAAGGGAACTTGGCTAAAGAGGTCAATGTCTGACAAGACTGTGTCTTCAACTGCTGAGCCAGGAGATGTAAAGAAGCAAATGTATGTCTATATTTGACCAAGAGAGAATGGAAGAAGTGATAAACCCACAAGATAGGGTCCACTGAAAAATGGAAGACCAGTAAGATATCTCAGCCAGTAAAGTGCCTGGTCGAAAACTTGGCAACCTGAGTTCCATCCCCAGGAGCCTACACAATAGAAAAGAACTGACTTCTGAACATTATTCTCTGACCACCACCCGTGTATCATGGCATGCATCATATTCTCTCTCTATCTCTATCTATCTCTTAAAAAGTACAAAAATAAAAAGAATGCATGCATTAGAAAAAAATATCTGGAGGACTGAGGGAGTGTGGCTTAGTTAATGGAGTGCTTGCCTAGCATGTACAAAGCCCTGGGTTTGCTCCCCAGCACTGCATAAAACTAGGAGGGAACTCACCTATAATCCCAGCACTTGGGAGGTAGAGGCTAGAGGATCAGAAGTTTAGGTCATCCTCAGCTCTGTAGCAAGTTCAAGGCCAGAATGAGATACAAAAGACTCTGACAAAATAAAAAGTGGTCGAAGTCAGTATGGAGGGGGATTATTAATTGGATTGAATGCATTCAAATGGAATGATTGGTTAAACACTGCCTATCCAACTAGAATTAAGGACAGGCAAAGCTAGCAGTCCTCTGTAAGGATTAAGTTGTGTTGCTTGAAGAGACGGGCTTTTGGAGAAGATCGTAAGCAGAAGTGACCATAAGACTAGGAACAGGAGTAGTAGGTTAAAAAACGTTATAATTGGGCTGGCGAGTTAGCTCATCAGTTAAGGTTCCTGCTCAAAAACCTGGTGACCTGAGTTCAATTCCTGGAACACACATGGTAGAAGGAGAAAAATGACTTCTGAAAATTGTTCTCTGACCTTAACTACGCACCATAGCATGCATGAAATAGCTTTCTTCTCTCTCTCTCTCTCTCTTTCTCTCTCTCTCTCTCTCAAATACACAAATTACTTTTCAAATGGCTAAAATTGTCACCATTGGCTCATTTTAGGATGGGTAAGAAAGATGGTAAAGTGCTCATGAAGATGAGAAGAAATTATGGTCTCAAAACAAGAACCAGGACATTGGAGTATCAGGATAAAGAGAGGCTATAACTCAAGGTGCATTGATGAGCTCCATTCTCCATGAGGGAACAGGGGAACAGGTCCTAGGAAGAATTACCAAAGTGAATTTCAAGGACTTCAAGGGAATAAGAGGAAAGAGTTTGTGAAATTTTATCACAGACAGGGAACTCTCCTTTGAGAAACCCATACCCACACTCTTGATGTGCCTTTCCTTGACTGCCCCCTTTTCTGCTAACCCTGTGTTTAAACTTATGTTAAAAAATCTCTTTTTTTAGGGCTGGACAGATGGCTCGGGGGTTAAGACTCTGCCTCACGAGCAGAAGGCCCTGAGTTTGGATTCCAGGTCCCATGTAAAAACACTAGGCAGAAACTACAGCAGCCTGCACTTCCAGCACTGGTGGGCAGAGCCTGGAAAATCCCAGAGCAAAGCAAGGAGAAAGTAGAAGAAATCCAGGATGATTCCTAAAGTCATCCTTGATCCTTCATAGGGACATACAGTCTCTTTGATACACACACACACACACACACACACACACACACACACACACACACACACCTCTCTCTCTCTCACTTTGTTTTGTAATTAAAAAATCTCTTTTTTAATAAATGCCCCAGGATGATTCCCGAAGTTACCCTTGATCCTCCATAGGGATATACAGTGTCCTTTCACACACACACACACACACACACACACACACACACACACACACACACTTCTTTTTTTAATAAATGCCAACTCTGCTTAAAAAAAAAAGTCATAGATGAGTTCACAGTTTGGACATAAAGTCTTTTCCTGGAAGGGGAATAAGGAAGCTAGGCTGAACTGAAAAGGGATAGTTAAATTGTCTGTCATACAGGTTAAGAAGGGGCATAAAGTGGCTGATTGGGATTTGACATCAATGTCGGGGAGGAAGATCAATCAGAAGTCAGGCAGAATAAGTCAGAAAAAATGGTCAGAAAAGTTGATAAGGAATGAAGTCCTGCTCTTTGTCACATCTAAGATCATCAAAAGCTGGTCCATAGATGGAGATGATGGGAGCCTGTAAAGCCTAGGCCTCCATCAGTCATCAAAGGATGATGGGCTCTTGTTGGACTCTTACTAAGTGCAAGCACAAAGTTATGGGTATTTGTCCACTTTCAGGTTTGACCTGAATGGTGAGTCCTTGAATGGAGGATGGCTCACTCATGAGTAGAGAGAGGAAATGCTGCTGCCAGTGACTAACTTGCAGCTGGATTTGGCTCAGTAACTTTGAGCACTTCTGGCTTAAATGTCCCAGTTGATCATAACAGAGGCAACAAAACATCTTTGCATCAAGCTGTTCCCTGAGACTGAGCAAAGTGGCCTCTAGATGGCGCTCCAGGATTTCCTCTAACAGAGAGGAGCAGTCCCCACAGCCATATACTGCGTCTGTCCTTTGTCCCTTACCTGTTCTAGTGTAGTCCTTCTGTCTCTCCAGGCCTCCACTCAGTTATTATTTTTTTCTTTGTGTGTGTGTGTGTGTGTGTGTGTGTGTGTGTGTGTGTGTGTGTGTGTGTGTGTCTCTGTGGAGAACCAAGGGTGACTCAGGAATCATCCTGGATGGCTTCTACCTCCTCCTTGCTTTGCTGTGGGATTTTCCAGGCTCTGCCCACCAGGCCCAACTGCCACTGTTTCTACCTGTCATTTTGTACGTGGGGCCTGTGATCTCAGGACCTTCTGCTTGCAAGACAGAGCCATCTCTCCAGCCCTCCTCTCAATTATTAAAGGTCTTCAACATGTATCTAATGCAGTGGCAAAAGAAGTTTGAAATCCCTGTTTTAACAGGTTTTTTTGGCCTGGAGATGGGAAGTATGCAATTGCCCATGTGTGCATATACAGAGGCCAAAGGTTAAAAGTATTCTATTTCATCCATCATTCTCCACCTTATTCCTTTGTCACGGGGGTCACCATTTTGTCGAGGTTGGTTGGCTTGTTAAGTTCCTAGGATCCACTTGTTATAACCCCTCAACCATAGGGTTACAGGCTTAGATATACACATGGGTTGCTGGGGACTTGACCTCAGGTCATCATGCTTACCCCAGCATGTGCTTTTACCCACTGTTCTAATTCCTGAAGTTTTTGCTTAACACCAGAAAAGGCCTGCCTCCATAAAAATAAATAAAATAATAAAAGTAAAAATTTTTAAAAAGTAGTACATCCAGAATGGCTTAACCTCCTTGGCTTTCAGGGTTTACAGTAGTTTCAGCCACCAAACTGAAAGAGAGCAGGGTTTCGGAAGGCCCTTGTGTTAGGTCTCGTAATTGTTAGTTTATTGATTTGATGATAGCATTTTTTCATTCATTGTAAGGCATGGCACATGTTTGTAATTCCAACACTTGAGAGAGAGAGGCAGAAGGATCAGGAAGGAGTTCAAGGCTAGCTTTAGATACATATCCAGCTCCAAGTTAGTCTCTTGGACCAACCTACATGATAGCTCCATGAGACTCCATCTCAGAAAATACAAATACAGGCACTTGCCCCTCAGGGCGCTCCAGGTCTGGAGTCCATGAGTTCTCCAGGGTGCCTATCCCTCATGGCACTCCATGTCTGAAGTTCAAGAGTTCCGTTCTCTCTCTCCTCTAATAAACTCTACCTTAATCTTCAAAAAAAAAAATATATATATATATATGCACCAGTGAAATGGTTCAACAGGTAAAAGCACTTACCATGCAAGTCTGATGACCTGAGTTTGGTCCCAGGACCCACATAAAGGTAGATAATTAACTACAAAGTTGTCCTCTGATCTTTACCTAAACTTGCAGCAATCTTCCTGTCTCAGCCTCCTGAGTATTTGAACTTCAGGTGTGAGTCACCAAGCCAGGTTCCCTGCCTGGATTTTTATTGAAACATCGTCTCTCTTAGGCAGCCCAGGCTGGCTTGGAACTTGCTATGTATGTTGGTGATGATCTTGTGCTCTAGATAACACCTTTGATACTTTTGGTTACAAAGGTAATGGCCTTAACTATCACTACTAGCTGAAGATGATCCTGAACATTCATGATCCTCCTGTCCCCACCTCCCAAGTGCTAGGATTACCAGCAGGCACTCACCATCACAACCAGCTATTTTCATCTTGACACTGAGCAATCCCAACTAAGAAATTAATTTTCAGTGGAGAACATTGAGTTCCTTCTTCTTTTCTTTTTCCAACTGTTACCAAGGACCACTGCTTTGACAAATTACTGTAAGATTTACTAGTGTTTATCTACAGTGTTACCTTCAAATAACTCTATAGATAAAAAACCAAGACCCTTAGGACTAAGTTGATAGTTCAGTGGATAAGGTGCCTGCTTACAGACCTGGCAACCTTCGTTCAGTCCTGGGAAGCCCACATGGTAGGAGAGAAGTAACCTCCAAAAGTTGTTGAGTTCCCACGGCAACCTAGGTTTTTATCTCTGGCCAGGGGGTGACTTCCAGTACCCATCAGGATGGAGCCAAGGGCATTGCAGGAGCAGCAAAACCGAAAAAAAAAAAAAATTAACAAACCATAATTCAAAACATCAGAGACTCTATATCAACCACCTGGAACTGGGCCAGCCTAATCTCTCCTCATCCTGAAGCTCAGGAAAATTTGTGAAAGAGGGGGCGGTAAGATTGTAAGAGCACAAGGATGGGAAGAGTAACAATATGCAAGAGACTCCACACAAGTTAGGGCCAAAGCAATCATAATAGGACTTTGCATGACCTGCGCTATGTCCAACACATTATTGACCCCACAAAGTCTAGCATGGACTAAAGGCACTAGGATCCTTGGAGGCTAGGGACTGACAGTCACAGTAGTGTTCCTAAGCTTAAGGGGAACACAGGAAAGGGTTCTGGGAAATGCCCCTGGGTCCTTGCACCTCATCAGAGAGGAGGACCCAGAGGAGAGTTTTGCATGCACAGTAAAGGATGCTCCTGGGATTTGGGGGGGGTGGCACTGGGGATGGGGAAGGAGGGGAGAGGGGAGGGGAGAGCAGGGAGGTCGGGGGGAGGTGGAGGGAGGGAGGGGACCGGTGTACCTGTTGAGTTTATATGAGCGGAAATTTTTTTAAAAAATTGCAAAAAAAAAGAGTTGAGTTCCACTTGCCCCATCTCTTCTCTCAAAAAATAAAACTTGAAAAAAATCAAAAACCAATACCCACCTGTTGCCTATAATCTCAGCATTCCAAAAGCTGAAGCAGGAGGATGGAAGGTTCAAAGCCAAGCCCTGCTTACATAAAGACCCTGTTCTCAAAGAACAAAAATGTCAGTAATTGACCATTGAAAACTAGAACTAAAACTATAATAAATCCTAATGAAAAGTAAAATCAAGCAAAGTACAGTGCTGAAAAAAACAAACTTGATAATAGCTGAAAGATGCCTAAATTAAAAGGATATAAACCTACATATGCAAGTTCAGAAGACCTCAAAACAGAAAACCCTAAGGAATTCATATGATCTGAATCTTTTGGGATGGGGGAAGTTTTAGGGGAAAAGATACATGGAAGAGAGACATGATCACTGCAGACATATGCATGTATGGAGATGTCAATGAAACCCATTAATTTTTACAATTAACATGTCAATTATAGAAAGGTCTCTTATGATTCCCTTTAAGAAGATATGTCCAGTGACTTAAACACTTCCCTATTGGGTCATCCCTTCTAACAGTAGCATCCTGAGTGTGATGACATTCAAACTGTAGGAATCAGCAAAGCATATAACCAAACCTTTCCTTGTCTTAAAGGTGTTGGTGCTTGAATGTACATCCTTGTGTGCCTGTTATGCAAACACCCTACCACACTGAATTAAATGCCCAACACCCTAGGTCTTTTTCTCTTTTTTTGCAGTCAGGGTCTCATGGATGCCAGGATGTTCTAAACTTGACACATATATGAGGATGACTGAACTCGTGATCCTCCCACCTCTAACTTTTCAAATACTGGGATTATAGATGTGTCCCACCACACCTGGGTTTCTGGGTACTGGGGATTAACTCAAGAGCCTCATGTGTGTGAGACAAGGACTCTACCAGTTATATCCTTACCCTTCAATGAGATTTCCTGTTCCAAATTAGTAAGTTTAAGATTCTACAGGGCTGTGAGATGGCTCAGCAGAAAACAGCTCTTTGCAGCCAAGTCTGACACCTGAGTTCTAACCCACAGGATGAAAGGGAACTGATTCCTAAAAGCTGTCCTTTGAGTTCTATGTGTGCCATGCATGAGCGTGCTTGTATACACGTTAAATGTAAATGTATACATACACATGCTAAACAAATGTAAAAGTAAAAAAGATTTTACTCGTTAGAAAACACAATTGTCCCCACACCTAATTTATATATTCTTGTTCTAGTATGTGTCTTTCAGTTTTTTCTCCATGTATTACTGAAGTATAAAAAAAAGTTTTATCAAATACAAGCTATAGCTGATGTTATCATACTTACATATTTGGTTTATTTCTATATATTCTACATTAAAATAAAAACTCAAGAGTGTAAAAAATGAATGTTTGTATTTCAACCCAAGAAAGCATGATTATAGCACACAACAGATACAAACCATAAGAAAGTCACCAACAAAAATCCAGCAACATGAACAGTTCACTGATTTATTAGATGAACATACCATAATCAATGAAAACTGTATGATATAAAATAATTTAAGAAATGTTGGGAATTAGCAGCACCATCTGTTATTAAGATAGCAGGAAAAACCTCACATATTTTAAGAACACATTAGAAGAAGATAGCTATGTGACCTAATGATGCCATGGGTCTGGGATGACAAAGAAGGGCATTGTTTTAGGCAAATACACTTCCTATGCCAAAGACTGAATATATCCGATGATTAATATTTTAGAAAAATGCTACTGAAGTAGGAGATACTGCATAGTACAATTGGGACAAGGAGACTAAAATCAAGCTACTGTGGCATGGTTCAATACTTCTATTGAATATTTAGCTCTGAATTACAAAAAGAAAAATAAAAAATAATTTTTAAAGACACTAGTAGTCCCTAGGAGACATTAAGCGGAGCACAGATCACTATGAAAATACATTACTTTCCCGCTTTGCTTAATCACTGACATTAAAAAGTTGTGGTGTTTCCATCACAAGTGGCGCATACAAAGTTTCATAAGCATTTTAAAAAGTTTAAATGTTTTTTTTAAATCTTATAGATTCTTTTGATTTTTCTTAAACATTAGCCCTGTCATCACAATTACTGTTTCAGAGTAAGACTGAATTGTATGAAGGATACAAATTTACACACATTTTTTTTTTTTACAGCAACTTCTTTCCTACATCTACAAAATTCACATTTATAATACAGGCAAGTACAGGCCAGGATAAAACTGCTGGGTTCCAAAAAGTCAAACTGTATACTCTTTTATTTTGTCTCCTTAAAAAAAGTTCAGCTTCGGCACCAAATTTAAAAGTCCTCGTATCCTACGAGGGAAACCCACATCCCAGGTTTCAGCAAACGCAAACGGTTTTCCTGTGCTGCTGGAGTAAAGGGTGACCAATTTTCTTCTGGCCCCTGAGTCTGCGTCGCATGGTCAGTTTGACAGAGTTCTTCCGATGCGAGGCTGTGGGGAGGCTCGCTGACTGGGCACCAGTAGTGCGACTTAAACCATTTCGCCGATGCTTCTTCATTAGGGGGCCAGAGTTGGATTCTTCTAATGTCCTTTTAAAGTTGGCTGGGGGGGTTCTTTCAACTTCTTGAGCTTTCATTTGACCTGGAGTTGCTATCTTTAAATTTTTTTGGTCCACAATAGTATTTGTTGAGTTGGTTGGCACAAGGCCAACTGACAAGGTATTATTCAAAGAATCATGTATCCGTAAAGTCAGGGCTTTGGGGCAATTTTCTTCAAGTGCCTCTGGATCTTTTGAGGGCATCACTACAGCCTGGATACTCCCTCGAGCGATCTCAGTTGGGACTTCTAAAAAATTCTCAGAGAAGGCATTGCTACGAACAAGGGAAGGTAGGTGGTCCTTGGAGTTCAGCCTTGGCCATGGATCATCTTCCAGTGACTAATGGGAAATAGTAAAAAATAGGGCATCAATCATTAGGCTCTTAGGAAGTCATTAAGATGGCAAAACAAACACACATTAAACATACTCTAGCTTCCCTCACCACAAAACTGCTGCACTCAGGGCGAGGTTCTGTGTGGCTAACCTGGGTGCAAAGGCAGTGATATGAAGGCAACCACGATAAGGATCTCTGCCTTCTGCTTAACTGATAGAATGATCCACAGGGTAAGTTAAAGTTCATGGGTTCACAAGTTTTTCGGCTTAACTGATAGAATGATCCACAGGATAAGTTAAAGTTCATGTGTTCACAAGTTTTTCCTAACTACTGGTAGGTAACTTTAAAGAACAAGGTTTGTAAATAGACCCTTGAAACAGCCACAAGCAGCCCAGCTGACACATTCACTCTGTACCTAATCAGGGAGATAATTGAAAGTATCATATTTAGTCTATATTTAAATATTTTTACTCAACCTCCCTCTACACTGAAATTGTATATGCAGTAGTCACACACTGCTGATGAAATAAATGGCTAATTATTTTACACAAAAGCTTTTTTTTCCTATAAAGATGATCAAAAACTTATTTTGAGAAGCTATCAGTATCATCCTAAGTTTCTGGTCACTTAAGCAAATGCCTATCAACAAACAGATTTTCAATTTAACACAGGCTGACATAATCAGGATGAAAAAAAATCAGGATTCTATTCAAAGACACATATATAAAAGTTTGTATGTATTCTAATTCTGCTTAAAAAATTCAAATAATCTTAGAATCTAAATGGCCTTTTTTAAAAAAAAAAAACTTTTTGAGACAGTGTCTCATGTATTCCAGGTTGCTCTTGAACTTGCTATAAAGCTAAAGATGATCTAGAACTTCTGCTCCAACCCTTGTGTTCTGCGATTCTAGGCATGTGCAGCCAATGCCCAGTTTCTGCAGAATAAAAGGAATTGAATTCAAGATTGAGAGGTAGCACTCTATGTACCAACTGAGCTACATCCCCAGGCCTCTCCTCTAAATGGTCTTCTGCCAAGCTAACCAGTTTAGCATCTTGGGGATGAGAGACTCACTGGGGTCAGTGACAAACTTTCCTTAGCTTTCCTTTTTATTTTTTTCCATCATAATTCTACTTTGTGAATATTAATAATGTAGAAAATATGAAGTAGAATATTAAAGTGATGGTATCATAACAAAAATTCAGATAGACATGACTTTCAACATCCCCCAACACTACACACTAGACATGAACTGAGACCTACTGAGAATGGTAGTGAAACACACACACACACACACACTCCCCCCCCAACCTCCAACAGACCCACATACCTTGACTGGCGGTGTAGAGCACGGGGAAGGAGTCACACAGGCTTCCTGACTATTGTAGGAAGGACTGTCGGTCAGGTTCAGGTACAGCTCGTCTTCACTGGTGAAGGATTCCTGACTATCCCCTCCTTCCGGAGAGATGCAGATTACTATCGCACTGGTGTTGTCTGCGCGGAGCATGCGCTGCCTCCAGCGGCCAAGTGCCCGATTCACAAGCATCTTAGCACAGGACTGTCCAGGTTCACCCTGTATTTAAAAGAACAAGGAGGACATGAGCCACAAAATCTGTAGCAAATTAAAAACTGGGTATTATATGCAGCCATATAAACAAATAACATTCCCAAATATTTAAGCCCTATCCCAAATTTCCCTAAACAATGTTAAATTAGTATGCTTGTATTAGTATATTATATTTATTTGGGGGGAGGGGTGTCACGACACATATATGAAGGTCAGAGAACAGCTTCAGCAGTTCGTTTCTCGTCCCACCATGTGGGCTCTGGAGACAGAATTCAGGTCCTCGGGTTTGTACACAGCTATGTTAAACTATTAAGTGACTTTACCAGCTTTTTTTTTTTTTAATGTGCCTCTTTCCTCTTGTTCTACCATATTTTACTGACTTTGGAGGCATTGGGCTTTTTTTTATTTTTTATTATTATTTATTCAATTGGGCGTGTAAGCGTGTGTGCGTGTGTATATGTATGTATGTGTAGAACCACGGACGAATTCGGGAACCACCATGGACCGCCTCCACCTCCTCATTTACTCTGCCCGGGGATTCACAGGCTCCACCCTACCAAGACCAGAAATGTAGGTCGCCCTCCCCCCTTCCGCCCGGCATCTATACGTGGGGTCTAGGATTTGAACTCAGGACCTTCCCCCTGCAAGGCAGAGGCCTAACCCCTGAGCCACCTCTCCAGCCCCCAGTTTTTTTTTTTAATAGTCCTTTTGTAAACAATAAAGTCTTATCTTCTGGTTAAATCTCACTCATTTGTGCCTGGTATGGTGTTGCATGCCTGGAACCCGAGCCCTCAGTAGTCTACAGCAAGAGGATCATGAGTTCCCGGCCAGCCTGGGACACATGGGAACCATTCTCAAAATATGTTCACATGTATCAAAACTTTAATCAAAAAACTTGTGGTCTTCATTAGCATTAAGAAAAATTATTTAGAAGTCATCATAGACTGGGGCTATGACGAAGGGCTTAAAACCTTTGCCTTGAAAGCAAAGGAACCTGAGTTTGGACCCCAGATCCTGCATAAAAATGCCAGGTGGAAATTGCGACAGCCTATAATTGCAGCCTTGGAAAGTAGAGCCTGGAAAACCCTAGAGCAAAGTAATAAGGAAGTAGAGTAATACAGAATTGATTTCTGATGTCACCCTTGAGCCTCCATAGGCACATACACTCAAGTGCCCTTTTGAACACACATGTACACACGCATAAAAAAAATCATGAAAAGTAAATTAATATAATTAACAAATAAGGCAATTAGGCATGGTAGAGAAACTTACTATAAAGGGCCAATTTCCTCCTAAAGTAAGAGTTTCCTAGCCCATCACAGTAGCATACACAAGTATTCTCAACTATTTAAGAAGCTAAGGCAAGAGATCACTTGAGCCCAAGAGTTGGGCCCAGCTTGGGCATCATACACAGGTAACTAAGGATGGCCTAGTCACTGTGTAACCCACTGGTGATGCTCCTGCTTCAGTTCAAGTTGAGTACAGGTGTTCTCTATCACACTCAGAAGGGATTTGCTTTTTTAATGTGGAATACATTTGAGTTTGAGTTATAAAAGTATCATTAACATACTATAAAAGTGAAAATTACTATGATGCACCATTTAAAAAAGCATTTAACGTCAATAATGTTAAAAGGTAAACCAAGAATTGTGGTGCAGAGATATAACACTAATACTTGGGAGGATAGAGGCAGGAGGATCAGGAGTTTAAGGTTAGACTACAGGAGGTCCAGTCTTAAAAACTAAAAATCAAACAAAAGGTGAGGAAGTATGCCCCTTGGAACTAAGGCAGTGCTCATCTCTAATCCACGAGGACATCAGACTCCTCAGGCACGGGGCTCATCACTCATTCCGCACAGCAGCTGCTGAAGCTTCTCTATGATGTATCCCTTTGCTTTTCAAAAATTTCTGGTGTGCCCTCTTTGCTCCCCAGCAAAGTACCATGAAAAAACAAAGTCACGCAAGCCATTTTCACTTCCTAATCTTCATTTGTTTCCTTGGCTCACTGTAATTCTGCAAGTTTAAGCCCCCCCCATTATGTCTTCTGCCATGAATATTACCACCAATCTCTCTTCTCTGCCATCTCTTTCTCTCTCTCCTTTTTCTTTCACAGTTAAGTATACACTACACCTAGAACAAACTCTTGAATAATATTTCTAGTTTCCTCTGTCAAATATTTACAACTACCTGCTGACAGCAAGTGTCTAGATGAGTTGCAAGTACCTTGAACTCAACATGTCGTGTGAAACCTGTCACTTCCATGCCACCAATGTGCTTCTTGAAAATAGCTCTATTGGATACTAGGGTCAGGTATTTACATGCCATTATTTTCTACTTCCTTAAAAACTCAAGTGCTATAAATTCTACAACTTATGTATCTAATAAATCTCCACTACCCTATTGTAAAGCTATAACTCCATAGGAGATCAACCAAATCTTTCTGTTTTAATTCCCTTTGCTTCCAAGGCATACCAAAGTACTTGTGAAACCGAAACATGGGCCATTGTTTTTTAAGGTTCTGGGGAATGAACTCAAGGTTTCATAAGCACTGGAACATCGCTCTACTACTGATGTTTCCAGTCCTTACATCATATTCACCTCTCTCCCTTCCACACCACACTTTGTGGTTTCCATGTTGCTGCTTTGCTTTTTGTTTTTGAGACAGGGTCTCACTGTGAAGCCATGGCTGGCCTAGAACTATGTAGGCCACACTGTCTTTGAACCTGGGGTAATCTTTCTGTTTCTACCTCCTAAGTGCTGGGGTTACAGGCGTGCACCACCATGTCCAACTTTTCTCAACCTTTTGACTCTATATCCATTTCTTTTATGTGGACAGCTTTTTTCTTGTCCTTTGAATTATGTTTTCGCTTGGTTCTGAGATGTCATACAGCTCAAGCTCCTGGTCATCCTGCTTCTACCGTCCAAGGGCTGGGACCACAGGAGGGTGGCACTATGCTCAGCCCTTTATGTGTTTGCATTTTTCAGTGTTCTCATGATCCTACCAGAATTTCTCATCTACTGAGGTCACTAATAAATGAGTGTAACTATCAAAGCCCTCTTCTGTTTCGCCTGTTTCCCTTTACTCCTCTGCCGTATTTGGTAACTTCTCCACCCAAACTTTCTTTGCTAAGGGACACTGCTTCTACAGGTCCCCTCATCAGTTACAATGAAGAAAACAGTTTTCAAGTGAATTATGAAGAAAATATTGCCCATTGCTAATTGTTTCTAGGTATGGGATTGACTTAAAAAGATAGGAAAGGGTAAGAGCAATGGCTCAGTGATTAATATACTTGCTATGTGAGCAAAAGGATCAGAGTTTAAATTATCAGATCCCATATAAAATGCCAAGTAGGCAGATGGCCTGCCAAATTATAACCACAGAATGTAGAGACTGGGAATTTCCATAGCAAGCTGGTTAGCCAAACTAACCTTGTAGGTGAACTCTTTGATTACAGAACCTATTGAAAAAAATAAGGCAGAAGACCAATCAAGGATAATTCCCTGTATCAACTACAGATCTCCAAATACATGCACACTGTCCAAGTGCACCTGCACACACACACACCACCACCACCACCACTACCACTATATACACATGACATTGAAAAAGAAAAAGGAAAAGATAGGAAATGTGGCTACCACTCCTTGAAATATACCTAAGAGAAGTTAAAGCATGTGCACATACAAACTTTTACATGATCTTTCACAGCAGTGATCATCCAGTGAAAAGTGAAAACTGTCTAAATATCCAGCAACTGATGAATGAATAAATCCTCTCAATGGAAACTATGCAGTCATGAAAAAAAAACCACAAAGCAATGATACATATGAACCATGAAAACATGTAGTACACTGCAATCCCAGCTACTCAAGATGCCAAGACAGAAGTATACATCCCAAGTTCGAGGTCAGACTGAGCAAGAAAGACCCTGGATCGCAAAGTAAAAAATGGGCGAGGATGTAGCTCAGGGTTAAAGCACTTGCCTAGCATCTGTTAAACCCTGGGTTCACTTCTCCTTGCCAGGAAAAATTTAAACAATAAAAAAAAAAACCTTCATGTTAAGTGAAATAAGGTAGATACAAAAAGTCACACAGTATATCCAAAAATAAGCAAATGTGTGTGGGAGGGGGAAGACAGGTAGTTGCCAGGGGCAGAGATAAGAGCATAGCAACTGGAAATGACTGAGGCTTGTGGGGGGCCACAGGGACACACAAGATGATCGCTCTTAGCTCACATTCAAGACTGCTGACAAAAGTACCAAAACACTGTCCAGACAATACCAAATCATCAAGCTGCTTCTCACCATCAAGTATTTTTTCTCCTCTTGGTCATGGCACATTGAGACGGCATCTTGAGGTGGAATCATATTCCAAAGCCCATCACTCCCCAGGATAATATACTTGTGCTTCTGGGGGTCAAGAGTATGGACACTTGTGTCTGGCTCAGGTGATACCACAAACTCCCCACTGAAGAAATCATAGCTCCACAAGTCACCTGGGGGCAGGAGCACAAGATGCAAGAGGTATTAATATCCAAGTTGAGATGAAGCATGAACAGATTAAGGGAGAAAATTTACATGTTTGTTTTCATATAGGCCAAAAATATTTGATAATATTCAAAACCCACTCAAACTGAAAATAAAAAGGAACTCTCTTAACATGATAAACAATATTCATCAGAGACCTACAACAAATATCTTAACTTAAAGGTAGCGTAAAAGCATTCCAGTAATGCAGAGGAAGAAGAAAACTAGTAATTGAATTCAGTATCGGAAAGATCAGTAGTGAATGTTTTTTTTTCCCATTTGTGGTTCCTAGATTTTACAGAGTTCAAGACTGAAAATCTTACTCATCAAATATACCATATTTTAGCATACACTTATTCTCATATCATCCTCCATCTCTTAACAATATTTTCACTATCAATATAGATGTATAGATTTTTTTCACTATTATAACTCATTTCGGTGTTCATACTGTTTTGAATTTGCTAGTGGAAGTGCCTAGAATCTTATATTTAAAGCTCAACACATTCATTTTAATAGGTAGTCATCCTATTTTATGAATTCAGAATCTGCAAGGCTTTAGTCACTATCAAATATCTAGTAAGGATCAGATATTGTCCTTAAAGACTTTATTATTGTTGTAGCATTTGTTCACTAATATAGCATCACAATAGTTATTTCTATAAGTCCAGAAGGAGTCCTAGGCACTAGCAGGCATGACTGCTTGCCTGCTGGGTGGCCACTTTTCCCTTTTTCTCAGTAGAGAGCAACGAAAGGATACCAGAAGAATACAGTGAGCAATTCTCTGCTTGTTCCTGTGGCACCTGGCACAGCAGTCCACAAGACAGCAGCAGATTTCAGATTACCACATCCCCCAGCACTTGTATGTTGTCTTAATGATTGCCATTCTAAAATTTAATCTATTTTTATTTTGAAAAAATTTTTTATGTGTGTCTGTGTCTGTGTGTGTATCAGACAACACTGTGTATTGCCTATGGAGGCCCTCGACTTCAGGAATCACCCTGGATTGCACTACCTCCTCTCTGCTTTGCTCCCAGGCTCTGCCTTCCAAGGCCAGAAGTGCAGGCCCAGACTCATTCTGCTTGGCGCTTTGTACATGGGATCCAGGATCCAAACTCAGGACCTTCTGCTTGCAAGGCAGACACTTTAACCTCTAAGCCATTTTTCCAGCCCCTAAAATGTAATCTCAATAAAGTTTTGATTTGTATTTCTCAGGTAGCTAGTGAGGTTGAACACTTTTTTCATGTTCACTGTCAATTTGTTTTATATTTGTTATTTTTGGGGGAGAGGATCTCACTATGCATCCCTGGCTAACCAGAAACTCAGACCAGGTTGGGTTCTCAAGTATAAGCTGCCAAGTCAGGCTTCTGGTAATATTTCACCTATAACATTTTTTAGCCTCATGTAGCCTAGACTGAGTTAACACATTCTTAGACAGATCTGCACATAAAAGATACAATGCCTTCATTATACCACACATCAGGAGACACATAATGTCCAACTATCCCTCATAGTGAGTTTAATTCTGAATAATAAAACTATTGTGCCTCATGTTGTAATCCCAACACTTGGAAAGCTAAAGCAGGAGGAATAGACTATTGGGCCTGCCCACAGCTAAGTGAGACTGTATTTGCCCTTCTACCAAAAGCAGGAGCAGCAAGGTGGCTCAGCAGGTAAAGGTCCTTGTGCACAAACCTAGCAAACTAAGTTTAATCTCTGGAGTCCACATAACTTCTGAAAGTTGCTTGACTCCACATGTATACCATGGCATGTGTATCTGTGTGTGCATATTTTCTGTCTTATAAATAAATGAACAAAATATTTTTAAAAATCTAGTTGTTCTTTTCATTTTCCAACTAAAGAGCACTCGAAAGGACTACCCATTTTCTTTCTCTCTCCATAGTTAAATTGGAAACAAAGTAGGGAAAAAATGGAGCATCAAATTAAGAGATCTCTTCATCCACACAAAAGAAGTTCTGCAAGAGAGTCACCTAATGTTGCCATTATCTGGCCTCTATCTGTTCGCCCTCCAGTCCCCTATATAAACCAACTGGGCATGTAACAGAAACAATCTGAGCAGCATAAGAAAAAAAAAAACTCACGTCTGTGCCTAATTTGCCAACAATGTCATAGGACTAGTCATTATAGGACTAATCACAGCCATAATGCTAGGTAGGACTCTTAATAAAATACAATGCTTAGGTAGAAGAACTAAATACAGGTAAAATATCATTGTTCAAAAAGCTTGGGACCAGAAGCATTTCAATTTTAGATTTTGGAATATTTATAATGTACATAGTAAGGCATCTTAGGGAAAACATGATTCAAGTCTGAACACAAAATTGATTTGTTTCCTATGCACACTGCATACCTAGTGTTTTAACTGCAGTGCATTTTGTGTCTACCTCACAAACTACAGTCTTTCAACAATTACCCTTCCCACTTCAGGATCCACACCTGGGATACTGTTCACAAGACTAGCTTATTTTCCACCTTCAAGTTACAGCAAAATTAATCTCCCCTAAAAGTGGCTTTTCTGTTTCACCATATACAGTACTTTTTCCCTTCTAATTAAGCTTTCTTACAGCACCCTGCTTCTTTTAGTAATCTGCAATTACTTCCATTTATAAGCTTCTGTCTTGCCTACCCTCCCCCCAACTACACAACTTCTTTTCATAGCAACACAACTCTATAGACTCCCAAAACCTAACACAATGCCCAATTCAAAGTCTGTGCTAAATATCAAAAACTTTCTATTAGACTTTTCTTTAGAAAAACTACCCCATCTGGGATAGCAAAAGCAGATATTTCACCACTTTTCATTTCCTAATCTTACCTAGGATTACAATTCTGCCTACAATCCCAGCACTTGGGAGACTGAGGCAGGAGGATTATTGTGGTTCAAGAAAAATTTGGGCTATAGAGGGATATCCTAGTTCAAAAACAAATAAAACTCCAATATCTTTCTAAAACCAGAAGACCAGGAAGAATTATTTCGATTTTGTCAATTTATTTGGTGCAATTCATTTTGAGAAAAAAAACTGAAATTTTTTAAAAATATAAAGGGCTTGGGGCTGGAGAGGTGGCTCAGGGGTTAAGCCTCTGCCTTGCAGGCAGAAGGTCCTGAGTTCGGATCCCAGATCCCACGTATAGACGTCAGGCGGAAGCGGGGGCGGCCTGCGTTTCTGATCCTGGTAGGGCAGAGCCTGTGAATCCTGGGGCAGAAGGAGATGGAGGCGTCCATGGTGGTTCCCGATTCGTCCGTGGTTCTACACACACACATACACACATGCGCGCGCACATACATACACACACGCACACAATTGAATAATAAAAAAAAAATTTTTTTTTTAAATATAAAGGGCTTAAGTAAGAAGAATACTTTAAAATACTTTTAATATAACATTAAGCCTGGGCATACATGCACATAAATACATTCAAACATACATACATATACATACATACATACACACACACACACACACACACACACACACACACACACTATTTCCAAGTATAGAAGAGAGTTAACAGAACATTAAACATAACTTATGAACAAGAGCAACTGGCACAGAATCATGTATTTTTTTAACCATTTTCTCACATTTCAAAGCACTTAATACAGTATCATCATTTCTTTCTTCACCATCCAAGGATTTAATTCTCCATGTGTTTTTATTTTACCACTGTATAATGCAGAAGATACAATACATTTCACCAAATACAAATCTGTCTTACCAAGTGCTCTTGCCACTGCAAGAAAAGGAATCTGGTCAATAACTGTGCTCCTTCTAACAGGTCCATTATGAGTGAGCCGAGGTCTTTTCCAAACTACACGATTCACCCCAGACTTGTTCATCACACTAAAAAATAAAGTTCATATATAGTCTAAATGATTAACGAACAACAACAAAGATATCTTGACATGTTAAGTATTTAGTAAAATAAAAAAAAGACATGTTTCAAATACAAAGATTTATTAGCCAACGTTCCTCTAATAAAAAGAAAGTCAAAATGGGGTAGAAGAAAAAAAGCAATAGAAAAGCTATATTCTTCTTGAAGGCTAGAAAAGATTAGATGAGTAGGAAAAAACTTTGCTGAAAAAAAAAAATAGTAATTTACCTGGCAATGAAGCCACCTGACAGCATGGTGATTCTTAACTCCTAAAGATGGATGTCATTAACATAGTCTGATTAAGTTCCATGTACACCCAAAAACCCTTTGCTTATCATCTGAATAACTTCAGCTAGAGTCAGGTGTGGAGAGAGTGTTTGTAATCCCAACTATTATGGAGACTAACAGGAGTATCATAAGCTTGAGGTCAACATGGGTAACATATTTAGAATCCTACCTCAAAAAAAAAAGAGACAGAAAACATGCACATCATCTGATATAGAGACTTCTCTCCAATCTCAGTGTTAAAGATTAAACCCGGAGTAGTAGTATACAAGGAGAGCAATTGATCTCTGAATTACCTCTCTAGCTAATAGGCAGATTTGCCAATTACTTTTCTCATTATTAGCAACATGACACACTAGTATATGTATCATTATCTTTTTAGTTTACTATATTGACTTTAAGTAGCATGATTCTATCCCTTTTACCTAATGAATACTGACTATATCTGTACTTAAAGTCAACCGGCTTCAAGATGCAGGAACCTAGGATGTGCAAGACCCTAGGTTTAATCCTAAATACTAGGAGAATGTGTGTGGGGGGGGTGTTGCAGGGGACAGGAAGGGACAATCTGAAGCTAAAAGCTAAGAAAGGGGGCAGGCAAGGGCAGAGATGTATCTTTAGTGGTAGGTACAGCACTCACCTAATTTTAGTTTGGTCCCTACCACCACAAAAACAAAAAGGGCTGGCCAGAATATCGGAACAGTATGGTCTCAAGAGATTTCTCACAATGACAAAGATGTTCATTCTGTTTTATCAATATAGGAAGGTATCTTATATCCACGAGACCAGAATTGCAGGCCACCATGCCCATCCAGCACTTTACACTGGATCTGGGGATCCAACTGTACTTCTTTGCTTGTGTGGCCAGCACTTTAACTACTGAACTATCTCCCTAGTCCATGTTCAGTTTTGAAAGCCACAAGTAAGCCACAGGAGAGCCAGAATGCCCAAGACGGTCGCTTTGCTTTGCTTTCCTCAGAGCTGATCTTGTAGCTGTACTTTTTTTTTTTTAATTTATTTACTCTGTGTGTGTGTGTGTGTGTGTGTGTGTGTGTGTGTGTGTGTGTGTGTGTCCCTGTGGAGGACCAAGAGTGACTTCAGGAATCATCCTGGATCATTTCTACCTCCTTCATGCTTTGCTCTGGAATTTCCTAGGCTCCACCCACCAGAGCCTGGTGCCGTTTCCACATGTTTTTTACATGGGACCTGGGATCTGAACTCAGGACTTTCTGCTTGTGAGACAAAGTCTTAACCCCTGAGCCATCTCTCCAGTCTGATCTTGTAGTTGTACTATTCACAAGAATATATGCAACATGAGAACAGTGAGAAGGGGAGCCAAAACTGCCTTTATACCACCTAAAGTCCAACTCTCCTCTCCCAAAATACTGTACCTGAAAACCTAAGGCTTAATTTCTGTGAAGACACTAGCTGTTTCCATACAAATATACTCACAGCTCTCTTGACACTTAATGCAAACATATTACGGTCCTCGTGTTTCTGAGAAACAAGGCAAATAATGGCACTGTTTAAGCAAGAAGCTTTAAATCCAGGGTCAAAAACTGAATGCTACAAAAGATGCTGCTTCACACACACTGCTGTGTGCTGTATGATGAAAAGGGGAAAAAAACACATCCTGACATGCTGAGAGCAGACTGAGCATCAACAGAAGGCTGGAAAACAGCGTGCTGGCGGACTGCCTGTGCTGGGACAGAGGGAAGGGAGGAAATAACTCACAAAATGGTTCAATTTTTACAAAGAGACACTTACTCCCAAATGGCAAAGAACATCTGCCCAATTGCTCAGACATTATTTTTTAAGTGCAAAAGCAAAAAAACACGAACTCTTTAAAAATGCTATTAAAGTCAAAGGAAATATAATTTCAAAATTCAAGCTAAAGAACTGGAGAGATGAGTCAGTGGTTAAGACTCTACTCCTCCCTCCCATCCCCCCAAGCAGAAGGTCCTGAGTTTGGATCCCAGGTCCCATGTAAAAACACCAGACAGCCTGCACTTCTGGTCCTGGTGAGCGAAACTTGGGAAATCCCAGAGCAGAAAGCAAAAAGGAAGTAGAAGCAATCCAGGATGATTCCTGAAGTTACTCTTGGTTTTCCACAGGACACACAGTGCCCCCCCCCTCTCCCTCTCTCTCTCTCTCTCTCTCTCTCTCTCTCTCTCTCTCTCTGCCCCCCCCCTCCCTCTCTCTCTCTCTCTTCTCTCTCTCTCTCTCACACACACACACACACACACAGTAAAATTCAAGCTAAAAACTAAAAAAATTAAGACAAATATTTTCTTAAAACATTAGTGAGAATGGATCAAACCTATATACCCAAGTAAATGCAGAAATTGTATTTACAGTTGCAAAGTGCATTTGGTATGACTACTCATAGGGTTAAAATCCACCTGAAAGCAGACTCACTGATGGTTGCAGGTTACAGAATGAAAGTGTCAACTCTTAAAGTTCCAAGAGTCATTTTTCTACCACCCAAATGACAACTAGGAATTTTTTTAAATTAACTTTCACTTTTACAAGCACATTGAGTTCCCATATTCATTCCAGCTACAGCTAGGAATTTTAATGTTGATGTTGTTTTGTAGACAGACAGATCTCAAACCTGAAGAAACCCTCCTACCTTTGCCCCCCAAAGGCTAAGATTACAGGCACACACCACCACACCTGCACTATCATGCCTTGTTTGACAGCTTATTTTTAAGCAAACAAGGCCACAGAGTCTACTTTAGATACACTGGGTTTTGGGTTGGTTTCTTTGCAACAGGGTTTCATTCACTCTGTAATCCAGGCTGGCCTGAAATTTATTATGTAGCCATACCTCATAGCAATCTTCCTGCTTCAGCTTCCAAAATGTTGGGATTACAAGTGTGAATAAAGTACCATTTCCACCATAGTTAAATATTTCATCTGTTCTAGAAAGTCAAAAGTCATGGACCAGTGAGATGCCTCAGTGGATGAAAGCAAGTCAAATTGCATGCAAAAGGAAGCTCAAGAATGTGCTTCCAAATAGAAATGAGCAGTCTACTCATTGACTCTACTCAAATGAAGTTCCATTCAGAGATCACATACAACAAGCAACACTGGCCTATAACAGCTGACATTTATGTTTATCTTAAACAGAAAGAGTGCTGGCAGATGGTACTATGCCTGGTCTATTTGCTAATCAGTAAGGAAAAGATAGATAATAGTTACTAGCAGATATAGAAAAAAATAACTTGCAATCTTACTACATTGCCTAGGCTTTTAGAATTCCAAAGCTTAATATTACATAAAATTAATAAAATTAGATAATAAAGGAATTAAGAATTCCTTTATAGATACCCAAGACTTTTTCAGGAGTATAAAAGGTTAACTACTGTTTTTCATGATACATGACCATGTATGCCTGCAGTGGAGTTTTTGAGAGGCTACATGGCTGGATATTGTATAAAATAACATAACGATATTTAAAATCTCTATGTAACTCAGTGAGCAAGTATTTAAATGATAAATTCATATTACAAAATCATGCATAGGAAGGAGACTACATACTACAAGTTCTAACCATATGACATTCTGGAAAAAGCAAGTTAAAAGACAAGTGGTTACCAAGAGTAAGGGAACAGGGGCTGGAGAGGTGGTTCAGGGGTTAAGCCTCTGCCTTGCAGGCAGAAGGTCCTGAGTTCGGATCCTAGACCCCACGTATAGACGCCAGGCGGAAGTGGGGACAGCCTGTGTTTCTAGTCCTGGTAGAGTGGAGCCTGTGAATATCGGGGCAGAGTAAACAAGGAGGAGGTGGAGGCGTCCATGGTGGTTCTGGAATTCGCTCATGGTTCTACACATGCACACACACATGCCACACACACACAATTGAATAAATTTAAAAAAAAATTTTTAAAAAATAAAAAAAAAAAAGAGTAAGGGAACAGAGTAAAAAAAACAGCACAGACAAGTTTTGTATTGCTTTATTTTAAAAAGGGTCTCTGCTGGCAGCCCAGGCCACTTCCAACTACTGATCTCTGTAGTCCCAGCTGCAACTAAGATAACACAGTACAACAGATGAAAACAGAGACACTCTAGCTGTCCCTGAGCCAGACATACAGATTACAAAGAGAAAACAATGTCATTCCTCTCACTAATGTTATCTCACTGTGTGTGAGGTACAAACCCCAGGAGATGGATTTAAAAAAAAGAAATCTAGAAGCCAGTGAGTTAGCTTAGCTGGTAAGGTACCTGTTTGTAATCTTGGAGATTCAAGTTCCACTCCTGGAAGTCCACATGGTGGAAGGAGAAAACTCACTTCCAAAAACTGTCCTCTGACCTCCACATGTGCTAATGTGTACACATTCTCCCTCTCCTATCCCCATAACCAAATTAATTAATTAATATTTTTAAAAATCCAGGACTATTAAAAACAATAGAAGATAATACTTGAAAGCCACAACACAGACTAATTGCTCTGCTCTGTCCATATTCTGAAAGTCATATTGATTCAAAAGTTTTTCAATAAAATCTTCTATCAGAAATAAAGCAATTCAAAGTAATAAATACAAGTAAAAATGATTTTTTTTTCATCAGGTCAATCAAAACTTTCTAACATTAAAAAATTAGCTTAGGGCTGGAGACATGGCTCAGAAGTTAAGACTCTATCTCAAAAGCAGAAGGTCCTGAGTTGGGATGCCAAGTCCCATGTAAAAATGCCAGGTGGAAATGGCAGCTGCCTGCATTTCTTTCTGGCACTGGTGGGCGGAGCCTGGAAAATCTCAGAGTGAAGCAAGAAGGAGGTAGAAGCAATCCAGGATGATCCTCAAGTCACCCTTGGTCCTACACACACACACACACACACACACACACATATAAAATAAAGAAATTGTGTGTGTGTGTGCGTGCGTGCGTGTGTGTCTAAAATTAGCTTAATTAAAAGGAGAAAGGAAAAAAAAAAAATTTAAAAAACTGGGGCTGGAGAGGTGGCTCAGGGGTTAAGCCTCCGCCTTGCAGACGGAAGGTCCTGAGTTCGGATCCCAGATCCCACGTATAGACGCCAGGCGGAAGCAGGGGCGGCCTGCGCTTCTCGTCCTGGTAGGGCGGAGCCTGTGAATCCCGGGGCAGAAGGAGATGGAGGCGTCCATGGTGGTTCGCGAATTCGTCCGTGGTTCTACACAGACACACGCGCGCACATACACACGAACATGCGCACAGTTGAATAAAAAAAAAAAAAAAAAAAAAAAAATTTAAAAGGAGAAAGGAAAGCCAGACATTATCGCCATATATCTATAATTCCAGCATTTGGAACAGAGGCCAGGGAACAGGAATTCAATGTCAGTATGAGCTATATAAGATTTTGTCTCAAAAAAAAAAAAAAAAAAAGAGGCAGAAGTGTGTTTATAATCCCATCACTTAGGAAACTGAGAGAGGACCAAAAAATTACAACACACAGACCAGCATGGGGGCTACAGAGTGAGTTCTGCACCAGCCTGGCCTATATAGCAAGATCCTGGAGAGAAACAGGGAGAGAGAAGGTAGAACAGAGTGTGCATGAGCTGGCTAAACAGAAGGACCAGAAAGAGCAAACAAAAAATGATTACCTCCCACCAAGTCCTTCGATCCGTTCTCTTTCCTTGGGCAGTTCTGGCTTGTGGTCTTGTGTCACCTCCACAGCTCTGACATAATCATCCTTTGGATCATCCCGAATTCCAAGGACCACCCCAGAGTCACCTACATGAGCTACGTACATCTTCATGCCCCTAATGATGACCACGCTGGCAGTTGTCCCTGATGTGCTGGGAAGACCTGTCATAGTCTTTGGCCATTCTGCTGTAATTAAAAAGAAAGAAAATTTACTTCTCCAGGTATAAACATTAACATTGTATCGGAATACAAGCAGCAATATCTCTTGAATTAAGTTGTTAATATTTGAATTTGTGTAAGAAAAAAATTATTAAAAACATTTTAGGCTGAGGATATAGCACAGTAGCACAGTACATGTACAGCATTCTCAAGGTCCTGAATTTAATCCACAGTGCAGAGAGAAAGAGAAAGGAGAGTGAGCAAGAGCAAGAGCAAGAGAGAGAGAAAGAGAGAAAGAGGGAGTGTTATTTTGAAACTACTTAAGGATTTAAGTTAATTCATTAATCAATAAAATTATGAATAATGTAGCTATAATAGAAGCAGAAACCAGTGCTGGGAGAAATCAATTACAGAATCAATTTTCTACTTCCACTCTCAGTCACAACTATAAAGATATGCTGTTTTTTTGTTTCCTTGCTGTGCTAGGAACTGAACCCACAATCTCCTACATGCTAAATAATGCTCTAAGTGACAACCCCAGCTCTATGTTAACTATTTCACCAAGACTTAGCATTTGTTTAGTCATCTTTCTAAAAAATAGGTACTTGGTTTGTTTTTTAAAATAATTTTGAATATTCAAAGCCAAATAAATAATACCCACTCAGCACTGGGTACAAGGTCCTGTTTAAGAACCTTGTTTAGGGCTGGAGAAATGGCTTGGGTAAAGCCAAAACCAGAAGGTCCCAAGTTCAGATCACAGGTCGCAGAAGGTCCTGAGTTCAGATCCCAGGTCTCACATAATAAACATCAGGTGGAAAAGGCACTTCCTGTCCTGGTGAGCAGAGCCTGGGAAATCCCAAAGCAAAGCAAAAAGGAGGTAGAAGCAATGCAGGATGATTCCCAAAGTAACCCTTGGTCCTCCACAGGGACACATAGTACCCTTTGATACACACACACACACACAAATTAAATTTTTTAAAAAATTTAAAAAAAATAAAGAACCTTGTCTATATCACCTCATATCATACTTAGAATAAATCTGAGACACCTAAGATCATTTCCATTCTTTTCATTTTACAAATGAGGGAGCAATGCTTTGAATGGTTAAGAAACCAAGATAACACATTTAGTGGCAGAACCCTCACACTCAATTTCAAAATAAATCAGTAGAGACTACAAAAATGAAAAAAGGGATAATAATCCTAAATAATCCTTTGGCCTTCTACCAAAGAATAAACTCACACACACACACAAAAGCGAAACATTTGATGTGTTTGTGCTGCATCTAATATACGCACAGCTATCTTTCTCATCACTTTCCACCCTTATTTTTCTGCGAGTAGGTCCCTCACTGAACCTGGAACTCACCAACTGACTAAACTAGCTGGACAGCAAACCCAAAAACCCAACTGTCTCCCTATTTCATCTCTTGACACACGCCACTGCATCCAGCTTTTACATGGGCATTGGGAATTCAAACTCAGGACCTCATGCTTTAGGAGCAAGCACTTACCCACTAAGCCATCTCCCTAGCCCCCCCCCCCTTTTTTTTTAGTCATCTGGGAAGTAGTAACTTAAAAAAAAAAAAAAAAAAGAAACTATGAAATAGAGCCAACAAGATGGTCTAGCAGGTCAAAGTACTTGCTGTACAAATCTGACAACCTAATTCCCAGAGCCCAAGGAGAGAACCAACCTCCAAAAGTCTTCTGACCTCCACAAAGGCAATGGCACATGTTTGTATGTGAGTATGAGTTTGTAGTGAGTACACACACTAAGTAATTATATACTTAAGTAAAATAAAGTGCAAGCATGGAGACCTCAATTAAGATCTTCAACACCCATATAATAAACCCAGCATGACATGCATCTGTAATACCAGCACCTCAAAGACAGAAGCAGGAATATCTCCAGACGTCCCTGGCTAACCAACCTACTTGAATTTGTGACATCCAGGTTCAGTGACAGACCTTGACCCGAAATAAAAAATGAGGTAAAGAGTGATTGAGGAAGACATCCCATGGTGACCTGTGGCCTCCGTGTAAATGCATACTCTCATGCACATGTGCACACACACCAAAAAAAAAAAAAAAAAAAAAGAATATGGAATATTTACTACAATCAATTACTGGTGAGAGTGTATAACAGATCATTTCAGAAGCATGTAGACATTCCTTAGGAGAGGTGAGGATAAGTACGCTCTGACTACCTCCTAGGTGTACACCGTATGTTACTACAGCTATACAAAGAACAGGTGTGAATGGTTCAAGCAGTACTATCCAGGAAAGCTAAATGTCCTTCAAAAGACAATGGACTACTATTGCATACAATACATAAAAACTTCATAAAAGCATGAGGTAAGAATATACAGTGAATTTCTTCAAAAATACCATTTTCAAAGAGAAGCAGCAAAACGATCAAGGAAAACAAGCAAAACAGTGCAGAACTACTATTATCACGAAAGTTGGGAAGGTGGTTATTCCCTGGATGTAGTAGAAATATGAGACCCTGGTGGCACAAGCCTATAATCCAGTTTTTGGGAGGCTGAAAAAGGAAGGTCGTAAATTCAAGACCTTCCTGTGCTACAAGGGCAAGTTCAAGACCAGTCTACACAACTTCTAAGAATATCTCAAAGTTAAAAAAAGGAAAAAGGCTAGGGATATAGAAAGTTCATGTACAAGGCCCTAAGCTCAATCCCCAGCACCTAAAAAGAAGGGACAGGTCATCTTTAGTACAGACAATGTTCTCTTTCCTAACTAGATGGTGTTTACTTGTATTGTTCATTACACTCTCGGCTATGTGTGGCAGAATACAAAGGAGAGGAAAGAACCATCATGATCTTAGGGTCAGTCCAGTTTATATACTGAGTTCAAGGATAACCAGGGCTACACAATGAGACTCTGTCTCGAAAAATAAAAACAAGCAAGCAAACACCAAAAAATTCAGAAAACAAAACTTTATCAACATTGTACAAGCAAATGAACTATCTACAAAAAACACCTAAAACAAGATAAGGGATTATAAGAACATTCAAAGATACAATATTAATATCTAAATCACATTTCTGAGCCAAGTTTAGTAGAATATGCCTGTAGTCCTAGCACCTGGAAGGTAAAAGCAGAAGGGATCAGGAGTTCAAGGTCATCCTAGGCTACAAAGCAAGTTAGAGCCAGAGTGAGCTTGCTACATGAGATCTTATCAAGAAAACTAATGAATGAGTGAATGAGTGAGAAGGGAGGGAGGTTAACAAAGTTAAAAAAAATACAAGTAAGTATAAAATGTACATGTTCTTTGTGGCAAATTTACAACTCAGGGTACATGCTATAAACCAATTATTATACACCTCCTTTAACTCTTACATGGGTACTATCACTATCTATATTTCAGATGATACTTTGTCATAAAGAAGTCTTATTCAAGTTCACACAAGAAGTGACAGGCCAGGATTCAAAACAAGACAAAAAAAATACCAGTTCTTGACAGTTTAGGAAGTCTATTAGGAGGAGAGTGCAAAACTTTGGCGCACCCTGACAATAATACTCTCCTCCAAAATGTACATTAAAGCAATTATCCCAGCTTCTAAAACTCACAGCACTTGGTGCTCACAGTAAAACACAAAAGACCAGGTTGTGAACCTGAGTACCACTGTAAATTGAAGCACTGTGAAGGTCAGAGAGCTCTTGGGAAATGGCCCTGGGTTATTATAATCAAATGATGATTCCAAATGCAGCTTCTATTTCTGATTCATTTCTTTGTTCAAACAAATATAACCTCTGTTGATATGAATCCAGCGGAAAGAACCTAACAAAAATGTCCCCTTAATTCCTGTGGGGAGGGCACTGTTGGTCCTTAAGTTTCTTCAGCTTTTATTTTTCACTTTGGCGAAATTCAACAAACTTATTTTTCTTGAACTAATTGTGAGTAAATCATTAACGAGATATCCCATAACTTCCAAATACTAAGGGACTAATTTTACTCATTCTTTATCTCAACCATCAGCTTAAACTGGTTTCTGTTACTTATAACAAAATATTTAAGACTGTTTTGTTTGTTTTGCTCTGTTTTTAACATGGTCTCTTCATACTCCAGGCTGGCCTGGAACTTTCAGGGATCCTCTAACCTCTCCCTTCCAAGTGCTAGGGTACAGTCATGCACTACTACCACACTCAGTTAAGACTGGGTAATTTAAAGAACTGGTGTTAGGCATAGTGGCACATTATTTTGAATCTCAGGATGAAAGGCAGAGGAGCAAGTTTGAGGCCAGTCAGAGCTACATGAGAGCTTGTCCTCCACCCCCAAAAAAGAATAACTAAATACTGAAACAAACAAACAATATTTTGGCCACTGGCTCCCAAGTTGGAAAGTCTAAGCTGAGTGACCACACCTGGTAGGTTGTGATGAGGCCATGCGCTCCTTCAATATGTAGGAGGCAGAAGGACAAGTGAAAGTGACAACGGGGAAGAGAAAAGGGGAGAGAAGTCCCACCGCAACTGACCCATCCTCACAAGGAAAGCAGTAATGACTTCCTGAAGGCTATGCCCTCATGACCAGAGACTTCCCACTAGACCTTCACTTCCAAATACTTCTGCATCAAGAATCAAACACATGGTGCTTGCTTCATCAGCACATATACTAAAATTGGAATACAGAGATCAGCATGGCCCCTGTGCAAGGATGACATGCAAATTCATGATGTGTTCTATGAATTAAAAAAAAAAAAAAAAAAAAAAAAAGAATCAAACACTTGGAAATAGGAGGATGGCTCATGTGGTTAAAAAAAAAAAAAAAAAAAAGCACAAATTGACCTTAGCTCAATCCCCAGAGCCCACATAAAAATGCTGGACAAGAGTAGCATGCTTGTAATCACAATCCTGGGGAGGTAGAAACAGAGGATATTTGGGACACACACACACACACACACACACACACCTATAAAAGCAAACAGGAAGGACCGGGATGATGGCTGAGCAGGTAAATGCTGCACAAACATAAGAACCCGAGTTCAAAGTCCCAAAACCCACATTAAAAAGTTGGGTGTGGTTACTCATGCCTGTAACCCCGATGCTATGGGGAAGACGGGAACAAATATGACTGGTGCTTGTTAGTTGCCAGTCTAGCTCTTGGTTCAAAGAGAGACCCTAATTCAAAGGAATAAAGCAAAAAGCCATACAGCAGGACACTGGATGTTCTCCTCTGGTCTCCATGCATGTATGCGTGTACTTGCACACATGTGTACACAGACCATACCCCACAAACATAACATAAATCTAGGTGATATAAAGATTATAACCACCATCAATATCAGGAAAAGTAACATTGATACTAGTAACTACACTAATCATCCAATCGCTGAACCCCATTTAAATGCCATCAATTATCCTAATAATGGGGTTTCCATTAATGAGAGATAAAATCTAGACTCTTTTGTTTTCTTGTTTGCTTGCTTGCTTGTCACTAGGTTTCACTATATGACACAGAATTCACAACCCTTAGGACTGGAGAGATGGCTTGAGGTTGCTTAGGGGTTAAGTCTCTATGCCCCAAGCAGAAAGACCTGACTTTGGATCCCAGATCCCACATAAAAATGCTAGGCAGAGACCGAAGTGGCACTTCCGACTCTGGAAGGTGGAACCTGAAAAACCCCAGAGCAAAGCAAAAATGAGTTAGAGCAATCCAGGATAGTTCTTGAAGTCACCCTTGGGTCTTCACAGGCATACACAGTACCCTCGGAGCTTTTATGGAATATTGAGTCATTTCACAAATGTTTCTCAGTTTGGATTTGTGTCATGGTTTCTCCTGTTTGCAACCAGTTTGAGCTAGAGTATCACAAAGGCATCAGCTCATGACAGGCTGCACACAATTTCAATTTGTCTCATTAACATTAATGCTGTTTGATAACTTGATTAAGATAGTGTATTTCCATTGTAATCTCTTTTCTTTGGAATTAAGTATTTTGTGGAGAGGTATCTGAAACAACATAAATAGTCTTTGTATAGACTGAATGGCATACCTCCCCAAATCTGAGAACATGACCTTATTTGGAAAAAGGGTCTTTGCAGATGTAAGTAGATTAAGAAAGTTGAAAAAGATCATACTAGATTAGAGCACTAATTTCAAAAACAAGTATCCTTAGAAGAGAGAAGGCAAATATGAAAGTGGAGACTAAGATCACAAGATTCATCTACCTTCTAGCCAAAAAATGCAAAGGACTGCTGCAGCCACCAGAAGCTAAAAGACAGGACAGACCAGATTCTCCAAAAGGAACCTTCTCATGATTCCTTAACTTCTAACTTGTGACCTACAAACACATGAAAGCATGAACTGCTATTATTTCAAGCCACTCAGTTCTTGGTAATTTGGTAGAACACTTTGAGGAAACAAACATAATTCTGATCCTCAAAAATCTTACCCATTAGCTTTCATGTATGTGTGCATGAAAACCTAGGTAAGGGTCTTTAAAGAGTCATCCACTGTCAGAGTTGGGCACAGGTGTCAACTTGACTGTTGAGGGTTTGAGCTCTGGACACATTTGTAGAGAATTAGTGGATGAGTGAGGGCCAGAGTAAACCTGCAAGAGATTGTTTAGCTGATGGGAAAGGCCCAGCCTATGGTGGGTGGATCAAAGCCCTGAACAGGTGAATAAAATACTGAAAGCTGGTTGAGAGAGTTGGCATCCTTCTGTTCATTTGCCCAGACATGCTGGTCTGGCAAGTAAGGATTGTCCATCTCTCAGCTGTTATGTGATGATGGTGTAGCCAGTTCCCTTGGCTCTGGTATTGGTGTGTGGTCTCCTGTCAAGCTGGACTGAGAATTGTAACCAGGAATCATAAGAGAGAATAAACCCTTGATCCCTTAAGCCGTTTGATGGTCATTTATCAGCAACCATGCGGGTGAACTTTAACAGAATTTGGTATCGGGAGTGGGGTGTTGCTGATAAATCCGAGTATGTGGACTCTGGCTTTTGAACGGTTTTGCTGAACAAAATTTGAAGACTTTGACTTTGTGGATTACCAATTCCATTCTGCAGTTTGGTGGGCCATTTGGAAAATAGTGATGCCGAGAATGTTGTGAATGGTTTTGGCCCAATTTGTGATGAGGGGAACAAATACTTCGGTGGAGTTGAATTCAGAGACGATGGACTGGTTTGCTATGTTGATGGCCATGAAACTCTGGATAAGGAAAGGGGAGACAGCAGAGCAGCTGCTGCTGTTGAAGTTATGAGTATCATTGAAGGAAAACCTAGTACTTTGTACTGGGACAGTGGAAGCTGTGAACACCATGGCAATTTCATGGTTTGAAAACCAGGATTCCTTCAGGGGCCAAAAGCCCAAGTTGAAGCCATTTTTTGCCCTTTGGAAATTTTAGCTGCCTAGAAAGAGGCTTTTCCAAAGTCAGCAAGCTAAAGTTGGTACAGTTGTAGCTCAAGTGGACCAAGCTACATTTCAACTTCACTTCAGAGTCTGGCAGCATCCCTCAGGTGGTACTGGTTTTGGTGTACGATTACAGGGTTCATGGAGAGCAGCGGAAGCTTGGCACCAAGTTGCAGGCGTAGAGTTCCTGCAAGGAAAAGTGAAGCTTATGGCTACAGAGGGAACCCAGAGTGGTGCTTGAGATACCAGAACTGTGGGATGTATGTTGAGGACACCTGCAAGTGGACATTCAGCCTGGTTCAAAAGAACTCTGCTTCTACAACTTTGAGCTGCAAACAGAGACTGGGAATGCCTAGAATCTTTGTACCACCACGAGTACATGATGAACAAGAAATGATGGACACTGAAATACAGGATACAGTAATTGATTTGCTGGACTTGATTTTAACATAATGTTTTCTTATTGTGACATGATGTTTTATCTTATTGAAGTATTTAACATATTTTGATTTGGTAGACTCATAGTTAAAAGATTTGAGACATTTTTTAAAACTTTCAGTTCCAACATTTTAATAACTGAACTTTTAATAGCAAAATATTTTAAAATTTATCTGAGAACTTTTAGAGATTTAGAATTAATAAAATTAATTTTATATAAATATAAAAATATATTTATATTTTTAAGATAACTTTTAACACCTATGGAGACAAGGAAAGTTTACAGTTTAAAAATGCTATTGTTTTTGTGTCAAGTTGACAAGGGGTGAAGTGTCATAGTTGGACACAGGTATCAACTTGACTGTTGAGAGTCTGAGCTCTGGGCATATTTGTAGAGAATTGTTGGATGAATTAGGCCCAGAGCAAACCTGCAAGAGATTGTCTAGCTGATGGGGAAGGCCCAGCCTATGATGGGTGGCCCTGAACAGGTGAATAAAATACTGAGTGAGAGCTGGCTGAGAAAGTTGACATCCTTCTGTTCACTTGCCAGACATGCTGGTCTGGCAAGTAAGGATTGTCCATCTCTCAGCTGTTATGTGATGATAGTGTAGCCAGTTCCCTCGGCCCTGGTGTTGGTGCGTGGTCTTCTGTCAAGTTGGACTGAGAACCATAACCAGGAATCATAAGAGATAAACCCTTGTTCCCTTAAGCAGTTTGATAGTCATTTATCAGCAACCATGCAGGCAAACTGCAACATCCACCTTACTTAGCAGCCTATTAGGCTATACTAGATAGCTAACAAGCTCCAGTGACCTACTTATCTATGATGCACACATGATCATATTCAACTTTTTTTTTTTTTTTACATTTTTCTGGGGAATGAACTCAGGTCTTCATGTCTGCATGGCAAGTACTTTACTGATGGAGCCATCTCCTCCACCCTAATTTTAGTGCTAGTTGATGTTTTCTGACTCTAATTATTATGATTTCCAAACATGACTCATTCTTATTTTGTTATTCCTTCTACATTCACTAGTGACTATTCCAATGTTAAGAAAGACTGGCAGTGGGAGCTGAGGGTGTGGCTCAAAGGAGTATGCTTGCCTCTCAAGCTCAAGGCCAGGGATTCATTCTCCATCGTGAAAAATAAAGAAAAGCTGTATAGTGATAGTTTTATTGACAATAGCCCCAAACTACAGATAATCCCTCATTAAAAAAAAAAGACCTATAACCTACTCACATTGTTCTGTACACCTAACATCATCTCTTCTTACTTGTAATACCAAACTCAATGTAAACACCATATAAATAGTTTTATGCCATATTGTTTAGGATGTAATGACAAGAAAAGTCTAAAATGTAAATATCTAGTGACCCAGCAAATATTCTCTACATACACTAAAAAAAGTTAGCAAACCATTTCCTTTTTTTTCTTTTTTCCTTTTTGTTTCTTGGTGTGTGTGTGTGTGTGTGTGTGTGTGTGTGTGTGTGTGTGTGTGTATGTGTGTAAGACAGGGATTCACCACATAGCTCAGGCTAGTCTCAATCAAATTCATGGCAATCTTCCTGTCTCAATCTCTCAAGTGCTAGATTTATAGGTGTGAACCACTAAACCTATCACTTTGCTGGGCAAGGGCTCTACCAATGAGCCACATTCTTCTAACAAAGACTATCACATGTCACTAAAAGCTGTATTTTGTTTAGCAACCTTTTTAAATCATCAAGAGAAACGGCTAATAAAAACATTGTTTCACAGGCCAGAGATGTAGCTCAAAGGTATAGTTTTTGCCTAATATTCACAGGACACTGGTTCAATCTCTAGCACTTCTGAAAAATTTTCACTTCAAATGAGTAACAGACACTTATAGAAAGCCCATAGAACCTTGAGCTGGGATATAGCTCATGGATGAGGCCCTGGGTTCAATCTTCAGCACTGGGGGGCAAAGTTCATACAACTTAGAGAACAAGCATAGCATAAGAATTGCAAGCTAACACTTGTGAACATACATAAATCAAGCACATACCATAATGTGATCAAGTAATGAAAAAGATAAATATAACTTTCTAATTTTAATACTTGAAGAGATGGAGGCAGAGGATCACAAATTCAACACCAGTTTAATCTCTAAGACAGATAGAAAAGAAAGAGAGGGAAGGAGGGAAGGAAGGAGGAAAGGAAGGAAAGAGGGAGGGAGGGAAAAGGGAGAAAAGGAGGGAGGGAAGGGAGGGAGGGAGGAAGGGAGAGAAGGAGGGAGGGAAGGGAGGGAGGGAGGGAGGAAGGGAGAGAAGGAGGGAGAGAAGGGAGGGAGGAAGAAAGGGAAAGGAGGGAGGAAGGAAGGGAAAGGAGGAAGGGAAGGAAGGGAGGGAAGGGAGGGAAAGGAGGGAGGAAGGAAGAGAAAGGAGGAAGGGAAGGGAGGGAGGGAAGGGAAGGAAGGAAGGGAGGAAGGGAGGGAGGAAGAGAGAGGAGGGAGGGAGGGAGGGAGAGAAGGGAGGAAGGGAGATGAAAAGAAAGAGAAGTGAAAGAGAAGAGGAAGGTAAAAAACCATTTTTTTAAAAAATGATGCATTTATATATTTATTCTATGCCAGAATCATAAATCTCCCCACTCAGGATATGAACGAGTTGTTTTAAAATTTTAAATAAGCCAGAGCATTTAAGAGCTCCATTTCCAGGTTGGCCTGAACTGCAAAGAAAAATCCTTTCTCAAAAAATAAACAAACTAAATTCTGGCTAAATTAATTCTCCTCCCAAATTAAATAAATAAATGGGAGGGACATAAGCACTAAGGAGGTCAACCTTAATACCAATAAAGTAATTTTTTAAAATGTTCAAGAAGGGCTAAAGATATGACTTAAAGATTAAGACTCTGCCTCAAAACCAGAGAGTCCTGAGTTCTAATCCAGGTCCCATATAAAAAAAGACAGGGGCTGGAGAGGTGGCTCAGGGGTTAAGCCTCTGCCTTGCAGGCAGAAGGTCCTGAATTCGGATCCCAGATCCCACGTATAGACGCCAGGCGGAAGCGGGGGGGGGGGGGGGGTCTGCGCTTCTGGTACTGGTAGGGTGGAGCCTGTGAATCCCGGGGCAGAAGGAGGTGGAGGCGTCCATGGTGGTTCCCGAATTCATCCGTGGTTCTGGACACACACATACACACATGCGCGCGCACATACATACGCACACACACACAATTGAATAAATAATAATAATAAAATTTTTAAAAAAAGAAACTGAAGGTGTGACAGGTTCATTTAAAAAAAAGACAGGCAGAAATGGCAGTGGCCTGCACTTCTGGCTCTGGTAGGAGAGCCTGGGAAATCCCAGAGCAAGGCAAAAAAGGAGGTAGAAGCAATCCAGGATGATTTCCAAAAGTCACCCTTGGTCCTCCACAGGGCACACAATACTTTCTCTCTCTCTCACACACACACAGAGTCATGTTTTATTTTTTAAAAGTTTAAATTACATTTTGTGTGTGTCTGTGTGTGTGTGCAATGGCACTCGTGTACAGATGAAAAAATTACTTTCAGGAGTCAGATTTCTCCTTCTGCTATGTGAGTTCTAGGAATTAAACTACAGCAAATGCCTTTACATGCTGAGCTATTTCATCAGGCCAAGACATTATTTTAAAATATAAAGCCAGTGTGAAGCTGCATGCCTGCAATCCCAATAAGAGGCAGGAGGATGGTTAGTTCCAGGCTACTGTGAGCTACAAAGGCCATGTCAATCAATCAGTCTATCAATAGAAAGTCCTTCACATACTTTAGGAAAGCTTTCATAATAGTGGAGAATGTTGACGAGGATCTGAAAAAATTAGAATCCTCGTGTACTTCTGAATCTTCCTGTTTTGTTTTCTGCTGTTTTTACAGGTATGTGCTTCCATGCCCGCTAATTTCCGACCCCCTCCCCTCAAGCAGGCTGCTCAGACATCATGATACCTCACAGCAATCCTCCTACTTCGACATTCCAGATACTGGAATTACAGATGTCACTGAATCACATACCTGATGTGCCTAAAGCACTAAATTTTATTTGTGTGTATTTCACAATGCTTTAATGAAAGAATTTTTTAAAAGAAGCCAATTTATTTCACAATCAACTAAACTTGACTGGTTGTGGAGCAGCTACTTTGCTCAAGGATCAGGTGGTCAACCCGAAGAGGGTTAGCTGTGAGGAAAGCAATTATCTTTGGACCTCCCTCGAGATTCAGCTAAGAGGCAAACACTACAGCACCCCAGCCTCTCAGTAGTCTGTACCATCTGTACAGCCGAGTTCATCTCCCCTTCTGCTGCATGGACCTATGCACTGCTGGCCCACAGACAGGAGCTGGTGAAAGAACTAGTGCCTTGGCACACATTCCAGGCAGCAGCACCAACGTGAACTGGTTGTAGTCGTCGTACTGTTTATAGCAGCCCATTTACAGTGGGTTTGGTAACATATGCCTATGGTTGAAGTATGTAAAAGGAACATACACAGATGTAGGATTTTTTTTTTAGTATTTTTAGATAATCGAATAGTCTGTACCAAGGTGATATTTTTAAAGATAAACCAAGGAGGCTGAGGCAGGAGGATCAAAAGCTCAAGGCCAGGGAGCCGAGGAAACAGCTCTGTTGGTAAAGTGCTTGAAAAACCCACATAAAAAGCTGAGTGTCGCAAGGGTTTGCAATCTCAGCCCTAGGGAGGCAGAAGCAATCCCTGAGAATTGCTTCAGACAGCCTCTCCTATTTAGTGAGGTCCAGGCCAGCAAGAGACCCTGCCCACCCACACCCTCTCCATCAAAAATGTGGACAGCACCTGAGGAATCACACACACACACACACACACACACACACACACACACACACACAGAGTAAATGTAAAAGAATAAAAAAAGACCTCCATATAGACTTTACCTGTGGCATCAATGACAGCAGCACATGTATTTTTTTATATTATATACTGAAATACATCACTATTCAAAAAATATTAACTCATGACAAAAAGCACACAGTAAAAGATTCATTCAAAATGGGAGAAGACTAAAGACTGACACAGTAAAAAACCTGAAATACATACATACACATTATCTATGTGGGGGGGCTAGATGAGGGATATGGATCTCAATACAAAAGCATAAAATATTCAATGATGAAGTTTCAGATCCCGATTGATTCAACCAATCTTTAAAAATATCACCTTGGTACAGACTATTCGATTATCTAAAAATACTAAAAAAAAAAAAATCCTACATCTGTGTATGTTCCTTTTACATACTTCAAATAGCACAACAAAATTAAGTGCAAAAGACATGAGAATGTTAAGCTAGACATTAAATGAGATTCATGAATACAAAATGATGCCATTTTTGGCACTAATAATTTTTATTTTGGGAAAAAGCGCTTACATATAATGAGCTTATTGTTTTAAAATGGCTTTAGTCATTTATGAGAGTAGGAGTCTGGGGTAGTGGCTCTGGGTGGAGCCAGTGCTTAGCACATGAATGGCCCTGGGTTCAATCCCCAGCATCAAAAATAATTCTCAGAAAGCAGAAAGTCAGAGAACTGCTGCTAACCAATGAATGCTAACAAAGTAGAAAACTGAATGCTCAATTACAAAAGCAAGTGCAGTGTCCATGAAATTCCAAAACTTCTCTTGGAATCTACATTTTTGGCTTGGGAGGGCAGTAATTCAAGAAATTGAAATATTTAATGTGCTCTGGAAAAGGATGAGTGGTCTAATCTGATAAAGGCATGGTTAACAAACATAACTGAAAAGGAGGGTTGTATGTGGATTGGAAAAATTTGGTTTGCAGTAATACAGAATGAAGAATTTAAGTTACTTTCATGGTAAATGAGTTGGAGAAAAAAAACTGAGAACTAAAAGAAGTGTTTTAAACTTACATTTCCTATGTCAAGATTCTCATGTGCTCAGGATACTTTTTTTAATTTCAGTTTTGAAATGGAATTCAAGTTTAACTGTGGTACAAAGTGAACTTTAGCATGTATCTAAATGTAAGGCTCTAACTATATTATGCATAAGAATTAAAATGCAACCTAGAAACTGTTTTATTTATTGTTTATTTATCTGTCCCTATTTTATTAAAGAAAATACCTTAGGGACTGTTACTCTACCTTAGTAGTAAAGCTTGTATTTAGCATGCAAGATCCTGAGTTCAACCCATCACCACAATTAAAAAAAAATTATTTTAAAAAACTCGATTAATAACCAAGTAATAATTTAATTAAGTTCAAACTTTTTCCCAGACAGGGTTTTGCTAGAATTCATTCTGTAAGCCTGGCTGGCCTCGAACTTGCATCAATTTCTTCTGCCTCTGCATCCCCAGTGTGAATCACCATACCCATACTTTCTTAAAGTGAAAACATATGCTAAGTCTACACTGCCCCAAGTGTACTGCAATATAAATGGACTCGCTAATGGTTCTTTTGTGTCTAATCATCCTCTATCTTGTTGCCTCTTTATACAGTTTTAGGTCCTCTGCAGTCAAAGATACGATGTATTTCTAGAATACACTACAGGGCTTTCAGCTTTGCTCTTCCCACACAAAAACAAAATAAATCCATAAAGGAGGCCCCTGGGATTGGATGGGAACCGCCTCCAAAAAGCCTAGTGGCTGGTCTTTGAGTCAATCAAATACTTCTTGGCAAAAAGCCAAACAGATGGAAAACAGACTTTGAAAACCAGCTAGTCTACAACTCTATGACAATACCTTTCTAAAAATATTCTGTATTTTACAAATCTGTAACAGCTTTTTCTATGTCTGTCTCTTCAATGAAAATAAAAACCATTTTATTATGCGACCATAAACAAAGGGTTTTTTAATGACAGAGGAGCATTACTTCTTTTCTCTAACAAAGATGTGCGCCATTTATCCACAGCAATGCAGGCAACCACGATTCTGTGTGATACATATCACACACAGAAATAGTACGCTTTAAGAGACATTCACAATCTAGATGAAAGCTACCACACCGAAATTTTAGAAACGACGGTACCGATTTCCTTTTAACATACAATTCATTTCCATTTGCTACAGAGACAGGCATTTATATAAGTGCTTTTCACTACGAACTTTTGAGAACTGTGTGAATGCAATGAGTCAAGGCAACTACCAAACACACAAAGACTAGATGAAGTTAACACATAACCCCTAACACGGGGCCAGGTTTTAAAATGCTTAACATGTCCTGAGCTCCTTTTTTTTTTTTTTTTTCAGAACCATAAAAGCTTGTGTTCCTACAACGTGACCACCACAGAACTGCCCACGACTACGTTTCGACCCTTCTAAATGAGTTCACACTTGAACTCCAAGGAACTTGTCCGGGTCAATCTGCAGAAGCGACACTACCGGGGGGAGGCAACCAAGGAGGACAAGCCCATCAAATTAGGACAGACGCTAAGGCAGCGCTCCTGCGCCTGCCGCCCCCCTGCCAGGCTCCTGCGCCTGCCGCCCCCCAGCCAGGCTCCTGCGCCTGGCCCACACAGGAATGCCTCTTCGATTTCTCTTTCGGCCAATATCTGGCGCCAGGTGCTCAGTGTGTCTTCTCTGGGGGCCATCAAAGCGAATCAGCCAAGGGAGAGGGAGGACTGCTGTCCCCCCCCCCCGATCGTGGGAGGGCGAAAATAAAGCGATGAGCGGTTGCCGGGAGACAGCGATCCCGTGTCTTCCGAGGCTGCATCCGCGCCCGCGAGAGCAGCGGCTGCAGGGGGACTGTGTTTCCCCTCGCATCGCTCCATCCCGAGCGCTCCCGGTACTGAGGGAGCCGAGGGGGCGAGGGCGAGGGCGAGGGCGGGCGGGCGTCGCACGAGCCCCGGAACTCACCCAGTTTCTTCCACATGGCGAGGTGACACGCGAGGAAGCCCTTGCGGATGGCAGTGCAGACCTTGGCGGGCTCGGCCGACGTGAAGCCCTTCTGCTTCTTGATGAAGCCCCACAAGTGCTCGCGGGCGAACTGGGCGGCCTCGCGCCCGCCGTGCCCGTCGCACACGGCGAAGAAGGCCACGGAGGAGCGCCGGCGGCAGCAGCGGCCGGCGCCCGGCGAGGCCGCGGCGTCCGGGGCAGGGTCGCGGGCGTCGCGAGCCGCCGCCGCCCCGCCGCCCGGCAGCGCGGGCGGGCACGGCTGAGGCGGGCACGGCTGAGGGGGGCACGGCCGAGGGGGCGCCGGCGGAGCGATCGCCCGCCGCGGCCCCGGCTTCTCGTCGGCGGGCGGCTCGGGCTCCACCACGATCTGAGTTACGTCCTCCATGTACTTCCTCCCGCCCTGGTCGGAGAAGACGCTCACTCCCAGCGAGTACAGCCCCGCCATGGCCGGCCGCCCGGGGTGTGTGTGGGGGATCTCGCCGTTCCCACGCAGCCCGCCGAATTCCACCGCCGGGAGCCGCGCTCGTCAGCTCGCCGGCCAACTATTGTTTACCTTCGACGACGCCGCGAGCGAGGAGGGGGGCGGTCCCCGAAGGGGGGGGGCGCGCGATGTCGGGACTCGTCCGCGAGAGCTGGGCCGGAGCGCCGGGCCGAGCGGAGCCGAGCAGCTGCGCCTGCGTACTGCGCACCGCCCGCGCCCCCCTCCCCAGCCCTGCCCCGCCCGCCCGCGCCCATCACACAAATCAGGCGTTCTCCCCGGCTGACGTCACTCGGGCGGCCGGAGCTAACCAATCAGGAGTCGAACGCGGCGAGCCCGCCCTCCGCCCCCAGCCTCCCTGGAGCTCCGCAACCGCTGCGTTCGCTCCTCCCGCCCGCGGTGCGGGACCCGCGCATCGCGGGGTTTGTTTTGCCCGCGCTGCAGGCTTCGGCGCCCTTGGGGGTTTCCGCTGCTGCCGGGCTGTGAACCGGCGCGTCGAACCGTCGCTTGAGATTGCTCTGTCCCCGGGGTCCCACCGCCGGTTTTGCGGAACAAGCCTTGTGGGCTCGAGCCTCCAACGGGTGTGGAAAATTTGGACGGGGTGTTGGGGGCGGGTGGGGAGTGGATTTGACCTTCCACTTTTTGAAACGAAATGGCGCGAAACTTGCCTTCAAAGGCCGTTGGTCAGCAGGCTGGAAGGACACGTGAACAGGATTTAGGGGGACGTAACGGACTGGGAGGCGAGGACTGGGAGAGGCCGGCTGGTTTAGTTAAGGCAACCTGGGGATTTTCCACCCTCGGCTGTGTAGTCCGTTTCCTGGAACCAGGTATGTCAGATTACCAGGGTCGAGTTTAATTCTTAACTAAAAGAAATAAATGCCGAAAAGATCCTTGTTAAGCAATGCTTTTTTCGGACCAGCCTTGTATGAAGTTTTTTCTTCTTCTTATTTTAATCCATAAGGTTGGTACCACGCCAGAGTTAACTTCTTTAAAATAACTTCCAAAAACTGTTCAAGATCTCCGATGTCCTATTGACTTGATTCTTAACCATCTCTGTCTTTTTGGTCACAAATCCAAACACCACAACGTATGCACTTGAGCGAATTTCCGTGGAGTTAAAATTTGCATGTTCTTACCACCATATTTTTGTATTTCTTGGGAGGGAATGAGTTTAAAATTAAAGCTTGCTTGCTCCACTTGGTCTGTTCATCAACTCTTCTGTAGACTTTTCCTGTTCGACCTTTGAGACTTTTCACAGGAATTGTAATAAAATCGGAGTGGGGAAAAAAAAGTACGTACAAGCAGGATAATAAATGCAAATACAAAGAAAATCTTTGCGTGTGTGTATATATGTATTGGTGTATGTAAAATTGATTATAGTCTTCACCCCTCCTGTCCAAGATCTTGTTGCTAATGGTCTTTATACCTAGGAACACGGCATTTAAAGAATGTATTTACTTGGAGAGGAGGGAGAAGTGAAGTTCAGAGTAAACTTTGGAAAGTCAGTTTCTCTCCTTCCACCATGTGGACTTTCAGGGATCCATTTAGGGCACCAGGTTTACCCACTGCTAGCCCAGCACAAAACTCTTAAATAAATTTGTTTTAACTTTTCCTTTTTGGTATTAAGAATTTAATCCTAACTTTAACATGTTTAATAACTATTCCCTTAAAAAAGCAAAGAATAGTTGATTGCATACAATGCACAAGGACTGGACAGTAACTAGAACCTGCAGCCTGAGTAATTTTTCAAGAGTGTAAAAACTTTTCACTACTATGAGAACAAAAGACAATGCATAAACTCATGACGTATTTTCTTAATACATAACACTGACCCTTTACTTCCTGGCTTCATCCAAATAATTATCTCTAAAACGAATATACAGATTCATAGGTAAAAAGCAGTTTAAGAAAATATAGGAGAAAAGTAAGTGGATCAATTAAATAAAAATAATGTGGGCAGAAACTAGGGAGATGGATCAGTGGATAAGGCAATTGCCTCAAAACTGAGTACTGACTGACCAGAGTTTAGATCCTTAGAATCCAGGTGTGATGGCCTACTACAGGCTACTGTACATTTGCATACACATGTGTCTGCATGCATGCCTATATACATGTGTACCACACAACAAAAATGTAGTCCAGACAGTGGTTCAGGCTAATGCAGTCCTGTAATTCTAGCATTTAGGAGGTAGAGGCAGGAGGATCAGGAGATCAAGTCATCTTGGCTGCATACCAAGTTCAAGGCCAGTCTGAACTCACAATGCCAACAACAAAAAAAGAAAAGGTAGCCAAAGACACCATCTGCCCAAAATATAGTAAGCCAAATGGTTCCAGAGGGATAAAAATGTTTGCAGAAAAATCTCGTCTTGATTTATAGTGATTATAACTTTATTATCAAAACTTAATGACACTAAAAAAACATAAGCCACATTTTTAATTATGAATTTTTAAATCCCAAATGAAATACTAGCTATGATGATCTAGCAACTTCCTCGAGACTTGTAAGAGAGGACACTTTGTTTACCTCTCTATAGAGTTATTCACCTTTGCCTGCCTACCTTTGACCCTAGAGATTGCCCAAAGATAATTCCAGCATACCTTTCAAGCCTTTTCATATCAACTACATTTCATTGCAAGTCATCACCACCCTAACCAGTACCATGCTATTATTATTAATTATTAATTCTATTACTCTGATTTCATGTCCTGATCTTCACCAATCACCCTAACTGATTCAACATGTAAACAACCATTTCCACTTTATTCTCAGCCTCTTAGAAATGTGCACATCGACTTCCTGTTCCAGCTGTAACTACTTTATTGCCTGGTAAAACTATCTCTCTTGCTACTTTTCAAGTACATAAGGGTAGGCTTCCTTACCATATTCCCATGTCTGGGACCTTATATCACCTCCAGATAGTTTACTCCAGAAATCACACATAAGGTGACCACCTGCCCATTCCATCCCTTCATTTATTCAGTATTCCTACACCTACTAGTGAGTTTGGGAACAGACTAAACTACAGAGCGAGGCTCTGTTTCAAACAGATGAAACAAACACCATCTGGTTGCGATTGTACACATACACCTTCACTTTTGCTTATTTCTGTTTCTTATGAGACAGAGTCTCTATATAACCCAAGCTAGCCTCATGACCCTCCTATCTGAGCCTTCTGAATGCTGGGTTTGCAAGCACAAGCACATCTGACTTACTTGACTTTCTCTCCTTTTCTCTGAGTCATGTGTGTGTGTGTGTGTGTGTGTGTGTCGTACAACAGTACACTTGAGTGTGTGTGCCTGTGGAGGTTCAAGAGTGACGCTGGGAAACATCCTAGATTGCTCTATTTATCCTTACTGCTTTGCTCTAGGGATTTCCAGGCTTTGCCTTCCAGGACCGGAATTACATGCCACCACCATGTGCATTTTTACATAGGATCTGGGGATCTGAACTCAGGATCTTTTGCTTATGAGGCAAAGGCTTTAACCACTCAGCCATTTCCCCAGTCCCTTACTTGACTTTTTTTTTTAGCATCATGTTTTTCTGCTCCTTTTCAGCATAAGAAGTTTTGACAGGCTTTTATCTAGACTATTTCCTACTCTTACCTCACAGCTTATTCAAGCATCAACTCATCAACTGTCAAGTTTGATGTTAGCAGATCACCAACTCTACCAGTCTCCAAAGCTAATGACAAAATTTTTGGTTTTGTTTCTTTGACTTGGTTTTTGTTTGTTGCTTGCTTGCTTTTTAGTTTGTTTTTGAGATAGAAACTCCATACCTAGCTTGATCCTGCACAGACTAGCCTCAAACTAAAAGCAATCCTCCTGCTTCATCCTTCCATATAATTAAATTACTGATATGTACCACCTCATCCATCTGATTTTTTTTTAAATAAGAGGAAAACTGTTTTCTTTTCCTTTGTATGTGTGTATGATGGGGAAGAGGGTGCACATGTGCCGCTGCACACACATATAAGCCTGCAGAGTGCTCCATGAAATCAGCTCTCTCCTTCCACATTTTTGTGTGTTCTGGGGACTCAGAATTAGGTCACCAGACTTTCCTGTCAAGTGCTTTTACTCCCTGAGCCTTCTTCTTGGCCCTGATTTGTTTTGCTTTTTTGAGACAGGGTTTCACTGTGTCGCTTAGGCAGCTAGAAGAGCCATCTTGCTGCTTTATTTAGCCTGTGGCCTGCTGGGATTCCAGGAGTGCCTCCCCACCAACCTCACCCACCTTAACTTTTCTAATCATACTGAATTCTGTTCAGATGAAGTAACAAATGGAACCTTTGCTTTCCTCTGCTAATTTTAACAGCACACCAAGCCATTTGTTTCCTTGGTTTTGTTTTGATTTTGAGACAAAGTCATATATAGTCCATGCTGGCCTCAAGCTTGTCATGTAAGCTGAGGATGACCTTGACATTCTCCTGGTCTTCCGACCTCTGTTTCTCAAGTCCTGGTTTTGGTTTTTTTCTCATACAGGGTCTTGTGATACAGCTCTCACTGGCCCAGGATTCCCTATGTATCCTAGGGTCTTGTTTTATAGCCAAAGCTGTTCTTGAACTCCTGATCCCCCTGCCTTTGCCTCCTAGGTGCTAGGATTACAGGCATGTGCCATTATATCTGACTTACATTTCTGTCAAATAAACTGTTTCCCAATGTCTGTCATAAAATTATCCACTTTTTCATCCATTGGTGAGAAGTATCCTAATCTTTACTCCCTTTACTGGATAGTTTTTCAGTATTTATGGATCTGTTTCAGGGTTAACTATCTCACCTATTGATTTGTTGATTTGAAGTCATATCTTGTTTTTAGTGCTCTTAATATGCTTTTAATTATTAACATTCAAAATCATCAGACATCAATCCTTTTCTTGAATACACACTCCAAGAATCAGTTTTAGAATAAGAATCCAGTTGGTTTGCTACTGTTTCTTCCCTAGCTAGAAAACACCAGCGACACCTTAGTAACCTGCTGTTCATCTCTGAAAGCCACCTGTGTATTAGCGGTGACAAGATAATGTATCTCAAGAGGTTAACATGGTAAACCTGACACTACTGTGACCCTGTTATTTTAGCAACTCAGTTTTTAACAAAAATAACCAGTCTAATCTGACTATCACTGTCACACTCATTGTGTGTGAATATAAATTGGCGAGAAACACAAAATTAGAACTACTGCTGCCAGACTCCCAAAGGTGTCAAACCTGTATGTGTTCTTAATTAACCGTGGAAATTCAATCTGTCATGTTTCCTACAGATAGCAGGGTTTTGAGTCATTAATGTGGAAAGAATATTCATGCCTTCTCCCTTTAGATTGCTCTACTTACACACTTAGTCCCTTTCTTTTTTCTTTCTTTCTTTCTTTCTTTCTTTCTTTCTTTCTTTCTTTCTTTCTTTCTTTCTTTCTTTCTTTCTTTCTTTCTTTCTTTCTTTCTTTCTTTCAAAGAGATATGGCCTATCTTGAATTTATTGCATTTCTTTTGTTTTGTTTTTGGCTTTTGGAGACAGGATCTCTCTCAATAGTCTGGGCTACACTGGAAATCACTATGTAGCCCAGGCTGCCTTGAACTCACAGTAATCCCCTTACATGAGCCTCATCAATGATGTGATTACAGCCATGAGCCACAATGCCTGGCTGAATTTATTTTTCCTTGATGAAAAATATTTTTTTTCCTTTTCTAAAATCTATTTATTGTCATCCTAGGGAGGCTAAGGCAGGAAGACCACTTGAACTCAGGGCTTGAGAGCAACTTAGGTAGCATAATGAAGATCATCTCCCCCCACCCACCCCCTTCCAAGCAGCCAGGTATAGTGACTACAACTATAATCCTTGTACTTGGAATTTGGAAACAGGAGAATCAAGAGTTTCAGGCAGCCTCAGCTACATGAGGTCATGTCTAAAACAAAACAAAACAGAAACACAGACAAAGAACCACAGCCACAGGCTGGTATGTAGCTCAGGGGCAGAGTGCTTGCGTGGCATGTGCTGGGCCTGAGGTGGAATCTTTGGTACTACCAAAAATTTTTTTTCTAAAGTTTCTTTAAGTAATTTGGAAGCCAGGCTTACAAGAATATGCTTATAATCCTAACATGTAGGTGATAGAGACAGGAAGATCAGGAGTTCAAGGTCATCCTTTAATATATATGAAGTTTGAGTATGAGACCGATCTGTCTCAAATAAATAAATAAGTAAATAAATAATAAATAAATAGAAAAATATCTTTCTTTTTCTTGAAATAATCAACAGTTTTTTTAAAAATATATTTTACTTATTTGAGGGGGGAGCACATATCCTGCAGTATAAGTATACAGGTCAGAGGACAGTTGTCAAAAGTCAATTCTCTCCTTCTGCCATGAGCAACATTCAGGCCACCATGTTTGTATACCAGCTGAACCATTTCACCAGTCAGTATTTTTAAAAAGTGTGAAAAATTGCTTATGGTTGAGGGAATTTTGTTTCTTACACAATGTTGTGAAGTTTACTCCTATTTTAAGTTTTTCTTTGAAGTAATTAAGTTTTATTTTTATTACAAAAAATTAAGAAAGAAAGAAAGAGAAAGCTCATGTCGTGTGCGTGTGTGGAGATCAGAGGAAATTTTTTGAAAGTCAGTTCTCTCTTTCAACCATGTGCGACCCAGGGATCGAACTCAGGTGACCGGGTTTGGGAAGAGGCATCTTTACCTACTCAGCCACCTCACTGGCCCTCATCAGTATTATTTATTGCAGTTCTGCAGCAGGAAGCTTTCAGCCCCGAATATGTTTCTTTCCAATTTTGAGACAAAAATCTAAAAAGAGCACCTTCCATAAAGAAATTAAATTTATTTCATCTTTTTCCTTTTTGTTTTTCTTTTTTTTTTTTGAGATGGGGGTACTCATTATATTGCCCAGGCTTGTCTTACTTTTGGGGTTCATTTAGTACTCTCACTATATCATCCCTGGCAACCTGATATATGCTGGCCAGTTCAAGAGCATGGAGATGACAGAACTCTGATCATAAAGCAATTAGAAAAAAAAGATAAAACTTTTGAGACCAATTTAACCAGAAAAAAAACTTAAAAGAAATTACTCATTAATAACAATGACAACAGCAACATCACTTTTTAGGAGCCACTGGACTTTTTCCTACATCACCTTTTTTTTCTTTACCATTTAAAATGTGGATACTTGGGCCACGATAGAATTAGAAATGAAATATAGCCAGGTGTTGCTGCAGGTGTATGCTCCCACACTTAACTTTAGGAAAATCTAAACTCCATATTTGCTTTAAGCGCTAATATGCCCATGTTGGCTTCCAAACTCCTGCAAAGTAGGTTATTGTAGAGAACCCACTGGTTTTTCTATGATGAGTCACAAAGCTCTTTTTTTTTTTTTTTTTCTGCAGCCTGCATATCTTTACAACATGTGGTGTGACGCAAGAATGAAGAAAAAGACAAAAACATATAGAAAAGGTGGGATCTGGTGGTCTGCATGACTCTGCTGGAGACTAACAGCACTGATTTTCCCAAGCCTATTTATTTTTATAGATAAACTAAATACTAACACTGCATCGGCAGGTTCCAAGGGCCTGGGAAATGAGGAGGCTGTGAATTTCTATGCAACATGCAATGTATGCTGAAAGGAAGGAAGTCAAAACCAAGCATTAGCATTCTGGAAGAACAAGGCAGTCAGGACTTTTCCCATAGTCTTATCTTGCTCTGAGGCAGGTGGACTTTGCCAAGGCCGCATCCCTTTTTATAGCTCTGCTGGTCCAGAATCTGTATTGCCACGTGGCTTTATCTTCTACATTGTGATTGGTGTCCACAAGTTTTATCCCTACACAGTCTGCTTCCTCTCAATATGTGAAACTTGAGTGAACTTAAGAAAGGACTTCAAGGGGGCTGGAGATATAGTTCAGAGGTTAAGACTCTGCCTTGTGAGCAGAAAGACTTGAGTTCTAAACCCAGAGTCCCACTTAAAAACTCCAGGTAGACATAACAGTTGACTGCACTTCTAACACTGGTTGGCAGAGCCTGGGAAATCCCAGAGGAAAATAAAAAAAAGGTGGAACCAATACAGGATGATTCTCTTGGTCACCCTTCAGAAGTCACCCTTGGTCCCCCATAGGGATACACAGTGCCCTCTCTCTCTCTCTCTCTCTACACACACACACACACACACACACACACACACACACACACGGGAGGGAGGGAGGGAGGGAGGGAGGGAGGGAGGGAGGGAGGGAGGGAGGGAGGGAGGGAGGGAGGGATTCAAGCCTGGGCTACACAGACTGTCACCCAACCTTTATTTTCTGTGTTTTGTTTTGTTTTGTTTTTTTTTTTCAGACAAAGAATGTAGTCCTGGCTGGTCTCACACTTACTTATAGGCCAGGTTAGTCTTAAACTCCTGATCCTGCAACCTCTATCTCTCAAGTACTAGGATTACAGGCATGTGCCACAACACCTATCTGTATTTCACTTTCTTTTTTTTTATTATTATTATTTATTCAACTGTGCGCATGTGCATGTGTATGTGCCCGCGCGTGTGTGTGCCTGTGTGTGTGTGTGTGTGTGTGTGTGTGTCTGTGTATGTGTAGAACTACGGACGAATTCGTGAACCATCATGGACGCCTCCACCTCCTTCTGCCCCGGGATTCACAGGCTCCGCCCTACCAGGCCAGAAGCGCAGGCCGCCCCCGCTTCCGCCTGGCGTTTATACGTGGGATCTGGGATCCGAACTCGGGACCTTCCGCCTGCAAGGCGGAGGCTTAACCCCTGAGCCACCTCTCCAGCCCTGTATTTCACTTTCTAATTCTATCTTGGCCCAAGTATCTGCCTCCTAGACTGACTGTAAAGGGAAAAATCTGATGCCTACTATATGATGCTGGTTATTGTCACTGTTATTAATAATTTCTATTCAGCTCTTTGATTAAATTGGTCTCAAAGTTTTATTTTTGTTCTCATTGTTTTATGATTTGAGTTCTGTCATCTCTATGTTCTTGAACTAGCCAGTCCTTATCTCTCTTAATTTACCAGATCTAGTTCTAATTTTCTTGCTTGCTGATCTCTGTGCTTCATTCAGCAGCTTTCACTACACATATATATAGGTATCCTAATTTAACTAACAGTAACAACGCACATTTATTACTTACCTTTCCAGTTTCTGTGATAAATACCTGACAAAGGCAACTTAAGGGACAAAGAAATGGTTTATTCCAACTCTCAATTCCAGGTTAAAGTCCACCATGGCAGAGAAGTAACATCAACAGGAACTCCATGGAAAACGGTCAAGAGCAGAAAGCAACTAACCAGTGCAGGCTTTGCTTGCCAGTACCCAGCTCTCGTTCCCCTGCCTAGGGTTGGGCCCATCATAACGAGCAGGTCTTCCTACCTCAAAGAAATCAAGACAGTCTACTACGGGGATGCCTAGAAGCTTCTCCCACAGATGATTCAAGTTGACAGCTGCATGTAACCATTATATTTATGCATTCATTTGTAGTGTATGTGTGTGTGTGTGTGTGTGTGTGTGTGTGTGTGTGTGTATGTACATGCAGCAGTGCGTAACATGGCACACATGAAGAAGTCAAAGGACAACTTTCAGGAATCTATTCCTTTCTTCCATCATGTGTTTTTTGGGATTGAACTCAGGACATCAAGTACTTTATCTACAAAGTCATCCCACCATACCCCTCAATTCATAAGAAGTACTTCATACATTTGTGCACGGACCATAGTGCATCCGTGGTCAGCTTCACCTAGCATGTAAGTAAACTGCATGGATTGAACACAGTTCATCAGCTTTGCCTGCCAGCTCCCAAATCTTCTGATATAGGAACAAAACCTTTACTTTGATGTGTTTACTGTTTATAGTTCTGTATCTTTCTTTCTACTATAAGCCACATTAATAGAGTGTCACTTATGTCATTCAGTTTAGATTTTTTTCTAAAGAGGAACAAGAACTTGAAAATATATAAATCACTTTTGATACAGAATCCTTTTTTTAAAAAAAGTTTTTATTCTTTTTATCATGTATGTATAATACATGTGGAGGGGATGCATGTATGCAACTTTGTTTTTTTATTTTTTTAAATATATATGTATGTGTGTGTGTGTGTGTCTATGTGTGTGTATATGTGTGTGGAAGTTCAGAGGCTCGCCTGCTGGAGTTGACACGCTCCTACTAAGTGGGATCCAGGAATTGAACTCAGGCTTTCAGACTTAGTGGCAAGCTCCTTTACTGCAAAACCATCTCTCTGGCCCTCAGAGAGCAATTCAGTGAAATTAATCTTTTACCTTAAACGGATTCCAGAATCAAACTCATGTCACCAGTTTTTTTGTTGCAAATATCTTTACCTGCTAAGCCACCTCACCAGGCCAAAAATCCTTTAAATTTTATGATTTTCTACCTTACCCGATAATTCCTCAAACTAGTTTCTTAGTTGTTGTTGAGAGAGTTTCTCATGTAACCCAAACTGGTCTCAGCTGAATATGCAGCCAAGGAACTTCTGGTCTTTCTGCCTCCATGTACATCCTGAGAGCTTGAATTACAGACTTGCATGATAATACTCGGTTTATGTGGTGCTGGAGATCAAATCTAGCACCTGGGAGGTGGAGGCGGGAAATTAGGATTTCAAGGACAGTGTTAGCTACTCAGTGAGCTGAATGTCAGCCTGGGCTCAAAAACACCAATTAGCCTAAGCTGGCCTGAACTCCCTTGAACTTATAATCTTTCTGCTTAGTCTTTCCAAACTGTTCAATTTAGTTTACAGAGAAATGATTTTTCCTGTACTCATACTTTACATGTTAAACAATCTTTAATTAAACATGTAATTAAAACAAGAACAACTGGAATAAACTGGTTTGTGCACAAGCACTGACTCAACACGTGGGAGCAATAATGTGAAGATGCATCAGCGTTGAAGTCTGTTCCCAGGGGCTCAGCCCATACTTAGTTTTGGTGTCATCTTAGTGGCAGCGGAGAACACTAGTTAATTGGGTATTATAAAGCAAGTAGTGATTGGTTGAAAAAGCTTCTGATGGATTTCTCCTGAGTGGGCTTTCATGGGAAAGAATTACAGGATTCAAGCAGGCATGGCTGCTCACACCTACAATCTCAACACTGGGGAGGTTGGGGCTGGGAATCAAACCTAGGGCCTTATGCCTGTCAGGCACTCTCCCAGCTGAGCTCCATCCCCAAGCTAGGCCCTGGAGTTCTGTCAATGTAAAATTGCAAATGCTATGGCCATTCTGCTACCAGAGGGGAACCAGAGTAAAGGTAAAATCTTATAGCCCAGGCTGGGCTCAAACTTGCAGCAATCCTCCTGCCTTTGTCTCCCTAGTGCTGGGTTACAGGAGCATTTGCCACCACACCTGGGTCTGCCGTGCTGCATTCATCCCACTCCTGAGATTTCTGCTGCTTTGTGATCACTCCAATTCCCACATTTTACTTATTACTAGTTCAACAAAAAGCTTGATGGTTTTGTTGATTTATTTTTAGACAGATCGGCCTAGAACTCATGGCAATCCTTGCTGCCTCCACTATCAAGGTACTAGAATAAAAGGAATGATGTGCTATGTCCAGCAGCATATAGTTCTTAATTATTTCTTTTTTTTGTGTATGTGTGCGTGTGTGTGTCAGAGGGCACTGTGTGTGCCTGTAGAGGTTCATGGGTGACTTACAGAATCATCCTGGTTTGTTTTGCTCTGGGGTTTCCCACTATCCAGGGTGGGAAGTACAAGCTGCCACCATTTCTTTTTTTTTTTAACCTGGATTCTGGAATCCAAACCCAGATTCTTCTGCTTGTAAGGCAAAGGTTTAACCTCTGAGCCATCTCTCCAGCCCTCTTGATTTATATTTTTGATATTTATTTATTTGTTGAGAGAGGGAGAGGAAGAAGGGGAGGGGGAGGGGAAGGGAGAGAAGAAATATTCATGCCATGGTGTGTGAGTGGTCAGTGGAGTTCAGAGGACAGCCTTCAGAGTTCTCCTTCCACCATATGGACTTCCAGAGATCAAACTCAGGTCACCAGGTTTGCAAGCAGACATCTTTTATTAACTTTGTTTTTTTAATTTATTTTTCTAGTTTTACAAGCATATTGAGTATTTATCCCAGCTTCTTTCCATCCCTTCTCCGCCCAACCCGCTCCCTTCTCTTCATCAATTCATCCTACTCCCTCCCACCCTCCTGCCTAGCTGCTTCTATAGACCCCAGGGTTCCCTCTGGCTTATCAACTCTTGTGGGGGTTCAGGCTTCTGTGGTATACCAAATTGCCCTTCTTTGGGCCACCCTACTGATAGAGGCATTTCTCTTCACTCATCCAGCTTTAGTTTCCAAGGTTTCCACTGTACATTCTTATTTCTCTTGAGTTCCTCGATAGTCTATGGGAGCATGTTGGTATGTCAATCATTATGCAGATCTGGTAAGGACAAGTCTCACTGCAGTGAGTTCCTAGATGCAACAGTACTGCCTTGAATGGAATGTCTTATCCAACGGTCCATCTTTAGGTTCTTATGACCTCACTGCCCCTCTTCCTCAAGGTTCCCTAAGCCTTAGGATGGGGAAAGATTAAGTTGACCTGATTCTGGGTCCCATTACCAGGACTCTGTATTATGACTGGCCACTGTTGTCCACTTCACTGCTCTTGTACTGCCCTAGGCTGCATCGTGTCAAGCTGTTGAGATCCTATAATTCTGTTGTAGAAGAAGACTTCTAAGCTGAGTGATAAATGTTCTGCAAATATATGAGTATAATAGTACCTATTTACAGAGAAGTTTGGTGTACTATCTCCCTATCTATAGGTAGGTTCATACGCTGTTTTTTCTTATTGATCTATATCCTTCCCTTTTTTAGGTTCTTGTCCTAGTCAACAGTAACAGGAATGTGTTCCACTCTGACAAGTTCAATCAGAAAGTTGTTGGTTATCTTCTTGATACTCATGCCACTATTATACTGGTGAGCACTGCAAGCAACATCTTACCCACTGAGATATCTCACCCAGTTTTTTTTTAATCTTTATTTAATGAGGATTATTGATTTCTTTATAACAAGAAATTATTTTCCTGTGTTTACTGGTTTTCCACATGCAGAAATAATTATTACTTCATGACCCTTTCTTTCCTCAGTGTGTTTAGACCTCAAGAAAGTAAAGTCAGAAGAAAAATATGTTAAATATTCACCCTTTCTTTTTTTGCTTTCTTGAAGGCGACTGACTTATTGATTAAAAAAAAAACTTTATAAACGACAGTGACTGTTGTGCCCAAAAAGGATCAAAATGTCATCCAACAAATTCTAAAGGGAGGAGAGAAGAGAAGGGCTCAGGATCTATTCAGGATGGCTGGCAACTGCCTTTCCTCATGGAATTGCAGGGAAGGGGGAGGGGGTAATGCATGCAAGGGCAAAAATTCCAAAAAGGTTTGAAATGGTGAGGGGAGGCAACTCCCAAAAGACCCTGGGTTCATAGGCAGTGTGACAACAGCAATCTTCTTTTTCTTTATAGAGGACACGAAGGACCCCCATCCAGCTTCAAACTCCAGAGATTGGACACTGAGGCTGGGGGAGGGGTCCTTAGATACCATCACGAGAAGGCATCACACCATCTGGAAGGCACCCGAAGCAGTCGGGGGACTACTTGGCATTGGCAGCACATGTGTCCTTCAGCCATTCCCAGAAGAGATCTTCATCTTTCTTTAGCACAAGAAACTGGTCAAGATCCATAGGCCTTGTCAAAGTCCCTTTCCTCCAGCTTCTTGCCCATGACTTCACCAGGAAGAAAGAAAGCATGATGTGTTTGTGTACAGAAGTAACACCAAGAAAAGCCTTTTTTCTCTCTCCCTCCCTCCCTCCCTCCTTTCCTCCTTCCTTTCCTCCCTCCCTTCCTCCCTCCTTCCTTCCTTTCTTTCTTTCTTTCTTTCTTTCTTTCTTTCTTCTTTCTTTCTCTCCTTTCTTTTCTTCTTTCTTTACTTCTTTCCTTCCTTCCTTCCTTCTTTTTTTGAAACAAGGTCTCCTGTACCTCTAGGCTGCCCTTAAATTCTCTGCACAGCCAAAAAAACTTGAAATCTTGGTCTTCCTGCCTCCACTTCCCAAATTCTGGGATTATAGATATATATATATATATACATCAATGTGCCTAGCTACTTCGATGAATTTTATATTCTTCTCACCTTAGTACACTGTGTCAACATGGAAACACATCAAAAATGTTCCAATTAAGCCAACAATGAGCTCAGTGGTGGAGCACTTGCCCAGCATGTATAAGATCCTAGTAACCACCACAAACTATAAGCACAAGAGGTCCAATGAAAAAAGAAAACTGCAGAGTTAGAGGCACAAGTCAGCATAGGAGCATGAGCTTAGCGTGTGTAAGGCCCTGGTTCAATTCCAGCACCAACAAAAGAAATGGCAGGAGGAGAGAGGGAAAGGAAAGAGGGAGGGCAGATAAGAAAGTACACATCGTGGCATAAGATAGAGATGGATATGGAAGTGCCTGTCTGTAATACCCAAACTTAAGAGACAGAGGATGTAGGATCAGGTTTTCAAAGTCATCCTCAGATACATAGCAAATTTGAAACTAGCAAGAATTGTTTGAGACCTATCTCAAAACAAAAGAAAAACAAAGACAAAACAAAACCCTCAAATCTGGCAAAGAAGTATGGAAAATGTTAAAATTCTTAGTAGCAAGGACACATGTAGTTTTTTTCTATATTCTCTATTTTTATTTTTTAAATTTAAATTGAGTTAATTATTTAATAAACTAATTTTGGCTTCTTCCTGGACTTGCTTCTACCTCCATTTTGCTTCACTCTGGAATTTTTCAGATTTTTCTGTCTTCCACCTGGCGTTTCCAATTGGCACTTCTACCTGGGATCTGGGATCTGAATTCAGGGCCTACTGCTTTTGAGGCGAGTCTCAACCCTTGAGCCATCTCTCAGCCCAGAATGTATAATTCTTTTTTTTTTTTTTTCAGAATGTATAATTCTTATAGATCTGGTTTTGTATACTCACTACTTTAGGATGCCTTTGATTCTTTCTGGGGCATTTTTATAAAATATGAGGTGAATCAATACAATATACTCCACAGGTTGCCCCCCATTGCCTCCTCTTTTAAGAAAGCATCTCAGTTAGTCCAGGTTTCTTTATATTTGCCATGTAGCAAAGACTGGCCTGGAATTCCTCATGTTCCTGTCTCTCCAGCACCTCCCAAGTGCTGGAATTACAGATGTATGCTGCCATATCCAGCCTTTAAAATTAACTTTAAGGATATATTTCTTCTGGCACATTTAAAGAATTTTTTTAAAGGAAAAATCCTTTTTCTGATTCACTATCTGAAAACAAGAGATTGTTGTATGTAATGGAAGGAGGGGTAGGAAGATCGGGATTCATGGCTACTTTTGGCCACATGTTGAGTTCAAAACCAGTTTGTACATGGAATTCTGTCTAAAATATATATGTATATATATACTCTGGGTTTTGTTTGTTTGTTTGTTACATAAATGCTGGGGATACAAATTCAGATGAAACTAATAGAAAAATGAGGTTTAACATCAGAGATGAAGACTTTCACAGCAGGTGAAACTTGGGGGGAAAAAACTCCAGGCTTCTGGTCACATTCATCTGCAGTCAGGAAAAAGAGGTAACGGCTGCTGCTGCTCTGGGTTCTCTTTCACTTTTTTTTTTTTTTTTTTTTTTTTTCAGAGACTCCAGCTCATGCGATGGCCTTCCACATTTAGGGAGGGTCTTTCCATTTCATTAACCTACACAAGAAAAATTTCTCAGAGACTTGTTTCCAAGGTGGCTCTAAACCCGATCAAATTATTGTAGAGATTGGCTATCACAGCAGTGTTTCCCCATCGGGACATTTGGCAATATCCAGAGGACATTTTGATTGACTCACCGGGAGAGAGGGAGTGCTGCTGGCATCTAGTGGGTAGACGCCAGCGTTGCTGCTGATCACGGCAAAGCCCACGGGGAAGCTTTTCAGACGCACAGTGCAGGGTGCAGAGGTGGGAAACTGTTTTTGACAGCAGACTGTCTTCTCTCAGGCACTCACAGTATGCCTGGGAAAGGAGGGAGACAGGTAGAAAAAGGTGATCATGAGTGGCTGGAGAGGCAGGAAAAGGCAGAAAAAAAATTCCAAGGTTCACGAGTCAGAAATTTTTTTTTTGAAGGGAACAAATGTTTTTAAATTAAGAATTTTTCATATACACACCAAATGAGTTTATGCCTGTCCCCCTCCACTCTCATCCCTCGCCCACTCTCCTTTCCCTTCTGCAATCCAGCCATGTCCCTCCCACCCTCATGTCCCGCTGCTTGTGTGGATCACAGGGCTCCCCTCCGCGTGCCTGTAAGCCAACATATCTCTGTGGTAATGCAAGTGGCCCATTAATGGGCAAAGTCACGGGTAAGGAAGCACTTTCGTCCAGCACCTGCCCCGGAGAGTCTCTCTGAGTGTAGTGGTTTCTCCTGAGGTCTTCTCTGGCCCATGGGGAATGGAGGTATTTCAGCCATCGTACAGATCTGCTGGTGATAGATCTGCTTGTGGTGAGCTCCCGGATGCAGCCCCTCTGTCATGGGTGGAGAAAAGTCAAAGAATTTTGACACATGGTCAGAGAAGGTAAGTTTATCACTGAAAAGTCATCCAGACTGGGGGTATGGCTCAGGGGCCCTGGATTTAGTCTCTAGATTGGAAAAAAAAATCATCCCCTGAAGTTTTCTACAAAGGAGTTACTCCTTCCCTTTGCTGGTGAAGTTCCACAAGGATGGTGGGGACATTAGGCTGGCAGGCGCTGAGGAGTGAGGGAGGCAACAACAAAGAGGTTCTGATTACAGCGCAGGCAAGTTTATTCAAGATGCTTGTCTGTGAAGAGGAGAGAAATAGATATAGGGTGAATAGAATAAAGATTTTTTTAAAGGATTTTTTTAAATATGGAGAACACCGTCTTTTTAAAATGCTGATAGGGGGCCAGAAAGGCAGCTCAGGAATTAAAGACTTTGTCAGCCAGCTTACTTTTATTTATTTATTTTTTTGCTTTGCTTTATTTCTATAGCCTTCACATCAAGAATAGACTTTATATTTTTAAATGATTACATTTTAAATGGTCATACACATACCTATATAATAACCATGATTGTTTTGCTTATCCCACAAAGCTAGAATATTTATCTAGCTATACTTATAAAAAATTTCCATTTCCTGATTTAGACAGATATGATGGCTAAAAATATTTCAATTTTATTTTCCATGAGCCTCTCACTATTACCTGAATGCTGTTAGAGTCTTTTATTGTGTGGGCTGTAATGACCAGTTCAACAATTTAGCATCCTACATAGAGTTCAAAGGAAACCAGAGCATGGGTCATCTTCTCCCGAAATTTGCCTCTGAAGAAATCTTAAATTAGCTCAAATAACTGTTAGTGCAGATAACTACTCTAGCAGGGTGTGGTGACATATGCCCACAATCCCAGCACTTAGAAGCCTGAGGCAGGGGGTTTAGAAAATGGATCAACAATGTGCTTGAGATTGGATATGAAGAACCTACTTAAATAACTAGTCATGGTGGTGTGCATCTGTACCGCAGAAAGAGAGACAGAGATGAGTGGATCTCAGGGACTCCATTGCCAGCCAGTCTAGCTAAAATGAGGAGCTCCAAATTTAGTGGGAGACCCTGTCTCCAAAGATAGAGTGGAGTGTAATCTTTTCGGATGGCATCTTTTTGGCCACGAGATCTCTCAATCTTCCTGTCTCTGCCTCCCTCCTTCCACAGTAGGGTTGTAGACATGTGTACAGACCTTTCCTTCTCCGGCCTTTTCACATGGGTGCTGGGGAGTCCAAACTCAGGTATCAAGCTTGTGTGGCGGGCACTTTGCCTCCTAAGCCATTTCCCCACCCTACGTGATCATTTTTCATACATCTTCTCATTTGGGTTTTTTTCCTCTGGCCTCTGCTTCATGTACCAGGCATAACAGCATATACTTCATCTACCTGTTTTGCAATTTGGTTTGCAGGAAACTGTCTCTAAAATAAGGAAACTTCTCTGAATGTTGAGATGAGCTACTTGGTCTAATGAGAGATCAAGTTAGGGAAGGACCTCACCCCAGATATTTCTGCTTTTGAGGCTTCAACGTCTGTCCTAAATTCTATACAGTTTCCTATGGGTACAGAAGACCCATAGCATGAAAAGAAATTCTGAATGAAATGGCCCTTCATCCCTCTAAAAGACAGCTATTTCTGTGAAAGCTTGTTTTTTTGTGGTCGGTAGTCAATAAGGGGTTCTGCCAGGATTTCCTGTACTTAGTTCTCAAGATATTACATTATACTCTTAAAATGGGCATAGAGTCACATGGCATTTAATGAGAGGCTGTGTTCTAAGCACTGTGACGATGGGTGACTTTGTCACATGTACATCATAGTGTGTCTACACAAACACAGATAGTATGGATCAATCACTCGCTATGATCTGCCAGTGAGGTGTAACATGAGATGAGGCTACTGCTATGTTGACACATGCTGGTTGACTAATGTTTACAACAAGTATTTGTCTACAAGTGGGAGCACAAAGTAAAGTAATGATAATGAAAGCAAAGCAAGTAACACTCAAAGTGGGAAAGCACTTGCCTGGCCTGTGTGAGACTTGAGCTTCAATCCCTTCAATGAACATTTAAAAATTTTTTAAATTTATTTTTAAAGAGAGAAAAAGATAGGGAGAGGGGAATGAAGGAAGAAGAGGAGAGAGAGACAGAGAGACAGAGAGAGAGAAAGAGAGAGAGAAAGAGAACCACAGCAAACATAAGGAAGTCAGACTATCAGAACACAACTTTCAGAAGTCAATTCTTTGCATCCACCATGTGGGCTCCAGGGATTGAAATCAGGTTTCCAGACTTGCTCAAAGATGTCTTTGTCCATTGAGCCATCTCACCAACCCCAGAGATTCTTTTTAAAAAGTATACTAATTACAGAAGCCAGTACAGACTTTAATTACCATTATCAAGTATTATGTATGACGCATGACTATGCATGCTCTGATTTCATACAACTGGCAATCTGGCAGGTTTGTTTGCACCAGCATCAGCCCAAATGTACAGTGATGCATGCTACACACAAGTAATGACATTATGACAGGTATGCCATTGTCAAACCAAAGGAATTTTTCAGTTCAATTACAGCCCTCTGGGCCCACCATTGTATATGAGTTTATCATTTTCTGGAACACTGTTTTATAGCACATGATTATTGTATGGTTTTTGCTGTAGCATTTAGTATTAGGTGACTAATTTATTATTTACAAGTATTATTTAGAAGAAAGTCATCTTTCATCTCTGATGTACATTTTCTTCACATTTTATCAGTTTAATTGGTTACATAGAAATAGTTTTTCTGTCTAGCATCTGCTAAAGGCCCCAAGATCCTTGGAGGCAAGGGATTGACAGCCACAGTAGTGTTCCTATGCTTCAGGGGAACACGGGAAAGGGTTCAGGGAAATGCCACTGGGTCCTTGTACGTCATCAGAGAGGAGGGCCCAGAGGAGAGTCAGGCATGCACAAGAAAGGACTCTCTGGGAATTGGGGTGGGAGGCACTGGGGGATGGGGAGGGAAGAGGGAGAGGAGGGGGAGCAGGGGGTTCGGGGGGGGGAGGAGGAGGGAAGGAGGGAACTGGTGTACCTATTAAGTTTGTATGAGCTGAAATAATAATAAAAATGTATAAAAAAAGAAATAGTTTTTTCTCTTCCTAATTCATACTCAATAACTGGAGGCTAACAAAGTTTATAAAAGATAGAAAGTATATTTCTGACTCGACATGGTAATGCACACCAGTTCCAGCACTTCAGGAGGCTGAGGCAAAAAGATTGAGAGTTTGAGACCAGCCTGGGATATGTGAAACCCTGCTTCTAAAAATTTTAGAAAGCAAAGGGAAAAAACAAAGGAAGAAAAAGAAAAAAGATTTATATCAGACTACCACATAGGACCCCCAAATAAGTACAGGTTGTGATTCAATAGCAAAGTCATGAATGATCTGAGGACAATATGAGCGGATTCTTAAAGGAATGATTAGGAAATTGAAATTGAGAGAAAAGTATTATCAACTGATTTCAGTAGCGACAGGTGAAAGGTAGGATGGATTAGCAATTCATCCTAAATAATCCATAATACTTTTCCTTCCTGACAGTTTGCAATGATGGGTCAAGAATACATCCTGGAACTGGGACACAGCTCAAGTGGCAGAGTGTTTACTAACCTGCATCTTTTAAAGCTCTGGGTTCGGAGTTGGAGAAATGGCTCAGGGGTTAAGATTCTTGTCTCTCAAACAAAAGGTCCTGAGTTCAGATCTTATGTTTCACATAAAAACACCAGGTAGAAATGGTAGTGGCCTGCACTTTTGGCCATGGGAGGCAGAGCCTGGAAAATCCCAGAAGGAAGTAGAAAGGAGGTAGGAAACAAGCCTAAAAGAAGCAGGATTGAGAATATAGGTCAATAGTAGAACACTCATCCAGCAAATTTGGTTCAATTCCTATATCATGACAATTTTAAAACTTAGAGTTTAGGGATGTAGATCAGTCTGTAGAGTGCTTACCTAGAATGACCAAGCCCTAATCAGTCCCCAATACTGCAATGAAACTAGACATGGTTAGGTTGGCTCAGGGGTTGAGGACTTTACTTCACAAGCAAAAGGACCTGAGTTCAATCCCTGGATCTCTCCTAAAAATGCCTGGTGGAAATGGTGGCAGCTTGCACTTCTGCCAGAAGGCAGAGCCTAGAAAACACCAGAGCCAAGTAATAAGGAAGTAGATCAATCCAGGATGATCTTGAAATCACCCTCAGGCCTCCATAGACACACACATATATTGCCCTCTGGTACACACACATGTGTGCACATGTGCACACACACGCATGCATGCATGCACTTGCACGTGCCTAGGCACACACATGCACAAAAGCCTAAACATGGTGGTGCACATCTGTAACATCTGTAAAACCAGCACTTGGAAGGTGAAAACAGGAAGATCAGAAGTTCATGTTCATCCTCGACTACATATTAACACTACATCTCTCAAAAAACAAAAATTATCAAAACCAATAGTACTTGCTATGATTTGTTCCAGAAAACACTGTTTTCATAGAGAATTTGACAGTGTTCAAGTCGTTATTTTCTATCTCTGATGTACCACAAGCAAGCAGTCTTTAATTATGCAGAAGCCTCAAGGAATATTCTTTATGAAATATACTGTTACTCTTTGGGAATTACAATTTCAAAAACTGTATACAAAGGCCAGGAATGGTGGCTCACATTTGGGTTTTTTTTTATTATTATTTATTCAATTGTGCATGTATGGTGTGTGCGCGTGTGTGCATGTATGTGTGTGTGTAGAACCATGGACGAATTCGGGAACCACCATGGACTGCCTCCATCTCCTCCTTGTTTTACTCTGCCCGGGGATTCACAGGCTCCGCCCTACCAGGACCAGAAACGGAGGCCGCCTCTGCTTCTGCCCTGTGTCTATACGTGGGGTCTAGGATCCGAACTCAGGACCTTCTGCCTGCAAGGCAGAGGCTTAACCCCTGAGCCACCTCTCCAGCCCCAAGTGGCTCACATTTGTAATTCCAATACTTAGGAGGTCGAAGCAGGAGGACTGTTACAAGTTCAAGGTCAACCTGGGGTCAGATTGAGTTCAGGCTAGGGTGGGCTACAGAGTAAGACCCTGTCTCAAAACAACAACAAATAAATACAAATATTTTTAAAATAACATAATAAGAGCTGGGATACAGATCGGTGGTAGAGTGCCTACCTAGTATACACAAAGCCCTTGGGTCAATCTCCAGTACCACAGAAAATAAAATACTAACCATCAAAACCAAACCAAAAATGGGACCAGCAAGATAATTTAATGGGTGAGATGCCTGCTCGCAAACCTTGATTCCTACGTTAATCCCCAGAATATACAAAAAGAGTCCACAGTGGCGCATTACAGCGGCCCTCGTGCTCTCTCTTTCTCAAGTACACACAGACTAAATAAAAGAAAATAAAAAAGAAAGTGTTAAAAATATTGAAATTTTAAAAAGAAAAACAACTTAAGATCAACTAGCGTCAGGGCTGGGGAGATAGCTCAGTCAGTAAAATCCTTGCTTTGCCAGCAAAAGAACCTGAGTTTGGATCTCAGAACCCATTTATTTATTTTTTTTAAGTCTTATGTGGTGGCTTATAATCTCAAGGCTGGGGAAGCAGAGACAGTGGTCAAGCAGTCTAAGTCTATTTGGAAAATTCTAGTCCAGCAAGAGACGCCTAAAAAAAAATCAAAACTTGGGCTGGAGTGATGGTTTGGGGGTTAAACTTCTGTCTTTTTTTTTTCTTCCACTCATACAAAATCGATAAGTACCCCAAACTTCTGTCTTGCAAGCAAAAGATCCTGAGTTCTGGTCCCAGGTTCCACATAAAAACACCAAGTGGAAACTATGGTGGTCTGCACTTCCTGCCCTAGTGGACAGAGCCTGGGAAATCCCAGAGCAAAGCAAGAAAGAGGTAGATGCAATGCAAGATGATTCCTGAAGTCATCCTTGGTCCCCCACAGGGACACACACACACACACACACACACACACACACACACACGCGTGTGCACGTGCACACAGTAAATTAATCAAAAAATAAAACAAAATATCAAAACTTTCTTATTTCAAAGGATTTAAAATAGGAGGAGATTTTACAAGTGGTGCAGGAAATAAAATTTCCAAACCACACATGAGACAGAAATAAATTTTGTGAGTTTTTTTGTTTCTTTCTTTTTTTCCCCCCACTCCATCCAAAAGCTCAACCCACAGTTCCCAGCTATAAGAATCACAGTACCACACAAATTTTCCAACACAACAGGCAGAACTCAACACTCAGCTATGTGCAACTATATCACTCTCCACCAAATCCTTGCCATCTCTACTTCAATCATGCAAACATCCCCAACCCTACCTCTGAATCTTACACCTCAGGATTTGTCAGCTGACCCAAGCATCTCAGGCCCCTAAGTAACTACAATAAACTCAGCATATACAGCAAGTTCCATAATCACATCAGAATTTCAAGCCAAATGCTCAAGAGTTTAAAGTTAGGATCCACGGGTAAGAGAGAACATGTGGCATTTAACTTTCTGTGTCTCTGACAACTTGCCCAATATTATATTTTCTTTTTTAAAATTTTTATCTATTTATTTTATGTGCATACGTGTCTGCTTGCCTGTGTGCCGTGTGTGTGTGTGTGTGTGTGTGTGTGTGTGTGTGTGTGTGTATCAGAGGGCACTGTATGTCCCTGTGGAGGACCAAGGGTGACATAAGAAATCATCCTGCACTGTTTTTACCTCTTCTTTGCTTTCTTCTGGGATTTTCCAGGCTCTGCTCACTAGGACGGGAAGTGTGTGCCACTGTGGTTTCCACCTGGGTTTTATTTTACATGGGACCTGGGATCCAAACTCAGGACTTCTGCTTGTGAGGCAGAGTCTTAACCCCTGAGCCATCTCTCCATCACCCAACATTATATTTTCTAGATCCATCCATTTGCAAGCAAATTCTACAATCTCTTCCTGATAGCTGAATAGTGTTCAATTGTGTATATTCACCACAGTTTCATTACCCATTCCTCTGTTGATGGGCATGTTGGTTGATATCATTTTGTTGCTGCTATAAAGATGGCTGCAATGAACATGGAAGAACAAGTGTTTTATAGTAAGATTTAGAGTCCCTTGGGAATATTCCCAGTAGAGTCATATGGTAGTTCCATTTTTAGCTTTATGAGGAACCTCCATATTAATTTCCATAGTGGTTGTAACAGTTTACACTCCCAACCACAATGAATAAGCACTCCCTTTTCTCCACATCCTCACCAACAATCATTCTTATTATTTTTTTATTTTAGTCAATCTAACTGGGGTAAGATGGTAATCACTGGGTAATTTTAATTTGCATTTCCTTGATGATCAAGGAAGCCGAGCATTTTAAAAGATAACTTGTTTGACATTTGAACTTCTTTTATCGAGAAATCCCATTTTAGCTTCAGGGCCCACTTTTCAATTGGGTTGTTTACTTTCTTGGTGTCCAATTTTTTGAGTTCTTTGTACACTTTGGAGATTAATCCTTTGTCAGACTCATAAATAACGAGGATCTTCTCCCATTCTGTGGGTTGTCTTTTTGTGCAACTGAGTTTCTTTTGCAGAACAGAAGTTTTTTAGCTTCATGAAGTTTCACTTATTGATTGGTCTTAGTTCCTAGGCATTTGGGATTCTATTCAGAAAATCTTTACCCAGACCTTTGGTTTACACTGAGGTTCCTGATCTACTTGGAATCAATTTTTGTGCAAGGCAAGAGGCAACTGTCAACTTACACTCTTCCACATGTAGATACTCAATTTGTCAGTGAGAGACCTTTTCTCAAAAAATAAATAAATAAATAAATAAATAAATAAATAAATAAATAAATAAATAAATAAAATACAAAACAAAGTGGACTGGCACCTGAAGAGAGACACTCAAGGTTATCCTTTGGCCTGTACATACAGAGAGGGAGAGAGAGAGAGAGAGAGAAAGAGAGAGAGAGAGAGAGAGATCAATTATAGTGTTTTGTGTCAGAATGAGCTGAAGTTTCTCTATGGTGAAGATTTATTGTTCGACCTCAATTTTGGTGGAAGTAGGACAAACTTCAGATAAAACTTTTCAGGTCTTTGGAAACCAGAGAAAAACCTTGGAGATTAATTTCCAAAATAGTCAAATGAAGCCCTCAGCAAACTATCTCAGAAAAACAATAAAAATACCATCAAAACCACACACACAGAAAAATAACCCTTAGAATGCTGGAAATTAACCAAAGCCAAAGAACTAACTGAAAACTGTCTCTCTGAGAGAAATTGCACATTATTGCAGTTATTGAAATTATTGTAACAATATATTGAAATTATTGTAATAAAAGGAGGTCTGTGATTCTTTAGCTTAGAGGTGGGATGCCTTTCCCAAGCATCCCTCCCTCCCGGCCTGGCAAAACATCCCCTGAGCACAGTCAATAAATATTTTGTTTAAATTTGCAACTTCCTGGAAAATTTCAGTTCCTTGGGAGTTGTACCATTTGATTTCACTTAGAACTGTGACAGGACATTATCAAAACAGTACCCAAGTGCTGGAAATGTGGAAGCTGCCCGAATCTGTGTTTTAGGTTGGAACAAGCAAGAGTCAGACTGGGCATGTGACAGACATCCTGCGGAACTTCAAAAAACATCAGCATATTTAATGGAATCTGAAAGGCTTTGTGAGGGTGGTTGAGATGGCTCCACAGGTAAAAATTATTCCAGCCAAGCTTGATGACCTGAACTGGCTCTTCAGAGACCACTTAACGGAAGAGGAGAATCAACTCCTGCAAGTTGTCCTCTGACCTCCATACCTAGGCTATGGCACACATGGGACGAATAAGCAAGCATACAAACAAACAAATAAATGCAAAAACATTTTTAAGACTTTGCGAATACAGGGGCTGGAGAGGTGGCTCAGGGGTTAAGCCTCTGCCTTGCAGGCGGAAGGTCCTGAGTTCGGGTCCTAGACCCCACGTATAGACGCCGGGCAGAAGCGGGGGTGGCCTGCGTTTCTGGCCCTGGTAGGGCGGAGCCTGTGAATCCTGGGGCAGAGTAAAAACGAGGAGGTGGAGGCGGTCCATGGTGGTTCCCAAATTCATCCGTGATTCTACACACACATACATACGTACACACACACACGCACACACACAATTGAATAAATAATTAAAAAAAAAAAAAAAAGACTGCGAATACAGAAGGCTATGCACAAGGCCAGGGGAGATTCAGTAACAGAGGGGCGCCAATTGCCCCCTTTACACTGATGCTTAGGCACTTTTGTAAGCAGAAAGTAAAAAGGCTGCTTTGTAAACAGTGTCACATATGAAAGCATGCCCTCTCACGCTGCAGTCCACGCTGTGGCCTTGCAGTCCAGAGCTCCCCTGGACCAAGTGGGGCAAAGAGTTGGCGGGGATGAGAGAAAGATACACACACACGACAACTCTGGGCTGGGTGAATCTGAATTTGATTTATTGGAATTTTGTAACAGTTTTTATACTAGAAAATTTTTTGGGTAGGGAATGTTGCACCTGTAGGCAGACATATATCCTTCTAATCAACAGGAATCACCTTTAGGATAACATTCTTTAAGAATTCAACTCATGGGGTTGGAGAGGTGGCTCAGAGGTTAAGCCTCTGCCTTGCAGGCGGAAGGTCCTGAGTTCGGATCCTAGACCCCACGTATAGACCCCGGGCGGAAGCGGGGGCGGCCTGCGTTTCTGGTCCTGGTACAGCGGAGCCTGTGAATCCTGGGGCAGAGTAAAAACGAGGAGGTGGAGGCGGTCCATGGTGGTTCTGGAATTCGCCCGTGGTTCTACACACACACACACAAGCGCGTGCACACACGCACAACTGAATAAAGAAAAAAAGAATTTAACTCATTGTTTAAGGGTGAGATACAAATTCTTACCACATCTTAACAGGTTTTTCCCACCCCCTCAACAGGTTTTCCCAGCCCTTCAGTCTCTCTAAATTTACCTATTTACAATGTCCCACCAAATAGTCACAGGGTTTAAGTCTGTATTGTTGTATTTAACAAAGACTTCATTTGAGATTTAGTTAAAATATACCAAGATTGAGCTTCTTATTAATCTGTGTTATATCTATTATACATTCTTGTAAATGGTAAAGGTGAATCTGTTGGAGGGGGCGCATATTATACATTAATTTTTTCTTTTTGAGGATATCAGATTCTGGCTGCTATCATATAAGCTGGCCTATATTAGGTTATAATGGTAAGAACTATATTAGGATTTATTTTATTTTTATTTTTTATTAACTCATTGTGCTCTATAAGAAATAGTTGTGTATTAATTTTAGGAATTATCTTATTATTATTTTCCATTAACTTATGTGTTCTATAAGAAATAGTTGTGTACTAATTTTAGTGAACAGATGGCATAGTCTCATATTTGTAGAATTTCTGAATTAATTTAACAAAAGTCATATTTTTTAGGGAATTCTATCCACCTATGTTTTAGGACTCTGGAAATTGTTCTCTAATTTCTTTACAATAAGCGTATACACTCTGGCTAACAAGCCTGTTTACTGTGTATGATTGAACATGAAATTTCTAGTTAGAATTTTAATTTAAAGTTAAAAGCAGGCTTGGTTTGTATTTAGGAAATGAAAGACAAGGCATATTACTTGACATCTGCAGGTCCGGGGGCAGGAACCTAGAGGGAGGTGATAACCTAGCTAGTTTTTGGGAAAAAACAAAAAAGAGACCTGGGAAAAGATAGGAGGGCTCCCAATCCACAAAAAAGGGAAGAACTCCTCTGTCAAAGAGATAAGAGGCAAGACTTGAAGGAGAGTGGATCCTAGCAACCACTCAGGCTCCTAGCAGCTGCCCCTTCCAAAGAGCAGGCTGCAAACCTGACAACTCCCATATGTTTCATATCTTTATTATTTATTTCAAAATAAGCATGTCCTGTTTCCAGAAGGCGCTTTCTTGAAGGTCTCTTCCCCAGGTTGTGATCTCAACTACCAGCCTGGTTGGCACAGGACATGACACTCTCACAAAAGTATAGACAAAAACATACACAGATAAGGAAGACCAAGGGGCTATTATCAGATCACTAAGTTTTGTTGATCAGTATGATCTCTAGAAATCCAGTCTTAAAAATAAAAATAACTTTTTAAAAAAATTAGCAGGCAATTCAGTAATCACGTAATTCTGAGCATTCCAAATCAGTAGCATTACTCTAAGGAAATCAACAAGCACAAGAGTACCTAGAAACAAAACCAACCTTGGAAAGCGTGCCTCACGCATGGAGTAAAGAGATGAGAATTCCCAGTGTCCAAGAGGGTGCCAGATGTCGGGCCTGGGAAACAGGTTTTAAATAGACCACTATTAATGCATTCAAAGAATGCAGAGAAACCGTATCAAAAGACCTAAAGGGATAAGTGACAATATCTCATCAGCTAGAGATGTCAAGAAGGGAATAAGGGGCTGGAGGAATGGCTCAGAGAATAAACCCTCTGTCTCAAAAGCAGAAGAACCTGAATTTTGATTCAGATTCCATGTAAAAACCCCAGGTAGAAACAGTGGCAGCCTGCATTTCCAGACTCTGAAGTCACTCTTGGGCCTTCACACAGTGCCTCTGATACACATAGACAGACATGGACATGGACAGATAAGAAAGGAAAAAGAAAGAGGAAGGAAGGAAGGAGAGGAAGGAAGGAGAGGAAGGAAGGAGAGGAAGGAAGGAGAGGAAGGAAGGAAGGAAGGAAGGAAGGAAGGAAGGAAGGAAGGAAGGAAGAAAAGAAAGTGTTATCAGTTTCCACTAGAAATTTCAGCTGAAACCTGTAATTACGGGAGTGAAAAATTCATCAGAAATGTTCAGCAGGTTTGAACTGACAGAAACAACACTCAGCAGGCAGGAGAGGAGAAAGGAAGGAAGGTAGAAAGGTAAAGAGGGGAGGACAGGACAAGAACAGTTGCTTACATGAGTTGTTAGAAAGTCTCTCTTACAAAGTGCCTCTATGTAGCCCAGGCTGGTTTTGAACCTGAAATCTTCCTGCATCAGTCTCCTGAGTTCTGTGATTACAGGTATTCTGTGATTATACCACCATATTGACTTACAAGACAAACAACAACAAAAAGAGAACCTGTCTCAAACAAGGTGGAAGGCAAGGACTGATACACTCAGCCTCCGCATGAGTAACATATGTGCCCGCATTCACATACATATATCATACACATAAAACAAACAAATGAACAAATAATGGACATAGTATGTCTGTATGGACAAAAGTATACAAAGTATACAAAGATATAAAATGGAAGGTCTTCCACACCAACCACTCAGTTCCCCTCCCTATAGGCCATGATAATGAGTTTCTTGTGTGTTCTTTCCAGGTTACTTGCACTTATAATAAAAGACATTTAGACATGGCTTTCTTAAGGATGTAGTGGCTGGTGCTATGGAGCTCTACTCCCTCATCCCTGCTTGCATTGTTGGCTGTTGCTGGAAACATGTTGATTCCAGAGCCACACCTCAGTCAAGGCCTTTTGTGTGTGTGCATGTGTTTGTACATGAGTGTACATTGTATAAGAGGGCATTTGGGGGTATGTGTCTATGGAGAACCAAGGGTGACATTGGGAATCATTTTAGATTGATCTACTTCCTTACTGCTTTGCTCTAACTTTTAGGTCCGGAATTGCAAACTGCTGCCATAGCCAACTTTGAGTGTGATCTGGGGATTTGAACTCAGATCATTCTGCTTGCAAGACAGAGGCTTTAACCCGATAGCCATCTCTCTAGCCCAGCTATGACTTTTTCTTTCAATAATACTCCTGAATCCAAAGATGGTAATTCATCATATTAGAATTACCGTAAGAAGATATGGTGACTGATCGGAGGCACAAAGGAGAACCTCAGAGTGAAAGGACCAACTTAAATTGAAATAGAAGCAGGGACCTTCATGGGGACAAAACTTGGTCAGTTGCCAAGCCCTTACCCACAAACCTGTTACCCACCAAGAGTCTCTCTTCTCTGCTGTCAACAATGTATGGAATTTTCCTGTCCTTTATCCCCTTATCACAAGACTAAAAAAACCCACAAAGATAATACTGGAAAAATCTCCAAAAATGAACTGGCCATTGACTAACTATACAGTATATGGGAAAATTTCCTCAAAGTATGAGGAAGACATACCTCAAAAATACCATCCTCAGGCCAGCGATATGGCTCAGTGAGTAAAATCATTTGCCAGTCAAGCCTGATGAGAAGGTGTCCTTTGACCTCCATACACATGCTGTGTTATACATGTACACACACACACACACACACACACACACACACACACACATACACACACACATTTAATTAATTAAATTAAAAATATCATCCTTGTGACTAAAAAAAGTTACCTCTTTCTGTTAGGGCAGCTGAATCATCTCCCCCAGTCAGTGTTGTCTGTCTTCTCCTTGACCCTTTTAAAAAAATATTATGAGAGAGAGAGAGAGAACCTTTTTCCTTCTGAATGAAACTCTCATGTGCTTGAAAGTTGGTTGTCTTCTTCCCAGTTTTTATTTCTGTAATCCTTTGTGTGTTGTATGTGTGCTCACGAGTACAGGTATGCACACATATGTGTGCAAGTGCATGTGTGGAGGTCAGAGTTCCAAGTAAGGCATATAATCTATAGAAGTAAAAGGTATCATAGCAAAGTCTCAAATCCTAGTAGTAGCTTTGAGGAAGACTGAGATTATCTAATAGCAAAAGTTCTTTTTCTAATTATGTTTTTTTAATTTTATTTCTAAATTTATTTCATTTTTATTAGTAGTGTGTGTGTGTGTGTGTGTGTGTGTGTGTGTGTGTGTGTGTACATGCGCATACCATGACACATGTGTGGAGGTCAGAGAACAACTTCTGGGAGTCAGTTCTTTCCTTCCACCTCATTGAGATAGGGTCTCTCTTCTGCCATGGTCTGCACACTCCGGGCTAACCAGTCCGTGAGCTTCCCCATGTCTCTGCAGTCTCTGCCTCCCATTTGTCCCTAAGAATACGGAGAACACAGATATCTGCCACCGCATCAAGCCATTTTACCCACTTAACCACCTCACGGGCCTTTCCTTTCCTTTCCTCTTTCCTGTCATCTTTTTTCTTTCCTCTCCTTTTCTCCTTTGTTTCTTGACAGGATCTCATTATGCTGGCCTTGACTGGCTTAGAACTTGCTCTGCAGACCAGGCTGGCCTTGAATATGTGGTGATCCTCCTGCCTCTGCCTCCTGAGTGCTGGGATTTCAGGCATGTGCCACTATGTCCAGATATCTTTTCTGTTCATTTGCTATGCAAATTATTTATTAAATAAACAAGAACAAGATGTGGGATCACTTACCTAGCAGGTTTACAAAGTCCTCAACTTAATTCCTAGTAGTGCAACAAAATAACAACAATAAACCCTTGAACAAACAAAAACAGAAATAGGAATCAACATCAATAAAATTAAGGTGCTGTTATTCCTTTACTTAGGGCAATTCATGTAGCAAATAGATATATTATTTGACCCTGAACTTACCAGCATTTTAGACCAAGCAGGGGGACATGAAGCAAAGAGCATCTGGTAGCCGAAACCCTCAAATATGGCAAGTCAAAGATGGGATGTTTTAGTAGAGGGAATTGTGTGGAGGAAGGGTGCTGACTTGAAACATAATGTTCACTGGGTCAGTGAGATAGCTCAGCTGGTAAGATACAAACCTGCAGACCTGATTGTTTGATTCCTGGAAGCCCACATGGTGGAAAGGAAAGAACTGACTTACAAAAGTTATCTCCTCACCACTACCCCTGAGTTGGGGCATACATAGCATGCTTCTTCTTCCTCTCCCTCTTTCTCTCCCTCCTCCCCCCACATCTCTCTCTTTCTTTCTTTCTTTCTTTCTCTCTCTCTCTCTCTCTCTCTCTCTTTCTCTTTCTTGCTCTCTCTTTCTCATAAGCAAAATATTTTAAAAATAAATAAAATAATGACTACTAATTTGTAGTGGTGAGAACTCTGATTGTGGAAGCAGAGAAAAGAACTTCATTTGCAAGCCGGAACCATATTGTCTCAGAGGTAGATTTGAAGTCCCGGTTACCAGGATCAGGTTTCTTCAGCCTTATCTACAGAGCAGAAAACAGACCAAGCAGGCTCAGGAGGAGATTAATCATTCTCAACTATAATCACTTCTCGCTCAGGTGAGGTCCTGGAGACTAGATTTACTCTAAGCATCTGAGGATTCCAGGACTGGCTTAGCCCTGCCAAGTACTACAAAACTAGCCAAAGTGAGGCTTGCTTGAGCAAATTGGTTTCAGCTTTCACAAATTTTTGTCTTGAGAAAGTGTCTTAATTGTTCCAGGATGTGTGATGAAGGAAGAAATGTCACAATGACTTCCATTCATTAATCAAAGGGCAAAATCTATTTCTCCCCTTCATTCATCGCCAGCACTATCTATTCAACTTCCACATCGAAGAAAGTTTCGCACTTGGACATTTTCTACTTTTTTGCACAGAGCATGCTGAAGCCGGTACTTTGTCTGGATTCCACATTCATGTGAAGTGACTTCTGCTTGACCATGCTTTTGAATCCTCCATTTTGACCCTTTTGATAAAGGAGAGGGAAAGGCTAGGCTGACCCTTCCCAGGCGATGTCTGGCTAAAAGCTTATAATTGATTATAGGCATGAGTACAAGAAAAAGATAATAGATCCTTTACAGGCAAAAAATAAATTTAAAAAAAGTTAGGGGGCAATGAGATAGTCATTGAGTAAGGGTGCCTGCTCACAGACCTGGAGTTAGGTCCCTGGAGGTGGACAAGGTGGAAAGAGAGAACTGACTTCTGAAAGCTGTCCTCTGATCTCTACCTATGCATGTGCATGTTTTCTCTCTCTCTCCCTCTCTCTCTCTCTCTCTCTCTCTCTCTCTTTCTTTTTCTCTCTCTCTATCTCAAATAGTATTGAGTACCTACTTATATTGGGATCTTGGGTTCTAATTGAAGATGAAATGAATTAAATGACAAATTAACCAAATATAGTCATACTAGCTCTTAAGAAACTAAACCAAGTGGTGTGTGTGTATGTGTGCGCATGTGTGTGCACTGGCTGTATTTGGTGGTTGAGGTCGTCCTCTTTGAGGAAATGAGAACTGCACTGAGATTCAAATCACCAGATTCTGTCAGACACACACAGCCACAGAAGGACAGAATGTGTTTTGGGAAGAGGGAAGAATTCCTACAAACATCCCGAGAGCAGAAACAGGCTGGTTTGTTTGAGAACTAGACTAGAGTGTGTCAACAACAGACTGGATGTGGAGGAGATAAAAACTGGACATGGATGTCACCCTACTTAGTCAAGCAAAAGGGTGCAAGGAAGTAAGTATACCCCTCTTAAATTACTACGAGAACCCTGAAATACTTGTTTTCTCACTTGTCTATCTACTGAGAACACATCGGGTTCATCTGAAAGCAGAAAATGGCACAAGGAGCTGGCAAAGGTGGTTTACTTGGAAGGTGATCGCAGAATGATCTGAAGAGTATGAGACAGAGACGATGGAAGATCACACAGGCTCCATTATCTAGCTTGTTGTAACCAGCAGATGGCCTCCTGAGAAGCTACAGAAGGAAGGACATCTCAATGCTCCCTCTGAAGGCCAAGCGACTGACTCTCATCTCCTTTGAATGAGGGTTGCCTTGCTTTGCACCTGCCTGTGGTCTACAGAGACTCGTTTCGCACCAGAGAATATCCTTGGAGAGTGTTGCAATCAGCCTGCATGGTTGCTGATAAATGACATCAAATGGCATAAGGGAACAAGGGGTTTATTTTCTCTTACTGGGTCCAGCTTGACGGGAGAGCACGCACCAACACCAGGGCCGAGGGAACTGGCCGCACCATCACTATATAACAGCTGAGAGAGGGACGATCTTTACTTGCCTGACCAGCATGTCTGGCCAAGTATACAGAAGGATGCCAACTCTCTCAACCAGCTCTCTGATTTATTCCAGGGCCTAATCCCACCCACCTTTCTGGGCCTTTCCCATCAGCTAGACAGTTTCCTGCAGGTTTCCTCTGGGCCTAACTCAACCACTAATTCTCTATAAATGTGCCCAGAGCTCAAACCCTCAATTGTCAAATTGATACCTGTGCCTAACTATGACAGAGAGAATGTACAAAATACAAAGTACACTCATGGGCACTGCCAGTGCCAGGTATTCTGAGCTCTGATGGAACCATCCGCCACCTCTGTATCTGAAAATAAAGATGGTGGAGGGAATATAGTGTAGGATCCATACGGTCTGTCCCAGGCATGTCTCGTGATATTGTTTGCTTGTTTTTGTTTTTGAGACAGGGTCTTGTTATGTAGTCCTGGTTGGCCTTTAATTCATGGCAATCCTTCATTTTACCAGATTAGAATTACTGATGGGCTTCCACATCTGCCCAACAGTTCTAATAGGATTTGGGGATCCAAACTGCAGTCATTTTGTTCATGTGACAAGTGTTTTTAACTGCTGAATCATGATCTCCCCATCCCAGATTTGCAGCTTTTAATTGCAACGTTTTTCTGCCTTTGGACAGAAAGATTTCACTGGTAAACGCAATCGAGGAGAAAGCAGTGGATTTAAGAATGGGAAGGCAGGGCATACCACTTGTCCAGGGAACCATGAGTTAGTAAATGTTTTATCCCACAGTCATCAAAGACAAGCTGCTCTCCAGCTAACATGTCTTCAATTTCATGCATATTAACTTTGATAAAGCCTAATTTCTCTGTGATGTGAATTTTCTGATGACCAACAAACTTGAAACTGACTTTAGTCAGTTTAGAACTTTAGTCATAAGCTTTGTTCTATGACTTAGTACAGATGGATAAGATGATTCAAACCTTAACCACCATGCCCTGGGGTTTCCTGAAGGCACCCTACATACCTGCTTGGAGTCTCGATTGGGAAAAGCATGAGATTAGAGAACAAGTATCCACTGGAAAGAGTTGTTTCCGGGTTCCCTTAGGGCACCCCATACAAGTAACAGGCTGCATCTGCTCCTGAGGAAGCTGTATTGTAACCATTTTCTCTGAGGTCCTTACAAGTGAAGAAGCTCTATCAGCTTAATTGACTACAAATACTTGCTACTCTTAGGGTTAGTGAGAAACAGTCAACGGTGGTTATACAAAGATACATAAACACACACACACACACACACATTACTTCCCTTTCCTGTTGCTGTGACAAAATATTCTGATGAAAGCAGCTTAAGGGGAAAAGGGACTCATTATTCATGGTCAAAGTTCATCACTACAGTGGGGAGGGAGTCACAGCAGGAAGAGCTTGAAAGAACTGGTCACAGGACAGCCACAGTAAAGAAGCTGAGAGCAATGGATGGATGTGTGTAGGCTTACTAGAGCTCAGATTGCCTCATTTTTATTCATCTCAGGATCTTGACCCAGGGAATGGTGCCAACCACAGTGGGAAAATCTTCCCGCCTCAATTAACCTGACCAAGATAGTCACCCACAGTGATGCCCAGAGACTCCTCACAGGTGACTCAAGCTAACAACTGTAAAGAAAAAAATGTTGACAACTGAGACTAACCACCATAATATATATATACACATACGTATACATACACATACATATGCACAAGCACATGCACATATACATATACATATTATTAAGGCACCTCTATTGAAGTCTCACAAGATGTATGGGATTTTGGTGTAGTAATTTTCTTGTTGGGGATGATATATAAAGATTGGACACACTTGGGCTTGGGAGATGACTCCATGTATAAGATTCTTGCCCTGTAAATATGAGAGTCTGAGTTCAAAACCCACATAAAAGTCAGGCAGGTGAGGTGTCCATCTGTAATCTAGCACTCAGGAAGCAAAGACAAGGAATCCTCAGGGCAAGATGGATAGCTTGCATTCAGTTGAGAGACCCTATCTTAATAATAAAAGTGGAAAGCACTTGAAGTGGAGACCCTACCTCAACTTAGCACTTTCATACACATGTGCACATATATCTGTATGTATGTACATACATGTACCAACCCATATATACATACACATGCAACATACACATACACACACAGAGTTAGGATGAAAAAGCTATTTCTGTTGACAGCCCTCAGTGAGTTAGACACTTCAGATGTCATCTGGGCTCATGATGGACGTTTATACAGAACTGACAGACTAAGGGTTCTTGGAATGTGAAGGAGGAAAAGGCCTATTAGAAAGGAAGACTGTGACCTTCCAAATAGGGACGTGAGAAGAAAGCACTTAGATCTAACACCCACAAAAACAGTTTTGGAAACCAGAGAGGATGCCTGGGAACCCTGCAGGAATCGACAAAGTAGGTCAAGTAGCTGGAACCATCTCTGCCGTAGTTGGATCTCTCTTGAAGAAAGTCAAAGTTCAGGAAAATGTTGAAAGCTACCGTGTAAAGCAGCAAATAAAGAACAGAGTTGGGGCTAGAGTAGGTGAAGAAATACTTACTGTATGCAATGTAAGGGGTGGCAGGCTCACTCCCAAGATATATAGTGTATAAACAGTATAACTTTTACAGTTTAATCTCAAATACCTACCCTGAGGAGGTAGAAAACAATCTTTTCTAATTCAAGGCAAATTTAATCAATTCATTTCTGACTTAATTCAGTTTGAAAATGCATGTGTTTAGGTTTTAAGAGATAGAGAACTACCAGGATAAAATAGAGAGGCTATCAAATTCCCAATCTCTCTGCTCTTCAGCTGGCTGATTTTACCTCTCGTATGTGCTTGCCATGAAGGCATGAAAACCTGAATATGGGCCCCACATAAAAATCCAGGACAGAGGAAGCACATGCCTATAATCCAGAAATTGGGGAAGCAGAGATAGGACGATCCCTAGGGTTGGTTAGCCAGCAGGTCTAGCCAAATTGGTGACCTTCAGGTTCCATGAGAAACCATGTTTTAAAAAACAAGGTAAAGAAAGATGGAGAAAGATACCTGAGGTTAATATCTAACCTCCACATATATGTGCATATGAATTTATGTCTGGCCTCCACATATGCACACACCCATGAACACACACACACACACACACACACACACACACACACACACAAACAGCCTAAAAGTGTGTCACAAAAACAGTTGTATGAGGGGCTGGAGAGGTGGCTTAGGGGTTAAGCCTCTGCCTTGCAGGCGGAAGGTCCTGAGTTTGGATCCTAGACCCCACGTATAGATACGGACAGAAGCGGAATTGGCCTGCGTTTCTGATCCTGGTAGGGCGGAGCCTGTGAATCCCGGGGCAGAGTAAACAAGGAGGAGGTGGAGGCAGTCCATGGTGGTTCCCAAATTCGCCCATGGTTCTACACACACACACACACACACACACACACACACACACACACACACACACACAATTGAATAAATAATAATAAAAAAAAACACTTGTATGAGAGACAAAGTACAATAAAGAATGTACCTTTAAACAATGGAAAAATACCCTCTCATAGTTCTAGAGTTGAGAAATCCAAAATTGAGGTGTCAGCAGGGCCAAACTACCTAAAGATTCAAGGAAAATATTCTTTTTTTTTTTTTTTTTTAAGCTAGGATGTCCAAAATCCAAGTCATAGCAGAGTTGGTAAGTTTTGAGGGCACTCTTCTTGGTGTGCAGACAGAGGTCTTTTGATGGTACCCTCATTTGGCAGAAAGCTGAGAGCAGGAAGATCTTGACTCTAATTCCTATGACTGCTGGAAGTCTGTGGCTTTCCTTGTTTTTCTGCTATAAGACTCTGGTCTCTGTCATTACATGGTGTTCCCCTTGTGAGGCTGTGACTGTGTCTAAATTTCCTCCTCCAATGACAACAGTCCCCAGGGGAGAGCCTATGTTAGCCCAAGGTGACCTTATCTTGGCTGTGTTGCATCTCTTTCTAAGTTAAGTCACATTCAGAAATACTGAGGGATAGGATTTCAACAAATTTGTGGGGCCTTCAGGAGAACAATCCTCCGAATTTTAGCCAAAGCAACACCATTTTGCTGCAAGCTGCCATTTAGTTACTCTGTACCCTGAACTAAGTGCCATACTGCAACTAAACGGAGCCAACCTTCCCAGGGTTTCACAGTGATTGCTGAAACCTTCAATTAGTTCTGATAAGGACAAGGACCTGTGCACACAAATAGTTCCTGTTTAGGCCTGGTTCCCTTCTGCCCTCTGCTGGGTGTCATGGACTTAAGAGTTTTATAAATAGGAGCTCCGGACGCAGGTATAGTGACTTGTGCAATCCCAGCACTTAGGAGATTGACACAGGAGAATCAATACAAATGCAAGGTCAGATTAGGCTACACAGTAAATTCCAGGCCAGCCTGGGATACAGATTGAGCTTGTTTCTTGAGAAACTAAGGCCAGAGAGGCGACTCAGCAGGTAAAGTCATCCACTTGCTGCAAACTTGGTGACCTGAGTGTTATCCTAGAGTCCACATGATGGAAAGAGAACTGACTTCTGAAAGTTATCTTCTGGTAGTCACACCTGCACTGTGGCATGCATAAGCATTCTCTCTCTCTCTTTCAAATATTTTTTAGAAACTAAAAATAAATAGAGCTAGGCATGGTGGTACATGCCTGCAATCCCAGTACTTGGGCAGTGAAGGCCAAAAGATCAAGGGTTCAAGGTCAGTTTCAACTACATATTGAGTTCAAGATCATCCTGGGCTACATGAGACTCCATTTCAAGACAAACAAACAAAAATAATAATAAAACAGGGGTTGGATAGGAGTGGGTGTTGCAGATTCTTTTACACTGTATGACAGTCTGTAATAAATTAATTTACTTGTCAAATTGGTCATTTACTGTTCAAATATTCTTTGGTCTATGCATTCAGTCCCCATTTGGAAACATTTCTTTCACATTTCCCTGAGAAATTTACACAACAGGGACACAATTCAATCTTTTTTTTTTTTTTTTTTTTTTTTGTTCACAATTCAATCTTAACAGCACCTGAAAGTAGGGGAAAAGCTATGCAGTTCAGTGCTACGTTAGCATTAAAAAATCATTAAGATAAATTTTACTGTTATTTTTGTTTCATGTGTGCTACGAGTTTGTGTGTGTGTGTGTGTGTTTACAAGTATGAATGCCTATGGGTGTATGTGAGAAGGCCAGAAGTTGACATCTGGTGTTTTCCTCTACTACCCTATATTTTGAGATAGGGTCTCTCGCTGTATCTGGAACTCATTAATTTAGCTAGACTGGCTAGCCAGCATGTCCCCAGGATCTACCTCTCTCTACCTGTTGGTGCTGAGGTTATAGGCAGGTGTTACCATACTTGGCTTTTAAATGGATACTAGGGATCAGAACACAAGTCCCCATGCTTATACAGTAAGTCCACTTAGCCAATCTCTAGTCCCATGTTGCTGTTTTTTGAGTCATGGTCTCATGTAACCCAGATTGACCTCAAACTTGATATGTAACTAAGGATGATCTTCAATTTTGATCCTTTCCTGCTTGCATCTCCTAAGAGCTAGGATTACAGGCATGTTCTACAATGTCCTGCTAAAATACAATTTGTATACTATAAAATGTAACCATTGTGGGGAATTAGACAGGGTTTTACTATTGATCCCAGACTGGCTTCAAACTCCCAAGTGCTAAGACTATAAGCACCCATTTTAAGTGTAGTTAAGTACATCTAAAAAATGCACATTCCCACTATCATAAGCACTCTCAAAAAGAAAAAAAAATTCTCTTACGAAGTTTTGTGGCCCCTCACCCTTCGCCCCAGAATCCACTGATCTGTTTTCTGTTATTATATATTATATTTGCAATTTCTGTAGCTCTATATAAATGTGAGAACATCACAGGTAGCTTTTTATTTCTGATTTGCTTAACTTATTTTCAATAATTTTGAAATTGGTCCCTGTTGCTGCATGCATTAGGACTTTGTAGCATCTAATTTCTGACAGATGTTTTGTTGTATGGACATAAATGAAAGAAGATGAGGAAGATTGTATTATTTTAAATTTTTAAAATATCTTATTTATGAGGACTAGAAAGATGCCTCAGGGTTAAGCCTCTACCTCGAAAGCAGAAGGTCCTGAGTTCAGATCCAAGATCCAACATTAAAATGCCAGGAGGAAGTGGCAATAGCCTGTACTTCTGATCCTAGAAGGTAGAACCTGGGAAACTCCAGAGCAAAGCAAAGAGGAGGTAGAACAATTCACGGTTGTTCGCGAAATCACTCTTGGGCCTCAGCATACACACAGATGCACATACACAGACAGACACACATACACAACAAACAAACAAATAACTTATTTATGTAAGAGTGAAAGAGCAAGTATATACTACACATGCTATAACACATATGTAAAGATCAGAGGATAACTTTTAGAAGTTAGTTCTCTCCTTGTACCCTGTGAGCATCTGGGGATTGAACTCAGATTGCCAGGTTTGCACATTGGCACCTTGATCTGCTCAGCCATCTTGCCAGCCCCTGTCTGTACATGACTTTTGGTGAGAAGATGTTTGAGCTCATAAAATCGGGCAATACCAAAAAACTGGACTCAGAGAAAATGAACAGAGACCACAACTGCGCAGCCAGAAAGGAAGGAATCACCACAGCTGACTTCTATCAAGAAGTATTTACGTCTCTGCTGTATCCGCAACCCCTCTCATGAACGAATTCTGATCTTAACTTATCTTTCATCACTTATGCAACATTCAAATTCCAGGGTAGGAACATTCGTTTTTTGCCTTGTGTTCTGGCTGCTTGGAAGGAGAGAGAAAGGGACAATATGCTCTTTTTGTTTCTGTGGTGTGTGATAAACTTACCAAGAAAGAGATTAGATAGTGGGTAGGTGATTAAAAAAACAAAACAAAACAGTTTACAAGCAATTGTTTCAGGAATGGCTATCCCCAATTCCCCTCCACTCATTTTTTCTCGAAAAAACACAAAAGTAGAGGCTAGGAATGTAGCTTAATGGTAGAGAGCTTGCTTAACATGTACAAGGCCAGGGTTCCAGTACCAAGAGAAAAAAAAAAAAACAACAAGAGAAAAAAACAAACAAACAGGTGCTACTGTCTGGAAAAAATAGACATTTATTAACATAGCCAAGTTCTCAGAGAAACTTAGTGTTACACTTATTATTGTGGATGTTCTCCCAAATGATTTATTTTTATTTTACTTATCAGTTAATCTCTGTGGTACTTAAGATTTGAACCTTTGGCTTTGCCAATTTGAGGTTAGAGATCTACCACTAAGCAATACATATTCTCAGTCCTCTCAATTACATATTTAAAATTTATTATTATCATTATGTGTATGATGTGTGTGTATATACATGTGCACATGCATGCAGTAGTACGTGCATTTGAAGATCGGAGACTAATTCAAGGGGTTAGTTCTCTCCACCTTACATAGGTTTAAGGAATTGAGGTCAGGCTGACAAGCTTTCACAGTAAGCTTGTCCAGTGAGCCATCTCACTGACCCCCAACTGAATTGTTTTGAGACAGGATCTCATGTACCCCAGGCTATGCAATATAGGTTCCACTTTACTCCTGGTCCTCCTGCCTCTGACTCTCAAGCACTCAGGTGTGCACTCAGTTCCTAGTAGAATATTAATTTTATGTATGCATGCTCTGAATATGTGGATAAGGCTCACGACAAATCTCAAACTAGTAAGTTTTTCCTCTTTACCCCTATTCTCTTGCTCCAAGCATTCAAATTCTGCTAATTGGACAATAAATGGCACCTGGACTAAGGCTTTCAATTGCCCCAAACTGCAGAAAATCACTATTGCTTGGGAATTAAAGCTTGGTGTATAAGGAGATTCTGCTGACACATTTTCATTGGATCTTTTAAGACATAGGAAAAGTGCAGGATTGGGTAGAAACATCTGGAGAAGAGCTGGAAGAGCCAACATGGGAGAAGACAATACTGCCCTGGAAAGAAAGAATGGACTAGCTACTGCTATATTTCCTATAAAAGGAAAACTGAGAATGAGGAAAATTAGAGATTATAGTGCTTCATTAAGAGAAAAAGAGAAGAGATCCATCCAGGAAGCATGGATTTCTTTTAAACCATAAGGGGGAAAATCATTCAATTACATTTTCAAATAGTAAGACTTCAAAAAACTGTTATAGTATTATTTAGGCAGCATTTTAAATTTTTATTTATTTTTCCATTTTTATATGTGTGTATGTCCTTTGATTTGATGAGCAAGTGACATAACTGTTGATGTACTAAATTTGAAAATAAGACAGAGCACACAAGCTATAGCTTGTTTGTATATTTTTTGTATATAATATGTATATAACATGTTTAATGTGGCTGATGATTAAAAGGTAAATTTTTTTTTTAAAAAGTGAATGTTCTCCTTGACCTGCTGCAGGCTTGGGAGGCCAGCATCAAAGAGGCATTGATAAAAGCCTTGAAGAACTAGCCAACTTGTCTTGCTTGCCCCAGATCAGGGTCTGTCAGGCCAGCCCAGGGAGTATGGGAAGGATTTGTCTGATATTACCTAGATTTCCTCCCTTCAAACATTGGAGGGTACACTGTGTTCTTGGGAGAACTGCTACAAAATGGTCAGTAGAAAACAAATTCTGAAAAGCTTGCCTGCTGGCTTCAAATCAAAAAAGATACTAGGAATCATTAGAAAATAAGACAGTACACATAAAAATTAAAAGTGTCTTTTAAGGCTCCAAATCACCTTTCACGAAGAGAGATTACAGACAAAGATCCAGGGAAGATATTTTTAAACACTAGATGAAAGATTAGTGATCTCAATATATATTAGAAGAAAACAACTATGTGGGAGGGGAGAAAAACATTAAGAATCTCTCTCTCTCTCTCTCTCTCTCTCACACACACACACACACACAAATAACAAATAGGGATGGGGAGATGGCTTAGTGGTTATATTAGAGTTCTCTAGAGAAACAGAATTGATAGAATGGATACATGTAAAGAAATGTATTAAATTAACTCACAAATAAAACCAGTGTCCTCTAACAGTAGCCACCTGTAGCTGTTCAGTTCTTAAGCTGAATGTGTCATAAGACCAAAGGATCAAAGGATCCGGGGAAAGTCTCAAGCCTCAATCATGCTGCACGACTGAATAGGCTGGATTCTGATGTCAGCAATGAACAGCAGTGAGGTGGAAGACTCTCATCTCCAACATCAGCAAGGAGCAACAGCAGCAAACCCCAAGATGCTGGGCTCCAACATCAGCGATGAACAATGGCAAGGCCCAAAAGGCGGGACTCTGAAGGCAGCAATGACCAGCAGCAAGGCACATGAGACTAGGCTCTGTCAGCAGCAGGAACAGCTCGAGGCCAAAGAGGCCAAGTTTGACATCAGCCAGGATGTCAGGGGCAGCAGCAACAAAGCAATACACCAGTAGTGGATTCACACAACTAGTCCATTCAGTCCATACACTTCCTTTCATCAGGTCCACCATGGAAGCTGGCTCCTCCATGTCAATTACTGGTTTGTGCGAGTGCTTGCTCTTACCATCAATTCTTCACCGCTGTGCCCCAAGCAGCCTGTAACTGTCAAGTTGACACCTGAATCTTAACTATCACATTGGTTAAAGCACTTACAGCACAAGTCCAAGAACTGGAGTTCAAATACAAGATCCCATGGAAAATGCCAAGTGTGTGGGTAAGCAGGCTTGCTTGTAATCCCACCTGGAAGTTGGAGACCGGGAAACCTCAGGACAAGCTAACCCATCAGCAAACTCTGGATTTAATTAGAAACTCTGTCTCAAAAGAATCGCTCAGAAGAGCAATCAAGAATGAGTTTCAATATCAGCTTCCACGTAGATATGCGCACACACACATATACCCACACACGTGTGTGTTCATGCATATACTCACACTTACTACATTCATACACATGAAAATGGAAAGGAAAGACAAGAAACTAGTGTATAAAGGGTTTCAATTTCACCAATAATTTGGAACTATGAATGAATGTATCAGTGAGAAAATGTTCTCCCTAGAGAGACCAATATAAAGATCTATAGTACCTTATCTAAGTTACAGAAATTAGCCAATCATGCCCTTTTGGTGAAAAGTTGGAATAGTTTCTTTTTTTTCTTTTGCAGGGCAATATTTCAGTGCTTATCATCATTTACAATGAGTTTTTTTTTCCTGTGTGTATGATGTGTAAGTGTATCTTGTACACATTTGTGTGTACGTGTGTGAGAATTCCTAGAAGGAATAGTTAAATATAATTATTAGTAGCAGGGATCAGGCCTCGACTTCCCCTTCCATCAGTGGGTCCACAAATCAAATCAAAGGATCAACATCAAAGTAGAAAGGAGCCCTTCCCTTCCCCAATCAATTCCTTTTCAAACCAAGTCTGACAAACAAACCATTTGTGCTCGACCAGCAGAACTTGTGAGAACTGCCCACATTTCCTTCTTTGTATCCCTCAAATGCACTCATCTTCTGGAATGTCTCCTTCTTGATAATTTCACTTTGCCAGTATTTCAAAGGGGCTCACCACTCTGGGGAGTGGGAAACTGAGATTTAGTTACTGTTGTTGGAAAATGGATTCATCCGATCCAGGGATCTTCTGGTCCTCTTGCCTCTACCCTGAGTACTGGGAATACAGGCGTAGGTCGCTGTGTCCAGCTTTTTAATTAGGTTTTTGAATGTATGTACTCTTTTGCTCAGAAGTTTCATTTCTAGGAATTTATCTTAAAGACAACACATAGATGTCCAAATATGGAATGGTTCAAACTAATACTGTCAGTAGTATTAAAAATGAAGCTTAAGGTGGGAATGTAGCTCAGTTGGTAGAACACTTGCTTAGCGTTTCAAGAAGGCCTGGGTTCAACCCCCAAGCATGATGGCTCACATCTGTAATCTGAGCACTTGGGAAGTAGAGGCAGGAAGATAAGAAATTTAAGGTCATCCTCAGATAGGTAACAAATTTGAGTTCAAGACCCACCTGAGCTATATTCAGAGTCCTAAAGTTGCTTTTTTTCTGTTTGCTCCTGTTCCTACGTTTTGCATTAGATGCTTTCATCATTGGGAAAGATGCCTGGCTGAGTGCTCACATTTAATACTGAGCAGTCTCTAGGGTCCATACGCTGGTGGAGCTTGCTAACTGAGAAGATTTTGTGTTGCTTTTTTTAGTTTGAACGGGCTGGCCAGACTCCTTGAAGGAGCTTCTTCCTGGAGAGTTAACAGACCCAGTTGTCAGCATTTTAGGAGCTGAGGAAGGAAGAAAACTGAAGGCCAGAGAAATATCTCAACATGTATCAGTTAGTGTACTTGCTTCTGCTCTAGAATCTTTATCACTAGAGACTTTGTGTGAAGAACAATTGTCTGGCAGGATGTAGGACAGCTGGGCACCAGATAGCTATTTCTTTTTTTAAATTCACCCTCTGTTTTCTTTCTTTTCCCCAATTTCAAGATACATGGTGGCCTGAGTTTTTTTTTTTTTTTTTTTTTTTCTTGAATTTAAGCTGACTCTTTTATTTCCAACTCTGGCTTAAGTGTATGCATGTGTGCAAGCGAGTGTATTCTTGCCTGTGCATAGAATCAGAACTCAACATTGGATGTCTTCCTGGGTGGCTCTCCACCTTATTTTCTGAGGCAGGATCTTGGAGCTCAGCATTTGGCTACATTAGCTAGCTGGGGAGCGCAGGGCCCTCAGGTCCCATCTCCATGGCCCTGTGATTCCAGGTGTGTGTTGCCACACCCAGCTTTTTACTTGAGTGCTGGGGTATGGAACTCAGGTCCTCTTACTTACACAGGAAGTACTTTTACCAACTGAGCCATCTGCACAGCCCCAAGCTTGTGCTTTTTTAGATCTATTAGACAGTTAATACTCATCCACCCACATTCCAATTGGGAACATTTTGTTACTGTTGTTTCCATTCTTGTTTTCCTTATTCTTGTTGGTTTAGGTCTTAAAAAAAAAAAAAAACAGTCTGTTGTTATAATGTAGTTTTGGCAAAGAAAAAATTTTGGCAGAAAAGCGCAGTTGTTGAAACTACCATTTTTTAAAAACTAGAAGTCAAGAATAAACCATTTTGTAAAACAAATAAATTAACATAAAACAGATGGCGAACTGGCCAAGGTGGTGGACCAATCACACCATTCTGCTTCCTCTCTCTCCAGTTTCTTGATGAAATGATTTAAAACTTGTGAAATTTTTTGCCTTGCAACAGAAAACTGATGAGGGACTTCTTTCACACCTTCATTACTGAAGTAATCCCATGAAGCCAGGTCAGAGGAAAGGTTTGGAGGAGACAGGCAGCTGTATAAACCTTATCTTCATTTGAGATCATCTCTCTCATAGTCCCATACAGGTGTCAACCTTGACGGTTGAGGGATTGAGCGTTGGGCACATTTATAAAGAATTAGTGGTTGAGTTAGGCCTGGAGCAAACCTATAGGTACTGTCTTGTTCCTGAAACTTGAGCATTAGAAAGAAAATAGACCAAAAAAAAAAAAAAATCCCTACTGTTCTGGAACTTCCATTTGAGCGAAAGAAAGGTGATAAATAGCAACATAATAACAGGGGTGTGGATCAGCAGTAGATCACTTGCCCAATATGCTTTAAGCCCTGGGTTCAATCCCCAATACTGTAACAACGATAATAGCAATAACAATGATTTCTAGCTTGTGTAAATAAGAGAAGATATACTGTACTATGGGAGAAAGTAAGGTAGGGAAAAAAGAAAATTTGTAGTAAATGGGTTGCAGATTATTTACAATGATATTTAGGTGATCAGAAAAGGCCTTATTGAAAAAACACCAGGCTGGAGAGATGGCTCAGGGGTTAAGATTCTGTCTCCAAAAATTCCTGAGTTTGGATTCCAGGTCCCATGTAAAAAATACCATGCAAAAACAGAGGCAGCCTGCACTTCCTGCCCTGCTGGGCCGAGCTGGGAAATCCCAGAGGGAAGCAAGAAGGAGGTAGAAGCAATCCAGGATGACTCCTGAAGTCAACCTTTGTGTTCTACAGGGACATTCAATGCCCTCTGATACACACACACACACACACACACACACACACACACACACACACAAAATAAATAACTTTTTAAAATTTGAAACAAAGAAAAAGTACCATTTGAAAAGTCTTGGCTAAGGGGAGAAGGCTAATGGTGAAAGTGTCTTGGGGAAGAGTGCCAGGAAGAGTGATAGAAGAGCACGGTGTCCACTGTGACAGGAAATCAGGTCGCAGAGGTAAAACAGGACAAGGGGGAACTCCAGACTGTGTGGAGTCCTGTTGGTCACTGTCAGAACTTTTGTTATTTCCTTGAGTGAAGTGATGGTTTCTTGAAGTGTTCTGAGCAGCAAGAGGACAGAGTGCATACAGGGAGACCTTTTGGGAAGACTGTACAGCTCAGTCATCTAGATGAGGACAATGGTGGCCTGAGATCAGGGTGTGTTGCAGTTTGCCTGCATGATTGCTGATAAATGACCATCAGACAGCTTAAGGGAACAAGAGGTTTATTTTCGTACTGATAGTCCAGCTACAGTCTATAGTCCAGTTTGGCGGGAGAGCTCACAACCAACACCAGGGCTGAGGGAACTGGCCACACCATCTCTACATAATGGCTGAGAGAGGACGATCCTTACTTGCCAGACCAGCATGTCTAGCCAAGTATACACAAGGATGTCAACTTCCTCACCCGACTCAGTATTTTATTCATCTGTTCAGGGCCTAGTCCCACCTACCATCAGTTACACAATCTCCTGCAGGCTGCTCTGGGCCTATCTCAACCACTAATTCTCTACAGATTTGCCCAGAGCTCAGATCCTCAACTGTCAAGTTAACACCTGTGCCTAACCATGACAAGGTAGTAGCAACAGACACAGTGAGATGTGATGTGATTAGGAACTGGGTGTGGTAGTGTGTGTGTAGAACCAACATTAAGAAGGCAGAAACAGGAGGCTCACCCAAGTGTTCAAGTTTTGCATAGTGAGGTTCAGGCTTGTCAGGAATACATAAGGAGACAATGTCTCAAACACACAGGCACACACACACACACAGGGCTTTATTTTAGTGGAGCATGTATTCCCAGTACTTAGAATGTGGAGGCAGGAGGATTAGAAGTTATCGTTTATCCTAGGTTACACAGCAAGTTGAAGGCCAGTTTAAACCAAAAAAAAAAAGAAAAAATCCCTACTGTTCTGGAACTTCCATTTGAGCGAAAGAAAGGTGATAAATAGCAACATAATAACAGGGTGTGGATCAGCGGTAGATCACTTGCCCAATATGCTTTAAGCCCTGGGTTCAATCCCCAATACTGTAACAATGATAATAGCAATAATATTGATTTCTAGCTTGTGTAAATAAGAGAAGGTATACTGTACTATGGGAGAAAGTAAGGTAAGGAAAAGAGAAAATTTGTAGTAAATGGGTTGCAGATTATTTACAATGATATTTAGGTGATCAGAAAAGGCCTTATTGAAAAAACACCGGATTTGGTCCCAACCAAACCAAATCAAAACAAACCACACAAAATAAAAAAGTGGTTAGATCTTAATATTCTGCCTATGTTTCACAGGCAGAACCAATAAGATTTATTGGTGGGTGGACTACTGAGCATGTGGAAGAGGGATTGACAATAGTTGCAAGTAAATCCTGGTCACACACACACACACACACACACACACACACACATTCACATACGCACAATTGAATAAATAATAATAAAAAAGAGAGATCTTCTCACAAAAAATAAGGTGGAGAATGATGAAAAAGGCACCTGACATCAACCTCTGGTCTCCACATACACATATATACATGTACTTGCACACAGAATAATAAAACACTAAAAAACCAATGGAAATAAAAGAATATTTAAAATGTTAGTTATTATTCAATATGTATGAAATTCTATGATGGTCAACACTAATAAATAAGGTGGTGGTAGTACACATCTGTAATTCCTGCAGAAGATCTCAAGTTCAAGGTCAGCCTGGGCAACATAATGAGACCCCTGTTCCAAAATCCTAAAAAAGTACAAATAACAAAACCTAATTAGTAATAGCAGAAATCACATCTATGGCTGTCTGTGATGGGCCATCTGGGACAATTGGCTGCAAAGGGGCACTACGGAATTTCTGGGGGAGACAAGAAAGAACACCTGTATATCTATGTGTTTGTCAACAGTCATTACTTATGTATTTCCAATACATGATTTTACTGAACCCAAGCTTCGACTTAATGAAGCTGATACACACACACACACACACACACACACACACACACACAATTGATTCTATAAATCTATTTGGTCAATCTAGCTGTGATAGACATTTATGATGTGATTTGTCAGGTATCCTGGACCCTATCTTTTGACAATGTCATCTGATTTTTTCTTATTGTTTTAATCTCTCTTCTATTCAAACTCCCCTCCCTTGGGATAAACAGTCATCTAGCCCAATTGGCCTCAATTTCACTACATAGCCAAAGATAACTTCAAGACGCTGGAGAATCAAATCATGTTAGGCAAGCAGTGTTCCAACTCAGCTACATCATCAGCCCTATTTGATGTATTCTTAGCAAACAATTCTTTTGTCTTGTTTTCTTGTGGTCTAAGGTGGACATGTGACCTAAAGTAACTAATCAAAGCCTTTATTCTCAAATTGGAATTTTTAGTCATTGGGCAATTCAAGGACCAAAAAAATAGTTGAAAGAGTTCCATCTATTGGACTGGCATCTGCAAGATAGTCAATGTCCTCTTTGTTCTTGGTCTTTGTCTGTGACCATCAGTGATGCACTTTCCTTATCTTGAGCCCCCGAGCATCTTTTCTTTACATTATACTAGAAAACTAAGAACTACCACACACTAGGCAAGGGCCTTACCACTGAGTTATATCATCACTCTGACCATAGAGCTTCTTGAGAGAAACAGACTACATTCTCCTCTCTTATGGGTTTTCTTTGACATGATAGGAATAGGCTCCTGCGGCAGGGTGCCAATGGCCAATTCTGGGAAGATGTCTGAAGTCCTCCAATGCAGAAATTGTCTTTTGAACAACTCTTTCCCCCAAACACTCCATCAATGTTGGTTACCCACCTGTTTTCAAGAGCCAGTGTACCACTTCAGTATCCTGCTATAGTCTCTATGACAACTAAAGCCAAATGTCTGGGCACTTGTGGCAGGTGTTCCCACATTTCTGGATGCCTATGAAAGTAGACTTTATGTGCACAGATTCCTCACAAATCTTTTTTTTTTTCACTTCTACTATAGTATGTAGAAGGGTGGAGGTAGTAGCTGTGGCAAGGGAACAAGATGTATATACTTTCTTGCAATCATGTTTATAAACTTTTCACCTTGGGCTCTAGTTCCTTCACAGAGAAACTGGTTGGTCTGAGCAAAGAGGAGGCTCAAGGTTAATCAGTTCCAGAGTTACTGAGTCATCTGTGCACACTGGCTCTTTTTTTTTAAATTAGTTCGTTTGTTTATTGGAGAGGAGAAGGAGAGAGAGAATATACATGCTTGCCATGCCACAGGAATGGAGTCAGAGGACAACTTTCAAAAGTCAGTTTTTCTTTCCACTCTGTGGACTTTCAGAGATGATACTCGTATAGCCTGGTTTGTAAGCAGGCCCCTTACTCATTGGCTCCCATATGGGCTCTTTCCTTTTCCTTTCAGACTGAAGACTTTTGAAATGTAAAAACAAAGAAAAGGCTTTTTGTTCTTCTCACTTATAACACAGAAACATAGAACTACACTAGCTGTTGCCTCCCTCATGAGGCAAGGACATCAGTTCCCCAAGCTGACACCTCCCCACATAAGAACTTTGTGTGAATGTCCTTACACAAATATTTGCTTGAACATGTAAAGAAATATTGATAAATCAAGTTAGAATTGGCATATTTTAAAGGCTCTTAAGATGTCTACCTCAACATTTTCCAACCTAAATGTATTTAGTGCCCTTCACTTATTGGGCTAGTTCATTTCTATGGTGAATTTTTGTAAAATACAAAAATATTTCCATACCACTTCACACTCATTAGGACAGCTACATATTTTTTTTAAAAAGTGGAGAATAACAAGCTTGGTCAGGATGTGGAAAAACTGGAACCTTTTTCTTCACTGCTGGTGGGAACAGAAAATGGCGAGGCTCCTATGGAAGTTTGGCAGGTCCTCAAAAAGTTAAACATAGAATCACCATATGGTTCAGCAATTCGACTTCTGGGTATATTCCCCAAAGAACTGAAAATAGAGATTCAAACAGATAATTGTACTTTTATGCTCATAGCAGTGGTGTTTCACATTTGCCAAAAGGTGGGAACAACCCAAATGTTCATCAACAAACGAATGCATAAACAAATTTGAACATGTCATGTGTATACAGTGGCGCATTATTAAGCCTCAAAAAAACAATGCAAGAGGGGTACTTGTGTACCCCCTATATAAGCTAGAGGATGGTTCAACAGCTACACAAGCAAAAGGATCTGAGTTCATATACCCAGATCCCCCACAAAACCTGGCCTGGGCACGGTAATTCCAGACTTAGAAGGTAGAGCTTGGGAATCCTCGGTGCAAGGAGGCTAGACTAGCCCTACAAAGCTCTGGTTTTGACTAGAGACCCAGTCTCAAGAAGTGAGGTAGCAGATTAATCACGAATCATTCCTGATATCAACCTGGGCCTCTACATTCACACACATACATGTGCATGCAAACCCCCACATGCACTCACACACATGAAAGCACACACACACATACACACACATGCATACACATGTATGTATGTATATATGTACTTGTGTACCCCCTATACCCTCCCACATACACATGAAAATGAAAAAAATAAGAGAAAAAAGAATGCAAGTTCAGGCTTAGTATTTGGACCTCAGTTTGATCCCCAGAATGAATGTAAACAAATAAAAATCCAGGCGTAATAGCATATGTTGCATCTCAGTACTGAAGAAGCAGTGAAGAGAGGCAGATCCCTGAGAAGAGAGAGTTATGAGATACTAAGCCTAGTTAGTATTCCCAAGGAATACTCTGGTCTCTACATGTGTGCACACAAATGTGAACACACACACATACACAAACACACACATATCTGCCCACATATGAGCAGGCACATACAAACACACATAAGAAGAATGCAGGTTTGATAAATACTACAATATGAAAATATGTTAATGAAAGTAAGTCAGCTTCAAGAGGACAAATGTTATATTATACTACTATATTAGGTGTCTAGTCAGTTTCATTTCATTTGCTTGTTTCTGACATAGTCTTACATGCTCAGACTGGTCTTGAACTTATTACGTAGCAGAGGATGATCTTGAACTCCTGATTCTTCCTGCCTCTGCCTCCCCAGTGCTAAGATTATAGACATGCATCATCATGACCAGGTATATTAGATATCTAGAATAGCAAAGTCAGGGACAGAAAAACAGGAGAGCTGCTGCTTAGCAAAAACAGAATCTTTGGAAAAGGAAGATAGTAATGGCTGCACATATTGTGAATGTCACTGATGCCAACGAATAGTACATTTTAAAATGGTTCACTTGAGCCAGCAATGTTAATCCTGTAATGTCAGCATGTTGGGAAGCTAAGGCAAAGGATCAAGGATTCAAGGTTAGCCTGGGCTACATATTGATTTTTGAGAGCAACCTGGGGCATATTATAGTGAACCCCTGTCTTATTTTTATTATTTATTCAATTGTGCATGTGTGTATGTGTGTGTGTGTAGAACCACCATGGACCACCTCCACCTCCTCCTTGTTTACTCTGCCCCGGGATTCACAGGCTCCGCCCTACCAGAACCAGAAACACAGGCTGCCCCTGCTTCTGCCCTGTGTCTATACATGGGGTCTAGAATCCGAACTCAGGACCTTCCGCCTGCAAGGCAGAGGCCTAACCCCTGAGCCACCTCTCCAGCCCCATGATTTTTTTTAAAGAGAAAAATTTTACAATATGCTTTTGAGTTTGGATTTTAAAAAGGAAGTAAATATTTCCTGATACATATTTTAAACATCTCTAATGAATCCACTTATGAATCCAATTCACTTATGAATCCAATTCACTTATGAATCCAATTATTGAACACTTGCCCTCTGTCTGTACTAGTCTTGGTACCTGCAATACATAATATTTATTGTTATATCCTCAAGACACTTTTGGAGGAAAATGTGAAACTTGGCAGATGTAGCCATGAGCAGACTGGGAACCACTGGACATGTTCAGTTTTACTTCAAGAAGCAGGGAGACGTCTACATGCTGAAGAAATCGGATCCTATGGATGACAGACCTGCTCAGTCCATCCTGTTTATTCTCTCCATTAGCACAGAATCAACATCAAAAACCATGAGAGGGGCCATGGAGATGGTTTAGTGGTTAAAGGCATCTATTGTTCAAGCTTGACGACTTGAGTTTGATCCTTGCTTGGAACCTACATATGGGTGAAAGGAGAGAACTAACTCCACAAAAATTGTCCTCTGACCTCCAATCATGGCATATGTACTCATTTATACACAGATACACAACAATAATAAATTAAATTAAATAAACACAAGAGCCAACATATATTACAATGCTTGGGAGAATGAGTGTCATAGTTGGGAACAGGTGTCAACTTGACTGTCGAGGGTTTATGCTCTGGGCACATTTGTAGAGAATTAATGGTTGAGTTAAACCCAGAGCAAACTTGTAAGAGATTGTCTAGCTCATGGGGGAAGGCCTAGTCCATGGTGGATGAGACTAGGCCCTGAACAGGTGAATAAAATACTGTGAGCTGGTTGAGGAAGTCAACATCCTTCTGTACACTTAGCTAGACATGCTGGTCTGGCAAATAAAGATCATCCCTCTCTCAGCTGTTGTGTAGAGGTGGTGTGGCCAGTTCCCTCGGCCTTGGTATTGATGCCTGCTCTCCTGTCAAGCTGGACTATAGACTGTAACTAGACTATCAGTAAGAAAATAAACCCTTTGTTCCCTTAAGCCTCTTAGTGATCATTTATCAGCAAACATGCAGGTTGACTACAACATTAAGGCAAGAGGATCACCAAGAGTTTGAGGGAAGTTTGTTCTGTCTAGTAAGACTCATCTAAAAAAACTGCTTCAGTGGCTGATGAGATAGCTCAGTGAATAATTTGACCTGAGTTTGATCCCCAGAAACCCATAGGGTGGAAAGAAAGAGCTAATTTCAGAATGTTGTTATTTGCTAACTTCTATCCGTGTGTCATGGTATGCACATATGTGTGCATTCTCTCTTTCTCCCTTTCTGTGCCTATAACAAATAAAATATTTTAAAAGATGAATTGTTTGGCACAGGTTTGCCTATATGTTGCTGATAAATACATGACTTAGAGGAACAAAGGGTTTTATTCTTAGAGGAACAAAAGGTTTTATTCTGAATTATGATTGTCCAGTTTGGCAGTAGAGCTCATGCCAACACCAAGAGCCCAGGGATCTGGCCCCACCATATCCACAGGAGTGCTGAGAGAAGGGCAACCTTATTTGCCAGACAGCATGTCTGTCCAAGTATGTCAAAAGAATGCTAACTTACAGAACTAGCTCCTTCTACCTTATACACCCACACAGGGTATAGTCCCACCTTCCATGGGCTGGGTCTTCCCACATCAATTAGACAATCTTCTGCAAGCATGTTGAAAGTTTATTCAACTACTAATTCTTTACAGGTGTCCCCAGAGCTCAGACTTCAATTGTCAAGCTGATACATTGTATATAATAATAATATATGGTATACAATAATATCACAATGCTTCAAGAATAAGTTTGCAAACCCTAACTATTGAGGAAGTTGAGGCAGGAATACTTACTGCAAGTTGAAGGGCTGCCTGGGCTACACTGTGAGTTCAAGGTCAGCCTGGACAACTTAATAAGATTCTGTCTCAAAAAGAAAAAAAGGAAAAATTGGGGACTATGTGCCTACCTCATAGGAGGTTCTAGATTCAAGATTCAGTAGTGAAAAAAAAATGATAAAAAAAGGAATACTTCAAGGTGTTCATGATCTAGCAATCATAGACAGTCCTCTTTGAGTTCCTTAAATTTCATGTCTCTTCAGCCAGCTGCTATGCTTCAAAATCTCCATAACTAAACACATTATTGAACTGCAAAACTTTCCTATAAATCCCAGACCAATCTCAAAATCTTGATTTGTAGCTAACGATGACCTTCAACTTCTGATTCTTTTGCCTCTAATTCTTAAGTGTGTTCTAGAATTGCAGATGTGCGCCATTGTGCCCCACATATGCAGTGCTAGAAATCATAAAACCAGGGCCTTGTACATGCTAGGTAATCATTCAACTAAGTGAACTACATCTCTAGTCTAGAAAGTCTTGATTAACAGACTTTTCATTATAAGCAGTGTGAATTTAAAGGAACCACGACAAGGTATATGATACCGATGGATATGTCTGAAAATCTTGTTTTCTGCAGATGGGGTGGAATTGCAGTTCACCTGCATGGTTGCTGATAAATGACCATTAAAAGGCTTAAGGGAACAAGGGTTTATTATCTCTTATGATTCCTGGTTACAGTTCTCAGTCTAGCTTGACGGGAGAGCATGCACCAACACCAGGACTGAGGGTACTGGCCACACCATCATCACATAACAGCTGAGAGATGGACAATACTTACTTGCCAGACCAGCATGTCTGGCCAAGTGAACAGAAGAATGCCGACTTCCTCAACCAGTTCTCAGTATTTTATTCACATGTTCGGGGCCTAGTCCCACCCACCATAGGCTGGGCCTTCCCCATCAGCTAGACAATCTCTTGCAGGTTTGCTCTGGGCTTAACCCAACTACTAATTCTCCACAAATGTGCCCAGAACTCAAACCCTCAACAGTCAAGTTGACACTTGTGCCTAACTATAACAGGTGGTGATAAGTAATATTTGATTACTTATCTGTAGTTTCCCCCAAATGACTAGAACTTGTTCACAAAGATTTTGTGGTGGGACTGACCTTGAGAACCATGTTTTTGAGGCACATGTGGCTGTTACTGTGTGGTGGGTGGGTATTGAATGTGCTCTAAAAAGACTACAGATTGAGCAACAAAAAAATCATTGTCTCCATTTTGATACTCTCTAAGCAGTTCCTTCTATAAACAGTGTAACAGAGGGTAGAGTTCCATATCTACAGCCTCAGTAATTGGGAGGGATGGCAGGATCCGGAGGCCAGCTCTTTCAAGGCCAGCCTAGGTTACAAAGCAAGATACTGCCTTAGAAAAAATTAAAAAAAAAAAAAAAAGTGTATCAGAGCCTTTGGCAGAAAGTTGTCCAGCACAGGCTATGCACTGTGTCATTCTTTCCTTTTTGTTTAAACTGCTCATTGAATCTAGGGTCTCTCACCTAACAGGCTGGCAGCACTGAAGCATCGAGCCCATCCCTCATCCTCCTGTTGTTTTTTATTTGTTTGCTTGCTTGTGTTTTTTTTGTCCTTTTCACTTGTGCTCCTGGTGTGTGTGTGTGTGTGTGTGTGTGTGTGTGTGTGTGTGTGTGTGTATTAGGGGACACTGAGTGTCCCTGTGAAGGACCCAGGGTGGAGTATCATCTTGGATTCTTCTATCTCCTTTTCGCTTTGGTCCAGGGTTTACCAGAGATCTGCCTTCCAGAGCCGGAAGTATAGGCTACTGCCAAATATTTCCACCTGGCGTTTTTAGGTGGAATCCAGGTCTGATCTCAGGTCTTTCTTCTTGCGAGGCAGAGTCTTAACCCCTGAGCTATCTCTCTGTCCCTGCTTGTTTATTTTTTAAGTGGGTTTGCTCTATCTAGATTTTAAGACATTATCTAAATTGCCCAGGCTATCTTGAACTCCCTTGGTATCCCTGGCAGCCCTTGAGTTTGTGATGGGTCTCCCTTGGCCTCCTGAGTTGTTGAGTTTACAGGCCTGGGCTCACCAGCTCCTGTATGCATCTTTTTCATGAAGGAACTCACATACCAGTCATATGCAACCATGAGAAGAATAGTTCATTAGGAGTCCAAGGTGATGGCTTTCTGGGAGTATTCGAGGGCTAAAATGGGGTTTCCAGTTACTTACAATGGCATAATTAGCAACTTTATCCATAGTGGTATAAACAGATGGCTGTTTTATTATGCCCTGTAGTTCACGTTGAGAATTCAGACACAGCACAAGGATGCTTGCTTCAGCTCCATGGTGCTTGAGTTATCATCTGGGAAAACCAAGAGTGATTCAAATACCTTAGAGTTGGAATTATCAGACTCGGTTCAAAAAAAAAAAAAAGTCTGTGAGGGGCTGCAGATGTAGTTTAGTCGGTAAAGTACTTGCTTAGCATGCATGAGGTTCTGAGTTCAAATCCCAGCACCAAATGAATGGAGAATGGTGGCACAAGTCAATAATCCCAGCATTTGGGAGTTGAAGCTGGGAAGATCAAAAATTCAAGGTCATTTCAAGCTATAGAATGAGTTTAAGACTCTGTCTCAAAAACAAACAAAATAAGACTACAACAAGAAAAACATCCGGTACATGGACTGGCATGACCAGTGTGCTCACACATAGCCTACTATGTGCTTTGGACTCTCTCAGTGAATAGTGACTTCATGGTCATTGATTTTTTTTAACCTGATATCAGGGATCCAAAAATAAACATTCCAAAGGACAAAGTGGATTCTGTATGCCTTTTCTGATCTAGACTCTGCAATCAAACAGCTTCACTTTTGGTGCACTTCATTGGTCAACATTAAGACAATCCACTCAGATTGGGAACCTCAAAAAAATCATAACTTTAAAGCTGTCAGAATGTATATGATAGCTTCTTAAGACTATAAAGTTCAGGTCTTAGCTATCTCTGCAGGACATCTCCTGTCAGATAAGAGACTCCCAGGCGTCAAAGTTTAAAGGGAGAATTTGATGGACTATAGGGCAAATGTTGTAACACAAAAGTCCTCTGTCCATCAAAATCTATAGACTTTCAAAACCAAAATGGTGACTTAGTAGGTATCTTCTACATTCTTCCTTTCCAAAGTTGAGAGTGCATATTTCTAGATTTTTTCTTCTGTCTCTGCTGTGCCATCTTTCTGACACACGCCTGATCCTTTTTTTTTTTTTTCTTAACACTTCCAAGATAAAATCTAAGGATATCACCACCATATGTAAGCCCCTTTATGATCTGGGCTCAACTGCCAATAAGCTGTGACTCTATGTTATGGTCCAAAATATGAAAAGCAGCATAGTAAAATAATCAAGTTGAGTTCTGATAGGGCTTCTATTAATAAATTTCTTGGACTATAAAGGAGGTCCTTCTTTCCTACCTGAGAAATGTCCGTACCCAAAATGGACTAGTTTCCATCTGATTCTCTATTTGGCCAATCATTTGTGGGCTCAAGCCCACAAATGCTAGGGTCAATGCTCCCCTTTGACTCTTGACCCTTTATTCAGATGCCATCCAAGTGACCCTGACTCTTCTAATCACCTCAGTGAATTGTTTCACAGGAAACTTATCCTAATAGAGCATCGGTCTCTTCTTGGTCAGGGCCTTCAGGTGCACCTCTTGTTTTAATGGCTTAAATGTCAATGCAGCAAAAGGATCAAGAGACTCTTTCCCTCAGAGGAGCTGGGGCTCAAGCCCAAACCCTTATGCATGCTAGGCACATGCTTTCCCACCAGTGCTATTTTTAAATCTCTAACCTTGTCTATCAGTATGTAAGATCTTAAAACAATTGATATGTGTATCTGACACACTTCATCTTTTCATAGGACCTGTGTCCTGGCTCTGCTTTGGCCAAAACGTCCTAGAGCATTTGCATTATTTCATGGATTCCTTGAGTGTTCCAGTATGGTTGACAGGTGTCCAGTTGAATCTAAATTGCAGATAAACAACAAATGCCATTTAGTGTAAGTATAGCACAGTACATATCTTTATGTGGAGGGGCTCCAAACAGATATCTGAGTTTCAAAAAGGTTGGTGCTTAAAAACTGATGCAGGATTTGTTGAAGTAACTCTGTCCTTAGTGACTCTGAAGGAATGAGTAAGAAGCAGGGGATAGAAAGGTGGAGTGTTTTGGAATGCTGTCTTCTAGGCATGGCATGGCCATTGCATTCTTGAATTCACAGCAGCTATGATTAACTGCCCATGACTGGCCATCAACATCATGACGTAGAGTGGGGAGAGGCCTATGAGGCTCCACTTCTTCCTGAGGTGGCTAATGGTTGCTGGGGGAAGGAAAGGAGAGCCATCTTATGTAGTGGTGCATCCACTGGTAGTTCCCCATGTCCCTGTAAACAACCGTAATGAAACTCATTCAGTCACTAAACAAAACAAGTCAAAAACAGATGAAAGTGGAAAGGAGACTAATTGGAAACAGAAGAGCGAGACGGATGCAAAACAGTGTAATGGAGAGTGAATATGGTCAAAACACATTCAATACACATAAGAAAATGTCATAATGAAACACATGCTAATAAAAACGTTTTAAAAGAAAGACTCACCATGAAACATATCTTGGGTATGTCTGTGAGAGTGTTTCAAAAGAGGTTCATCTAAGCAGGGATGACCCATGCTAAATATGGGCAGCACCATGCCATGCATGGACTGGAGTCCCAGACTGAAGAAAAAAGGAAAAAGTAAATAAAGCAATTTGAGTAGCAGCACTTGGCTCTCCTCATTGCATTCTGACTGCAGATGCGAGAGGCTAACCACCTCACACCCCTGCTGCCAAGCCATCCTACCATGGTGGAGTGCACACTTGAGCCAAAATAAATCCTTCCTTAAGTTCATTTTGTAAAGTATTTTCACAACGATAAGTAAAGTAATTAATGCAGCCTCTTTCTTTCTTTTTTAAACAAATTATTTTACATTGATATACATTGAAGGGTAAACAGAAAGATTCCCATTTCTTTCTGTGGTGTGTGTGTGTGTGTGTGTGTGTGTGTGTGTGTGTGTGTAGAAGAAGATACTCACCTTACGTGCCTGTGAAAGCCCAAGGATGACTTTGGAAATTGTCCTGGATTGCTCTACTTTCTTTCTGTTTTGTTCTGGGATTTTCCAGGCTCTGCCTTCACCACCACTATTTCCTCAAGCCATTTTTATGTAGGATCCGGGAATTGAACTCAGGTTCTTCTGCTTTTGAGGCAAAAGCTTAACCATCTCTCCAGTTCTTTTCCATTTCCATTAATGTTAAATATCAAGTCATTATTGTTGTGTTCAGGATTTACATTGTTACAGAATGACTAAGAAATTGAGAATGTCACTGACAATTATGACAGTGATTTCCTTATTAGATTCTTAGAACAGAAAGATATTGCATCAGGTTCTTGAAATCAGACTTAGCACATCAAATTATTTAAACAGCAGATGTTTATTCTGAGGAAGAAAAAAGAGCTGAAACAAATAGAGTTATCCAATAATCTCTCCATCACTGTAACCCTGGGAGCAAAGTGAAACCTTCATTTCTATCATTAAGTTCTATCTCAGCCACCATTAAGCCTTTTTTAAAAGTTTAATCAGGAAGAATATTTGTGCTTTAGCCTTTCATCAGGCTAACTTTCCTATAAAGTTCTAGAGTGTTGTTTATGTCGTTTTTCCTCTGGGCAGCGGTCTTGGACTTTGCCTCGGTCTAAGCTAAGGAGGATGTCGAAACATCCCATCCTGGAAGTAGTCTCAGTAAGCAAATAACTAAGCAGCTTCAATCAATCTGAAAAAGACTCCAGAGTAGTCAAGTCTGGAAGAGACTGCTGAATAGGCCAGCCAAGAAGTGGGAGAGAGAGCTGAAGAGGGCTCAGAGGTTAGCACCTTGCCTGGCAAGCAGAAGAACCTGAAGTCTGGACCCTGGATCCCACATAAAAATGTCAGGTGAAAATATTGGCAGCCTATATTTCTGGCCAAGGTGAGCTGAGCCTGGGTAATCTGAGAGCAAGCAAAAAGGAGATAGAAACAATCCAAATGACTCCTAAAGTCACCCTTGGTCCTCCACAAGGATATGCAGTGACCTTTGATACACACATGTACACAACACACACACACACACACACACACACACACGAAAAAAGTGGAAGAGAGATCGCAGAGTAGTGTAGTTAAGAAATCTGAAGATCCTGGAATAGTCAGGGTGTGGAAGAGACTGCTGAGTGGCCAAGAAGTTTAGAAGTCAGAGAGCAGTCTGGAAGCCTGAAGGACGTTCTGGACAATACCGATGCCTGGGAGAGACTCCAGGGTTGCAGCTTCTGTGAGTCTCACCATGCCGGGGTGAATTTTCTGGTGACATAGCTGCCTTTGAATTGTTCTTACTCCTATCAGTAACTCTCATTCTTACTCCTGCAAGTAACCCCAATAAACTCAGTTTGTCATGTTGGATCTTGGCTTAATGGCTACTTTGGTCTGTCCTGGATCTTCTTTCTGGGGATAGAAGACTATGTAGCATCTCTTCAGGAAAAGTGTTCACAACAAATGTACGACAGACAAGCATCTTGATTACTGTAAAGGAACTTTTTTTCTCTCTTTTTTAAAATAAAATTTACATGGCTAAGGAAATAGCAAAAAATTCCAACCAGGCACATGGTAATAACCATTTTCATATACAATGGAACCCAAGTTGTCTTTCCTTAGTGAACCCTATTTCCCGAACAGAGGATGCTTAATATGATTTACGGATCTAGGAAGGCGTTCTGGAGAGCTGAATATGTAAGGTTCAATGCATGGACAACCATGCATTTCTGTGGTAAAAAGACTCAGTTGTAAACTTTGCCCGAAAGCCCCCATGAAGGGCTCCCTGAAGAAGGGATGTGTCTGTTCTGGAGCGTAAACTCCCTGTGAAAACTTCGTCGCAGGTTACCCCAACTCCTGGACCCTATCAGAAAGCCCTGGGGCCGGGGGCCGGGGACCCGGGTCGCGGGCAGCAGCTGGGGGCGGCGGGCAGCAGCTGGCCTGCCGCATTCTTCCTTGGCCCGCGCGCGCGCGGCGGCGCGCTGACGTCATGACGCCGCACACGCAGCCCCGCCCCTGCAGAGCCCGGCGCCGGGGACGGAGCCCAGAGTTGCTCTCCCACCCGGAATGTGAGGCTCCGGCTGGGCAGTCCGCTGCTGCAGTCCCGCTGTCCGGCCGAGCCTACGTCCGCCGCCCCTCAGCTCACGCCCGCGGGAGGTCCAGCGGCCCGGGCCCTTGTGCCGAACGCTCGCGCGCCCGCCTGCCGCCGTCCCTCGGAATCCTCCGGGGCCGCAGAGGGGTTCGCTACGGAGCGAGGTGGGGGCCTGCGGGAGGAGGAGGTGGCGGAGGCGGAGGGCGGAAGGAAGATGGCGGCCGTGGAGCTGGAGTGGATCCCCGAGACTCTCTACAACACCGCCATCTCCGCGGTCGTGGACAACTACATCCGCTCCCGCCGAGACATCCGTTCCTTGCCGGAGAACATCCAGTTCGATGTTTACTACAAGGTACGGTCGGCCTGCTCGCCGCGGCCCCGCCGCAGCCCCCGGGCCGCACCCCCTTCCACGTCCGCGAACCCCCGCCCGGGCAGGCAGCCGCGTCTCCACCGCGGGGCCTGCGGGTCTTCCTCGGGGTGTTGCCCCTGGGCAGGCCTTCGGGGGAAATGCGTCTGTCCCGCCCCGGGGTTCTGGGTCTGTGGATATTTTCCGTCCTCTCCTGTCCAGCGTCAGCATCAGCTGGACTTTTTGCTCCGCTCCTCTCCCGATCCTCCCTACTTTGTCACCTCGCTGGCCCTCCTTCCCCAAGTGCTTTCTTTTTTTCTCCCCACCCCATTCTTCGTTTCTTCCTTCTCTTCCCTGTCCTGAGCGAGCTTGCGAGCGAAGGGTTATTGGAAATGTTCTCTGAGCTCCATTTGCATACTCTCTAAAGCTTTTTTGTTGCTGTTTTGTCTTACACTTGATGTCCAATTAGGGATCTTATTGATAGGAGAGTGCTGATCGATGGTTTAGGTAAAATTCCCTGAAAGAAGTAGAAATTTAAGTGAAGTCCGTGTATATGAAAATTGCAGGCTCGCAGCATTCCTAAATCGCTCCACCTCAAAAATGTGAACTAAAAGTCTCCAAGTCGCTCTCCAAGGAGTTTCAAGGGTAAGCGCCCTTAGACGTGGACAATTTTTGCAGTGTTCTGAAAGGGAGGAGAAGTTTATGGACTCGGCGGAGCCTCCCTTTTCCTCTCCCCCACATTTCAGTGTGAACACTGGATTTATTATTCAGTCTTCTTGCTTGCCTTGAGTCAGCATGGAGAAAACTCCCAGTAGCTACCCTTGCAAAATGTGGCCAGAAGTAGAGGCTTTATTTATTTTATTTATTTTTGGATCTTAAAAGCTTTTTGACCAGTACATTGACTAGAATAGTGTAATCTGATATTTAACAGACTGTGGTCTTGTGTATGTATGGTGTTTCAGGGCATTTGTTCTGTTGGGAAGATTGCCTACTTTCTCCAGCCTGAGAATATTTTTTCAGAATTAACAGCTGACATGCTGCATTCTGTTAAATCCTGCCGCTTTGCACCAGTTCTAACTATTACCATCATTTCCCTCCTAAATGTCTAAAGAAGATTCTTTTTGACTGTGTATATTACAGTTTTTAGATCTGGGGAGAAACCTCCCTGTATGCCAAATCCCTTTGATACATTTGATTTACTTCTGTGTATCGCTAAGGAAATTCTGTAAGCTCCCCAAGGACAAATTAAATTTGCCTTTTTCAACTTGGAAACTGTGTGTTCTGTTTTTGTCCATTTTCTTAGATCATATGTAAACTTGTATTTTTAGAGGATATCACTGGGAGGTTAACAAATAAAAGCACCTTAACTGTTTGAATGTCCTCAAAATACTTTGAATAGCTTTTAGTTACTTCCACTGTAATGGAAGCTTTTGCTTGGAAGATTATTAGTAAGTGTGAGCAGATGGTGCTTTTTCACATTTTCTGTCTTCATGCTGCTCATAGAGTTTTAAAACATTGCTTCTTTTTGGTATACTTTACTATTCAGTTGTGATGCTGTGCTAAGGTGAAAGAAGCGGTGTCAGTGATTTCACCTGTGTTCCCTTGTATAAGTCTCTCAAACTGAAGTAGAGCCTAACCCTGTCAATCCATCACATTGGGCGTTGAACTTAGGACCTTGTGCATACTAGGCAAACTCTTTACCACTGAACCAATCCTCTACTTACTTTTTATTTTGAGACAGGGTTTGAACTAAGTGCCCTAGGCTAGCCTTGAGCCTTGAGTGCTTTCACCTGTGTTCCCTTGTGTAAGTCTCTCAAACTGAAGTAGAGTCTAACCTGTCAATCCATCACATTGGGTGTTGAACCTAGGACTTTGTGCATACTAGGTAAACTCTTTACCACTGAACCAGTCCTCTATTTACTTTTTATTTTGAGACAGGGTTTGTACTAAGTGCTGTAAGCTAGCCTTAAGCTCTATAGCTCAAACAGTCCTTAGACTTTCAGTCACCCTGCCTCAGCCTTTCAGGTAGCTATTATTCACAGGCATGTGAATGCCTCCATGCTCAGTTTAAGTTACTTTTTAAAATAGCATATATTCATTGTATAAAACAATGGGTTCCATTATGCCATTTTATACAAACTTATCATGTACTTTAAACAAATTCATATCTCCACATTACTATTGTCTTTCCTTCCCCTGTCTCCTTTTTGTTTTTTTCTCCCACATTTTTTTCCTAATCATACAAGCTCAATAGGTAACCCCCTGTTTTCTTCCTCCCTCCTCCCCTCCCAGTCGTCTCCCTTTTACACTCTCCCCCCTCCTTTCATTCTCTCTTCTCCCATTGCTTCCCCTTTTTCCCTTCCATCCCCTGGAGCATCCTTTTGTGTGAATGCCAAACCTTCCTCTGAGTCCTCTACCCTAGTGAGGGGTAAGGATTCTGGCATAACCTGGAGCCCTTACTTGGACTCCCCGTTAGTATGGGAAACCCTGTCCCCTTTTTTAGCTCTCCTTTAGCTTTCATGTCTCTGTCTTTCTTTCTCTCTCTTTCCCTCTGTTTAGTTACAGATTCTACATGATTGAAAACATACAATATTTGTCAAATAAGATACTTTTAAGCACTTTAAAAACCATACATAAATCACTCATTTTTCAAAAGCTCAATTTGTGAAAATTTTAGGTGATGTACTAGTTCCAGCTTTCTTCATTTTAAAGTTATAATCAGATCTCTACAACAATCCTAATTCCATCCATAGTTATGGTAACAGACAAAATTGTAGAATTAGATATTACCCCATGCTTCATGATTGTTGTGGTTCAGTATCAATGTGTTAATTTTGGTCAGCAGCTTCAGATGAAGACTTTGTCATGGAACCATTGGTAGAGGAGAATATGGAATAAATGAGAGGTGAAATAGGAATGCAGATTGTTCCCTAAGAAGGGAAAGAAAAGTAGGTTGGTTAAGTAGAAAGAGTATAGTAGGAAGGGACATTTTTTTCTTTTTGAGGAATGAAAGTCATTAGAATACATTTTGAGTGGATGTCAAAAATTAAGAGTTGAACATGCCAATTAGGCTGGAAAAAATGAAAATATACTCAGAGATTTTGAACAAAAAAATGAGTCTTGTCCCTTTTTGGTCTTATTTGTTAAGCATAAATCAAAATACTAGTCTTCCATTGAAGTTGGGAAAATACGTCTTTTTCTAAGATCAGAAGGAAAGAGTTAAAGATCTATGGGGTCAGTACTTGTAAGCTTGCAAGGACTAATTGTTATGAATTAGTGATGTGAGAGCAAGATGAATCCTGCTGAGCGTAAGGGGTAGTAGTAGATTATTGTGGGAAAGCTAAACAGAAGCTGGAAATAACCTTGATATAGAGGACTGTTTTTCTGTGTGTAGTCTAAAAATCTTGATTTACTAATAATTGGAAAAGAAGTTGCGACCTTGATAGAGTTGATTTTCTTTTCACTTAAAGAGCTCATAAGCTCAGGTGAAAGTCAAGCTGGACAGCTGGCCATACCACGTGCCTGAGTGGGAAGTTAATGTGTGCTAATGTGCAAAGTCATCCCAGTTTAAGCTGTGGATTTATCACAATTTGAACTAGAATCTCAATTTTACTCGATCTAGGAGACTTTAAATGTGAGGTTCACGTGGAGGAATTGCCTAAAGAAAAAAATAATCAACCAAGGAAATCAGGAAGCACAGTAATTGGGAGAGATAAGCTTTGTCAAGTTAGAAAGCTACATATTTTTAAACATGGGAGCATAGCACAGCAACAGGAGAGTGGGGAATTGATTGATTGAACATAGTAGACAGTTCAGAAATAAACTAATCTTTATTATTATACAGTAAAATTAAAAGAGGCAATGCTATATTTAAAATTACTGGGAAAGGTTTTTTGTAGTGCTTTGGAAAACTGGCTACTGGGAAAACATTTTAGACCATCACTGATCAGCTCCTATTATCAAAAATGAACTCCATATGAATCAAAAATTTAAATATAGCTGTTGAAATTCTGAGAATAAATTATTGGTTGGTATCTTCAGGTTAGAAATGACTGAAATTCACTGTTAAACAATTTACAAAAAAAGTCAAGCATAAAAATATTTGATGGGGGGCTGGAGAGGTGGCTCAGGGGTTAAGCCTCTGCCTTGCAGGTGGAAGGTCCTGAGTTCGGATCCTAGACCCCACGTATAGATGCCGGGCGGAAGCGGGGGCCACCTGGTAGGGCGGAGCCTGTGAATCCCGGGGTAGAGTAAACAAGGAGGAGGTGGAGGCGTCCATGGTGATTCCCGAATTCGTCCGTGGTTCTACACACATATATACATACACTCGCGCACACACACATACATGCACAATTGAATAAATAATAAATAAAAAAAATTTAAAAAATACTTGATGGGCAAAAACCTGTGCTATTCATCTTGCCAACATTGTAATGCCATCTTGGCATAGAGAATGCTTTTCTAAGTATCAAATCAGAGCCAGGAGGAAGAACAGTTGATATTTTGAGTACATTAAAGAATCAAGAAGCTTTGTGTACCAGTATTGGACTGTACTCCCAGCACTTGGGAAGATCTGAAATTCAGGGTCATCTTTGGCAACTTAGCGAATATGAGGCCAGCTTGAGCTACACAAGAGCTTATCTAAAACCAAACCAAACCACTACCACCCCAACACCACCATGGTGAGGGAAGTGGAAACACATTTTTAAAAAGACCTTGAAAATGGGTTGGAGAGATGGATCAGGGGTTTAAGTTTTTGCCTCACAAGCAGAAGGACATGAGTTCAGATTCCAGATCCCATGTAAAAATTCCAGGAGGAAATGGCAGCCTGCAATTTTGGCTCTGGTGGGCAGAGCCTGGCAAACCCCAGAACAAAGCAATCCAGAATGATTCCTAAAGTCACCCTTGGGTCTCCACAGGCACACGCCGTGCCCTCTTCTACACACAAAACACACACATGCACGCACACATGTACACATGCATGTGCAAAAATTTAAAAAAACCAAAACTGCAAGACATTTCATAACCTTTGTAATACAAAAAAATTAATAGAAATCATTATGAAAGAATTCAATATGGTCGTGCACATCTATAATCCCAGCTGTTAGGATGCTGAGGTAGGAGAATTTTAAGTTGGAGTCTAGTCTGGACTACCTGAGTTACTGAAAAATAAACAAAAATAAATAGAAAAAGCAAAGCAGTATGGAAAAGGCATCTAGTTCTATCCAGAGAAGCTGAACAAACAGTTTATAAAATGGGAAACATGAATAGCCAGTAAACATCAAAGGATGCATAGCTGAAATGCAAATTCAAATGTGGTTATCAAGCCAATAGTCATGAATGAAGAAGGCACACACCACCAGCTACCTGGCACTAACAAGATAACATAGAGGTAGCACGTGGGTATGGCAAGTAGACCAGTGGAACAAAGGAGTTCAGGAAAAGACTGCTGCTTGATTTATGATAAGAGAGACACAAAAAACTGGAAAAAGGAAAAGTCATTAGTTCGCTAATTAGTATGAGGAAGAAAGCATTTTGATCTTGTCTCGTAACACCCACGGACATCATTTATATACAAATTGCTGATATAAATGTGAAAAATAAACTGCGGTCATTTTATTTTTTAGACTAGGCTTTGCTGTGTATCCAGACTGGCCTCAGACTCACAAACTCTGTGTCTCAGTTCTTAAGTGCTGGGATGACAGGTGTATTCCACCAGACTTGGCTTAAAATGCAAAAACAACAAACTTTTATCATGTCAGCAAAGATTGAATAGATGGGGTACAAAATTAGTTATATATGAAGAGTCTGATAAATTAGGCTAAATTTAAGATCAAGAACTTTTTTGAAAGGGACTGAGGATGTAATACAGTTAGTACAGTGTTTGCCTAGCAGCGAAGGCATTGAGTTCTATTCCCACCACCACATGAAAGCAGGCATGGTGGCCTGCATCTGTCATTCTAACAGGAAGCTGAGACGTTCAAGGTCATTCTCTGCTCTGCAAGCCAGCTTACAGACAAACAAACAAACAAAAACCCCCAACTTTTTCAGACAGCGTTTTCCTATATAGTCCTGGCTGATATTGAACTTTATGTATCCAAAGCTGGTCTCAAACTCTAGATCCTCCTGCCTCAGGCTCCTGAATGCTGGGATTATAGCATTAAGCCAAGAACATCAAGAAAGTAAAGATTGATTGATTGAGTAATCGTGTGTACTCGTGTAAGAATACCAGAAGGCACTTGTGTTCCTGTGGAGGGCCAAGGATGACTTCAGGAACCATCCTGGATTGCTTCTATCTCTTTTTTGCTTTGCTCTTGGATTTCCCAGGCTCTGCTCACCTGGCTTTTTTACATGGGACCTGGGATCCAAACTCAGGACCTTCTGCTTTCAAGTCAGAGTCTTAACGCTGAGCCATCTCTCCAGCCCTTCAAGAAAGTGAAAATGTGCCCTACAGAATGGGAAATAGTTTTAGTACATACATTGTAAGAGAACCCATACTGCATCTAAAGAATTCTAAATTAACAGCAGAGAAATATAACTTGCTTGTTTTTTAATGCAATTGTGAAAGCTTTAATAGGTATCCACAAAGAAAATATTTAAAGGGCCAAACACTTAGAAAGTAACTCAACCTCGTTTTCTGCTTAAGGAAGTGCTATTTCATTAGACACCCATCAGAATGACTACATGAACAAGAAAAAAGTGTTAGCAACTATGTTACTTAGATCTTCCTTGCTATGACAAAATGACCTAAGAAAACAAGGGAGGGAAAGGATTTATTTTGGCTCACAGTTTCAGTCTGTGGTTGGCTGACTGCTTTGTTTCTAACCCCGAGACAAGGAAGAAACATCCTAGTGGAAAAAACCTGCCCACTGCAGTAGAAGGCAAGAAACAGAGGGGAACTTCATGCATACTTAGATAGCATGGACCTCCTTCTTCCAATTAGATCCTACTTTCCAATTTCCATTACTTCGCACTAGTCCATTCAATTATGAACTTCTTGATACCTTCATTATCTAGTCACTTCTCAAAGACCCTACTTCCAAAAATTGTATTGGGAACAGAGTCCCCAGTGACATAGCTGTATCACAGCTTTAAGAATGTCAATACATTGGGATGGGTAGATAGCTCAGACAGTAAAGTGCTTACAAGCATGAAAATCTAAAAAACCCAGGCATGGTGATCTGTGCTTATAATCCCAGTATTGAAGAGGTGGTAACAGGCAGATCCCTGGGTCTTGCTGGTCAGCCAGCCTAGTCTGCTTGGAAAACGCCCAGCAAATGAGAGAATCTGTTAAAAAAAAAAAAGATTGCATTTCTGAGGAATGAAACCCAAGGATGTCTTCTGGCCTTCTAATTTATCCATGCCTGTACACACTTGTGTCCCTAGACACACCATCTCCACCAAAATAAGAATATCAAGCAATTAAAAATGACTACAGTATTAATAGGAATGATGGGTCTTTTTATTTTTCACTTATTTGAGAGAGGAAGAAAAAAAAGTGTGTGTATATATGACTCATGGTTGGAGGTCAGAGGACAATTTTTAGAAGTTATTTCTCTCCTTCCACCATATAGACTTCTGGGGATTGAACTCAGGTCACCAGGTTTGTGACCAGGTACCTTAATCCACTGAACTCTCTTGCTGGCTTCTGACATGCCATTTTATTTTTTAAAAATTTTCGTGGATGTATGAGGTTGTGTTCATGTGTGGGCATAGAGATCAGAGAATAATCAAAATGTTATCTGCAAAAACGATATCTACTTTCTTTGTGACAGACCCTCATTGGGCTGGAACTAACTAGCTAGGCTAGATTAGCTGGTCAACAAGCTGCAGGAAGCTTTCTGTTTTCACCTCTCCAATGCAAGGGATTATAAGCATGACAGCTTTCTTTTTCCTTTCACACGTGTGTGTGTAGGGAGTATATTCATATGGGTGTGGGTGTGCCTGTGGTGGCTCAAGGGTGATAACAGGAATCATCCTCCATTGCTCTGCCATCTTACTGTTATGAGCTTGGATCTCTAATTAAATCCAAAGCAGGCCTTTAGGGCTAGCCAACCTGCTTCTGGAGAATCCCAGGCTTCACCTTTCAGAACTAGAATTACAAGCAAATCCCCACACTTACTGTTGTATGAACACTTTTCCTGGGGAGATGCTACCCAACTGTCTTTCTTCCCCCAGATAGGAGTTAAAGATAGACTAAAGTAATGATTATGCCAGGGTCCAGCTTCATGAACCAATGTATTTATTGAAGTACTTACAGGGGTAGGAATGAGAGTGAGTTACAAGAGCAGGGACAACTCAAAGGCCAGAAAACCCACTCAAGCATGGCTGATGACTTTCCCATGGCTGCATAGATAACCTTCCTTCGCCTTAATACCCTGAGGTCTGTCCCTGACTATAAGGCCCTAAGGGTGTATGGATGGCCTCTTCCCACATCCTCTGCTCTGAGGGAATATCAACAGTTAACAGGTGTGATCTTGATCTTCTCAGACAAAAAAGGGTGTTTGTTCAAGGAAAACACCCTACAACACTCACCTGGCATTTTTACATGGGATCTAGTTCTAGAGAACCCAGGTCCCTTCGTTTGTAAGGCAAAGGCTTTGACCATTGAGCCATTTCCCCAACCCATGACAGCTTTTTATATGGATGCTGGGGATTGAGCATCATGCTTGTGCGGTAAGCACTTTGCTAATTTATCTCCCAGCGCAAGTTTTCCTCTCTTTTGCTTTCCTTCTCTCCTTTCCTCCTTCCCTGACTCCTGTTAGGTAGGGGAGCAAGGAGTGGGAACAACTCTTGACCGTGTGTGGGCACGTGTAGCGGTCCATGAATAAAAGGAAACTGATACGCGAGAGCGAGTTAAGAAAGAAGAGGTTATTTAGAGCTGGAGGCCTGGTGACCAAAGGAGTCATGGCTTAACCTTGATGTGGGAGAGCATCAGAATAGAAGAGAGAATAGGAAAAGACCACCAGAGAGGGAGAAGAGAGAGAGAGCAGGGAGGGGGGGACACAATCTTTTATAGTCTTCATGATTAGCCTGGGAGTTATTGGGGAAGTAGGACAGTGAGTGAAGACTACGGTATGGGTTGTCTAGCTAAGGTAGAGAGGCTTTACAAAAATGGTGGCTATGACTAACACCTCTCTTCTTCCCTTTTTTCCCCCTTCCATCCCTCCCTTTTTCCTCCTCTTTCCCACCTTTTCTTTCTTTCTCTTCTTCTTCTTTTTTTAAGATTTTACTTGAGAAAAAAGCAGGAAGTGCGTATGCCATAACACAGGCATGGAGGTCAGAGGACAACTTTTGAAAGTTGTTTTCCCCTTCCACCAGGTGCACTCCCTTACGCCAGGTGCACCTTCTTCCCCCAGGTGTACTCCCTTACACCAGGTGCACTCCAAGTATTTGACTTTGGCAGCCAAGTTTGTGCACAGTGCTAAGCCATCTCACTGATCTTTCTTTTTTCTTGTTGAGACAAGGTCTCATGTAACCCAAGCTGGCCTTGAACTCTTGATTCTCTGACCTCTGCCTCCCAAGTGCTGGGATGTTAGATAATGTGCCATTATGCCTGCTTTTTATTTTTTGAAACAGGCCTTCTGTGTTGTCCAGGATAGCTTCTGACATAATTGGTGGCTCCAAATCAATGAGAGATTTTATCTCAAAGTATTTGAGGTGAGAGTTGTAGTTTTTCCTTTTACAGTTAGCAGAAAATTGTTTTCTAATTTTTTGATACAGCATTGTTTATTATGGCAAAAATTGAAAACAAACATGCTAATCAGCTAGGAATGGAGCACAGTATTGCACGTTTTTTTAAAATTTTGTTTTGATATTTTATTTGATTATTTGGGCAAGATGGGGAGAGGGAGAGAGAGACAGAGAGAAGGATGTCCATGTCACTGTGCCTGACTTGAGGTCAGAGGGTAACATTCAGTAATTTTCTCCACCATGTGTGCTTCCTGAGATGTGAGCTATTTCACTGAGTCCTTGAAGCAGGATTTCATTATGTAGCCCAGGCTGGCCCAACTTACTATGTAGCCAAATTTGTTCTTTAACTACCTGAGTCCTTCCGGAGTGCTGATGAATTTAATGGTATGTGCCAGTATGCCCAGTCTAAAATCACCTTTTAAAAAATTGTTTTTACACTTTTTTTTATCACGGTGAGGAGACATGTCACTGAACCTTCTCCCTGACCTTTTCAGATGTGAATAACTTGCTTGATGCCATGCTAATGAACCTGAAATTAAGTTTTAGGAATAATTTTATTTGCTGAAAGTTATTAACAAAAACAAATTTATTGAAATACATTTCTTGGAAAATACAAATGATCTAAGAGTTTTAATTTTAAAGATAGATCATAAAAATTAATCTTGTAAGTGCCATAGTGCATATTTTTGTTACCCTTAGTTGTAAAGGATGCATTTGGCAGCCCCTTCCATCTTTTAAAAAATAACCTTTTGAGATGTAGCTTAGTGGTAGAGTGAGTGCTTATCTGCACCTAGCAGAGGCCTTTGTTAGAGCCCTGACACTATAAAAATAAATAAGCAATTAAATAAACCTTTTATGGAGAATTAAATGTATAAAAACAGGATAGAATAATAACTCTTATTAGTCTAGCACACAACTCTAATAACAGTTTCCGACTTATGTATCCTGGCATGGTAACATGATTCCAGCGTTCAGGAGGTTGAGGTAGGAGGATCAGGATACTGGTAACATGGGCTACCCTTGTGTTTAAAAGCAAATGCAGATATCACATGATTTTGTCTGTAAATATTGTGATAGTTATCACTCTAGTATAATGCCTGAGAAAACTTAACAGTAATTCCTTAATGTTATTAATATCTACTCAAATTTTCAGTGGCATATGTCAGATTTACATATTTTTTTCAACTTGTTTATTTGAATCAGTATCCAGATTGGTTTCATTGTTAGTGATCTATTTAGTCAAATCATTCAGTTACCTAAACTGTTGTTTTTTGTTTTGCTGACTGTATTCAAGATTGTGGGTTTTTGTATTCATGTATCTATTTATCTATCCATCTTTATATGTATGTAAGTATGTATGCATTTATTTATTTACTTATTTATTTATTTGTTGTGTGTGTATCAGAGGGCACTGTGTGTTCCTGTGAAGGACCAAGGGTGACTTCAGAAATCATCCTGGATTGCTTCTACCTCCTTCTTACTATGGGATTTCCTAGGCTTTCTGCCCATCAGGATTGGAAGTATGGGACCTGGGATCTGAACTCAGGACTTTCTGCTCGTGAGACAGAGTCTTAATCCCTGAGCCATCTCTCCAGCCCAAGTTTGTGTTTTCGTAATTTTGGTCACTTGTAGAGTTTCTATTGGCTTCAGACTTTTCCAGCAGTTTATAGGAAAGTTATTGTGATGTTTTTATCCTGTTTCCTTGTGTTTGAGAAAAAGAGTTGCAAGGTTTATATCTGTCACTGTATTTGCTGTGTTTGTAGAAGTTTTATCTTATTTCTTTGAAAAGATCAACTGGAATTCTACCTTGGTTAAAGTATTTCATTTGTCTTCCCAAATCTCTTCGGCTACTTTCATTAAATGCTCCTAATACTAAGATAATAAAAGTGAGGCTAGGATATAACGTTCCATGGTAGAGTACATGGTTAGCATTTTTGAAAAACCCAAGGTTTGGTCCCCAGAATGAAATATCAATAAAAACAAGAATTGCAATGTTCTTGGTCATAATGTTCTTGTCTTTGATATGAAAATCACAGAGATAAAACATGTAAGCTGAGTTTTATAAAATGAATGTACCAAAGTACTTCATAAATCAAGATCTGATGTTCAAATAGGAAATACTAATTTTGTCTATAAATCAAAGCAGCTATATACCTAGAACTTGTCCACAATTTTCCATTTATTTTTTCTCATAAAAGTTCAGAGTTGCTCTTCTACAACTACTAGCACTTTGCTCCACAGAAAATAAGTATTATATAAATCCAGGACACAAGATTTCCTATTAAATCTTTCTCACTATTGTGTTATAGGGATTATTTTCAGTGTCAGATTCACCAATTCTTGCATACTTTCAGTAGCAAAAATGAAATAGTAATATTGAATATATTATATTCATTTCTATTCTTGACTTTTTTAGTTTGTTTCTTTTGAGTTCTGAGTGCCCATCTGAAGGAAATAACTGAATTTTGGATTATTCATTTAGAAAATATTGAGTATATATCTGTGTATAGCTATATTTTATACCAAGTATTGGGGATATGTGACTGTGATCGTCTCATAATGGAATGACATATTTAACAAGTAACTACTTGGGTGAATGTATTATGTCTTGATACTACTTTCCACACTAAATGTGGAAAAGCACACTGTGTTGTGGGAAAGCATAACAGAAAGTAGAGTTGAAATTGGAAAACCAGAGAGTTGAGACAGTTTGAATTATAAATTAATGAGTCGAGGAATCATGGTACTGGTGTTTAATAAGTGAGTTGACAGCATATTTATACAAAAGCCATGAAGTTTTAAGAGCTAAGGTGGTGGAAGATAGGGAAGGTAGGGGTGAAAGTAAAGCAAAAGGGGAGGACAGATTGTAAAGGTAAGAGTCAGATGACTATAGTAACTTGTTTGCCACATTCAGGATTTTGGATTATGTTCTAAGTACATAGGGAGTTTTTTTGTAAGGAAGGTTTAAAACACAGGAATGGCATATTTACTACTTTTTTGTTTGTTTATTAGTTTTGTTTGGTTTTGAGAGAGGATTTCACAGTAGTCCCAGATGGTCTGCAGCTTGCTACTCTGTGTACTAATCTGGCCTTGAACTTGTGGCAGTCCTCTTGTGTCTGCCCACTGAGTCTTGGTATTATAGGTATCTATCTATCTATCTATCTATCTATCTATCTATCTATCTATCTATCTATCTATCTATCTGTTTATTTATAGACTTAAGAAATAGAGGTTTATTAGAGCTGAGAACCTGGTGGCCAGGGAAATCATAGTTTGGCCTTAAAAGTGGGAGAGAATTAGAACAGAAGAGATAACTTAAGATCAGAATAGAGGAGATAACTGCCAGGAACAGCATGAGGGAAGAAATCTGCAGAGCCTCCAATTTACTTTTTTAAATAGGTCATTCTGGGGCTGGAAAGATGTCTCAGTGATTAAGTGGTTAAACAGAAGGTCCTGAGTTCTAATCCCAGATTCCACATAAAAACACCAGGCGAAAATGGCAGCAACCTGTGCTTCTGGCCCTGGAAAGTGGAGCCTGGGCCAGAGCAAAGAGGTGGTAGCGCAATCCAGGGTGATTCTGAAATCACCCTTGGGCTTCTCACAGGCACACACAGATGCAGAAAGACACAAAAATAATAACAATAAAAAGTTTTTTTTAAAAAAAGGTCATTTTAGTTACTATGTAGACAATTAATTAACAAGTGATAGAAATGGAAAGATGAAGAGACCAGTTCTTCCAGACTTTTGTAGGAATGGAAATGAAATATGGTGATGATGGTGGGGGTGGAAACTTGGAGATACAAATCCTGTACCACAAGTGTAAGTACTTTACTGAAGGGTTCTTTCAGATTTTCATATATATGTACACAGCATACAAATAACTCTAACTTGTTCACTTTTTGTTGTATCATGGTTATTTTTCTTTGGTAATAAGTCCCTTTCATTTCTGAGATTTTTTTTCTATTTAATGACTCAAAAATAGAATTTCATACATAATGAATGAGATGGGTGAGTTCTGTGTGTATGTGCACACTCATGAAAATGGCAGCAACCTGTGCTTCTGGCCCTGGAAAGCGGAGCCTGGGCCAGAGCAAAGAGGTGTAGCGCAATCCAGGCTGATTCTGAAATCACCCTTGGGCTTCTCACAGGCACACACAGATACAGAAAGACACAAAAATAATAACAATAAAAAGTTTTTTTTTAAAAAGGTCATTTTAGTTACTATGTAGACAATTAACAAGTGATAGAAATGGAAAGCGTGCTTGTTTCTGTGATTTTTAACTTTTAGACTCAGTTTCTTTTACATCTTCTCTAAGTCTTCCCTAATCTCTGTTGGAAATTAAGCTCCATTATTTTGCATGCTAATTTGAGGTGGAGACCAAACTGTTCACTCTCAGTTTGTGGTTAATTTCAAATTGACTTGGGAAACAGTCACGCTGGTTCAAAAAAGCTCTTGAATTTAAAAAGGTTTTCTTTCCTGTTTTTATTATTCCAGGAGTTTTCTGGGTTTGGGGCTGTCTTGCATTGCTGTAGCAATAGTTATCTTCAATTTTCTTACAAAGATTTTTACTTTAGTTCCTAGAAACCTTTGCTTTTAAAAACCTCGTCATTAAACCAGGCATAGTTATGTCTATAATCCCAGTTGCAAGACAGAAGCAGGGAGATAGATCAAAAGTTGAAGATTATCCTCTGTTACATAGCAAGTTTGAGACTAGCCTGGATTATATGAGACCTTGTCTCAGAAAAAAATACTTTACTTTTTCTTTGTGACAGTAAGTTATTGAACTGTACATAAACTTTATTGTTGTAACCAAGACACCAAAGGCTTCCTTCCCCTCTGTGGCTGGAAGAAATGGAGGATGCCTTAGGATAGGCGGACAAGAGCAGGGTACAACTGGGGAGGGGGGAGGTAGGGCAGGCTGCATGGTACAAATTAATGTGTTGATGTTTTTGGTTTTTGTTTTTTTTTTTGGTTTTTTTTTTTTTTCAGAAAAAAAATAACCAATTTATAGGGAGAAGGAAAGAGAAAATAGACTGGACTGGTCCTATTTACAAGGCGGGGGTGTGTGTGTGTGAGAAGTAGGAGCCTGGGGAGTGAAGAGGGGGCTATGGGAGTAGGGTCCCTCAGACTTTTCTTCCTTCCTTGTCTTCCTTCCCCAACAAGTTAAAGTTTCTTTATGAAAGCCACTCCAGAAGTGAGCCTAGAGTTTGGGGTAGGAATTTATTTACCTCCCCCTCTAGTTTAGGGACCCAGTTGTGGCAGGAGCTTGATGGACAATGGCTTGTGTCTTCCCCTTGGGTTCCCAAGTGATATCAACATGAAACCCTCAGGAAGAGTTAGTAAGGTAGGTATGGCATTAGGCACTAGCCAGTGTGGGCCAGTCTCAGGCTCAGTTAAAGTTTGTGCTGATAAGATCTCAGGTGAGAAGGAGGATAAACATTTATGGTGAAATGGTTGGATGGAGAGAGGTCAGGACTAAATTGAAGGAGGCATGATAGGAAGCAGGTGGTTGTTGGGACCTGGATTCTGGGATTCTACAGTTCATCAGAGAATGATGGGAACAGTATTCTGAGAAGAGAGCCTCATAGACAGAATACTAAAACAGCAGAGCAGTAGCTTCAGGCACTGTTTAGAAGGAAACTGATCACTAGGGAATGGACTCCAATGGGACCAACTGCTTGGAACTCTTAAAATTGTGCAGAGCTTGAGGTCAGCAGCATTGCCAGGTCCACCAGTAGGTTGTAGGTGGGGCTTTATGTTATAGTGACACACCCTCGAATAGATGTGAGCTAAGCTCCAGAAGAGCTCCAGCTCCTTGTGGTTGGCTTGGCTCTAGTGAAATGGGTTATCTGTGCATCATCTCCATTGTACTCTAGCACCAGTACGGTACAACTCAGCTCCCCCCCACCTGTGGAACTCACATTGCAGTGGTCCAACTTACTCGTTGTGTACTCCTCTCTGGAGATCCTTAGACCTCTTGTCCTGAAGAACCTCCTTTTTATGTGTGAAATAGAACTTTGTTTAGTTTTTGTATTTCTGAGCATTCAAGACATTAACCATGCTTGTTTGTGCCCCTGATAATGAAGAACCTTCTTGGTGGCCACCAGTTCTCTTGTGTGTGTCAGACGTGCCTGGTACAGGACTCCAAATGAGTCCTGTTACATCAGTGTAAGCCACCTTATAGGAGTAATCTGGGCCTTGGTCTAGTGTGCCTATCACTGTTATTAAGTAGAGTAAGTTTAAGAAAATGAACTGGAGTCAAATCCTGGTTTACCTTTTCCTAGGCATGTGATTTTCAGTGGGCTATTTAGTGCTGTATGCCTCAGTTACCTCATGGATAAGATGACAGGGTGAATAATTTATGAAAAGAACTGAGAGCTGTGCTTGGCTCAAAAAAAATCTCTAAGGGTTATTTTTATTTCAAATTAGTATCCTCAATCCCATTAGTTCACAAACTGCATTAATTTGCACTTTTGGGTTAAACTTGTTAAAAATGAAACAGATGTTAATGAAACTATTATTAATACCATCCCATAATTTAAACATGAGCCCACTTTAACTAGAAAATTTAAATGTCTTGGAGAAAACATGTATTGTTTGTTACAGGCCATATTGTTAAACTGTATCTTGCAGAAGCAATTTTCCTAAATTCTATTTTAAAATCAGTTATTAAGGGGACTTAAGAATGATAGAATAGATATAATTGACTGTTTTTACCTGAAGTTCAGCAAAATATAGTATATATTTTGTATATATACTTGTTTTCATGTATATATTTTATATATAACTTGTTTTCATGTATTCTGGCTTAGAAAGAAATTGCTAATGATGAATCAGTAATTTTGGAAAGGAGCTTGGCTTTTGGAGTATTTGTGGATAGTTGTCTTGATAACTGTATTTATGGTTCTGTCTCACATTGTTTTGTTCACAAACAGGAATTCACCGTAAGTTGCTAGCTTTATTCTTTCAGTTTTTTAAGTTATTCTGTAATGAGTAATGGTTAAGTGAATGTGTCTATCCAATCTTACATGCAGATTATATTTCTGCCTCCCCTTCCTGAGTATTGATAATTCCTCTCCCCACCAGCAGCTACCATGAATTTTTTCAGAACTCACTGATAAGCTTCCTATTTTCCTTTTCTATCACTGAACTATATCTGGAGATTTATATACCTACTTTCATCTGGCTTTTGTGTGACTAATGATTTTGTACTATAGAGAGTGTTGAGTTTGTGGTTTGTTTCCCTGCATGAAGTAAAATTGACTGGTTATTGTCCTGTATTTGAAGCCAGTGTTCTCATCAACTGAGCTGAGTGTTAAGTGGCTATAATATAAAGTAAATTAATTGTAACAGTTCTGCCTTTTAAGATATTGTATTATTTGCAGAGTATTTGTAAATTGAGACTAGCACAGCAGTATTTGTCCCTTTTTATGGTGTGTGTGTGTGCGTGCGTGTGTGTGTGTGTGTGTGTGTGTGTGTGTGTGTGTGTGTGTATTAGTATCAGAAAATACTATATACCTGTGGAGGGCTAAGGATGACTTTGGGAATCACCTTGGATTGTGCTACTTCCTTTTTGCTTTGCCCTGAAGGCTGAAAGTACAGGCCTCTACCATTTCTGCCTGGCATTTTCTCTTAGGATCAGGGATCCAAACTCAGGACCTTCTGCTTGCAAGGCAGAGGCTTTCACATCGAGCTTTCTCTACAACCCAGTGATTTATTACATTTTAAAATACTCCTTTAAATACCATTTCTATAAGTCAAAATGTTTAAAAGACTGTGACATAACTAGAAATCCTTCTGTCCGGGGACTGTAGTTTGCTGTTCTTATGTTCAGGCTGGCGAAGCATTTGTCCAGAACTGAGTCGAATGAAGGTTTTGAGATGGTGTGAAGAGCCTATAGTGGAGCACACAAATTAGCTCTGTTTTCTGGATACTGTCTTTACTATTGCTTTGATAATTTGTACAGTAACTCCACATTTTTGCTTGAAGAAAAAAGTGAGCAGTTTCTAAGTTTCTCAAATAGTGGGTTTTGTGTTTAATAATATATACTTATATATCATAGTTCTTAATTACGTTCCAGGTACTAGTTTAAGTGTTTTACAAATGCTAATTCTTAACACTTAAAAACAACTGTTAGGTTTTTAAATGAATTGCAGGAATGTTAATATTCCATTTTTTTTCTTTTTGTAAGTGTCTTTCTTGGTATTACTATGTAATCATACTGACTTTGAATCATATTCATTAAAATCTCAAGTATTAGATCCATTAATTCCTTTATTACATATCATTAAAGTCAAAAATTAAATGTTTAAACTCACTCTTTTTCTTTAATTTCAGCTTTACCAACAGGGACGCTTATGTCAACTGGGCAGTGAATTTTGTGAATTGGAAGTTTTTGCTAAAGTGTTGAGAGCTTTGGATAAAAGGTAAATTCTTTTGTATGTGTATATCTTTTTTTTCCTCTCTCTTTTCTTTCTTTGAGATGTGGTCTCATATAGCCCACACTGTTCTCAAACTAAGATGACCTTGAACTTCTGATTCTCATCCTTGTACTCTCCCTTTCCCCCAATACTGGAATTTCCCAGTTTATGGAGGGCTTGGGATCAAACCCATATTCATGCTAGGCAACCACTCCACCAGCTGAGCTACATTCCCAAGCCCTCTTTTGTTGTTGTTGGGTGTGTGTGTGTGTGTGTGGTGTATGTATATGTTCATGTGTACATATGGATATATATGTAGGTGCATGTGTGTTCATTTATACATGAAGGCCAGAGGTCAATTATCTTAGATCTTCAATCACTTTCCACCTTAATTTTTTTTTAAATTTTTTTATTATTATTATCATTTATTCAACTGCGTGCATGTGTGTGTGTATGTGTGCGCAAGTGTGTGTGTCTGTGTGTCTGTGTATGTGTAGAACCACGGACGAACTTTGCGAACCACCATGGACGCCTCCACCTCCTTCTGCCCCGGGATTCACAGGCTCCGCCCTACCAGGACCAGAAGCGCAGGCCGCCCCCGCTTCCGCCTGGCCTCTATATGTGGGATCTGGGATCCGAACTCAGGACCTTCTGCCTGCAAGGCAGAGGCTTAACCCCTGAGCCACCTCTCCAGCCCCTCCACCTTAATTTTTGAGTCCTTGTCTCTCACCAAATTGGGAGTTCGTTGATTTAGCTAGACTGAATAGCCAGCAAGTCTTGGGAATCTGAAGTCATATTCTTTATATCAATCTCTCCATCCTTTTTATTATTATTATTATTATTATTATTATTATTATTATTGAGATAGAATCTTGGTATGTAGCCTGGGCTGGCTTGGAACTCATAGTAATCCTCCTGACTTAGTCTTTCTCTCTTTTTTTTTTTTTTTTTTTTTTGCTGGAACATCACAAAACTTTATTGTATAGTGGATTCTGAAGGAGAAGCTCAAAGCATTTTCTTTTAATGCACAAAAAATAATATGGCACTATCGAGAGTAATGGTATTTTGACCTCTAAAATCAACAAGCATAATGGCAGGGGAGATAAAACAGAATGATATGATTTTGTCTACCAGTGCCACATGGATAATTATGGAAAAATCATGATTAAATTCTTCTACAAGTGCATTCTTTAGAATATTCTTGACTTTGGAATCAGTCAAATATTGTGTGATCATAAATGAATGCAAAGTTTCATGGCTTAAAGCATCAACAATTTAATACTTGTGTTGACTAGACAGTCTACTGTTCATGCATTGAAGCTGTAGTTACCTGGAGTGTCTAATTAGAATGGCAGGATTGCATTGCAATCCCGGAACTCCCCTTCCATGCAGTATCTATCCCTTGAGATTTAAAAGCATATGATTACTATAGCATTGGTGGTCTCAAAAAAAAAAAAAAAGAAGACTACAGGTCTTTTCAGAGAGGGACTTGGAAGTCTTACAGCATTACTTCTACAACATTAGTTAAAGATGTAACTGAGAGTAGATCCACAGGATCTCGATGAGAGAGAAGTTAAGGCCATATTGCAAAGAGTCTTAGGAAGAGAGAATCATAGTCATTTCATAAATATTCTCTAAACTATCATTGATGAATAAAAGGAATAGTTGAAGAGGGCATATTAATATAACTATCCCTAAATGATAATTTTCCTCCAATTTAGTCTTGGAATCTAAGCTTATAACACCTAGGCTTCCATGTGGTCATGTATTTGTAATGTTGCTGCAGTTTTCATATCAATGTAAGCAGGAAATATATACCATCAGTCTGCATCCAGGAGGAGGATAAATAGACTGCCTGGATTTTTAATCAGTAAATTGACTTTCAACTTCATGATTCATAAGCATAAAAGGAATAGTTCTCATCTATTTTTCTCTGTTTTTAAAATCACCTTCTTTGTAACCATCAAAGAAGCCTGCAAAGTTTAATGATGCCAGCGGTTTTGACATCCTGAGCATTTAGATCATGGAGTTCATGAAATAAAGCAGAATTGATGTTACTATCTTAATCCTTGTATTTTATGTGATCTGAAAGGACAAGCAGTCTCTCTCTTTTTTTTTTTTTAAATTTTTTTTTATTATATTATTTTTTATTCAACTGTGCGCATGTGCGTGTGTGTGTGCGCGCGTGTGTATGTCTGTGTGTGTGTGTGTGTGTGTGCGTGTGTGTGTCTGTGTATGTGTAGAACCACGGACGAATTCACGAACCACCATGGACGCCTCCACCTCCTTCTGCCCCCGGATTCACAGGCTCCGCCCTACCAGGACCAGAAGCGCAGGCCGCCCCCGCTTCCGCCTGGCCTCTATATGTGGGATCTGGGATCCGAACTCAGGACCTTCTGCCTGCAAGGCAGAGGCTTAACCCCTGAGCCACCTCTCCAGCCCCTCCACCTGATGTTTTTACATGGGATTTGGGATCTGAACTGAGATCCTTCTGCTGTTGAGGCAAAATCTTAACCCTTGAGCCATTTCTCTAATCCCCAACTTAGTCTCTTAAGTATTGTAATTATAGGAATACACTATCATTCTTTAGTGTGTTTTCTAAGATAGAGTCCCGTTTTGTAGCGCAGTCTGTCCTTGAAATCCTAGTCTCAAGCAATCCTTCCTCAGCTTTCTGTCATGTTCGGATTATAGGTATAATACTGTACCTCTATGAAATGCCGGGGATTAACCTAAAACTTCATACATGCCAAGCATTCTGTCGATCCAGTTACATTCATAGCCCAAAATTCTTTTTTTTTTTTAAATTTCAGAGATCATGTTAAAACATAGGTACTATTAAAGCCATTTTGGGGCACACACAGGTGGAGGTCAGCAACAATCTTTGGTGGTATTCCTCAGGAGTCATGCACCTTGTTGGGTTTTTGTGTTTGTTTTTTTGTTTTTGCGATACAGATTGGCTAACTCCCAAGCCTCAGGGATCTGTGTACCTGTTTCTGCTTCTCCAGTGGCGGGATTATGAGCACTCACCACCCAAAAGCTCAGCTTTTTAAAAACATTTTTTATTTAATGTGTGTGTGTACACACGTGCTGTTGCACAAATATAGAGCTCATGGGACTTGGTTCTCTCCTTCTACCATGTGAGTTGAAAGGCTGAATACATGCCTTCCAGCTTAACAGTAAATACCCTTACTCACTGAGCCATCATGGAGGCCCCACACAGCTTTTTAAATGGGTTGGGAGATCCAACTCAGGACTTCAAGCTTACACATAAAGCACTTTATCAACTGAACAATCTCTACAGTCCCATAAACCAATTTTAAGTGTGTTTGTTAACATTAAGTACATTTACCTTATGTAACCATTAATATATATTTCCAGAATGTTTCACCATCCCAAACAAAACTCTTATCCCTATCCATTAAGTAACTCTCTATTCCCTCCTTCCCTCAGCTCCTGCAGCCTGTTCTAGCTACTCTGTTGTGCTTTATTATTTTTGAGATAAAGATTAGCCATGTAGCCCTGACTGGACTGGAACTTGCTATGTAGACTAATTCAGTTCCAACATTTACTTTCTTACCTCTACCTCCTAAGTATTTAGATTACAGACATATGCTGTCACATCCAGCTAGCTAGCTTCCTTCCCTCCCCCCACCCCCACCTTACCTCCTTTTTTTTTTTTCCTGAGACAGGGCCTTGCTATTTAAATAGCCCAGGATAGTCTGGAATGTATTACAGCTTGAGCTTACCTCTAACTTATGATCCTTCTTACTCAGTTTCCTAAGTGCTAGGATAGGTATGCCACACCTAATATTTGTCCTTTCATATTTTTAAGGCTCAAGTATGCTACAGCATATGTTGTAATCTCATTCACTTTTTAGACTAAATACTATCTCATTTGTATGTTTATACAACAGTTTTGTATGTCCATTTATCTACTGATTGGTAATTTGAGTTGTATCTAGCTTTTCACTTATGAATGATACTTATGTGAACATGGGTATACAAATAAGTCAGTCCTACTTACAACTTTTTTTGGTGACAAAACCAGAAGTGGAACTGCTCATTCTAATTTTTTTGAGGAACTACTGTACTATTTTTCATAAATTTACCTTTTAAATATTAGCAGAGAGAGACCACACACAAATGGATTGGTTCTTATGTGGAGTGTGTGGAGGTCAGGACAGCTTTCTGAAGTCAGTTCATTCTTTCCACCATGTGGGCTCTGGGGGAATCAAACTCAAGTCTCCAGGTTTATGCACTTTTACCTTCTTTTTTTTTTTTAATTTTTTTTAATTTTTTTTTATTATTATTATTTATTCAACTGTGTGCATATGCGCGCGTGTCTGTGTGTGTGTGTGTGTGTGTGTGTGTGTGTGTGTGTAGAACCACGGACGAATTCGCGAACCACCATGGACGCCTCCACCTCCTTCTGCCCCGGGATTCACAGGCTCCGCCCTACCAGGACCAGAAGCGCAGGCCGCCCCCGCTTCCGCCTGGCGTCTATATGTGGGATCTGGGATCCGAACTCAGGACCTTCCACCTGCAAGGCGGAGGCTTAACCCCTGAGCCACCTCTCCAGCCCCTATGCACTTTTACCTTCTGAGCCATATCACCAGTCCCATAAATTTATTTTTAAATAGTAGTATTTTATTTTTTAATATCAAATCTAATACCATACATATATTAGGCATGTAATCTACTACTAAGTTATATCTTCAAGTTCTTACGTAATATTGTTTGCTAATTCTGTGCATATTTGGAAAGTATTTCTTATTTGAAAGCTAAGAAGGGGTGAAATAATCTTGCCTTTGTGAGTACAGTACCAAAATGTATAAAATGTAGTTTCATTGATATATTCCTGAGAATCTCTGAACTACTAAACTTTCTCTAGGGTCTGCTTTCCTCCCCTGGGAACCATTAGATTTAACTACTTTTTTAGATATAGAATTTTATGAAAATGTATCCTTTGATACTTTTTGGAAGGCAATGTAGGTATGGTGCTAATGATTGAATCCAGTGCCTTGTGCATGCTAGACCTAGACAAGTGCTAAACAGCTGAGCTACATCACCAGCCTGTGTGTGTTGGGGTGGGGAGTATCTGGTATGAATGTGTATGCAGACACATGTAGAGGCCCGGAAAGGATGTTAAGTCAGGTCCTTCCTCTATTTTTGACTTTTTTCAGAGAAGTTAGCTGTCTAGTGAGCTCCTGGGATTGTCCTGTCTGTCTCCCATGAGATCCTACCTAGCTTTTGTGTGAATGCTCCTAGAGTTTTAACTTATATCTTCATACTTGTACAGCAAGCATTCTTAGTGACTAAACCATCTCCCCAAATGTGTTAGTGGGGGTTGGAAGGATATATTTCACTAAGTTGTCCCAATTGTCCTGGCACTTATGACCATCCTGTCTCTGCCTCAGTAGAGTAGCTGTGATTACAGGCATGTTTATAAGAATTATCTTTATTACTATAGTTTGTTCATTCCCATTTCCATATATTACTGATAGGCATTTGTACTGATTTCAAGTTTAGTTACTAAAATAGTGCCTCTCTGATTATTCTTACATATGTCTTTTAGTGAACGTATATATGCATAATCTTTTAATTGTACCTAGAAGTACAATTTGAAGGCAATTTAAGATTTACGATTGGAGAAGTACCACATCATGATACAGTATATAGAAAAATCATTACAGTAATTGCACAAACCTAGTAAATAGATTGGTGATAGAGAGATGAGAATTTGTTCTACTTGCTTCCATCCCCTTTGGAAACTTAATATTTGAACAGTTAATACTTTTTGAGTTTATTAAGTAGGAACTACAGAGAAATTGATGACCTGAACTTTGTATTTGTTATTCTCTGTAGCTGTCTTCCGGAAATTTGCTTTCATTACTTCCCCCCCATAATCCATATTTCTAAGAAATAAGAATTTCACAAAATACTGCTGGTCTCTATAATATAGATATTGCCAATTTAACAAATTAACTAAACATCAGTAAGCAGTAAGAGCTTCAGGATCCCTTCTTCATGAAACCTGAATGTTAAAGAAGGATGATAAAATAATAAGCAAAATAAATTGAATCATTTCAGTGTTCAAGGGTAACTTTGAAATGTGTTCTGTATACTAAGGTTTAGAGAAATTAAGTTGATTAATAATATAAAAAAAGCTTTTTAAAAAAATTGAGATTAGGGATATAGCTTAGCAGTAGAGCACTGGGTTAGCAAGCATGAAGCCCAGAGTTAAAGTCCCAGCACAAATAAATAGGTAGTAGGTAGATAGGTAGATACATGTATATGTTCTTTAAGGAACGATGAGTTTTGGGGGATTTGACTTTTTCTATGCAGTTCTTAACATGGCCATTGTAATATCTAGTGAAATACATATCTTTCATCTCAAGTTCTCTTTCATCAAGTTCAAATTCACTGGTAAGTGCTATATATATGTGTGAAAATACAAGCATGTCATTTGACCTTTTTCCCCTTTGTACAAAGCAGTGATTATTTCTCTTTGTCTTTAAAAGTTAATTCCCATACAATAGAATTTGCCACCATAAATTGTATTGTTCAGTGGCTTTTGTATAGTCATAAGTTTTGTTTTGTTTTGTTTTGTTTTGTTTTGAGACAAGATCTCTTGTATCCCAGGCTAGCCTAGAACTTGCTATGTAGTCAAGCATGACCTTGAACTCCTGATCCTTTTGCCTTTACTTTTGAAGTGGTGGGACTATAGGCATGTAGCAATATTCACAATCAAACCCAGGTCTTCATGCATGTTACACAAGCACTCTCCCAATTGAGCACTGTATCCCAGCCCCAGTTTTGTTTGTTTGTGGGGTTGTTTGTTTGTTTGTTTGTTTGTTTGTTTGTTTGTTTGTTTTTGAGATAGTCTCATATAGCTTATAAGCTTATCTCAAACTTGCTGTGTAGTCTGGACTGGTATTGAACTCTTAATCTTGCTTCTACCTCCATACCCAGCTATATTGAACTATAATTGATTTTTCTGGGTTTTCTTTTTTTTGTGATTGTGAATGTGTGTGGGGTTGGTAGGAGAGGGAGGGGGGGAGAGAGAGAGAGAGAGAGAGAGTACATGGGGCAGGGATACCTGAAATTTATGCCAGGTATCTTCCACAGCTACTCTCCACTTTATTTATTGGGGTAGAGTCTCTTGCCCATTATTGCTAGTCTTAACTAGCCAGCTTGCCCTGGGATCTCCTGTCTGCCTCCTCAGTGCTGGGATTACAGGCAGCCACCACAGCTGCCCTGCTTTTTTGGGATTCTAGGGATCTGACTCTGGCTGTCACACCTGAGTGACAAGTGCTTTATCTCCCTAACCCTGTGTAACTGATTTTTAAAGCTGATTTGAAAAGTTGACTTCATCCTTCATTACCATCACAGCTTATACACTATATGCTTTTCTTGAGCTTTACAGAATCATCTACTTAGGAATGAATAGTCCAGGCTACATTTTCAATTACTGTAGCTTCATACTTCATAAACCAAATACTTATTCTACCTTGGAAAATAATAGTGCTCTTATTTAGTAGAGGAACAGCTCTTTAAAAGGACCAAAAAAATTACATGTGTAAGATAACCTCTTGTTTGTCTTTCAGACACTTGCTTCATCACTGTTTTCAGGCTTTGATGGATCATGGGGTTAAAGTTGCTTCAGTCTTGGCCTACTCATTCAGTAGACGGTGCTCTTACATAGCAGAATCTGATGCTGCAGTGAAGGAAAAAGCCATTCAGGTTGGCTTTGTTTTAGGTAAGTAATGGAAAAACAAAGGAGAGTTTTACTCTGAACAGACTCACAATTAGACTTTATAATAAAGAATTTCTTCAAAAGATTCCCAAAACTGGGGCTGGGGCTCAAGGGTTAAGCCTCTGCCTTGCAGGCCGAAGGTCCTGAGTTCAGATCCTAGACCCCACGTATAGACGCCGAGCGGAAGTGGGGGCTGCCTGCACTTCTGGTCCTGATAGGGCGGAGCCTGTGAATCCCAAGGCAGAGTAAACTAGGAGGAGGTGGAGGCGGTCCTTGGTGGTTCCCGAATTCGCCTGTGGTTCTACACACACACACACATACAATTGAATAAATAATAATAATAAAAAATTTTTTTAAAAAGATTCTCAAAACCTACCACACAGGCAGGTTATGAACAAGATATGATTTATTGAACTTTAAATATGTGTAGGCACTGTGCTAGCTATTAAAATGGTTTCTTCCTAAGTCATCATGGCATTCCAGCAGAGTGACAGTATTAATAGCATTTTACATATAAGGAAATAGAAAGATGAGGAACTGGATAAGTCACCTAGTTTTTTGTGTATTAACTTTAGAACCCTATGGCTGATTCTAAAGCATATATTTTTCTACCATGTCATGATCTTTTAATCTGCCTGCTAATGTGCTGTGCCATTCTTGTTTCTAAAATGATAGTTTTTTGAGTTTTCACTAAGATGTGAGAATAATGTAAAACTTACCAGAAAGTTTATGCTATGTATATAAAAATATTGTTTAGTAGTTTTGTAATTTTTGTATAGTTTTTACAAATGAATATGTCAAGAATAGTCTTGGGAAATTATTTTTTAAAGTTATTGCTACCTTTTCCTTTTTCCTGTACTGGGGATTAAATCTCAGGCCTGGTACATGCTAGGCCAGTACCATACTACCGAATTTATATTCCAAGCCTATTTCTCCTGCTTGTTTTCTTTTTTGAAGATAGGTCACACTGTGTAGCCCAGGATAATATAGACCTCATGATCCTCCTGCCTTACCTTCCCAAATGCTCTGGGTATATACCACCATGCCTGGTTCTCTACTTTCCATAAGGTTTTTCAAATGATTACAGTCATAGATGTCCCAAAGGAATAGATAGAGTCCTTTAAACCATTCTCCAGCTTAGCCCAGTGATGACATCTCATATAACTATGGGGCAATAGCACAATCAGGATCAACTAGTCTTTAGTCTTATTAATTGTCAGCCAGTTTTTTCTGCATTGTTGTGTGTTTGCTTTATGCAACTGATTCATATAGATTCATAGCCACCATCGCTGTCAGAATACAGTATTGTTCTGTCACCATTGACTATCTTTTGTTTCTTGAATTACTCTAAGCATGCATTTTTTTCATAGTCATGCACAGTTTTGCTGAGTTTTTGTCATTTCCTTCATACTTTAAACCATTCACTGAAATAAGGACAATTTATCATTGAAACTTTAGAACATTCTATTCTAAAAAGAACTTGTAGCATTTATCCTTTAATAGTTTATTGGGATCTAAATTTCATCAAAGCAGTTGTCCAGAGAATGTCTTTGACAGTAGAATGTTTGTGATCTTGAGTAATGTTAATGATGCCATCTCTTTAATTCTAGAGTGGTCATGTAAAAATCTGTGTGGGACCAATGTATTATCATTGAAGGTTAAAGAATGGAAAACCAGGGTTTGTTAAGGTAGTTTGTCATCTCCACTTAATATTATACCATCTCTGCCTCATTAGAATGAGATGGGTTTAGAGATAGAATCAAGTCCTAGCAAACTTGCCTTTATATCATCAATACAAATCTTAAAATTACCTAGAGAATAAACAAATTTCATATAGAAAATATACAAAGGTAATTTTTAAAAATAACATCTTTAGATAGAAATAATTCGCATACCATATAATTTGCTTACAAAAAGTATACAATTCAGTGGTTTTTAATATAGTCATGATACTTTGTAAACATCATGACAAAAATAAATCAGAACCCCAAAAGAAAACTGCCTGTATCTATTAGCAGTTGTTCCTCTTTCCCTTTTATATCAAGCTACTATCTATCTCTTTTGTTTCTATAAATTAATTATTGCAGACATTTTATGTAAATGTATTTATGCGATATGATGTTTGTGACTAGTTTTTTTCTATTCAGTTTTCAAAATCTCTATACATTGTAGAGATAAAACTTAATGTAGACAATTTTAATCCATATTTTAGATAATGGAAAAGCCAAAAAGGGAATAAGAAGTGGTACCTTAATAATTCCCATTTCCAAGTAGCTGGGATTAGAGCCACCATATGTAGGGATGGGGAGGGGGGGAGTCAAAAGAAGGTGTTGAATGATTGACATTTAGGAGCTTGGGAGATGACTCAGCAGATAAAAGTGCTTGCAAAAGCATGCTCATTTGAGTTCAAATGAAGAACCCACATAAAAGGTGAAAGAAGAGAACTGACTCCACAAAGTTTTCAGACCTCCACACATGTGTCAGAGCATACCTGTGTTCTTTCTCTCTTTCTCACTCATATACATATACACACACTTTAAAAAAAACTATTTAGGAACTTAAGTTCTTCTGTAGAGCTGAGATACTTCTAGATTGATGCCACTGCCTCAGAAGACTGTAAAAAGGGCCTATGTAAAAGGATCTAAAAGCTGACTTCTAGCTAGCTATTGCTGGTATTGCTAATAGGGTACATCAAAACTGGTTTTACTAATGCTGGAAAACTGCAACTGGAATTGACTACTGCTTACTGGAATGAATTGCCTCTGCCAGAATAAAGAAACATGCCCTGAGGTATTCCTGTCAGCAGCAGAAAAGAGTGTCCCTTGTCCTTCCAGTCTTGCAGCACCTCTCTCAGGCACTTCCTATTAAGAGCTTAATAGGGAGCCAGCTGACAAACAAGAAATAAACTCTGCAGGATCCTTCCTCAGCATCATAGGACAGGGTCTAGAAGAGTAGATTTGAAGTTGAGAAACAACCTGGTAATGAGCTCACCTTACAGTATATTAAGATGGTAAGTTTCGAGAATTGCCTAGTACAAGTATTTGTAATAATCTCAGTCTCTTGATAAATAACCTGAGGACCCCAGAATGTTCTAAATCACAGTTCTAATGACTAAAATAATGTTTGTTTGATTAGATCTAAATTTATTTAAACAAATTGATGAAAATACAGTATTTGATTCTCAGGTGTTATTTGCATTATTAAGACACATTATTTTGCATTTCCAAAAGAAAAAATGCTGACAATAAAAGATGCTATTAGAGATATAAAAATGTACAAAACAAATGTGTTTTAGGATCGAAAAAAAAGTATTACTTACAGTTTACATGTTATTGCAGCTTATCCTAAATAGTACTAAAGAAATATTCTTTATAGAGACTGAACCTCAGAAGTCAAAGTGGATGTAGCTGAGTCTTTCCATTATTGACTGCAAAGCCTGATTTCTCTGTAATTCAGTTTACTTTAGTTTAGTTTTCTCCTGTTGAGTTGAGGTTATAATATTATTTAAGTTGAAAATGTGTTGTAAAAATTAGAGAATTTATATGGATTGATTTTAATACAGGCCAGTACAATGTAGGAAAAACGTATTGTCAGACATTATTACAGGTCAAGATTCTCCACCCAAGAAAGCCAAACTTGGGAAGTCAAAGCCATAGGAATGTGTTAAAGGCCAGTTTAAGCAACTTTGCAAGTCACCTTCTCGGGGGAGAAGTATGATACATGTTCGTAATCCCTAGCAGAGGTTTCCACAGTGTAGTAGTTATTAAGTTCAACTCTCACATGCCTATAATTCTTGGAAGGTATAGTCAGGAGGATTGGCACCTTAGATCATACTCAACTGCATAGCAAATTCAATGACATCTTGGATTACATGAGACCCTATTTCAACAATTTTTTTTAATTCTCAAATACGATTGACAGCATTCTGAGGAAGTGATGTCCAGTACATTAGGATTTTTGACCAGGCGTGGTGGCACACACCTGTCATCTCAGCACTTGGGCAGTTGAACCTTTTTGGATGTTAGGTTCAAGGGCATCCTGGCCTACAGTGAACATTTGAGGCTATCCCAGACATTAAGTGAGAGCCTGTCTTAAAACAACAACAAAAAAATATGACTCTTAGAGAGCAATAATTCAACTTCTTACTAAAGTAAATGAGTAAGCTTCATTGTCCCTTTGATATGTATTTCTGATGTGCTGCTATACTAATAATAGCTTCATTCAGATTTCATCATCATCATTGCATTATGACATAGAGAAATTGAGAAGGTGTGTGTATACAGCAAGATGAAAATATGGCAAAAATGTCTCGGTGATTAAGACTGCCTCAAAAGCTGAAGGATCTGAGTTTAAATCCTGGATCCTATGTAAAAACGCCTGGGGAAAATGGCAGCAGTCTGCACTTCTGGCCTTGGATGGTGGAGCCTTGGGAAAACCCAGAGCAAAAAGAAGGTAGAACAACAATCCAGGATGATTTCAGAAGTCACCCTTAGGCATCCACAGTACTTTTGACACACATAAACACATATGTGTGAGCACATGCATACACAAATTTTTTAAAAATATGAGAATAATTCAAATTCATTAACTCATTAAATAATCTTAGTCACTCAAGAGATTGAGGTAGAAAGATCATAAGTTCAAGACCTACCTGAGTTAGAGTTAAACTCAAGACTAGTTTGGAAGACTAGTTTGGACAACTTAGACCCTGTTTCAAAAGAAAAAAAAATGAGGACTAGAAATACAGCTCAGTAAGAGTGCTTGCTTAGTTACGAATCCCTGGTTCAATACCCAACATTCAAACAGCCACAAGGAATCTATTAGCTCATTAGCTAGAAAATGTTACCCTCGAGCCATGGAGGATTTTTGGTGGAAGGTTAAACTTTTTGACTCTTTATTTGTGGTCCCATCTTTGAGCATAGTTAATAAACTCACAACCTCTTTCTGTTTCCCTCCTTTTCCTCTTTCCCTTCCTTCAGTTCAGGGCTTGAAACATGCTGTATGCATACTCAACTACTGAACTACACCTCCAATAGGAATATTTTTTTTTTTGCATGAAACCCAAGACACTGGTAGTACTGAATATTTTTGTTCAGGCCATTCATTCAGATATGTCACTTGTAGCTTTCATACAGTTTACCAGATTATTTAAACTTGCTGATTTTTCTTATTTTTCAGGTGGCTTTCTTTCTGATGCAGGTTGGTACAGTGATGCTGAGAAAGTTTTTCTATCTTGCCTTCAACTTTGTACTCTACATGATGAGATGCTTCACTGGTTTCGTGCAGTGGAATGTTGTGTGAGGTAAGTTGGAGCAGATCTTGTAGTCTTATGGTATGTAGTCTTAGTAGCTTTTGTAGGTTTGCTTTGTGTGTGTGTGTGTGTGTGTGTGTGTGTGTGTGTGTGTGTGTGTGTGTGTGTATCAGAGGGCATTGTTTGTCTCTGTGGAAGACCAAAGGTAACTGGGTGACTTCGGGAATTATCCTGGATTGCTTTTACCTCCTTTCTTCGCTCTTGAGATTTCCCAGGCTCTACCCACCAGGGCCTGAGGTACAGTCACCGACATTTCAGCCTGGCTTTTTTTACATGGGACCTGGGATCTGAACTTAGGATCTTCTGCTTTCAAGACAGTCTTAACCTGAGCCATCTCCCCAACCTGGCTTTGTAGTTTTGACTCAGAATTCTGTGTGTATTCCAACCTTTGAGTGAATGTCTTTGGTAGTATTTAGATGTCATAATTTTTATAGCTGGGCCCCCAGCCCCAAAATGTCATTAACTTGGTATAGGTGTCTTAGCTTCTTAGATTTTAGTATTATGAACCTTAAAGAATATAAGTGGTAGAACACTTGTCTAGCATTTGTAAAGCCCTGGGTTCAGTACTCAGTACCCTCCCCCCATATCAACAAAGAATTTATTAGCCCATATGCACAAAGTATATGTATCAAGAGTCTGTGTATTCCTTTATTAATTTTTAATAAATATTTTTATTAATATTTATTTTTAATTGGTTTCTTTTGGAACTAGAATCTAGTTATGTCATTCATACTGACCTCAAACGTAAAAATCCCGCTTCTGCCTCTTGAATAGCTGGTACTGCAGGCTTGTAGCACTACATTAGCTGTTTCGGCCTTCCTTCCTCCCTCCCCTCCCTGTCTCCCTCCCTCTCTGTCTTCCTCCCTGTCTCCCTCCCTCCCTGTCTCCTTCCCTGTCTCCTTCCCTCCCTCCCTCTCTCCTTCCTTCCTTACCTCCTCCTTCCTTTCTTTCGGGGGAGGGTCTTAATGAGGCACAAACAGGTCTTTTTATAGCTCACTATGTAGCCAAGGACAATCTTGGCTCTGATGCCTGAATTCTGGGATTATACCACACTGAGGGATTGAACCAAGGACTGTGCATAGTAGGCAAGCACTTTACCAACTGAGCTATATCCCTAATCACTCTTTTTGGCTTTTTGACAGCTTCACTCTGCAGTTAATGCTAGCCTTAAATTTAATGTGTAGCACAGTATGACCTCAAACTGATGATCCTTCTCCCTTGGCCTCAGAAGCACTACATTTCTACGTGTGTGTCATTTCTTACTAAAATTTTCTATATAAAACTAAAGGGAACTAAAAATAAATTTTTTCAAGAAACAAATTCACTGAGGTCCATTCAACTAGCTGAATTTACAGTCTTCTGAATTAAGGGTCATGTTTTCTAGAAATATTTTTATATAGAAACTATAAAAAGATTGACATTTGAGCCTATAATTTGTACTTTGGTGGCAGTAATCCACAATCTCCTCTTTTCCAGTGTTATCTTAGTAAGGCAGCAGCAGAAAAGCTAATAATATTTCCTCTTCGTAAATGCTTCATTTTTCATAGAATCAGATTTATTCTCCCATATGCCAACTTCTGCTTTCACCCGGCCCAAAGATTTTGTTTCTGATAAGATTAGGGCTCTTTCCTTCCTACTTTGTCATCCTTAGCAAATAGCTCACATATTTATCCTTGTGAGTGCTACAGGCAGAGATGAAGATGGGGGTGGTGCTCATGCCAGGCATATCCACTTCTTCGTTTTTTCCTTAATTTTTTTTTAAATTGCTTTCTCCTCAGTCTAACCCTATTTCTTAGCTAACCTCAGACACATTCTATGTGTCTTCCAAGATATTCTAAGAAAAGAAAACAGTTTTTAATTGTGTGTGTCATTACCTTTGGTAAACTCAGGGATTTATCCCCAAAGAAGATAATGTGATTTATCTTTATTTGTGTGTGTGTGTGTGTGTGTGTGTGTGTGTGTGTGTGTGTGTATACGTACCAGAAGGCATTGTGTGTGCCTGTGGAGACCCAAAGGTGACTTTGGGACTCATCCTAGATTGCTTTACCTCCTCTTTGCTTTACTTTGGGATTTCTCAGGCTCCACAGTCCAGGGGCTGGGAAGTACAAGCTACTGCCATTTCCACCTAAAGTTTTTACGTGGTATCTGGGATCTAAACTAAGGACCTTTTGCTTGTGAAGCAGTCTTATCCTCTGAGTTACCTCTCCAGCCCCAAGAAGGGAATATGAATAGGTTATTACTACCACAGTAATGAATGCCCCATCTTTGGAACAGGCACATAGAAAATTAGAATAGTATCTAGACCAAGAAACAGAGTGAACTTTAACACCAGATTATTAAGCCTGTATAGTAAGATGTTTATATTTATGAATTGGAACTGTCAACCTAACATCTGTCTCTAAATAAGTATACTTGTTAAGTTCTTGACCATTACAGTTGTGTTCAGTATACTTTTCACAAGATACATAATTTGTCATCTATTTAGTATTATTTCAATACATTTTCTAGCTTAGTTTTTTTTTTTTAAAAAGCAGAAGTAAATTTGGGGGTATTAATTGATAATGTGTTCAGCTGAATTGAAAAAGGAATGCTTTATAGAACAGATGCTGATGAACTCTTCCGGCCAGTCCCAGGGGTTCTGAGCCTGAATCAAGAGTAAAAATGTTTTTCAACCGTGTTTTACAAAGTCTCTCCTGTGGTGTGGGGATATAACTCAGCTGCTAGAGTAGTGTAGCACTTGGTTCCCACCCCCAGCACCACATAAACCATACACCATGGTGCACATCTGTAATCTCAGGACCTGGGAGGTAGAGACAGGAGCCTCAACTATTTAAGAATCTCTGCTACGCAGCAAGCTCAAAAGACCAGCCTGGGCCTCATGAGACACTCCCAAAAAGCAAAAACAAATAAATGAGGGGGCTAACTAAAGAGATGGCCTAGTGGGTGAAAGGTGCATGCTCACAAACTTGGCAACCTAAGAGTAGCTATCACGTGGTAGAAGGAAAGAGCTGACTTCTGCAAGTTGTCCCCCTCTAACACCATTGTGTGCTGTGCCACGTACTCCTGCCACTGTGTATGTGTGTGTGTCAGTCAGAGTCCAGGTGGTAGAAAGAGAGAACTGACTCTCACAAGTTGTTCCCTGGCACACTGCATACACATACATGCTAACACACAAGATAATTTTTTAACCTAAAAAATTGAAGTTTCATGTTATATCATGTTCTTTTAAGCCTATTATTTTGGAAAATGAACAACTATTTGGTGAAGAAAAGTTAACTTAAAACCTGAATCAGAAGGCTCATAGAAATCACCTGGCAGAATTCTTTTTTTAAAATTGATAATGAAATTTAACAGTTTTAGGATTATTTTGGAAGATATGACCTTATAGATATATTGAATAAAAAATAAAATCTTAGCTATATTTTTAGAGGAAATAACCCAAAACAATATTAGTAAAGAATCCAAAATAAAAACCACTACTAAATTTAAAAAGAACATTGTTAATACAATGTAATTCACAAAAAGATCTTAAACATCTATATAGCAAATAAGATATACATTTATATAATATACCCTAAAAATACAAAGAATTTGATTAAAAAAATCAATACAATGTCAGGTGCTTCCAAGAGGATATTAATCAGAGTTCATAGAAGTTATCAAGAAACTAATTTTCTTTTCCATCTGCTGTTGTCTTACCCTCTTTGTTGTTTTTGTCTTTGACTAGCTCTTCAGTAATTGTAAGGTTGCTGCCATGGTTTAAAATAATAAGTATGGATTCCATGGTGTCTGACAAAAGAAAAGCTCCCTTCTCAGGGACTTTATTTTTCTTCTTGTTCTGTTAAGATAAGGAACCTTTCTCAGAAACCAACTAGTAGATATACCATGAGTCTTACCAGCCCGAGGCAGTTTATTTGGTAACCTATGAATCAGTCACCAGCAAAGAGAATGATATCCCCACAGTAATACTGATTTAAATTAGTCATGATTTGCTGCTGATTCACATGGAAAAGGAGTCAGTGCCTGAACTTGCTCAGGTCTGTCACCAAGCAAAAGAAGGCAGGAGTGGCTGTCATGCAGGGAGCCAGCATCTGCTACATTCCACAGTGACTTCTGCCCTGACTTAAAATCAAAACCATATCTTATTGACAAAATGAAAAGAGTGGAAGATGTAGATAGCTACAATCAGAATTGAGACTTGAGACAATACTATTGATCTTCCTTTTTTTATTTATTATTTATTCAATTGTGTGTGTGTGTGTGTGTGTGTGTGTGTGTGTGTGTGTGTGTGTGTAGAACCATAGGCGTATTCAGTAACCACCAAAGACCGCCTCTACCTCCTCCTTGTTTACTCTACTCCAGGATTCACAGGCTCCGCCCTACCAGGACCAGGACCAGAAGCACAGGCCGCCCCTGCTTCTGTCCGGTGTCTATACGTGGGGTCTAGGATCTGAACTCAGGACCTTCGGCCTGCAAGGCAGAGGTTTAACCCCTGAGCCACCTCTTCAGCCCCAAATCTATTGATCTTCTAAAAATTAAAAAAAGAGAGAGAACTTTAGGAATAGTTGTATCAACATTAGATAATGTAGATTAAAAAATAAAATTTCTAGAAATATGTAAACTACCTACATGCTCTCAGAATAAATTGAAATCTCAACAGATATCTTGCAAGTAGAGATTGAATAAGTAATCAAAAACTTTCTAACAATGAAAACACAGGACCAGAAACTAGTGAATTGTATTAAACATTTAAATAATCAGTACTGATTCTTTCTATATTCTTCTAAAAGTAGAAGAAACCTTTTCCAATTCATTTTATAAGGTCACCATTACTCTGAAAACAAATACCTAAAAAAGACATCACAAAAATTATAAAAAAAAAGACATCACAAGAAAAAACAATTACAGACTAATAATCTCTTATGAATATAGGCATAAAAATCCTTAACAAGTACCAACCAAAAATCAAATCTAAAAGTATTAAAAGTAATTTATACCATGGTCAAGTAAATTTATGCCACCATATAATAATAATACCATGCTGATAAAATGAACAACAATGTGATATTTCAATGACTATAAAAAAGAGTTTTGACATAATCTTACCATCCCTTTCCTGATTTAAAAATATATATGTGGGTGGTAGGACCAGAAGAAAACTTCAATATGATAAAGTACTTTTTAAGAAAAATTTAGTATTGGACATGCTGCACATGTCTGTATCCCCAACATTTGAGAGGCTGAGGTAGAAGGATTATAAATTCAAGTCCATGCTAGGTATTACAGAGTGTTTAAATCAGTGTTCAACAAGAACTTGACTGAAAAACAAACACAGAAAAAAGAAGGGAAAAAAAGAAAAAGAAATTACTGAATCCACAGTTAAATTGCTTGATGGTGATAATTTTTTTTTGTTTGATCAAGAACAAGATGTTTTATCCCACTAATATTTAACGTATATTGGAAGCTTTATCCAAAAACAGTTGAGAAAAAGAGAAATCATCTATTTTGGAAAAGAGAAAAAGAAAATAAATACACATTCATTGTATTCAGGTACTTTTGGCCAGGTGCACATTTGTAATTTGAGCTTTTGGGAAACAGAGGCAGGAAAATTGCTGCAAGTTGGAGGCCAACCTGGTGTGTACTTAGGGAATGTCGTCAGACAGGGCTACATAACGAATCCTTGTCTCAAAAAAACAAGGAAAAAACCCTGAAGTTTTTGTACATAATGGGCATGATGAAGAAAGTGAAGCTAGGATTGGTAGCACACACTCAATTCCAGAAGACAGGAAACAGTTCAGAACCAGCTGAGGTGATATAGCAAGATCCTGTAAGTCTGTCTCTCTCCCCTTCATTTTTTTCCTTTTTCCTTCCCTTCCCTTTTTCTTTTTCTATTTCTTTTCTCCTGAGATTATTACTGTATATATCTGCATAGTCTCAAACTTCCAGTCCTCCTGCCTCAGTCTTCTGAGTATTAGGAATATCCCACCATACTCAGCTAACCTTGTCTTAAACAATGACAAAACTGTCAAAAGTAACTACAGAAAGGGGGAAATATTTGAGAAATATATGTTGAATAAAGGTCTAATATTTAGAATGTATCAAGTACTACAACTTAACAATGAAGGAACCATTTTTTTTTTGTATGGAGGTGCGGGGGGAGGGTGTACTGTGTGCACACGTGTATGCAGTTACATAAGAGGGCAGGTCAATGTGTGCCTGTTGAGACCCAAGGTTGACCTCAGGAATCATCCTGGATTGCTCTTCTTCCTCATTCCTTGGCTCTGGGATTTCCCAGGCTCCACCTTCCAAAGCCAGAATTATAGGCTGTCACCATATTCACCTAGTGTTTTTACATGGGATTGAGGGATCTAAACTTGAGTCCTTTTTCTTTCACGGCAGAGATTTTAACCACTGAGTCATTTTCCCAGCCCAGGACCCAATTTTTAAATGGGCAGTGGACTTGAATAGACATTTTTCCAAAGAAGATAAAAAAAATTGTCAATAGAGCATAAGAAAACACAGCAGTATTAATCATTAAATAACTCTGAAGTCAAACTCAAATGCCACTTTACATATATCAAGGATATAGAAAAAAAATTTTAATGGATTGAATATGTAAGAGTTCTTGCCTAGCATGTGTCGTATCTTGAGATCCATCCCCAGGAATGGGAAAGGAAAAAAAAAGGAAATAAATGTTAGTGAGAATAAAAAGAAATCAAAGAGCTCGTGCCCTGTTGGTATGAGTGTAAAATGATACAGTTGCTGGAAGACGGCTTGGCAGTTCCTTAAAAAACTAAACTTAGATTTGCCATGTGACTCAGTAATTTTATTATTGTATACTTAAAATAATTGAAAGCAGAGACTCATAAGATGTGTATACCTGTTTTCACAATTGCCAAAAGGTTAAACAATCCAAGTATTTATCTGCAGATGAAAATAAAAGCAATTATATGTGTTATAAAATTTTGCCTAGGGAGATGCTACTCAAATATTTCTTCATCCCAGACAGGAAACCAACGACAAACCAAAGTCTTAACTTGTGAACCAGTAAGTTTACTAGGGTTTCTTACAGGAGCATGGGTGACCCCAGAGCATCAGCGTGTCTTATCCCAAGCATGGAAGATGATTTCCCTATAGCTGCATAGGTAGAGTTTACCTCTTTAGTTAACCTGCTGCAACTTATATGCAAACACTCGGGAGGTGCCTAAGATAGCCGTGGGAACCCCAGGGGAGACCTTGTCATTCTCACTGTGTCTAAGGGAATATAAGTAGTCAGTAGGCCTGGTCATGTTGGTCTCTCACAGCAGTCACATCTGACCTGACAAATATGGAAACTGTTTTGTTCAGAGGACCAAATTGCACAACAATACATCAAATTGTTTATCCAGTTCTAACTAATTTATTTTATGACATGGATGAACCTTGAAATTTTTAAGGGATGAAAAAAATATAGGCTGTATATGCATACTTAAAAAAATACATAGAACAGGCAAATTTACAGACACAGTAAATTAAAAGTTACCAATAACTAGGAGAATGGGAAAACTTGCTTAATAGTTGAGTTTTTGTGTGGAATGATGAAAGGGTTTTGGATGTGGATGATGGTGACAGTTGCATATGATAAAATAATTAATGACACTGAATTGTGCACATAAGAATGGTTCAGGCCTGATCAGTGCTTATAATTCCAGCACTTAAAAGGCAGAGGCAGAGGAATCAAAAGCTAAAGGTAAACCTAGACCACATAGTAAGACCTCATCTCAAAAGAAAAAGTTCATTTGAGAAATGTCTTATATATTTCATCACAGCATATTTAAAATTAAACTTGTTATTGGTCTTCATTTTTATTATTAGGCCTTTGTCACTCTTTGTCATTCACTTCCAATTTTTGTTGTTGGTGGTGGTGGTGGTAGTGTTTCAGTTGTTTCTTTGGTGCCATGAATTAAACCCAGGGCCTCATGCATCCTAATTACGTGTCGTACCACTGAGCTATACTCACAGCCTTTTAGTTTTAAGATTTTTTACTAGATACTAGAAAAAAAGTACAAAGAATTTACTTCCTTAAATTTGCTTTCAACGTTTGTCAGTTTTTTTTCATTGCCTCAACTAAGTACTTGACAAATAACTTAAAGGAGGAATTTTTTTTTTTTTTTAGCTCACTGTTTCAGGGAGTTCGGTCCCTGGTCACTTGGCCACATGCATTTGGGCAAAACATCATGATGGCAGAAGCATATTGGAGCAGCTTACACCATGATGAACAGGGAACAGAGAAGAAGGGATAAATGAAAGAACTAGTGCAAGATGCAGCCCCCAAGAAACACAATCGGGACCCTGTTTCTTCCAGCTAGACTCTTCTCTTCTACTTTTCACCAAGTCCCAATAATGCCATCATTTTACTCAGTGCCGTACCCTTGTGTCTAGAAAATTGATAGGCACATAGTAGGTAGTAAGAATCTTTCAAAACATCATATGAGCCATTCTGTAAAAATAAAACAACCCGGTTTTTCCTAGATTTCATTATTTGTGTTTCCATTTTGACATATACTTCTTTGTCATCTAATTCAGCTAGCAATTTGACATTCACATGACATTGTTGATGTGTATCTCAGGAGCTTAATTCATTTGATGAGGCTAGAACTCTTAAGATCAGTGTCTAGGTACCCGGAGGCATGCTTTACAGTAATCCTAATTACCACCACTAGGCATGTTTCTAATAACCCACTGGTCACTTAGAGCTAAGTGGGCAGCAAACTGAGGAGTACAGGGCAGTTTTTGAGACAGGGTCACCAGTTCGTTTCAAACTCAGTGTTGGGATAGCAGTCACTCACTGCCACACCTGGCTTAGAACATTTCTAGCACCTCAAAAATTCTATTATGTAGCACTGCTCCAGACCTTGAGTAGAATCCCTTCCCTTACAATTGAGACTTTCTTACATGTCTACCTTGTAAAATCTTAGTTTAATTTCTCATTTTCTTTTACATAATTATTTAATACTTTTTCTAGCGTATTCTGAATGCACTTGCCTTTACCCCCACCTCACTATGTTCAGCTCTTGCTTTGTCAGGGCCTTTGCATTTGATATGCCTTCTGTTGGAACCTGCTTCTCCAAGATCTTCATAAAGCAGCCTCATGGTCATTTAGGTGTTAACTCAAATGTTACCTTCTTAAGAAAATTCTGGGACTCAGTCGATTTTTATGTTCTTCATTCTCCTCTACATTATTTTAGAAACATAAGTTAATTTTAATCATGAAAAGTTTTTTGAAAGAACATAAACTATGCTTTCTTCACATTATCAATTCCATTTTGGGACTTTATTTTTCACTTGTCTTTACAGGTTGCTTCATGTGCGAAATGGAAATTGCAAATATCATTTGGGTGAAGAAACATTTAAGCTAGCTCAGACATACATGGATAAACTGTCAAAACATGGCCAGCAGGCAAACAAAGCTGCTCTCTATGGAGAACTGTGTGCACTACTATTTGCTAAAAGTCACTACGATGAGGTGAGTGAGTTTTTTTGTTTGTTTGTTTATTTGTTTTGTGGTGGTGGTCTTGTTTTAAGGTGGGGGGTCTCAGTTTGTAGCCCATGCTGGTTAAATCACATTTTCACATGCTCGGGAGTTTTACGTTATTTTGTTTTGAAATAGTTAGCCCAGGCAGGAGTCAAGTTCACGATCCTTCTATCTCTGCCTTCCATGTGTGGACTTGAAATTATAGTCTCCGGCCCCCATACCCAACTTGCATGTTAGGTTTACTTATTGGAGTAAATTGCAAAACGGAAAAATACTATTTTTAATGAAATACGCAAAAGCAGACAAAAGGTAATTGTGATGGATTTTTTTACATATGCATATATCATCTAGAACCTTTTTTGTTTAATTTGTACAAATATTTCTGTTTAACTTGTTTTAAAGGAAATACTCTGTTAACTGAACTTTAATAGATTTTTTGATGAATGGAATTATCATTCTGAGCGAACTCTCCAAAATATTTAATTTGGCAAATTATATTATACCACTGAATTGTATTCTCATTCATACCTTTAATTTGAAAGGGAAATATTGGCCTTCCCAAAGTAAGTATTTTTTAGAATGGTATTATAGTTACCAGTTACCATCTCCTTATTTACTATCTTACAGTCATAAACCAGACTTTTTTTCTTACCCAAATCTGGTGTAGTTAATAGCTTTTAATTCATTTTTTTGCATCACAATTACTTCTGGCTAACCATGTAGTTTAAGTAAAATGCAAGAAAAAGAAATTTACAGAAGATAATAGTTGTTTTTTTCTCCCTGTCCTTTGAGTTTCTTTCAAGAAAACATTTGGTTTATGTGGATGACTATGTATGTGGGTGCACATGTGTGTGGAGACCAGAGGTCAACCTTGGGTGGTGTTCCTTTAGAGATGTCAGCTTTTTTTTTTTTTTTTTTTTTTTTTTTTTTTGAGGCAGCGCCTCTCACGGGGACCTGGGTCTCAAGGATTAGGCTGAGTTGACTGGTCAGAAAACACCAGGAATCCTCTTCATCTCCACCTCCACAGTGTTGGGATTATAGGCATGTACCAGCACCACTATGCCCAGCATTTTATGTGGGTACTGGAGATTAAACTCCAGTCTTCATGCTAGTGTAACAAGCATAACTGAGCCATCTTCCTGGCCCCTCCATGTTACTTTATTTCTTTATGGTAGGTGTAATTATCCAAGTTAGTTTTGCATTTTTTCTCTTCTGCTAATAAATAGAAAAGGCACATATGCATAGTTTTTAGCTTGTTTCTCACTATATTTCTAGGTGCTAATTCATTGCCTGTCACTTAGCCTTACTATACCTCAGTTTCCTTAAGTTATAGTACATATCCCTTGGTACTGTGGTGTCGGTTAAGTTCGAATGAACATAAAGTGCTTATTAGAACAATAACTAGCCCAAAGTAGGCACTCCAATAAACAGGCAATTAAGACAGAAAGGAATGGAAAATGTAGGCACCTAGTCTAAGACTGAAATCTTGAAGACAAGTCATATGCCTAAGGTGTTAGAAAAAGGATATGTTCTAAGGCAGAGAGAATAATGCTATATGCAAAAACTTCTGGGCAAAAAGAGAGTACACTTTTCATTTCCCGAATGCATGCCACATCTCTAATTGTCCATATTCAGAAAAACTAGATTTTTGAGGCTGTCTTATTTTTTTTACCTGGTGCTGTGATAAAATGCTGTGACATAAGCAACTTAAGAAAGGGTTTGTTCTGGTTCATAGTTCCAGGGAACAATACATTATGGTGGAGAAGTCAAAGCAGAAGTTTTGACTTAAAGCAGCTGATCACATTGTATCAATAATCAAGAAGCTGAGAGCAACTTGTTTTCTGCATTTTATACAATCCAGAATCCCCATTCAATGGAAAAGGGTATTACCATAATTATAGTGGTCCTCCCACACCAGTTAACATAATCAGGTAATCCTTCACATTCTCAGAGGCTAACCTTAATCTAAACTACTTCTTACAGATGAACCTAGAGTCTTTTCTCCCAATAGCCATCACATAGGATCTCTGTATGTAGTGCAGGCTAACCTCCAACTGATTAAATAGTCCAAGTTATCCTTGAACTCATGGCAAACCTCCTGCTTCAGTCTCCCTGACATTGAGATTATAGGCATGCACCACCACATGTGGCTTCAGAAATCTAGACATAAAAGTGAAAATGGAGGCTACCAAGATAGCTTGGTGGGTAAAGATGCTTGCCACCAAATCGAGTTCAATTCTCAGAACCCATATGGTGGGAGAAAAGAATTGCTTTCTGCAAGTTGTCCTCTAACTGCCATATATGTACGTACATGTCCATATACACAATATATATACACATATCTACATACACACAATAAATTTTTAACACAGGCAGTTATTAATTTTAAAAGTATTAATTACTTTTTTAAAAAATAATAAGTCTGGGAAGATGCCTCACAAGCAAAAAGACCTGAGTTCAGATCCCACATAAAAATGCTGAACAGGGGCTGGAGAGATGGCTTAGGGGGTTTAGATGCTACCTCAAAAGCAGAAGGACTTGAGTTTGAATCCCACATAAAAATTCCAGATAGAAATGGTGGTGGCCTGTACTTCTGCTTTGGAAAGTGGACCCTGGGTGTTGCAGTTCACCTGCATAGTTGCTGATAAATGACCATCACACAGCTTAAGGGAACAAGGAGTTTACTTTTTTATGACAGTCTGGTTACAGTTCTTAGTCCAGCTTGATGGTAGAGCATGCACTAACACCAGGGCTGAGGGAACTGGCCACACCATCACTGCATAACGGTTGAGAGATGGACAATCCTTACTTGCCAGACCAGCATGTCTGGCCAAGTACACAGAAGGATGCCAACTCTCTCAACCAGCTCTCTGTGATTTATCCAGGGCCTAATCCCACCCACCATGGGCTGGGTCTTCCCCAGCAACTAGACAATCTCCTTCAGGTTTGCTCTGGGCTTAACTCAACCATCAACTCTCTACAACTGTGCCCAGAGCGCAAACCCTTAACAATCAAGTTGACACCTGTGCCTAACCATGACACTGGGAAACCCCAGAGCAAAACAATAAGAAGGTAAAAGCAATCCACGTTAATTCCTGAAGTTATCCAATTCCTGAAGTTACTCTTTTTTTTTTTTTTTTTTTATGTGGGACCTGGGATCCGAACTCAGAACCTTCTGCTTGTGAGACAGAGTCACAACCCCTGAGCCATCTTTCCAGGCCCCTCCTGAAGTTACTCTTAAACCTCCATAGGCACATACACACACATACACATACATTCACATAATAAATAAACAATGTTTTAAAAATTGTTGGGTGGAAATGGCAGTGGCTATCAATTCCAACTTTAGAAGGTAGAGACTAGGAAACCCCAGAGCAAAATGATAAGAAGATAGAACAATCCAAGGATGATTTTCAGTATCACCCTTGGACTTCAAGTGTCCTCTGGTACATGTGCTTGTGCACACACACATACACCCACCCACATGCAAAACACTACATATATGCACTTAAAAAAAATTAGTAAAGAAGTGAACTCATACTTTCAAGAAAATTTAGTCTCAGAAAATTTTAAGTATATCTATTTATTTTTAAGTACTTAAAAGCCTTTAGAAAAAAGTGACAGTGATTTCATTAAATACTGTCAGTTTGATTTATTGCCATTCTTTTTTTTTTTTTTTTTCTTAAAATTTTTTCAGGCATATAAATGGTGCATTGAAGCAATGAAAGAAATTACTTCAGGCTTGCCAGTCAAAGTTGTGGTGGATGTTTTAAGGCAAGCTTCTAAGGTAAGCATAATGTTGAAACTGTTAGACAAATTATAGGCTTTATCTAGCTTTAAACTGTTAATGAAGTTATTTCACATCTTAGATGCTGTATTAACTAACAAGATCGATTTCTAAGTTTTTGTGCTTGGTTTTAGAATCTTGTTTTCTGACAAAACCTCCTGTAAATTTTACCCAATTTTCTTTCACCAAGAAAACCTGTGAAGTAATTTATTTGATAATTGTTCGAGCCCACACATTGAAGTGTGAAGTGCACTTTGCAATAATTTCCTTATGTCCAAATTGTGTAATCCCTGATCACATTTCACTACAAAAGCATGGTTGAATATGAAATGGTTTCCTGACAGTGTTGCAGTTTGTCATTGCAAGACAGCTAATTCTGCTTGACCTGGTGACAGTATTTATTTGATTTTTCTCTATTTTCTTTTTCTATAAATAAATGCATTAACTCTTTCAGGCTATTGGGTAGCATTTAAAAGTTATTTTTTTGATATCCCTAAACCTTATATATAGCATTAATGTACTTGTCACATATATTTTTTCTGTCTAGAAGTTACATTCCTTTTGAGTTGATTTTATTTATGGAAATTTAGTTAGAAAAAATACTGCAAAATTTCAGAAGACAATATTTCTGTCAAATATTAAACCATCCATTTATTTATTTGTTCATTTATTGAGAAATGGTCTTACAGTATAGCCTAGACTCACCTTAAACATACTTATATTACCTAAACTGTTCTCAGAATTGTAATCCTTCTGCCTCTGTCTCCAGAATGTTAGGATTACAGGCATGTGCTGCCTTGCATGGCTCTAAATCAGTAATTTTAAAACAGGTAAACAGCAGCATAATATTTAGATATCATCAGTACCATCAAGCTGACTATTAGTATGTTTTTCAGTAATTTAAATATTGAATATTTGTTTATAGTTTATATAAGATTACAATATGTAAAATTTGTATTTCTATATACAGTTTATTTATGTGCATGTGTCAGCGGGCACTGTGTGTCCCTATGGACAACCAAGGATGACTTTGGGAATCAACCTGGGTTGCTTCTACCTCCTCCTTGCTTTGCTCTGAGATTTCCCAGGCACTGTCCACCAGGGCCAGAAGTCCAGACCGCGCAACTTCTGCCTCACACTTATTTTTATGTGGGACCTGGGATCTGAATTCAGGACACTCTGCTTTTGAGACAGAGATTTAACCCCCAAACCATCTCTCCAGCCCTATATGCAATTTAAAGACTGACTAGACTCATGCTTTAAAATATTTTCCAATTCGAAAATTTGAAATTTTATGCATTTTAAAATTACTAAGTGAGCCTGTGGCAACAGTACCCTCCTGTGCTGAATCTGATCTCAAGCTAAGCAGAGTCGTGCCAGGATAGCACTTAATGGGAGACCACCTGGAAATAGCAGATGCTATAGGCTTTTTTAAAAAGGAAAAAAAAAGGCTTTTTTTTTTTTCTGTGTGTGTATAATATGTAAGTTAGCAATAAAAGATCATTGTAAAAGTATTAGGGACTTAGAAGGAAAGAGATTACAAATAGGAAGAACTCTTTCTTCTATTATGTTGAAGGATTTTTTTTCTTACTATTACAGTGTAAATACATAAACTGTACTTACTATAGCACATTAATGGACTGTTTGGGATAATAATTTGTTTGTTTAATAATTTCTGCTTTGTCTTTAGGCTTGTGTAGTAAAACGTGAATTTAAGAAGGCAGAACAGTTAATTAAGCATGCAGTGTATTTGGCACGGTAGGTGATTGTTATTAAAAATATCATTTTAAATTGTCTTTCTCCTTTATATCCTAATTGTTTTGTGCCTTTTTTTATAGGGATCATTTTGGATCTAAACACCCAAAATACTCTGATACACTGCTAGATTATGGCTTCTACTTACTCAATGTAGATAATATCTGTCAGTCTGTTGCAATTTATCAGGTATGTAATGGTTAACCTTTTGTTCCTTCAATATAAATTGACTTTCTGGGCTGTATTTGTTTGTCCTGTGTAAACCATATCTAAAAATAACTCTTGGAGCCCTGCCTCTCTTCAGTAGAACTCATTCTTACTGTACTATTAGATTTAAAAATGAAATGTGTTAAGAATCAAAGAATTACTCAGTAGTAACATCATTAAATTATAAGCCCATATTCTAGAGTCTCTTTCTATCTTTCACTTACTTGGGTTATGGTTTATTTCTGTGGTTGTTGTTATCAAGTGTTAGTATACCTACCTTTTTACCAAGGACTTGATAGGTCTGATAAGTAAATGGTGTCTTGTACCCTGGTCCTAGATAAAATATCCTTGATTTTACTGTTTACTTTTAAAGAAGGACATTTTAAAAAGACACTGAGGTGATTCCCAAGATACAAGAATAATTAATAAGCCATTGCCTTTTTAAGTCTGGCTCCCTTTTCACAAAATCAGGTCTTTTAGATAACTTTCAGGTTCTGTTATTATTTAAATCTACCAGGACTTTCTCTCTTGAGAACTTAAGTAACTGGGTACAGAAATCATGATGCATTTAACTAAACCTAGGTGGCCTGCTAAACGTTTGTATTATTTTTTTCAGGCAGCCCTTGATATTCGACAGTCTGTGTTTGGTGGCAAAAATATCCATGTAGCAACAGCTCATGAAGACTTGGCCTATTCTTCTTATGTTCACCAGTACAGTTCTGGGAAATTTGACAATGCACTGTAAGTTTCACATTCCTTTTCAGTAATAGCTAACACTGTTTTTTTTGGTAATACAATTGTCCTCAGTGCAGTTTATGGATTAAGTTTGTCTTCTTCACACTTTAAGACATACATACATGTGTTTGAAATCATTTAAAAAAATCATATCATGGGGCTGGAGAGGTTGCTCAGGGGTTAAGCCTCTGCCTTGTAGGCGGAAGGTCCTGAGTTCGGATCCTAGACCCCACATATAGATGCTGGGCGGAAGCAGGGGCAGCCTGCGTTTCTGGTCCTGGTAGGGCGGAGCCTGTGAGTCCCGGGGCAGAGTAAACGAGGAGGTGGAGGCATCCATGGTGGTTCCCAAATTCGCCTGTGGTTCTACATACACACACACACACACACACACACACACAATTGAATAAACAATAAGAAAATTTAAAAAAAAGAGCGATTTCTGATAAACCTTGGGCCTCAACACAGATAGCACATAATCTGCATGTGCACCCACCACATGTATGTGAACATACATATCCACATATATGCATCTCCACAAACACAAGAAAGAAAAATGGAAAAGCCAGATGTAACTCATGTCTGTAATCCTAGCATTCAGAGAAAGGCTTGTCTTACATTTGAGGTCAGCGTAGGCTATCACTATCAAGTAATATTCTGTCTCTAAATAAATGATTTATAAAGGTAAAGGAAAAAAAGGACCTGTTTATGAAAAAAAAAAAAAAAAAAAACAGTGGGTAAAAGCACTTGCCATTAAGTCCTGACAACCTGAGTTACAGAACTTACAGAAAAGAGCTAGATGCAATAGTTCACATGTGTAATTCCACCACTTGTAGTAAGATGAGAGGGGAAAGACAGGAGAATCAGCTGAAGCCTGCATAAACAGCACAGTTGCAGAAATAACAAGAGAGACGATGACTGAAAAACAAGATGGGAGGAGAACCAGCTCCTGAAAAGTTGCCCTCTAACCTCCACATGTGTGCCGTGGCACTTTCTTTCTCTCCGTCTCTCACATGCTCTCTCCCACATACACATGAAATACATAAATAAAAGTAAATCTAAAAATAATAAAATTAAACTAAAATTAGAAAAAGTCATTGATGTTAAAATGCTTTGTAGATAAGGGTAAACAGCATTAAAGATAGACTTGAGAAAACTTAGAATGAGGATAAGAAATTTGGGCTGTGAAACAAGTTAGAAGGTTAAACTGACAAATAGCAGCTCACCTGCTATAAAGAGAGAGCCGCACATGCTGGGCAAGAATGCGCCATGAACAACAAAGTAGGCTGAGTTTAGAGCATTTAGATTTTGTTTAGAAACTTTAATATATAGTGTATTCTGGAGACTGTTCAATGAGAATGAACTATATTTGTGTTGACGGGAAGAGTATCGCAGGGAGAAGGGGAGCAAGTGCAAAACTGAGGTCATGGTTTTCTCTTTGGAAATTGCTGGGCCTGCGTGATTGGAAGAGTGAGGGACAGTCTAAGGGTGGTAATTCAGGTCAGAGAGATGGCAGTGGGAAAGATTATGTTGCGTTTGAAAGTTGTAACTTTTATATAATTTTAAGAAGATGTCAGACTATATGTCTCTATTGCAGATTTCATGCAGAAAGAGCTATTGGTATCATTACCCACATCCTACCTGAAGATCATCTCCTTTTGGCTTCTTCAAAGAGGGTGAAAGGTACCCTTTGTAATTTAATCTCAGTTATTTTAAGTCGATGATATGTGTCATAAATAAGGGTATTGCTTATTTTTTCAGAGATAATAGGATTAGACTCTTTACATACTGTAAATCTTTCAGCCTCACGTAAAGGTCTCCAATGTTCTTTATGCATGGTGGTTGGTCACCTCTTGTGTAATATCATCTTAATTCATCTTTAGCTCTCCCTCTCCCCTCTTTTCCCTCCATTCTGTTCCTCCCTCCCTTTTGGATGAGTCCACAGGGGAATAACCCATGATTCCACAGTAACATGGACAAGACTCTGAAATGGGTTTCACAAGGTTAGCTTTACAGCACAGGATTCCTGAACTGAGCTGCAGATGCAGTCGTGAGTGTTTTAAGGCCCCTGCCAAGTACCATTTTCTTCCTTTGCATATTTTAAACTTCTCATCCTCCTCAACCAGTGTGTTTTCATTCAGTGCATTAATTTTACTAACACTATTAGGTCATCCTTGCAGTAATTCTGTGCACGTTGGATCACTTTTGTCTTAATTGTGGATTGCTTTAAGTCTGATCAATTTCAGAGTATCTGAAGATATAGCTTAATTAAAAAAAAAAAAAAAGTTACCCAAAAAGCCTAATAAAACTGACTCATTTTGTGGTTACTTTAGACTTTTCTTTCTTTAAAGTAGTAGTAACTCGTTTGAAAAAAAATCATACACACACATAGTAACTTTAGTTTTGTAACTCAATTTTCTTCATTTAATATATTATGAACTTTTTTTCATTTTAACATATGTAGGTAATATATGTAATCTCATCTGTTTTATTGGGCCTTCCACATTTTATTTTAAACCTGCTTTTTTAAAAAATACAGTAAAGTAAATTTATTTTGCCTAGCTTTGTAATATAGTCTATTCTGGAGACTGTTCAATGAGAATGAACTATATTTGTGTTGACGGGAAGAGTATCGCAGGGAGAAGGGGGGGAGCAAGTGCAAAACTGAGGTCATGGTTTTCTCTTTGGAAATTGCTGGGCCTGCGTGATTAGAAGAGTGAGGGACAGTCTAAGGGTGGTAACTCAGGTCAGAGAGATGGCAGTGGGAAAGATTATGTTGCATTTGGCAATTTGGCAAAAAAAAAAAAAAGATAAAATTAGGTAGCAAAATAATATTCTTAAAGCTTTATCTAGAATTTGAAAGTGACTGGAACTTTGAAATTGGAATGTCTTTTGACCAGCTAGTTAACTGAGTAAGGGAGAAACCAGTTTTTTAGTTGTGTTTGCTAAAGATTATGTTTCATAAAGGATTTCAGAAATTTCAGAAGTGCCTAAGGTACTCCTTTGACACAGTTTCATAACTTGAAATTTTTTGTTGTTTATTTACTTTGTTTTATTTACTTTATTTGTTCTTTTAAAGCAAAGTCTTATATAGCCCAGGCTGGCCTCTGTCTCCTGAGTACTGGGATTACAGGCCTACACCATTTTACCTAGATTGCCAATTATTTTTAAAAAGAAATTCTCATCAGTAAAACATTAGCAGCCTGTTACAATAGATGCTAACTCTAAAAACAATTTAGCATACAACAATGGCTTCCTTAAATCTGAATTTGTTATGCTGTGCAGAATGGAATGACTCACCCAAAAGTATACTGTGAAAGTGGAATATTTTGTGCAGGCATAGCGTCTATTGGCATCATAGCACTAGGGGAGCTGAAGCAGGAGGATTTCCATAAATTCAGGCCCAGCCTGGGTTATATTATATGTTGAAGTCCAAAAAAACAATGAAAGTGAAATATTTTGATCGTGACTCAGACATATTCATATTATATTCAATAAAAATATTGGCTACTTTGGAAAATAAAGTATTATAGTTTAATATTTTCTTTTCAGCTCTTATTTTAGAGGAGATTGCAATTGATTGTCATAACAAGGAAACGGAACAGAGGCTTCTTCAAGAGGCACATGACTTGCACCTGTCATCACTCCAGCTCGCTAAAAAAGCTTTTGGAGAATTTAATGTACAAACTGCAAAACACTATGGTAACCTTGGAAGACTTTATCAATCAATGAGAAAATTTAAGGTAAGAGCAATTTTTATATTCTTTATAAGTGATTATTAATAAATTTAAATAATGTTAAATAATCTAAATAGACATTCATTACACTTCTGTCTTACTCTACAAAGGAACTGAGAAAATAGCTAGTATAAAATCCCATAGCCAAATTATAAGTCAAATTGAAGAGTGAAGACCATGGAAAAATAAAATTTTCAGATCCAAAAAGCTTCAGTTACAGTTCTTAGCTAAGTATATTCAACTCTTTGCAGAATTACTAATACATGATAGGTGTGCTAGAATTAATTGTATAATTAATAATTGGGTATTATTATTAAGTATGGTGATACATTTACACTAATCATCACTAGAATTTTGAGTTCTGTCTGGAACTTGAAAGGCTGTAGCAGGAGGATTATATTTTTATTGTCAGCCTTAACTATAGGAAAACACTTAAAAAATTCATGAGCATGTGTGCATAAGTTAATATGGCTTAACAAGTATACATTTTTTTGGCTGTATTGACTAGTAGAAATCCCTTTCATCTTCATTTTAGCATGTCTTTGGTTGTTGATTCTCACTGAGGGCTTCGTTTTTCTTTTTTGTTTGTTCATTTGCTTGTTTTTTGTGGGTTTTGTCTGCGTAGCCCAGGCTAGCCTCAATCTCTCAGTCAGTCCCTGCCTTTACACACACACACACACACATATGCTATGGAATTATAGGATGTATTACTGCCCTGGATTAGAATGCCTTTAATTTTTTCTAACAGTTTTTCTATTTAAATGGTTTAAATGATTTAAATGGTTCCTCTTGTCACTTTTGCGATAGGACACTATTGCTGTCATTATGCATGCTGTTCCAAAAACAATAATGCTTCCCATTAGCAACTTTCAGAATAACATTATATGTTCTTTGCTATCATTTGTTTATGGCATTCATAAGCTGCCTTTGACATTTGCAACAGTTTTGTTCATCAGGTAACAATTTGTTGACCTAAGAAAAGATGTAGTTTAATGGTCTTTTTGGCATAATTATTTTTCAGGAAGCTGAAGAGATGCATATCAAAGCAATCCAGATAAAAGAGCAACTTCTTGGTCAAGAAGATTATGAAGTAGCCCTTTCAGTGGGACATCTGGCATCTTTATATAATTATGATATGAATCAATATGAAAATGCTGAGAAACTTTATTTGCGCTCAATAGCAATTGGTATGTTACTTTAAATTGTCCTCTGTGAGTAGAGATCAGTATGTCAACATTCTTATGCGCTATACAAGGGAAATGTTACTACTGAGATCTGACAGTTCAGCACTCTAGAGGATATCCAGAAATGACCAAAATCATTTGGAACACTTATAAAAGGTGCTTTATTGGTGATTAATAGTAAAGTGATACTGGAGTGTCAAGTGTGGATAGAAATAGTCACTTTCAACTGTTTGTCCAGTTACTACAACCACTTATCTCTCCCTTCTTCTCTTGTCTTTAAAGAATAGAAAGCTTTGCTTGGTTGTGAGCTTGATCTTAAATGGAATGTGTTTTTATGTATGACTTAGTAGATATTAGTTATATTACTGAATATCAGTCACTAGCTCCTTTATCACACAATGTGGATACACACAGCATTTGAGTTGTTTCCATTTGATAGTGTTACCCCATGTGACATGCCTGAGAAACCTCTTGCCTATTTTTTTTTAATATCTTTTTTTTTAATTTTTTATTATTATTATTTATTCAACTGTGTGCATGTGCTTGTGTATGTGCGCGCGTCTGTGTGTGTGTGTGCGTGTGTCTGTGTGTGTAGAACCACGGACGAATTCGGGAACCACCATGGACGCCTCCACCTCCTTCTGCCCCGGGATTCACAGGCTCCGCCCTACCAGGACCAGAAGCGCAGGCCGCCCCCGCTTCCGCCTGACCTCTTGCCTATTTTTGTATTGAGCCATCTTATTATTACTTAGGATATTCTTTAAAGACTATAAGTATGACAAGCCCTTCATTGTTTGCCTGTGTTACATATTTCTCAGTTTTTTACTTTGTTTCTTAAGTATGCCTATAAAAGGATGGAATACCTTAACTTTATTTTTTGTGAGCTTTTTATAATTTGTTGAGAGAAGGTTTTATGTAGCCCAGACTGGCTTTGAACTGATCTTCCTATTTCTATCTCCCCAAATGCAAGGCCACAACCATGTGCAGCAGAATGCCTTAATTTAAATGTAATTAGATGTATCTTTTGTGATTAGTACATTTTGCATTCTATTTGCTAATTATATTCAAGAGGTTGCTTCCTACTAAATAGTGTGTGTGTGTGTGTATCAGAGGGCACTGTGTGTCCCTGTGGAAGACCAAAGGTGACTTCCAGAATCATTCTGGATTTCCTCTACTTCCTTATTGCTTCACTCTGGAATTTCCCAGGTTCCATTTTTGAGGGCTGAAAATTCAAGCTGCTACCATTCCCACCTGACATTTTTACATGGAATCTGGGATCCGAATTTAGGTCCTTCTGCTTTTGAGCCAAAGACATAACCCCTGAGTCATCTCTACAATCCTAAATAATTTTCTAAAAAATTACCTTAACATGGGGAGATGGGTCAGTGGTTTAGTTAGATCCGCAGATCCCATGTACAACCTATCTATAATTCTAGCCCTGGAAGGTGGAACCTGGGAATCCTTAGAACAAGCTGACTAGCTAAACGAGCCTTAATGGCAATCTCTGGGTGTGATTAGAGACCCTCTCTGTAAAAGAAAAAGGTGGAAGAGTGATTGAGTTTGTTTCCTGATATCAACAAATGCCATGAACAGCAAATGTATATGTGCACACACGTGAACACAAACACTCATGCATTACACACACACACACACAAGAAAATGGGAAAAGGGATAACAAAGATTATCTTTAGGCGCTTACAGAGATAACTCAGATTGTAAAGTGTTTGCCGTGCAAGCATGAGGATCTGAGTTCAATCTGTAGGACTCCTGTAGAAGTATGTCTCTGTAATTCTATCATTTGACATCAGGTCACCATGTTTGCAAGCAGGTACCTTACTTACTGAGCTATTTCCAATCCCGCATTTGTATTTTTCCATTATTGAACGTGCTTCCATTCTCTGTTAAAAAACATTCCTTAAAAGGACCAATCAATAGCTCAGTGAGTAAGGAACCTGTTCACAAACATGGTGACTGGAATTCCATCACTGGAACCCCACATAGTAGGAGAGAACTGACAAAAGTTGTAATCTGACCTCTCTGCCTGTGCTCCCCTGCCCCCACCATCCCTTAAAATTGAAATTTTATACTTCTATTTTAGCTAATCCAACTCCTTTATATGATTTTTTTTTTTAAGTATCAAAGATAGGGGCTGAAGAGATGGCTCAGGGCAAGCAGGTCCTGAGTTTGGATCCCAGATCCCACATGTAAACACCAGGTAGAAGCGACAGCAGCCTGCACTTCCAACCCTAGTGGATGGAGCCTAGGAAATCCCAGAGGGAAGCAAGAAGGAAGTAGAAGCAATCCAGGATGATTCCCGAATTCATCTTGGTCCTCCACAGAGACACGCAGTGCCCTCTTATACACACACACACATAAAATAAATAAAATATTTTTAAAAAGCATTAGAAATAGGTAATGAATAGGAGTGCCTTAAGAGACTATTAGAACCCTTGTGTCTGTTCCTTCCAAGAAATCAACACAAACTTAGCCTATTTAAAAAATCTGTTAAAAAAAGAATTAAACCTCTGTTTGTATTTTTAAAAAATTAGTGTTCATTCTTTGAACTTTTCTGCTTTTTTTTTTTTTTCTTTCTTTCTTTTCTGTGATATTTTCAGGGAAGAAATTGTTTGGTGAAGGCTACAGTGGACTAGAATATGATTACCGTGGCCTCATTAAACTTTACAACTCCATTGGAAATTACGAAAAAGTGTTTGAATATCACAATGTTCTGTCTAACTGGAACCGGTTACGAGATCGGCAGTATTCCGTGAACGATGCCCTTGAAGACGTCAACAGCAGCCCCCAGTCCACTGAAGAAGTGGTGCAGTCGTTCCTGAGGTCTCAGAATGTTGAGGGTCCAAACTGCTGAGGAAGGGCCTCAGCTAACCAATTACTTTTCCCAGATTCCAGGGAATTCATACTGTGAAATCAAAACCACATTGTTTGGGGGGCTGGAATTTGCATTGAAACACTGGTCCAGTCCATTGAAGACCCTATTTTGGGTACTCCCTATCTTGCAGAGTTCTGTAGAATAAGCATATATTCAGTTATATTCCGCATGTACGCATGTATAAGTAGTCTGACCCACATTTTCAACCTAGTAGAACAACAGGAAATCCTTTTTTTTTCTTTTTAAAAAAGAATTCATTTTTCAGAAAGCCTGAAAGAAAAAAAAAGAACCCCTAAATAAAACTATTTAAGAGTTTAAAAGAGTTGCATTCTTATTATGTAAGGATGATTTTAACAACTTTTTAACATATAATTCTTCCATGTGGAGGTATTCAATACTGTATTGTAAAGAAATTTTATGGAGAATCTTTATATGCAGTATAGAAAAGTAAAAACAAGTACACAAAAGAGGGACATCCTGACATAGGTTTGGCCACCTTAGCCAGAGAAGTGGATATGGCCACTCCAGAGCTATATTGGAAGGGAAGGACTGTCAGATTCAGCTGAACTGGACCAGTGTTGATCTATGAGCACCAGAACTTCTGATAGACCAGCAGTTTTAACTCTGTTTTTGGTACAATAATGCAAGATGCTGTAATAGCATTTGCTAACAGGACCAGAAGGATCTAAAGGACCAGCCAAATGTAGAAGGTGGTTATTTGGACCAGAAGCTTTAGATGATTATTAGTCCCTGCATATAACTTTATCAATAGAATGATTTCATTTAGATATGTGATGAGAAGTGATACTATAAGAGTTATATAATAGGCACCAAACTAGGGGATTTTGGCAATTTCAGTGGCAAATCTTTAGTCAAGGTACATAGATGGTAATGTCATAAGCAAATCTGCAACTATCTTGCTCTAGCCACCACCTTCATTTTAATCGTTACCCTAATAATCAATGCAGTTAGAAAATGTACTGGCTAAGAGTCATGAAACAGCTCATGTCCAGATGAAAATTTTAGGTTAATGTATGGTTTGTGGGAATTAAGGAAAATACACAGAAATAATTCTTAGAAAATCCTTCATTCTTATGGTAAATAATAGTACAAGTATTCATTTTGTTTGAAATTCGGAAGTCAAATGGAAATATCCTCTAATGATAATGTTTGTTTCACTAATTTGTTTATTGGGTTTTGATTTTATTCTAATTTTTTAAGCCAGTCTAGTTGTTTAATGTTGAGGTAATACTCAAATTTTAAAAAGTTGTGACATGTAGCAAATCAAGAAACAAAAAGGTCTTTTGCTGTTACCTCAATTCTTAGTATAGAGGCCCATCTGGTGCCTCTATAGTTAAGAATCTGGGTTTCTCCCCTATTTTCAGGGGCTCATGACTTGGCCGTTAGAGATACTGCTCCTGGCCAATGTTTGGAGTAGTATGTGGGTGAGTGAGTGTGTGTTGAATATTGATGTTCTTTTAATGTGCATGTTGGATTAAGAGAAAAACCAAGTATCCATCATGTAGGGTACAGAAAAGTTAATTGGGGATCTCAAATTTTGTCTTAAACACTTTTTAAACCTCCCAGTTCTAACTATTTGAAATTGCCATTTGCAGTCTTTTTAGCTCTGTGCCAGTGCACTTAGGTCCCTAGGACACTTCCTGGGGGGTGGGGGGTGGAGGATGGGGGGTAGGAGAGGTATACCCAAAGACATGAGTCCACACGTTAAGACAACATCTTTGTGAATTTAGAGACCTGGGTTTATTCTGCTGATTAAATTAATTACTTTTTAAATTCTGCAAAGACTAAACTGATACCTGCATTTTACGCAGCTGGTCCCCTTCTGGTTAATTGCAGTCTATTGCCAAGAGGCACCCTGTATTACCAAGTAGTCTGTGTGACCAAGGAGTAGCATTTTTAAGTTACTCTATTCTATCCTCATGGGCCTATATATTCAATACCTCCAAAGATATTTTCAGGGTAGGCATTGTATACTTTGATTGCTATTTAGAGCCCTGTGGTGTGTTTGTGGTATAGGAATGTCATGGTAAATTGTTTTTCAATAAATATTTTGAAACTTATGTTTCCACATGAAGTATTTTTATTTAATCTGAACTTTTTTTGGTGTTGTGCACATACAACATTTTATAGAATAAAATCAAATAACTTAAGGCCTCGTCCTCTCATCTCAATTTGAACTTAACTTATTCTTAGTACAAAATAACATGATATCTAGAAGCCTGTGATAATAGAGTGATAATGGCAAATGGCTATTTTTTCAAGTATCATTACTGTCAATTTCTCTATATCACTACTGCTTTAATATAGTGTTTAACACAGTCCGTAAGTGTTGCTATACTGCCTGTACTCTCTACCTTAAGAAGCAGATTGCTGTTTTTTGTTATGGTATGATTTGTATTCTGACTCCAGTGAAAAATAATACCTTAATTGCTTTCTGCATGATTTTTGTCTCTTTAGTAAGGATGTTTAAGATTAGGTAGAGAAGACTGCCACTGTGATAGGACATTTAAAACTCCAAGAAGGGTGTGGTAGCACATGTCTATAATCCCAGGCCAGCCTGGGCAACAAGCCCTGTTTGACACAAACAGCAGCAAAGCAAAGGAAACAAAGAAAAAATGAAAATTTACCTCACAGTAATCAGTAGTGTGTGCAGGTTATTAAATGAGGACCTTCGATCTCACCCTTCCCTGACTTCTGCCCAGGCTCATTCTTAAAGTTCGGTGCTACTCTAATTGGGGCTTCGGGGAGCTCTTAAATTTGCCACATGGGTAGGTAGTCACTTACAGTCAGTTATGGACCCAGTTGGGTTTTTTACTATAATATATTACACTGTATTACACTATATTTAGTATATTTTGGGTCTTCAAAGTAGCCTGTGTGCTAAGGATTCAGACCCTTCATCATCTAATGTCTGTTCTCTGTTAAAAAAAAAAAAAAATTCAACTCACTGTTGCTTTGTAGAAACCCCTGCCCAATTGTTCTTGCCTTGTGGAAAAAAAAAAAAAAAGTTGATAAAGACCTTTGTTTACAGACCCTGGGAAGACTTCATAGTTTTGTGAAAATTAAGTACAGAAAGCCACACATGTTAGCACATGCTTTAAATCCCAGCTACTCCGGAGGCTGAGACAGTATGATTCCTTGAGCCCTCAAGTTTGAGATGAGCTGGGTAACTTGTGAAACACTGAAGAAAAAGTAAATAAAATTTAAGTGTAGCAGTTACAGTGTTAGAAGTCAGGAGATTTGGCCTTTCTTTGTAAGTGTTAACAACTAAGAGTAAATACCTGCTGAAATAATATCAGAGTTTTTGGCCAAAATGTCTCAAGTTGAAAGAACAATTTGCTAAGTAGCAGGTGTGGTCAGCTGCCACTTAAATCTTATGCTTTCCCCAGGATGGATAGCCTTGCTGCTTCCAAACTTCTTTTCTGAATGGCATTGTCACTACTGGAAAAAAAAAAATGCTTATTTATAATAAGTGCTAATTTTTAAAAGTTTTATTTTTGCTTTAAAAATTACTGTGTATTTCACCTCTTTAGAGGACCACAAATTACCAGAAAAATTTTTAATATAAAATATTGGGATTAATTTCCAGATCTGAACACTAGTAGTTCTCTTGAAGTCCCCAAATCTCAGGAATGTTTTGGCAGAAAACTGATTTTCCCCCTGGTGATGGCCTGAAGGAGTGTGCTTTAGGGTTTATCCAATAATACTGTTCTTAACTGCAGTCCTAGGTATCTATAGCATGAGTGGCCTTAGGGAATTTGTTGAAGTGCACATGTTTTTTCAAAAATAAAATTTAAGATTAAATATATATGCTATATAGATATCTAGAAAACTTGGTTCGTGGTGCACAGATCACTAAATAACCATTGCAGGTACCATTTGTGTAACATCACTCGTCTCTGTATATTCCTTTTATGGGAAACTGTTGCCATGGTAACTAAAAAAACTTTTCAATTTAGTTCTACTTTTATGATGTGAATGAATGCTACATTTTATTAAATATTACCAGGTCAGTACTATTTTTATACTTTATTAAGCAACAGGGGATTTTAGTTTAATAGGTTCAAAATAAAAATCTCTTAATGGAATAATTAAAAATGAATCACTAACATTCTTTACAGAAAATCCCCACTACTAGTGCCACAGTAATTTCTATAGAAATGTCTAAGGTCATTAATAGATTTTGAAGACAGTTCATTGGGTCAGAATGACCTTTCATATCATTCTCACCTACTTGTAGTACACACCATTATTTGTAACTATGAACCATACTAAGTATGTTTGTAACCAGCATTGTGATATATTCTGTACTTGTATTGCTAAAAATGAATTATTGACTTAATAAATGTAGTGTTCCTGCATTCACAGTGTACGTTTCCAGTTGAGTTGTGATTGCATTTGATTGGAACTCAGGATTATTTATATTTTTCAGACTTAGAGAGCAATGTGAAACAAATTGTTGGAACCAGAACAAAAGTGCTTTTGTTAAAAAAAAAAACTAAGATATGTGGCTGAGTATGCTTGTGGTAGCAGCGCCCTAAGATGGTACTTGTGAAAAGAAAGTACTTGGGGGAATGACAGACACCACATTAATGCAAGAGGAGTGTTTAGCTCCACAAGAGTGACTGTCACTCTTTTCTGTAACCTTCTAACTCTAAAAGCTGAAGATGGTTGGTACTAGACTAAGAAAATCCTACCACTGCCAGGTCTGGGTTTCAGGCCCAACTTTTGCCTCTGAACTGTAGGAATTTGGGTCACGACATTACAACTCTCTTAGCCCTTCATTCCTTCCATATGAAAAGGAGCCAGATTAGAGCTTTACAAATACTGTACATGGGGGCTTGGAAAGATGGCTAGTGGGTAGAAGTGCTTGTCATACAAGCCCAACAGCCAGGTTCCGTAGAACCTGTGTAAAAGCTGAACATAGTAGTTGAATCATCTGAAATCCCTGAAGCATCCGCAGAATAGGAAAGGTTGGAAACACGAGAAACCACTAACTTGAGAAACCCGTCTCTAACAAGGTGGACATGTGAGGGGAGGACCAACGTCCAAAGGTCCCCTAACCTTCACACGTGTCAAATGGACATCAATACATATGCATATACACATTAGCATGTGTAAATACAAACCCTACCATGGGACAGCATGAATTTTAATATCCAAAAGTGGAAAAGGGGACTGCTGGCTGCTACTTGAAATATTGTGTGTGTCCGTGTGTACCAGAGGACACAAGTGTGTGTGCTTGTGGAGGCCCAAAAAGGACTTCAGGAATCACCGAGGGTTTGCTCTGCCTCCCTACTGTTTTGCTCTGGGGTTTCCCAGGCTCCCCTTTCCAAGGTCAGGCTGCTGCCATTTCCGCCCAGCATTTTTACATGGGATCTGACCTCTAAACTCATATCTTTTTGCTTGTGAGGCAGAGGCTTTAACTTCTGAATCATCCATCTCCCACCCCACTTTAAAAGATTATAAAGATTTTTCACACACTCTGCCTTAACCTGCAATGGGCAGCACTAGCTTCATTGTTTACAAGTACAGCAATGATACATTTTCTTTTAATTTTATTTTCCATCTCTGACTTCGAACATCTTGTTTCCTCTGCTGTGCTGAATGCCAATTCCTGTCAAGAACAAAGATAAGGGACAACTCCTAAAGTTTCAGTTTCCAGCTTTGTAAGTGCTGCCAGTTAGTGCATATATTTATCATGTGACAGGCGTGGCTCTGTGTATTAGCAAACCATATTCATTCATACTTTAAACATTCATTACTATAGTTATAAAATTCAGAGTAGGGCACTGGTGAGATGGCACATGGATTAAGGCACCTGCATGCAAATATGGCGACCTAAGTTTTATCCCTGGAAACCCATGTGGCAGAAGGAGAGAACCAGTTCCAAAAATAGTCCTCTAACCTCCACACGTGCCATGCATGGGCAAGCCTATTTCCCTCTTCCCACACCCCTTTTGTAAGCAAATATTTTAAAATTTAGACATTCAAGATGGACTGACGGTGTGGCTTAGTGGTGGAGTATGTGTTTGAGATGCATGAAGCTCTTGTCCAATGCCTGCCCTCACCAACCAAGCAGACTTTCACACAAAAGCTCTGGCAAGGATGTGGAGAAACCGCCATGGGAAACTGTGAGGAGTTCTCAGAAATGTTTGTTGATTTGCAGATGACAGTTGACGACCAGCTTGGTCTACATAGTAAGTTCTGTGTCAAACCAGGGCTAAATGAGACTGTTTCAAAAAACAGAGCGGGGGGGGGGGAGTGGGGGGAGAGGATGGGAGGAGAGGAGGAGGAAAGGGGAGGGGAGGGGAAGAGAAGGGGAGGGAAGGAAGAAAAAGGAGGAAGGGAGGAGGGGAAAGAAGGAGGAGAAGGGAGGAGGGGAGTGGAAGAGGAGTAGAGGAGAGGGGAAAGAGAGGAGCAAGCTTGGTGGGAGTTGATCAGTTGATGTGGGAAGGCTCAGCCCATGGTGGCACCATTCCCTGTGGTGGGGGATGAAGTGGAGAGAATGGTTCAGTGTTTAGACATACTCCAGCATACAAACATTCTGTCAAGGGAGAAAGTATGTCTGTCTCAGCAATTCCTGTGGCTATGTAGCCAGTTCCCTCGGCTCCTGATGTTGCTATAGTCTCTCCTGCCATGGTGATGAAGTGGAACCAAGACTTGCAGCAAGAATCTGTTGTGTTGCAACACAACAGAAGGAGAGAGAGACATACACATAGAGGGAACTAGTGATACAGAGAAAGAGACAGACACACAGAGAGGGAAATAGAAATACACAAAGAACAGAAAGAGACACAGACACAGACACGGAGATCCAGACAGTTCTCTGACAAACCTCTTGTGATTTACTTCTCAGTAATAATTCTGGCATAATACTGGCTGATTTGCATTCACACTGCAGCTCAGCATATCTGGTTTTGCTTTTTATTTTTTGTTTCTTTTTCCTTCCTGATTCTGGCTGTGGTTCATGGCTACACTCATATTCTGCATCTGCATCTGTCAGAGTAACCAAACCTCACACAATAGGAAGAGAAAATGAAATGGGCATTGAACATTTTTTAAAACTATCTTTAGGCAGACGTGGTGGGATGTACCTGTAATCTCATCACTCTGAGACCTAGGCAAGTCTAAGCTGAGACATAGTGAGACCCAGTCTTTAAAAAAAAAAAAAAAGGTAAGAAAAAACAAAAAAACTAGTATTTGGCAGGAATGTTTCCTATGTGCTCATTCAATTGAATCTTCAATTTTTTTAGAAATGAATTACCTAAAAGGCAGATTTTTTTCCAAGAAGGTAAAGAGAATCATGAAGGATGGCTTGTTACATATGCACATGACTTTCAGAGACCAGAGAACTTACATGTAATATGACATATTACAGTTGTTTCAACATCTCTTTAATTAAGGGTCTTTGGTAAGTTGGATCTATTTTCCTCATCCTTTCAAGCTAGGAGGAATTCATTAGTAGATGGTAACCGACATGGATTACTTGAATCTGAACTCACATCATAAAGGACTTAAATCACTAAGCAAAAGAACCACTAATAACCTTCTACTGGCTTCAGGACCTGAGACAAATACTCCTTTTCTAAATCTGGTTCCTCTTCTGTCAAGTGAGGTGAATGCTATCTGTCCAAGCTTTTGATGGAGCTCAATTAAAATTAGTGCAGCAGTCAGTACTGCACATTCACAAGGAACACTCTGAAAGTGTTAGTTCCTTTCTTTCCTTTCTTCTTCAAGAGGCGAGGGGATATTCAAACTTCTCAAATGCAGAATGATGGGCATATGTAGCTAGAATACCCCCTGCAAGATGGCATCCTTTAAAGTTGACTTCGTTCAGAGATCTAGCTTTGGTGTTTGAGTTAAAATAAGCTCTGGTATTGATCTGTTTGGGAGGATTAGATCAGGTTAGGTGGACTGAGGCTCTTTTTAAAAAACCTTATTTCTTCATTCATTCATTTATGTGTGCGTGCCTGTGTCTGAGGGCACGTGTGTCCCTGTGGAAGCCCAAAGGGTGATTTTGGAAATCATTTTGGAGTGCTTCTACCTCCTTTTGCTTTGAGCTGGGATTTCCTAAGATCTGCCCACCAGGACCAGAAGTACAGGCCACTGCCATTTCTGCCTGGTGTTTTTACATGGGATATGGGATCCGAACTCAGGACCTTCTGCTTTCAAGGCAGAGTCTTAACCCCTGAGCTATCTCTTTACCCTGACTGTGCCTTTTTGTTTGCTCTTTTGGGATATGTTTTTCTGAGCCAGAGTCTCCCTGTGTGGCCTAAGGTGACCCGACATTCTCTGTGTAGCTCATGCCATCCTCCCATGAGCCTCCTGCTTGGCCTCCTGAGGGCTGGGATTACAGATGCTTGTCACCACACCCAGCTGATTCATCTTTTCTTCTCTGCTTTCTGGGACTTTGTTGCTTGCTTGTTTGTTGTTTTTGTTGATTTTGAGACACGGTCCCGTTTGCTCAGGCTGGCTTTTCTCTCTCTCTCTCTCTCTCTCTCTCTCTCTCTGTGTGTGTGTGTGTGTGTGTGTGTGTGTGACCGAGAATGACATTGAACTTCTGATCCTCCAAACTCTACCTCCCAAATGTTGGCAATACAGGTATGTGCCACCCTGCCTTCCCGCATCAGGTCTTTTCAAAGCTTCATCCTAATCATATAAGTTACCACTTAACCATGGCTACTCATGAGAAGGGAAGAATTCTCAGAAGTCAGGAGAGGCAGTCTAACAAAGCCAACCAAAATTCTGGGAATTGTCTTAAAACTTAGCTGAAGGGATCTTCACCTAAACAGAAAAGGGTCATCAAGAGTGTTTGGCCTCAGACTGGAGAGATGGCTCAAGGGTTAAGATTCTGCCCAGCACACAGAAGTCTTAAATTCAGATCCCGAGTCCCATGTAGAAATGCCAGGTGGCCTGCACTGCTGACCCTGGTAGGTGGAGCCTGGAAAATCCCAGAGCAAAGCCAAAAAAAAAAAAAAAAAAAAAAAAAAAAAAGAGGAGGTAGAAGCAATCCAGGATGATTCCCGAAGTCACCCTTGGTCCTTCTCTACGGGGACACACAATCCCTCTGATACATGCGCTGGTACACACACACATGCAAGATAGGATTTCCTGATGAGCTGCTGTTCTTGCAGGGGCTGTGCTGATTGCTGTATAGTGGGATCGATATGCTGCACTTGTGAGGTGGGCGCCATCCCCATGTGACAAGAAAGTCAAATCACAGGGAAGTCCTGGACATTAAGGTTTTTCTTTCTCTGTTCTTTATAGCTTTTTTGGCCTGGGACTCTCCATCCTTACCTCACCGCTCCAGGCTGGGATGACAGGTGTACACGGCCATGCCCAGTGACATTGTGAAGAAGTTTGGAGAGTTTTGAGCAGAGACACGTGTGCTCCTTTTTAGAATTTTAAGATCGTAGTGCATGTGATGAAAGAGCGAAGAGGTCCAAAACCCAGCCTCCCCTCTTGCCCATTTTGCCTTTAGGCCTCTGGACTATTTCTGAAACTGCTGAAGATCCCCACCCGCTTTTCGTATCCCTTGGCACCGCCTAAGCCTTGGTTTTGTTCCGTCATTCCTCTAGGTGGCGGTGCTGCGCCACATATGGCGAACAGCTCTGCATTTGGTCTATTCCCAAAACCACTAGTCCTTTGCCTAGGACTCAGGTTTTGGGATTGGGAAGCCCCTGATCACCATGCACACCCTCCAGCCTTCCTGCCTGCTTTGTCACAGTTGTTGAGGCAAGGAGGTGGGGGAACTGCTGAGATAGCTCAGTGGGTAAAGAGCTTGCCACAAAGATAGAAGCCAGCAACACACAGTATGGAAAGAGAACAGACTGCAGAAGTTGTCCTTTGACCTCCTCATTCCTCATCTTGGTATACCTCCCTCCCACAAATAAGTAAATAAAAAATGTAAAACTAACAAACTGTTGGGACCAGCCAGGCAGGGCTCTTCTGGGAAAAGTGGTAAGTTCACAATGAAAATAAACTATGCTCACCGCATTCCACCTTCTTCCTCTAGTCACTTTTTGGTACTTCACCTAGATGGACATTCATGTAAATTTCATATACATATTTCTGACATAAACTGACAGGAAAGAGAAAAAGGGTCACATATCTGTCCCGTCCAAACTACCAGCTGGGGCAGCATGGAACCCACATGCAGAGTCCTGATTAAATGTTGTCCGTGTTTGGAGAAACTTCTTGGGCCTAGTCCTCTCCTGGAATTGACAGCTACCTCCCTGGTTTCTCTAGTTACAAACCTGTGCCATTTTCCCTTCTGTACCTTCTTCCCTCCCTCTTTTTTTTTTTTTTTTTTTTTTTTTTTTTTGGCCTGTTAGGTCCATCATCATAAAAAAAAAAATCTATATTGCTGAGGATGTAGCTGAGAGTATAGCCTGGAGGAGGTCCTGGCTTTGATCTCCAGCATTGCAAATGTTTTTATTGTCATAAAACCACCATTTGAGCTTTTCTGCACACCTTCATGGCCTCTGTGTACTTTGGAGATAGCAAGCAACAAAGGCCACGAAAGTCACCAAAGCCATCTAAATAAATGGATGAAGGAAGCCAATTGTGTGAGGCAAAAGAGAAGGGAGGGGACTGGGAGCTGGAGCTAGCAGTGCAGCAGAGCAGCAGAAGCAGGTCTTCACCTCTGATCAGTGTCTGTCATGTGAGAATGCAACCCCAAAAGGCAGTTTTTATGAGAAGCCAAAATTTTGATGCTATTTTTAATGGGAAATAACATAATTTTGTTACTGGCAATTGATACATTTTTTAATATCTTAAACATCAGTAGGACTCTATTAGTGAAAATGGAACACACTGGGAGGCTGCTAAGACTATTGGAGCTTCTACTTTCCTCTCCTGCTTCTAGCCCATCTCTTCCATACATTCTTCAGAGAATCTCCCCCAGTACCAAGGGACACCAGTCTGTCTGCTTCCCTCCTCCCTTGCGACCACCTACCCCATATTATTCACAGGACAAAGGCCAGCAGATTTAGGTAGCTGCCATTATTCTCCTGACTGTCCCAGCTTGCTCTCCAAGACTGACACCATCTGCTCCTTCCCTCCCCCTCCAGGCCTTCCTCTAGCTGCATTCGCCTGGCTGCCATTCTACTCACACATCTGTCTTCTTCCCTGAGCTCTGTTATGGTCCACCACACGACTGCATCCTAGTCATCTGTGCTTATGTGGGCACCTAAGTTTCAAGAGGTGCTTCCAAATATTTTTTAAGCAAATAAAGGGTAAAGGAATACTGACTGCTAGTCAAGTAAAGTAGAATTGTCTCAAGGATGATTATTTCCAATCCCATTTATTTGCAATTAAAAACTGAGTATTCTTTTGATAAACTCTTTCCCTTCTCCCCCGCCTCACAAATGGATATTTGGGTCTGTCTTCTTATGGGTAGTTCTTGGGAGTTTCTGGGCTTTCCTTGATCCGCTTTCTCTTGAGTTTTGGTTTTTGAGGAAGTTTCCTTAAAGAATCTGGAAGGACAGAGAGGGTCGCAATGACATTACAAAAAGTAAGAAATGTCAGCAATATTTTTGAGGTGTGGTGGGGACAGAGAACAAAACCTTTCTCTGACTTCCAGTGATGTACCTCACTGGCTTCTCATTAGAACCCTGAGAGGCAGACAGATAACATCACACTGGCTTACAGATAAGGGATCTTCCTCAGACATGATATCCACAGCTTTATAGCAAGTTTAGGACCCAGTTTGGACCAGACCCTAGTTTTCTAGACCTCTGACTTTGTGTTCTGATTCTTCCTTACTTCTCTCTCTAATCTTACCTCTAATTCCAAGTACATCAGTATAGTCACAAACACCACTACCAGGTTTTAATCAAGAACTAACTTAGAACATATTGTGGAAGAAACACTGTGCAGGTTTCTTTTGTTTATAGGAATACATTACAGCCCACAATTGAGAAGTCCACTAGCATTATGCAGTTTTCTCATGTAACATGAGATCCTCATCTTAGGCAAAATGAAATAAAATAGAATAAGGAAAAGGAGGAGGAGGAGAAAGAAAAGAAAGAGGAAGAAGAGGAGGGCTGGGAACACAGCTTTTTGGTAAGATGCTTCCAGCATATGCAATGTCTTGGGTCCAATCCCCAGTAGCCAACACACACACACGCACACATGCACACACGCACACACACACACACCATAGTGAGCAAGACAATCTAAAGTTTGTTTATAAGGTAGAGAAACAAACTAAAAGATGCCAAAAGGAAATAACAGGAAAAAAGTCAAGAAGGGAAGAATTCTGTAGGACAATAGCTTTATCACTCCAACAGATCAAGTGCCAAAAAAAAAAAAGGCAAGGAGTTTGTTATCACTGATATTTAAATATAGAATATTTAATTAAAGGCATTCATGGTCCTTCGCAGAGTCTAGGGGGATTCTGGGCTGTCCATCACCTGCTTCCTGATTGGTTTTCACTTGTTCATACCCTGTGTCCAGAGAGCAGTGCTGAAGAGCTGCCTCCAAGGCCACTGAGGCTTGCTGCTCCATATTAACCCCAACCAGCCTGGCTTTCCAGGGAGTACCTGGGTCCATGTTGGGATCAAATCTGGGGCCACCATGCAAGCATTTGTCTTTTCCAGCATTAGTCAAAGAAGGACAACTGATGGCACAGAAGCCCCATTTCCAAAAGTGTGACAGGTGGTTGGGAGACAAGCCTCTTTTCTTTGATGCATAGTAGGAACTTGGCCCAACCCCTCTAACTAAAGAGATTCTATCCTCTGACCTCACAGTCTCTGTACAGACAGCCAGGATCTGCCATCACTGTCCAGGTCATTCCCATGGCAACCAGCTCACTGAAGAAATGACCTCAAGTTAGGTGACTCTTTTCTTTTTCTGCACACTGATCTGCACGCTTTAGACCTTCTATAATTAACATTGCTGGGTAGGAACTGAAAATAGAAAAGATAAGGTGGAAAAAAGGAAGGAAAGGACAGAAGGGAAAGTAGGAGAAAGAGAAGGTGGCAAGGATGGGCCTTGTCAGACTAGGATTAGAGGCTCCTCTCTGTTCCAGGAAAACCATCACACACGCCTGCAGCCCCCATCCTGGCACACCCCCAACACGCAGTGGGCATTACCTCCTCTCAAGTGGTGTGGGGACCTTGGCTCCTCCAGCATGGCAGCCTCCTGGCCCGGGGCCTGCATTTTAGACAGCCTTTCCTTCATGCCGTTGATGTTGCCGTGCAGTCCCCAGGCACTGCACAGTCTGGGAAGACTATCTTCCTGGTTGGTCAGCAAGGATCTCTCTGGTGCATCCAAGGGGCAGAATGCAACCTGCAATGGGACCCGGTGTTGAGAAGACACTGGTAAAGAAAGGGGCCTAGATTCTACAGTGCCAGCCTGGGACTCACATTTGCCCAGCCAGTAGGATGGATGAGAGTCACAAAGTACCTGAGAATGTAGGATGGGGCCAAGCTGCCAAATTTCTCTTCTAAGTACAGCTGTTCTTGCTTTGTAGTCCAAGTGTGACCCTCGTGTCTCAGTCCGCAGAGTGTTGTGATTACAGGTGTGTACCACAATGCCCAAGCATTTCATTTTATGCTTATTTACTTATTTATTGAGCGCTGCGGCTCTAATCCAGTCCTCATACATGCTAGACAAGTGTTCTGACTCTGTATTTCTTTTTTTTTTATCTTGTTTTTTTTTTTTTTAACGTGGGACCTGGGATCCGAACTTAGAACCTTCTGCTTGTGAGACAGAGTCACAACCTCTGAGCCATCTTTCCAGCCTAGACAAGTGTTCTGCCACTAAGGCACATACCCCTTCCAAGTTCTTCTTTAAGATGATGTCTTCCATTTGGGGGGGGGGCTGATAATTTCATTTCTTTGTAACAAAACAGGAGCACTTGTTTTAAAAGCCCTAACTTAGAGAAATTTAAATTGAGAATGTGAAGATTTTTTTGTTAAAGTTTTTTTCTGAACAGTTAAACCCAGAAATCATTAACACGACAGCTACTCATATTTAGAAAAGGAATTAGTCTGTAGTCCCAGCTAATTGGAGACTGAGTCAAAAGTATCACTTGAGCATGAGTCAGGGCCAACTTGGGCAACATAGACACTCACCTTTCTCAAAAAAACAAAGAAAAGATGGGTTATGGAGATTAGTTCAGTGGTAGAACACTCACTTAGCATGTGTAAGGCCCTGGATTCACTTCCTGGTATAACAGTCATATTAAATAAAATGTGAATTGTGCAATAATATAACCAGTCATATTCAAAAGAAGCAACAGAAATGCAGAGAGGGTGAGGTTTGGCTGAATCATAGACCACAAGGGTAGCATGGGACGTGGGTATATCAAGGCAGATGGAGGTGGAATCCTTGCTAACTTACTTACTTACAAGTTGCTTGAACTTCCTGCATTTGTGACTTACATTTACAAATTGTAGATCATAATTATAATTGCTTGTTAGAATTACTTTGGAAGATCACCCAAAGGAACACAAAGAAACCTGACACAAAGGAAGTTTTTATAACTCATAATTATGATTTTTATTATTTTGAAAGAAGAGATTCTAAAAACTCTGAAGCCCCCTAAAAGATCTCTCTGAAAAGTGGGATATGTTTAAAAATGCACAAAACAGGCCAATGAGTTCTACTGAAGCCCACTATGAAAAGTTCATTGCTACAAATCTGAAAAGGTACAGAATATAAGATTCTAGTTGCATGAGATTCTGGGAAGGCAAAACTGTTAAGACAGTGAAAAGGCCAATGTTTGCCTGGAGTTGGCAAACAGGGATGGATAGGTGGAGCACAGAGGTTTTCAGGCAGTGTAACTATTCTGAATGTCATGGTGTTGATGGCATGGGTGTCAACTTGACAGTGAGGGTTTGAGTTCTGGGCACATTTGTGGAGAATTGGTGTGTTGTGTTAAATCCAGAGTAAACATGCAGGAGATTGTCTAGCTGAAGGAGAAGCCCCAACCTATGGTGGGTGGGACTAGGCCCTAAACAGATGAATAAAATACTGAGAGCTGGTTTGAGGAAATTGACATCCTTGCATATACTTGGCCAGACATGCTGGTCTGGCAAGTAAGGATCATCCCTCTCTCAACCATTACCTAGAAATGGTGTGGCCAGTTCACTCAGCCTTGGTGTTGGTGCATGCTCTCCCATCAAGCTAGATGAACTGTAACCGGACTATTGTAAGAAAATAAACCCCTTGATCCCTTAAGCCATTTGATGGTCATTTATCAGCAACCATGCAGGCGAACTGCAACACTGAATGATACTGCAATAGTGGGGACATGTCATCATACATGTCAAAACCTATAATATAAATGGTATTTCCACTTGGGAGGTTGAGTCAGGAGAACTGAAACTTTGCAGCCAGCCTGGACTCCACAGCAAGAGCATGTTTCAAAAGAAAACAAAACAGGGTGGTAAGATAGATCAGTGTGTAAAGACACTTGCTAGCAAACCTGCATCTAAGTTTGCCCCCCAGGGTCCACATGGTAGAAATAAGGAATCAATTTCCACCTCTGACCACACATGCACCCTGGCATGCCTTTCTCTCTGTGTCTTTGTATTTCTCCCCCTCTCTCTCCTTCTCTATCAATCAATCAATCAATCAATCAAACACTTTAAAAAAAAAACAGGTGAAGCATAACATTGCCACACCCCTTCTTGAAGATCTATAGGCTATTTCTGGGGGAAAGAGAGATATTTTTTCCCAATAGTGTACTCATTGGAATGTTCCTGTAAATAACTGCTCACTCAGGTTCCTGTAAGCAACCTTGATTTCAGTGGGAAATACAAACACACACACTAAATAGAAGAGTAGAAGAGACTAAATTGGAAGAGGAAGATCAATAACAGTGGGAGAGAGATGAGAGGATATGGAAGATGAATATGATCAAAATACATATATGAAATTGCCATAATGAAAATTGTTATGATGCATAACTAATATGTTAATGAAATGATTAAAGTTTTAAAAAAGAAACCTATAGAATGCATAAAACAGAAACTGAACCTTAAAATGAACTATGAGTGCTAACTAATCACTAATATGTCAGTATTACCTCATTAATTAAGACAAATGTACCACATAATAAAATTGCTTATAATTGATGGGGTGTACAAGAACTCTGTACTTTATTACTGAATTGTTATATAAACCTAAACTGCTTTTTAAAAGTCTATGAAATTTTTTTGAGCTGATTTTAAGAGCACACTCCTGTAAAGCCAATACTCAAGAGGCTAGGGCAGAAGGACTGTGAGTTTGAGGCTGGCCTCTGTTACATAGTGAGTTGAAGGTCAACTTATGTTAACTAGTGAAACCTTGTCTCAAAATACATGAGCAAAGCTTATTAACTTTTAAAATCTTATCGATATGATTCAGATTCCATACTGCAATTAAAAACTGCTGCTGGGCTGCAGAGATGGCTTCTTCATGTATTCCAACCAAGACAATACATCATGAGCCTAACTACAGAAGTAGATCTCAGAATCCAGCTGCTTTCTATTGAGCCAGACACTAAAGAGATTTGCAAAAATATAAAGCACCACTATTCTTAGCTATTTTTGTTTTGAAAAAATAATGTTACCTTTTCATAAATATTCTCAAAATATGTATGTTAATATGTAATGGTTGCTTATTTTAATTTTCAAACAAATCGGTAAGTACATAGCTTTTCCTTTAGTTATAATATCTAATAGTATAAATATTAATATATTTAACCCACATGAATGAATGCCTTTTAGAGTTCTCAGTGATTTCAAAAAATAAAAATGTCCTGAGATCAAAATATTTGAGAACTACTGTTTAAGAGCGAATTCTGGCCAGGTTCTGATGATAGGCTCTGGAGCCTTCCCCAGGTGACTGGCCTCAACTGTTCCCATTTATGACTTGGGATCTCTGCCCTTGCATATGAAGGATGAATATATGTCAAAAATTTGGTGCTGGGCATATGGCCTTGTCAGCCCCATTGGTGCCCTAGGCAATGGAAAGGTAAAAACTGTGGGGTGAGCCATGGAAAGAACCAGAAGTCCAATCAAATCCCAGACTTCTTTCATAATCTAAGAACAAACACATCAGCCCACCCCACAGCAGCTAGACCTAAGAGGAGCTTTCCAGAAATCTCACCAGGAACTTGGCTGCCTGATTGGCTTTGGTGTACTTGTAGAGCCGTCGAAGTTGCTTCGCTTCCAGTTCTGAGAAGAGGGAGACAAATCTCCAGAGCATCCTGCAGGAAGAGAACCAAGACCTAAGATTGAGTGGGGGAACGCAGCCTTTTCTCTTCCTGAATCTGTCTTGTGGGCAGCACCCACCCAGGGAAAAATGGGCCACATTTTGCTTCCTGTGTTTTGGTTGAAGGGAGATATACCAGGAAAGGAATATCATGTGTTGGTAACATGCACCTGCACATAGTTGTTCATTTAGATCACTCTTCTCAGCAGAAGCTTCTGTCTAATGTGTACAGTTAAGATGCAATCAGTGAAACCCTGTGACTAGGGAGACCCTGTTCTCTGTCTCCTTCAGGATCCTGACGTGCCTGCATAAAGGACTAAAGGATCTTGACTGTGGTATGACATTGAGTTGGAGATTGGGGACCCAGGACTTGGGGTAGGGGTAAAAATAAAAGAGCAGCCCTACTTTTTCCAGTGCTTGATTTCCCAGGCTCGGCAGTAATGCTGCAGAAAGGTATTGATGTGGTCCCCCAAGGCCTCGAGGCTCTGCTTCATGTATTTTATCCTTTTCTTCTGTGGAAGGTCCTTGGGCAGGTTCAGCTTTCGCAGGAATTTCTTCAGTGGCCTTAGGTATTCTTTACACTGAGGAGTCAACAGTCAAGGTGAAGGGGCCAAGGGATGAGGAGAGAAGCAAATGGGCAGCCCCAGTAGACTAGCCAACTGGCTTGGTGGAAGTCCTTAATGACCCACAAAGGGCTGGGTGTGTTTAGTGACAAGACTGTAATTAACCTTTCAACCCACTTAGATTCCAAGAAAGTAAGAGATGAGGTGATGAACTGTGGATCAGAAGGCTCCTACTTCTTCCTGGGGTGGGGGTGGGAAACAGGGGAACAGGCTGGCCCCTTACGATTTTGAAGGTGTCCTGACTCAGACCCTTGGCGTGTCGGATCAGTGAGTCTCCGGCAGGGTTGGTGCTAGAGCTTCTCTCTAAGCAGGGAACATTCCTCACCTGGAAAGAGGCAGCTAGTGAGGGACTTGGGCATGAGAGGGAGTGCTGCACAGACCCTGGCCCAAATAGTAGTCAAAGACCTTCTGCATTCTTCCTATGATCTCCCTTTAAAAATATTTTGTTCATTTATTATATATATATTTTTTAGTGTGTGTGTGTGTGTGTGTGTGTGTGTGTGTGTGTGTTTATCTGTGTCAGAAGGCACTGTATGTCCCTGTGGAAGACCAAGGGAGACTGGGAATCATCCTGGATTGCCTCTACCTCCTTTTAACTGTGCTCTGGGGTTTCCCAGGCTCTGCCATCAAGGCCAAAAGTGCAGGCTGCTGCCTTTTCTGCTTGGCATTTAGGATATCCTTGGGACCTGGGATCTGAACTCAGAACCTTCTGCTTGTGAGGCAGAGTCTTAACCCCTGAGCCATCTCTCTCTGGAGATGAGAGAGAGAGGCCATGGAGTCACAAGTGGAGGTCAGAGGACAGCCTTCAGAAGTCAGTTCTGTCGTTCTACCATGTGGGCTTTTGGGGATCAAACTCAGGTCACCAGGTTTTCCAACAGGTGCCTCACTTGCTGAATCATCTCACTGGCCTCCCTCGGATCCCCTTTCAAAAGCAGAATTAGTATGAGTGAGTGGAGGAAACAACTCCAGAAACTTGTGTTAGAGCATCTAGATTCTTCTACTTGTTTCTTAAAAAACAACAACAACAACAAAAAAACTTTCTTATACTAAAAAACTTTGCAAAGCTCTCAAACTCATTTTCTTTTTCCATAAATTCTGAGAGGTTAGATATCATTGTCCATACTTCAGATGAGAACACTGAGGCATCAAAAGATGTCTATGGTCTGGGGAGATGGTTTAGGAGTTAAAGTGCTTGCTGTGGAAGCAAAAGGATCAGAGTTTGAATCCTGGGTCCCATGAAAAATGCCAGGTGAATGTGATAACTCATCTATAATTCCAGCCTCAGAAGGCAGAGCCTGGGAATCCCAGGACAGGCAGGTAAATCAAACTAGCATTGGGTTTGGTTAGAAACCCTGCCCCAAAAAGAATAAGGTGAAAGAGTAATTGAAATGATTCCAGATACCAGCCTTGGGCCTACACACACACATATAAACACAAACACACACACATGTAAGTACACACACACAAACACCAAACACACTTACAATAATAAAAAATGTTTATGTGACTCAATAGAGATTCGGGCAGGGGACCATTTAATCATTGGGCAAACATTTATTGATGTCTCAGGCCATATCTTTGTATCTCTCAACTTTAACATCATGGCATGCATCCGAAGGGAACTCAGTAAAAAAGGATGATCAAATTACGAAAAGGATCTTTTGACGGCAAAAGTGGGTAAAGACAGCAGATATTTAATGAAAACAAAGTGACAGTTGGGAGTCAGACTACAGATCCACATGACTGGATGTGCACATAATCTCCCAAGAACCTTTTGAAAAATGAGATTAACTATTGTTGTGTTCTGGTGAGGAATAAGGAAGATTCACACTTAGACCACTCTGAAGGGAGACCAGGAGAAAGATATGAAGGTCTGTGGAGAGAGAATAGGATAAACTCATCTCAACCCTATAGGTGATTTTGGCTAGCTCCATAAACACAGTCACATAACTACATACAAACCATAACGTGTATGCAAACAGATATGTATGTGCACATAGCCTTGAGTCTTCATAATTAACAATAAAATGGGACTCCACATCATTTTGCCAGGAACAAGTTAAACATGTTTACCATATTTACTCTGTGTGTGTGTGTGTGTGTGTGTGTGTGTGTGTGTGTGTCTTACCCAGAGCTAGGTGCTAGTGCTCTACTACTGAAGTACACTCCAGCCCATCTGTTTAAATGAATTACATGAATTACATTCTCTTGTTCGTTCAATTTCTTGCTAACTCACACGCTCTACCATTTTCCTTCTTCCTTTCTTGAATTTCATGTTCTTAGTTTTCCAAATCAGCCCCTCAGGCACTTCCTACCATGGTTCCCTCACATCCCCAACTTCACTTCACCTTCTCTAGTGGCTTGTCTCCTTCACTCCCTTGCCCTTCTGAGACCTCCATCTCAACAGCTGTGCTGACAGGCTCCAGGACAGCGCTCCTGGGGCACCACACGGGCTTCTAACCTACTGCTTCTGTGACCTGAGTATCTCAGGTTGTGGGCAGGTTGGCTCCAGAACGCGGAGGAAAAACCATGGCAACTGCCAACACAGAGCTCAGGCCCCTCCCCATCCCGTGCCCTCATTTCCCAGGGTGGTCATCAACCATCTCCACCAACTGGGAACTAGACTGGGAAAGTAAGCCAGGTGTGCTGGGAGCACTGAGTTTTGTTAGAGCTGACAGTTGGCCAGGAAGGGCAGGCAGTCCTCCAACAGGACTGTCAGATGTATGCATTTTGAATCCTGGTAAGGCTTTCGAAGTCATTTTCCCGCGTGGGTACCATTCCCGCTCCTCAGTTACTGATCCTCAGGGTGAAGATCAGGGGTTGTAATCAGAACAGGATCAGGATAAAAAATAAATAAATAAAAGGTGCGCGGAAACAGTGGAATACCGTAAACCTCTACTGAGATATACCTTTGTCCCTCTGAAGCCACGAAGTTAATAAACCAGTTGCGTTGGGTTTGCTTTTAAGGATGGGTACAAAGATGCAGCCCGTGCTCGTTCGTTATCTCTCACCTCAGCCTAGCTGGGGCGGGGCCCAGTAGCGACTGACTTTCACGGTGGAGCCTGGACACGCAGACGTCTCATCGCTCGCCTTAGGTCAGCCGCCGCTAAGGTGGTCGGAAAACAGGGTCTCAGGCATCCAGCGCCTCAGTGTCCCAGCGGCTGGGAGGCGCCCGACTCAGGTGCCGGCAACCTGGCCCCCAACGCGACGCGGGCGCCCCCTCGCGTCCTTCACGCAGCGGCGCGGCGGGCTGCCGCGGTGCTAAAACCGTTGCAGTTCACTTTCTTAAGCCTGCTCTTCCCTGGAACGCTGCATTCCATCGCCAGGGCCTTCTGGGGCGCCTCCGGGGGCTGGCGAGCAGCTATAGCCCACCCCGTTTGAGGATGTCTTCCCCGGCTTTGGGGGCACCGGGTCGGACCGCTGTGGGGCAGTAGAGCTTGTAAACTCGGTCTCTGGGAGGTCGCCCGGGCCGCCCGCCCCCTGCAGCGATGCACCGAGCGCGCTGCGCCAGGTGCTCCTCAGCCGCTGCGAGCCCGGAGGCAGCGCGGCCCGAGGGTTTGGATTGAACCCCCTGTCTGGACACGCCTTATTCTCTGTGCCTTTATGTTTAACTAATGTCTTCATTTGGGGGCGAGAGGGGGTGCGGGGGAGATAAAGTCCCCACTTCTCAGTCTTCAAGATGGAAGGTTTATCCACTGAGCACTGAAGCTCATTTTACTGCTAAAGATAAAAACTGGTAAAAGCAGCGGGAAAAGACACCTCCTGATACACTTTCTCAGTGACTAATGGTAACACGTGTTTGAAATCGTAAAGCTTTCGTTCTGTGTCCATTCTGTGGTGAGTCCTGAGGAGTTAAACATGCTTCAGTAGTGACACTGTGGTAATAAATATCAGCAATAGGATGAAATGTTACACGTCTATAACAAATGTTAAAATGGTATTCCAGATCTTTATTTATTGAGCTGGGAAACAAACTAAATCGATAAGTATGGTATGATTTGGATATGCATTTTTAAAAATCTCGAGGTATACACTGAAAAATATAAAAGGTGATTTTTTTCAATGTCTTTGCTTATTTGCACTTAAAGAAAACAATAAGATAGGCATTCCTATAATCTGAACACTCAGGAGACTGAGGCAGGATTGCTGTGAATTCAAGACCAGATATGCTATATATCAAAGCCCTAACTAAAAATAATAAGTAAACAACAGATGATACTCATAAGGGCTAAACAACATCATAAAAATTTTAAAAACATAACTTAAAACCCAGCATAGTAATCTTGTAATTCCAGCACTCAGGATGCAGAGGAGTGCTGAATATTCAAGTACAGCGTAGTTTACGTAGTGAATTCCTGGCCAGCTGGGCTAAGTACAAAGACCTTATCTCAAAAAAAGGACATGGACATTACAATCAAGAAGTGGATAGGAATATGATCAAGGCTGAAAAACAAACATACTAGAAAAGGAAACAAGGAACTGAATATCTACATCTATACATATAGATTTAGGTACACACACATACACACACACCTACAAATATCTACAATTCAGAAGAAGGAAATAAATGTTAGCCTCAAAGCTTAACCAGTTTGTTCCCTCACCCCACTCTATCCCTCCCTTTTGTTTCTAGAACCTCTGGCAAGTCCTAGGTGCTGGATGACTGCCTTATTCACATAATGGTTTTATTATCAACCCCGAGGAATAGTCTGAAGAGACAACTGAATCTAACAGCAACCAGAAAAATAGCTCAAAGGCAACATTAACTAAGACCAAACACAAATCTATTGCCTTTTGGAAACATTTCCAGAATTCAGTTGGTCAGCATATAATGATTCTATAGAGCAAGTCAATGCATTCTCTTGTTACATTTATTTTAAAAAGCAATGTGTTATGTATATTATTAGATATCTGGGAGGTGCACATGAAGGGAGAGACCTGTTAGTTTTCCCACACTCCATTTTCTGCAGGTTGGCATTCTCCATGACTGCACAGATAGGTCTCATGATAATTATCTGTTACTTCCCCAACAGGTCCACAACATAGAGCTCCCAAAATTCTTATCATATGCTCTTCAAGGCACTGAGAAACATCACTCACAGGGCTAGTCTTGAGAAAATAAAAGCGGAAGAAAATAAGGAGGTCTGCAGCCTAACTCACCATATTTCAAACCCGAATCAAGCAACTAGGGACTAAAGCAAGGTCTGGGATCCTTAACTAATCTTGCAAAGCTGAAGTATTGTAATTCCTCATCCCCCAACCTTAGCAGCCTATATTCACCCTGAGCAGTGGACTGGAAGCTCCTTCTGTGCTATTCCAAAGCATCAAGGCCCGTCAAAACTGGCAGTAGTGCCAAGGTCTTGGTCTCCCTGCCTGGCAAGATATAGATTCACCTAAGCCCACAGACTACAAGCATCTCTTGCTACCTTCAAAATAGTTCTTAAAAATGCTTTTCTTCTACTTTCATCTGATATTTACTGTAGTTTTCCCTTTAATGGAACCCTGATTTTAATTTCAGGTTTTTTTGTCACGGTGTTTTAATTTGGGATACATGTGCTCTAAAAATATCTTGTCAGTGTATCAAAATAACACTGCAGAATGGCAACTTCAGAACTTCAGAGTATGTTTCTGAATAGTCTAATAATATGCAAGTGTCTGTGATGGTGTCAAGTTTCTGGGCTTAATGATTTCTACTTGGCTCTTTCTGGAAGTTTTTCTTTCTTAGGATGGAATTTAGAGGGATGAGTAGAAAAGTGCTGTGGTAAATAAATCTTTGGACAGGGAATGACTTTGGAGAGAAAAAAAAATCAATCTCAAATTTTTGCAACAATTTCTCTCTAGGGGATGTACCCTTGTCTTCTCTTGTCCAGGATACTGTATTTTCTACTACTCTTCAGGTCCAGGTTGATAAAGCAATGTTTTCCAGACTCTAAAAAAGTCACCTTAACCTAGATCTTTAGAATGGAGCTACCCAGACACCATGGGAATCTGTGTTTGCATTTTTAAAATTTATTCATTTGTTGTTGTTATTGTGTATATGTATACATCTGTGTGTGCAGGCACATGTATGCCATGATATATGTGTGGAAGTCAGAAGATCACTATGGAGTTGGTTCTCTCCTTTCACCTTTATGAGGGTTCCAGGAATTTAATTTAGGTCTTCAGGTTTGCTGAGTCATCTTGTCAACCTGGAATATGTATTTTAGTAGGAAATTCTTATCATTAGGAAAATTTTGAAAACTGATATGGTGAACTTGAATCCTCAATCATCCTTTATTTGGGTACAATTGAGTAAATCTAGTATTTTTCTAGAGTTGACTTAACAGGATCACCAAAACTGATTATTAAGTCTTCAGCAATTACACTAATCTTGTCAAAGGAATTTATTAAATACTAAATGATATTGAAAGGCATGGGATATTATCCAACCATAGAAAAGGAATGAAGATTTGCTCCCTAGGACTGCAAGGAAAGATAATGAAATTCTTATCTATTCCACATGGATTAATTTTGAAAACATATCAAATGAAATAAGGAAGACACAGAAGAACAAGTATTGTATGATCCCACACTATGAAATGTCTAGGATATTCCATAGACAAAAACTAAACCAAAAATTACTAGGGGGTATAGAGGAAGAGAAATGAGTACAAAGTCTGTTTGGAATAATTAAAATGTTCTAGGCTACTGAGCTAGTTCAACAGGTAAAGGGACTTACCACCAAGTCAGATGATCCAAGTTTGATTCCTGGTACCCATATAGTACTAGGAGAAAACTGACTTCTGAAAGTTCATCTCTGGCTTCCACATTTGCACCATGGCACACATATTTCCACACACACTAAATAATAAATAAATAAAAATAAATAAATAGCTCTGGAAATAGCAGTGATAATTATACAACATTGTGAATACATTTAATGCCAGTAAAGCACATGCTTAAAAAGAGTTAAGATGGGACTGGGGAGATGGCCCAGAGGTTTGAAGCTTTTGCCTTGAAAGCTTAAGGACCTGAGTTTGGATCCCCAGATCTAACATAAAAAATGTCAGGTGGATATAGTATTGGCCTGAAATTCCAGCCCCAGAACGTGGAGTCTGGGAAACTCTAGAGTAAAGTAATAAGGAGGTGGAGCAATCTACGATTATATCAAAGGCATATACACACAAATATATATATATATACACACACATATACACATACACATATACATGTATGTATATGTATATAGTTAGAATGATAAATTTTGTTTTGTCTTTTGCCACAATAAGTTAAATTCTATTCAAAATTAAGCAGATATGCACAACCTAAATAAAACACATCAAAAGCAAAACATAGTGATATATGCCTGCAACTCTAGTATTTAGGAAGCTGAGGTATAAGCATTGAGCAACTCAGCAATACCTACATTTTTTATACACTTTGCAATTCTCTTTCAGATTATGTCTATTATGTTCCTATAGTAGAAATATTATTTAATCATATCCTGCTAAACATTTTTTCCTAACTACATTCACTCATGCCATCTAGTTGCTGGATATTGATTTTTAAAAAATTTTTGAGACATTGTCCCATGTAGCTCAATCTAAGCCTTGAACTCACTACGTAATCAATGATTTCTTGAACTTCTGATCCTTTTGCCTCCACTTCCAAAGAGCTGGTACTACAAGAGTGTACCACCACACCTGTTTCATGCAGTGCTGGAGACACAACCAGAGTTTTGTGCAAGCTAGTCAAGCATTACTAGCTGATCCCTGGTACCAGGACATTAGGTACAATAGAATATTTATGCAAAATATTTATCTCAAAAACACTACTTTGTATTAGGGTGTCTTACTTTCTACCAAACTTGCTAAGCATTGGCCAGCACACCACTAACTCTGAGTTACAATGTCCTTAATGGCAAAAAATGAATTAGTTTTCCTGCCTTACAGTTTTTCTGAGGATTAAACAGAGAGGGCCCATCAATGTGTTTGTCACATGGTTTTGATTAGCATTTATTCTCTTTCACTAGAGACCATAAGCTACTTGAGGGCAGAATCCTGTTTAAATCTAAGTCTCTGCTACTGGTCTCAATAAATATTTATTGACTCGAGTAAGTAGGCACTATTTAAAAGCTGGTACTACAATTCCTTTTAGGAAAAGATACAACTTCTAAAGTTGCTGAAGCAAAAAGCAAGACCTGAGTCTTATCGTCAATGGGGAATAGCTGAGCTGAGCTGGAAAATAGGAATTTGGCATGTTTTAGTTATGATCTGAAAAAGGATGTAAAAAAGAAGAAGAAAGTAGATGAGCACTGTAGAGATAGACACTATCAAAGCAGATTATGAGGAGCTGTGGGTAATTAAGAGTTAGTCTTAGAACTGTTGAATAGATACTAAAGTTCAATAAAACATTCCTGGAGATGGTAGTTGAAAGCATTATTAATTTGGATTGTGTTGTTTGCAGTGGAGTATGTAATATAACCATTTATTTCAACACACAAACTTTCATTACATTTTTAGTTTACTAGAGAGCCTTCAATACATGTTTGGCTTGGAATTGGATGAGTTCAAAGGAGGCTTCTAGTCAAAAGATAAAGAATAGTGACAGAAAATGGTGCTACACACAGAATAAAATAAAGTGAACAAAAACAACAAAAGAATCTGTTACCAGAAGCAGGAAGTGCTGTAAGAAGGTATCACCATGATAGAAATTTAGAGAAACTTTGAGAAGGACTCTGACTTCAAGGTCTATGAACTGGACTTATGAATTAATTTCTTCAGAATTTAAGGAGATAGAGATTCAGAATTTAAGGAGATAGAGAAATCCCAAGGGTCAAAAGATTGCAATCAATTATCTTGATTTTTTTTAGCTATGTAATGATCCATTGTTTGACCAGTGAGTGTTAACACATTTTACTTTCTTTCTAATTTTAGAAAATATTTATCTTATGTATGTGTACAAATGCATTTATGACATGGTATGCACACGGAGGTCAGAGGACAACTTGCAGGAGTTGATTCTCTCCTCCTAGCATGTAAGTTCCAAGGATCTAACGCAGGTCACTAGGCTTGTGGCAAGGACTTTTACTTGTTGAACCATCTTTCCAGACAATTTTGGATTGTTATAGTTCAGAGTTTTAGAATGTGAGAGGATTCTTTGTTTTTTAGGATTCCATAAAAACTAAAGTCAAATTGTCTTGCTCTCCCTTAAAAGTGTTTTTGTAAATGCCTATAAAAATATGAGCATTATTGGAAGAGGGTAAAGAGAGGAATGGGTAAAGGAGGGTTAAAGGAATGATAAATAACACCAAGGATGTAAAAGAAAGCCTCATGGAAACTTTTCAGTTTATTACACGCAACCCTCATGACCAATGATCAACTAAACCCATGGGGCACTACAAAGTACTAAACAATAATGGACAAATCATATGCTCAAGAAGAGGGAACAAATATATCCAATAGTGTGCGCACCAGGATCCAAGTGAAGATCCCAAATCCAGAACTGTACTTGGGCCTTCATTGAAGCCAGCATACACAAAACACAACAAAAAGACTTGAGTATGGAAGGAAGACTACAAGGGAAGGGTAAGAGTGATAAAGGGAGGGGAATGGAGAGGATAAATGAAAAGTTTTATATATTTGTACAAAAATGTCAATGATCAAAAATCATAAAAAGATGAGGGCCAGTGATAGTGGAGACCTGAGTTTGATATCAGAAGTCTATATGGTGGAAGGAAAGTTATTCTCTGGTCTCTACCTGTACACCATGACATGCTTAAATGTTCTCTCTCTTCTTCTCTCTTCTGTTTCTCTCTCTCTCTCTCTCTCTCTCTCTCTCTCTCTCTCTCTCTCTCTCACAGTAAGTTACTTTAAAAAAAAAGAAACATGAAGGAAAAACAAACATTTTTAAAGATTTGAATTGCAGGCTGGAGAGATGGCTCGGGGATTAAGACTGCAGAATAAAATAAAACTAAAATAAAAAAAAATTTAAAACCCTGAACTGCTCAAGGCCTGTGGGTATAGCATTTGTAGAGCACAGATGAGGTTTAGGTTTAGTCCCCAGTCCTAAAAGAAAATGAACAAGAAAGAAAAAACAAAAACTGGTCAAAAATGGAGTAGGAAAGGGAAATGCTGTACTTTTTCAATGGACAAATGGCAAATGCTACATTAACCAAGTGACAGGTTCACATTATCAGCTCTGTCTTTTGGCTGTTAGGTACTCTTGAGTACAATGCTTTTTTGTAAGTCCTCTCAAAACAAAATAGAAATAAAGTAAACTAAAACATAAACCATTGTACCAGTCTAATTTTTAGAGAAACATTAGATAAATCAGATCGGGAGACATTTTACAGGTAAATGTGGTCACTACAACCTGAAATTGTAAATGTTGTTAAATAAGGAAAGATCAAGAAACTGTCACTAACGGGAGAAGACTTGGGAAACATAACTAAATTGCAAGGTGGTACCATTAATTGGACTGTGGAACAGAAAGTGAACACAATAAAAAAGTGATGAAATTAAGAAAGAATCTGGAGTTTTACTTAATATACAATGTGGATGTTTAGTTTTAACAAATGTATCATGATATATTAGCAATTGGTTAAGTGAGTAAAGCATATGCAGAAATTCTTTATACATTTTTTATATCTTTTCTATAAACCTAGAATTATTTCAAAATAAAAGGCTCAGAAACAAAAACTAGCTCTATCACATGATCCAGCTATATCAGCCCTGAGTGTACACCCAGAGAAATCAAAGTGTACAACAGAGATATCTGCATACTCATGTCAAAGGCAGCACTATTGACGATAGCTGAACACGCAATTATTCTAGGTGCCCATCAATGGATAAATAAATACAATGGAATATTTCTCAGTTATAAAATATAAGATCATGTCAAATGTGGGAAAATGGAACTGGAGATCATGTTAAGCATGTTAAATAACCTAAACTCAGAAAGACAGTTACCATGTTTTCTCTTACATGCAGAATCTAGACTTAAAAAACAATCAAGACTTAAAAAACAAACATGAAAGTAGAAGAGGAGGACAGTGATCAAGGAAAGACAGAGGAAAAAGAAATAATGGTAATAGGGAGGTGAATATATTCAAAATACATTATATGCACTTGTGAAAATATCACGATGAAGTTCATTATTCTGTATAATTAATGCATACTATTAAAAAAGAATTTCAAAAAATTAGGACTGGGGGCACAGCTTAGTGGTGAAGCTGCTTGCATATCATGCCCAACATTAAAGGAATAGAATTATATTTGGTCTGTTTGTGCAACATGGCAGGATAAATTTGAAGGAATCTTCATTGGCAAATAAGCAATGATACATTTCCCCCTAGATTCCTGTATCTTACAAAAAAAGATGGAGGGGAGCTGCCTTGCAAGCAGGAGGTTCTGAGTTCAGGATGGCAAAAAATCCACATTACAAACACCACCAAATGCTGGAGAGGATGTGGAGAGAAGGGAACTCTCATACATTGCTGGTGGGAATATAGGCTTATACAACTACTCTGGTGATCGGTATGGTGATTCCTAAAAAATTTAAGGATTGAAATGCTATATGATCCTGTTATACCACTACAGGGAATAATTCCCCATAATGCAGAAATTTACTACAGAGACACGAGCACAACCATGTTCATTGCAGCCTATTTACAATAGCAAAGTCATGGAATCAACCCAAATGTCCAATGGTCGACGAATGGATAATGAAAATGTGGTATATTTATACAATGGAATACTACTAATCCAAGAGCAATTCATTAAAAAAGATGAATTAATGAAATTTGCCAGGAAATGGATGGAATTAGAAAAAAATATATTGAGTGAAGTATCCCAGACATAGAAATTTAGATACAGTATGTACTTCCTAATAAGTGGATCCTAGTTCCAAACCCACTTAATGACATAGTCAAAGGTAAATCTCTGTAATACCCACTGTACTTCAAAAGAAAGGAGATAAGGGATCACACTTCAGTAGCGAAAATAGGCCACAGTCAAGTATTGCATGTAAGTAGTGAGACATCCGATGTAGTTTACTCTCACTTCCCTTCCTGATCACTTGCAACTGAACAGGTTTGATCTCACCAATTAGGGAGGATGGGACATTGACTCCCCCGCCCCTGCTGTGTCCTACTCCTATTCTTCCATCTACCTTTGAATCTCCTCTAAATATATTAAGATCTTCATTTTAACAGTCTTTTATCTTTTGTTAGGAGGTGACCTTTGACACCAATCAGGATGCAGCCAAAGGCAGTGCAGGAAAAGCAAAACTGAAAACAACAACAAACCATAATTCAGAATACCAAAGACCCTACATTATTCACCTGGAACTAGACCAGCCAAATCTCTCCCCATCCTAAAGCTCAGGGAACCTTGCAAAAGAGGGAGTGGCAAGATTGTAAGAGCGTAAAGATGGAGAGTACCAATGATGTGTAAGATACTCCACACAAGTTAGGGCTGCAGCAGCCAGAATTGGACTTTGCCTGACCTGCATAATGGCTGACATGTAAATAACCCCCCAAAGTCTAGCATGGATCACAGGCTCCAGGCAGGAGGATCCTTAGAGGCAAGGGATTAAACAGTCATAATAGAGTTCCCATACTAACCGGGGAGCCCAAGAAGGGGCTCCAGGCTATGCCACTGAGTCCTGAACCCTCACTAGGATGGAGGACTCAGAGGGAGGTTTGGCATTCACACAAAAGGATGCTCCAGGGGATGGGAGGGAGGAAAGGGGAGAGGGGGACAGAAGGAGGGGGTGAAGGGAAGGGGAGAAGGAGGAAGAGTATAATAGGGAATGACTGGGGAAGGGAGGGTGAAGGGAAAGGACAGGGGTACCTATTGAGCTGTATGGTTAGGAAAAAAAATAAAATGTGGGAGAGAAAAAAAGTTTCTGAGCTCAGATCCTAGGTCTCAGGTAAAAACACTAGGTAGAAACAGTGGTAGCCTACACTTCTGGCCCTAGTGGGCGGAGACTGGGAAACCCCAGAGTGCAGTAAAAAAGAGATAGAAGCAATCCAGGATGATTACTGAAGTCCCCCTTGGTCCTCCATAGGGACAGAGCAGATACACACACACACACACACACACACACACACACACACACACACACACACACACTAAAAGATATAGGACTGTAAGTATAGCTTAGTAGAAGGGCCCTTGGTCACCAACCTGAGGTCTTGATTTTGATTGATAGAGAGGAGGGGAGGGCATTTCCAGCCCTGGTCCCAGGAAAGATGCTCTTATTTAAGTTCCTTCTGTATTATTAAACCTGGTTTCTTTTCAAGCCTGCACTCTGAGATGAACTCCCCATCAATGTTTTATTTGTACAACAATCATGTGCTGAGATATCACACAAGTCTGTATATAGCTCTGTTCAGTGGAATTGTATAAAAAAGGAGAAAGAAACAATGGACAGAGGCAAGTAGGCTTCATTTGACAGGAGTTTGCAAGTTAGTAGAAAGTACCGTAAGTACTATAAATCCATTATGATAGGAATGAGTGACACTTCCAGAAGTTCTAAGTCCTTCTGTGTCATGCTAGATGCAAAGGGTTGGGAAGAAACAGAGCACAGAGGCTGAGAGATTTAGACAGCAATGGTTTCCAAAATAAAATATGTATCAGCCAAGTTTGATGAAGTGGATTGGCAAAGAGGTGGGAAGTATTACAATTTCTCTTGGTGGAAAGAATGGCAAGGTCTAAATCAGGGAGATGGTACGGTAAGGAGGAATAGTTGGAGGAAAAGGATCTCAGGATTTTCCCTACAACAAAGAATCCTGATTAATAATAAGAATGCCAATGAGGAAGTCCCTAAAATAAGCTCTGATATCATCTATATGTAGAGAATTGACTCACATGGGCTAGAGAAGAGAGACGGATTAGGGAAGAGAAGTGGAAAGACAAAAGGAATGGAGAAGGGAGCACTCACAAAAGACATGGCAAGTGAGGTGTTTTGAGTCAGAGTTTCAGCATCAACTAGATTTAAGAGAAGCAATTCCTCCCACTTGTAAAAGGGAGCCAGACTTTGTATTCACAGACTTATCCACTTGAAGATTCATTCGACAACTATATATTAACCATGTATCCATGAACATGTTAGACCATAGGAATATAGAAATGAATGTAGCAGGTTGTTATTTGAAATGATTCCTCCTGGAGGAAAGAAGGATGCTCCTAAGATTCAGGAAGCTAAGAAAATTTACTAGGCTTGGGAAGCTTATGAAATTTACAAGACTCAAGAAGCCCAGGAAACTACAAGATCCACAAGGCCCTTCTTCAAGGTTATAAATAGTGTATAAAAGTTGTTGATAGAAAGGAAACTTCAGGGTTGGGGATTTAGCTCAATTGTAGAGCGCTTGCCTAGCAAGTGCGAGGCCCTGGGTTTGGTCCTCAGCACTGGAAAAAAAAAAAAAGATAAAATTACAAAAAGACCAAAAAAAAAAAAAAAAACCAAGGGAACAAGAAAGGAAACTTCATAGTGGAGCTGCCTGCAAGCTGAGCAGAGAGCTCCAAGGCCATAGCCTTTGTGTGTTGCCACTCATGATGTAGTGGAGCTTTTTGTGATAGAGCTGCCATTGAGTCACCCATTCTAATATAATCCCTCAACCATGCTCTGGTAAGTAATCCTAAAAATTCATTGGCTTACCAAGGCAAATTTGAGTGGAATCATCTCTTTGATTTGACATTGGTGCCCTATACTGTGGTGAACAGCTGCTTATATCTCTTATATGAAAAGTCACAACCCAATTTTCTCGTGAACAGGGAAAGAACCAAAGAGTATTTGAGAGGAACATCTGCATGGCTCTTGTGGTAGGAAATAAGGTATGCAAAATGAACTTAACTCATCTGAAGATGGAGCATCTGTGGGGTGATGCCAGTATAGTCATCTTTCTCTCCATGGTATGGCATAATATGCCTATCTGTTGTAGTGGCACTTGCACATTCTTCCTTCATAATGGGACATGTAACTAAGACTGAGCCATTTGAAAGCAGAGTGTCATTGGCAGGAATTCCAGGGTGTTGCAGCTTGCCACTATGGTTGTTGATAAAAATCATGATAAAACAGCTAAAGGGAACATGATTTATTGTGTTATAACTGTCCAGTTTCAGTTCTTAGTCCAGTTTGGCAGGAGAGCATGCACCATAACCAAAGGGCCAAGGGAACTGGCCACAACATACCCATGCTATGTAATGACTGAGAAAAGGACAATCTATACTTGCTAGACCAGCATGTCTGGCCAAGTATACAGAAGGATGCCAACTTTCTCTTATTTTTATTTTGTTTTGTTTTTGATCCCTTTTTAAAAATTTTTTGCCTCTGTGTGTGTGTGTGTGTGTGTGTGTGTGTGTGTGTGTGTGTGTGTGTGTAGAAGAGGGAACTGTGTGTGTTCCTATGGAGGGCCAAGGGTGGCTTTGGGAATTATCCTGGACTGCTGTACCTCTTTATTGATTTGCTCTAAGGTTTCCCAGGTTCCTCCTTCCAGGGCTAGAAATACAAGCAGTTGCCATTTCTGCCTGGAGTTTGCATGTTGCTCTGGGATCTGAACTCAGGTCCTTTTGTTTTCGAGGCAAAGTCTTAACTAACCCCTGAGGCATCTTCAGCTTTTCTGCTTTATTTAAATGTTATCTTATTTGCTTTTTTTAAAAGACTGGGTCTTGCTATACAACCCAGTTTGGTCTTGAATTTACCATATAGCCCAGGCCTCGAACTTCTTATAGCAATCTTCTTGTGTCAGCCTCCCAAGTGCTGGAATTTTAAGTGTGCATTAACATGCCTGGCTTTAGGCTTGGTTTATCCTATTCCAGAGTTCTTAGAAGTAGTGGTCATGCTTATTTTTGTTGTTGTTTATTGATATCTGAATGTAGTCTTTTTTTATCTTGTCCTCTCTTATTGATATTCTTTGTTTGCTTGGTCTAGTATATTGGTGGTGCTTTCTTATATAAATGTATTTTTTTTCTTTCATTTGCCCCCTCCCCTTTAAGACAAACTCTCTTCAATGTAGCATACGTTGGCCTCACACACAATTATGTAGCCGAAGATTACCTTGAACCTCTGATTTTCTTGTCTCCACCTATGAGTGCTGGAGTTACAAGCATGTGCCATCATGCCCGGCTTACTATCTTTTTTTTTTCATTTCCAACATTTTTTTCAAGATTTTCTTGATATGTCTTTCATCTACATTTCTTTCTCATATTACTAACATTCTCATCTACACTGTTAGCTTTCTTCTTAAAGCTCTGAATTGACTTCTTTACTCCAATCATCTATTCTTTTATATCTTCTTTGAAGTAAATGATTGCTTTCCAAGCAAACTTCTGACTTCTTCATATAGAAATTTACCATTTCAATATCTTTGAATTTAGTGATTATGGAATTATGGTCTTCTAGAGGGGTCTTGTTGTCTTACTTTTTTGTGTTTCTTGTACTTCTGTGTTGTGACTTACTTTGCTAATTTACGTGTCTCTTATGGATTTGGGGACCTTATTCTTGAGGGTTTAACCCCCAATACCACTTAGAGAAAATAGATTGTTATAATAGCAGCACTACTAAATGGAATGAACTACAAGAGTATACTTTAAATTGATTAAAGCCCATTAACATACCAACAACGAGCATAGAATAGGAAATTGCAGAAATTGGGAAGAGTATGCTTTTATGAAGCTAAAATTATTTAGGATAATTTTAGAAACAGTGAATAAATGAGATAAAGGAAGTGAGTAGGAAAGGAGAAATGGAAAGAAAGGTTAAATAAAAGAAAGGAAAAAGGTGAGTGGAAAGAGTGTTTTGAAGGAGACAATGAATTATCAAGAGATTTTTAAAAAGAATGATATTACTCAAAAATTATGAAACAAAATTAGATAAATGTAAATAGAATAAAAATGTATAAAAATATTAAAAAGCAAAATAAATCAAAATGCCACTAAAAGTATAGTAAGAAGAAAAAGTGCTGGTAGGGAAGAAAATTAAAAAAAGAAAGACTAACCAATAGTGATAAAGATAAATATGTAAGTGAAATTAGACAAATGTACAAAGAGGAATAAAAAGCTATTTTTAAAACTTAAAAAAATAAGGTAAAATCAGAACACTGCTATAGGTATAATTTAAAAAAAAAGAAACACAAGGGGCAACATAAAGAAGAGGTATTAGTGTCTTCTGGATCTTCTAAAAGAAGTAGAGACTTCATGGGTGAGTGTGTATATGAATTGGACTTGGGAATTCTTTCATTATGATTATATTGGTATGAGCCTGTATTGAAAAGTGTCAGATGCCCGCTAGAACTGTCTTTACTTTAGTACTTTCCCTTCTTTGCATACCAGAACCTTTGGCTGGCCATACATATTCTCCTACCTTCCCAAGATTCTGTTCTTTACACACCCTATGATGACTTATATTTTAGTCAGGAATTGTCTTATAAGTATGTTAGGTGTGCACACTGAACTTGATTGTAGCCAGAATGCTGACAATCGATGTGTAGAGAGTAGAGGAAGCACACATAGTACTCACCTCTGTACTAGTGACTGTGTTCTGTACTTTGAAAATCCATTAAGCCTTAAATATCCTGCTAGATAGATTAAAGAAGTATAGTCTGCTGGAGCTTCAGAATTGTCAATCTTTATAGCAGTGATCCTTGCTCAGGTGTCTCTAGAGGTTGATCTATCCCTTGGCCTCAGACCCAAGCTATCTAGTTATTTTCTAATCTCTGAGGGTGGAACTACCTTCTCTGTACTTCACTGACTAATCAATCCTTTGACTTCCTAAACTTTTCAGCTTGTCAATATGTGATCCTCTTACTCTCCATAACTGCCTCCCAGTCTATTTTTCATTCTGAGGGCTATGGTACTTTAACTTCATCCCTTGTTACTTGTGATTACTCTTGTTTTTCCAGCTTCAGGGTAGTACAGTTTTAAACAGGTTCCCATCCAAGATGCCTCAAGTCATAGTTCTCAAAGACATGGGAAGTGACAAAATGGAGCTTCCTTCCAGTGCTGACCTGAACTGGAGAAGTTTCTATTTCAGAGTGTTCAGGTTTTGAGACTTAGCTTAGGGGTAGGACTGCCAGTGTTTTTTCACCTCAGCCGCTGGGTTTACCTTTTGGATGAGGCTTCTTCTCCCCCAGCTAAGAAGTAGTATGTTGGAATCTTTTCCTCCTTACTTCTATTTGTTGAGTTGCCTTCTGTTTCCCTATACTTTTTAGCTGTCCTGTGTTTTATGAATTTCCAATTTGTAACATAATCTTTGCTATATTGTCTTTTCACTGCAGCTTCTAATCTGCCATATTTACCTGAAAGTTTCCTAATTTCTTCTTCTTCTTCTTCTTCTTCTTCTTCTTCTTCTTCTTCCTCTTCTTCCTCTTCTTCCACTTCTTCCTCTTCTTCCTCTTCTTCTTCTTCTTCTTCCTCTTCCTCTTCTTCCTCTTCTTCCTCTTCTTCTTCTTCCTCCTCCTCTTCTTCCTCCTCCTTCTCCTCCTCCTCTTCTCTTTCTCCTTCTCCTTCTTCTTCATGACAATAGCTCTGTAGTAAGGTAACGGTTTTGGAATAATCTTTTTTTTTTCTTTTTCTCACTTGTCAGAGTTTCACTGTGTAGCCCAGGTTAGCCTCTAACTCATTTTGTTGCTCAAGTTGGTCTCAAACTTTTGATATTAGGTCTCAGCTTCCTGAGTGCTGGTATTATGGGAATGGCCCAATATGTTCATCTTCAAAACAATCAAAACTGATTAACTTTGAAAGAATAAAATTACTTACATGAATACATTAAATGGTCACATAAGACTTTTAATGATTTTAAAAATTCTTTTTTAAATTTTTTTATTATTTATTCAATTGTGCATATGCATGTGTACGTATGTGTGTGTATGTATGTGTGTGTGTAAAACCATGGACGAATTCGGGAACTACTCCGTCCTACCAGGACCAGAAATGCAGGCCGCCCCCCGCTTCTGCCTGGCGTCTATACATAGGGTCTAGGATCCGAACTCAGGACCTTCCGCCTGCAAGGCAGAGGCTTAACCGTTGAGCCACCTCTCCAGCCCCCAAAAATTCTTTAAAAAAGATCGTTAGTAGTATTTATTCCTTGTTTGGGGATTGTCAAACTAGTTAAAAAGACCAACCTTCTGTATAAATATCCTTTCCAAACTGGAAAAATGGGAAAGTAATTTCTCAACAGCCACTATTTTGAGAATTATGCTCTGGGAGCATAATCATGATGCTTCAAGGAAACTAATCCCAGTATCTTTTGTTACATGGAGGCTGATGGGTCTTCTTCTACAGTTTCGTTATAAGCTAAAGGAAGATTCAAGATGATTTTATGATTATAGTTAATACAAAGAGCATGGGAAAAATTGACTAAATTTCTCCTCTCGATGAGGACTCCTTAAGGAAATGGGATGTCTTCTTGTAAACATTTGTATATATTTGGGCAAAGGAGGGGGGAACTAAATTGCATTCCCTAAATCCCTAAAAGCTAATTCAAATATTGTCAGAAATTGCCCTGAATTAAAAATATGAAAATATCAATGGTCAGAAGACTTATTCTATATATATCACATTAAAATATCTATTTGGAAGCAAATTTTAAGCTTATAGAAAAGTTCAAAGAAGAATTACAAAGACGACTTGCATATCCTCTGCTCAGATTCATCTATTTTTAACATTTTATTTGTTTTGCCATTTTCATTGTCTTTCCACACATATCTGTGTGTGTATATATATATATAATATACATGTGTATACATATGATCAATCTAAGATCTAACAGTGTTTCTCTTAATTAAAATAGTCATGAAATCCTATCCATGCTCCAGAGGTTGGGAAATTATCTCTAGAAATATATATATATAATATATATTCACAGAAATATATAAATATCTCTGAGTATGTAAAAATATTTCCCTAAACTCTTCAACTTTTTTTTTAACTCTTCAACTTTTTAATTAATTAATTGTTATTTTTGCATGTGTATGTGTGGTGTGTGCGTTTCTGTGGGTATCTAAGGGTACTGTGTGTTCCTGTGGAGGAGTAAGGGTGACTTCAGAAGTCATCCTGGATTGATTCTACCTCCTTTTTGCTTTGATCTGCTTTTGCTTTGCCCATCAGGGTCGGAAGTGAAGGTTGTAGTCTTTCTGCCTGGCATTTTTACACAGGACTCAGATCTGAACTCAGGTCCTTCTCCTTGTGAGGCAGAGTCTTAACCCCTGAGCCATCTCTCCAGCCTTCCTGAATTATTTTAAAGTACAATGCATATATTATGGCCTTTTTTCCCTAAATAAATTCAGTGTATGTTTACAAAGAACAGGTATCTAGTCAAATACATTTAGGAAGCATGTCTGCAGTACTTTGAACACAAGTAGACCTAATTTAGATGTTCAACTACTAGACCCCAAGCCCAAACCTTATAGGATTTTTGAGGATTAAAAGTATTTTATATGGGGAAGAGCTCTAAATCTCTGTGATCAGAAGGTAAACTGTTATAGTAAAATCTGCAGATGATTATTCCTCTTTTGAACCTTGGCAGTACTTTTTAACTCCTCCAGTCATTAGAATGTAGCAAAAGTGATGGTGTGTTAACATTTGAAACTAGTTCATAAAAGACAAAACAGTGTCCCCCAGCCTGTCTTGCTCACTTTAAGAACATAGTCACAGTGTTGTGAGAGACATGCATAGTAGGAACAGCTGTGGTCTTGGCTGACAGCCAGCATCGTGTGAGTGGGCAAACATTCATAGGATTCAAGATCCTATTTCTTTGTTTTTTTTTTTTGAGTGTTGCATGTGTGTGTGTGTGTGTGTGTGTATGTGTGTGTGTGTGCGTGCACACACACCTATGGAGGCTCAAGGAATCACCATGGATTGTCTACCTCCTCTTTGCTTTGCTCTGAAATTTCTCAGGCTCTATCTTTCAGGGCAGAAAGTACAGGCCACCACCATTTCTGCCTGGCGTTTTTATGTAAGATCCAGGATTCAAATTCAGAATCTTTTGCTTGTAAGGCACAGACTTAACCTGTGAGCCATCTCTCCAGCCCCCATATCTATCAAAGTTCACAGTGCATGGGATAGAAGTTATCTATCTTGACTAAGCTTTGCCAAACCACAGACTCAGAAACAAAATAAATGATGTTATTGTTTTATACTAGTATGTTTTTCAGATGATTTGTGCAGCAATTACCAAGAATCACATAGGATAGCATTTCTGTTAACACAAAAGATGGATTAGCTCCTCCTGAAGCACCATGATTGTGCTTCTGTATCACTAGCTCCCAAAATGGTAGCTTTGAGAAATAACCTCATGTTTCCAGGATATTTAAGTAAAAGGTAGGTCTTAGTAATTGTGTAAACAGATATTTTCCCATTAGATTATAATTTTGATTTCAGAACAGAGATTAAGGTGGGTGTGGTGGTTCATTTCTATAATTCCAGCACTTGAGAGGCTGAGGAAGAAGGATTGCTATGAGTTCAATCTAGTCTATATTATAGATATCCTATCTTAACAAAGAATGAGAGATTAGTGATGGATAGTGAGAATGAAGAAAAACCAGGGTTCCCCTTTTATGAGTCAATTGCTAGAAATGAACGTCCTAATATCAATGTTTGCATAACACAAGATTAGATGCAGTTAATAAATGTATACAATACCTGTTACCTAGAATTTAACCCTGCTATATTTTTTGTTCCATACCTATAGAAACTAGATGATTTGGGATCAATTAGCATTTTCTTGCAGAAAGATTACCTGTGAAGCTACTGCATGATCTGATCTCTGATGCAGGATAGAGTTTGTTTCAGTGGGGTGTATTTCAACCCTTTCCCTATGAACTTTTTGGGAATAAATGGCCTACTCCCTTTTATTTTTCTAGAATGGATTGGGTTGTTATCTATCATAAACACAAAAGTTTGGGCCTTAACAATGTCTTCTACTGACATCAGTAAAGTTAATGCATAGGGAGAAACCTATATTCAAAACTTATTTTACTTTAACCTACTTCTTTTGTACAGGCTAAATTAGATTTTATTTTCTCTCTCTCATTTTACAATAATATGCCAGAAACTTCTTTTCCAAAGAGCATCTGGACAAATGGCTCAGGGGTTAAGACTCTGCCTCACAAGCAGAGTTTTATCTCATGTGATAAAACGCCAGGCCAGAAAACTTTTCCCCTTTCACCTCCCTCCCCCCTCCACCTGCACTTGTGGCCATGGTTAGGGGGAGCCTAGGAAATCCCAGAGCCAAGAAAAAAGGAGGTAGAAGCAATTCAGGATGATTCCAGAAGTCACAGGGACACACAGTGCACACATGCGTATATGTGCACATGCACAAACAAATACAAAATTAAATAAAGTTTAAAAAACAAGTAGCAGTACATATATACAGGGTGTTTGATATAAATTGTCAGTTGTTTTTCACACAAATCCAACTATAAAATATTAGTGTATCATATGAAAATTATCTTAAAAGGGATCAAATTTAAAAAACAAATGATATCTTAAGTTTACTAAGTAGAGAAAATTTTGACAACCATTCATCTATACATTTATGTTGTTGCCATTTTCTTATGTTTTTTTTTTTTTTTGTGGGGAGGGAGTTGAGACAAAGTTTCTTATAATCCAGGCTGCAAATTACTTTGAACGTCTGATCCTCCTGCCTCTACTTATTGAGTATTGAGATTATAGGCAAGAGTTACCACACCACATTTTATGAACTTCTACATTCTGTGCTGCTCCAATGATATAATTTTCTTCAGGCTTACCTTAATAAGAAGTGGCAGCAAAACAATCTGAAAAGGTAATTTTAACACTGATCTTTTATAACAGGAAGTTTTTCTCAGTGTTGAAGACATTAAGAGTTCACAGTAATAACCCTTCTTCAATGTTTTTATTTAGGTCACTGTACTTGGTCCCAGATCCAATTTTGCCATTTTCATCAATAAGAATACATTATCTCTGTTGGGAGTTGAACATGTTACTCCTTGAGATAGAGGATTTCAGATGCTATTACAAAATATGTGATTTACTCTAGCGTATTTAGACCTGGGATGTGAGTGAACCTGGGCTTTTACTCTTCTAGAGGAAATTTTGGGGTACTGTCCCCAGAATTTCCTGTCATGGTTTGCCCATCATTAGCTCAGATGTATCAGCAAAGCAACAACAAAACAAAAGCTGAGAAAAAAAAAACCCAGCGAAGTTCTTGAAGTCTCTCTAAAGCCTTCCTCAATATATTTACATGTAGGAGTATCACTTTGCTGGTTAATAATGGATTTTGACCTTTCAGTTGTTTTAGTAGCTACTTTTTTGTTGGCAGAAAGGGCATATCTGATGAGACTGAGCTTCTTACCTTTTGAGTTCTCTTTTGTAGCTCTGTGCTTTTACTCTGCACTTTTCCTTTTTCTTCACGTTTTGTGTTCTTTTTTCACTGGCTTTGTTTTCTCAGTCCTCTTGCTAGTTCCCCATCTCCCTGAACTTTTCACATAAAAAATTACAATTATCACCTGGGTGTGGTGACTCATCTCTGTAATTTTAGCACTTGGTAGGCTGAGGCAGGAAGACTGTCATTATATGTGGGAGGATTTGCCCACATATTTTCAGCCCAGTCTTGGCTACAAAGTGAGTTCTAGGCTAGCTTTGCCTAGAGTGAGACTTTGTCTCTTGAAAACAAACAAAAAAATCCCAGTTACTTTGATAGAGGATCATGGTCTTAGAAATCTTTTAGATTTTAAATATCACTAATCTTCATTTACGTCATCAGTCTGGACATTCTCTAAATTATTTCAGACTGAAATCTCTCTTTACTCAACATCTCCACCTGGATGTCTAAGCACTTCAAACATAATAGCTGAGCTCATGATCTTGAACCCTAAATCCTATTTCTATTATCTTCCCCATCTCAGTAATAATTTTATCCTTCTAGTTATTGAGACTAAGCCAATTCTGGAATCATACTTGAATATCCTTTCATACTACCTAATCTATCAACAAAACAATTCCTTTGGCTTTTCTTTCAATATATTATCAGGGATATAACCTTTTATCCACGAAAGTTCACTGCCTAGAGGGAGTAGAGAAATCATCCCAACTAATTTTACTTTTGTTCTTTCTCCTGTTGCTCCAGTCTATTTGACACATCAATTAAACATAACCTTTTTTGTTCTTTTCCTTTTTTGTGACAATCTTAACTGTGTAGTCCAGGCTATCTTTGAACTTGATCCTCTTGCTCTGGTTTACAGATGTGTGTGACCATACTGGGATATATATGTATATGTATATATACATATATATATATATATATATATATATGTCTGTGGCTATTGTTCATTGGAAAGAGGAGTTGGACTTGCCTACCATTTGAGAATCTTGGGTTTGATTCCTGGCATCATTATAGAAACAACGGTATGATAGATCTCTTTTCCATTAAAAAACATGCTATGGCATCTTATTTTCAAGGAATAAGAATCAAAGTTATTAGGGAGCATTTACCCACATTCGTTTCCCTCATTTCTGTAGTCACATTTGCTTCTTTGTTTGCTTCATTTGTCAGGGATGCTGTTGCCTAAAATAATCTTCCCTTGCTTATCCACAAGGATTATTCAGCTACATCCTTCAGATTTTTGGCTTTTTTCTACTCTCCGATGATTTTATTTTATATTGTAATCTTTATTTCAGAACTTCCTTTCTTCCCATTCTTCTTGCAATTTTTCTGTAAGAAATTTATTGACCACTAACTTTCTAACTACTATTATTTTTCTGTCCTCCTTTTTTCTACTAGAATTTAAAATTCATTAGACTATGGAAATTTTCACTTTGTCTGATTCTAGAAAATAGTGAGCATTTCGGATGTATTGACATGAATGAATGGCTGATTTCTTATTTTTCTTACTATTTAAAATTCATGGGGCTGGAGAGATGGCTCAGGGGTTAAGCCTCTGCCTTGCAGGTGGAGGTCCTGAGTTCGGATCCTAGACCCCACATATAGACCGACGGGTGGAAGTGGGGACGGCCTGCGTTTCTGGTTCTGGTAGGGCGGAGCCTGTGAATCCCCGGGTAGAGTAAACAAGGAGGAGGTGGAGGCGGTCCAGTGGTTCCTGAATTCGCCCGTGGTTCTACACACACACACACACACACACACACACACACACACACACACACATATACATACACACATGCGCACACATGCACAATTGAATAAATAATAATAAAAAAATTCATATCCCCCAGGCTTCCCTCCCTTGTCCCACTCCTTCAGTTTGGCCTAATACATGTCACTTCTGAAGGGTTCCCACACAGTCCTATATTATCTTGGTTGTAGTAATTCCTAGGATTATATTTTTCTTTTTATTCTCCTTGGCTTAGCATATAAAAAGTGCTTTATAAACATGAAAATAAGCTATTTCCAACATTTGTACTAAATGTTAGGGCAGTGGGAAAATGTTAAGTAAATATTAGTGAGAGACTTGCCAACTTCTGCTTTTTAACATGAATTTCCTTCCTCTTTCCATAAAACCCAAACTTCTCTTACCCCACCCCTAATGGAGTACTAGTAATTGAACAGTTTCCCAAAAGAATTTTTGTCCAAATGTTATTTAGTAGCTTGTAAAATCCATGTAGAGAAAAAAAAATAGAGAGAGACAGAGGGTAGGCAGGTGTGTGTTTGTGCGTATGGAATTCAGAGGACACCTTTTGGAACTTGGTTTTCTGCTTTCACCAAGTGGGAGATTAAACTCAGGTTGCATTGTTTGCAAGCAAATACCTTTACCTATAAAAGCCATCTAGTTGGCCCTAGACGGGGTCTCTCATGTAATCCAGATTTGTCTTGCTGGTATTACAGTTGTGGGCCACTATGACTGATGCCAGAATAGTCATTGTCAAAGAAAAGATCAGAGTCTAAACAGGAAATACAATTAGAAAAATAACATACTACTAGTTCAGTGAAAAGTGAGAAAGAGAAGTATCATACTAATAAACAAGGAACAACTGAGCCAGAATTAAAAACAAAAACAGATATGACACCTCTGCAGTGTTAGCTAGTAGAGTCTCTAAACTCAGGAGAGCCGTGACTCCATGAGTTGGAGACCATTCTAGGTTAGACCTAGTCTAAAACAATTGTCACCACCACAGAGAGATGATACGATGGCTGACATTTGTGATTCTACACTCAGGAGACTGAAACAGGATAGGCATCAATTTGAAACTAGCCTGAGCAACACAGTGAATTGCAGTCTAGCTTGGGCTACAGAGTGGGATCCTGTCTAAAAGCAACAACAAATAATAACAACAAAAAACTAGTTAGGAATATATCTCAGTAGTACAGGAGCAGTTGCCTGGAATGTGGGATCAATCCCCAAGAGAAAATACATTTCAAGAGACAATATGAATTTCAGAACTGAAAAAAAGTCTGAATTTAAATCTCATCTATAAGATGAAGATATTAGAGGTATACACTGGGGACTGGCATTTCCCAAATGTGCAAAAATCATACTAGTTTATTAGAAAAAAAACTGATTTTCAGATGACTTGACAAAGGTATTAAAAAACTGAAGTAAGATATTGCCTTAGTATTCAAAGGTAGATTTTGTATTATTCTAAGAAAGGCAACTGACTAAGAGTCACCAGTTCTATGCAGAAGTGCTTTATTCACTGAGGCATCTTGCTAGCCATATTCTAAATGTTTTAATTGCTAACTAAAATGTAATTAACAGCTTGGAATAGTGATACATGCATATCCCAGTATGATGCATGCATATCCCAGTATTTGGGATGGGGAGGTAGGATGATAAGAAGTTAAAGAGCAACCTCAGCTACATAGTGTTTGAGGCCAATTTGGACTACATGAAATCCTGTATCAGAAAGAAAAACTAACATATTCATTCTCAGATTTGTATTTTGCTGGAAAAGACTGAGGAGATGAGAAGGGGGAAATATCAGAGAACTAAAAGGGGATTAGTTTTTTAACGGCTCACAGATTAAAAACAGGCATTAGTAGTTCTGCCTATCAGACCCATTCCCTAATCTCTGCAAGTTATTAGTTTGAAAGGCACACAATGATTTAAATGCACTTGGGGTAGAGAAGGGCAATATAAGAAAGTAAAGAGTGAACATTTACTCACAAGTTTAGTGAGCAGCATAAACTGTTTGCTAAGCATAGACTGTGGCAGAAAAGGAGAATATCTGTACTAGGTATAAACTAAATGATTTATGAATATTTACGTCTTCCTTTCATTTAGTTTTAACTTAATTAACTTACAAATCTCAAGTTCTTAGAGGATTGGCACTAATAAAATTCTGCCAAAGTTATATATATTTTAAAGAATGATAAACAGAAATGCCTTTAAATGGAGATTTAAAGAATTATTTATTTTAGTCATTATTCTCATATTTTTGTTCAGGTTTAAGCCAGAAGTGAATTTTATATCTAGAAAAGTAGGGGTTCAATTTTTTTGTAGGCAACATTTGTAGTAAGTCAAGGATGTCAAAACACTGCTTAGTTGGTATTAATGTTAGCAAGAAAGAGGAAAAATTGGAACATAAAATGATCAGACTGGAGAGATGATTCAGGGGTTAAGACTCTGCCTCACAAGCAGAAGGTCCTGAGTTGCGATCTCAGGTAGCATTAAAATAAAAAGCCAGGAAAAAGCATCTACCAGCACTTCCAGCCTTGGTGGGTGGGGCCTGGGAAGTCCCAGAGCAAAGCAAGGAGGTATAGAAGCAATTCAGGATGATTCCCAAAGTCGCCCTTGGTCCTCCACAGGGACATACACAATTCCCTCTGATACCATCTCTCCAGTTTGATCATTTTATGTTCTAGGCAATATTGTCTTAGCAAGTCAATTTTTCTTTCTTATAAATATGTATAAATAGTGTAAAGTGTTTTAGTGCAAATAAAAACATAATACAAGTGACTACATCTTTATATTGTATTACTATAAGTAACAAGTTGGTAATACTGGAAAATCAACTCTCTTTTCGAGAGTCACACTTCATTGAATATTGGCCTCTTTTTGTGGTAATTAAGTTATATACAGATTTTTTTTTTGTATTAGTATCTCTTTAGTTTAATATGCTTCTCTGGCAAATACTAAAATGATTATCCTATTCTTATGCCATTTCTCCAGGAGTACAAACTAAGGAACACTGTCATTTAGGTTGCTCGATTGGAGGTAGAAATTGCATACCAAGCTGCCATGCTTCAAATCTTTGAATGGACAACCATTTTATAGGCATGCAATTATAGTTAAAGCAATGGTGTCTTAAGTACAGCCAAATGCTTAAAGTGAGGTAGCTGGCCAACACTTCAATAGATTAAGTGAAACTGAATGAATTTAATGATTAATAGAATTCCTTTCAGCATGACGAATAGACTTTAGATTTTCTACATCATCAAGCTTAAGTATTGCATCAATTTTAAGTTATACAGAAATGTTTAACATTTGACTGTACAATGGCTTATAATATAAACCAACAGGCAGATTCTGAATCCAATCTGACATTTAAAATTTTCCTTAAACATAACTATCTTCCTTACTACCTTCAATGATATGCTTAATTTAACTCAGACAAAAGAAAAAAGTACTCCTTTTCTATTTTTAGGATTTAATTCATGATGAATTCTGTGATGAAATGATAAATTTTATGGTCCTTGGGTAATTTAGACCTGAAACTTAAGGATAAGAAAATATTTTTCTTTTTACATTTTGAGACATGGGCTTGATTAGTTTTGAACTTTTGGTGATCCTCCTACTCTGCCTCCCAAGTACTGGGATTACAGATTTACATCACCATTCCCAGCAAGGACAAAATCTTGAAAGTGCCTGTATGATAGCACTGCTTTAAATCTTACAGAGATTCTTATTCTATTTCTCCCTGATACTGTATAGTAATTTAATATTTCAAGATAAATTTCAACAGTAGTCCTATCTTTCAAGTGGGACAAGTGCTACAAAGGGATAAAATAATTTACTTTCAAATTCACTGTAAATCGAGTAGTTAAAAAACTAGGCACATCTTTTGTATATCAAAGTCATATTTAGGTATTGATTGTTTGGGAAAGGTTTAGAACAAAGGTCTAAAAATGCTTACTGTAGTTTACAATTGAACTCTTATCCTTAAAGGTTTTTGACCCTCACAGCTGAGCTCTTTAAATTCACTTGATAATCTAATTCAGAACTCATACTGTGCAGGGTGAATATGACTGAATTGTTTTGTCTGAAGATAGTCAGCTGTCTATCAAATTAATGACCTGGAAATTAAAAGCTTTGAAATAAATTCTCAACCCCCTCATTCATGGGCTTTTAGTAATGCAGCTAATCTGAGGTCTTAACTCCCCCACAGTAAACTGGAAAGGGCAGTGCTATGACTAATGCCAAGCTGCTGATCTAGTCTGCCAGGAAAGGTAAGTAGAGAAACACCTTCTTTCTCTGCTACGGCATGTTAACAATCAGTAAGGCTTTAAGAATTGAAACCCTCTTGCTGGCCCTAAATTACCTAATGGCACTTTGAGTCTAATCTAATCCAAATAGTTATTTTTCAATGTTGTTTCCTCATCAGAAAGTTTTAAACTGTGACCTTCAAGGTGAAGAATGATAAAAACCAGAGTTAAAATGCTAGGAACTGGAAGTTTGGCATAGCAAACACATGGAAACTGGAGGCAGGAGGGTTGCTACAAGTTCTAGGCCAGGGTTACTTTAATGAAGAGCTTGTGTCAAAAAAAAAATATATATTAAGGCTGGGAGACACGTTAAATAAGTCAGTCATGAAAGGCAAGCTATTCTAGGGCTGGAGAGATGGCTCAATGATTTAAGATTCTGCCTACCAGCCAGAAGGCCCCGAGTTCCGGTCCCACATAGAAAACGCCAGGCAGATATGGGCCTCAGTCCGCACTTCCGGCCTATCGGCCCTGATGGGTGGAGTCTGGGAAGTCGCACAGCGAAGCAAGGAGGTTTGGAAGCAATCTGGGATGATTCCTGGTTACCGATCACAGAGATGCATGTGCCCTCTGACACGCACAAGAATGAATAAATAAAAATGAAGTTTTTGTCTGTTGTCTCTCTGGAGACAAACAGTAAAGGTTGCACGACCAGGTCATGCAAATGTACTCAATGTACATTAATGCCACGTTAGATGGATTTGATGCCACTGCATCCACACTAAAGAATGGCTTCAACGGTAAATTGTGTTAAATGTATTTTACCACACATTAACCCTTAAAAAAAAAAGGCAAGTCACATGGGACCCTTTCTGGAGAAAGGCAACTCTTGGGGTGAAGTCCTATAACGAACTTGTGTACAAACACAGGGCCATGTGTGGCTGCACATGCCGTAGTACTTAGGGAGGCTGGGGCGGGAGGATCGCAAGTTCGAGGCCAGCCTGTGCTACAAGGAAAAAGCCTGCATCAAAAACCACCCAACCGACCGAAGCAACACCACCAAGAAAGAAAAAAAGGAAAAACGTGAGGAGGGGCGAGGGATGGGGGGGCGAGGCAGCCCGGGGTGGGGGAAGCGAGGCAGCCTGGGGGGGGGCGTGTAGGCCAAGGAATGGCGGCCGGGAGAGTCTGAAAGGAAACGAGCGGCAACCGGAAAGTGTGGAACACAGCCAACTTTGTCACAGGGTTCAACGTCCTTAGGGATCTCCGTCTGCTGTTACAACGGAGCAACAGCATGGTCTCGGAGACCCGGAAGTCTTGCGTCTTTCACAACTTCTGTCAGTCAAAAAGCCGGGAACGTCCCGCGTTCTCCACCTGCCCGCTCTCCTCCGGCGCGAGCCGCCTTCCTCACACCCCGCTCCCTAGCGCTCCCCCGAGCCTTCCAAGGTGGGTCTCAGCCGCCCCAGCACCAACCGTCTTCGCCCCGGCCCCGCCCGTCGAACGTCAGAGCGTGAGGGTAGGAAGGCCGCGCCTCGGCCGCCCGCCCGGAAGTCGCCGCCCTCCTTGGCCGGCTGAGCCGCCCCGGCAGGCCTCGAGGCCTCGGATTGGCGAGAAGGTGAGGATGACGTGCGACGTGCGGCGGCGCGGCCCCGCCCCTGCGCTCCTGCGCGCGGGAGGTGCTGGGCGGTGCGGCGCGGGGCGGGGCGGAGGGTGGCCGCGGGCGGCCATTACCCGGAACAGTCCACGGCCTCGGGTCAGGTGACCCTCGGCGGGGCTAGACGGGAGGAGGGCCGAGGGAGGAGGAGAGAAGGCGTGAGGAGAGGAGCGAAAGGGAGGAGAGAAGGGGAGAAGGGCGGCGCAGGGAGGGGAAGGGGGCGGGGTGGGAGAGGGTCACGTGACTCGGCATGGAGGCGGCGGCGGCGGCTGTCGCGAGGAGTCGCCGGGGCAGGAGCCGCACTTGTTAGTGTGGGGGGAGGAGGGGGCCGGGGACGCGGACACCGTCAGCCGGGGCGCCGCGCAGCAGGCGGAAGGGGGGGTGGGGGCGAGACGAGGCTCCGACCCCCGGCCGAGGGGATGAGGGGAGCATGGGCGCCAAGGAGTCACGGATCGGATTCCTCAGCTACGAGGAGGCTCTGAGGAGAGGTGAGGGGGAGGGGTCTGGGCGAGCTGCCGGGGAGGCCAGCGCCGGGCCGCCGGGGGTGGCGACGGGGGCGGCGGGGAGGCGAGGGCGCGGGGCGCCGGTGGCGGGAGGGAGAGGCGGCCGGGCGTGGGGATGTTGTCGGGGAGAGAGGTCGGGTGGGGGGAGCTGTGTTTGGGAATTGGGACGCTAGGGGAGGGGGCGAGGCTGTCCCAGAGTCGGGGTGTCGGGCGCCGGCAGGGTGTCGCCGGTGCTCTCCGGTGGCGTTCTGTGGCCGGCGGAGTCGTCTTGTCCACCGTTTCTTGGATGGTGGCTTCAGCCCTTGAAGCCCCCTTCATCCTCCACTGCCATTTTTTCTCATATCACTCCTTCATGAGGAGGAAAAAAGCCTAACAACATCCCGAGCTCGTTCTAACTGCTTTGGCTGGAGAGGAGGCGGCTGCACCGGCTCTTCTCTTCGCTCCTGAAGTAGACAAGTCCTTTTCTGTTGCCTCTGCTCTTTTTCCCAGGGCCTTTGCGACTCTCGTCTCAAGGCGGATGACTATCCATTTACCTCCGACTCCCTCACCTCTCGAGGGCCGACTTTAATTAGGAACGACCTGAAATGAAGTTGTGTTTATGATAAGATGAGCCTGAACGGCTGGTGTTGCTACAAGACCTTAGATTTCATCTCCCCAGACGTTGATCAGAGGGTTTTTCTGCACGTGATTCCTAGTTCTTATCCCCTCCTTCCCATAAAATGGCATTCGGAAATCCAGCATTGTGATACTGTGTTATATAGCTCCCTTTAGAGACTGGCCTGCCAGCCTAGCCTGCTGCTGCTATTGGCTCTGGTACACTGTGTTTTTAACAGCCCCAACCCCCTGCCATTTACTCTTGATACCGTTGTCCGTGATCACTAAAGCACACGCTAACAGCACAGTTTATGGCCGGAATGTGACTTAATTTTTCATGACTGGGTTTTGAATCTGTATCTGTGTGGTGCTTGTATTTCTTTTCGAATTTAATGGATGTTCTTGGTAAGAAGTGAAAGGCGTTAAGCAGATTAGGGGGCCGGTTGGTCATTATTTTTTAACAGCTTTCTGAGTCAAAAAACCAGCCATGCCCCTGGTGGTTTTACTAGATAAGGTTAGAAAATTTAAAAATTAGATGAGAGGGCATTCAAAATGAGGATTTAGGAGTGAACTCTTTAGATACAAAAGAAGGAACTAAGGTTAGCAGACCCCTATTACCTGATAATAGGATGTAGAATTTTGGATTTCATTGATTGAGGGCTTCACCAAAATAACGAAAATACACCTTTTAACTGGTGTCTCCCTCTTCAAGCCATATTATGATTATTCTTAAGTACAAGGCTTGAACTTTTTCTCTCCTGTTTCAATATAAGAAATATTCCAAATTCTTGATGATTTTCCAGCTCTAGTAGACTAGTCATTTCCGGGATGCTGTTGAGCTTGACAGGTCTGGCCTTAATTAGGCAATGGCTTACAGGACATGAAAGAGGAATCAGTCAAACCCATTTACAGCTTTAGGGTTCAGAAGTGTTTCTTAAGTGAGATTGTGAATACCAGTGACATACCTGGTGTTAAGAAATTCTAAAATTAAACTTTTATTTTTACCTTTTGTTTAATTTCATATCAAACTAACAATTGTTAGTTTTAAAATACAAGTGAAGCCGATGCATTTAAAAATGATCTAATGGGAGGGTTTTTTTTTTTAATGAAGTAGCAAAGTATTAAACATGGCAAAGTGTTTACTAAAATCTTAAAGATTGTTTGAATATATTGTTTTTGTCAGTTTTGCTGCTGAGAATTGAAGCAAGAGAGGAGCAAGTTGATAAAATAGAATTTCTAAATGTAAACTAAGAGCCTTTTAGACATGATACTATTTACTTAAATATCAGACTTCAATGTAGGATTACAGTAAGCTACAGAAAGGTTTTATAAAGCTTTTGCTGAAACTAAAACATGATTTGAGAACCTTTTTGGGGCCCTTGAGTAAATAGGTACTAATACCTGCATCAGTTTCACTTGCCTGTTTGTACTGTATAGGTGACTAGGTGGGGGGGGGAGAGAGGATTTGACAAAAACATTACCCCAGTATGTCCTATATGAATCATTTTACAAGCAAAAAACAAGCTTGATAAAACTACTGAACTATTTGACCTTTTGGCTTTAAGTTATTGAGCACTATCTATTGCCTATCCATAATTACACAGTATTAAAAAAAAAAAGGTCTGATATATTACACAAACAAGAAATTGCAGACGAGGGACTTAGGAATGAAATGTTATGTCAATGACATTTAGCACTGGACCTGAGTGAAAGGGTAAGTAATGTGACTCATTTACATTTCAGAAGCTCTAGACTTTAAGATGATTGGGTTTGTATCTTATTTTGATTGGACTGCTATATAAGTTTTAAAAGTTTTCTGAAAGTATGTACTTTTCTGAGGCAGAGTTTTAACTCCAGAGACATCTCTTCAGCCACACATGGGTTGTTTTTTTTGTTGTTGTTGTTTTTTGAGACAGGGTCTTACACTGGCCTGAGGCATAATGATTAGGTTAGGCTAGCTAGTTGGCAAGCCCCAGGAATTTGCCTCCCTTGGTTCTGGGATTGCAAGATTACAAGTATAGCCATCACATCTGACTTTTTTTTTCCTCCTTGGATTCTGGGAATGAAACTCAAGTCTTAATGTTTGTGGTATAAACCTTTACTGATCAACATGTTTCTTCAGGCCTTGTAGCTTTAAAAAAAATCTTAATTTTTGTATTTGTATGTATGTATGGGTATGTCTATGTGCATCAGAGGGTACTATTTGTGCCTGTAGAGGTCCAAAGTGACTTCAGGGGTCACAGGAATCACTGGATTGTGCTATCTCCTTTTTGCTTTTGCTCTGGAGTTTCCTAGGCCCTCCAGGGTGCAGCCACTGGCCATTTCCAGGTGGTGTAATTTACATGGAATCTGGGATCGGAACTCAGGACTTTCTGCTTTTCTAGACAGAGGCTTAATCTCTTGAGCCATCTCTCCAGCCCTAGCCCTTGTAGCTTGCATACTTAAAATTTTTATTTAAGAAAGAGAGGGAGGGAAAGGGAGAGGAAGGGAGGGAAGGAGAGAGAAAACAGGTATGCATGTGGTCAGAGCAGGGCTTTCAGAAGTTGTTCTCTCTTCACATGTGGGCTCTAGGGATTGAATTCCAGTTGCATGACTTGTGTGCATAGGCACCTTTATTTGCTGAGTTATCTTGCCTGCCTGACTTGCATACTTTAAAAAATTTATTTTAAGTCCTCAGAACATGACTTTCAAAAAACAATGAAAGGGCTGACAAGATGACTTAACAGGTAGAGGTGCTTCCGAAAGTTGTCCTTTAACTTCCACGTGTTTGCCTTGACACACTTCAGCTCCGTCTTGCTGTCTCTTAAAATATTTTTAAAAATATTAGAGAGATTATTTGCAATTTAGTATTTCAAAATTCACACTTTAAAAAAGGTCTTTCACTCATTCTCTCTACACCTCTGTCCTGAATTTTGTCATTGAAAATGGGATTATATGGCTATCTTCCCATTTTGATGCAAGAATTAGCTGAATCAAAATGTTCTTGACTGTATAGCGGATGTATTTCTCATAATCCTTTTTTTTTAAAAATTTTATTATTTATTCAATTGTGCGTGTATGCGTGTGTGCGCAAGTGTGTGTGTGTGTGCGTGTATGTGTAGAATCACGGGCGAATTCGGGAACCACCATGGACGCCTCCACCTCCTCCTTGTTTACTCTGCCCCGGGATTCACAGGCTCCGCCCTACCAGGACCGGAAACGCAGGCCGCCCCACTTCCGCCCGTCGGTCTATACGTGGGGTCTAGGATCCGAACTCAGGACCTTCCGCCTGTAAGGCATAGGCTTAACCCCTGAGCCACCTCTCCAGCCCCTCTCTTAATCCTTTTTTTTTTAAATATTTTTTAAATTTTTTTTATTATTTATTCAATTGTGTGTGTATGTGTGTGTGCACATGTGTGTATTGTATGTGTCTGTGCGCATGTGTTTGTGTATGTGCGCGCGCACGTGCATGTGTTTGTGTATGTGTAGAACCACGGACGAATTCGCGAACCACCATGGACGCCTCCACCTCCTTCTGCCCCGGGATTCACAGGCTCCGCCCTACCAGGACCAGAAGCGCAGGACGCCCCCGCTTCTCCCTGGCGTCTATACGTGGGACCTGGAATCCGAACTCAGGACCTTCTGCCTGCAAGGCGGAGGCTTAACCCCTGAGCCACCTCTCCAGTCCTCATAATCCTTTTTAAGTGATGGGAATCTATTTAGATTCTTGTGTATTGTAGCATACATTATATCTCCAGCTATTGGTTCTTGAGACAGGGTCTCATGGTTTAGGCTGGCTTTGAACTTGCTATAGTCCAGACTGACCTCTATCCTTGTCTTCTTGAGTGCTGGAATTACAGGTGTGTAACACTACACATAGGATTCAAAATTTTGAGTTTTCCTTCATAATTTTCTTCCCATTTATTTAAAACGAAGTTCTGGTTATGAATGAGGTGTAGCAGGAGCAGATATTTTAGATCCTCTCCGTAGTATCCTATAGCTTGTTGTCAGAGATTTTCATCTACCTATGTTAAGGTGCTCTAAAATACTGACTTTCCAACTAGGATTTTGTTCACTAGATTTCTTGGTATTAATATTAAAATTTTATTGTTTTTACACTACTTGTGTTGTATATCTAGTATACATTGTATATCTAGTATATCATTGTATTGTTTGCATATCATTCTAAAAATGAAAGTTGATTTCATAGTTGTTTCCTTCTGTGCTGTACTGGTTTATTTTTTGTTTGTTTGAGACATTGGCCTGCTGTATAATCCAGGTTTCTGTGTAACTTGTAGTATCTTCTGCCTCTTACTTGCTTGAGAGATGAACAGAATGATGTGACATCACTTGCTGGTCAGTGACTTTCTCATTTACAGAATGGGACAACTATTGTTTGTTTTTTTGTTGTTCATTGTCCGTCTTAGAATTTAGTGAGCATTTACAGAGATAGCACTTAGGCTTGCATTCCAAAATGATGGGTAATTAGGTAAATAGTTGTAATGCCCAACCAATGGCCAGGAACTTTCTCTCTAAGAGAAAGGGAAGCTTTCTGGCACTTGATTATTTACAGGGTTACAAGAAAAGTTAGGATATTTTTGGGAGGAGGTAACTGGAGGAAATCTGAAATTATTAAGTTTAAAGATAACAATTGGATTAAAAGTTGTAATAAAGCAGCTGAAGTGGCAGAGAAATTTTAAGTCATGAATTAAAGGTCAGAGATTTGAAAGTCAGGTATGAGTACATGCTTATAATTGTAAGTATTCAGGAAGCTGAGGCAGGAGGTACCAAGTTTAAGCCAGTTTGGGGTACATAGCAAGAGTGTTAAATAGCAACAACAGTAACAACAATAAAATTAGTGGTTTGATAGTTGTAATAAAAGAACAAAATAGGACTGACAGTGTTTTTCATACAGCATCTAAGAAGCATGACTTCTCTTTTCTGGGCTTATGCTTTAACCCTTAGCTATCACCACAGCCCATTGCTTTTTTTTTTTTTTTTTTGAGAGAGAGAGAGAAAATATGATTGAAAATATTTTCAAAATATGTTGAAAATATGCTCATTTGTGCTATGATGTATAGTAGGAAGTCAGGATAACTTTCAGAAGTCAATTCTCTTCTTCTACCTTGTGGACATTCTGTGTCAAACTTAGGTACTCCAGGTTTGGGAGCAGGTGCCTTACTTAGTGACTTCTCTCTCCAGCCTAGAGTTTCTTTATTAAGATAGAACTTCATTAGTTTTTCTCACTATGGTAAATAGTACCACTGTCCCAACACAGTTCATGATCAAAATGTCATCCATCCTCTTTGTTTATCTCTCAGTATCTTATGTGTCATCTTATTTCCAATTTGGATTTGTCACCAAGTCCTGCTCATGGTGTTGTCTATTAACTTCCGTTCAGCTTTTTTTTTTCTTTTCTTTAATTTTAACTGCTATCATATCTTGCTAAGTCTTTGCGCATTGATAATTTGAAGTTTCACATAGTAGATATAATTGTATTCTTTCTCTAGTCTCAGTCTCTCAAGTGCTGAGGAATGTAAGAGGATGATCTTCAACTCTTTATCCTTCTGCCTGTACTTCCCAAGTGTACTTTGTATATGTTTGTGTGTAGAAGAAGGGACTGTGTATGCCTGTGAAGGCTCAGGAGTGACTTCAGGAATCATACTGAATTGCTCTACCTGCTTATTGCTTTGCTCTGGGATTTCCCGGCTCTGCCTTCTAGGTCCTGAAGTACAGCTGCTCTCTCCATTTTTGCCTAGCATTTTCCATGAGATCTGGGATCTGAACTCCGAACTCCTTCTGCTTGCAAGACAAAGGCTTAATCCCTGAGCCATCCCTCCAGTCCCCCATCCTGTTTTTTTTTTTTTTTTTTTTTTAAATAAATTTTAAAATTTATTCTTTGGCAATTTTTTGCATATGTACAATATATCTTGGTCATCCTCACTTCTTCATCCACTCTACTGCAGTGCCTTCCTCCTTAATATTTATTTATTTATTTATTATTTATTTATTTACTTGCTTACTTAATTTGTGTGTGTGCATCAGAAGGCACTGTGTGTCCCTGTGGAGGGCCAAGAGTGACTTCAGGAATCATCCTGGATTGCTTCTACCTCCTTTTTGCTTGGTTTTGGGATTTCTCAGGCTTTACCTTGCAGACTGCTGCCATTTCAGCCTGGCATTTTTACATGGGACCTGGGATCTGAGCTCAGAACTTTCTGTTTGTGAGGCAGAGTTTTAACCCCTGAGCCATCCATCTCAATGTACAGGATTTAGAATGAAGACAATGTGGGACTTGTTTTGAAGTCCAGGCTATCCTTGAAAAAAAAAAAAAACTTCAGCTTCTCAAGTTCTGGGATTGCTGGCCTGTGCCACCATGTCCACCATTTCCAATTCCTTTATTTTTATTTATTTTGTATGTGTATGGGAGAGTGCTCAAAATAGGGCACTATATGTACCTGTGGAGACCCAAGGGTGATGTGGGAATTCATTCTGGATTTCTCTGCTTTCTTATTGCTTTGCTCTGGGGTTTTCCAGACTCCGCCTTCTGTGGTTGATGTTGAAGCCACTGCCATTTTCACCGCCATTTCCACCAGATGTTTTTGTGGTTTCTGGGATCCGAACTCCACTCCTTTTGCTTACAAGACAAAGTCTTAAATCTCTCCAGCCCTCTAATACCTTGAGTACCTTAAACTTACTATTTTGTTTTTTATGTTCAAACTGATAATGTGTTATACCTCCCACACCTATTTAGGCTTATATACTGGCATTTAGCTGTTATGAGGAGTTAGCTATTATATTGATACACTTTCCCAGACTCACAGTCCTCTTATCCTCCTGTTTTGTCATCGTAATTTTGGTTGGATCAGTGTTATTGTTTGCATAATTAGAACTTTATAAATGTTCTGCAAAGTTAGGCAGTTTAATAAAGAGTAGGATTATCTTTTATCTTTATACTAATTCCTCTTAAATATTACTTTAATAACTGCTTTTTCCTTTGTGAAAGTTTCTGTTTACCAGAATTCAACTCCAAAAGTTCCCATCTGTTCTACATGTTTACTTAGTTCACTTTTCTCGAAACCACTGGCCTGCTCCATTCTGGGATCTTATCTCACTATCATCCTGGAGTTTTTCTTTATTGTCTTTAGTTATATGTCCTGTTTTCTATGGTCCTTGTTTCTTTCTTTTTTCATTCTATGACAGTAGAGCTCATTCTCTGATAGCTGTCCAGAAGGTAAAAATTTGAGTTGGCACTTTTTTCTTTTCCACCATTCTGGGAATTGAACGTAGGGCCTCCCTACATACTAAGCAACAATTTCCCATTGAGCTATCCTTCTTCGTTCTCTTCCTGCTCATCCTCTTCCTCTTCCTTCTCTTAAATTTGAGTCAGGATCTTGTGTAACCCTTGACAACATCAAACTTGCTGTGTAGCTGAGGCTTATCTTGAACTCTATTCTCCTGCCTCTGATCATATGTGAAGTCTAAGGGCAGTTTCATTACAATGATTAAGATCTGAGATGGGAGGAAGAAGATGCCCTGGATTCAGTTTTCATGATTATGTACCAAAAGGCTGGAAAACTTGAGGAGCCAGGCAGGATGGCAACGCTATGGAGGCCACCTTTGACTACATTACATTTCAGGCCAGCCCAAGCTACAAAGTGAAACCCTGTTTCAAAAAGCAAGCTACATGAGGGTTGAGGGCTTGTGTGCTTGCTATCTCTCTAGTATTTGCATGGTATAAGTCATACATTTGACTACTTAAAGTAGCACCTAGTTGTTGAATGAATCAAATTGCATATCAAAGCAATCTTTTGTAAACAAGTTATATTTAGTGGTTCAGCATATGTTTGGGTGCCTTAAGGTTTGAAATTAAGTATATGTGTATTTCTATATTGGAGAAATTGTTATACTCAGCATGTCATTTTTGACTCTGCTTTAAACAAATTTTTATACTTAGGAGTAAGCAGTCGTGATAGGAACTTTTGGTGGTCTTGGGGCAGTTTTTTGCTTAAAAATTGGGTGTTGGGGCTGCAGCTCAGTGCTAGAGTGTTTGCCTATCATATGCATGCCCGTGGGTTCAAGTTCCAGATACTGCCTAAATAAATAAATTTGTAAGCATTTTAACTCTTTCACTGAGTGGAAGTTTGTAGACCAGAAAGTATTCTTTGTCAGATAGCTTAAAAATATTTCCTTATAGTTGATTATAAGAAGGACAGAAAAGTATAGGCATAGGGGTACAGTAAAGAACAATTAGCTAATGGTGAGAACATTTTGTAGAATCACTAGTAACATAGAAATGCAAATTGAAGTCCAGAGAAGATTGCCCAGGAAATATGTGTTTAAATAATAAAAGAAAAAGAGATCATTTGAGTGAACACTTATCACTAAATAATGTTTTATAGAAAAGTGTTGCAATTTTAATTATTATTGTTGTTTTGAGATGTAACATAGATTTGTCTTAAATTCTTGATATACTTGCCTCGTCCAAATGCTAGGGTTACAGGTATGAGCTGTTGTGCATTTTTGAGATTGGGGTCTTACTATGTAGCCTAATTTTCTTACTTTGCTTTTTGATTTTTTAAAACATTTTTTCATGTATATGTATGCATGCATGTATCAAGGTGTGTATGTTGAGGTCAGAGGACAACCTGAATGACTCAGTTCTCTCCTCCCACCATGTAAGTTTCAGAGATCAAATTCAGGTTTCAAGCTTAGAGATTAAGTTCCTTTATCTGCTAAGCCACCTTGACAGTACTCTTAATGGTTTCTTGATACATTGGTTCACTGTGTAGCCCATGCTAGTCTCAAATTCATGACAAACTTCCTGCCTTATTTTTCTGTCTTGGAATTACAGTTATGCACCACCATACCTGGTTATTGTTTCATTAAGAATATAGTTATTGTATGGATGTATGGAGCATGTGTAGATATGGATGCATGTATTTGTGGAGGTGTAAGACAACCTTGAGTGTTGTTCCTTCTTAGGCACTGTTACCTTATTGTTTTTTTTTCTCCCATTTTCATGTGTATTAGGTGTGTGCATGTGTGTGTTTTACATGTAGGTGGGGTGCTTGTATGAGCTTAAATGCTTACGTGTGTGAGCCCATGTATGTGTAGAAACCTGAGGGTGATGTGGTTTTGTTTTTTTGAGATAGTCTCATGTAGCCCAGTGTGGCCCCAAACTTGATTTGTAGTTGAGACTAGTCTTGGACTCCTGATCCCCTTGCCTTCAACATCCCAACTGCTGGATGTGCATCACCATCTAATTATGTGTTACTACCTAGTTGTGTTGACACAATGTCCAACCATATAAATTTTGTTTGTGTGTAGGCTTGCATCAGAAACTTCAGTGTTTTTCTCAGAGAAACTTAAGTTGCATCATTTGAAGTCCATACTTCCTTATTTTAATTGTTTTGCTTTGTTTGTGAAGTGTTTGTTGACTTTTGATTTTATGCAATGAAACTTGAGAATGTTGTCATCTTGAGGTTGAATATAGAACCATGTATGTTTAGGAAGAAATTGCTGGAGAGTATGAAGAACCATGTGTGGAAAAAATATAAACCTAGGCGCTAGGGATAATGCTCAGTGGTTAGTCTTTACCTTGAAAACAAAAAAATTTGATTTCAGATCCCCAGATCCCACATTAAAACATGCCTGACAGCATACCTGTAATTCTAGCCCTGAAAGGCAGAACCTGGGAATCCTCAAAACAAGCTGGCTAGCCAGACTAGTTGTAATGATGTGCTCTGGGTTTAATTAGAGATTCAGGCTTACAACAGTAAGTTAGAAGAGTGATTGAAGATTGATTCCCATATTACTCTTAAGCCTCTACAGGTATACACACTAAAGTGAATTCATGGATACACACATAGACACACACATATACATGTGAACATGTGTTACATACATACATACATGAAAGAAAAAAAGATAAAACCCTATCCATTCAATATTTTGATGGCAATATTTAATTTTTGGTTAGAATAGGTTTTTTTTAAGCTTTGGTTATGTTCTCTCATTTTTGATTTTTTAAAAATTTTAATTATTCAATTGTGTGTGTGTGTGTGTGTGCTGGCGCACGCGCGTATGCGTATGTGTATGTGTGTGTATGTGTAGAACCAAGGGTGAATTCGGGAATCATTGTGGACTGCTTCTACCTCTTTTGCTCTGCCCCGGGATTCACAGGCTCCGCCCACCAGGACCAGAAACGCAGGGCGCCCCCGCTTCCGCCCGTAGTTTGTACGTGGGATCTGGGATCCGAACTCAGGACCCTCTGCTTGCAAGGCAGAGGCTTAACCCTTGAGCCATCTCTCCAGCCCCTCATTTTTGATTTTTAACTGAGACCTTAGTTTAAAACATTTTTTTTATTTAAAAATTTTTTTTATTATTTATTCAATTGTGCATGTGTGCGTGTATGTATGTATGTGTGTGTATGTAGAACTGCGGACGAATTTGGGAACCACCGTGGACTGCCTCCACCTTCTCATTTACTCTGCCGTGGGATTCACAGGCTCCGCCCTACCAGGACCAGAAGTGTAGGCCGCCTCAGCTTCCACCTGGCGTTCTATACGTGGGGTCTAGGATCTGAACTCAGGACCTTCTGCCTGCAAGGCAGAGGCTTAACCTCTGAGCTACCTCTCCAGCCCCTAAAACATTTTTTTAAGTTTAGTTTTTATTTCTCCCTTAATAATCCTGTAACTTAGTAATCTTGTTTTTCTCTATTTTTTCTCTCTTTTTTTTTTTTTACTTTATTATTATTAAATGTGTGTGTGTGTGTGTGTCAGAGATTACAGTGTGTCCCTGTGGAGGGCCAAGGGTGATTTTGGGAATCATTCTGGATTGCTTCTACCTCCTTCTTGCTTCTATCTGGGATTTCCCAGGCTCTACCTCCAGGACCTGAAGTGCAGCCCCCATCTTTTCTGCCTGGTGTTTTTATGTGGGACCTGGGATCTGAACTCAGGATCTCCTGCTTGCAAGACAAAGTCTAACTCCCTGAGCCATTTCTCCAGGTCCCCCTCAAAGACAATGTAATGGTTGCGCTCATCTGTATTTGTGAGAGAGCATTCAAAGTCAAGCAACTTAAGGAAGAAGGGAGATTTATTCAGCTTATGGTTCCAAAGGGGAGATACAATCTTTCATGGCAGAGGTAGCATGGCTGGCTGGCCGAAACTGGAGGCAGGTTAAATTACTGCAAACCACTTGGAGATTGAGAGTGGCAGACTTCTCCTGGAGGTAGGGTTGGGATTGATCTACCTCAGGACCATCCACTTTAAGACCGTCGAGCAAGGCTCCACCTTTCATAGGTGCCATGACCTCCCCAAATACATAAAACTGGATGACACATTTCAAACCATGACACTCCTTCCCTAGCCCCCACAGGCTCATTGCTATCTCTTTATGCAAACCATACTTTGTCCAACTTTAAATATCTTCATAAACTACATCAGTAGTCCCAACACAGTCCAAAAGTCCAAGGTTCAAAGCTTCCTGTAAAAATCAAAAGACACGTTCCATACTTTCAACATACAATGGCACAGAATAAACGTTCCCATTCCAAATTACATTCAGGAAAGATCAGTCCATAATAAGACCTAAAACCAGCAGGACAAAACTCAATCCTTCAGCTGCAAGTCCAACAGGTGAACCGCTTGTTGAATTCATCTCAGTTCCAAAGGGTTGCAGCTTTACCCCTCCAGTGCAACTGCCCATACAACACATCATTCTATTGAGGGTGACTCCTCCTAGGGTATACAGACTTCTTTGGCAGATGCCCTATGTTGTTTCTGGTACCTCTAACATCTTCACTTCTTAATTGCAAACCACGCTTTAACTCCACAGCACAAACTGCCCTTCTTGGGCCTTTAAACTGCAGGCTTCCTGCTACATGCTGTCTGGATTCTGCCATTTTTTCAAAACCTTGGAGGGGGGATTCAACTCCTCCTTGCATCTTTGATGCCTCTAAAGCAAAACCACTCAGATGACTTTGCCAAGACTGGCCCCCGAGTCACAGTTGATTCAGCTTCTTTGTGCTGATTGTGAGAAAAATCTTTTTCATTCCTGGTCAGTTGCTTTAGGGGAGAAACAGACCCTTTTGTAACTCCACCCTTTAGCTCATTCTTTACAAAGAAATTTGCATTCCTACAGGTGGGAGCCTTCTCTGAGACTCTTGCCCTCAAGATAGAGTCTTTCCTATTTTCAAATTGAGAGCAGGCTTTGATTTACTAAAGGAACTAATCTTTACAACAGTTGACATTTTACTGTCTGCTTCTTCCTGGTTTAGTTCTTTACGTTTGCCATTGCATTTTTCATCATCAGGCCTCACAGTTTTTGTTTTTTGCCTGATTCCTTGCTCTTTTTTTTAACTCTGAAAAGGAGAACTAAAAAGTAGCCATATCACATTGTAAAGACTACATTGCTTTGAAATTTCCTCTGCCAAGCACTCCAGTTTAACTTCAGGCAAGCTTTCAGGACGAGGGCAAAACTTCACTAAACTCTCCACCAACACATGGCTTCATTTGTCACTCCATTTGTCCAGTTCCAAACAGTCTCTGTTCCCCTCTAGACCATCACAAGCTGAGCTTCCCTTGCCTGAGTCTCTCACAGCATTGCTCTCTTCCAAGCTCTCATGAGAAAGGCCCTTTGGCCCCATTGCCAAGACAAAGACTTTCCCACCACAAAGTCCCAAAGTTCTCCATATTTCTCCCAATAACCAGTCCCAAAGGCACACTAACACTAGCCACATAATAGAATTGGCCATACTGCTGGTTACTAACTTCTGTCAACTTTACAAACAACTTCACTTTTTGGTACCGGATTCTTTAGTCTCACACAGCAATACCCTACTTCTCTGGTGTCAGTCTCTCAATCTCAAAACACTTTACGTTGTGGTACCAGGTGCTCTTAATCTCACAGCAATATCCCACTACTCAATACCAATTTCTATATTGGTTACTCTTGTGTGTTGCTGTGTGAGAGCATTCAAAGTCAAGGATCTTTGAGTGAAAAGATTTTTCTCTAGTTTTCACTTTTTTTCGTGTGTGTGTGTGTGTGTGTGTGTGTGTGTGTGTGTGTGTGTGTGTGTATCTATCAGAGGGCACTGTGTTTCCCTGTGGAGGACCAAGAATGATTTCAGAAACATCCAGGATTGCTTTTACCTCCTCGTTTCACTCTGCGATTTACCAGTCTCTGCCCACAACCTGTGAGCCATTTCTCTAGCCCCCCCCCCTTTAAAAGATAGTATCTCACTGCAGCCACACTGGCCAGGAACTCACTATATAGGCATGTATTCATCACACCCTGTTTTATATAGGTCTTTTTTTTTATTCAGGGTCTCATGTAGCACAGACTGGTTTCAAACCAAAATGTAGCCAGAGTTGACCCTGAATAACTTAAACAACTCTCTTCCTGCTTCCATCTCCTAAGTGTTGAGATTATTGGTTATGCCTCCATCATGCCTGCCTTGAGTTTTTGCTTTTTTTAAAAAAGTCCTTTCTATCTAATCTATCTATCTGTCTGTCTGTCTGTCTGTCTGGCCTCTGCTTGTGAAGCAGAGTCTTAACCCCTGAGCTTGTCCTTTATTTTTATTTTTATTTTTATTTTTATTTTATTTTATTTTATTCAATTGTGCGTGTGTGCGTATGTATGTGTGCGCGCGCATGTGTCTGTGTGTGTAGAACCACAGACAAATTCGGGAACCACCATGGACGCCTCCACTTCCTCTGCCTGGGGATTCACAGGCTCCGCCCTACCAGGACCAGAAACGCAGGCCGCCCCCGCTTCCGCCTGGCGTCTATACGTGGGATCTGAACTCAGGACCTTCCGCCTGCAAGGCAGAGGCTTAACCCCTGAGCCACCTCTCCAGCCCCTTTATTTTTATTTTTTAAGATTTGTTTATTGTATATGCATGTGTGTGTGAGAGAGAAGAAACAGAAACAAACACCACAGTATTTGCAGATGTCAAGACTCTTCTGTAGTTGGTTCTCTTCATCCACTTTGTTTTTGAGGTAAGGTCCCTTGTTACTTCTGTCACTGTGATACATATATGAGTTTCTGGCTGATTCCCATGTCTCCAACTCACATCATTCCTTTAAGAATTCTAGGATTATAGACTGGAACCACTACTTCTTGCTTTTTTTAATGTGGGTATATAGAAACCATTCCTGGCTTGAGTTTTTACTTTTTTAATTCATGTATTTATTTTGTGTATGTCGAGTATGTGTGGGCGTACAGATAACATGGTTAGCATATAGTGGTCAGAGGATAACCTATAGGAGTCAGTTTTTTCTTTCTATTATGTGGGTTCTAATAATCTAACTCAGGCCTTCAGGCTGGAAGTGCCTTTACCCATTGCACCTTCTTTCAAGTCCTTTTTTGAAACTACATAAAATTTGTGGGAGAGATAGCTCAGTGGGTAGGACACTTGCTTGCAAACATGGCAACCTGAGTTTGATCCCCAGAAGCCCACATGGTGAAAAGAACACTGATTTCTGAAAGTTGTTCTCTGACCTTCACCCACGCACTGTGGAATGCATGCCTGCGTTCTATCTCTCCTTCCTTCCCTCCCTGCCTCCCTGTCTTCCTGCCTTTTCTCAAATAAAAAGAATTAATTAGAATTTTAAATTACATAAAGTAGAACTGAGTGTGGTGGTGCTGGAAAGTAAAGGCAGGAGGATCAGGAAGTCAAGGAAAACTGAAATTCAGCTGTATAGTGAATTCAAGACTAGCTTGGACAATATGAGACCCTGTCTCAAAAAGAAAACCCCCAAATTATATGAATCTAAATGTTCTAAGTACTATCTTCTTAGAGCAAGAAAGATGGAATTGTGTTGTATAAATCAGGATGAAAGCCTAGGTTTGTATATAGTTCAATAGTAGAGAACCTGGGTTTGATTCTTAGCATCTCCTCAAAAAAAAAGGATTTTTTGTTGTTACTGGTTGGCTTGCTTGTTGCTTGAAATATGTGAGATTCAATGTGGATTTAAAAATCTTTCTTTCTTTTCTTTTCTTTCTTTTTTTTTTTTTTTTGAGACAGAATCTTGCCATGTAGCTCCAGCTGTCATAGATTGGCCAGGAACTTTATTAGTAATCCTTCTGTTTTTGCCTCCATAGTGTAAGTACACTACAGACATATGCTACCATGCCAACTTCCAGTCCCTCTTACCTGCTTAAAATAGTAGGGTGTTTCTATCCTAGGATTAAAATAGCAAAGAAATGTAAGTAGTTGATGTAAATGAAAAATAAAACTTGAAAATTTTAAAAGTACATTTTAAAAATGTATGCTTTAGGATTGGAGAGATGGCCTCTCTGCCTTGTAAGCAGGAGATCCTGAGTTTGTACTTTCAGCCCCTGGAAGGCAAAGCTTGGGAAATTCTAGAGCAAAGCAAAGAGAAGGTAGAGCAATCCAGGGTGATTCTTCTCCACAGGCACACACCGTACCCTCTGGTATACACACACAGACACACATGCAAAAATTAAAAAGAAAATGTATGCTTTCAATACAGTTCTTTTGTTTTCAGAATTGTAGAAATTAGGACTATAGGATGTTCTTAACTAAATATAACAAAATTATATTTCTTCCTAAAAGTACAGACAAAATTCATTCTACGTTTATGTGTTTTACAGTCTAGTTCTACAGTTAGAGTCTTATTAAAATAGATAGTTTCTCAGGTTATTTTGAAATCAGCACTGTATATAAATCTGGATTCAAAGCCAAACTATTTTTGTTGTTTCAATGATTTTTCTCTCATTATGTTCACTTTGTGGTATTTTTTTATTTTAATAGTTTTGTGTGAACTTTTATTTATAAAACTTCTTTCTGAATGAATTCTTTTATTAATATTTTGTTGTCTCCTTTTTCCTTCATGCAAGGCAGAGGCTTTACAATTGAGTTGTATTTCCAGCTCCTTGTTTCTGTTCAAGGCGTAGTGTCTCATACTAGTGATCTCAGCAATTAGGAAGCTGAGGCAAATGAGGCCAGCCTGGAGACTCAGGAGACTCCGTCTATAAAAAATCAAAACAGCAAAACAAGTTGGGCTGGAGAGATGGCTCAGGCGTTAAAACTGTGCCACACAAGCAGAAGCTCCTTAGTTCTGATCCCAGGTCCCATGTAAAAATGACAAAAGAATCTTGTAGATTTAGTTGAAAAATATTGTTAATAGAACCAGCGAGGCAGCTTAGCAGTTGTATCTGACATAAACTTGACAAACTGAATTCAGTCCCTTGAAGTCCACATAGTGGAAGAACTGACTCCTAAAATTTGTCCTCTGACTTCTACCATGGCGTGCATATGCTCTCTTTGTCTCCCTGTCTTTTTGTTATTTTCTCTTTCTTTTATATGGTTAAAACTTTTATATATCTATGGCGAAACCACCCATATTTTTGTGTAAAACAATAAGGAAACTGGACAACTGTGAAAACAAAAATCATAATCCAGTTTGAATCATTAGTCCTATAATAGCTAGGTTCTTAAATTCTAAAAGCTCTTTGGCAGCTGTGATTATAATGAAAGAGACATTTCCTCAACATTTTTTCATTACTAGGTATGGCTTCAATTCATTAGTCAGTTCTTTCATTCTGAAAGGAAATCAATTCTCATTTTGCTTCAGTGAAATTAAAAAATTATTTCTTGTGGGAAGGGGGGGGGGAAACACCAGAAGGAGCCCTGGACTTCTTGGAGTTGTGGGCAGAACCTGGGAAATCCCAGAGAGAAGCAAAAAGGAGGTAGAAGCAATCCAGGATAATATCTGAAGTCACCCTTGGTCCTATAGGGACACACAGTGCCCTTTAATACACATACACACAGACACTAAATAGTTTTAAAAAGTTGTTTCCAAATCATTACCATTAAGTCACAGTGTAATAAGGAAAGTAATATAGTTTCTGTATTTTACTAGGGCAAGAATTCCTTGGGGAAATCCCGAGTGAATGATTATACAGAAAGTAATTCTGTAGTTATATATTAATTGCTTGAAAGTTAAACTTATTTGTAAAACAATCATTTTCAAGGAAATACTTCACTTGTGAAATTACTTGAATAATTGTAGCTTAAGTTTTTTTTAATTTGTGTTGAAAAAACTTTCTATTTGGTTTTCAAATCATAAACAAGTAATACTGTTTCCTTAAATTTTTAATAACAGTAATTTTTCTATATATTGCCATCTTTTCACTAGTGTTATGATTACATTATGAAAGTTATAATTGAGAATTTAGGGTAGAATGAATACAGGCATTATCATGGATCTTTTAGTTGTTGGATCTACAACACCCATTAGATATCAAGACTCTTAAAATTTTCCCAAGTCCCTTATATAAAATTATATAATTATTTATATATAAGGTACACGTGTCCTCCTAAAATCATTTCTAGATTAGTAATAATAGCCTAATTGTTTCTAGATTATTTATATTATCTAATACAATGTATATACTGTATAGATAGTTGTTTTACTATGATGGTGAAGAAATTTGTGCATGTTCAGTCCAGGGGAAATTTTGTTTGAATCTGAAATTGGTTGAACTCTAGTATGCACAACACAGATACTGAGGAAGATTGTATGTTGTTGACATTAGCAAATCTGAGATTTGGAATCAGTAAACAGCATGTAAATTTGCTTTAAAAAGTGAGAATGAAGCATTTGTTGTTCTTAAGTTTAGTGTAGACTTCTTTTTTAAAAATCTCCCTTCCTTCCTTCCTCCCTCCCTCCCTCCCTCCCTCCCTCCTTTTCTCCTTTCCTCCCTTCCTCCCTCCTTCCTTTCCTCCTTCCCTCCCTCTCTACTTCTCTCCCTTTCTCCCTCCTCCCTTTTCCCTCCCCTTTCCCTCCCCCTTCCCTCCCCTCCTCTTCCCCTTCCCCTTCCTCTTCCCTTCTCTTTCCTCCCTTTCCTTCCCCTTTCCTTCCCTTCTCTTTCCTCCTCTCCCCCTTTTCCTCCTCTCTCCTCCCCTCTCTCCTCTCTCTTTTACCCTCCCTTCCCCTCCTCTCCCTTCCATTCCTCCTCCCTGGCTAGCCTGGAACTCCACATTATAGGCCAGAATGGCCTCTTACAGAAATCCTTCTGTTTTAGCCTCCCAGGTGTTGTGATTACAGGTGTCAACCACCATGCCTAGCTAAAAATGATTTTTAAAGAATGAAATGCTAGGATAGGTGTAAACTTTATTATTACTTAGTATTTAATAGGTTAAAAACACTGAAGACAACCTATTATTTTTCTGTTATATTTGAAAAGAAGTTTGGGTTACTAGGTGCCATTTGACTGAAAGTCTCCTACCTCCTCTGTTGGAGAAGATGCTTGGAAAGATTGTAATGTAATGAACTGGTGAATGTGTTACTGATAGCTTCAGAAGTTTATGAACCAAGAAAATGATATATTGTGTTTGATTTGAAAAACTGTTGGAAACAAGTCAATAAACGAGAAAACCTGCCATCAACATATGTTAAATACTCATTTTGTTATATTGTAGAAAATAAAATTAATGAATATTTACAGGTACTATCTCAATGATATTTTGAGGCTCTTCTTTAGCATTTATATTTACGACAGATATCCTATGACTATAAACTGAATGATATCTTTTTGGTTTTATGTTCTTTGTTTTTACAGTTTTCAAAGATACATTCCTCAGAATTTTGTAATTTTATCTTTTTTTTTTTTTTTTTCCGGTGCTGGGGACCGAACCCAGGGCCTCGCGCTTGCTAGGCAAGCGCTCTACCACTGAGCTAAATCCCCAACCCCGACATTCCTCAGAATTTTAAATTAACTTCGTAATGGCATATTTGACATGTTTAAGAATGAGAATTGTTACTCTTTGTAGAAGAAAACTTGAACAACTTGCATATTTCTACAGTTGAGTGCTAAAGTTTATTCATTCACACAGTAGCATTGTTTTTCAGCACAAAGATTCTATTCTGTATTATTTTTCTTCACATTTTCATGCATTAATAAGAATTTTGTAACAGGAAGGAGGAAGCAGAATTTTCTCTTAGATTAGTTCAGTTTTTTTATGAAATGCAACCAGGTGCAGAGAATGCTTGAGAACAGATGAAATGGCAGATGGGCAACCTGATGCTCTGTAAAGATGGCGTGGTTTGTTTTGATTACAGACACTGACAGTTTGGAAAGTGAAGATACAGAGTCACAATCCATTCTACAGTCTGTACTAATCATGTGTATTGTGTGGGAAGCATACACAATACAGTGTGTGCTGTATTGACAGTGTAGAAGAGATAATTTGTGCCACTTTCCCTTACTACATTTAGCAGTACTGTCAACACTTTGAGGCCAAATGGAATAGATACTATCACACTGCTTTTTGGTTTGAATTACAGGTTAATTGCTTAGAAATGTAAACTAGCACATCATAGCAGACAGAGGGCCAGATTATACTTTGTCATAAACAAAAGTGGAGATTAGTTTTTCTCTTTTTAATTTTTTTTGCATGTATTTGTGTTTGTGTGTATCAGAGGGCATTATGTGTGTCTGTGGAGGCTCAAGGCTGACTCTGAGAATCACCCTGGATTGCTTTTACCTATTTGCTTTACTCTGGAGTTTCCTAGTTTCCAGTTTTCTGGAGTTTCCTCTGCCTTCCAGGGCTGGAAGTACAGGCTGTCACCATTTTCACGTGATGTCTTTACATGGGATCTGGGACCCAAACTCAGGATCTTCTGCTTATGAGGAAGAGGCTTAACTCCTGAAGCATCTCTCTAGCCCTTTTCTATTATTTAAATAACTGCACTCATTTTTTTTTTTGTTTCTTTTAAATGTGTTGTGTGTGTGTATGTGTGTGTAGTGTGTTTGAGACAGGCTCTTGCTCTGTAGCCCTAGTCTGGAATTTATTTTCAAACCCAGGTGTCCTTGACCTTATGGCAATCCTCCTGTCTCAGCCTCCCTAATACTAAGATTACAGGTGTGTCCTACTGCTTCCCATTCAAACAGATTGTTTTTCCATTTTTTAAAAACTCTTTTAATGTTCATGCATGAATATGATGAATTTATTCTATCCCCAATAGCATCATCTCCCACTCCTCTTCCCATTACAATCCTTCTCCACTGTTGTGTATGACCCACTGGCTTCCTCTGTTTTGCCTTCAGTGACTTATACTCTAGTACTTACTGGAGCATGAATCATATCAGTAGGTATAATATTGAGGAAAACACGTTCTAATCCCCTCATCAGCATTAACTCTCATCATTCTTTTAGGGAGGCATGAAACTTGTTGAGACCTTTTCTGTTCCTTGGTGAAATGTTGATAGATAGAACAATTCCTGTGCAGGTCTTGTGGGAAAATATATACATGGAAATATGTATAGCTGCAGTGAAATCATGAATACAACAGCCCTGTCATGTTCAGAAGATACTGTCTTTTGAACCCCTCTTCCATTTCAATCTCTTAAAATCTTCCACAATGTTCACTCAGCCTTGGTTGGAGGTGGCTTAGATGTTCTGTTTAGGGCCAAGCAGTCCAAAGTCTCTTATTTTTTGCACTTTGGTTAGTTGTGCTTTTCTGTAATAAACCTTTTGTTGCAGAAAGATGCTTCTAGGTTGAATGCCAAGTGTTCCAGTCTGTGAGTATAATGACAGTTGTTTAAAAGGAACCTTGATACAGTCTCTTTATAGCTTAAACTTCATAGTCTGCACTCCCCCCTGAGGCCTGTGTCTTCCCCTTTCATAGGTCCTTGTTCCAGTTTATGATACAAAGAGTATGATCCCTGCTGAAAAGTGTGCTTTAAATTGGATTAGAAAGCTGTTGGTTGCCTCCTCGACATCCATGCCACTATTATACTAATAGTCTACATCTTTCAGTTTTTTTTTTTTCAAAATTTTTATTATTATTATTATTTATTCAACTGTGCGCATGTGCGTGTGTATGTGTGTGTGTGTCTGTGTGTGTCTGTGTATGTGTAGAACCACGGACGAATTCGCGAACCACCATGGACGCCTCCACCTTCCTTCTGCCCCGGGATTCACAGGCTCCGCCCTACCAGGGCCAGAAGCGCAGGCCGCCCCCGCTTCCGCCTGGCGTCTATACATGGGATCTGGGATCCGAACTCAGGAACTCAGGACCTTCCGCCTGCAAGGCGGAGGCTTAACCCCTGAGCCACCTCTCCAGCCCCTACATCTTTCAGTTTTCACAGTTGATTGCTTCCCCCCTCTCCCCCCCAGTAGCATCCATAGTACTTTGTGGTACTGTGAAAGCTATCCATCAAAGAAAAAGCTTCCAGACCAATTCTAGCTGCTGGTTTTTGTCCATGTGCTATGATCCAAGTGTGTTTCATCTTCAATAGTAGGGGCTTACTGTCAGTTTCTGAAGGGCAACCAAGAGCAATAGCAAAAGTCTTTACTATTTGGGGAAGCTTTTGAGACTTCTGACCAGCTACTATCAGGAAGTATCACATATATGTTACATGTATTGTTTGTCTCTGGGTTCTAGTTGGAGCATCATAGGACATTTTTTTATTTTGCCGTCCCTTCCTCTGTACAAGGAATGTCGGTTCTTTTTCTTTAAAAAAATTTTTTTTAAATGTTTATTTTTTATTTTTGTGTCTTTCCTGTGTGTGTGTGTGTGTGTGTGTGTGTGTAAGGGCATACTATGTGTGCAGACCTAAAGTTGACTTCAGGATTGAACTACCTTCTCCTTGCTTTGCTCTGGAGTTTCCCAGGCTCCTTTTTCCAGGACAGGAAGTACAGGCTGTCACCATTTCCACCTGGCATTTTTACTTGGGATCTGAGATCTGAATTGAGGACCTTCTGCTTTCCAAATAGAGGTTTAACCCCTGAGCTATCTCTCCAGCCCCTAAAATGTTTTTGCCATATTAATAATTAGGAAGTTTCTATTTGGTTGTATCTTATAATCTTAGTGTTTTTTGTTACTCCCTCAGACCTTTTTATATCCTTTCTTATTTCCTTTGATGATGATTCTTTCACCTTGCTGCCCATGGTATTTTATCTTCTCCTTAAGATTTTCACTCTAAACTATTTCCCTCCTCAGATTGTTTTTTTTTTTTCCTTTCTCCTTTCCCTCTGTCTTTTTCTGCTTCCTTCCTTCCTTCCTTCCTTCCTTCCTTCCTTCCTTCCTTCCTTCCTTCCTTCCTTCCTTCCTTCCTTCCTTCCTTCCTTCCTTCCTTCCTTCCTTCTTTCCTTCCTTCCTTCCTTCCTTCCTTCCTTCCTTCCTTCCTTCCTTCCTTTCTCTCACTCTCTTTTTTTCTTCTCTGTCTCTCTCTTTCTCTCTCTCTCTTCCCTGTTCGTTCCTTCTCTCTTTTCTCTCCCTCCCTCTCTTACTCTGTAGTTCTGGAAGTTGCTGTGTAGGCCAGATTGACCTCAAAATTATGAATATTCTCTTGCTTCTACCTCCTTCCTGAGTGTGTGTTTACATTTATCATATTACTGGATTTTGTTTGGGTTTTGTGGGTACTGTATGTACATTAAATCCAGGGCTCTGAGCATGATAAGAAAACACTTTACTGTTGAACTACTACTGCACATCCCTAGCTTCCTCTTACTATGTATTGATCTTGCCAGTTATGTGTTGCATGGGATTCTATTATATAATTGGATTTCAGATCATTTAGGTATTCAGTTATGGTCAGATACTCAGGTATTTTCATCATATATTTGCCATGCAAAATCAAATACATACTTGTCTTGATCTACTTGTAGAATATTTTCTAGTAAATAAAATCACACACATTTCTGGTTTAGTATTTCCAAACTTCCTTTTAAGTGGCTTTACTACTTTCAACTCTACTTTCCTTCCTTAGTCTTTTGAAGTTTTTAGGTTGGGATATTACTATCTTTAATAAAGTCAGGGGTCTGTTATATTTGACACTTACTCCAACCTTATTTCTTACATCTTTGCTTCTTGCACCCTGTGTTCTGTTTACGTCATACTAATTACAATTTAATTTTTCAGTACTACTTCTTCCTGTCAAATCTGTTTACCCTGTATGAAGTACCCTCCACTTTTTGGCATGTAAATATCATCTATTCAAGAACTACAACCTCTTGGAGGCCTTGTAGAACTAGTGTTTTCCTATTTTAGAATCCCATTACAATATCTTCATTGAATATATCCTACCTAATGAAGTTATTTTTGTTGCATGATTGTCTTCCCTACTAGATTTTTAAGTGATGTATTCAGGGTGGGTATGTGTTATTCATAAGGGTTATAGTAGACATTTGGAAAAAAGCAGTTAAAATATAATTTAAAAGTAGCTAGATGGTGCTGGAGAAATGGCTCAGGGGTTAAGCTTCTGCCTTGATAGAAGATAGTAGATAGTTTGGATCCCAGCTCCCAGGCGCCAGGTGAAAATGGCAACCCCCTGCACTTGCAGTCTTGGAGGCAGAGTCTGGGAAACCCCAGAGCAGACGGAAAAAGGAGGTTGAGCAATCCAGGATGATTCCCAAAGTCACCTTATGGCCTGTATAGGCACACACAGTACCCTCTGATATACATGCATGTGCTTGCATAGGTAGGAGATATGTTATGCTGATATGTCACATGCAATTAGGAATTGCCTCTAGGACCTATAGATAAGAATTTTATGTTTATACAGACTACAAACACTGAAATTAGAGAACTAGAAAATTCTCAAATACAAGTTTGAATGCTTTGACTATATTTTTTTTTTCCTACTTTTCTCAGTACTGTTAACTTTGTTTCCTGCACCTTTTCTTTGTCTTGTACCTTATAGCTGATAGACTTTGGTGAAAGAGTTCTCAAACAGAAACCCAGGATCCCATGTAAAAACACCAGGCAAAAATGTAGCTGCCTTTACTTCCCAGTTCTGAAAGGCCGGGCCTGGAAACTCTAGAGCAAAGCAAGACCAGATAGCACAATGCAGGGTGATTCTGGAAGTCCTTCTTTGAGTGCCTTCTGATAAAGACACACACACACACACACACACACACACACACACACTTGAAGTAATCTTTAGCATGTTTTTCATCACTGTAGACTTTCACTTCACTTCTCTTATACTTTTAGTCATCATACTTTTCAGCCCATTCTCTCACACTGTAGATAATCAAGCATTTCTCTTGTCTTTGACCTCTACATCTTTGCTTATTCCTTTCTGGCCACTGTCTCCATGTCTGCTGACTTTTTTTTTTTGGGGTTAGGTCCTCACTGAGAAGCCCTAGCTGATGTAGAACTCACTATATAGACCATGCTAGCCTTGAACTTGAATCAGTCCTGCCTCTGGCAGGTGTGTGTCACCATTCAGGACTTTTCTCTGTTGATTTTTGAGTTTCTATCATGAGAACTGTGATTTCCTAAGATTCCTTTCCAATAATCTTTTATATGTGTTCCTTTTGCAGTCTTAACACCCTTTAAGCTCTTTATTACTTTGCAAATGTTCATTTGAGTCTCTGCCCTTCTCTAGTAGGTGTGTTCAACCCACTGTTCAGGACAACTATGAATGCACAGTTGTTCTTTATTTTTCCTCTTGATCCACAGTTCTTGATTGTGAACTTTGTAGACTACAGTGTTGTGTCACAATGTCAAAAGTTTGGGCATGTCTGTGTTTGAGTCTTATGTATTTGTTGAGGGAGGGTTCCTGAGCATCAGTACTCTAAATGTTCATCATATGATTCTAGTTGTGTGACTGAAATAGTGGCACTATTGAAATAGTGGCAATCTTTTTACAATTATGTACATATTTCAAAGCAATAAGAACTACTAGAATATTTTAAAGTGTTTATTTATTTTACTCTGTGTGTGTGCATGTGTGTTTGTGTGTGTGTCAGAGGGCACTGTGTATCCCTATGGAGGACCAAAAGTGATTTCAGGAATCATCCTGGATTGCTTCTGCCTCCCTGCTTCACTCTGGGATTTTCCAGGCTCTGCCCACAAGAGCAGATGTGCAGACTGTCACCCTTTCCACCTTTCTTTTCTGTGGGACCTGGGATCCCAACTCAGGACCTTCTGCTTGGGAAGCAGAGTCTTAACTCCTGAGCCATCTCTCCAGCCCTGTTTTAAGGTTTTAAAAACAAGGATAATATTTTAATTTTGTATCTCCCATAGAGATGCTTTGCCAATTACAATTTAACGAAATATAACTCATCTTTTTATTTTTGGTATTTTATGCATATACTCAGAGTCTGTTTAGTTTACTTTAAAGCAAACAAAGAAACAAACAGAATCTCCATGTAAAACTTTGGTAAGCCTTGAATTACCTGTTAAGATATGGGATTGTAGGTGTGAACCATTTTTATAATAGAAATTACTGAACAACAAAATTATGAAGTATTTTTCTGCTATTATTATTATTTTTAAAAAGAGTTTCACTATTTAGTCCTAACTGGTTTGGGATTCACTGTGTAGACCAGAATGACCTGGAACTTTTCCTCATCTCTGTTTGTGGAGTGCTTAGATTACAGGTGTTTACTACCACACTCAGTTTAGTAGCTGGATGGAGGGGAGGAGGGGGGGAGAGGAAGGGGACAGCACAAGGGGGAGGACCCCTCTAAGGAAGTCTTGGATTTAATGAAGTTTAAACTAGTCCTGCACTTGATCAATGAATTAAATACATTATGTTTTATTCTTTAATCATCTAGTATAAGGTAGTCTTCATGTGTATATGTTGAGTTTAGTAACCTTAGTCTGACTATGATTAACTAGTAAGAATTGTTTGTAGATAACTATAGTAAACATAGGAAATGAATGTGTTTACACTTTGAGTAAATACTACCTCTAGATCAACCTGTTGTTAGTAAATGTGGCAGAATTGTCAGAATGAACCTTGGATCTTTTTTTTTTTCTTCCTTTTCTGGTGCCAAGACTGGTGCATTCTATGCTTGTGCTCTATCTCTGATCTATACCTCCAGTCAAAATCTTTGATCTTGTGTGTGTGTAGTAGCTCCCAGTTTATGACACTGTGTCCACCTTCACTCATTTCATTATGAAGTCCACTCTTAATAATTTATATACCACAAATGCATACATTTTCAATGTTGAGTTTAATGTGTTTGCTTTTGTAACCACCACTACAAATTTAGAAAACATTTTTATCACTTGAGAAACATTCTCTCTTGTCTCATAACAAACTTTGTTCCATAGAATCTCACCCACCCATCTCACTATACAATCTGTCAACCACTGATCTTTGATACTATAGCTAGTTTTGAATGCTGTCAGTATATGTAATATAGTATATAATGTTGTCAGGAAGTTTTTATGTCTGGATTCTTTTGCTAAGCATAATTTTTGTATGTATTAGTGCCTTTTTTTTTAACTGCTGAGTATTCTGATCAATAAATACACTACAATGTATTTACCTGTCATGAATGAAAGGGTGTTTCCATTTTTGGCTGCTATTAATAAAACTTTTATATATTTACTGCATATTAATTTTTCTTGGATGAATAATAGAAATTGAAATTGCTGGGCTATAAGTATAATTTTAAATTTATAAGAAATTGACAAATTCATCACTTTTTACTTCTTTTTGTTTGTGTGCATGAGCATGTGCCTGTGTGTTTGAGTGTATGTGTACCAGAGTTCACTTGAGTATGCGTGCCTGTGGAGGCCTAAGAATGACCCAAAAGTGACATTGGAAATCATCCTAGATTGTCTACCTCCTTATTGCTTTATTCTATGGTTTCCCAGGCTCTGCCTTCTGAGGTTAGAAGTATAGGCTGCCACCATTTCCACTTAGTTTTTTTATGTAGGATCCAGAATCTGTACTTTGGTCTTTTTGCTTTCAAAGCAAAAGCTTTATTAAGCTGGGTCATCTCTCCAGCCTGCCATCATTTATTTTTAAGAATGGTATACTAAAACATGACAGGTGAGCCAGCAAGATGGTTAGTCAGGTAAAGGTACCTGGAGTTTGTTCCATGGAGCCCAGATAGTGGAAGGAAAGAACTGACTTCCAGAAGTTGTCCTCTGACTTTCACGTGTGAACTGCTGCCCTACTTCCCAAACAAACAAACAAAATATTTTTTTAATGTTGGTAGTAAGGCTAAATGTTTGAGTGTACCAGTTGTTGACTTGTGGGTTTTCTTGTCAAACAATTATTTTTCAACTCAGCTATTTTTGTAGGGAGAATGGAGAATTTTCCTATACCAGTGTCTTAACTTAAATGTTTAACAACTGTTAAAGTTGTCTTTGTTCTGGAATCACATATTTTCTTCAGAGAAGACTCCTCATTTATTCTGTCAAAATGGTCAGAATCATTCCCAGTGATCTTTCAGGAATAGGTTTCAGTATTCTTTTCCCCCATATCAAAATCCATAAATGGTATACTGTTTGTGCATAACATACCCACATACTCCCCTATACTGTAAGATTACGTGTAGTGCCCAACGCAGTGTAAATGCTATAAAAATAGTTGTTTTACTATACTATTAGAAAATGCAAACAACAAAATCTGTATATGTTCAGTACTAACAGTCTTCCTTATCCATCCCTTCCTTGTCAAGAGGTACAGGACCTCTGGATACAGAGGACTGATAAGTTAGAGTAGAGCATGGGTAGATATAAATGCTCATTTAATCTTTATCCTTTTTTCTATAGCTAACCCATTGGCAGAAGTAAAAATAAATGATATCTGGTTGGAACTTTTTAATGTTTCTCTACAAAATCTCTTTCATGTATATGTCTGACATCTAAAATGTTGGTGTGAAAGTGATGAGGGAGTAAGTTGGGTAGATTAGCGTTTGTTTCGTATGTGTGAATCCATAGTCTAACCCCTCTTTATACATTTTCAGCCAATCTCTTTATTTTTTAACTCTACTTTTACCCCCATGCCTTTTGTGGTAATTGATATCATCAGCTCCTGACTGAGCCTTATACATTGACTTTTTTTTTTTTTTTTTAAAGGCAGGATCTGGTTTTCTAAGCCCAGACTGTTTTGGAATTCATTATGTAACCTATGCTTCATCTTCATTCAGGTTTTTTGTCCGGCTTCATTCTTACTCATATTGCTTTCTGTTTTAAATTAACAAATTTATTGCTTTTCACTTTATCAAGTAAAATGTCCTCTATCCTCCACATACTGGGGATTGAACCAGGACTTTGATAATACCAGGCAAGTGTTTTACTAGTAAAATATATCCCAGTCCAAGGTGCTATATTTTTAGACAAAAATGATAGTTTTCAAATAATCTTTAAGTAGTAATGATTATCCTATTACATTGCAATGATTGAATTTTTTTGTCTTCACTAGCTCAGAAGCAACCTAATTTGTTAGTGAAGCCATTACTATTAATGAAAGTTAGTCATCTAGAAGAAATTCTACTAGTGTAAGTTTGCTCTTTCCTTACTATAATAATTGGTGAGATAAATAAACTTTGTTATGTTTTTTCATTTTTTGCATTTTGTGTGTGTGTATACATGTGTGTACACCAGAGAGAGCACTTGAATGTGTATGGAGACCAAGGGTGACATCAGGAATCACCCTGGATTGTTCCACCTCTTTATTGCTTTGCTTTGGGGTTTCCCAGGCTCTGGATTCCATGTCTGGAATTACAGGCCGTTGCCATTTTCTTCCCCATGTTTTCCCCTGGGATCCAGGATCTGAACTCAGGTTTGTCTGCTTGTGAGGCAGAGGCTTTTACTCTTGAGCCATCTCTCCAACAACCTTCATTTTACATTTTACATTTTAAATAGAAAGCATGAGTTAGTTTACTGGAGATGTTCGTAAATTTCTAATAAGCTCTTTCTCTGTATTGGTGTTTTTTCTTTAATCATATGTCTACATGCTGTTGAATCTGGAATACGCCCTCCATATGTTAAACATTTATTGAGTGATTAGCTCTTTGCCCAGCCCTTCCAATCTTTATCTTGCTTGTCCTTTTCTACCTTGAGACTGTTGATTAGTGACTTTTTTCTGGCCTTTGGAGACTATATTTCTCTGTTCTGTCTTTGACTGTTCCTTCCCAATTTTCTTCATTCATTTTCTTTTTTTTTTTTTTCTCTTTAGGTACTGTAAACAATGGTTTCTGCTAGTTTTATGTTTTCATGGCTTAAATAACCATCTCTATACTAAGGATTCTCAGAAAATCTTTCCTAAGATTTAGAACCAAAAACTTAAAAATCCAGTGTAATTCTACAAAGTTATTGCATCTATTAGGTAGAGTTATCTTTTGACTTACCCCTTTTGTTTTCTTGAACGTGTGTTCTTATTACATGGTAATTTCAAGTTTCTCAGGATAGAAGCTTGGATGTTATTCTAAACTGCTTCTACTTAGAACAGCTTCAGGTTCTGCTAGCTTTTGTCTGTATATTTCCTAGATTTAGGTAATTTTCCTCTTTCAGTCTACTTTTTGCCTCCAAGTTGTTATTCTCCACACTATTTTAGAATGAGCTTTCAGAAACTTATTTGTTTCCAGTCTGCCTAGAGTTTATATCTTGAGTTGTGGCTCATGGTATCCCTCTCTTAATATGACAATTCAGAGTCACTGTAGCTTGGACTTCTATATCTCTAGGTTTATAATTTACTACATGTTGTCTTCCTTATTTTGCTGTAATATAACTCTGTACATGCTGTACTCTGTATATGTCTGTATATACTGTACTCTGAGACAGTATTATCTCTGCCTAGTGTGCAAGTCTTGTCCCTTTTATTTAAACTTTAAAATTTAATGTAATCCTCCTCTTCATTCAGAAGCCTTCTCTGTTATTTCCAGCATGGACCAATGGAATAGTTTTTGTGCTTTCATTGTGATTGCTATAATGAATACATAATATCAAAGGGTATTCATTTCCCTATTTCTTTGTATGTAGAGGTTCATTTCATAAAAAAGAAGTCCTGTAAGTCTTCTTTTATAATAGGTCAGTAATTTTTTTCTTTTTAAAATAATTTTATTATTTTTTCTGTCCCATTATTCCTCATTCCCATCCCCCTTTCTTTTCTCTCTTGACATCCTTTCATCTCCCCTGTCACACTTCTTCCTATTTTCTTTTCTTTTTTTTTAATTTTTTATTATTATTTTTATTCAATTGTGCATGTGTGCGTGCGCGCGCAAGAGTGTGTGTGTGTGTGTGTGTGTGTGTGTGTGTGTGTGTGTGGAACCACGGGCAAATTCGGGAACCACCATGGACCGCCTCCACCTCCTCCTTGTTTACTCTGCCCCGGGATTCACAGGCTCCACCCTACCAGGACCAGAAATGCAGGCCGCATCCTGCTACCGCCTGGCATCTATACTTGGGGTCTAGGATCCGAACTCAGGACCTTCCGCCTGTAAGGCAGAGGCTTAACCCCTGAGCCACCTCTCCAGCCCCACTTCTTCCTATTTTCAAGTCTTTTCACTTATGTGGCCTACTGTGCTTTATCTACTTTATCTTCAGTGTCATATTCTGGGTCAGTAATTTTTTTATTGTTTTTTATATTAGTTATCTAAAATTTGTATTTGTAAGTTGTTATGTATTTATGAATGATTTTCTTTATAAAATGGCAAAACTCCAAATTTGGCTACTGTTCACTATATGACAGATGTACTCACAGTACAAATTATGTACTTTTATTTCAAAGGAGATGGGTATATTGCAGCAGAAAGCATTGATGCAATTTACCTTATCTGTCATTTCAAAACATTTACTGCTTTTTGCTTGCATTTTCCAGAAATTTATGTGCATATTTTAAAGTTTTGTCTTTTGAAAGTAGTGAATCGAGAATTTCATACTTGTTTTCCAGATTAGATATGAGAATGTTAAAATTCTAACATTGGATTCCTTTTACTTAACTGAAAGAGAATATTCACAGATTTTTCTTAGGAACTAGATATTATCTCTCTGTCTGTCTGTCTGTCATTAGGGTCCATTTGGCCTGAAATTCCCTATGTAGCTCACATTGACCTCAAACTCTATTCTCCTGGTCCAGCCTGCCAGGTACTGGGATTACAGGTGTGTGTATACTTATACCTGACTCTTAGGAGCTGGGTTTAGTAAGTCTTCTTTTCCTTTCTGGTTTCTTACCCATCTTCTGTTTCTGAATTGTAGTTACAGATGTAGAGCTGAAACGACTCAAGGATGCCTTCAAGAGGACATGTGGACTCTCATATTACATGAGCCAGCACTGCTTCATCAGGGAAGTGCTTGGGGATGGAGTACCTCCTAAAGTGGCTGAGGTAATCTTTATGTTATAGGTTTGCTTCTCAGATGATTGTCTATCAACTTATCTCTAGTTGTTTTTGTTTTTCATACTTTCTCTCGTTCTCACTCTTGCTCTCTTTCTATGTTTTTATTTGAGATAGGGTCTCATTTAACCCTTTCTCATTGTGTAGGTGAAGATAACCCTAAACTTATCCGTTATCCTCTTGCCTCTGTCTCCTGAGAACTGGTTTACAGGATTATTCTACTACTTCTTGTTTGCTTCTTTTTTTCTTTTAAAATTCTTGAGAGGTCTCTTTTCAACAGACTTAACCTTTCTCACAGTGATTTTTCCAGGTCATATTTCAGATTTTAATATGATTATATTCTTTAAGCCAAATGGGCAGAACTGCAAAACTGTCATTTTTTTCTTTTGTGCTTTTGTACTGTATAATAACCACTAATTATAATTATGGAACAGTATGATTGTCTTTTTATTGCAAGCTTCATTTTGACATAAATTTTTATGTTGTGTATTTTATAAATTTTGTGTTAAAAGAAGTTGAGTCTAAAATTAAATTTTATACATGAAACAGTAGCTTATCAGAACCTGTTTAAATTGTACTAAAATTTTTAGGGAGAGATAAAATATATTTAATCTTATTAAGTATTCTTTTTCTAGAAGTAAGCTTACTGATTTATAGTTAATGAACTCATATTTGCATTATTCTAAATAAGAACTGAGAATAAATAGGAATTTTTAAGATTGTTATGTCATTCAGTCTTAATTTTAATTCTCTGCTTTTAATTGATCACACTTTATATATCTGAACTGTTTTTGTTTTTTGTTGATTATATAATAGAGATTATATTTGTTTTTTAAAAATTTTTTAAATTCATTTTTTTATTTTTGCATATATCTGTATCAGGGGATGTGTGCCTGTGGAGGCCCAAAGGTTTTGCTCTGAATTATCTTAGATTCCACCTTCTATGACCAGAAGTATGGGCCTCCACCATTTCCACCTGGTGTTTTTATCTGGGATCTGGGATTTGAACTCAGGACTTTTCTGCTTTCAAGGCAAAGGCTTAACTCCTGAGTCATCTCCCCAGCCTTATATTTGTTTTGGGGGATATATGTTTTACATCTTTTAAATTTATCATTGTCTGAAATACTTTCTTGTTCTAACATTGTTTTGATTTGTGATAAGGTTAGCATTTCAGTTCAGAAAAATTTTAGTACAATTTAAACAGGTTCTGATAAGCTACTGTTTCAGGTATATTTATAGTAGGTTCTATATTTTTATATGAACTCATATTCCTGCTTTTAGTATTTTTGTCATGAGTACTAGTATACTACAGAAAATAGTAATTTATAATTTTTTATTGCAAGGTCTAACAACTAGTTATATAATATGGAGACATATTAAACTACTTTCATACTAATTAATACAAAGTGCTCCCAAATTAGTAAATACTAATTTCATGTTTTCTTTCCCCTCAACTTCTTTGTTAAAATAAAAGCAATTTCATGATTCTAGAAAGAATTTAGGTCATAGTATCTGATCTCTTTGGGTTGTTTATAAATATCTACCTGTACACATACATATGCACCTAGAAGCAGACATCCATTCATACTCTTTTAAAAAATGTTTTATTTACTTACTTTAGTGAGAGAGAAAAGTTGTATGCCATGGTGCAAGGGTGAAGGTCTCTGAACAACTTTGTAGAGTTGGTTCTTTCCTTCCACCTTTATATGGGTTCATCTTTGGCCACATGGTGAGTGTGAAGCCAGCCTGTGGTACATGAGACCTGTCTTAAAAACCAACAACAAACAAACAAACAAAAATTATAAAAATCCTCTGCCAACTGACAACTTAACCTAAGGAGGAAAAAAATTACCCTGGATCAAAGAAGCCCAGCACAAAAGACCATGTATTTTGTGATTCATTTGTAAAAAATATTTAGACCAACCAAAATAATAGGGTATAAAGTAGATTAGCAGCATTTGAAATTTTTAACTTTTTTATTTTATTGTTTAGTTTTGTTACTTGACTTTATGGTAGTTCACCTTCTTGTTTTTGGAGAGGCAATCTGTACTTTGTCTTATCTTAGAGAATCTCAGGCTGCTTGGCTGTCCTGTGACCACAGCTTTCTATGGAAAGTTATATTCTTACAGTCTATACGACTTTTTCACATTTTTTAGGTTAGGGGGTGACAATCTCTGATGTTTTCTATATCTAAGGTGAAATCAACATTCTAAGGCATCACTTTCGGTGATATTTCTTTAAAACTCATTTCCTGGGCTGGAGAGATGGCTCAGCGGTTAAGCCTCCGCCTTGCAGGCGAAGGGTCCTGAGTTCGGATCCCAGATCCCACATATAGATGCCAGGCGGAAGCGGGGGTGGCCTGCGCTTCTGGTCCTGGTAGGGCGGAGCCTGTGAATCCCGGGGCAGAAGGAGGTGGAGGCGTCCATGGTGGTTCGCGAGTTCGTCCGTGGTTCCACACACACACACAGACACACACACATGTGCGCGCACATGCACACAGTTGAATAAATAATAGTAATAATAAAAAAAAATTAAGACTCATTTCATTAAAAACTACTTCAAGATTTTTGCACTGTCCTTTAAATTCATTCTTGGCTAGAATAATTAAGGATTGCCTTATAAGAATAGTCTTATTTTTAAATCATTAAAATCCATAATAGGGGCTGGAGAGGTGGCTCAGGGGTTAAGCCTCTGCCTTGCAGGCAGAAGGTCCTGAGTTCGGATCCCCCACGTGTAGATGCCAGGCGGAAGTAGGGGCGGCCTGCGTTTCTGGTTCTGGTAGGGCGGAGCCTGTGAACCTCGGGGGCAGAGTAAATGAGGAGGTGGAGGCGGTCCATGGTGGTTCCCGAATTCGTCCGTGGTTCTACACACACACACACACACACACACACACACACACACACACACGTATACACGCACAATTGAATAAATAAAAAAAAACCATAATAGTTGAGATAGTTTTAGTGTCAATATATTTAAGACTTTTTTGGGGTGTAAACTCCAGTATTGATAGGGCTGACCTTGATTGAATCTGTAATCCTCTTGCTTCCACTTCCCAAGTCTTGGTATTCCAGGTGTGTGCATAGCTCTTTTGAAACTTTTATAATGATTTTCATTTATAAAATATTAAGCCTCTTTTCTGCCCGGGATGCTTGTGGTCCAGGGAGAACACACTGCTTCTTAGGAGGTGACATTCAATACCAATCAGGATGGAGCCAAGACTGGAGCAGAACAGTAAAACTGTAAACAACAATAAACCAGAACATAAGAGACCCTACATTAATCACCTGGAACCAGACCAACCTAATCTCTCCCCATCCTAAAGCTCAGGGAAATTTGTGGAAGAGGGGGCGGTAAGATTGTAAGAGCCTAAAGATGGGAAGGAGTAACGATAAGCAAGATACTCCACACAAGTTAGGGCCAAAGTAACCATAATAGGACTTTGCATGACCTGTGCAATGACTGACATAGCAGTGACCCCCCCAAAGTCTAGCATGGATCACAGGCAGTAGGATCCTTAGAGGCAAGTGATTAACAATCACAATAGTGTTCCCATACAAAAGGGGAGCACAAAAAAGGGCTCTAGGCAATGCTACAGAGTCCGAACACCTCATTAGAGTGGAGGATGCAGAGGAAAGTTTGACATGCACACTAAAGGATGCTCCAGGGATTGGGGGGGGAGATGGGACACTGGGAGAAAGGGAGGGAAGGGGGTGAAAGGAGGAGGAAAAGGGGGGGAGGGAGCAAGGGGGACCGGGAAGAGGTGGAGGGAGAGAGGAGATTGCGGTACCTATTAAGTTTGTATGAGTGGGCAAAAATAAAATTTTTTAAAAGGAAAAAAAAATTAAGAAAATATATTAAGCATATAATTCTCATTTCTTATCATTATTTCTTAAATTAGTATGATCTTCATTGCTGAGACAAGGTGTTGTGTGTGAGAGACAGGTGGTATGTGGTGTGTTTGTGTATGTGTTTGCTTGTGTACTAGTACATGTGTATCTGTGTGCGCATGTGGAATCTAGAGGTCATTGTTGGGTGTCTTCAATCAAGGTGTTGTTTGTGAGAGACAGGTGGTATGTGGTGTGTTTGTGTATGTGTTTGCTTGTGTACTAGTACATGTGTATCTGTGTGTACATGTGGAATCTAGAGGTCAGTGTTGGGTGTCTTCAATCACTCTTTCACCCATTTATTTTATTTTATATTTTACTTTTTTGAGATCGGTTTTCTTATAGATCTTGGAGCTTGCTGAATCAGCTAGGCTGGTTCTAGGTATGTTTCCATCTCCCTTGTACTGGAGTTAAGGCAGATGCTGTCACTTTCAGTTTTTTACATGAGTTCTGAGAAACTGAGCTCAGGTTCTTGTGCTTGTGTGACAAGCACTTTACCAACTGGGCTGTCTCCCCAGGCTCTTGTTTCTTTTTGTATCTACAATTTTGTTTATTGCAATTACTATAGGGCTATATCCATAGGGAATGTACTTTGTCTGAAAGTGCCTCTAATGCAGGTTTTAGCTTGTCCAGACTAGTGTAGACTGGAAACCATCAAGGAAATTCACGAGTTCTGTCTGATATGTGCCCATGTCTCTACAATGTGCCTGGCTATAAATGCTTTTCAGGATGATGAAATTCTTTTTCTTGTTCTTTATTGATTTAGGCTTATTTTAAGTGAGAAATGTACTATTTGCATATTTATATTAACATTACTTATAACATGTAAATATTGCATAAATGGTAAGGTACTATGAAGATCCAAGTACTATGATATTTTTAATTTTTGGTGTTTTCTTAGGAAAGATTGCTTTTATAGTTTCTCACACAGTAATCTTTTTTTTTAAACTTTTTTTATTATCTCCACGCATACAAACTTAGTAGGTACACCTGTTCCCTCCCTCCCTCCTCCTCCCCCCTCACACAGTAATCTTAAAGGATGATTCAGAAACATTTAGTTCACTCTGTAACAGGTTTAGTATTCATATAGAATAAACTAGTTTTCAAGCAATTGTCTTTATTGGCTTTTGTATATATTTGAAAAAGGAAGGTAATTTATGAGTAGTGTTATTTGTTAAAGGGGAAATAATAGCTTTAAATGAAGTAGAAACAGGGATTTGGGCAGTTTATGTTGGCATGGACCACCACTACACCCAGCTTAAGCAAGTATTGCATATATATCTAATATCAGGTATTTTGAAGCTCAGATTTACTGTTAGGTAAGAGAATCTGAATTCTGTGTGTTCAGGAGATGATATTAAATGATGGAATCTGTAAGCAGGTGAAATAGTTGTAAATGACCCTTACGAGTTTCTTCTTAAAATTGTAAAGAGAGCGTGGGCTTTAAATCTAGGTAAAGATAATCTCTTACTCTTGGTGCAAGTAGTACTTTGAAGCACAATAACATTATTTTAACAGTATCTATGAGGAAAGCCAAAGGAACCATTTAAATTGCCAGTTGTAGATGGAAGAAACATCATTTCTATATAATCACTGTTTTTTTCTTTATAGTAAAAGTAGTAACATATTTTTGAAGAGCAAGGGGCAGTATTCTTGAAGTTTTAGTCTGAAAGGACAATAATCTTTAAAGAGCAATAACTTGAAGATACATTAGGTAAGGAATCAAGATTTCAAAATTATTTTCCAAAGATTTTCTTTTTATTTATTATTTATTCAATTGTGTGTATATGCATGTGTACGTGTGTGTGTATGTATGTGTGTGTATGTGTGTGTATATAGAACCACGGACGAATTCAGGAACTACCATGGACTGCCTCCACTTCCTCCTTGTTTACTCTGCCCCAGGATTCACAGGCTCCGCCCTACCAGGACCAGAAGTGCAGGCCCCCTCCACTTCCGCCTGGCGTCTGTCTATATGTGGGGTCTAGGATCAGAACTCAGGACCTTCTGCCTGCAAGGCAGATGCTTAACCCCTGAGCCACCTCTCCAGCCACTTAATTGGAAGTTTTAAAAAAGTTTTCAGAGAAAGAGCGAACACAGATGTGCACGTGCCATAGTGTACAGTCAGGGGACAACTTTGAGAAGTCAGTTTCTTTTTCCTTCCACCATTCTGTGGCTGTGAGGATTGAACTCAGGTTACCAGGTTTGTGCACAGGTGAATACCTGCTGAGCTATCTTGCTGGCTGCCCAACTGGAAGGTTTTAAGTCTCTATCCCAACATTGATTTTAATTCTGTACATTCCTCCATAAATCTGTTCTGACAGTTTTAACTCATTGTTTTATCCTCTACACTTTCACTGGCTTTAAAGCTTGTTTGTAGAATGTAGTATAACATTTTAGATAATGACTGGTTCACTGATTGTTTATGTACTATTTTCTTTTCTTGTCTATGTGTGAGGTTGTATATATTTATGAGTGGGCACATGTGTATATGTGGGTGCTTATGTATGTGTGTGCACACATGTGCAATTGATACCTGGAATTATCCTTTATTGCCCCTCTACTTTATTCTTTTGAGATAGTCTCTAAACAATCCAGATCTGGCCTATGAGAATAGTTGCTCTGGGGATTCCTGGTTTCCACCTTCCAAAACTGGAATCTAGTTTAGAACCCTAAGGTATCTAGAGTTCTAAACTCTGGTTTCTACAAGAAGGAAGCACTTTAACCACTGAACCACCTCCCCAAACCTGTTCATGTAATTCTTGTTAACTAATCTATAATTTTGATTTTTTGCCTCCTTTGGAGACAGGTTCTTCTAAAGCCCAGATCTTGACCTTGCTATGTAGCTAAAGATTGCCTTGAACTCATGTTCCTGTCTTTACTTCATAAGCACCACTGTGCTCAGCAATTATGATTCTTGATGGGTAAATTTTATGAGTAAGAAGGAAGTCCCACAGTGTTGTGCATGTAAGAATAAACTTACTGTTTGCTTATTAATGCTTTTTTTTCATAATTGGATTAGTCTGTAAAATCTTGTTAAAATAATAACCAACCTAATATGGTAAATGCACTTCTGTAATTTTAGTACTTGGGAGAGGAAACAGAGAGGGAAAGATTAGTAGTTGGAAGTCATAGTGACTGAGTTACTCTTGGAAAAACCAAGAGCAGAAGATGTGGTGTTCACTGGTAGGTAGAATGTTTGCCTGGCATGTGTAAGGCCTTGGCTTTGATCTCCAGCCCAAGAAAAAGCAACAAATTAACCAGGACAGTGACTATGAAACTTTACACCTTAAGTCAATTAGCTCTGCCCACTTTGCAGTCTTTCAACATTCAGCTTTTTAGGCACATTTTAAATAAAAACTGTCTTAGAACCTGGAGTATTTTCAGGTATCATTATATTAACATATGAAAACAAACAGCTTATTACTGGGATATTTTTTCATTAGTGTTAGTGTGTTTATGCTGAGTCCTTTTTGTTAACATTGGTTCTTCCAGGTATTAAGAACCTGCATTTATTCTAGGTTTAGAGTAACTCTCACATAACAGAAATTTGTGTTTGTTTTCCATTTTTCTTCTTTTTATTAGTTGATCTGTAGATTATTTCAGCATTTTTGGTTGGACATTTTACTTCATGGACTAATAACTTATTTGACAACTCTAGATATCGATTGTTAGCTTCTGATGCTTTTGAATATTGACTATTGTGATTCATTAAAATAGCTGACATGTTTGTATCAATCAGAGAAAAGCAGATAAGATTTTCATTTGTATTAGTAAATCCTGATCTTGGCAAGCATTGTAACTGGCAAGAGATCATCTAACTGGCTATTACTTGAAATATTTCTCCATAACTAGAATCCCCAAATTATTGTGTAGTATGTATGTTGATGGCTTGCAATGTTTTAGTTACGGTGTAACATTAATGCTAGTTACTAGATTTCATTGTTTTACAGTATTTGTCTTGTAACTCTTAAGAAGGAAAAAGATTCCAATATAATGTAAATGCAGAAAAGTTTGCTGTTCTCTAATTATAAAGGTATATATTATTATTTTAATTCTATATTTATGTTTATGTACTATTATATTTATTATTCTCTAAATGGTTCAGTTTTGTTTTATTTTCAGACAGTCTTGCTATGTAGCCAAGTCTGGCCTAAAACTTTGCGTGTAACCCAAACTGACCTCAAATCACAGTCCTCCTCCCTTAACCTCCCTAATACTGAGATTACAGCTTTGGGTCACCATACCCTTGCTTCAACTGCCAGGCTTTACTAATTTTATTCATTACTTTGTTCTGTTTGTTTGTTTGTTTGTTTGTTTGTTTTGTGTGTATATATCCGTGTATATCAGAGGGCACTCTGGGTCCCAGGTTTTGGGAAGCAAGAGACAGGAGATCCTGTAGGCAAGCTGGCTAAGTCACCTGGTGAGCTCTGGGTTCATCTGAGATACCCTACCTGAATAAATAAGGTGGATAATCATCAAAGAAGACACTTGGGGCTGGAGAGATGGCTCAGGAGTTAAGACTTCATCTCGAAAGGAAGACACCAGATGTCAATTTATGTCAATTTAGGGAGTCACACACAAGCATACATGTGCATGCAAATCCACATACTCCTGTGTATGTACACACACACACACACACACACACACACACACACACACACACACACAAATAAAATAAAACTAAGCCCTAATTTAAAATCCCTCATTTTAAATCCAATATATTAGGATTTAAACTTTGCAATCTTTCAACATTTAACCTTTTGCCAAATTAGAAGAAGTGTACATTTTAAGTAAACTTTAAACATTTAAACTACAGTCCTAATTTATTATCACTTATTTTAAATCTTAAAGTCCTGTATTAACTAACTGCTATAGTAGTTGATAAAAATAGACACTTAAGTCTAAGAGCACATTTTAAAATTGACATTTTAAGGTAACCTAAGATTGATTTAATTAGAAACTTGCAGATTTTAGTTGATGACATTTGAATTTGATGGGCAGAGTGGCTCGTTCCTGTCATCCTAGCATTCAGGAGGCTACGTAAGAAGTTGCATTGATTTGAGGTCAGCCTGGACTACAGAGTAAAGTCATAAGTTTCATTTCAGCCTGGGCTACAGAATGAGCTCCCAAAACATAAATTATAACAGGGAGGTGTGGACAAGCTAGTACTTTGTTTCATGTGAAAGAAGTTAATATGGTCTTATTTAGTTCTCTGTACTAGGGATTTAGAGATAGCTTTTTAAAATCAAATCGTAGCATTTATGAAAATGCATTTTCATTTTCCTCCCAGAATCTGACTAGAATTTAGCTTTCAGATAAATTGCAATTTCAACATTATTTTATAGTTAACAGGGCATTAATAGTGGACAAAATCATTTGCTTAGGTTATTTTATGTATGAACGGCAAGTTTATATTTCATCTCTGAAGAAGAATGTACGTACATGTATTTATATTTGAAGATTAATTTAATTTTCCTCTCTTCCTTTTTTTTCTTCCTTTCCCCAGTTTGTCCTCCAGTCTTTTTTCTTCCTGTCCTGTGTAACTGTAGTGGCATAGAACATGCTATGTAATCCATGGTGATTTTGTGTGTGTGTGTGTGTGTGTGTGTGTGTGTGTGTGTGTGTGCAGCTTGTGGGAGTTGGTTCTTTTATTTTGTGAGTTCTGAGGATTGAATTCACGTTACCAGACTTAGTAGCAAGTGCCTTTACCCCTTGAGCATTTTCAGCATAGGCACAACAGGATGTTGAGTTGAGGAGATGGCTTAGCAGTTAAATCTCTTACTGCACAAACAAAAGGGCGAAAGGACCAAATTTCAGATCCCCAGATCCCACATGAAATACCTGGGTTAAATGCTGGGCAATGTGGACTATTTTGTAATTCCAACCTCAGAAAGACAGATCCTCAGAATCTCAGAGGATCCTGGCTAGCCAGACTAACTTTGAGCTCTCGATTAATTAGAGAGCTAGCTTTAAAAGAATAAGGTAGAACAGTGAACAAGAATGATTCCAAATACCAGCCTTGGTCGTCTACATTGCACACCTCCTACACACACATGCAAAACGTGCACACACAAACATATGTGCCCCATACACAAATACATATGAAAATGGAAAAGCGTATTGTTGAATATTAAAATATTAATATTAAGTACATTATATAAAATAGTAGACCTGTTCTGTGCCTAGTAGTCACATTAATTTTTTAATCTCAAAAACATTACTTTGATAATATTTGTTTCTTTTGTTAACTTTATTTCATACTATTGAGTGCCACCTATAAGTACTTCATTGGGAAGAGCTAACTTAAATGTGGTGAGATTTAAGCACAATTTCTTTTCTAGCTTCTATCAGTGGAGCTATGAAAAAAGTCATTTGATCCAAGCAATTAATACTGATGCTTTAATATAGTTTATTATCACAAGACTCGGCCACTGTTAAAGAGGAGCTTGTTTTGTCAGGTAACCACTTAGATGATTTAAGAAATTTGAATTAGGGTCTGGAGAGATAGGTCAAGGGTTAAGCCTTTGCCTCGTAAGCAGAAGGACCTGAGTTTGAGTTCCAGATCTCATGTAAAAACGCGAGGTGGAAGGCAGTGACTTGCACTTCCAGTCCTGGAAGGCAAAGCTTGGGAAATCCCAGAGCAAAGCAATGAGGAGGTAGAGTAATCCAAAGTCATCCTTGTGCTTCCACAGGCACACATAGTGCCCTTTTCCACACACATTACACACACATACACACACACAGAGAAATCTGAATTAGTAGATTTAATTTTTTGGTGGGGAAGTTATATGTGTGTTGTAAAATTCCCATCTTTTCTATAGTGAGACTTTCATCTTTCCATTTATTTCAGGAACATTTGTCTTCATTTCTTTGGCCATTTTTAAATAGATTGTCTTAAGTCTTTGTCTAGACACTGCAGTATCTGTCTCATCAATTTGTTGATACTAGTTAAATTTTTTTCCTAATTGAATAGAAATTTTCTTTGTTTTTTTATATTGAATTTTAAATTACATTTTAGATATTTGGAATGTTATTTTGAAGATAACTTTTGGGTAAGGGCCTTGCTTAATTTAAGTGCTCTGTAATCATCAGTCTTAATTAGCTAGACAGTTCCATGAGCCATAGTTTTGGATAGGATGAATGATCACACATGCTAGGTCAGATCTCAAGAGAATCACTTTGGGACCAATGAGATAGCTCACCTGTTCACAACCTGGCAACCTGAGTTCAATCCCTGGCGGCCTACATAGTGGAAGGAGGAACTGATTTTGAGAATGTGTCCTCTGACATCTGTATGTGCATTCATTTTGTGCTTTCTTTGATCATTAGAATGTTTGCAAGTTACTGTATGGAATGCTAATCTTTAACTTGTAGCAAAAACAGTAACAACAAAGAAATTAGCCTCTTTGCATTACTACTACTATCAATCAAATACATATCTTCAAGTAAACCTGAAAAATAAAACCCTAAAGAGACTGGTCAGGACACTAATTTTTTATGTAAAAACAGAATATTTCATACCTTTCTTTACTGAGTAAAAATAATTCCATTACATGAGTCCTGTGCCAGAAGAATTCTTTCCCCTTACCATATTAGTGCTTTGGAATTTGAAGATAATGGTTCACTCAAGAACTTATCATCCTCTAGTCATTGTCAAATTGGTCTTAATGTTTTTAATATTCCATTACATGAATCTGCAGTTATCTAAATATTAAGGCATGTATGACTTCTGATAAAGTGCTCCCTTTTTTTCTGTTTCATTTACAAAAGTTTTTTTTTTTTTAAATTTCATTAATTTCGGCGATCTAGCCCCTCATGGCCCTTTAGTGCCATGAGTCCGTTTCCAGCTGCCTACTTCTCTTGAAGGCAATCTAGCCCCTTATGGCACTCCAGTGCCATGAGTTGTTTCTTGTTCCTTGCTCCTCATGAATTCCATGCCTAGGCATTGTGAGTTCTCATGGGCTCCCTAGCCCCTCATGACACTCTATTGCCTTGAGCTCTGTTTTATTTCTGCTTCTCATGGAAGTGCCCTAGCTCCTCATGGCACTCCATGTCTGGAGTCTGTGAGTTCCAACCTTTTTCTTTTCTAATAAACTCTACCTTAATTCTCTACACGTGTCCTGATTTCAATCTTCGACTCCGGAACACAAGAACCCTACGACACTGGGATGGTTGAGACTGTTTTTCCCTGCAACATTTGGTGACCACGAAGGGATCCAAGAAAAAGAAAGAATTGCAGAAGGCCCTGGGTGTGAGTGACGTGACTCTTTGGCCTGGTGCTCAGTGGCCTCGTGTGACCAGGACAGAGCAGATGAACAAACTTGAGGCTCGGATCTGAGAGACAGAGCTCCTCACTGTCGGTGACCAGATGCAGCCCCTCCACCTGCCTCTAGGAATATTCCAGAACTGTCTTTACGCCACCCATCATCCTAGTAGCTGAATAAAGAGTCACAGATGGTCTGGAGAGGGCTCAGCAGGGAAAGGGGCTTGCTGCCAAACCTGGTGACCTGAGTTCAAACCCCGGGATCCCACACAGAAGAAGGCGGGAACTGACTTCTGAAAGTTGCCCTCTTTCTTCCTCATCCCCCTCCCTCCCCCAGTGCTCCAGGGCACACACAGAAATACAAAATAACAACCTGAAAAAAAAATTTTCATTAATTTTTCCTAGTTCTACAAGCACAGTGAGTAATAATCTCTTCCCCTTCCTTCCCCTCTCCTTCTCTCCCGCCCTGCTTCCTACTCTCCTTCCCTTTCCCTTATTGCTCCATCCCATTCCTTCCTACCCTCCTGCCCATCTGCTTCTATGATTCCTGGGATTCCCTCTGGATCATCTGCTCTGGTAGGGGTTCAGACCTTTGTGGGCAGACCAAGTGGCCCTTCCTTGGGCAACTGGTAGGGACACTCCCCTTCATTTGTTTAGTCCTATCCCCTAAAGTTTCTCTTGCTTGAAATAATTTCTCCTGAGATCCTTGCTAATCTGGGGGCATGTTGATTTGTCAGCCATTGTGCAGGTCTAGTAAGGACCAGTCTTACTGCAGTAAATTCCTGGATGCGGCAGCCCTGCCTTGAGTGGAAGTCTTGTCCAGCAATGGACTTCCCATTTTTTGGCTCTTAAGTGTTCCTTTTTTTTATTGAATTGTGCATGTGCGTGTGTGTATGTATGTGTGTGTATGTAGAACCACAGGTGAATTTGGGAACCAGCATGGACTGCCTCCACCTCCTCCTTGTTTACTCTGCCCCCTGGATTCACAGGCTCCGCCCTACCAGGACCACAAACTCAGGCCGCCTCCGCTTCTGCCCGGCGTCTATATGTGGGGTTTAGGGTAGGAACTCAGGACCTTCCGCTTGCAAGGCAGAGGCTTAACCCCTGATCCACCTCTCCAACCCCAAGTGTTCCTTTTTTAAATTAAAATATATTAAAGTTTTAAAATCTTGTCTTAAATTGTCTAACTGTTCTTCCTAGAACTCTAATATCATGCCATTTATAAAATAACATTTACTTTTGATACATTTTAGATAAAAGACTGAAATTCCACTATTGTAATCCATGGGTTTATTTACATAGTTTTACTAGTAATACAAATGTTAACATATGATAACTAGTCTTATTTATTGGAATGAAATGCTTTAATTATATTAGGATAGTGAATAAGGATGTATGATATTTTTATTAATTTTTGTAGAGCAAGCATATTTTAAATGAATACCACTTTTGAACTTTATTTATTTGGATCTGTACAAAGATCTTATTTGTTCTTGATACAACTTCAATTAGATTTTAAACTAAGTACTTGCTTCATTCTATGAAAGCGTTATGTGAAGTCTACTCTAAACCTATTTTGGTATACCCTTAGAACTTTAAATGTAGCTTGAAGAAGTAATCATATATATAATTAGATTACTACTTTATCACAGTCTATAATTAAAGGTTTACCAGGGTTTTTTTTTTTTTTTAATTTCTGCTTGTGTATCTATGTCTCTCTATGTGTGTGTGCATCAGAGGGCATTATGTGTGCCTGTGGAGGTCCAAGGGTGACTTCAAGAATCACCTGGGTTATGCTACCTCTTCTTTGTTTTGCTCTGGAGTTTCCCAGCTCTGGCTTTTGGGGCTAGAAGTACAGGCTGCTGTCATTTCCACCGGGCGTTTTTACATGGGATCTGGAATCCGAACTCAGAACCTTCTGCTTGTGAGATAGAGGCTTAATCCCTGAGCCATCTCTCCAGCTTAGAGTTTGATCAGTTTAAAAGGATATCAGTGTACATTATACAAAACCACTATAACTCTAAAATACCTTGGTTTTGGAACTGTAAATAGTGGTGAAGGCCTATAATCACAATAGTGGGAAGGCTGTTTGATACTTAGACGCCCTACCTTCAAAACAAAACAAAACAACAAAACCCTTGACCTTTGTCTTCTAATTGTCTTGTATGCCTAATGTTTATTTTTATTTATTTATTTATTTATTTTGATAGTTTAAAAGCATTATTGGGAGTGTGTGGAATATAACTCAGTTGGTTGAGTACTTGTCTAGCACACAGAAGACCCTGGAATCAATCTCCAGTCCTATATAAACTGAGTGTGGTGGCATAAACCTGTAATCTTGGCACACAAGAGGTGGAGGGAAGAAGATCAGGAGTTCAAGTTCATCATCTGCTACTTGGTTCTAAACGAGTCTGGACTGCATGAGACCTGTCTTGAAGAAAAAAACAAAACAGAAACATTATTTGGCATTGTATGACTCAAAGTTAAAAATAATCCTGCTGTGGTTTTACTTCTTCAGTAACACTGTTTCTGTTCTTAGTGATGGAGAACTTGTTCAGCATGCACAAGGCCCTTATCTAGCTTCATATGGAGAGGAAAAAGAGAGAATTCTGATACAATTAATTTTACTGAGAATCATGATACTACTCCTGTAGTATCCAAGACACTATAACCTTAGTATAGAGAGTGCACTTTTTTAAAACAAATATATTTGTTTGCATATTTATACCTATGCATTATTTTTACTTTACATGTTTATATTGTCAGCTGTCATCAGTTGAAATGTATTCCCCACAGTCTCATATGTTTGGGAAAGTCATGGTACCTTTGAGAGGTGGAGCCTTGCTGGAGGTGGATTAGTCCCACCCTACCTCCAGGAGAAGTCTGCCTCTGCAGCAAGCAATCTGGTAAGCTCTCAGCTTCATGAGTAGGAGTGATTTAGCCTGTCTGCAGCTTTGGCCAGCCAGCCATGCCACCTCCGCAATGAAAGACTGTTTCTTCTCTCTGGAACCATAAGCCGAATAAATCTCCCTTTCTTCCTTAAGTTGTTTGACTTTGGGTGCTCTCTCACAACAGTAGTTAAGACTAGCCATTACATCAGCTTATGTAAACTTTTTCAAGATCAAACAACTAACTGCAGAGTATATAATTCTACTACTAATAAGGCAAAAATGAAGAGTGAATTTCACTTGTTAATATATTTCAGTATTGTGAAATTTTCTTTTGAGGGTATACTCTTTTTCTTTTTTTTAATTTTTTTTATTATTTATTCAATTGTGCACGCGCGTGTGTGTAGTGTGTGTAGAACCACAGGCGAATTTGGGAACCACCATGGACCACTTCCACCTCCTTCTTGCTTACTCTGCCCCGGGATTCACAGGCTCTGCCCTACCAGGACCAGAAATGCAGGCCACCCCTGCTTCTGCCTGGCGTCTATATCCGAACTCAGGACTTTCTACCTGCAAGGCAAAGGCTTAGCCCCTGAGCCACATCTCCAGCCCCAAGGGTATACTCTTGTGAATGGATTTTCATTGTTTCATACATTTGTCACCAATTTGTGGACAGTCTGTGTATAGTCTATAGTATGGAGACTTCCTTGTGTTAATCTACCATCTTTAATGAAAATTGGGAATATAGAAGTGGTGTGATTACTAGAGAGTGATGGGCTGACATCTGTTCTTTTTATGGTAGAATGATATTCCATTGTGTGTGTGTGTGTGTGTGTATTATTTTGTCTGTTCATTTGTGGTTGAACATTTGGCTTGTTTTTACCCTTTGGTATTGTAAATAACACTTCTATTCATGCTGTTGGCATACAAGTTCTGTTTGAGTCCCTGTTTTCAATTCTTTAAGGTGTATTTGCAGGGATGAAATTGTCAGGTCATATATGATAATTCCCTGTAACATTTTGAAGACCTACCAGTCTGTTTCCCCCAACAGCTGAACAATTTATATTTCTATGAGTAGTTTGCTATTTATTTATTTTTGCCGTCTTAGTAGACATGAAGTTATATCTTGATGTGTTTTTGATTTTCATGTCCATGTATAGACTTAGGACATTGAACATCTTTTTATTCTAATTATTTCTGCATTTTTTCTTGTTGTGAGGTGTTGAAACCTAGGCTTGAGTTCTTTTTTCCTTTTAGCATATTCAGAGTATTATGTCTTTTGTTGTCTCTTGGCTTTCTTTCTTTCTGATAAGAAGTCAAGCAACTTAAGGGAGAAAGGGAGACTTAATTCAGTTTATGGTTCCAGAGGAGTGAAATAACTGTCTTTTATGGCAATGGCAACACGGCTGGTAGCTAAAGCTGGAGGCAGGCTAAGTCACTGTAAACATTCTGGAAGCTCAGAGCTGCTCAGTCAAGTGGGCCAGTGAGTGAAGGTTAAAGGCTGAAGGATTCCTGGAGAGTCAAGTGGAGGGTCTCTCTTCCAAGTCTTCTTTCTATGGTTCCTTTTATCTGGTCAGCTACTGGGAGGTTCCAATTAGATCTAGGGCTGGTCTTTGTATTATAAATGTATTGATCCAGATAATCTCTTCAGGTGGTCTCACAGCTGGTCTTAGTTAATGCCAGATGTGGTCAAGTTGTCACCCAGGATTAACTATCACAGTATAAGATCATTTTTTTCTTTTTTTGCAAAGATTGATTCTACAGATCAGAAAGCAGACATTAAAAACAAATACCAAAATTAGATTGTAAAAGTAAACCCAGCTTCACTTAAAGATATTACAAATATACATACTTAGAATATTATATTGCTATTTTCTCTGAGGAAGATAGATACTCAAATTGATAAAAAGTACCTCAGTATTTGAAGAGAGTTGCTGTTTAAATGGTTTTTCTGTGACTATAACAAGAAGAAACAATTTAATTTTGTAATTACCAACTGCTTTTTGGTTTTTGGTGGTGGTGGTGGTTGTGGTTTTTTTTTTTTTTTTTTTCGTTTTTCGAACTAGTCTCCATTCATTGTGTTTCTCAGGCTGGCCTCAAACTCCTAACCTCAAATGATACTGTTGCTTTTGTCTCTGGATTTGGTAGGACTGTGGTTGTGTCCAATTTTTTTTTTATAATATTTTTATTTATTTTGTGTGTGTGTGTGTGTGTGTGTGTGTGTGTGTGTGTGTGTGTGTGTATCAGAGGGCATTGTGTGTCCCTAGGAGAACCAAGAGTAACTTTGGGAATCATCCTGGATTGCTTCTACCTCCTTGCTTCCCTCTGGGATTTCCCAAGATCCACCCATCAGGGCCAGAAATGCAAGCGTCCACTGTTTCCTCCTGATATTTTTTAAGTGGGATTTGGGTTCCGAACTCAGGACCTTCTGCTTACACAGTCTTAACCTCAGAGCCATCTCTCCAGCCCTACTTGTTTGATTTTTATCAATATTATTTAACTACTTAACTCTTGGACGACATAGTATTGCTATTTCTCCTACTGTGACAAGTTCTAATTTTCTCAAGGCCTCTCTCCCAACTTTTCTGCAGATAAAACTTATTTATATTTGAAATCTTCAAATTAAGATGTTATTCTCTTATATCCATGAACCAGGTTAATATATTTACGTATGTCTTTACCATGTTCAGGCAAAATAGTCATGTGTTTTGACCTATATTAATATACCAAAGTTAAAACCAACCCAACTTAATATTAGGAAAAGCTGTGGTATTTCACAGAGAAAAAAATTAATCTTTGACACATTTTACTCAGCTAACAGTTCAATCATTCAAGATCTAAAAATTTTCAAATAACGAATCAATATAACCAGATGTTAAAGATTATTCTTCAAACATTATAGCCAATAATGCCATGCTTGCACATTATCTCTCTGGCATAAAGCCTAGTCATTCAACAAAGCTTCCTTCATTGTGAGCTGTTTGAAGTTACCAATGTGGATTTTATTTTTCAGGCTCTGAATAGCCATAAGGAGATTAGCAGGAATTTGAAGAACTAATTTAACCTTATCAAAATTGACCTATTGAAGTTTTGATTTGTGTTCTCAAGGTCAGAGCCTTCTGGAGAGGTTGCAGATAACTGGACCATTAATCTCACGTGACCATCCCAACAAATAGCTAACTAGATCTTGAGTATTCTTTTAAGAGTATATAGTAACCCTTTAGTTTGAGATAGGACCTTTTTTTCACTCTGAAATTCTATTTTTATTTTTTTATGTATTTAAATCGGAGAGAGAAAAGAACACATATGCACATCTATGGTGTGTAAGGGGAAGTCAGAAGATAACTTTGAGAAGTTGTCTTTGAGAGACCATTCACTGACTGGTCTCTGGGGATTGAACTCAATCTTTGTGTTAGCCCACTGGGTACTTTATTTGCTTAGGCATTTTGTGGCTCATATGTTCATTAAAATTTTAAATAGAGAGATAATTGATATCCTTATGACATGTAAAATAAAATTCTAAAAGCATTAATTTGATTCTGTTGACTATTTCCCATTTTTTCAAAATTGAATTATTTTGTGAGTCTGAAGAGAGATTGGCTTGGGGGGTAGGGGGTTAAGCATCTGCCTTGTAGGAAGAAGAACTTGAGTTCAAACCCCTAATTCCTTGGGGGCAGAAATGGCTGCTACTTGCACTTCTGGCCCTGGAAGGCAGAGCCTGGGAAACCCTAGAGCAGCACAAATAGAAGGCAGAACAATCCAGGATGATTCCAAAGTCCACACACAGTGCCCTCTGACACGCACACATACTCACACATACACTTATTTTGTTGTGCTGGGTTGAATCTAAGGCCTTTCAGATGACACACATATGTTCTACCATCTGAGCTATATCCCAGCTAAATTCTGTTCACTATTATTCAAACAGCTTAAAAGGTACACTACACTTTACTTAGGAAAAATATTTCATAAAGTTGAAGTCATGACTGCCCCTAGAGGCACTGTACATGTGGTTTTTGTGTCCCATGTGCATCAGATGGTGGCAGAGAGGAGATGAGACTCTTAACTATTGCTGTGAGAGAACACCCAAAGTTGAACAACTTAAGGGAAAAAGGGAGATTTATTCAGCTTACAGTTCCAAAGGGGAGAAACAATCTTTCATGGTGGAGGCAGCAGGGCTGGCTGGCCAAAACTGAATCAAGCTAAATCACTCCTACTCATGAGGCTGAGAGCTGCTAGACTGCTGCTCCAAAAGGCAAACTTCTGGAAATAGGGTGAGACTAATCCAACTCAAGGCCCATCCTTTGTGACCACCTTCCTCCAGCAAGGCTCCACTTCTCAAAGGTGCCATGACTTTGCCAAACACATGAGACTATGGGAGATACATTTCAAACCATGACAAAACTGTTTTCTACATTTCAGTGTTCTGACTTGTGGACAGCTGAATGATTAAATAACCTGACATACCACAGTGCCTGCCAAAATCCTGAATTCTGTATCTGTGTACTTACAACATGAAAGCCTCTCATGGGGTAGGCCTCCCATGGGCCATGGCTCCATTTGTCCACATCATAAGCTTAGTCTTTTTTTTTAAATTTTTAAAATTTTTTTATTATTTACTCAATTGTGCATGTATGCATGTATGTGTGTGTGTAGAACCATGGACGAATTCGGGAACCACCATGGACGCCTCCACCTCCTCCTTGTTTACTCTGCCCCGGGATTCACAGGCTCCGCCCTACCAGGACCGGAAAGGCAGACCGCCCCTGCTTCCGCCTTGTGTCTATACGTGGGGTCTAGGATCTGAACTCAGGACCTTCCGCCTGCAAGGCAGAGGCTTAACCCTTGAGCCACCTCTCCAGCCCCAATATAAGCTTAGTCTTATAGAAGATGGACAAAACTGCTATTCTTCAGCTTTATCATTTGTTCTTAACCATGTGGAACTGGAAGCTCAATTATAACTATCTATATCTTTAATGCATTTTCTTTTATTGCTTACATATTCTCTTATATTGTCCAATTTAAAAAATTAGGACATAAAGGCAGGCGGTGGACATGCTAGGGAAATATCCATAGGGTACCTATGATCAAAATGTATTGTCTACATATATGAGATTATAAAAGAGTAAAAATAAAAACAAAATTAATTTTTAAAAAATAACAAAAGCATATTGAGGGGAGAAGAGAGGGGGTCAGGGACAACCACTCATTATGTTCATAATTAGGAAAACTAAATAAAAATGATTTTTAAAAAGTTGAAGTTATGACTTTAGACCTCCAGAAATAGATATGGATTATACACCTGAACTACCACCGAATTCTATTCTTAACTTATGATTTTATTTGTGGTGATCCTTAGAGAGGGTCTTTTTCCACAGTCTTTTTTAGCTGTATTCCGCCACTATTTATTCCACAGGTTTTGCTGTCACAATAGTGGGAGTAAGGAGTACTTTCTGTCCTATTCTTATTATGTCCCTGAATTTCAGGGATGAGGACTTCTCCCTGATCATGTTTTTTTCCTGTGGTAAAGGATCTTTAAATGTAAGGAGATCGTAATGTCTTCCTAACTGTAAGGATTTGTTTCTTCTATTACCTTCCATTTGGAGATGAGGATAAAAAAATATTCTGTAAATTTTTTGATAATTTTTATAATATGTCCTGATCTGTGGCCATCCCCATTTGGGTAATTTTTGCTAGGTTGGGTAATGAATGCTATTGTGGACAGGATCTTATTATATGATACATATTGGCCTCAAATTTGCTATCCCCACATATTATAAATCACGTATGATGGCATATATGCCTGTACTCTTAGCACTTGGGGAGCTAAAATAGTAGAATCATGAATTCATGGCCAACCTGGGCTACAAAAGCAAGTTTAGTTCTGGCTTAGACTATGTCTGTCTCATGGTCCTCTCTCACATAAAACTTCTTTATGACAGATACTTGGCAACTAAACAGAACATTTTTTTTAACAAGTACATTACTTTATAGTCATTGCAGATACTGTCTTTTTCATGTCTAAATTTTGTAATAGTCATATTTGAGATATCTACAGTTTCTTTAGGTTTCAGAACATTGTATTGGAGAATGTCTTTCTTTCCAATCAAAATAATATATAAGTAGAAAAAAAATAATATATATAAGCTTAAGGTTAAAGGAAGTTATTAGATCATTGCCCAAAAACCATTTCCCTTATTGCAACTGTTGAAGAAAGAATTTTCCTTTTGAACTTTGGTAAAGATTCCAAAGACCAGAATGAATGCTGAGTTGAGTAAATCTGTATATATATATATAAATTTAAATGGGTATGTTGGCTGAGTTCAGTAACAAGGTGCCAAAGAAGAGGGAAAAACAGTATGTTTTTCTAATGTTCACTGAAATTTTTTAGAGTTTTATCTGGAGATGAAAACAAGATTTTTGTTGTGATAACCACTTCAAAGTCCTCAACAACTAAAGTTGGCTTTTTTTTCTTCTAGGTGATTTACTGTTCTTTTGGTGGATCATCCAAGGGACTTCACTTCAATAACTTAATAGTTGGACTTGTCCTCCTTACAAGAGGCAGAGATGAAGAGAAAGCAAAATGTAAGTGTTTACATATCTCAAAATAATAATAGTATCACTTATGTGTATATAATATTTTACTTGAAAATCTTTTTTTTTTAATTTTTTTTTATTATTATTTTTTATTCAACTGTGCGTATGTGTGTGCGCGCGTGTGTGTCTGTGTATATGTAGAACCACGGACGAATTCGCGAACCACCATGGACGCCTCCACCTCCTTCTGCCCCGGGATTCACAGGCTCCGCCCTACCAGGGCCAGAAGCGCAGGCCGCCCCCGCTTCCGCCTGGCGTCTATACGTGGGATCTGGGATCCGAACTCGGGACCTTCCGCCTGCAAGGCGGAGGCTTAAGCCCTGAGCCACCTCTCCAGCCCTACTTGAAAATCTTATAGGCAAAGATTTTAATTCTTAGTTCTCCATAGAAGATACACAAAGTGACCAATGAGCACTAGAAAATGTTCAGTGTAGCTAATGATTAGAGAAAGTAAATAAAAATTACTATGAGATACTGCATCCCACCTACTTGTATTAGAATAAAATATATAGTAGTGTTGATAAGCATGTGTGAAAATTGCAACTCTCATTATTTTGCTGTTGAGAGTAAAATAATAGCATAGCCATTTTATTTTAATTAATTTTGGTATGAGGATTGGACCAAGGGCCTGGCTGAATAGGTAAACAAAATGTAATGCTTTTGTACAACTAAAAATTATTCTACAAAAAAGAAATGTAAAGTGTAACATTGACTTACCTTAAAATATTTTGTTGAGCCATGGGTGCTAGTCAGAATAGGCCACATATTATGATCATCGCTATATGGAATTTCTAGATTAAGTCAACCATAAAGGCACAATGTAATAGTACCTTTACACTAAGGCTGAAGATTACTCAAGATGATGTTTGACTCTGGATCTTTAACATTTAAATTCTCATTGCAGTATCAAAATTATCAATAACTTAGCCTTGTAGAATCTTTAATACAGTTGTGCCTTTTTTTCTGGAATGTGAGTTTAGTTTCTTATGTCCTATTGTATGTGTGTGTATATATATGATAGAGAGAAAGAGTGAAATTGTGTGTGTGTGTAGAAATCAGAGAACAATCTTCAGGTTCAGGTGTCAGTCTTAGTTTTTCCAATTAACTTGACACTTGATTCTGTGAACTTCTGAATATTCTTGTTCTCTGTCTCCTATTTTTCATAGGCCATAGGAATTATAGACCCTTGAGCCACTGAGTGTGACTTCTACATGACTTTCTGGGAGTCCAGACTTTGGTTACTAGTCAAGTACTGAGCTATCTTTTGCTTTCTTTCTCTCTTTTTTCTTTTTTATTATTATAATTATTATAAATATTAATTATTTATTTGTTATTTGAGAGAGAGGCAGAGAGAGAGCACACGTGTCATGCCATTGCATATGAATAGAAGTCAGAGGACAACTTTCAGAAGTCAGTTCCAGCTCATTGATCACTAGTGGCACTTTCAGAGAAACTAGCAGAGCCTAAAACACCAGACTATATCATTGAAGAAGTTAGTGTCCTATTTAAATATGATGTCACTTCCATATTTGTCTAAGTGAAAATTGAAGAAGTAAGAAGAATTAGACACCACTGAAGCTGAACTTACAAAGAAAGTAGACCTGATAGAATTGTGACTAGACCCAGGTAATCATCTTGTTCTCTAAAGTTTTTCTCTAAAGGTTCTATTGAGGTATAATTGCATATAGTTTTATGTAAAATATACATTATTATTTTGTTACTATTTTGCAGTACTTGGTATTGAATTCAAGCCATTAGGCACATTAGGTAAAACTTCTTCAGCTGAGTTATATTCTACCTTTCTTTTAATTTTAATTTTTTTACAGTTGTTTGAGATTACATGTTGTCCAGGCTAGCCTTTCTTACCTTCCTGCCTCTGCTTCCCAAGTACCAGCATTCTAGGCATGAACCACTTCACTTGGCCCTCTTTTTTTAAGTCAGGGTCTTGTAAAGTTGCCATGCTGTGTCCTCAAATTTATCATAGTCTTTCCTCATCTTAATGAGAAGGTGGGATTAATTACAATTGTACAATTCTCCCCTTGGCTTATACATGTCTTGACACATGTATATATGCACTAAACCATTTATCATAACAGAGATGGTGAATTTATCCATTAACCCAGCTGGATCCCCTTTTCCAAATTAATGTTCCTGTCTCAATGTTCATGTTGCTTACATATGTGTGAGCACACACATACTCTTATATTTCTGTCTCTTTCTCTCTCTCTCTCTCTCTCTCTCTCTCTCTCTCTCTCTCTCTCTGTCTCTCTGCCTGGAGCTCTCTCTCTCTCTCTCTCTCTCTCTCTATATATATATATATATATATATATATATACACACATATATATACATATATGTGTATATATATAATCTCCAACTGGAATTAATTAGAAAATAGTGTTTTAGGTCATATTACAAATACTTTATGTAATTATATACATGCATACAACCACATCATGCACATAAATCTTTAAAGTTTTTGGGGGGGTACTGGGTATTGAACTAAGTCTTCATGCATACATTCTATCATTACACCCTCAGACCTTCCTTTATTTACTTACCTAGTGCTGGAATTACAGACATGTGAAACTACACCCCACTTAAAACATATTTTTAAGGTTGTATGATCTTATGATTATATTGATTTGGTAGATGCTTTATAGCATAGACCATTAAAAAAAAATACAATGGGTATTTTCTCTCAATTTTGAAGTCTCAAAAGTCCAAAATCAAAGTGTGAACAGGCCCACATCCCTTCAGAATCTCTAGAGCAGAATTCTTTATTTTTGCCACTTCTTGTAATATCCATCAGTCCATGACATTCCTTGATTTACAGCTATATTATTCCAGACTCTCCTCTCTCATCACATGATTTTCTTTTCTTTGTGTCTATGTTTTTCCTTTTCTTTTTTTTTTTAATTTATATTCTTTTTTATTTAGTTTGTGCACTTATTACTGTGGAGTACCAAGAGTAACTTCAGGAATCATCCTGGATTGTTTCTACCTCTTTTTTGTTTCACTCTGGGATTTCCCAGGTTCCACCCACCTGCACCATTTCCACCTGGCATTTTTATGTGAGACCTGGGGCCTGAACTCAGGACCTTCTATTTGTGAGGCCATCTCTCCAGCCCCTGTGTTTTTCCTTTTCTTACGAGAATATCAATTATGTTTGATTGGATCTCACTGGGCGACATCATTTTAACTTTGTAGTATTTGCAAAGACTGTATTTCCAAATAAGTTTATATTTACAGGAATGTTCAGCCATATGTTTCTGCCTTCCACATCTGTACATTCAACAAACTCTGAGTCAAAAAAAGTTGGATAAAAGTCAATAAGTTTGTGTGTACCTGTAATTCCAGTATTCAGAAGACTGAGGCAGGAGGCTTACAAATTCCAGACCAGTTTGAGCTACATATTACAGGGTAGCCTAAGCTGTATAGTTGATCCTGAATCAAAGAAAAGATAACAACAAGCTAAAAAAAACAAAAATTTGGAATAAAAATGATTTATACTAAAAATGTACAACATCTTGTTATTCCTTACATAATGCACATAGTACTTAAATTTTGTTCTGTAACATGAGTAATCTGGAAATTTATCCTTCCTCCCCCCCAAAAAAAGAAAAAATTATGTCCAAGGTAAAACTCCTTTTAAAAAAAAAAAATGTTGTGTGTGTACAAACATGATGGGGAAACACCGGCATACAGATAGACGCCAGAGGACAAATTTGTGGAATGTTTCTTTCCTTTCACTTTTATGTGAGTTTCAGGAATTGAACTCATCATGAGACTTGCTCAGAAAGTGCATTTGGTAACTTGCCTGCAGTTACTGCTTGTGCTGCTATGAAATACCACTGAGACTCAAGCATCTTAAGGGGAGAAAGGGAGACTTATTTGGCGTAGGGTTTCAGAGACTTAGGGTTCATTATGGTAGAAAAGATATGGCTGGTAGGCAGAAACTGGAGTCTGCTCAAGTCACAGCAGACATCATGAAGGCCAAGAGAGCCAGCTGGAAGCTGCAAGAGCAAACTGATAGTAGAGTCAGAGCAAGGATAACCAACCTCAAGACCTGCCCCTTATGACTTGCATTCCTCTTGCAAGATTCTGTCTCCTAAAGTTGCCACAACCTTCCCAAATATCATCTAAGGATTCAAATACATGAGCCTCTTGAGGAACAGGTCACCTTTCAAACCATTACACCTTGCTAGCCCTTTTTCTTTTTCTTTTCTTTTCTTTTTTTTATTTTATTTATTCATTGTGTGTGTGCGTGTGCGTGTGTGTGTGTGTGTGTGTGTGTGTGTGAATGTGTGTAGAACCTCGGAACCGCCGTGGACCGCCTCCACCTCCTCCTTGTTTACTCTGCCCTTGGATTCACAGGCTCCGCCTTACCAGGACCAGAAATGCAGGCCGCCTCTGCTTCCTCCCGGCGCCCGTTGTCTATACGTGGGGTCTAGGATCCGAACTCAGGACCTTCCACCTGCAAGACAGAGGCTTAACTCCTGAGCCACCTCTCCAGCCCCTCTTTTTTTTTTTTTTAAAGCAGGTTCTGCTACATTGACTTTAAGTTCACTCTGTAGCCTAGTCAGGTCTGTAATTTGCCTCTCACCTCTCACAGCTAGAAGGGATTTAAAGTACAGGTTACTAAACAGGTATGGTGGCACATGTCTGTGATTACAGCATTGGGAAGACAGTGGCAGGAAAATGATTCACTGAAGACCAGTCTGAACTACATATACAGTGAGACTGAATCAGACTATATCTCAAGAAACAAAACCAAGCAACAAGACACACACAAATAAATAAACAGGGCTGGGGATATAGTTCAGTGGTATTCAGTGGTAGAGTACTTACTTAGTACTTGCTTAAATTCCCCCTTTTGCCAGCCAGCCTAATCTTTTCTGCCATAATGAACCCTAAGGCTCTAGAACCCTAAGTCAAATAAGTCTCCCTTTTCCCCTTAAGATGCTTCCGTCTCAGCGGTATTTCACAAGTCTTCTGGTTTTGCTTCCTAACAGCAAAAAGGAGGACTGATTCACATTACCATATTTAAATAGATTTTGGAATCCTTGAGAGATCCTCGAGCTGCCCCCGTGCTGATATCAAGGGACTGTTGTACTTAAGTTTAGGACTTTGGCATATCTTTTTGTGGGATATGGTTCACATTATAACTATATTTCAGTTATGCATAATATACTTCTACCCAGCTTTATATTTCTTAAAATTGTGTCCCAGTTCTTGATGTTTAAAAAAGAAAGTATTGGGCCAGCAAGATGGCTCAGTGGCTAAAGATGACCACTCCACAGACTTGATAACCTGTTTAATCCCTGGACTCCATAAAGAGGAAGGAAAGAACAACTCATGAAAGTTGTCCTGACTCCCACATATGTGCACTGTGATACAAAATACACACATAATGCACCCTATAAACACAAAATAAGTAATTTTTGTAAAGAAGGATTAGAGCAGAAGCTAAGTAGTAAAGTACTTGCCTAGAATGCAAAAGAGTCCTGGGTTCAATCTCTGGTGTTTCCAGGAAAGAAAAAAGAAATTAAAGAGAGAAAATAATTAGGTTGGGCATGGTAAGATTTGCTTTGTTTTTGTTTTTTTTAAATACGATCTCAGACAGCTGACACTTGCTTTTATTCTGAACACTTGGAGATTAGAAGCAGAAAGAATAAGATTTAAGGTCATTCTCAGCTACAAAGCACATGAGAGGCCAGGCTGGGCTATATAAGCCTTCTTAAAAAGGGAAAGAATGTTCCATATGGTAGATGTATAAAATCCCAGATATACTCAGGAAGTGTTTCTCAGGGGTACGCTTGAAGATATACATTTCATCCTTTCCTGTTGCTAAAGTGTTAGCTTTTAATTATGTAGTAAGTCTGGATATGGTAGATGTTTAAGTGCAGAAGGTTCTTGGCTTGTGTGTGTGTGTGTGTGTGTGTATTTTATTATGATTGTAAGATGAGACACTCTTACATTCTTTCATGATCCTTTTCTGCCCCTCTCAGAGATTATTACTGTCTTGAGTTTAGTGATTTTCCATACCTTTGAGTATTTTTATGTATTTATGTGTTAAGCCTATCTTCAACTGTTTGGCAGTTTTTATTTCTTTTTTTAATTTTTAGTTGTGTGTGTGTGTGTGTGTGTGTGTGTGTGTGTGTGTGTGTGTGTGTGTGTGTCTGAGGGCACTGTGTGTCCCTGTGGAGGACCAAGGGTGACTTCAGGAATCATCCTGTACTGCTTCAGGCTCCGCCCTTCAGAGCTGGAAGTGAAAGCCATCTGTTGTTTCTCCCTGGCATTTTCACCTGGGACCTGGGATCCAAACTCAGGACCTTCTGTTTTCAGCTCTGGTTGGCAGTTTTAAACAGTATGTACATGATGAATGAATATATATTTGTGCATATGTGTGGTATTCATGGATGTTGGGCTCATTTCATAGTCTTTGGGCTTTTGGAGTTCTCCTATTTATGCCTCCCATTTTCTATAATCACCCAAGGATTATAGATGTTTGTACCACCAAGCCCAGCTTTTATCGGGGGTCTAGGGATCTTAACTCAGGGCATCAGATTTGCAAGGCAAGCATTTCACCTGCTAAACTGTCACCCCACTTTTTGTAGTTTGCTTTTTTCCTGAATATCATATTTCTTGTTACTTACCATCTTGGGACACCTATTTCCTTTATTTAATTCTTTTATTATTATCAAACATCTTAGTTCTGTCTTTATAAACATTTTTATTATTTTTGTTCCTACAAACAATTCTTAAGTGAACATCTGTATTTTGTGTGCAAGGACCAGCATTTCTCAGGAGTGGAAATAGAGGTGTGTAGAAGTAGAGTTTTGGCATGCATACATCTTTGTCTTTTCTAGATTTTAGATAAATTACTCTCGAGAATGGTCACATGTATTTATAAACTCATTGATATGAGAGATTGTTTCTCCAGTTCTTTCCATAGTGTCATGTAAACACAATGTTTACATGATATTATTACATGTAAACACTTTATAAATTTGGGATGTTTGGAAATATATCTTGTTTTTTTTATATTGTGTCACTTGGGTTATTTTGAAGAATAAAATAGCTAGGCTTGGTGGCACACACCTGTAATTCCAACAACAGGAGACTGAGGCAGAAGAATAGCCTCGAGTTCAAGATCAGCCTGCTATACAAAGGAAATACCAGGTCATCCAGGACTACACAGCAAGATTCTGTCTCAAAGCCAAAAAAGAAAAATACATTTATAAATTTCTTGACTTCTAATTATCAGTACCTTTCTCTTCTCTTCTTATTTTTATGAAAATACATTTAGTCTGTATTAAGATTTATCTTTTTTTCTTCCTAGACATTTTTAGTCTTTTTTCAAGTGAATCGGGGAGCTATGTTATACGGGAAGAAATGGAAAGGATGCTCCATGTGGTGGATGGTAAAGTCCCAGATACACTCAGGAAGTGTTTCTCAGAGGTATGTTTAAAGATTTATATTTCATCCTTTCCTATTGCTGAAGTGTTAGCTCTCAATTGTGCAATAAGCCTAGCTGTGATGAGTACTTCACATTTTTTGTTTTTTTGTACTGCCATGATTGTTTCAACTCTTTGTGTACTGTACTCAGTAAAGAGCACGTACATTAGCTGTTGGGAAATAAAGTTAAATTAGGAAATAGAAGATTATAGGGAGAAGAGACCTGAATGTTTCTGTTTTATTTAGGGTGATTAGAGGCTGGCTCAGGGGTTAAGCCACTGCCTAACAAGCAGAAAGTCCTGAGTTCAGATCCCAGATCTCACGTAAAGAACACCAAATGGAAGTGATGGCTGCCTGTACTTCTGGCCCTAAAAGGCTGAGTTGGAAAACTGCTGAGCAAAACAAGGAGGTAGCACAATCCAGGGTGATTCCTAAAGGCACCATTGGGCCTCCACAATCATACACAATGCCTTTTGATATACAGACACACACACAGACATGCAAAAATTAATAAAGTAAAAAATATATTTAGGATGGTTAGGGAAATCTGTCAGATAAAGTGAAATTTAAGAGTTCATGTCTCTCATTATGGTTGTATTTGTAAATTCGAAAAATACTGATCCTATTCTAAAGGCAGTTGTTTGTACTTATGATACTCCCATACTTGTACACTATCAATTGCACAAACAGGATCCTACATAAATTACAGCTATGTACCACCACACTGGCTTTATCTAGCATTTTTTTTGTTAAGTGCATAGGGATAGGCTTCCTACATTTTTGATTCCAAGGTCTTTCAAGTTTACAAGCTAGTAGTTGAGTACTATTGAGACAAATTTGTCTCAGTGTTGTTTTTTTCCAATAGCAAACATTTCTAGTCAGGAGAAAACAAACCCTTAATGTTTGCAGCTTTTAATAATGAATTTTTATTAAATTATCAAGTACATTAATACTTTATTTTTTCATAGAAAAGTGTATAGTTTCACTTTTTAGTAAAGTTTATGTAGACATTACTGTTTTCTTGATGGAACATAAGTTATTGACAATAACAGGCAAATGTATTTAGTGCTATAAGGAAGCGTAAACTAATAAAGAGAAATAGGTAGTCTTGGGAAGGAGGCAGTTGAGTGTTTTATATAGGATAATTAGGAAAGTCTGTCAAATAAAATGAAATTCGAGCAAAGAATTTGCTGAAAGAGATAAAAGCCATAATTATATCTAACTTCCTTCTGTGAAGAAAATACAACAGAATCCTTGAGGTAGTTATGTTTTGCTTATTAAAGGAGCAATAATAATGTCTTATTGAGTTGGAATGATTGGCCAAGAAAATAGTAAGGAACAAATAATTTGGGAGTGGAGGGTAGGGTATAATGTGAATCCTTTGACTTTTTACTGATTAAGATTAAAAACCTTTGGAGAGTTTTGAGTTTTTAATAACAGGAAATATATTCTCTTCCTTCCTTTCCTCCCTCCCTCCCTTCCCCTTCCTTTCCTTCTTTCCTTCCTTCCTTCCTTCCTTCCTTCCTTCCTTCCTTCCTTCCTTCTTCCTTCCTTCCTTCTTCCTTCCTTCCTTCCTCTCTCTTTCTTTCTTTCCTTCCTCCCTCGCTTTCTTCCTTCCTTCCTTCATCTCCTTTCCTTTCTTTTCTTTTGTTTTTCTTTCTCTTACTCTTGCTTCTAGAAATTGAACACAGGACCTTGTATATGCTAGGTTTTCCTAGTACTTTTTAATTTTATTTTGAGCCAGGATCTCTTTAAATTACTCAAACTGGTTTTGGATTTTCTGAATAATCCAAGCAGACCTGGAACTTGTGATTCTTCTGCCTCATACATGTTTTTTCTGTAGCTTGAGACTACAAAAATGCCCTACCACACTGGCAAAATGTCTTGTTGTTGTTATTTTGTGTTTTGTTTTGTTTTGTTTTGTTTTGTTTTGTTTTGTTTTGTTTTGTTTTGTTTTGTTTTGTTTTGTTTTGTTTTGTTTTGTTTTGTTTTGTTTTGTTTTGTGGAGATAGTCTAATTTAGTCCAGGGTTGTATTTCTGGTAAGAGGCAATGGTCAATTAGATCATGGGATATCAGTGAGATAGTGAGAAGTATTTAGATTCTAGCTTTATTTGAAAGATAGACTTAACAGAATCTTATTTTGTTAAGCAGAAAAACCTGATTTGAATAAACGGTTAAAGTTTGCATTAATTGAGATGGTTGAGGAGAAGGAGGTTTGTTTGGTGGGTTATCAGAAGAGGTTTGTTTTGGTGAGTATGGTGATTCAGATCTGTAATCTATCATTGGGAAGCTGAGGCAGAAGGATCACTGAGGATTCAAGGATAGGCTGGACTTAACATAATGAGTTCTAGAACAACCTGCCCTAGAGAGTGAGACCCTGTTCTAGAAAACCAAGGAGAGATGGGAAGAGGGGCAGGGATAGACTGGAGGATCCTATTTGACACTGATATAGTCTCATCTAGTATGCTGTTGCCAGGGATTTGTAGATCTCCTGTTTGTGTTCTTAGTCTCATTAATAAAGGAATTTAAAAATTGATCCAGAAAGAAGTTTAAAGACCATTTTATTTGCATTCGAAAGAAAGACTTAATAAGGCTATAAATCCCAGCAGCTGCCTGGAGGAAGAAGATAAGAAGGACAAGAAAGTGATGTCATTTGAGTTAGGCATGAATGTTAGTATGAAACCTCATGGCAGAGTTGGAGTCAGAAAGCCCAGATTATAAGGGAAAGTATGTTTTAGGCTTCGGAAAAAGACATAAAATGGAAGAAAGGAAAAATTTGAGCTTTTTGATCTTAGAATTTAAAAATTCTAAGTGGGTAAGTGCTACTTAGCAGTGCAGTTGTAAGTGCCTATTAGCTTCTGCACCTAGGGAGGAGCTTTGGGAAAGGTAAGTACTGGATCTAAGGGATGATTATTCCTCCTACTTCTTTGGTTTGTCTCTGGTGAATCATCTTTCCCATGGGGGTAGATCAGTGACCTGGCAATGTATGGACAGGCCCAACTAGACACACACAACACTATAGTAGATATGTCCTAACCTTTGGAGAAAATTAGAATGCCATGTCTCCAGAGACCCAAGGAGAATTGTCATTATTCTAGTGTTACCAGGGAAACAGAGAGGTAGAGTCTATCCTCAATTATCTTTAAGCCTGTTAATCCCTAACAATGCCAAATTTAAATTTTGTTTGTTGGAAAGGATCTTTTGGCTTATAGGTGAGGATGAGGTCATCTAGAACACCTATTAGATCATCCAAAACAGATTGAGAGAATAATAGTTATACTCTAGTGATTAGAAGTCAGTTAAATTAGTGAAATAAAGAGGAATCAACAGCAGGAGACTGAATAAATTGCTGTGAGGTAAGAGTAAGAATAATTTCCTGTAAGACAAACTGATGGAAATGTTTCAGAAACATGGAAAGCTCAACTTTGTCAAATATATTGAAAGGTTAAATATGTTGATTTTTCATTACTGAGAAGTGATCATTAGATTTGGTAGCATGGTGGAAAGGCCCTTTGTGTTGGTCCTGTGATGTTAAAAAATCCAGATTCAGGATGCTGGAGGCAATGATGATGGAGAAAATGGAATGCTTACAACTTCAGCTATGTGAAAGAGAGTTTTCATAATAGAAAGATCATCAGGTAGGCTATAAATGTAGCTCGGTGGTAGAGTATTTATTTAGCACACTCACATTGGATTCCCATTACTGTAAAAATAAAAATAAAAATGAATAATAATATGGTAGCAAATGCCTGATGTAAAGAAGTTAAGCCTCTGCCTTAAAAGCAAGAAGGACCTGAGTTTGCATCCTGGATCCTGTGAAAAAATGCCCCATGGAAATGGTGGTGGCCTGCACATGTGACCCTTAAAGACTGAGCCTGAGAAACCCCAGAGCAAAAAGGAGGTAGAAGCAAACCTCGGGCTTAAGTGTGCATGTGCACGTGACACACACACACACACACACACACACACACACACACACACACACACACAGCAGGCAAAAAAGAAAAACAGAAACAAAAAACAAAAGAGTCAGTTGGTCATTTCAGAGTTACTTTAAAGTCAAAGACAGTGACAGAACAATAGAAAAATAACCAATCGCTTAACATTAGATTACTTCAGGACACCTTTTTGTAAGTATTAAAGTAAAAGAAATTTCATTATCAGTTGAAGCTGGTCTTCTGGGAGTTGTCTGGTTATGATGTTCTTTCTCCTGATTTCTCTCATGGTCACATTTGATTTGGTGACTTGAGCTTTAGTAGGAATGACTCCATTTTTTACTTTAGTTGAGGCCTAGTGCAGGAACTTGTTCCAAAACAACCCCTTTTCATTTCCAATTTAAAACTAATTGGCATTATTTTTAATGAGAATGTCTTTGAAAGAGAAAAATTAAAGAAATGTAAGGTGAGACAAGGTTTTGGAAGGCTCACATAAATAGCTATTTGAATCAAATACTTAGGATTGGTTTTAAAAAGTACTTTAAACCAGCAAGATGACATAGTGGGTAAAAGTGCTTGCATGCAAGATTTGATGATCTGAGTTCTGTTCCTGGAATCCACATAAATATGGGAGGAAAGAGGGACAGCTCTACACAGTTGTTCTTTGACACCCCACCCCACCCCAAATATTGAGCAAATAAGTAATTTTTAACAAAATTGTTTTAAGGGCTGAATTTGTAACTGAGTGGTAGAACACTTGTTTACAGTGTACCCTGCCCTGGGTTCAGTTTCAAGCATCACTAAAAGTAATATAAACTATGATACTGTGAATGGGCAGGAGGTTTCTCATTTAACTTTTTGATGTATTACCAACTCTAATTTCTTATTTCAACATATGCTTATTTATTATTTTGAGAGACAGCATCCACATGCATTGCACAGATACGTGTGCCAAGTTGTGCATGTGAAGTTTAGACAAAAACTCTTGGAAGTCAGTTCTCTCCATCATGTGGGCCCTGAAGACTCAACTCAGGTTGCCAGGTTTGTGTGCATGTATCTTTACCTGCTGAGTCTCTCACTAGCTCACTAGCTCTTATTTCTGAGTAATGGGTGTGATCTTTGTATCCAGACCCATGATAATCCAAGTTACCATATTTTAGTGTTTATTTCTGTTTGCATAAATTCATTCATGACTTCCACAATAATGTTTTGTGTTTTTTCATTCTTTTTAAAAATATTTTTATTTGTGTGTGTGTGTGTGTGTGTGAGAGAGAGAGAGAGAGAGAGAGAGAGAGAGAGAGAGAGAGAGAACTGTGTGTCCTTGTGGAGTTCCAAGGGTGACTTCGGGAATCATCCTGGATTGCTTCTACCTCCTTCTTGCTTTCCTCTGGGATTTTCCAGGCTCTTCCCACCAGGGCCAGAGGTACAGACCAATGCTGATTCAGCCTGGCATTTTTACTTAGGACCTGGGATCCGAACTCAGGACTTTCTGCTTTCAAGACAGAGTCTTAACCCCTGAGTCATCTCTCCATCTCTTTAAAGAATAAACTATGAACAGAAACACTTTAGCTAAAAGATAAGGATCTATCATTTATACTTGGATGTCATGAGTCTCAGCTTTAGATTATCAACATTATGAAGGAATTTTATGTAGGAGTGGCATTTTTTTAAACTCAGTTTTGGCAAGGTTGTTATATCTTAAAATGGAAGTTCTTATATTATTAAGGATTCCGTTTATTTTATTTTAGTTTTTTGAAACAGGGTCTTCCTGTACAACCCAGGTTGGCTTTAACTCGTAATCTGCCTGTCCCCGTCTCCATATTACTGATTTTGCAGTTATACATCACTATACCTAGGTGAAGATGTTTATCATTAATTATCTTTTCTGGTATTGGAATTATTTTTTTCTTATACCATTATTATAATAGCTTATAAAAGGAAACCTTTCCTTTGCTTGTTTTAGAAGAGATCAGAGACTCAAGACTATTAAGAAATCAGGGGGTAGGGGTGTAAACTGCTTGGCAAACCACTTGCTTAGCATTAATAAAGCCTTGGATTCAATCCTAAGCATAATGCTCCCTTCCCTAAATCAGACATGACAAATAAAATTTTGGTGTTTCTAATTATGTGGAAGAAGTCCCAGAATGGTGGATTTTAAAGTCTTACTTTCTATTTTAGTAAGTCAATCTGGCAGTGTGGTGTTTAGACATGCATGATTTTTGGTGTTTGGAATATTTGTGTTCCATTCTTCCTCTTTCATTATAATGTAGGGGCATATTAAATTTTAACCTTTTGGTGTATTGATTTTTATGATAAATAATAGTGTCTTCTATAGAGAATGCTTTTTGTTAAAGTAGGATGCTTCGAAGGTTAAATTAGTACATAAAATATTTAGAACAGAGCTTAGGGAATTATAAATAGTAAGTATTAGCTATATGTAAAATATCTGTTATAAATTGGCATTTTGGACTGGAGAGATGACTCACGGTTAAGCTTTTGCCTCGAAAGCAAAAGGACTTAAGTTCAAATCCCAGGTTCCAATCCCATATAAAACTGTCTGATGGAAATGATCACGGCTTGCACTTCAACTCGGAAGATGAAGCCTGGGAAACCCCAGAGCAGCACAAACAGGAAGTAGATCAATCCAAGATTATTTCCAAAATCACCCTTGGGCCTCCATGGGCACACAAAGTGCCCTCAGACACACACACAAAATTGGCATCTTTATTTCTTAGTGATAGATTAAAGGGCATCATAATTAGTGATGGCTTAGATTCTTGAAACCATTGAAAAGATCATATTTTAGTGACTCAAGAATGCATTGATTATTAGAAACACCTTTGCATTCCACTCTAGAAAGAAAAAAGATTTTTTTTCTCACTCTTCACAACACAGAATACTTTAATGACTTTCATCAACAAAATATATAGGGTTTCCTACCAGTAACCAGCTTTCTTGTCTGTTTTTTCAACAAATATCAACTGGGTATGTTATCATTCTTGTTAATACCAACATCATTTCTAGTTAGTACTATTTTAGTTACCATTCTCAAGTACTTCTAAATGATTCACTACAAATTGAAATTTCTACAACCCCATCCTAAGGTTTGATTAATTTGCTAGAAAATAGCTCACAGAACCCTGGAAGACCAGCTTATTATAAAGTGTATAGCAAACAAACAGCTAAAAAGAAGAGATGCGTGGGGCAGGGTTGTGGGAAGGGTCATAGAGCTTTCATGCTCTTTCTGCTTATACTACTTCCCTGTACCTTCATGTCTGTGACTGACTAGAAGTACCTAGAGCCCAGTCCTGTCTTGTCTGGTTTCAGTGTCTCCTTATGTTACCAAGCTTGATCTCAAACCCAGTTATGTTCAAAGCTCTTACTTTAATCTCCCAGTTATCTAGGTGTGTTCCATTCCTTTTGAGTTCTTATAAAAGTTTTGTTGTATAATTGCAATTGATTAAATGACCATTGGTAAACAACTCAACCTTCATTCTCCTCTATTCCCCCAGTATTCTTAAGATGGGGTTGAAAGTAATCATTACTTTATCAGACTTGCAACCATTATTTGGTCTTTTAGGTAACTAGTCAGCCCCCATCAAGTATTATTCAATTTAATAACACTTTTTCAAGGATTTTAAAAATTGCATGTCAGGGAAAAAGGAAGAAAGTAGAATAAGAATACAAATTTCAAAAATCATAACCACAGAAAAAATTACAATCAGATGCCTAGTATCATACATTAACTCTGTAAAATACACATTAGCTGGTATAGTTTATACTGCTTAGTTTCTTTTTAGAGAAACCATGGGGTAGAATAAGAATGTGAATAGACACTTAGTCCCTAAATATGTTGACAGTGCCCCCTTGTGTCCCTGCCATAACTCTGAAGCAAGACTGTCAGCTTTGTCTTATTTGGATTACACTGATAAGTGTTCTCAACTACTGGTCTAAACACATTGTAACAATATAGAAATGGTCTCTGCCATATCTTATTTGGTTTGCTAATTATTTGTATCTTTTAATATCTCTATAAGGAATTGCTAGGCTCCTGATTGTCATTCTTGGTTGTATTTACAATGTTAGTTTTCTTTTTTTTTAAAAAAAATTATCTAGCTTCTCACTTAATGAAGGAGCTTTTGTCCAAGCAAAGAGGCTGACTGGGACAGCTATCTAATGTTCTTTAGATAGCTTTTTTTTTTTAAGGATGATTAATTTTTGGGGGGGGAGGGTGAGTGCGTGTGTGTCTGTGTCTGTGTATCAGAGGGTAATGTGTGTCCCTATGGAGACCTAAGGGTGACTGAGAATCATCCTGGATTTTTTTTACTTTCTTTTTGCTCTGCTCTGGGATTTCCTAGGCTCTGCCTTCTAGAACTAAAAGTGCAGGCTATTGACATTTCTGCCTGGAGTTTTTACATGAGATGCAAGTTTTGGATTCAGGTCCTTCTGCTTTCAAGGCAGAGTCTTAAGCCCTGAGCCATCTTTCCAGCCCCAGTTTGTGTGTGTGTGTGTGTGTTTGTTTTTCCCCCCAAGAGATTTAGAATGATAAACATTTGGGGTAAAAAAACAAAGAAATACTAATGAACTTATTTCTTTTTGTTTTCTAATTGGTTTCCAGGATCCTGAATATTCCTGGATACTTGTAAAATCTAAAAGTGTTTTAATTCCAGGCAGATTTAATTGAGATATACCAACTTAGATCATAAAGTGCTAAAGATGAGGGATAAATAAACAACTGGAGTTATTTAAAAGAAATATACTCCACTGATTTTAGAATATATTTTAATTTACAGATAAATGTAACATATTAGCAATTGATTAATGAATTTGCAAAATAAGATAACGTGTTTTGTTCATAGATATTTTTAACAAATTATAGTTATTTTTAAAAATGGTTTGATTTTCAAATATATATATTCTGTACTGTTAGATAATCCTTCCATTTTTAGGTAGTAAAAAGATACATGTCAAATAATCACAATTTTCAGGTTATACATATTTTTTAAAACTTTATTCATATGTGTGTGTGTGTGTGTGTGTGTGTGTATGAGGGCACATGTGTGCATGTGGAGGACCAAGGATGAGTTCAGGAATCACCCTGGGTTTTTTCTTGCTTCGCACTGGGATTTCCCAGCCTCCACCCACCAGGGCCAGAAGTGCAGGTTGCTGCCATTTCCATCTGGTGTTTTTATGTCGGACCTGTATCCCAACTCAGGACCTTCTGCTTTTGAGACAGAGTCTTAACCCTTGAGCCATCACTCCAGTCCCAGGTTATACACATTTTAAATACAATACTCTAAAATTTGATTAAACTTGTCTTTTCCTTTAATTTTAGGGTGAAAAGGTAAACTATGAAAAATTTAGAAATTGGCTTCTTCTAAATAAAGATGCTTTTACCTTCTCTCGCTGGCTGCTGTCTGGAGGTGTCTATGTTACACTCACCGATGATAGTGATACTCCTACTTTCTACCAAACTCTGGCAGGAGTCACACATTGTAAGTAGTGGCATTTCATTGTTTTCTGCTCACCTTTAATATAATTATGAATGTTTTTTGTTATTGCTTTTTAAAATTCAATCAAATGAGGTGCTAGAACATGGAAAATAAAGTCCTCTGCTAATATAGCTGAGCTATATTAATGTCTTGGGCTGCTGCAACAAAATACCAAAATTTATAAACTAAAAGAAAAATTTAGTCTCTTTCAGTTCCAATGGCCTGAGTGAAGGTATTAATAGAGCTTTGTTCCCTCCAAAGGAAGAACCTGTCTTTGCCTCTTTCTGCTTTGGGATCCCAAACAAACCTCTACATTTGGCAGTATAGCTTTTTATTTTCTGCATCTATTTTCACATGGCTTTCTCTGTGTGTTTCTGTGTTTGTCCCCTCCCCCCCATTTTTGAGATGGTCTTCATGTAACCCAGACTAATCTCAAATTTACTATGTTCTGAAGATGTGAATATGACCTTGAACTTCTGATTTTCCGGAGTCTATATTTGATATTGGGATCAAAGCTTTCTATGTTCTTTTCTCCTATAAGTACAATAATCAACTGATTTAGGGCCCAACCTAAATCTAGGATTTTACTTCAAGCTTCTAAATCCACATCTGCAAAGATTGTATTTCTAAATATGACTACATTCTAAGGTTCTAGATGATCATGGACTTTTGGAAGATGGTGTTAATCTTCCTGTTAATCTTAGCTGTTAGTTGTTCTTTCCATTAGTTACAGAAAATATACTTTGTTTTTGCTATGTCCTAACACCTAAATACTTTCCTTTTGTATCTGCCTATTAAATTCTTTGCTGTTAAAGATGTAAATCACGTCTCCCCACCTTTTCTGTGGATGTGGGTATGTACACGTGCATGAGTGTATGGAGGTTGGATATCAACCTCGAATATCCCTCCCCAGCAATCATTGTTTATTTATTTGCATGTTTATTTGTTGTATGTGTGTATGCAACAACAGCATAGAAATGGAGGCCAGTAGACAGTTTTCTAGAGTTGGTTCTCTGTGCTTTTTTTAAATTTTTTAAAAAAATTTATTCAATTACGCGCGCGCGCGTGTATGTGAGTGTGAGTGTGTGTGTGTGTGTGTGTGTGTGTGTGTGTGTGTGTGTGTGTGTGTGTAGAACCACAGACGAATTCGGGAACCACCATGGAAGGCCTTTACCTCCTTGTTTACTCCCGTCCTGGGATTCACAGGCTCCGCCTACCAGGACCAGAAGCGCAGGTCGGGCATCTATACGTGGGGTCTAGGATCCGAACTCAGGACCTTCTACCTGCAAGGCAGAGGCTTAAACCCTGAGCCACCTCTCCAGCCCCTTCGTTACCTTTTATGTGGGTTCTAGATCTAATTCAGGCCATCAAGCTTATGTGACAGAGGTCTTTGCTCACTGAACCATCTTGCTGGCTGCATCCACTTCTTTTTATTGAGACAAGGTCTCCCATTGAATTGACCTGGAGCTTGCTGAATAGACTTTGCTGACTGGACAGTGAACTCCAGGGACAGCTTATCTTCACCTCCACAATGCTGAAATACCATGTAAACTGCCCTTTTTTTTTTAATGGGTTTCGGGGAATGAAACAAACACAAGTTCTTAGGTTGCATGGCAAAACTCTACCAACTGGGCTGTGTCCTCAGTCTATGCATTCTACTTTGTATAAAGCTTTTATTGCATTCCCGTCAAAAGTCATCTCTTCTGAATTTTCATGGCAACTAATTTATGTACTTCAATAGGCTTAGAACTTTTAGCCCTGTTTTATAATTACTTGTAGCAATCTATTACATTTGTCATTTCTTCTAAGTCATACGATCCTTTCTCTGCCAATGCTAAGCATTTGTTCATTGAATAGAGAGTATCATGTAGTATTTATATCTATTCCTTTTTGTGCTCATAACTTACCTGTTAAATTACACACTGCTTTCTTTTATTTTCATCCTATTGTCAGAAGCTCTGATTCTGGCAAGTATAGAAAATGAATGTAATTCTATTTTTTTTTCAGTATCTTTGTCTTGTTTTAGATAGAAAAGCCCATACATTTTTTTTCTTTGCACACACAAAAAAAGAAATTTAGAGAACCTTTTTTTAAAATTTTTTAATTATTATTATTATTATTTATTCAATTGTGCGTGTGTGTATGTATGTGCGCGCGCATGTGTGTGTGTAGAACCACGGATGAATTCGGGAACCACCATGGACGCCTCCACCTCCTTCTGCCCCGGGATTCACAGGCTCCACCCTACCAGGACCAGAAGCGCAGGCCGTCCCCGCTTCCGTCTGGCATCTATACGTGGGATCTGGGATCCAAACTCAGGATCTTCCGCCTGCAAGGCGGAGGCTTAACCCCTGAACCACCTCTCCAGCCTTTTTATATTTGTGGTAAATTCTATCTGACATAACCTAATATCTAAAGTCTGTAAATAGCTAAAGTGAATATTCTATTGAAATTTTATTTTTATTTGTGATTGAATAGTTGTTAGTTGATATGTGTCTCTGTAACAGATTTACAACCAAATCAGAGATTTTAGACAATCAACTTAAAAGAAGAAAAAAGTTGTTTGGTTTATGGTTTTAGAAGTTTCAGTCCATGATTATCTGACTACATTGCTTATTAGTTTATGGTGTGGCAGAACATTGTGCCAGCAGGAACTCCTCACCTCATGGTGACCAAGAAGCAAAGAACAAGCAGACGGGGTCAGGAAGAAGAGATACCCTTGAAAGGCATACCCCAGATTACCTAATTCCTCTTACCAAGCCCCATTACTTAGTTTCTACCACGTCTCATGATGTCATCAAATTATGAATGTTTAAGTGGACCAATGAATGATGAAGTCAGAGCCCTCATAATCCACTTACTTCCTGATAGTGATCTAACTGGCAATCCAGCTAGTAACCAAACCTTTAATGCATGAGCCTTCTGGGGGGGGGGCATTTCAAATTGAAGCCAATACAGTAATAAATTATTTTTAATTTAATATTAAAAGAGTGCTTTTCTTGACTGTCTTGTTATATAAAAAGAAAATGTTTTGATACTTATTGAAACAGAAAGACATTGTATAAGATTTTTGTAATACCTGTATGCAATATGAGAAGAAAGATCAAGCTGTTTAATTTTTTTTTTTTTTTTTTTTTAGAGACAGGATATCCTGGAACTTGTTATGTTGTATAGACTGACCTGGAATTTGCAGAGATATTTCTACATACTCTGCTTCTTCCTAGGTGCTGGGACCAGGAGATGTGAGCCACCATGCCTGGCTCAGACACACTCTTTGAACTTATGATCCTTCTGCTTAGCCTCCTTCTTGTTATTTTAATCAAGAACCACCATTCCTGGCTCATGTGGGGATTCATTTCCAAGGAGAATGGGGAGGTAGTCAGTGGAAAAACTACTGAGATGAGACATAGTAATATCAAGAGTAAGATATTCCTGGTTAAAAGCAGTCTAATATCTTATACATTAGAAGTACAGTTTTAGATCAGATATCAAGGATAGGATTTAGTAGGATCTTTGCTAAGACTGAGTTGGACAGACCAAAGATAAAAAGAAGGGGAGAGTGATGGAATGGAGGCTTAATTGAAAGGAAGATATAGAAGAGCCTGATAAGTCTGTGTGAACAACAACTTTGTTATTCATTTAAACTTAAAATTGAGGGGCTGGAAAGATAGCTCAGAGGTTAAGACTCTGCTTGGCAAGCAGGAGGTCCTTGGATCCCAGGTCCCACGTAAAAAAACGCCTGGCCAAAACGACAGTCCACACTTCCAGTCCTGGTGGGCATAGCCTGGAAAATCCCAGAGTGAAGCAAGAAGTACATAGAAGCAATCCAGGATAATTCCTAAAGTCACCCTTGGCCCTCCACAGGGACACACAGTGCCCTCTGATACACACAAACACACACACAATAAATAAAAAAGTTGTTATTTTGAGAGTGGGAATATGGTTTATCATTAATTTTTGGAATAATTATGTTATTAAAGTGTAAACTTATTTAGTCAAATAATTTTTAAAATGTTATATAGATCCATTTTTATTTTAAAATATTTTCTGTCTAATTTAACTGAGAGGTTTTCTTTTCAAACTTTTTCTTAAAGTGTGAGTGTGGTGTGTCTAGGTGCATACATGCTTGCCATGGTTCAAGTGTGGAGGTCAGAGGACAATTCTCCCAATTCTCAATTCTCTCTTTGTTCTTAAGGCAGTGTCTCATTTCTGCCATTGCACGTTGAGTACAAGCCTTCAAGTGATTCTCCTGTCTTCTACCATTTTGCCTTATGAGTGCTGAGATTACAGATACGAACCACTGCATCAGGTTCTTTTGCATGAATTCCAGGGATTGAATTCAGGATGGCAGGGTTGTGTTGGTGACAAGTGCTTTTACCTGCTGAGCCATTTCCTCTGCCCAGATTTTTTAAACTTTATTTATTTGTTTGTTTGTTTGTTTGTTTATATTTGTATCTTTGTGTGTCAGATGACATTGTGTCCCTGCGGAGGACCAAGGGTAACTTCCCCAATCATCCTGGATTGCTTCTACCTCTTTTTTGCTTCACTCTGGGATTTCCCAGGCTCCATCTACCAGAGCCATCATCGTTTCTACCTGACGTTTTTACATGGGACCTGGGATCCAAACACAGGACTTTCTGCTTGCAAGACAGAGTCTTAACTCTTTGAGTCATCTCTCCAGCCGCCCATTTTCTTTCTTTATATTAGATCTCTGCTAATGACTTGCCAAATCTTATATCCCACATAAAAATGCCAGGCAGAAATGGCAGTAGTCAGCAGTTCCAATCTCGGAAGGAAGATCCTGGGAAACTCAAGAGTAACGCAATAAGGTAGAACAATCCAGGATGATTTTTAGTGTTATCCTTAGATTTCTAAAAGCACACACACCTAAGTGCCCTCACATACATACACATACCCCCACACACACACACACACGCACACAAAAAGTAATGAATGCTGTTCTGCTTTGTAAGTAGACATAAAATATTTTTAAAGTGTTCTCTAGAACCAATTAAATTTGTTTAATGAGCCATTTAAACAAATCTAGGAAACAAAAAAAGAATTACAGTTTTTCACTTGAAAATGACATTTATGTTGGAGTACATAAATATAAAGAGTGCATAAAGATGCCTTTAATTAATTTTTTTATTAAAAATGTAATTATACATTTAAAATTTTTTTTACCAGTTCCCTCCCTCCCCCCTCCTCCTCCGCCTTTAATTAATTTTTGCACATAATGATGTAAAATTTGAAGTCACAGTAATTTGAACATACTGCCATATTTAATCAGATTTTGTAAATCACAAATGAAACCGGGGAGCTATTCAATATAGAGGTAAAAATAATTGATTTACTCAAACTTTATTTCGTTTTTTTGAAGTGCTGCAGATAGACTCTAGAACCATGTACATATTAGACAAGTGCTCTGCCAGTGAACTGTATGCCAGACTTATACACAATTTTTTAATTGAAAAAATATGGAATGTTTTCACAAATTTGCATGTCATCCTTGCTCAAGAGCCATGCTAATCTTCCTTGTAGCATTCCAATTTTTAGTATACGTGCTGCTGAAGCAAGCACTTACGCAGTTTTTGATTTCATAATAACAAATGCATTTTTCAGAAATGTAGATTCCAACTATTGCTTGTTTTGAAACAGGGTCTCATGTAGCTCAGATAGGCATCAAAATTGCAGGATAGCTGAGGATGACCTTAACTTCTGACCCATCCTATATCTACCTTCCAAGTGATAGGATTACAGGCACACATATTCATTCATGCATACTAAGCAAACACTTTACCAAATGAACTACATTCCTAGCTCTCAAGCTATTACTATTTTACCTTCATTTAAGTTAAAAAATTGTATTAAACTTTAAGCCCAAAATTGTAAGGAGGTTTTGTTTGTTTTCTATTAGCTTACAAAGTAAAAAATTTCCTTGTGGCATTTGCATACCTCATTTTGTAGTTTCCTGTCTTTTCCCATTTCCCTATCCCTAATTTTCCCTGTATGTTCCCCTTCTGCTTAGATATTTCATGTTGTTATCTTTCCCACCTTCTTTCCTTTAATATGTTTTTCCCGCTTCTCATGGAACTTTGTTTTGTTATTTCCACTGTGTTATACATGTTTACTAGATGCTAAGACCTGTCCAAAGTGTTTTTTGAAATTCTTTTAGCATTTCATACATATAGTATATTTACGGTATTTCACATTTTAAGACCAAATACTATCCCTCCTCCTCTTCCCAATTACAACACTTCTTCTCCCATATGTGACCCACTGAGTTTCATCTGTTTTGCCTTTGATGACATATGTCTGAATACTTGTTGGGGCATGAATCATGTATTAATGGGTATGTCCTTGAAGTAAGTATCTTCCATTTCAGTTTCTCAGGGAGGCTTAGGGCCTCTTGGGATCCCCTTTTGTGGTGAAATGTTGATAGGAAGGTTCCTGTGGAGCTTTTATGAAAATATATATAGCTGTAGTGAAATCATGGATGCAAGAGCCTTGTCTTGTCCAAGAGATAATGTTTGGCTGCACCACTGCCTCACTTCATGCTCTCTCTCTTTTTTTTTTTTTTAATTTTTATTCAATTGTGTGTGTGTGTGTGTGTGTGTGTGTGTGTGTGTGTGTGTGTGTGTGTAGAACCACGGGTGAATTTGGGAACCACCATGGATGCCTCCACCTCTTCCTTGTTTACTCTGCCCTGGGATTCACAGGCTCTGCCCTACCAGGACCAGAAATGCAGGCCGCTCCCACTTCCTCCCGGGGTCTATACATGGGGTCTAGGATCCGAACTCAGGACCTTCCGCCTGAAGGCAGAGGCTTAACCTCTGAGCCCATCTCTCCAGCCCCACTTCATGCTCTTATAGTCTTACCACTCATTCTTCCATGGTGTCCCTGAGCCTTGCGTGGGATCAGGGTGACTTGGATAACTCATTTAAGGTATAGTCTGCAATCGCTTATTTTCTACACTTTGGTCAGTTGTGGGTTTTGTAATAAACACCTTCCACTGTAGAAGTAAACTTTTGAGTTCTCCTCCAATCTCTGGTTATAATGACAATTGCTTAAAGGCAGTTAGATGTAGCGACTTTATAGCTAAATCCTCATAGCCTGCACTCCACCTTGGGCCTATATCCTCCTCTTTCATAGCTTCTTGCTTTAGTTTACAGTACCAGAGATGTGGTACTGTTGAAAAGTATGCCTTAAATCAGGTCAGAAAACTGTTGGTTTTCTCCTTGACATTCATGCCTCTATTACACTGACTTTGGTTAATTAAGGTAGTTGTTATTGTACCTTATAGCTTTCACAATTTGATGAGACTGTTGATTGCTTTTCTTCCCCAGTACTATCCATAGTACTTTCTGGTACTATGTAAACTGTCTGGCATGGAGGAAGCTTCCAGAACCAATTCCAACTAGTGTATTTTGTCCATGTCCTGTGATCTACGTGTGTTGCATCTTCAGTAGTAGGGTCTTACTGTCAGTTTCTGGAGGGCAACAAAGAGCAATGCCAAAAGTCTGTATTATTTTTGGTGGGGAGGGGTTGAGACCTCTCTGACCAACAATTTATCAGGAAGCATTATATACCTGATACTTGTAGTATTGTTTAATTGCCTCTGGGTTCTAGTTAGAGCATCATAGGACATTTTTTGTTTCCCCCTATCTTCCGCTTTCTGTGTCCCCCTGTACAGGGAATTTCCTTTCTTCTTTTTTTAAAAACTAAGTTTTTTTGATATATTAATAATGTAAGAGGTTTCTTTCTGGTTGTATCCCACATCTTAGTGTTTCTTGTTAGTTCCTTTGATACCCTAACCCCTTTCTCCCCCTCCCCACCCTATTTCACTCATCCTGCCACAAGTGATGTACTTTTTATGTTTAGAAAAACTTGACTATTAATGTTTCTATCATTACTTGCTATTCAATACTTAAGAGTAGATTTTAGAGGTTTGTTCGTTTTTGTTCAGGGATAGAAATATAGTTCAGGGGCTGGAGAGGTGGCTCAGGGGTTAAGCGTCTGCCTTGCAGGCGGAAGGTCCCGAGTTCTGATCCTAGGCCCACGTATAGATGCCAGGCGGAAGCGGGGGCGGCCTGCGTTTCTGGTCCTGGTAGGGCGGAGCCTGTGAATCCCAGGGCAGAGTAAACAAGGAGATGGAGGCGTCCATGGTGGTTCCCAAATTCATCCGTGGTTCTACACACACATACATACACACGCACACACACGCATACACACACAATTGAATAAATAATAAAGAATAATAAAAAAAATTTAAAAAAAAGAAATATAGTTCAGTCCCCCACACTGAAAAAAAGAAAAAAAAAGTTGATTAGGCATGGTACTGCATGCCTAAATTTGTAATTCCAGCATTTAGGAGGCTTAGTTGGAGGATCATGAATTCAGTGTCTTCCTGAGCTATATATAGCAAGATCCTGTTTGAAAAAACAAAAGCCAGGTTTGTGGAGTGTGGGTAAGATTCTCAGTAAGTTAGTCATTAAGCCATTTAATTTTTAAAACTAGTGTGTTGAAAATGGGTTAGTAGAGATACTATTAAATTCTTTTTCTTATCTTTTAAGAAGAAAAAAAAAAATACGCAGGAGTGCCAGACTCATGTAACCCTGTAATCCCAGAACTGGGGAAACTGAAATAGAAGTATTCCTCCATGAGTTAAAGACCAACCAGCCTGGGTTACAAAAAAAATACTAGTCAGAGAATGTAATAAGATCCTGTCTCAAAACAAAATAAAACAAACAAAAAGATTTGAGATATGATTCTATCTCAAAGATCCAAACTTTAGACATTTTCTCTTTTTCCCTGTCCCTTCTTCCTGTAGTTACTTAGTACTCAGAGCTTTGGTGTCTGTAGAAACAGACCAGAACTCAAAATGTATTTAGTTTTAATCAGCTTTTAACAGTAGGTTTACCCCATCATGTGCTATTGTACAAGAATAAACTATTGACAGGAAGGAGTTGGCAACTGAGTTTTCATTACCAAGTTGGAAAATTGTTGCTAACCTTTAAAATGTCTCCATTGTTACTGAATTACCCTTCAGTTCCAGGTTAAAGTGTTAGCTTTAACATTGTTTATTGCTCATTGGGAAAAAAGATATTTACTGTTGTTATTTTTTATATTATTTCTGTGACATTAAGTCCTTAGGATATATAGCAATTCCCTGTCTCAAAAAACAAAACAAGCTAACCTTTTCCTTGTTCGAATTAAGCCTAGCATTTGTTTTTCTTTCTAGTTACTGTTTACCTTACCTTCTTCACCACCCCCTTTTTGTGTAGTATTAAGGATTGGACCTAGGGTCTCACATTTGCTAGGCAAGTGCTCCGCTGCTGAGCTGCATCCATCCCTTTGTCTTAAGAGTTTAAACATCTGGCACACAAGCAAGATGGGAACAGATAGGATGATGGTGTATGCCTGCATTACCTTCAAAATGGAATACTGAGATGGGGGACCACTGTCTGTAGACCTCCCATCTTTGGGAAAACAACAGACCTCATCTAGTGAAGAAAGACTAATTGTTAAATGCTTGGAATACTGTAGTGCTACTAAATAACTCATGGTGCAGTAAGATGTGATTTAGTAAAGGATTAAAAAGTAAAAAAAAAAAAGATTTTTAACATCACATTTTACCTCTGCTTATATTATCTTCTTACCACACTCCATTTCATTCTTTGGCCATTGTCCCTTTAGGGGTGTGTGTGTGTGTGTGTGTGTGTGTGTGTGTGTGTGTGTGTGTGTTTGTGTGTGTATCATAGGGTACTGTGTTGTCGCAGTTCACCTGCATGGTTGCTGATAAATTACCATTAAACAGCTTAAAGGAACAAGGGGTTTATTTTCTTATAATAGTCTATTACAGTTTGTAGTCCAGCTTGATGGGAGAGCATGCACCAACACCAGGCCACAACATCTCTACATAATGGCTGAGAGAGGGACGATCCTTACTTGACAGACCAGCATGTCTGGCCAAGTGTACAGAAGAATACCAACATTCTCAATCAGCTCTCTATATTTTATTCCAGGGCTTAGTCACACCCACCATGGGCTGCGCCTTCCCCATCAGCTAGACAATCTCCTGCAGGTTTGCTCTGGGCTTAACTCAACCATTAATTCTCTACGAATGTGCCCAGAGTTCAAACCCTCCACTGTCAAGTTGACACCTGTGCCTCACTATGACACTGCGCCCCTTGTCAACTTGATACAAAAATATAACACTTTTAAACTGTAACGTTCAATCCTTGTCCCCATAAGTGTTAAAAGTTATTTTATTTATAATATAAATACATTTAATTTTATTAATTCTAAAAGTCCAAAATTAAGTTTCTATAATCCAATTTAAAATGTCAGTCATTAAAAGTTCAGTTATTGAAATTATGGAACTGAAAGTCTTTCTTTAAATATCCCAAATCTTTTAACTCTAGTAGTCTTATCAAGTCAAAATAAGTTGAATACTCCAACACAGATAAAACATCAAAATAGAATCATTGACATAATGAAAAAATGTCAAATCAGCATTAAATCCAGCAAATCAAACACCACACCCTTTACTTCAATGTCCATCTTCTGTTGCTCATCACATAGTCAAGATGGCTCAAAGATTCTAGGCATTCTCAGTCTGTTTGCAGTTCAAAGTTGTAGAAGCAGAGTTCCTGTGAACAAAGCTGAATCAACACTCGCTGCCATCCTCAGCATACATCCCATGGTTCTGGCATCTCCATCAATACTCTGGGTTCACCTTTACAGCTATAAGCCTTACCTTTCCTTGCAGAAATTCTATGCCTGCCACTTGGTGCCAAGCTTTTGCTGCTCTCCATGAACCTCGTAATTGTACACCAAAACCAGTACCATGTGGGGGACACTGCCAAACTCCGCAATGAGGTTGAAACATAGCTTGATCCACTCAAGCCACAGCTGTACCAACTTTTGTGTGCTGACTCTGGAAAAGCCTCTTTCTAGGTAGCCCAGACTTCCAAAGGGCAAGAAACAGCTTCAGCTTGGGCTGAAGGAATTGAAGTTTTCAAACCTCAGAATCTCTGTTTGGTGGTATTTATGTTCCACCATCCCAAGTGCAAAGCAGTAGGTTTTCCTTCAGTGATGTTCATTTGACTAATGGCAGCCATTCTGCTGTCTGTCCTTCGACATCCAGAGTTTCATGGCCATCAATCAACCCAGCTCTTCTCTTTCAAGCAAACCAGTCCATCTTTAAGTTCAGTTTTACCAAAGTCCTTGTTTCCTTCATCACAAACTGGGCTGAACCAATTCACAACTCTCAGCACTGCCATTATCCAAAAGGCCCATTAAACTCTGTAGAATGGTATCCATGGTCTCAAAATCTTCAAACATTTTAAACTTTGTCCAGCAAAACTGTAAAAGCCACAAAATCCATAGTCAGATTTATCGGCAGCACCCCACTTCCCTGGTACCAAATTCTGTTGCAGTTAGCCTGCATGATTGCTGATAAATCACCATCAGATGGCTTAAGGGAACAGGGGTTTATTTTCTTATGATCAGATGGTTGCAGTTCATAGTCCGGCTTGACAGGAGAGCTCACAACCAACACCAGGGCCAAGAGAACTGGCCACACCATCACCACATAATGGCTGAGAAAGGGAGATCCTTACCTGCCAGACCAACATGTCTGGCCAAGTGTACCCAAGGATGCCAACTTTCTCAACCAGCTCTCTGTATTTTATTACGGGGCTTAGTCCCACACACTATGGGCTGGGCCTTCCCCATAGCTAGAGAATCTCCTGCAGGTTTGCTCTGGGTTTAACTCAACCTCTGATTCTCTACAAATGTGCCCAGAGCTCAAACCCTCAAGTATCAAGTTGAGACCTATACCTAACTTTGACATGTGTGTGCCTGAGGAGAACCAAGGGTGACTTTGGGAATCATCCTGGATTGCTTCTACCTCCTTTTTGCTTTGCTGTGAGCTTTCCCAGGCTCCACCTACCAACATCTGAAGTGTATACATCAGCCATTTTTGCCTGGCATTTTTTTACATGAGACCTGGGATCTGAACTTAGGACCTTCTGCTTTGGAGGCAGAGTGTAAACCCCTGAGTCATCCTTTAGATATTCTTTAGATTTTTTTTTTAAATATGAAGACTTTCAGAGCCTACTCATTTATTTTCAGAAAGCCCTGTGTCTTTTGTCATCATACTTTTCACATTAGATTCAAATGGATAGTTTTCACTCATACTGGGATCTAAATATTTACAGATTTTAGTCTAATGTCAAGCACATGATATATTTCATTAAATATTCACAAGTCATATTTACTTTTTTAAGTTTTATTTTTAATTGACAGATAATTTTGTGTTTGAAGGTTGAAATAACCCCTTATCCCAAAATTATGGTAATGATTCCAACTTATATGTAGATTGAGTGCTTACTACAGGATGCATTGTGTTCTATGTACATAATCATCTTTAAAATTGTACCATTTCTGGGGCTGGAGAGGTGGCTCAGGGGTTAAGCCTCCGCCTTGCATGCGGAAGGTCCTGAGTTCGGATCCCAGATCCCACGTATAGACGCCAGGTGGAAGCGGGGGCGGCCTGCGCTTCTGGTCCTGGTAGGGCGGAGCCTGTGAATCCCGGGGCAGAAGGAGGTGGAGGCGTCCATGGTGGTTCGCGAATTCGTCCGTGGTTCTACACACACACAGACACACGCACATACAGACACACATGCGCGCGCGAACACACGCACATGCACACATTTGAATAAATAATAATAATAATAATAATAAAAATTTTTTAAAATTGTACCATTTCTATAGCTGGTTTTATATCCATTTTACAAATGAAACCAATGTTATAATAAAGAAATTTCCTTAAGAGTAGATGTCTAATTGTTGATATGATTGCGGTGTTTTAATTTATGATAAGGTTTATTGACAGTCATTTTACTCTTTAATCTTGTATGAGTCACTCATTTGTTCAAGTTATGGTGAACTTGCAGCTTTAAACTTTAAATTAACTTACACATTCACTTATTTTCTTTCTTTCTTTTGAGTGACTTAACATTTTCACTATTTCTGGAGTAAAAAGTTTGATTTGATAGCATTGACATAGTTAATTGCTCACTTATCACTAAAGAAATAATGATAGGCTTATAAATTTTTAAAAAATATTTTCTTATTTGAAGGGGGGGCATCTTTCAGAAGTTTCTTCATTTCTTCCATCATATGGACTCAAGGAATTAAACTCAGATTGTCAGGTACTTGTGTCCTATGAGCCATCTTGCTGTCCCCTTATTATTAGTGTGTGTGTATGTGTGTGTGTGTGTGTGTGTGCTCATTGTGAGTGTGGGGGGTACATGTACTGTGCTGTGCATGTAGAAGTCAGAAAATAATCACACCAGAGTCTAGAAGAAATAACTCAATGCTTTGCCCCTCAAGCAAAAGAACCCTTTTAAATCCCCAGATCCCATGTAAAAATGTTTGGCTGGCGTGGTGGCCCATCTATAATTCTAGCCCTGGAAGGCAGAGCCTTCAGAGCTAACTGACTAGCCAGATTAGCCCTAATAGTGTGTTCTGGGTTTAATTAGAGGCCAAGCTTATAGTAATAAGATGGAAAGGTGATTGAAAATGATTCCTGATGTCACCCTTGGACCTCTGCACTCAAATGCACTTGTGTGCATATATGTACCCCCCCCACACACACATGCATACATGTATCACATGTACATAGAATAAGAAAAAGGAAAAACATACTGGATCTGAAATTATTTTAAAACTATTATTAAATGTTTTTTACCTTAAGTTTATCATATTCTTACATAGAATTCTGCTACTATTTGGAAGAAAATACAACTATATCATTTTTCTTGAAATACGTTTTCAAATAAATTAAGCATTTTTTAAAAAAATATTGGGCTAGTGAGATGTCTCAGTGAATAAAGGTGCTTGCCACCAAGGCTGATAACCTGAGTTCAGTCCCCAGAACCCACATAGAAGTAGAGGACGGAGTCCTGTAAGTTGTCCTCTACCTCCACGTGTATTCCTCCTCTCAAGAATTAAAAAAAAAAAAAAAAAAAAAAAAAAAAAAGAATAATAAACAGGACTGGAGAGATGGCTGGGGGGAGGGGGAGGATGAGGGTTAAGACTCTGCCTCCAAATCAGAAGGTCCTAAGTTTGAATCCCAGGTCCCATGTAAAAACCCTAGGTGGAAATGGCCCCTTGGTAGGTGGAGCTTGGAAAATCTCAAAACAAAGCAAGGAGGAGGTAGAAGCCAAACAGGATGATTCCCGAAGCAGAGACACACTGTGCCTTCTGATACACATACACACACACACACACACACACACACACACACACACCAAATAAATAAAGTTTAAAGTAAATACTCAAAATATTTAAGTAAAATCAAGTAAAATTTGTTTACAAAGAGGTTTTTTTTCAGTTTCTTCAAAATATGTTAAAGAGTAAATAAGTCTCCTAACTGCGGTTTCTTTAAGTAGTAGATTCTTAAGTAATTAATGGTCATAGCTTTGGTGAATTTTAGGATGACATAATTCAGTATGTGTATTTTTTTATATTTGACTCAAAAATTTATATTGTTTCTATCTTTTTAGCATTTATCTCAGCTGTGGGTACATTATTATATTCTCTTACCACATTTTCTTTATCATATTAAAGCTTTTTTTCAATAGGGAAAAAAGTGTTTCAATAATGTGTACTCTATAAACTGCCTACTAAGTCTACATGTCTCTCTTTCATTATCCTCTTACTTGTAAGTAATCATGTAAGGCTTATGTCCATTTTAAATAGATCACAAGAAGGTCATTGGTTTTGAAAACAGCTTATCTCCTCCAAAGTGTTAAATGACTATGTTGCCATATGAAAGTACTTGAATATTGTACCTGTTTTTTTTTTTTTTTTTAAATGAGGATCTATTTCTGGCATTAGAAAGGTATTTTTACAGCTGGAGTTGTTGTCAGGTGAGACTTGATTAGAATAGCCCAACATCAGGCTAGGAATAATTTAGAAATATAATATGTTGGTATAGTGACCCAGAAAGAATTTCTTTCTTAGTTAGCCAATAGAATATGTTTGAGTTTTTCATTTCTTATTTAGGATTAGAGGGGAGAAATGCTATCTCAATTTATATATCAGATTCAGGTGAGCACCTCTTTTGCCAGGTTTTTTTTTTTTCAGAGTTACAAATATATCTTTATTTGAAAATGTGATGTTCTAACTTAGTGTTTTCACCAATTCAGGAGCAGAAACCTTCACAGGCTTCACAAATTTTTTGCTTAGGTGCAGCCTTAGCAGCCGCCATTGCCGCCATTTTTAGATGCCTGCTTAGCCTTTTTTTGCTTCCTTGGCAGCCTTGATAGCTGATCTTGCAGCATTTTTCTAACTTCTGGTTTCTGGTTTCTCTTGGCCATTTTGCCAACAAGGAGTGCATTAGTGAAGGCCCTCTGGAATTTGACTGCATATGGTGTTCTTCCCTTTTTGTGCTTTCTTCTGTAGAGGCCTGTCCAGTTTATTTATCGAGAATTCCTCTTGTAAAGGAGCATGATCTCACATTTTGCATTAAGAAACTGGAAAACCTTCCTTTGGTCAGGGTAGATCTGTACCTGCTGAAACTGCACAGCTTGACCTTCATGGCAAAGCTGTGTACCTGGGGAGCAGTGAAGATTTTTGCCAGAAGTTTTTTAATGTTTTTGTTAAGGTTTAGAAAGTTTTTACCTTTTGATTTTTTAAATAGTATACAAAGTAATCTTTCATTATGGCGTCCTCTTAAATATTTAACTTTTGCTGATTTACCTTTTCCACTCCCCTACTCCATTTCTTCATGTACCTACCCCTATCTTTCTTTTCTCAGGTACTCACTACACGATACCATGGTACATGTTAAAACAAATCCCATTTTTAAACAAATCTCGTTATATGGATATTTGAAGTAGATGCTTTTTTTAATGCATGCAATATTACTATGTAGAAGTTTTATATTTTAAAAACTATTTTCAGTTCCAAAGTAAGAGGACTTTTATGAACGTTTTCTCCACAGGAAGTTGCAATATGTAGTGTATTCGTCGTTTCATTCAAAAATAAAAGCTAAGGACAGAAGACATGGCTCAGTGAATAAATTTGCTGTCATACAAGTTTCATTGCCTAAATTTGGATCCCTAGCACCCATGTAAAAGCTGGGGTAAGATTGATATAAGAAGATCCCAGCAGTTTGTTGGCTAGCCAGTCTATTCCAAAATGGCAAACCTAGGGTTTTGTGAGGACTCTGTCTCAAAAATAAGGTGGCAACCAATTGAAAAAGAAATCCAGTATTCATTTCTGGCCTACACACATATACCTTTATCAGATACATTAAAAAAAAATCTCACTTTATCTTGAATATTATTAGATGTTTATTTCTTGTGGGTGTTGATGTAATTTTTAATGTTTTCTTCTATGTTGTTGATTTTTTTTGTGTGTTGTTGATATTATATAGTGGAAGTACTTGTCTTTAGTTTATATTTTAACAGATTTCAAACTGAGTTGTAAATTGTAATTGGATGCGCTTGTGGTGTTTTGTGTGTGTGTGTGTGTGTGTGACTTCCTAATGATGAATTGAAGATTGAATCTAGAGTCTCTTGCGTGTTAGACACTCTGTTAACCCATCCCCCTCTCTTGAGTTTTAAGTATGAATTCTCCTTACTACAGATACCATTGATGTTTCTTTCCAGTATTGTGCTCTATTGTTTTGTTTTATTGCACTAGTGAGAATCTCAATCCATGTTAAATCATAGTTGGAAGGAGGTTTTTGCTTTATGCTAGTAAGTAGAAAAGAGAAACTTCTTTCGTTGTAATAAGGTAACAACCAATAAACCAAATAATCATAATCTTCTTTTAAAAGCTACTGAAAATTTGTAGATGCAAGAAAAAAATCAAAAGTCAAAGGAAAACAACTCTGAAGGGATGAGCCCATCCTAGAAGTTTTGAAGGAATATAGCATGCTTTCAGTATGGATAAGGTTAGCAGAATCTTCTGAGGAGAAACCAGCAAAAAACTTTTGAAAAACCTGATTCATATGTGAATCTGAAAAAGCCCAAAATGCCAAGATAATCCTCTCGATCCAGTTATTCTCTTAAATAGAAATTTGAAGTGTTCTGAAAACTGAAAAAAGGTGTCTTTAAAAAAAAAAAAGTCAGTGGTGTTCAGGAACTAGTGGGGAGGAAGAGATAAATAGTAAAAGCACAGAAGATTCTTAGAGGAGTAAAATTACTCTAGTGGATAGCATTTTGCCCAAAACCTATATAGTATACAATGTCAAGAATGAAACTCAATATAAAGTAAAGAATTTGGGTGTAAAGCACGTGTCAATGTAACCTCATCGATTGCAACCAGTGTTCTCTGGTGAGATGGGTTGGTAATTAAGGTATATATGGAGTCTGGGGTATGGGAAATCGCTACCTTTGCTCAGTTTTGCTATAAACCCTATTTATTTAGAGGAAAAAAAAAAAAACTCCCTTGCAGTCTATAGTTCAGGGTCTTGTAATTTTGGAATCTGGGATTTTAAATTTCTTAGTCTCATGACTATAGTTCTATTTTGTAATTTCTTACACTCTAAAGTCTGTGGACTACAGTTTCAAAGACTTAATAGTGGGTTTGACATTTTCTTTTTTTAAAATTTTATTTATTCAATTGTGTGTGTGTGTGTGTATGTGTGTGTGTGTATAGAACCACAGGCGAACTCAGGAACCACCTCCTCCTTTACTCTGCCCCAGGATTCACAGGCTCTCCCCTACCAGGACCAGAAACGCAGGCCGTCCCGCTTCTGCCCAGCATCTATACTTGGGGTCCAGGATCTGAACTCAGGACCTTCTGCCTGCAAGGCAGAGGCTTAACCTCTGAGCCACGTCTCCAGCCCCTAGATGTGACATTTTCTTAAAGAGCCAGATTGTAAATATTTTTGGTTTGTGAACCTTTGAACTCTCTCAAAGTTGCCAAATAGCCAATTAATTCCTAACCAAGTCTCCAAGGTCAATGCTATCTTCTCTATAGAAGCAAGAGATAAGGCATATCTGTTCTCTTTGTTATTAATATTTTTCAGTATTCTTTGTAAAGATGATGATTTCATTTTCTTCTGTCTTGAAGAATAGTCTTTAATGTTCTTTTTTATGTAATTTTGTTAATGTGGAAGTCTTTGTTGCTCCAGAATGATTCTCATCATACCTGTAATTTTTTTTAGTATGTGTGTGTATGTGTATGTGGCCCCCCCCCCCCCCCCCCGTGCCCATGCGTGCCAGAAGGCACTGTATGTTCTTGTGGGCCAAGGATGACTGTCCATGTGGAGGCCCAAGCCTAACTTGAGGAATCATCCTGGATTGTTTCTATCTCCTTTTCGTTTTGCTCTGGGATTTCCCAGGCACCACCTCTCAGGGCCAAAGTGCAGACCACCTCCATTTCTGCCTGGAGTTTTTAATGTGGGATCCTGTATCTCAACTCAAGTCTTTCTGCTTGCCAAGCAGAGTCTAAACCTCTGAGCCATCTCACCAAGCCTGCTGACTGTGTTTTTAAAGAATATTTTGATTAGGATGTATAATTTGAGATTGGAAATATTATTTTGATATCTTTCCCTTATTGGCTTTTTCCTTTATTTCTGAAGAGGAATCATTACTTTTGTTTTGAAATATTTTTACTTGGCTCATTGACTTTTAAAATTCTCTTTCTTGGGGCTGGTGGGATAACTCAGCAGGTGAAGATACTTGCCTGATGACTTGAGTTTGAGCATACATGGTGGAAGGTGCAAACTGACTTATGAAAGTTGTCCTCTGACCTTCACATTCACATCAGCTTCTGATTGGCATATGCCAACCTTATCCATACATACTCCCCCTCTCATAAATTAAAAAGGAAATGTTTCTCAGGGATGGAGAGATGGCTCAGGGGTTAAGACCCTGACATCAAGTTTTGCTGATCATTAAGATCTCTAATGGTTTTTTTGCTGCTCTTTTTTCTCTTTATGCTTCCCATTTGAATAGTTTTTATCCCCAGTGTTCACGTTCACTCATCTCTCCTGTTTGTTAGTAAGTCCCCAGGTGAAGGTTTTCAATTACCAAATGTTTTTTCATCTGTAATAATATCAGTTGATACCTTTTTAATAGCTACCATTTCTTTTTTTTTTTTAATTTTTTTTTATTTATTCAATTGTGTGTGTGTGTGTGTGTGTAGAACCACGGATGAATTCGGGAACCGCCATGGACGCCTCCACCTCCTCCTCGTTTACTCTGCCGCTGGATTCACAGGCTCCGCCCTACCAGAACCGGAAACGCAGGCCGCCCCCGCTTCTGTCTATACGTAGGGTCTAGGATCCGAGCTCAGGACCTTCCGCCTGCAAGGCAGAGGCTTAACCCCTGAGCCACCTCTCCAACCCCAATAGCTACCATTTCTTATGTCATATATTTCTTCAATTTTTAAAAACAAGCAGAAGAAAAAGGTACCAAGTTCAGATCCCAGGACCTGCATATGCCTTGCACAGCCAGCATGGCAGGAAAAAGATTTTTAAAGAAAAGTTTCTTAAAAATATTTTTTCCGGGGCTGGAGAGGTGGCTCAGGGGTTAAGCCTCTGCCTTGTAGGCGGAAGGTCCTGAGTTCGGATCCTAGACCCCACGTACAGATGCTGGGTGGAAGCAGGGGCGGCCTGCGTTTCTGGTCCTGGTAGGGCGGAGCCTCTGAATCCAGGGGCAGAATAAAGGAGGTGGAGGCGTCCACGGTGGTTCCCGAATTCGTACGTAGTTCTACACACACATACATATGCACACACGCATACATGCACAATTGAATAAAAAAATATATATATTTTTTCCCTTTTTCTTGCCCTTCCTTTTTCTAGTAATGAGACTCAAATCCAGGACCACTTTCCTGCTTAGATAAGTGCTCTCTTGCACTATGTCCACAGCTCTGAGATTTTCATCATTAACAGCAGTTTGATTATAATGCATTGGTGTGGTTAGGTCTCAGAGATTAGTTTTCAACAAATTTGGAAAAATTTTAATCCAAGTATGATAGTACATGTCTATATTCCCAGCATTTGAGAGGCTGAGGTGGGAAGGTTGCTGAGAGTTCAAGGCCAGTTTGAGTCATATAGTAAAACTTCATCTCAAAAACAAAACCAAAAAATAAATAAATAAAAAAATAAAGCTGAAGGGCTGGAGAAGTGGCCAGGGGTTAAGCCTCTGCCTTGCAGGCAGAAGGTCCTGAGTTCGGATCCTAGACCCCACATATAGACGCTGGGCACCGGGCAGAAGCAGAGGTGGCCTGAGTTTCTGGTCCTGGTAGGGCAGAGCCTGTGAATCCCGACGCAGAGTGAACGAAGAGGTGGAGGCAGTCCATGGTGGTTCCCAAATTCGCCCGTGGTTCTAGACACACAGGCATACACACGCACACATGCACAATATAAATAAATAAATAAATAAATAAATAAATAAATAAATAAATAAATAAATAAACAAACAAACAAACAAACAAACAAACAAACTGAGCTTGTTGGCATGCCTGTAATCTCCGTACTTGGAAGACCAAAGCAGTAGGATCACTGTGGCCCAGTCTTACCTGAGCCATTTATCAAGACTTTGTTTCCAGAGAAAACAAAGAAAGTTAGCAGTTATAATTACTTTAAATATTTTATTTCCATCCTTTTTGGATTCTCACCTCTAATTTTTGTTTGATATCAAATGCTGATCAATTTTTGTTTGATATCAATATGTTGATCACCAAGATCTCTAATGGTTTTTTGCTGCCCTTTTTTCTATGCTTCCATTCGAATAGTTTTTATTCCCAGTGCTCATGTTCACTCATCTCTCCTCTTCGTTAGTAAGTCCCCAGGTGAAGGTTTTCAATTATCAAATGTTTTTTTCATCTCTAGTAATACCAGTTGATACTTTTTTAATAGCTACCATTTCTTACCTCACTATATTTCTTCAATTTTTAAAAACATTTATTCTTTTGAGAAGAGAAAGAAGAGGAGGAAAGAAGGAAAGGCAGAGGGAAAGAGGGAGAGAGAGTGAGTTAGTTTTTTCTAGGGATCAAACAAATTCAGGTTGGTCACCAGGTTTATGAACAGACACTTTATCCAGTTAGCTATCTCTCTGAAATATTTACAAATATATTTTTAAGCCTTGTCTCAAAATTCCATCATTCGTTATTTCCGAGTCTTTTTATTAATTAATTTTACCCCCCCCCCCCGTTTGAGGTGTCATCGTCCTACTTGTGTTTTCTCCAGATGCTAGACATTATGAATGTTATGTGATATATCTGGTCTTATCTAATCTCTGGAAATTTTTGTGCTTTCAGTTCTCTCCCAGCATTTGTTCCTAGCCCAACTTAAGTGAGTTTCATTCTTTAACATAGCTCAGTGTTCTGCCAAACTTCAGCATATAACCTGTGCAGATAATCTGGAACTCTTTCTTTGCATGGCTCATTTCTAACGGTTTCTCTTCCAAACTTCATCTCCTTCAACTTCCTTGTAATAGTCTCTGTTCTTAACTAAGTGAAATCTTTGTGCTGAGACTCCTGACACATTGTTAAAGTTGAAGTGTAAGCATAGGCAGAAAGCCACAGCAAGAAAGTGCTCATCCAGTATTAGTTTTGTTGACCTCAGTCCTGCATTGCCTAATCTATAATTTCTAGAAATACTTAATTTGCGTGTGTGTGTACAGATTTACATTTTTAAGATTACTTTGTTTACTATTTTTAGTTGAGAATAAAATACATTATATTCTTTTTTTAATTCCTTGGGAGGAGAAACACATAAAAAATGTAACCATGCTTGGCATTTGTCTGATGTTGATATGACTGTCCTTGTGGTTTTGTTGTACTCTAGCACACTGGGATTCCTACTCTACTTCATTGTTTATTGGCTTTGTTGTTTATCATCCTTTTGCCATGTATCTTTTCCATTTGTATACTATGTTTTGAATATGTAAGTCATTCTGTTGACATTGTGAATCATATATGGATCTTTCTATTACAATGTTTACAGTCTAGCCAGGAGAGGTGATGTACACAGAAGTTTCACATCTAAAATGGAGGTTTGAAAACCAACAAAAGTGACAGCATATATAAGTAGTATCAGAAGTTTAAAAGAAGTGGCTCAGTTGTATATTATTTTATATGTTGGATTGAAACAGCCTACTGAATGGGAAATTGTAGTTTTCTTTTTCTGCATTTTAATTTGTTTATTTATTTGTTTGTATATGTGTGTGTTTGTCTGTGTGTGTGCTATGGATGCCCAGGAGTGATTTTGGGAATCCTGAATTGTTTCTACCTCCTTTTTGTTTTGCTCTGAGATTTCACAGGTTCCTCTGCTTGGAAGGCAGAGTCTTAACTTCTGAACCATTCTTCGGCCCTTTTTCTGCATTTTATTATTTTTATTTTTTATTATTTATTCAATTGTGTGTGTGCATGTGTGCACGTGTGTATGTATGTATGTATATATATGTATGTATGTGTGTATGTGCAGAACCAAGGACGAATTCAGGAACCACCATGGATGCCTCTACCTCCTCCTGTTTACTCTGCCCCGAGATTCACAGGCTCCGCCCTACCAGGACCAGAAATGCAGGCCGACCCCGCTTCCACCTTGTGTCTATACGTGGGGTCTAGCATCCGAACTTAGGACCTTCTGCCTGCAAGGCAGAGGCTTAACCCCTGAGCCACCTCTCCAGCCCCCCTTTTTCTGCATTTTAAAGTTTCTCACTTTTTATTATTTTGATTTAATTTTCCTACAACTTTAGATATGCTTCATTTTGGTCATAATTACTTTTAGTAATTAAATAATTGAGAAAATGTGCCCTTTAAACTGTCAGAAGAACATTCTGAGCTTTTATAATTCTGTTCCATTTGATTCTTAGTGGAGGAGTCAGACATCATAGATCTTGAGAAGCGTTATTGGTTGCTGAAGGCTCAGTCCCGGACTGGACGATTTGATTTGGAGACCTTTGGCCCCTTGGTTTCACCACCTATTCGTCCTTCTCTAAGTGAAGGTAGGAAACATCCCCCTCCTTTTTAAAAAAATATTCATTGGTAACTAAACACATCTGAACCCCTCTCAAGTCTAACTAAAACCTTTTTAACTCTTGACAAATCATATTCTTAATAGTTTGTTAGTTCCTCACTAATAGTATAGTATGGAGAAGAAAAACTAAGATAGGAATTAAGGTTATAGTCATGAGATGCATGATTTTGCATAATCAGATTTATTCTCTGTATCTGAATAACTTCATATATAAAAGTCATTGGACCAAGTCAGTGAGTATGAAGTTGTACTGTGGTAAGGTCTGTTCTCTGGTAATAAATGAAATGGTGTGGTAGCCACTGTGTGGACAGAACTCCAGGTTTGATCCCATTTCTTCCTTAGCTAAAGTCTTTCCACCGTTTTCATCACATAGGAAGATTTCACTGCCCACCCCCAAGAAATAGATACTACTAAAATAGAACCATCTCTGAGGTCTAGTCTAGTGTTAGTCTGATTCTTTTCTTTGAAAGATAAAGAATATAAAGAAACATTGTGAATAACACCATAAATATCACATTCAGAATCTGAATACTTGGGTTCTGCTTCTAGTTGTTTTGGATTTTGACATTTTCTAAAGGTGGGGAATAACCCAGGTCCTGAGCTATAGCCCATTCTGTTTCTGAAGTTTTTAAACTTGTTCTTGGGAAATTACTTAGCCTACTGCTCAGCTTTAGCTTTCTGGTCTTTTTTAAAAGTTTAATTAATTAATTAATTAGCTTACTTGAAACAAGGCTTCATTTAATCCTATCTGGTCTTGAACTTAAGTTCTAACCAAGATTGTTATTAGCTTCTCATTCCTCCTGCATTTACCTTCTTAGTATTGAGATTACAGGAGTCTGCCACATGCTTGGCTTAGTTTTCTAGTATTCAAATTGGGACATTGAATTTGATTTTTGGGACATATGATCTGCATTTATTAAGACACATAGACCACTTGAAAAATATTCAAGAACAGGTAGTGTTCTGTATTTTTGTCTGTTCAACAATGTAATTATATTTTTTTTATCTTTTTAAATTTTGTTTGGAAACAAAGTTGTTATATTTTTGCTAAAAAAAGAAAGGTCTGAAATGTATAGGGTAGGGTTAAGATGTAAATTCTCCATTACTAAATTTAAAATAGTCATTGTGAAAGATAAATAGCACAAGAAGATTCTGCAGTAAGAATTTCTTAGAGTATGATATATTTCCTTTTTCTTCATGAAAAAGTTATTAATGATACCATAGTATTTATTTGAATATTTTTTTAATAGGCAGTTCAACTTTCTTTAAAAAAATTTCTGGAGATAATTGACAGCTAACTACTGGAAAAAATTTTTTAATTTAGCCAGTTTGTGGGGAAAAGGCAATAATAACTTTATAAACATGTCAGTATTAACGTTAGGAAATTTGTTGGCTGTGATTTATGGTGACTCTTTCTATCTTACAGGTTTATTTAATGCTTTCGATGAAAATCGTGACAATCATATAGACTTCAAGGAGATATCCTGTGGGTTATCAGCCTGTTGCAGGGGCCCCCTGGCTGAAAGACAAAAATGTAAGTGTGGTAAACAGTGTGTGAAAAATTGCAGATCATGCAGAAAGAAAATCAGCTTCCATCATATAAGGTCATTTGTAGATGTAGGCTTGAGTTTTCCTAACTATAAGATTGGCAAATACTAATCTATTTGGCATTTTACTGAGGTAGTCTATGAAGCAAAATCTATTATTTTTCACTAGGAAATAATTTCAAAACTTTTCTGTTAATAATCTGGTCAGTTTTCCTGAAAAATCTGTAATTTTCAAAAATGGTTTTAGGGGTATGTTGGGATACAGGGTCTGATTCTATAACCCAAGCTAGGCTTAATTTTTTTTTTAATTTTTTTTATTATTTTGTATTCAATTGTGCGTGTATGTGTGTGTGTGTGTGCGCGCGCGCGCGCGCGCGTGTGTGTGTGTGTGTGTGTGTGTAGAACCACGGGCGAATTTGGGAACCACCATGGACCGCCTCCATCTCCTGTTTACTCTGCCCCGGGCTCCGCCCACCAGGACCAGAAACGCAGGCTGCCCCCACTTCCGCCTGGCGTCTATACGAGGGGTCTAGGATCCGAACTCAGGACCTACCGTCTGCAAGGCAGAGGCTTAAACCCTGAGCCACCTCTCCAGCCCCCCCCCCTCCCTTTTTTTTTTGAAAGAGTCTTTCTGGGGATTGAACCCAGGATTTTGTTGGTGTTAAACAAGTTCTCTACTAACTGAACCACATTTCTAGACCTTAAATGCTTGATTGTTTTACCTCAGTGGAATTACGGATGTGTTGGAATTACGGATGTTGTTGGAATTACGGATGTATAAGCCTTACATATAGCTAAATAATTTAAATATTTAGGAATTTTTTTATTAGATTAAAGAAAATTTTGTCTTGTATAATTTGAAGCATATCTCATTTTCTATCATTTGTGCACACTGATATTTTATTGACAAGATGAAATTTATAACCAGAAATAAAATTATATTAAATAATAAATTGTCTTTTTAGCCTAAAATGCTGCAAAACAATTTATATGCATAAGTATATTAATAAATATTAGGCATGTTTGAGAAAGTACTACAGTTTACCTTTAATTGGAATCTAACTAAAATATATTTACTAGGGTCATTGTTCCTGAGTTCCTAAAATAGAGCTTTATAAATGCTGCCCGTTTTGATGTTTGATCTATTCATCTTACTTAGTAATGTGCATTGATTTGACTTAATACTATGATCACCTTATTTTTAAAAATTTTTTTATTATTATTTATTCAATTGTGCATGTATGTGTGTGTGTGTGCTTGTGTGTGTGTGCTTGTGTGTGTGTAGAACCACAGACAAATTCGGGAACCACCATGGACCCCCTCCACTTCTTCCTTGTTTATTCCGCCCCGGGGATTCACAGGCTCCGCCCTACCAGGACCAGAAACGCAGGCAGCCCCCCCTTCTGCCCAGCGTCTATACATCTAGGATCCGAACTCAGGACCTTCTGCCTACAAAGCGGAGACTTAACCCTTGAGCCACCTCTCCAGCCCCTATGATCACCTTATTATGGGAGGTTATTGAACAGTTATTTTTAATCTTAAAAATTCAGATTTCTTTTTTATTCCCTATTCTAAAGTGGCTTTACGACAAATTACTGGTTTTCATTAACATTTAATGTTAAGAGCTGGCAAAATGGCTCATTAAGTCAAAGTACTTGCTGTATAAGCCTAGTTTCAGTTCTGTCCTGGAATCCACATAGTGGAAAGAGAACCTGTTTCTGAAGGCTGTCTTCTAATCTCCACATATGCACCATTGTGTGCCATGGGCATGTAAATAACACACACTTTTTTTTTTTAGTTTAATGTTAAATAAGGAAGCTGAAATCTGCTTTTCATTTGACTAATTATTGCCTTTAAAAGCTTAACTTTTCTTTTTTGCTTATGAATAGTATATTTTAACAAACTAAAATGATTCATGTACAGTTAATTAGTGAATAATGGTTTTCCTGTTTTTAGCATGTTGTTTATGAATGTTCCTAGAAAATTGACAATATTCTCAACATGAAAATTGAGTGTACATTGGTTATTTTGGGAAGGTAAAAATAGATGCAGTTAATATTTACACCAACTTGTTCATAATTTTGAATATTGATGAGGTATTTTAAACATATGAGAAGTAGTTTTGCAGTGATCAATTTTGTGTTTAGAAATTAATTTAAGGAAATGGAGAATATAGCTCAGTGGTAAAGCACTTGCTTAGCATTCTGAACGTTCTGACTGTGATTGACCAGAGGTGAGGAGGTGGAAAAGGGCGGGGGAGGGGGAACTACTACTAGGATACAAAAAAAAGAAAAGAAAAAAATTGACTTTAGAACTTGCCATATCTCTTCAAAATCTGTAAGGTGATATTTATAGTACAATGACTTAGTCCTTTCTTTCAGTTACGTAAAAAAGTTTGCTCTAGATTTAGATAGCTTCCTATCTGGGCAGTAATTTAGAGATAGTCATGAAATCTCTTCACAAAGTTCTATGTGCTTACAAAAATGTAATGATAAAGTGTGACTGCTCTTGTGAGACATGCTCCATTATGAAAACTAAATACATAGAGCACTTTCTAATAAAATGTATTATGCTCCAGAATCTAAAAGTAATTTCCCTGCCTAAGAATTTCTTTTCATTAGTTTGCTTCAAGGTGTTTGATATTGACCGTGATGGAGTTCTCTCCAAGGTTGAACTGAAGGATATGGTGGTTGCACTTTTGGAGGTTTGGAAGGATAACCGCACTGATGATATCCCTGTAAGTTCTCATGTCCTTCCCTCCCTATCCCCTATACCCACTTTGTGGCTTTTTGACACAATAGCTTACATAGCCAAGGATGGTCTTGAACTCCTGATCCTCCTGCCTCAGCCTCCCAAGTGGTGGAGATTGTAGGATATTGTGTGCCACCATGCCCTGTTTAATTCTGACTTCTTAGATCTTGTTTCATATAAACTTCTAATAGGAAGATGGAATGAACAAGATTTAAAAGAATAAAGAATTTAACTGCTTTTAGTTGCTGTGTTATTCAACCTCTTCATAGGTAATGACGTAAAATTAGAAAAAAAGTTTATCTTAGAAAAATTTAATAAGTTTAAAGGATGAAACAGCAGGAAATTATCTTAATTTTTAAAATAAATATGAAAATCTTTATAGTAGTGAAAAAAATTGGTCAATCTATAATATATTTTATCTCAGTGGAATACAGTGCATACCTCACTTATGTAGAAGCCTGGGTTCATTCCTCAGTTATTCTCCCCAGAATCCCAAAAGGTGAATAAAGTAAAAATTACATGAACTTTTTTGTGATTATTCTTTTGGGTTTCTTTTTAAAGGAATTACATATGGATCTCTCTGCCATTGTAGAAGGCATACTGAATGCACATGATACCACAAAGGTAAGTCTGGCTATGACTTATTTATTTTTTCTAAAACTACTATGTATTCTAAATCAAGGGGTGTACCTTATTTACAGGGTCAAATAGCTCTTCCACATTAGCTAGACTTGTGGTTAAAATACTTCCATGTAATCTCTAAAAATAGCCTATTCCATCTTTAAACAACTCTGTGAAGATTTACAGAAGAATTAAGTAGGTACCTCTCTTGATATTTATAATTCATGATTTTTATTTCTTATATTTGATTAATTATGATAAGGACAACATTTATTAAAAGAAGCCAGATACATAATAATATATGCTTTATGATTTAATTTAAGAACAGACGAAAACTTCACAGTGATAGACGTTGGCGTGTTGGTTTCAGGGGTGGGTGGATTAACTGGAAAGGACTATAAAGAACCTATCTAAAACAGAAGATATGTTTTTTAATCTTAAATCTTGATGCTGTATATGTTCTTTTAAAAAAAATCTTTCCTATTGTACTAAAAAGAGCCTCTCTTGAATCCCATGATAGCAAACAGAAAAACCATTTACTTCAGAAAGAATTGCTCCTTTGTTTACTTTTGTAAGACTTACTGTAGGAGGTTTACTCCTGTAACTTATCTTGCAAAGATGTCTGTTGTCCCTGAAATTGAAAATAATTTATTTACATGAGACATATTTGAGGTAATTTGACTCTTTTTATTCAAACAGTGACATACTAAGTAGTAGATTAGTATTGGTAGAGTATAGGCCAGCTGGTGTTATTAAATAGAGAGTTAGGAAAAGCAAAATCAATTTTCTTTTCTCTTGCTCTTTTTTAAAAAATTTTAAAAATGGATTTTGTTTAGTAGTGTGTATGTAGGTATATGATGTATATGTGTATAAGTCTATGCACATGAATGCCATGGGAATAACAGACACTTGCACTTTATCTGGCTTTTTACGTGGATTTTGGGGATCAAACTCAAGTCTGGCTTGCACAGCAAATGCTTTTACCCATTGAGCCATCTTGCTTGTCTTAAATTTCTTGATTCAGTCACAATTCCAGAAGAATCAGAGCCCCATCAACTAATTCTTGATAGAAATAATGAGTTTTTCAGAACTCGAGCTTTATTTATCGATTCAGATTATGTTCTCTCTTCTTTTCACCTCCATCTGTTGAATATTTGATATACAGAGAATACTATTAGAAATTACTATGTGGTCTAGGTATACTATACACCTGTGATTCCATCATTCAAAGAGTCTGACACAGAAGAGGAAGATCAAGAGACCAACTGCATAAACCTTATGATTTAAAAAGAGATGGATATGTGTATATGGAGAGAGAGAATTTCTGTAGAGATGCAGTTTAGCATAGCACTTGGATTTATTTAACCACAATCAAACCATTTATCTAAAAAGTACTTGTTGTGTTTCTTATTTATTTATATTTTTGAGACAGGATCTCACTATGTAGCTCATGCTGGCCTCAATCTCATGATGCTCTTACTTAAGACTTGAGATTGAAATTACAGGAGTTTGCCACCAGGCCTCATTAATTCCTAATTGATTAAAAAAAATCAGCTGCTGAAACCTGATAGAGATCTAATATTTAAATTTTGTTTGGAGGGAGGTCTTTAAGTTAAAGATAAACAGTAGTCACAATATAGTCAGTGTCATGTTAAGAGGTCTGTTCAGCGTATTATAGGAGACCATATAAGTTGAACTGTGAGACTCATAGATTTGAAAGTGTGTGACATTTGAATAATTGGTTAGCTTGTAGTTATCAAAAGTGGTTGAAAAGTGATTTCCAGAAATGAGAACACATGGTAGAATGGGAGATACTGTGTGAAACAGTATATGTGATCCTGGAACACAAATAGTCTGACCTGACTAGAACAATAGGTGTAAATGCTGAAGGCTGAATTTACACTGGGGTTACAGCACCAAGAGCCTTTAGTACTAAACTCAGGACTTAAACTTTATTCCAAACTATGGGAAAATTAAAAGATTTCAGTAGAACAGAGCAATATGATCAACTGTCACTCATTAGGAACTTAAATAGAATTTAAGGAACTTAAATGGAATTAAAGGGAAAACATTTATTTAATAAGTTATACAATGAACATATTTACTTTCGAAAAACCTCATAAGATCGTACCTTGTTTAGATTTAATCCTGCAGGTATTAAAATAGAAAAATAAAATCCATTTTCAACTCAAGATTTTAAGCAGTGAATATTAATTATAATTCACGTGTCAGTATGACAAAATGGACCATGTCCCCTCCCTCTCCTCTTCCTTTGCCCACACAGGTACATGCACATAACTCACACACATATTTGCATGCCAGGAGAGTACCATAACAATGAGATATAGCCTCAGCCTTCTCCTATTTTTAAAAAAAAAATGTTGGGGGCTGGAGAGGTGACTCAGGGATTAAGCCTCTGCCTTGCAGGCAAAAGGTCCTGAATTCAGATCCTAGACCCCACGTATAGACGCCAAGGCAGAAACAGGAGCGACCTGTGTATCTGGTCCTGGTAGGGTGGAGCCTGTGAATTGCTGGGCAGAGTAAACAAGGAGGAGGTGGAGGCGGTCCATGGTGGTTCTCGAATTCGTCCGTGGTTCTACACAACACACATACACACACGCACATACACACAAGCACACACATGCTCAATTGAATAAATAAAAAAATTGATTTAAAAAAATGTTAAAATTTAGGTACTCTTAATGTGTTGTCAACTTGTTTTTTTGGCTAAAAATAACATGGAGTGTATTTTGCTTGTTATTTGAATGCTGCCAGGGTACTGAAGCATAAAACAAAAAGTAAGGATAAATGTTACTAGAACCTCTTTGTTAATTTAGTTATTTGGTTTTTTAAAGGAAATGAGCAGTATTTCTACTGTAAATGAAGTCCATTAAATATATATCCATAACAATTCTTATGAAAGCCAATGATTATAGTAAAGATAATTTAAACTCTTATATATCATATTATAAAAATGCATCAATAGTATTAAATTGCAAAAGACATTTATCTAAGATTGTTAGGCAATTGTTAACTAAATTAATAAATATATAACTATATTTGGCCTAATAAAATATATGTATTAGCGTCTATATATCTATGTCATTTTTGTCACATACTTAGCTGAAAGAAATGTTGCTTTACTCAATTTATGAAAAGTAATATTTAATTGTATTTTGAAAAAATGGAATATAGATATTCATTCTTGTTTTGTATTATGTTCCTTTAAATCTCTAAGTCTGAAACAGGCGAAATAGTTGAGCAGATAAGGTACCTGCTCACAAATCTGTTGACCTCAGTTTGATCCATAGAATCCTAGTGGAGACAACTGACTTCTGATAGTTGTCCTCTGACTTCTACTTGTACTTATGCATACATGTGTGCATACATGTGTGTACCTCTCTCTTCCTCTTTCTCTTTCTCATAAAGAGATAATTCCTTTAAATTTATAAGTCTGTTAGTGTTGATTGAAGTTTCGAAGTAGGTCTTAGAGATTAGGATGAATAAACCTCACTCAGAAAGTCTTATTTTTTTTTTCACTTAAAATTAGTAAATATTCCATTTTGCCCACATAGGTTGTTTCACAATTTTTCAGTAGACAATTTTTAAAGCAGAAATATTTTATATCTTTGGTGGGGGGTTGGTTTTTTTGTTTTTATCTTTTGTTTCGAGACAAACTATCATGTAGCCTACACTGGCCTCAAGCTCACTGTGTAGCCAAAATGACCTAATTCTCCCACTTCTACCTCCTGAATGCTGCAATTGCAGTTGTGCAACACCATACCTTGATTATTTCTCATGTCTTATTGGAGCGAAATTGTCAGTGCTTTCTTCCTTCAGACTACTTGAACAGAATTACAGAGAGAATTTTGTTTGTCAATTGTAAATTTATATTAGTTGGTCTACTTTGCATATAAATATATGCCATCTATAAATTATTGACTTCCTTCCATAAATATGACCATATTAATCCCAGTGGTATAGAGAAAAAGTAAGGGCAGGCAGGCATCATGACTCAGTGACCTGAATTTGATCCCTGGAAGCCCACATGATGGAAGGACCTCCACCATGGCATTCATGCATGTTCTTCACTCCCTTCCCTCCCCAAATAAGTAAATTAATTAGTTTAAAGAAAAAAAGTAAGGGCATTTACAGCCAATGAATTATTATTAGCTCAGCAGGTAAAGCATCTGCCCAAAACCTGGTGATCTAAGTTCAATCCCCAGAAGCCCACATGGTAGGAGAGAACTGACTTCTGAAAACAATAAGAATATTCACAAGAGATCAATCTGAATGTTTCTCTTTCAGATAGGCCATCTCACTCTTGAAGATTATCAGATCTGGAGTGTGAAAAATGTCCTTGCCAATGAATTTTTGAATCTCCTCTTCCAGGTATGTTAAGGTAAATGGCTGGTATAGAAAACTTAGAGCAGTTCTCTTTGTCATCATAGCTTGCATTACTACATCTAAGCTGCAAAACCACAACTTGTAGAAAGACCCAACCTCATTATCCTGTATTTAAATTTTATTTATTTATTCATTCATTCATTCATTCATTCATTCATTCATTCATTTATTGTGTGTGTGTGTCTGTGGAGGGACAAGGGTGACTTTTGGGAATCATCCTGGGTTCCTTCTACTTCCTTCTTGCTTCGCTCTAGGATTTCCCAAGCTCTGCCCACCAACACTGAAAGTGCATGCCTCAGTAGTTTCTGCCTGGCATTTTTTTATGTGGGACCTGGGATCTGATCTCAGAACCTTCTGCTTATGAGAAAGAGTCTCAACCCCTGAGCCATCTCTTCAGCTCTTTTTGGTCTCTTTTTGATGGCTAATGCCTAATTGGCATGTATTTCAAGTACACTCCATTTATTTTAATGGAGGGCTAGAATTTCACTTGGCCAGTGTTGCTCTCACTTTGCTATTTCACACATAATTTATAATTATAAAAATCAACAACTTGAATCCTAATTCCAGATATAACTAATAGTTTATCATCATGAATTAGAACTGACTTGGTAACTTGAAAATTATTCAATCATATTTCCTCATTAAAAACACTATCCTTGAAATAGGTTTTGTAAGTCTTTTTATTAGTAGGTTACTCTTTATTTTATTGCATGGGTGTATGTGTGCATGTGGGGGGGAATGTCTTTGTGTACCAGAGGGCACTGTGTGTGGCTGTGAAAGCCCAAGGGTGACTTCAGGAATCATCCTCGATTGCTTTACTATTTTTTGCTTTACTCTGGGGTTTCCTAGGCTCCGCCTTCCAGTACTGGAAGTTCAGGCCACCACCACTGGGCCTTGTATTTTATGTGGAATCTGGAATCAGAACTCTGGTTCTTCTTTTTTGCGAGTATGAATTTTTATAAAGATATTTTCATACTTCATCATATCCTTTGACCATAATTCATCCATTGCCACTCTCCCTCTTTTTATTCCCCCTTTTGTTATTTCTCTAATCTTGCTCCTACTTTCATATCCTATATGTATATTTATAATTTTTTATGTTTTTATAAAATCTAGGCTCTAAAAATGAGAAAAAAATATGATACTTGTCTGAGTCTTGACTTATTTCACTTAGTATGAAGAGCCCCCCAGGTGTGTCCATTTCCCTGCAAAACAGCATAGTTTTATTTTTCTTCATGGCTGAATAAAACCTACAGCATATATATCATATGTGTGTGTTCATATGCTGATGGACATTTAGGATGATTCCATAACTTGGTTATTGTGAATAGTGCTGCAATAAACATTGATGTGCATGTATCTCTGTGGCATGTTGACTTAGAATCTTTGGTATAGCTGATTTGGTATAGCTGGGTTGTATGTTGTTCTCTTTAGTTTTTGAGGAATCTCCATACTAATTTCCATGGTAGATGGATTTATAACCTCTTGCTATTTACAGGTCCTCTTTCCTCTCATCCATTGTTATTTGTTTTCTTTAATCTTTTTATTATTATTATTATTTATTTAACTGTGCGCATGTGCGTGTGTATGTGCGCGCGTGTGTTTTCTTAATGATAGCCATTTTGACTGGAATGAGACATGAAAAGTTTCTAGGAAAAAAAGGGTAAATTTTAATGGTTTTAGAGTGGCAATGAGTTAGTCAAAACAAATAATGTACTATTCTCAAGGAAAAGATTTTTAAGTTGAACTTCAGTAGAATGAATAATTTCTTTTTCTTTGTTACTAAGAGATGCCATTAAAGTCTGGGGTGTGGTAGAACATTCCTGAAATTACAGCTCTCAGGAGCTGAGGCTGGAGGACTGTGAGTTCAAGGTCAGCTTGACTTTGTAGCAAGATCCTGGGAGTAGAAAGATAAGCTGCTGTGGGTTAGAAGATACTTGTAACACTTGTAATTAACAGATTCATAGAGCATATAAAGAAGAAAAATCAATAAAAATACAAAATTACAATAAAGATATGGGCAATAAACAGATATTATATTTAAAAACATCCAAATAGCGTATAAATTTATAAAAAGTGATTTCATCTCCATAGTTATCATGAAAAAATATATTAAAACACTAGGAGCCTTATCTGAATGGTTAGTTTTTAACTGATACAATGTGTTGTTGATGATAACAAACAGGTGAAGTTCTTACACATTACTGATGGAAGTTTAAATGGATATAATCATTTTAGAGGTGGGAAATATTTCAGAGACTTGAATGTATGCATACCTTATGACTCAGGAAGTCACAACACCCCTGTGTATACTCTGTAGAAACTTGTTCACTCACATATGTTCCTGCATATGTGTTCCTACACATATTCTTTCTTATAGCATAAAACATAAAATAGCCTAAATATCTACCTATTAACCGTAGTTAGATAAATTATGGCATGTCAAGTCAGTGTACATTTTACAGCAATGAAAATACACTGAATGAGAGCATTCTGTTAAAATATATATAAGTAACAAAATACTCTGAAATAGTTTCTTCTTTTTTTCTCTGACACTTTTTTGATTAATCTGAACCCTCTTCTATTTTTTTTCTCTTCTCTCTTTCCCCTTTTCTGCTATTCTCTTAGAGATATTGGAACTTAGCTTCCATTTTTAAATAATTAAAAGCCCATACAACTAAGTTAAGATTTGTTCAAAGAAATCATTGATAATTCAGTTAAAATAGTGATAATTCACTAAAAAAAGTGACTTTAAAGTGACTAAAAAGTGACTTTAATGCAGACAACATGAAAAATTATGCAATCTTGTCATTGGCACCCACCCCTGAAGTTTGATTTTTTTCTTTTTCTTTTTCCCTAGGTGTGTCACATAGTTCTGGGGTTAAGACCAGCTACTCCAGAAGAAGAAGGACAAATTATTAGGTAAATTTGTAGTTTTGATTTGTGTGTTTTTTATTATGAAGTTTCATTATAAGATTGAAATTTCTAACACTTGCTATAACAAAATGTCTCACTTTGATCGTTACAGTACAGCCTGCTAAACTAACTTGCTAGTCTAACCAAGGATTGTATTAATTTAAAAGTTAAATTTTATTTAGCATTAAAGTTTTACTGAAGGCAGGGAAGTTGCTCAGGGATAGTATGCTTACCTAGCATGCAAGAGGCCCTGGGCTCAATCTTCAGCACCACCCTCCCTCTACAATCTTGGAAGAAAAAAAGTATGCAGAGGATACTAAATTTTTAAAATAAAGTGCTTTTAATTTTTACTTATTTTTATTGGGTGTATGTTGGGTGTGTGTGCCACAGTAGATGTCAGAGGACAACTTTGTGGGGTCAGTTTTCTCCTTTCCACCTTTATGTGAATTCTGGGAATCTAAGTTAGCAAGCAAGCAGCTTTAACCCATTGAACTATCTCAGTGGCCCAAAAAAGATTGTTTTAAGGAAGAGGCGCTTGAGGCTGGATAGGATGAGCAGCAATGCAGGTCATGGAAGAAGCTTAAAATTGAAACAATGAAAGAAGCTGGGATTATGGGCTAAGGGTGAAAGCAGATGTGTTAAAATAACTCTCAGGCAAATGATATTCTTCAATATCAAGATTTCTAATTGTGGTACAAATAGCAAGCATTCACTAGAAGGGGATGAAGGCAATGACTTTATAATGAAGAGAAATAATTTAGTAAGCTCAGTGTTCTATGGACAGAAGTCAAAAGAGGAAATTCCTAGGCAAGGAGCTTGGATAGATTTCCCTAATGACCAGCAAAATTTAGAGTGTAACAAAAACAGAGAAAAACCTTAGGAAAAGAAGTTTTATTATTGATGCAAGCATTAGTAATAATACATACCCTTTCAGTGCCATGGAGAAGCTGGCAGATCTCTGTAAGAAGCTGATCTCTGTCATCTCGAATCATTTATCATTTTGAATCATCACTGTGTTTATTACAATGACATGTAGAACTGTTAAGTGTGTGGAACTGATGGACTGGAGTTCTTTACACTAATTGAGATCATCCATTAAAGAGACTGTGGTCACCAGATAACATAGATTGAAAAAATTGTAGCATTTTTGCTTTTGAGTGTAGATACTATTACCATGATCCTATAACATGATCCTTAAGTATTTTAAAATGCAGTTCTTTCACATAGTCAATTTGTGTGTATTATTATAATCCTATAATGAATTCTTGGGCTTAAAAAAAGCCATTTTGACAAAGTAGCCATTTTTCTTTCAAGGTCTGTTGAAATCATCATAAGTAGGAGTGACTACTAAAACAAGAATATTGCTAAGACAAGTCACCAGGACCATATAATTTGGCAAACTGGTGAAAGGAAAAAGAGACTCTTACAAAGCTTGCATGGAGAGTGAAGTTTTCATGATTATAGTGATCATAATAATTATGTGAAAATGAGGGCTTTGATAAGGTTAAAAAACAGAAGCGGGTTAGGGATATAATTCAGTAGTAGATCACTTGTTAATATGAACAAGAACTTAGGTTCAATTTCCCACTACTGCCAAAAGAGAGGCGCATGAAAGTTTAAGGAACAAGAGGGAAGATGTCTGTCATGGAATTGTTGATGCAAGTTCAGGTTTTCATGGTGATAATTTTGCACACATGAGAAGGGTCCCTTTTCATGCAACTGAATACTGTTTAAGTTTGTAAATCCTTTAAATTTAGTACAAGTTTATATTGATACTGGAGCTGATGGCAGAGCAACAGAAGGAGATAGAGTTTAATCATACATGAAGTTTTAGTATCTGTCATTTTTAAAGATAAAAATAACATGAAGCTTGGACAAATATGTTGAGCTCTTGAGTTCTCCTGGATGCAGTTTTGGAATTAGAAGAAACATGGCAGAAAAATAATGGGAATGAGGAGCAGTTATAGTAGAGAATGAGGTACTGCCAATGACTTGGGTGATTATGGCTGTAAAGATGGAAACCCTGAAGATTGCTATGGTTAAGGTGGCATAAATGAAGTATGATAGGATATGATATACTGAAAGTGAAATTATAAGCAGGAAGATCCCAGCAACAACCATCTGTTCTACTAAGTTTTGTTACTGGTAAGTTTCTTATGTATTTTAAGACTGAAGACAATACTTGCTGATGATGTTATTTTGGGTTTGTTCATTTGTTTGTCTATTTGTCTGTTTAAAGTTCTTGTTATTATATATTCAGAAATCTATCTCTGTGGATATACTTACAAGAATCAAAAATACTTTGGCTGAAGAGATGGCTCAGGGAAGTTAAGACTGCCTCACAAGCAGGAAGTAGTTATGAATTTGGATCCCTGGTCCCACATAAAAATGTCAAATGGAAATGGCAGAGGCCTGCATTTCCAGCCCTGGTAGGCAGAACCTGGGAATTCTCAGAGTGAAACAAAAGGGAGGTAGAAGCAATCCCGGATGATTCCCAAGTCACCGTTGGTCCTCTACAGGGCCACACAATGCCCTCTGAGACACAGAGAGAGAAAAGATAAAGAAATTTAAAAAAAATACTTGCACATAATGTTCATGTAACCGATATCCACAGTAGCCAAAAAAGGAGATTACAGTCTGAAATTGTCATTTCCTGGAATACTATTTAACCATTAAAGGAATGTAGTCCTGATGCATGCTTTCATGGGTGAACCTCACAGCCATACTAAATAAAAGAAAATCATGTATTATTCAGTTTATATGAAATGTCCAAATCAGGGACAGCATTGTTGTAGGCTAGGAAAAGTGTAGGGTTTAATAGAAAATAGCTACATAATGGATTACTGTTTAATTGGAGTGTATTAAAATGTTTTTATATTTTTGCAAAAGTTATGGTTGCATGATGTTTTCATTGTGTTAAGTACTACTAAATTCTGTGCTTTTAAATGATTTCATGATCAGCAATGCCTGTAATCTCACCACTTAGAAGATAGAGACAAGAAAATCAGTAGTTCAAGACCATTATGGGGAATTTAAGACCACCCTGGTTTACTTGAAAATTTGTCTCAAACAAAAAAATCATCCTGTATGATTTCTTATCTTTAAAATGCATAGTACTTTAACAAAATACTATGTTAGATGAGGGTCGTTACATGCTTGTAATCAATAGTATGTGGCAAGCTAAAATGGGGGATTGAGAGAACAGTTAGGTCTACATAGCAAGTTCAAAACCAGCCTAGCTTGCATATTCAGACTTTATCTAAAAATTTTTTAACTAAAAAAAAAAACAATTTGATAACACTTCACACTTCTTTGAATGATTTTAAAAGAAAAAACTGTCAATTAGTGTTGGCAATAGTATGAAGAAAGTAGAACACTCATACACTGCCAATGGACATTTAGATTTTAAAGTGGTTGTCAGTTTCAAATATTCATCAGCTATTAAATGGATAGACAAAGCATAGAATAACCTTTTTTGGGGAGGGGATAGAGTTCTGTCAGTTGTCCAAGCTAGCCTCTTGACTTAGCCTCCTAAGGAGCATGCTGCCATGCCCTTTTTTATAATTTTATTTATTTATTTATTTTAGTTTTGCAAGCATATTGAGTGCTAATCCTTGCTTCCCTCCATCTCCCCTCCCTCTCATCCCCTCCCTTCTGCCATGCCCTTTCCTAAATGTGATATATATGTACAGTGGGATACTATTCGGTAAAGAAGTATGAATTAGGGCTGGAAAGATGGCTCAGGGGTTAAGACTCTACCTCTCAAGCAGAAAGTCCTGAGTTCAGATTCCAGGTCCCACATAAAAATGCCAGGCAGAAATGGTGGCAGCCTGCACTTTCGACCTTGGTAGGTAGAGCCTGGGAAATCCATGAGCAAAGCAAATAGTAGGTGGAAACAGTCCAGGATGATTCTGGAAGTCACTCTTGGTCCTCCACATGACACACAGTGTTCTCTAATCACACACACACACACACACACACACACACACACACACACACACACACACATACACACACAAATAAAGTTATAAAAAGCATGAACTGTTGATAATAGCTCCAACACAGATGAACCTCAAAGATAGTGTGTTATGTAAAAAGTCAAATGTAAAAGACTATGTGTTATACCTTTGCATTTACTATATAAAAACCCTAAAAAGCCAAATCTGTAACATAAAATAGATTAGTGGTTTCCTGGGGTTTAGAGTAATAATAGCAGGGATGAAAGGGAACATAGTGAATCATTTTGGAATGGTTGAAAAGTTCTTAATATTCTAAAACTGGCAGTGACCATACAGCTCTATATAAACGTGTTTACTAAAGTTTTTGTAAAGTCGTACATTTTAAACTGGTAAATTTTACATTGTGCAAATAGTTCTTAAATAAATTGTTTCATTTTTTATTTCCATGTGTTCTACACATTTGTACATAGAGATCTATGTTAGGTGTCTTCCTCAGTTGTTGTCTACCTCATTCTTTGAGATAGAATCTTTCACTGAACCCAGAACTCATCAGTTGCCTAAATTGACTGGCCAACAGATTTTAGAGATTCACCCATCTCTGCCTCCAGCATTGGTTTGAAGATAGGAACTCCTGCACCTATTGTTGTGGTTTGTTTTAACTTTATTGTGTGTGTGTGTGTGTATGTATCAGAGGGCACTGTATGTCCCTGTGGAGGGCCAAGGGTAACTTCGGGAATCGTCCTGGATTGCTTGTACCTCCTTTTTACTTCAATCTGGGGTTTCCCAGGCTCCACCCACTAGGACCGAAAGAGCAACCCACCGCCATTTCTGACTGACATTTTTATGTGGGACCTGGGATCTGAACTCAGGATCTTCTGCTTGTGAAGCAAAGTCTTAACCCCTGAGTCATCTCTCCAGCTTCCTGTACCTGTCTTTTTATATGGATTCTAGAGCTATGACCTTGAGTCCCTATGCTTGTACATAAAGTCCATTGATCTTAACTCCCCAGGACCAAAATTGTTTTTAAATAGTGCTTCATACTAGCGTTTATTGAAGTTGGCTTTGCAGTGGAACACTGTTGTTTCTCTAACTGAAATTGAGTGTGTCTATTTCGTGATTTTTTATTTTTTAATTAATTTTTAAATTAATTATTAGAGAATGTACTCATATGACATGGCACAAGTGTGAAGATTACAGGATATTACAGTATGCCTTCTTTTTTTAAATTTTTTTAAATTATTATTTATTCAATTGTGCGCGCGTGCGCACGTGTGTGTGTAGAACCACGGGTGAATTCGGGAACCACCATGGACCGCCTCTATCTCCTCCTTGTTTACTCTGCCCTGGGATTCACAGGCTCTGCCCTATCAGGATCAGAAGCGCAGGCTGCCCCTGCTTCCACCCGGCGCCTGGCGTCTATACATGGGGTCTAAGATCTGAACTCAGGACCTCTGCAAGGCAGAGGCTTAACCCCTGAGCCACCTCTCCAGCTCCCAATTTGCCTTCTTGTTGCCATTAAAGTCATGACACCAACACCAGAATGCAAAGAAACTGACCATTCCATATCCAAAGGATCCCTGAGAGAGAGGCAAACTTTCCTTATTGAGGAACACCAACTTAATTAGCTAGCTCCCTCCATCTTATTCACCTGCTCAGGAAATGGTCCCTCCTACCATGGGCTTCCCATCAAACAGACAATCTCCTACAAATTCTTTACAAATGTGCCTAGAGCTCCAGCCTTCAACTGCCAAGTTGACATCTCTAGCTATCTACCATAGAGGACAACTTTTGGAAGCCATTTTTTTCATACCCATATGGGCTGCAGAGATTGAACTCAGGTCACCAGATCAGCAGGCAGGCACCAGGCACCTTTAGCCACTGAGCCATCTCACTAGCCCATGTTTTTCCTTTTGAAAATTCTTAATAATGAGCTGTGTGTCTTGTCCTTAGTTTCACAAAACTTCATTTGATGTATTGAATTTCTTTTGTATGTACAGAGGATGGTTAGAACGAGAAAGCAGGTATGGTCTACAGCCAGGACACAATTGGTTTATCATCTCCATGCAGTGGTGGCAACAGTGGAAAGAATATGTCAAATACGTGAGTTAATTCCTGTTTCTCTATATTTTTCATAATATTCTCAATTCTATCAGACTTTGTGGGACTACTGGCCAGTTAAAAATATACCATCTGAGATAAATTTTGAAGGGAAAGGAAATGAGTATTTATGCTCTTGCTATGGGTAAGCTTTGTGTATATACTTCTACATACCAACTCTGTGGGGAAAGGAGCATGCCTATCTATATTATACATGGTATATCTTCGTTTAATTCTCATATCCCGGACTGGGGAGATGACTCAGGAATTAAGACTTTGCATTGCAAGCAGAAAGTCCTCAGTCAGATCCCAGGTCCCATGTAAAGATACCAGGTAGAAATGGTGGTGGCCTGTACTTCTGGCTGTGGTTGGGGGAACCTGAGTATCCCAGAGCGAAACAAAAAGGAGGTAGAAGCAATCTAGGATGATTCCCAAAGTTACCCTTGGTCCTCTACAGGGACACACAGTGTCCTCTCTCTCTCTCTCTCTCTCTCTCTCTCTCTCTCTCTCTCTCACACACACACACACACACACACACACACACACACACTCATATCCCTGTGAGGAGTTTGGTGCTAAAGTAAAAAGAAACCCGAGTATCTTGCTCAAAGTAGATATGGGATCCAGTGTAGGAACTGACTTTAAAGCCTTTGTTTGCTCAACTTCAACATTTATATTGAAGTTTTTTTATTAGTTCACTTTTTCCATTGAAAAATTAATAACTAGGCCAGGGGGATGACTCAGTAATTGAAGTACTTGCTGTGCAAGTAGAAGAACAAGAGTTTGGATCCTCAGAACCATGAAGATACTGGGTAGGTGTGGTAGCTACCTGTAATTCTAGCCTTGGAATGCAAACACGGGATCCTTAGAGCAAAGGGGCTAGTCAGATTGATCACAAGACAAGTTTGGGTTCAATTTCAAGACCCTTAATTAAAGAATAAAGTAGAAAAACGATTGAGAAAAATTCCTAGCATATCCTCAGGTCTCTGCACACATATACAATGTAAAGGAAAAAAAATAGTAAGTTGAAGACCATTGGGCAAATGTTAATTTTCTTATTAAAGAATTTCATTTCAAGCAGGAATGGTTGCTCAGTCTATAATCCCAGCACTTGAGAGACATATTTTGCTTTTTGTTTGGGTTTGCTATGCTGAAGATTGAACTCAGGGTCTCACATGCTACATAAGCACTGTACCACTCAGTTGTACTCCCAGCCAATGTATATTCAAATGTAAAACATACTAACTAATAAACAGTAATTTTGGTGTCTTTTAAGGAGTGAAAGTAGACAGAGGAGCTCATAGATAGATAATGTTGACTACAGTAGAAAAAGAATGTTAGGGTAAAGCATCAGTCTTTATTTATAAACACTTTTTAGTTTCTGCATTTTTAGTTTGACCTTGAGATAAATGATAATAATGTCTTACTGAATGCATATTCAAAGGTGTTATTTTTTATTTTCTGTCAGAGCACGATATTTAGTTATATGTGTATGTCCCTTCTAAATAGAGATGCACTGACAAAAACATGAACCTAGTGTTCATGCCTGCTGTACTCCTTTTGTTTCTTAAATGTATTAGAAGGGCTGCAGAGCTGGCTCGAAAGCAGAAAGTGCTGAGTTCAGATCCCAGGTCCCATGTGAAAACACCAGGTGGAAACAACAGCGGCATTCTGGCCCTAATGGGCAGATCCTGGGAAATCCCAGAGTGAAGCAAAAAGGAGGTAGAAACAATCCAGGATGATTCCTGAAGTTATCCTTGGCCCTCCACAGGGACACACAGTGCCCTCTATTACACAAGTGTGCATGTACACACTCTCTCTCTCTCTCTAAATTAAAAAAAAATACTAAATATATTAGGAGAGTATAGTAAGAGAAGATTTCTAAGAGAAATCTATACTCTTCTCCTCAAACTGGCATTCATATTATTTTATTATCTTCTATTATCTGTGAGGTATCCTTTAAAGTCTACTTTAAAAATGAAGGCTTGGGGGCTGGAGAGGTGGCTCAGGGGTTAAGCCTCCGCTTTGCAGGCGGAAGGTCCCGAGTTCGGATCCCAGATCCCACGTATAGACGCCAGGCGGAAGCGGGGGTGGCCTGCGCTTCTGGTCCTGGTAGGGCGGAGCCTGTGAATCCAGGGGCAGAAGGAGGTGGAGGCGTCCATGGTGGTTCGCGAATTCGTCCGTGGTTCTACACATACACAGACACACACACACACACAGACACACACGTGCGCGAGAGCACATACACACACACATGTACACAGTTGAATAAATAATAATAATAATAAAAAAATAAAAATGAAGGCTAAGGTCAGGCAACCCTGGAATCTCAGCATTTGGAAGATGGAGACAGAAGGAAGTGTGACTACGTAGGAAAGTTTGAGGTCGGCCTGAGCCACGTGAGACCTTGTCTTAAGAAACCAAAAAGAGGGCTGGAGAGGTGGCTCAGGGGTTAAGCCTCCGCCTTGCAGGCGGAAGGTCCTGAGTTCGGATCCCAGATCCCACGTATAGACGCCAGGCGGAAGCAGGGGCGGCCTGCGCTTCTGGTCCTGGTAGGGCGGAGCCTGTGAATCCTGAGGCAGGAGGAGGTGGAGGCGTCCATAGTGGTTCGTGAATTCGTCCGTGGTTCTACACACACACACATACACACACACACACACACACACACACACACACACACACACACACACATATGCACACAGTTGAATAAATAATAATAATAAAATTAAAAAAAAAAAAAGAAACCAAAAAGAAAAAAGAAACTTAACAGGTAGGAGTGGTGACACATGCCTGCAATCCCAGCACTTGAGAGGTAGAGGTCAAAGGATGATTTGTTAAAGGCCAGCCAGTGTTAGTGACACCATATACGCACACCACACATACTTAAAAGAAGGCTAATTGTTATGAAAAACCTGAGAGGGGATGGTATCAATTCATATGGAGAGAAAAGAGACAAAACTGTAATAATTTATTTAATAAGATGTTGGAGAAATGTGCACAGAGTAATAACAGTAAAGATATATATTAGGAAAGTGCTTAATAAAGAAAAAAGTAACTTCTTATAAGAATATTAAAAAGTCATATTGCATAGCACTTTACCCACTGAACTCTCTCCCCAACTCCAACCTTATAGTCTTTAATAATAAAAAATAATGCATACTATTTTATCCCTTTATATCAGAAAAATTATCTAATAGAATAAACTTATGCATGTATACAAGTACATGCAGGTAAAAACATATGGTGTTTGTACATATGCATGTATTTCTGTGTATGTGGGGAGGAACCTTAGTGGTAGTCCTCCCCAGACACCATCCACATTGTTTTCTGAGACATGGTCTCTCACTAGGACCAGCAACTCATTGACTTGTTTAGAATGGCTGGTTTGTGACCCCCCGGGGATCCCATGGAACCTTCTAACTGTACCTCACTAGTGCTGGAATGACAAGTATGAGCCACTCTCACTGATTTTTTTTTACATGAGTTCTGGAGATCAAGCTCAAATCCTCATGCTTACATGGCAAGCATGTACATACATACTGAGCTATTACCCTAGCCCAGAAGAAATTCTAAATTAGTTATTTGGTTCAGAGAGAGAGAGAGAGAGAATTGTAATCTTAAAGAATATGTATATATGGGCTGTCTCATAAGCAAAAGGATCTGAGTTCTGATCCCAGAGCCCATGTAAAAAGACTGGGCAGGAATAGCAGTGGCTGCACCTAGTAGGCCGAGCTTGGGAAATCATAGAGCAAAACTAATAAGAAGTTAGAATAATTAAGGATGATTCTGGAAGTCACTCTTGGGTCTCCACAGACACACACATTGCTCTCTTCTATACCTCTTACACACTCACACCTACACATGCAAATAAAAATATTTATATATGTGTTTGTGAATAGATAAATTCACACATCCTTCTAAGGTTAAAATTGAATTATGTATTAAAATGTTTTAAAATGTTTTAAAACCAACCCACAGTGATAAAAAATTATGACATTGGATTATTCTTTGATTAATTTTTTTAAAAACAAGTTACCTGGTTGTCAGATAATGAAATTTTGCTTCTTCTCTGACTGATTTCAGGATGCCAACCCTGTTGTAATCGAGCCATCATCTGTTCTAAATGGAGGAAAAGTTTCATTTGGAGCAGCAGTACATCCTATGGAACAGGGTGAAGACAGAATCAGTAGTAACCTCAGTTATATGAATACCACAGAAGAGAAATTTTCAGACAACATTTCTACTGCATCTGAAGCCTCAGAATCTGCTGGCAGTGGTAAATATGACTTGGATCCCATGAGGTTTAGTCATGGTTTGGGGGACAGATTTTCATGCAGCCCAGGATGGCCTGAAGCTTACTGATGACAATATTGAACTCCCGATACTCTTGCCTTTACCTGCAAAGTGCTAGGTTAGCAGGGATGCACTACCACACTAGACTCATGGTTAGTTCTTAAGTGAGTCTGCTTATATGAATAGGATATTTGACACCAGGCTTCCATTCACAGAAATGTTTTGAATGAAATGGTCAGTTATAAGATTGTTGAATGTATTAGTAACTTTTAGAGTAAAAATTCTTAAATTCTCAATATGAAAATGTTTTATTTTTTATTTGCCAAGTCATTGCTATTTAATCATTTTGCCCAGTAAGTTCAGAATTGTTGAAAACCAATTTTAAAGAATAAAACTTCACATCCAGACTCCTTTTAATCATATACATACCTGCATTGGATACTTCAGACCAGAATTTGGAGGGTTTTTTTAATTGTTGTCATTAAAAATACTATGTATTCGTGACCACGAATATAATAGTGGCATAAGTATCAAGGAGGCAATCAGCAGCTTTCTGATTGAATTCAAGACCTGTTTGTTAGAATGGAACCTGTTCCTATTACTAAAACAAGAACCTAAAAAAGGGAAGGAAATAGATAGTAGGGGAAAACTATACAGACATGCAAACAGGATAATAGCATTAACCCAATTAATACATGAGCATTTGAGTTTATATCTTTAAGCTTGTTTATATATGTAATAAGTAAAAAGATAAGAAATTCCATTTTCTTTTTCCTCACAGGCTTTCTGTATTCTGCCACCCCAGCAACAGATATGTGCTTTGCTCGACAACATAATACTTCTGACAATAACAACCAGTGTTTGGTAGGCAGCAATGGGAATATTCTTTTGCACCTTAATCCTCAGAAGCCAGGAGCTATTGATAACCAGCCACTAGTAACTCAAGAACCAGTAAAGGTAGGTAATTTGATGTTAAAATTATTCTCTTCCAAGTTGCCACTAAGTTTCAGAGTTTAGCACATAGCATAGCATTACGATTTGTTTAAATTAATCTGTTGTGGATGGAAATTTGACTTTTCATAATACATTTCTATAAGAGAGTATGCTATGATTTACTACTTACTTTTTTTTTTTTTTTTTTTTGATTTACTACTTACTTTAAAATAATATAATGACCCTGGAAATTTCGTTATTCTTTGGGGCAAGTACTCTGAAAGTACTAACTAATTCACAGGTACTTGGGGAAAAAAATCTGTTAAAAAAATCTAATTTCCAAATGCTTTAATGATTTCTCAAATGATTTGTTTTTAGTTCCCCTTTGTAAGCAGTGTTCTGGAAAGTCAAAAATAAAAATCTCTTCTTAGAAAATTCCATTTTCTGGACTGGCGATATAGCTCACTGTATACAATCACTTATTTACTTAAGACCCCAGATTTGATTCTGAACACCATCAAAACACAAAGAAAAAGGGGGAAAAATCATTTTCAGCAATATGAAACTGGGTAGTAACATGAATTTGTTTTGTTTCGACATACAAAAGACTTTGTATTAAAAATCAATATTTATTTCATTCTTTCTAAGGCTACATCATTAACACTAGAAGGAGGACGATTAAAACGAACTCCACAGCTGGTCCATGGACGAGATTATGAAATGGTCCCAGAACCGGTTTGGAGGGCACTTTATCACTGGTATGGAGCAAACCTGGCACTCCCTAGACCAGTAAGTGTAGCTAATAATACCTGATATAAGGAGTAGTCATGGAATGTGTGTGTGTATGTGTTTGCAGATATATACATATGTGTAAAAGCCAGAGGCTGACATCAGGTATCTCTTATTGTTCTCTATCTTACTTTTTCCTGATCATCTCTTACTAAGCCTGAAACTGAATGATTGGGCTAGACTGACTGACCAGCAAGTTCTAGGGATCTGACTGACTCCATGTCCCCAGCATTGGGGTTATAAACATATATTGACATATAAACATATATTGACAAACCCAACTTTTATTTGGGTTTGGGGATCCAAATTCAGGTCTTCATGGTTGCATGGCAAGCACTTGACCAATTGAGACATTTCCCTAGGCCTTAGAAGAGGTTCTTCTAATAATTTTCTATGCGAATTTCCCCAACAACAGATTAGTTCTTATCATGGTAGCAAAATACTAGGAATTTGTTGAAGTTAGTTGAACAAATAATTGTATGCTCTTTTATATTTTGTTCATCCATTAAATATTTATTAAACACTATGTTAGATAACAGCTGTATACCAAGTGGTTAACATAGAGTGGCTAACATAGAACAGTCACTAGACTAAATGAAATTATGGAATTAGGCATATTGTTACATACTTGTAATATTCAGCTCAAAAGACTAAGGCAGGAAGTTTGAGAGATTGAGGACAGTCTGAGCTATGTATAGTAAGCCCCAGGCCAATCTGACTATTGAGCAAGTTCGCTTTTCAAAGGGAAGATGGACAGGAAGAAGGAAAGGGAGTACAGGAAGAGAGGGAATTTGATTTTTGTCTAGGTGAGAGATGCCAACTTCAAAAAGAGGAAGTCAGCTCTAAAGCTAAGCTCTAAGATTTGATGTTGATGTCATTAGTTAGTAATTTATATTTAAATAGTAATCAGGAATTTAAGGTTTGTATTTGTCGACTGCAAAAAGTTACCAGTGTTATTATCCATCAAGACTCAGAGTGAAAGCGAGAAGAGTAAAGTAGATACTATTTTTATTTTTATCTGTTTACAAGAAGCAGAATAGTTCTTGAGTTAGTCTCTTAATTTTTCTTGATCTATCTCTGGCTTTTGTTTTGTTTTATTTGTGTTACTGTTTTGCAGTACTGGAGATTGAACCCTGGGCTTGCATGTATAAGGCAAGCATTTTACTATATAGTTATAGCTATATCTCTAGCCTTTTTAATCTGTCTTACTCTTTTGTCTTTGTAGTAGAATATCAAGATACATTGTATTAGAAATTTGTAAGTTTTAGCTTTCCTTCTCTGTAAAGTGATAGATTTTATCTGCCTCATTAGGTTGTTTTGTTTTAAAGGTAGGGTCTTGCTATGTATGTGTCTCAGACTGGCCTTGGAATTTGTTGTGTAGCCCAGGCTGACCATGAAATCTTAACCTGCCTGACTTAGCCTCCTGAATGCTGGGATTGCAGATATATGCTAACAAGCCAAGCTCATGAGACCTTTTTTTTTTTTGAGAAATATGTATATATTCAATATATCATTTGGCTCATAGTAAGAGATTATTAACTTTGTACTGTTGTCATCATTACAGCTATTAAATGAGGTTTTTTCCAAAGACTCATAAAAGACTATGTTGTTTTTTTTTAATTTTTTTAAATTTTTATTATTATTATTATTTATTCAACTGTGTGCATGTGCGTGTGTATGTGCGCGCGCATGTGTGTATGTCTGTGTGTGTGTGTCTGTGTATGTGTAGAACCACGGACGAATTCGCGAACCACCATGGACCGCCTCCACCTCCTTCTGCCCCTGGATTCACAGGCTCCGCCCTACCAGGACCAGAAGCGCAGGCCGCCCCCACCTGGCGTCTATACATGGGATCTGGGATCCGAACTCAGGACCTTCCGCCTGCAAGGCGGAGGCTTAACCCCTGAGCCACCTCTCCAGCCCAAGACTATGTTTTTTACATTGAAGTCAGATATAATTAGTTTAAGCCATTAATATAAGTTCATCTGTTGGTGTGTTTTTCATCTCTAGATACAACTGTAGCTGGTTAGAAGAAATACTGCTTTGCTTTCTTGAGATAAGGCTTACTCTAAATCCAGACTGGCCTGGATATCACTGTATCATCCTAGTTGACTTTGAACTCATAGAAATCTTCCTCCCTCACCCTTACAAGTACTGGGATTACAGTGTTGAGCCATCAACTTTACCTCTTACCTATAACTGAAAAATCACTTGAAAACATGTTGTCAATTAATGCTTTAATTTTTTTTTTTAAACACAATACTGGGAATTGAACATAGAGTCTCATTCATGTATCCTTGGCAAGCACTTTACTACTGAGCTACATCCCCAGCCATCTTTTTACTTTCTATTATGAAATAGGATCTCACTAAATTGCCCATCCTGGCCCTGAACTCTCTCTATAACCTAGCCAGTCCTAAAACTTGTGTTTCTCCTGCCTCAGCTTCCCCAGTAGCTGCATGTACAGGCCTATGCCATCAAACCTGAATTCTTCATATTTAATATAAAGCAGGTCATTTTTTTCAAGTTACTTTATTTATACATGCAATTCATACTCAATGATAACAATTTAAGCATTATTAAAAAAAATAAGAATAAAGATCATATTCCCCTAGTCTTAGAGGTCAGTGTTATTGACATTTGATACACATCTTCCAAGCATACCCGTTTATCCATCATACACATATGTGGGTATATGTGGATAATTTTATAGAATTATCACATTATACCATGTATTTTAACTCTTTTGGAGGGGTCCATGTGGGAGTGTCTTGGGGCAGAGTTGTGCTATGTAATTCAGGCTGTTCTAGAATTTGTAATAATTCTCTTGCCTTGGCCTTAAGAGTACTGGAATTACAAGAATGTACTACTATGTTTCAGCATATGAATATCTTTCTAAGTTAATGAACTTAGGTCTTGCAAGCATGATAGCTCATGTCTATAATTTTAGCAGTCAGGAGCCTAAGACAGGACTGCTGCAAGTTAGCCAAACTACAGCATGAAACCCTATCTTAAAATGAATAAAATAAAAAAGCAGTGTTTATCTAACATTCCTACCTATCCTCCTCTCTGGTTTATATTTTGATAAATATTTCCTTCTGTAAGGATTATACTTAAGCTAAGTTTTTGAATGAAAAGATTATTTTTGCCTCTGTTGTTCACTGGCAGACATTATAGTTACGTTCATAGGTAATAGTTAAAATATAAATGAATATCTATATAGATGTGTGTGCATGAGTTTAGGAGAATCTATTAAATTCTGATATGTTTGCAAAAATCTTATCTTGAAAATTAAGAGACATGGGCTAGAGAGATGGCTCAGGGGTTAAGATTCTGAGTGCAGATCCCAGTCCCATGTAAAACTACTAGGTGGAAGCCTGGGTTAACCTGCATTTCTGGCCCTGGTGGGCGGAGCCTGGGAAATTCCAGAGAGAAGCAAAAAGGAGATAGAAGCAATCCAGACTGATTCCCAAAGTCACCCTTGGCCCTGTACACACACATAAGCAAAATAAATAAATAAAGTTAGAAAAAAAAGAAAATTAAGTTTCTGCCAAAATTTGTTTAATTGTGTGAAGGATTGGGAGGTTTATGTACATAGTATAAAGACAATTTGGTAGAGACGATTTCTCCTCTATCCTTTTGTGGGTCCCAGGATGGAAATTGGGTCATACCTTTACCTTCTGAGCCATCTCACCACTCTGCAAATAGTAAATTTTTACATGAAAAAGTTTTTTCCTCATTAGTAAGAAGAAAACTTTTAACAAATTAATTTTTAAAAATACTTTTTTACAAATCTATATAATTACAAAGTGGGAATGTTTTTAAATAATTTTTTATTATTTATTTAGTGTGTGTGTGTGTGTGTTTCTGTCTGTGTGTGTCTGTGTTAGTACCAAAGTTGACTTCGGGAATCATTCTGGATTGTTTCTACCTCCTCCTTGCTTCACTCTGAGATTTCCCAGGCTCTGCCCACCAGGGCTGGAAAATGCAGGCGCCGCAGTTTCCACTGGCATTTTTATGTAGGACCTGGGATCCAAACTTAGGATCTTCTCCTTGTGAGACAAGAATCTTAACTCCTAAGTCCCCAAAGTGGGAATATGTGAAATTATTCCAGTGATAAGATTTTGTGAGAATAATAAGCTTCTTCATTACTAAAGCTAGCATAACGAAGATAATGTGAATTCTCTTAAATTATTTATTTGTAACTAATTCTATTAATTTGCCCTTAAAAAGTCAGTGAATTATATATAGTACATTAAATATATAAAGTATTAAGGATTTTTATGGTATGAGGGTAGTAGAATCATAGGAAATATTTAATTGTGTAGTAGTAGATATATGCCGTAGAGGGTATTAGGATCATGTCTTTATTTAAGGATTTTTTTACCCTTATTTTTGCTTTGAAATGAAAGGGGAAAAATGCCCACAAAGGAACATTGAAAAAAAGAATTTAAGAGCAAAAGCTTGAGCATATTCAAAATAAGATTAAATATTTGTATATTTATATATGCTTTTTATACCTTAAGTATAATGAATATACAAGTAAACATAGGTAGTGAAGTTATGTGGCATTTTTAAAAATGTTGTATCTAGGATTGGTGACATGATTGTAGACGAGAGACTGAAAAAATAGAAGCATGAGTTTAGGATCAGCCTGGTCTACATAGTGAGAACCTGTCCTTAATATGAACAAATAATGGTCCTAGAGGCACTGTACATGGGGCAGCTGTGTCCATGTGCATCAGACCGTGGCAGAGAGGAGATGAGACTATTTCTACATTTAGTGTTTTGACCTGTGGACAACTGAATGATAATAGCCTGACATACCACACTGCCTGCCAAAACCCTGAATTCCATATCTGTGTACTCACAATGTGAAGGCCTCATAGAGGTAGGCTCCATGTGCATACAATATGGATGGCCTCCCATGGGCCAGGGCTCCATGTGCTCACACCATGAACTGTTTCAGAAGATGGACAAAACTGCTGTTCTTCAGCTTTATCATTTGTTCTTAACCATGTTGAACTGGGAGCACAATCATAACTATCTACATCCTTAATGTATTTTTTTTATTGCTTACATACTATTTTATATTGTCCAATTTAAAAAATTAGGACATAAAGGCAGGAGGTGGACATGCTAGGGAAATGTCCAAGGGAAGCGGAAGGGAGAAAGGGGTAACTACGATCATTGTCTACATTATCGCTACATGTATGAGATTGTAAATAAAATAAAAACAAAATTAATTTTTAAAAAACACATGTTGAGAGAAAGGGGAGGAGAGGGTCAGCGACAGCCACCTGTTATATTTGTAATTAACAAGGCTGCATTTTTTAATTTATTTTCCCAATCATACACACTTAATAGGTACCCCAGCCCCCTCCCTCCCTCCGCCCCTCCCCGGTTCCCCTTGTTCCTTCCCCCCACTTTTCCCCTTCCTTTCACCCCCCTCCCTCCAGTTGTCGTTGTGTCTCACTCCTCCTCTTCCCCCCAGTTTTCCCCTCCAATCCCTGGAGCATACTTTAGCGTGAATATCAAACTTCCCTCTGCGTCCTCCACTCTAATAAGGTGTAAGGACTCAATAGCATTACCTAGAGCCCTTTCCTGTGCTCCCTTTAGTATGGGAACACTATTGTGACTGTTAATCCTTGCCTCTAAGGATCCTAGTGCCTGAGATCCATGCTAGACTTTGGGGGGTCATTGATATGTCAGTCATTGCGCAGGTCATGCAAAGTCCTATTATGGTTACTGTGACCTTAACTTGTGTGGGGTATCTTGTGTTTCGTTGCTCCTCCCCATCTTTAGGCTCTTACAATCTTACTGCCCCCTCTTCCGCAAATTTCCCTGAGCTTTAGGATGGGGAGAGATTTGGCTGGTCTGGTTCCAGGTGATTAATGTAGGGTCTCTGATGTTCTGAATTATGGTTTGTTGTTATTTTCAGTTTTGCTGTTCCTGCACCGCCGTTGAGTGCACCATGATTGGCATTGGAGGTCACCTCCTAGCCAGAGATAAAAGGCTGTTAAAATGAAGTCTTGCTGTAATAGTAGATTCAAAGGTAGATGGAATAAGAGTAGGAGACTGTGGTGAGGGGGGTCAGTCTCCCATTTGCAGGATGGTTACCATCTATCCGCCAGACTCTGTGCCCTTTCTGACTGGTGAGATCAAACCCCCTCAGTTGCAAGTGACCTGAAAGGAAAGTGAGTGAGCTTAACCAGATGTCTCACTACTTACTTGCAGTACTTGATAGTGACCTATTTTCTCTGCTGTAGCATGGTCCCCTCTCTTCTTATTTCTGGAGGGGCCCTCCTTCCCCTTCCCTCCTGTTTATAACCTTTGCAATTACTGTAGGTATTATAGAGATTTATCTTTGGATATGTCACTAGTGGGTTTGGTTCTAGGATCCACCTACTAGGGAGTACTTACAGCACTTAATTTTTTGTGTCTGGGATACTTTACTCAATATAATTTTTTCTAATTCCATTTCCCAGCAGATTTCATTAATGCATCTTTTTTGATGGCTGAGTAGTATTCCATTGTATAAATGTATCACATTTTCCTTATCCATTTGTCAACTGTTGGGCATTGGGGTTGATTCCATGACTTTGCTATTGTAAATAGTGCTACTATGAACATGGTCGTGCTTGTGCCATTGAAGTGACTTTTTGCTTTATGGGGGATTATTCCCAGAAGTGAAATAGCAGGGTCATATGGTATTGCGATCTTTAACTTTTTTAAAAATCACCACACTGATTGCCAGAATGGTTGTATAAGCCTGCATTCCCACCAGCAGTGTAGAAGAGTTCCCTTCTCCATATCCCCTCCAGCATTTGGTGTTGTTTGTACTGTGGATTTTTGCCATTCTGACCAGGGTGAGATGATACCTCAGGGAGGTTTTGATTTGCATTTCCCTGATGTAAGGGTGTGGAGAGTTTTTTATTTTTTTATTATTTATTCAATTGCACGTGTATGCGTGTGTGCACATGTGCGTATGTATGTGTGTGTGTGTAGAACCACAGACGAATTTGGGAACCACCATGGACCGCCTCCACTGCCTCCTTGTTTACTCTGCCCTGGGATTCACAGGCTCCGCCCTCCCAGGACCAGAAATGCAGGCAGCCCCCGCTTCCGCCCGGCATCTATATGTGGGGTTTAGGATCTGAACTCAGGACCTTCCGCCTGCAAGGCAGAGGCTTAGGATGTGGAGAGTTTTTTAAGATATTTGTTAGACCTTTCAATTTCATCTCTAGTAAAGTTTCTTTTGAGTTCCCAGGCCCATTTTTTAATTGGGCCATTTATCTCCTTGGTATTTAGTTTTCTAGGTTCTTTGTACACGCTGGGTAATAGAGCTGTATCGATATGTGGTTAGTGAAGATTTTCTCCCATTCTGTGGGTTGCCTTTTTGCTCTGTTTACAATCTCTTTATCTGAACAGAATCTCTTTAATTTCATAAGATCTAATTTGTTGAGCATTGGTTCTAGTGACTGTGCTATTGGATTTCTGTTTAGGAACTGTTGGCCTAGTCCAGTCAGCTCGAGGGAGTTCCCTATCCTTTCACCTAGGGTTTTTATAGTCTCTGGCCTAATATTGAGGTCCTTGATCCATTTGGAATTAATTTTTGTACATGGTGACAAGTACGGATCCAGTTTTAATCTTCTGCATGTGGACATCCAGTTTTGCCAGCATCATTTGTTGAAGATGCTGTTCTTTTTCCATTGGATGTTTTGGGCCCCTTTGTCAAAGATCAAATGGCTGTAATTGTGTGGGATTATATCTGGGTCTTCAACCCTTATCCATTGATCTATATGTCTATTTTGGAGCCAGTCCCAGGCTGTTTTTATTACTATGGATTTGTAGTATAGATTAAGGTTTGGTATGGTGATACCTTCAGCAGTGTTTTTGTTACTCAGAATTGTTTTTGCTATCCTGGGTCTTTTGTGCTTCCATATGAATTCTGAGATTGTTTGGTCAATTTCTTTAAAGAATTGCTTTGGGATTTTAATTGGTATAGCATTGAATCTGTATATTGCTTTTGGTAGGATGGTCATTTTTATGATATTGATTCTGCCAATCCAGGAGCATGGGAGGTCTTTCCACCTTTTGGTGTCTTTTGTAATTTCTTTCTTTAGGGTTTTAAAGTTTTCATTGTAAAGGTCTCTTCCTTGGTTAGCTTTATACCAAGGTATTTCATTTTTTTAGGGGCTGTAGTAAATGGGATTGTTTCTCTTAGGGCTTTTTCACTTCTTTCATTCTGGGCGTATAGGAAGGCCACTGATTTTTGTATGTTTATTTTGTAACCTGCCACCTTGCTGAACTTCTGTATTAGTTCCAGGAGTTTCCTGGTAGAGTTTTTAGGATCACTCAGGTATACGATGATGTCATCTGCAAATAGAGATAACTTGACTTCTTCCTTGCTGATTTGAATCTCTTTTATTGCCTTTTCTTATCTTATGGCTCCAAGACTGAATATTAATGAAAATATTTTTTAAGAACAAAAACTCAAGTTAGATTAAAATTATTTCAGTCATCATTACTTTTTATCTTTCACAAAAATAGGTAATCAAGAATAGCAAGAACAACATCCCAGAGCTGGAATTATTTCCTCGCTATCTTCTCTTCTTACGACAGCAGCCTGCCACTCGGACACAGCAATCTAACATCTGGGTGAATATGGGTATGATGAGCCTGAGAATGTTTCCTCAGCATTTGCCTAGAGGTAACTTAAGAATGCAGCAAGAATGCCATGCATTTTCTTTTAAAAAAAAAGAAAGAAAGAAAGGAAAAAAAAATGAAACTCAAGTTGCTCAACATCTGGAGCCACTGTGCTATAATATCCATCTGCTTTCATACAAAATCAATAAATCACTTGTGGGGCTTAGATCTATGGTCATGCGCAAGACTGGATGGGAATATAGGCTAAATCCTAAGGGCAAATGGAAAAGGGTTATTATTCCTCTTTCTAGTTTGTAAACTTATGAAGGTTGACTGATCTTTTCCATCTCATTCAAATTTATTAGAGTAATCCCTTCTATTTTATTGACATTGATTTTTGGCAAAACTTTGTAAAACATTTCTCATTATAGATAAGAATGCTTTGTAAGAGAAATAACACAAATAGATATATTTCAAAATTTAAGTGGTATTTTTACTCTGATTTGGTGAGGTGAGGCATTGTAACTTTTCTGTTGATAACAGAGATTAAATCCAATGCCTGTGTATGCTAGGCAAATATTCTACCACTGAGTCACATTCATAACTTAATATATTCACTTCAAAAAGTACCAAGCTACCCCCCTCCCAAAAAAAAGAAACAGTAGAAAACCTATACCTATCAAAATGACATATAAATAAGTTCCCATTAATATTATGTGAAACATTTAAAAAGTCCCCCTTCGATTGTTCTCTAAGGTTAAATTTTATTGATGGAGAATGCTTATTGCTTGCTTTCCTAGCAAATGTTTGAAATTATTCTTTAGCAGTAAAGAAGTAATGAATTCAGTCATTCATGCAGTCTCAAACTTTGTGTTTAAGTATCTTTAAACCTAAACCACCAACCTTACATAAGTACTAGATCACCTTTGAATTCAACCAAGATTGTTTATGTCTTCACTAAAATTTATGTTCAGATAATATGTGAAGATTATTTCATACATTATTTGGTAGAATTATAGCAAACTGGTTTCAACATAACCAGATTTTGTTTTTGAGGAAACCATCAAAATCAGAGAATAATGAGATAGAATCTTTTTTAAACATCACTTAATTTAACTCCTCAGTAAAGAGAAATATTAGCCTACCTTCTGTGGTACCCATAGCTTGTCTTTTTTGATTCTCTTTGAAAGATGACATGAGAGGCAAGATGCGTTGTTGCGTTTTTAGTAAGTATTGTTACTCTTGTGCTGATCCTAGATTTTTGCTGCTTCTGTAAATTGCTGATTTGCTGGTGTTCATCAAAAGCACAAATTATGTGTAGTAAGTGGCTGCCTATTTAATGAGCTAAATGGTCTAGACTCAAGAACTCAAACTTCCTTATTGAGATTTTCTTGTGGAGATTGGCCTGGACACTATACTTGCATATGCTTCTGAATCCTAGAACGGGATACTGATAATCCAAATTTGTTCTTAATTTGAAGTTTTATTTCTCACTAATTAGTTGTGGAATCAATCATTAATCATTTGGATATTATGAAACTGCTTTCTTGCTGTAATCTTATAACTAATCCTCTGATGTATAATTAGAGAAATTGTTCTTTGGTCTCCTTTGAAGGATTATCCATTGCTTGCTAATAGTACAAGATTTGCTTTGCTCTATGTTTAATTGATCATGATTGAGTTTTGTTTTGCCGTATATAATGTGCATCTTTCTCAAATACTTGGTTTATTATAACTTAGTTTACTAGGCTTTTTAAAAATTTTCTCTTAAATATATGCAAACCTTGCCATAGTTATAATAACTATAGTCAAAGTTACAGAAGTGATTATTCCTTAGAAAAATTTTTATCCTATGTTAGGTGAGTGAATTCTTGTAAGCTCTGAAAAAGCAAATAATAGCTAGTAGATAAAGACTCACTAAGAACATTTTAATGGGAGGAAAATGCTGACACTACTGTATGGATAGCAAGGTACTTAGAATATATTCTTGTATTGTAGAAAGATTATGTTGATATGTTTTGTTGGTTCAAATTGTTATGCATTCTACATGGCCAAGCGAATGTTTAGTTTATACTTTTGTCTGGAGTTACTTAACAAAATATAGCCTCCCATAGGTAGAAATAACCATTTTCAGCTACAACTTTTTCTAAATTTTTAAGCAATTTAAAATAGATTTTTAAGTAGTTAACCAGGAATTAGCAAGTTTAACAGCTGTCTTTGATTTCCATAATATCTTATTTCATCCCTTTCACTCTTCACTCTTTCCCCTTGTATGCTCATCATCAATTCAGCTAATTTCAAATATTCTCTTCCCTAAACAATAACGTCTTACTTGACATTTATGGCATGTTAATTATAAGTAATCTAGATTTGATTACTTATTAGAAATTGTGCATACATTATATATAAATGTTATGCTATTTGCATAAGAGACAAGCATTGTGGATTATGATATTCAGAGGATAGAGGTCCTCAAACCAATCAGTCTCTCAGAGTCTGAGAGACAGCTTTCCTGCCAAAGTTTTTGTTTCCATTTTAATTCCTTCAGGAATTTAGTTTCATGTCTACCATCATCTTTATAGGGCTGGAAAGCTATATGATTTTCCCCTTTCAAAAGGATATTTAGTCATGGAGACCTTGACTCATTTAAAAATTTCATTCAGCCATGTAGAATATATACCAATTTGAATTTTAAGCAAAATTTTTTCTTTGGTATAACTACTACTAAGTAATTGGACCACTCAGTGACATAGCAATGGAAATAATAATTCATAATTTAAGCGCTCGATTAAATGGGTCCACCTCTCTCTCTCTGTCTCTCTCTCTCTGTCTCTCTCTCTCTGTCTCTCTCTCTCTCTTTTTCTCAAGCCCAATCCTGTTTTATCTCCCCCATTCTTCATTTTATTTCATTTATCCAAGTCTGGGCATTAAATCAGCCTTGATGTAGGGAGATAACTCAGTAAGTAAAGTACCTGCTCAAAAACATGATGTCTTGAGTTCAGCCTCCAAAAGCTTGCATGGTGGAACAAGAGAACTGACTTCAAAAATTGTCTTTTAACCTCCACCTATGCACTGTGAGATACATGTGCATCCTCTTCTTTTTTTCTCTCTCTCCTCCCTCTCTATCAATTGAATGAGTGGATGGATAGATGGATAATGGATGGATGGATGGACGGACGGATGGAGGAACTGAAGGACGGACGGGCAAGCGGGTAGGCAGGCAGATAAACCCTTTACACTCCCAAGCCCTCTTCCTTCTTAAGGAGATTTTATCTCAGCTCTATTGAATGTTGCCAAACTGAGGATAACCATATGCTAATTTCAGTTTGGGGCCAACATGTTTCTGCTGAAGATTCTAATATGTCAGTTATTTTGGACCTCTATGCTTTTATTGTTTGTTTGTTTTTCAGAATTATTCTGAATTTCCCGTTTCTCCTGGACTCCCCTTTTCCACCCACCTGCCACACACAAACACACACACACACACACACACACACACACACACACACACACACACTGTAGTTTTTTTTTTTTGAGACAGGGTCTCATGTAAGAAGCCCAAGTTAGCCTAAGACTCTCTGTGTAATCAAGAATGGTCTTGAACTTCAGATATTCCTGCTTCTGTCTACTAATTGCTTGAATTACAGGCATGCATCTCTGTCCCAGCCATTTTCAAATTTTCATAATACTTTTCATTTGTAAAATTACTAATCCTATAATTCTAATTTTTATTATTATTTTCTAAATTAATATGTTTTTGGTTTGTTATATGTCTGTGTGTTTTCCTTACCATGATTACTATAACCATAGGAAATGTACCTTCTCCAAATGCGCCTCTAAAGCGGGTATTAGCCTACACAGGCTGTTTTAGTAGAATGCAAACTATCAAGGAAATTCATGAATATCTGTCTCAAAGGCTTCGCATCAAAGAAGAAGACATGCGCCTGTGGCTATACAATAGTGAGGTAAGATGCATCGAAGAATCTGATTAAATATTAGGTCATGCTCTGGATATAGCCCTGTTGTCGAGCACTTGCCTAGTATATATAAAGTCTTGAGTTTGTAATTCCTGAGTGATACTTTAATTTGTAATAGTTATACTAAAAGTCATGTCTTAAGATTTTGGTGAATTTTTCAAAATTTAAATTATTACATGCATAAATGTCAATTATTTGTCACCTGAGATCCTAAAAAGAGTTGATCTTTCTGAACAACACTATCTTGCAAAGATTGCTGTTGCACTATAAACTAATAACAAATATAATAGCAAATATGTTTTTAACTATAGATGTTAAAGTTTGCATGTTACCAATAAATCCACAACCAGAGAGCTTAGGGAGAACAAGAGGGTTAATCTTTCTTAAGATTCTCAATTCTCAGTTATAGTTTAGTCCAACTTGACAGGAAAGTTCATACCTACACCAAAAATGAAGGGAACTGATCATACCATATGCACAGGGATTGCTGAGAGAAACTAACCTCACCTGTCAAAATGCAAGTCTGTTCAACTATGCTGAATCTACCTGCCCAGGGAATGGTCTCACCCACTATGGGCTGTGTCATCCCACATTGCCTCAGATGTGCCTAAAACTGTCTTCGATTGTCAAGTAGACACCATATATCTAACTAGCACACCCCACCCTTGTCAACTTGACACAAAAACACAGTACCTTTAAACTGTAACCTTTCAACATTTGTCCCCATGGATGTTACTACATTCATTTTATATAAAATATTTTACATTCAGGGACCTGAGAGATGGCTCAGGGGTTAAACCTCTGCCTTACAAGTAGAAGTATCTAAGTTTTTAATCCCAGATTCCACGTAAAAATGTCAGATAGAAATGGCTGTGGTAGTACTTCCAGCTGTGGAAGACTGATTCTGGGAAATCTTAAAGAGAAACAAAAAGAAGATAGAAGCAATCTAGGATGACTCAAGTCACTCTTGGGCTTCACTGCAGGCACATAGTGCCCTTTGATACATATATACATACACACAAAAATAAATAAAATAAGGGACTGGAGAGGTGGCTCAGGGGTTAAGCCTCTGCCTTGCAGGCGGAAGGTCCCGAGTTCGGATCCCAGATCCCACATATAGACGCCAGACGGAAGCGGGGGCGGCCTGTGCTTCTGGTCCTGGTAGGGCGGAGCCTGTGAATCCCAGGGCAGAAGGAGGTGGAGGCGTCCATGGTGGTTCGCGAATTCGTCCATGGTTCTACACATACACAGACACACACATACACACACACACAGACACACGCGCGCGCACACATACACACAGTTGAATAAATAATAATATAATAAAAAATTTAAAAATAAATAAATAAATAAATAAATAAATAAATAAAATACATTCAATTCAGTTTTATAAGTTTTCAAAGTCGAATTAAAAATTCTCATAGTCTAGTTTTAAAGTGTTCATAGTAATTTAATAATTCATTTTTGACATTTTAAAAGTTCAAAGTCTTTTTAAGGAAAAGAAAGTCCAATCTTGGCTAGGAACATAACAAACCTTTCTCTACAACCCTGAGCTATGGAATCCATAATGTTATAGTGGATTCAAGTTAGGGAATCTGAGAGCATCACAAGTAGATTGCCATTGATAACTTGAGAAAGCTCCCTATGACTGACTGTGCTTAGCAGAGCTATAGTTAAATTTGAATTCATCGTGAAGAATTCAAGTCAAAGCTAAAGACATAAATATGAATGAATTAAGCCTGAGAAGGTAAGCTGTGAATCTGCATTTTCGACACTGATCTAACTTCTATATTGGATCAATGTGTTTTAAGTTTACCATTGACATGGTAAACTACTTAATTTAAATGTCAATTTAAATTATGATGTTTACATCAAAACCAACAATTCACAAGTGCACTTTTAAGGCACTATCAGGATGAATGTTCTAGTATTATAATGCTTCTTGGCACCCAGAGTATGTAATAGATAATTCAGAGATGGGTTTTTTGTTGCTACTTAAGAATTACACTTAAACTTGGCATTTTATATACAGCAAAAAACAAAACAAAACCAGACCTCACAAGTTTGACAAATTCATGAACTATCTTTAATACTACTTAGAGAAAACAGATAATGTTTGTATCCATCATATTAAAAAAACTTTTATATAAAATACTCCCTTTATCCTAATATTAATGAATTTTTACTCTGTAAACTTGCTTTGTCCTGCTAAAGTTCTTTTACTACGGATTTTTCTAAAAAAAAAAAATAAAACTGCAATTGTTCCATATAGAATGTTGCTTGAACAGGCAGAGAGAATGTTTGCAAGACACCTCTAAGTGTCTCAATGGTGGTGTTCAGGAGCCTCAGGGGACAGCCGGAAGGGAGGTGCTGTACAGTTAACACTGCAGAGCAGTACCCAACCCAGTCCATCCACAATGGCTGAAACCAGTCTTGACATGATGTAATGGATAAATGACCACTGGAAAAAATAAACCAAAGATCTGCAGTGTACTTTGTCTTTCACCTTTATAAACCATGATTTATGGATAACTTGTTGATTTTTCCAAAGGCAGGTATACAGTATTTGGAAACATCAAGTGTTCATTTTGAGTGGGCAGAGGTAACCTCACCCAACTGCCTTTCAATAAAATTAATGAAATGCAAAAAAAAAAAGGAAAAGAAAGTCCAAAATCTCCTAACTATAAGGTTCTGTAATATCAAAAGTAAATTTAAAACTTCAGCACAGAATAAATATAAAAATGGAAGTATTAGGACACAACAAGGAAATATCAAATTTAAGACTAAAGTCTGGCAAGATAAATATCGCAGGCTCCCAAGTTATTCTGTGAGATTGAAATGTAGCCTGGCCCACTGGAACCACATGCTGGCCCTAGAAGAGCTGTTTTCTAGACAGCTAAAACTTTCAAAAGGCAAGTAACTGCTTCAATTTAGGCCTTCTTCCACTAAACAAGTCTGTGTTTTCACAACACTAAAATCTCATTTCTCCCACCTTTCCAGTGCAAAACATTGGGCTTTTTTTCAGTGATGTTAATTTCTTCCATAGCCACAGCTGTTCTGCTGTCTATCCTTTTCTTCACTCAAAATTTCAAGACTGCCAAAACAGCTCTTCTCTACCAGGCAAATCAGACCATCATCTTCAAACTCAACTTTGTCAAAGTTTGTTCCTTCATCATAAGCTGGGAGCAACTGATTCATGACCCTGCTAGCATTACTATTTTCCAAACAGCTCACTAAGCTTTGTTTAATTGTTTTTGTAACGCACAATTTCAAATTTTCTATTTCACCAACAAAACCATTCAAAATCCACAAAATCCATATAGCCATATTTATTGGCAACAACCCACTTTTCTGGTACCAAATTCTATTGTAGTTTGCTTGCATGTTGACAGTAAGTTCATGACCCAAGAGCTTGGGTGAACAAGGGGAGTTTTATTTTTTTCTTACAACTCTCAATTGTTGGTTACAGTTCTTAGTCCACTTTGGAAGAGAGTTTATACCAACACCAGAAGCCAAGGGAACTGCCCATACCATATCCACAAAGATTGCTGAGAGAGGGACAAACCTCACTTGCCACAAGTCTGTTTAAGTATGCTGAATCATGCCAACTTACTGAACCAGCTTCCCCTGTCCTATCCACCTGCCCAGGGAATGGTCCTACCCAGCATGAGCTGGGTCTTCCCACATCAATCAGATAATCTCCTACAGGTTTACTCAGATCTTGCTTCAACTACTAATTCTTCACAGATGTACCTTTAATTGTCAAGTTGATACCTATACATCTAACTAGCAAAGTAAATTTTATGTTAGATTTATTGTAAAGTCACTTATATACATGTTAAAGATACAAACTTATAAAGTACATGGTGAAAAATTCCTCCTTCCCATTCACAAATCCTGATCTATTCTCTTACTCAGAGGAAATGTTATCAAGACTTGTATATTCTTCCAGTATATTCAGTATTGGTTATATTCTGACACTGTGTCATAAGTGTAGTTTTCACCATTCTCTATTCCCTAATGCACTTGTTCTTAAGTCCTTGGGTCACCATTGAAAGGCAGAGTCATGTTAATAGTTAAAGAGCTCACTTTGTTGAGCCACACTGCTGGGAATTAAATTCTTTTTACTCTGTGTGTCCTTTTATTTGTGTAACTAAGGGCAGGTCACTTGATTCTTTGCGCTTCTGTTTGCACAGAAGTGAAAAGGGAAATGAAATTTCTTTTTTTGAAAGCTTTATAGTCTCAGTGAAATTTGGTTCAATCTGTGAAGAGTCTTCTAGTCTCCCCACAAATTTTGTTTTGGGAGCATAGACAATGTTTGTAAAATGATGCCTTTCTTTCATTTTGGCATCTAAATTATAAATATGTCTGAAAACCTAAGTATCTGTGACTTGAATTATATAAATATAAGCAATAATTGTCATTTCATTTTTATTCTTCTATTGTTTTGAAGTTACTAACCAAATTAAATCTTCTTATACAGAATTACCTTACTCTTTTGGATGATGAGGATCATAGGTTGGAATATTTAAAAATCCAGGATGAGCAGCACCTGGTAATTGAAGGTACAAAATGGAAATACACATCTATATTAGTGGGGTTCGTTTGTTTGTTTGTTTTCTCTTTTTTTAATGGGAAAAAGAAATTTATTAGGCTTATAGCTCCAGAGGGAAGATACAGTCTTTCATAGTGGAAACAGCATCGCTGGCGGAGAACCTGGAGGAGGCTAGGTCATGTCTGTCTAGGAGGCCAAGAGTTGCAAGACTGCCACTGCTAGAGCAGACCTCTTCTAGAAATAGGGTGGAGCTAATCCACCTCAAGGCCCACCTACTATGACTGTCTTCCTCCTGCAAGGCTCTACCTTCTAAAGGTGTCATGACATTCCCAAACACATGAGTCTGTAGGGGACACATTTCAAACCATGACATTCCATCCCTGGCCCCCACAAGCTCATTGCCATCTCATTATACAAACCATACTCAATCCAACTTTAAAAGTCCCAACACAGTCCCAAAATCCAAAGCCTCCTGTAAAATCAAAAGACAAGTTACATATTTCTAACATACAGTGGCACAGAATAAACCTTCCTTTTCTGAAAGAAAAGAATAAGAACATATCTAGGAAAGATCAGTCCATAATGAGACCAAAAATCAAGCAGCACAAACTCCAAATTCTGCAACTCTAAAACCAACAGATGAGCCTCTTGTTGAAATCATCTCAGTTCTAAAGGGCTTTGGTTCCATCTCTCCAATGCCTGAAGAACACATCACTCTCTTGGGCTAGTTCCTCCCATGGCATACAGCTCTCCTTGGCAGATCTACCATGCTGTCTCTGGCATCTCCAGCATCTTCACTTCTCAATGACAAGACAGTTTTTAACTCCACAGCACAAACTGCCCTTTGGGCCTCTACTGCAGACTTCCTGCCACACACTACCTTAGCTTCTGCCATTCTCTGAAACCTTTTCTATTGCTGTGAGAGATCAACCAAAGTCAAGTAACTTCATGGGGAAAAGGGAGATTTATTCAGCTTATGATTCCAGAGGGGAGATACAGTCTTTCATGGTAGAAATATCATGGCTGGCAGCAGAACCTAGAGGAGGCCTAGGTCATATTCATCCAGGAGGCTCAGAGCTCCAAGATTACTCAAATGTTTGTTTTTGAGAGTATTTTGCTTGATTGTAGGGCTGTTGGATTTTGGATTTTGGATTCCCCTCCCCCTCCCAATGGGGATAGTATTTTTAAGACTGGTTTCATGTAGCTAAGGCTAACCTTAAACTTTCTACATAGGCAAGAATGAATGACCTTCAGCTCCTAATCCTCCTCCTCCTGCCTCCAGAATAATGGGATACATTAGGATATTGGGGGAGGATTTTAAAGAATTGTTCATCAGTAGTCCCATTCATCAGTAATCCCATTTTATGTAATTTTTCCTAGGACAGTTAATTGGTAAGTTTTTTTTTTTTTAATTTAAAAAAATCCATTTAACTCTTAAGGCGCTACTATTTAGATTACTTTTAAAAACCAATAACTGGGCTGGAGAGATGGCTTGGGTTAATACTCTGCCTCATAAGCAGAAGGTCCTGAATTCAGATCCCAGCTCCCTTGTAAAAGCACCAGGCAGAACCCTAAGTGGCTTGCACTTCTGGCCAAGGTGGGCAGAGCCTGAGAAATCCCAGAAGAAAGTAAAAAGGAGGTGGAAGCAATCCAGGATGATTCCTGAAGTCACCCTTGGCCCACTACAGGAACACACAGTGCCCTCTGATACACACACACACACACACACACACACACACACACACACACACACAGAAAGAGCAGTAACCTATCATCATAGGCTGACAAGAATGGGAAAGATGAGTGGAAACAGGTAAATCAGTTGTAAATTTTCAAAGTTTCTAGCTGACACTTTGAGACTGAGCAAAGACATCAACTTTAGTTGTATTAGGGATTGAACTGAGGTTTTTTCTGTCATTGAGTTGTAATACCAGCTCCTCTCATACACTCATTATTCATCAACACTTGCCCCTCACAGGTAAAGTATCACCCATGAATTTATACATTGTCACATTTATGTCATTGAAATTTTACTGTCTTTTCCCATAATGACTCATGAAAACATAGCTCATTTTCTTGTAGTGACATTAATAAGATAACCCAATCATTGTTACAATTTAAGGGAAAAAAACAATTTTCATATTTTTGGCATTTTGTTTAGGAAATTCTATTGTGTGTTAGCATTAATTACATTAGTAGGTAGTTAAGTAAATTTTACTTCAAGTACTTGAAGTAGTAGTTTATTAATTCAAGTACTTGAAGTAGTAGTTTATTAATTTTATGAAGTAACTTTAAAGTCCACACTGAAAAGAATGTATGTGTGAAGATGCCATGCTGAAACCTATTATTTTGTATGCTAACTTAGAAAATTAATAAGAATTTAAAAATATAGCTCAGTTGATCAAGTGCTTGCCTAGCATACAGTACCTAGAGTCTGATCCGTATATTTCGAATGATAGTCTAATATGCTGTAATCTTAGGAAGTTAGACACCAGAAAATCAGGCATTCAAGACATCCTCAGCTACATAGTGAATTCAGGGCCAATATAGGCTACTGTGTTAAGAACCTGCCTTAAGAGAAAAAAAAAGTAGGAGTGGTATAAAATTCAGTTACTAAAATTCACTTGATTTTTTTTTTAAGTTTCTGGTTTAAAAATAACTTTGTTTTTAACATAGCAATTAAGCAAATAGGAATTGTATAGATAAGATATTAACACATATCTCTCTATCTTCCTAGTTCGAAATAAAGATATGAGCTGGCCTGAGGAAATGTCCTTTATAGCAAACAGTAGTAAAATAGACAGACACAAAGGTAAGTTAGTATGTTGTTTTTAGAGACTTTCATTGTTTTTATATTAATCTCACAACCTCCTCTGGCTGTCCTTGAACACTTGATCCTCCTACTTCTGCCATCCAAATACTGGAATTAAAGGTGTGCTATCATACTAGACTTAGAAACAGTTTTAAATTTATTCTTTTTTAAAAAATATTTATTTGAGAGAGCAGGGGGCAAAGAGAGAGAAAGCAAGCATGCTATGATGTGTGTGTAGAAGTAAGGTCAGAGGACAGATATTGAACTCAGGTTTCCAGGTTTGCAAGCAGGTGCCTTACCTAATCTAATGAGCTACATTACCACCACCTTGTTCTTTTTAATTCTTTTGAGTAAACCCAACTCAAATTATTTTCTAAATTTCTTTTAACACTGAAATTAAATAATTTATGTATAGGTGTGGTGTGGTAGTACATATTTGTAATTTCAGTACTTGAGATGTAGAGGCAGAAGGATTGCCAGCTTCAGGCCAATGTGAGCTCATAGTAAGACCCTGTCTGAAAACAATAATGGGGACCAAGAAAGATGGCTCAGGTAGAAAAGTGCTTGCTATGCAAATATGAGGACCCAAATGAAGCTCCCCAGCATCCATGTAAAAAAGCTAGGCAGTAGCAATGTGCCTGCTAAAACCCTGGGTTCAGTCCCCAGTACTCGAAGAGGGGAATGGTAAGAATTAACTCTTGAGCTCCACATGGAAAGTATATGCATATGCATATACAAAACAAAGTCTTACTCTGTAGCCCAGGCTACAAAGTCTTCCAGGCTCTAATGCTGGGATTACAGGTATATACAGCATGCCCAACATAATTTTTTTTTAAAGATATGGAGAATTAAACTCTATACTTTTGTTTTTATTTTTACATATGGCCTCCACATTTAACTCTGAATCTTCCTGCCTTCATTTTACCAAGTGTTAGAATTACAGGTATGTGCTACCATGCCTGACATGAAATACCAGCAATCATAACAAACGGAATACTTGCCATTTCTGTTACAATGAGCAAGGGCATCATACTCGCCAAGAACAATCCATGAAAAACTATCTTTAGGGATGGAAAAATGGCCCAGAGTACTTGAAAGGTGAGGAACTCAAGTTTGGGTACTGGATCCCATGTAAAAACGCCAGATGGAAATGACAGAGGTCTGCATTTCCAGCCCTGCAAAGCAATAAGGAGGTAGAACAATCCAGAGTGATTTCAAAGTCACCATTGAACCTTTACAGGCACACACAGTGCTCTCTTTTACATACCTTCACACATTTATGCCGGCACCTACACGGGAAAAAAAAAGAAAAATCTGTCTTACAGTATTTGAAAGGCCAAATTAATGTGCGTGTGTGTATGTGTCATTTAGCTGATGAGAAAAATTATAAAATCACATTTGGCTTATCCATGGTTAAAACCTTTATCTCACAAAGCAAAAGGACCTGAGTTCGGATTCCCAGATCCCATATATAAAGCGCTGGGCGCATATGGGAGTAACCTCTAAATCCAGCCCTAGAAAACTAAGTCTGGGAAACCCCAGAGAAAAGCAATAAGGTGGAAAAGTAATTCAAAATAATTCCCAGTGTCACCCTTTGGCCTCCACAGGCACATAAACTCAAGTGTCTTTATGTATATATCCCTACACACTAATGCAGACACATCCAAAAAGAAGCAACACATGTTTGTGATGTGTTGGAAGACTGAACCAGTAGGATTCCTAGTTTGAGGTCATCCTGAGTTACATAGTAAGACCCTGTTATTTTTAAGGAAAAAAAAAAACAAAAAACACTGTATTGAATACAAACAACTGTTCTACAGTATATTGCTATAGCTAAGCTTTTGTCTCATACTGTTTGTTACAGTTCCAACAGAAAAAGGAGCCACAGGTCTGAGTAACCTGGGAAATACGTGCTTCATGAATTCAAGCATCCAGTGTGTTAGTAATACACAGCCACTAACACAATATTTTATCTCAGGGAGACATCTTTATGAACTCAACAGGTAATTTTTTTCTGAGCCACTAGCAATTTAATCTTGTATAACTTCTATCCAATTTCAGTGTAACCTCAATCTTTTACTTGAAAGAGAAAAATCCTAACTTATTGTTCTATTGAATATGAAATAAGAACTAAAGGAAGCTTCTTAATTTTAAAAAATGATAGTTTTCATACTATATGATGGGCATTTCTGTGCCCACATGATTGTGAATCAGGAGAATCTTTGGTAATACATTTTCCTCTTAATCTTCCAGGACAAACCCTATAGGTATGAAGGGGCATATGGCTAAATGCTATGGCGATTTAGTACAGGAACTTTGGAGTGGAACTCAGAAGAATGTTGCCCCATTAAAACTTCGGGTAAGCAGGTTAAAATATGAAAAACAGCTATTTGATTATCATTTTTACTGTACTTTTTATATAGTTTAATCAATATTTTTAGATGCTTCACTAAACATAAATGTTTAGTATCTTTATTTGTTAAAGATAATGTAAAATACTTCTATGTATATAGTGAATAGAAAAAGACCAAAGTCAATCTGTTTGAATTTTGTTTTTTTGCAAATTTATCAAAATATGTTACTTGTGGGACTGGAGAGGTGGCTCAGGGTTTAAGCCTCTGCCTTTAGATGGAAGGTCCTGAGTTCGGATCCTAGACCCCACGTATAGACGCCAGACGGAAGCGGGGGTGGCCTGCGTTTCTGGTCCTGTTAGGCCTGTGAATCCCAGGCAAAGTAAACAAGGAGGAGGTGGAGGCGGTCCATGGGTTCCCGAATTCACCCATGGTTCTACACACACACACACACAAATGAATAAATAAAAAAAAGTTTAAAAAAAAATGTTACTAGTATGAAGAGTAATCCTTATTTGTATTCCTTCAGTCACTGAGAGAGCAGTATTTTAACTGTAAGGTGGACCTCCAATTTCAATGTTTATGTCTAATACATTTCCAGTATTACTAAGATAATTAGTTTTGTCTATGCATATAAAATAGTTCTGTTTGTAAATGTAGCAGTATGAAAGAATATGACTATGCATACAAGTTTTATATTGGTTATCATATATAGTGGATTTTACTGCCACTAGAATTATCTTTATTTAAAAACAAGACATAGAATTTTTTTAAGATACAAGATTTTTAAGTTAAAGATAATCAATCATAAGTTTGTTTGCTTAACACCCAGGATATTTTGGCTTTGTATTAACTCATTTCATTTTCTAAGTAATTCTATAATACCATGTTTTAATTCTCATTTTTTTAAATTTTTTTATTATTATTTATTCAATTGTGCGTGTGTGTATGTATGTGTGTATGTGAGTGTGTAGAACCACGGACGAATCGGGAACCACCATGGACGCCTCCACCTCCTTCTGCCCCGGGATTCACAGGCTCCGCCCTACCAGGACCAGAAGCGCAGGCCGCCCCTGATTCCGCCTGGCGTCTATACGTGGGATCTGGGATCCGAACTCAGGACCTTCTGCCTGCAAGGCAGAGGCTTAACCCCTGAGCCACCTCTCCAGCCCTTAATTCTCATTTTTAGGAGAATTTAAGTTTATAAATCCTCATAATTACACATTATGCTGTTTTTGCCTCTAACAATAAAATTTAGATTCAAAACCAGTATAAGCAACAAACAGGAAGAAAATACATATTAAGTCTTTCAATATCAGCAAATACTATGATACTATTGCTCCCTTAAATATCTTTACAGTTACGAATTATTCTTTACGATTGTGAACTGGAATACAATATTGGCTAAAATACTTTTCTTTTTTTTTTAACATTTGAGGTCTTTAAGTTTAAACAGATTAAGTGATGAAAATGAAAGATTGAATGACAATCCAAAATTTCCTTGATATTTACTTTCTTCTGTAATCTCTGATTGAATTATGGAGTATGTACATTCCAGATTTTATGGAGTAGTAAATAATTGTTACTCTTTACATTTGCAGTGGACCATAGCAAAATATGCTCCCAGGTTTAATGGGTTCCAGCAACAAGACTCACAAGAACTTCTAGCTTTTCTTTTGGATGGTCTTCATGAAGATCTAAACCGAGTTCATGAGAAGCCATATGTAGAACTGAAGGACAGTGATGGCCGACCTGACTGGGAAGTTGCTGCAGAGGTTTGACAGTTTTGAGTTTTTTTCTATATTTCTCTCTCTCTCTTTTTTTTTTTTTTCAATATTTTATTTTTTAATTTTAGGGAGGGAAGGAAAAGAGAATAGGGAAAGAGATAGAGAAGATACTCATGTGTGCCATAGCATAAGTGATGGAGGTCAGAGGATAACTTTAGAAGTTCCTTCTCTATTTCCACCATGTGAGTTTCCGAAGTTTGAACTCAAGTAGGTGTCTTACCTACTGAATCATCTGGCCAGCTCATGGGCTTCTTTTTTCTTTTTTTTTCTTTTTTTTTTTTTTAATGCTCTCTATATTGGAGGGGGTATATATCTGTGTATATGTGTACACATGTATATGGAGGACCAAAGATGAATGTCAGGTATTGTGTACATTTTTTAAATTTCTTTTTTGCATATTTATGCATATGTGTGTGCCTGTTTTCATGCACATGTGTGCATATATGTATAGAACTCAAAGTTGACATTGTGAGGATTCCTTGAACACTATGCATTATTTATTGAGGCAGGGATTCTCAGTTGATCACAAAGTGCCCTGATTCTTAATAGTATAGCCTCAGAAATTCCTATCTCTGCCTTCGGAGTGCTGGGATTACATCTTCATGGAAAATTCTTTATCCACTGAACCATCTCATAAGCCTCTTCTACCTTATTTTTTGAGACAGTATCTTTCACTGACTCCTCAGCTCACTGATTTGGCAGGATTGCCTAGCCAACAAGTCATGGGAATCCTCCTGTAATCCCCAGTGGTGGGATTACAGCCACTTACCATCACATCCACATTTTCACATTGGTGTTGGGGATTTTAACTTAGGTCCTCATGCTTGCACAAAAAGCATTTTGCTAACTGAACCATCTCCTCAATCTTCAGTTTTGAATTTTCTCATGTATTAATAGATAAAGTTCTAAACACAAATTTATGTGATAATTAAATCCAAGCTAGACTCTTCTGTTATTAGAATTTTACTGTGAAAACAAAATTACATTTCTATGTTTAATTCTTATATAGTAAAAAAAAAAATTGTAATGAACATAGAAAAATACTGCTGTTTCACTTTATAGACTTTATGGAACAAGATGAAGGACTAATCATCATTCAGAATTTAAATAGTCCCCATAATTACTAAAGTAATATATACAGTGACCAATGGGCATGTCTTCTTTAATACTCACTGTTTGTTTCCACAGTAAACAAATGAAAACAGGATTTTCTCCCAAAATTTTTTATTAATTAATTTTTCAGTTGTACTATGGAGTGAACCTAGGACTTCATGCGTGCTTATACAAACATACTAACTGCTAAATTATATCTTCGGCCCTTAATAGTATTTTAAAGACTTCTCAGAAATACATTCTATTTTTCTTGTTTTCTCTTTCTTTAGGACTATAAGTTGGTAAGAAAAGCCTTTATATTTTAAAGGAAAAATAAAGACTTTTGTTTTAGCTCTAATGTACTTTTTCTTTAACTCTAATGTACTGGCATTTTTAGATTTGTATAAAAATGATTATCTTTGAATTTTGAAAGTAAAATTTTGTGATCCTTTTCCTTGTTAGGCCTGGGACAACCATCTGAGGAGAAATAGATCAATTGTTGTGGACTTATTTCATGGACAGCTAAGATCCCAAGTCAGATGCAAGACATGTGGGCATATAAGTGTCCGATTTGATCCTTTCAATTTTTTGTCTTTACCTCTTCCAATGGATAGTTACATGCATTTAGAAATAACAGGTGGGTCAGAAAGTTCTGAAAATTGACTCAATTTTTCTTTGCCTTATTCAGCAGCCTAAATTAATTCTCATTAAGATTAGTAATTAATATTTTATAACCTCATGGTCTGCGTTCAGGCATGATTTCAGGCTTGAAAGATTTGGAACGTGGGATCCACTTTTGCGTTTGTTGATGCATGTCAGAAGCTTGGAAAGCCATTTCATTCATACTTCTGTATCAAGTGAACATAAAACAAGTCTTGATTTTCAATTAGTATTATTCTTACTTCTGTTTAAACATTTACATATGAAGTTCTAGACTGAAATATTTACTAACTTCAAGTCAGATATATATGTTTACAGCATGTAACACTTGCAGTGTCATCTGAATTTTACTGATGAAAGATCTGTCTTTCTCTAGTAATTAAATTAGATGGTACTACCCCCATACGATATGGACTAAGACTGAATATGGATGAAAAGTACACAGGTTTAAAAAAGCAGCTAAGTGATCTCTGTGGACTTAAATCAGAACAAATTCTCCTTGCAGAAGTGCATAGTTCCAACATAAAGGTAATATCAACTGCTTTTTCTAGAAAACCTCTGATTCTATCCTTCAAATATCCGTTTTCTCAATGATTATCATTTATGTTAAATGACCCAGTGAAATAATTAAAGCAGAACAAAACAGAAAAGCAATAATAAAATACCATTTTCTAACCAAGAAACTCAAAAGATTCGTCTATTAGAGTAAAAGAGCAATTGTAATGGTGACATTCTCAGAGAAGAGACGCATATAAGGTTACCTATATGAAATGTTCTAGCAGTGTTACTATAGTTTGAGCTTCTTTCCAAAAACCGTTACTGGAATTCTTCTAGGTTATTTTCTGTATTTATGAATATGTATCTATGAACATACAGATTAGCCCTCCATATAGAATAGATTAAAAGTATTTTTAAAAAACACTGAATCTAAACAGTATAAATAGATTTTTTTCTGTTATAATTCCCTAAAAATACAGTTTAACAACTGTTTACATAACACATTATATGATAAATAAATTCATGTTATAAGTAAGTTAAATTTAAAATATATTGGAAAATATGCATATATACTATGTAATTCCTACCTCATTTTATTTAAAATCCTTGCATCTACAGATTTTGGTAGCTGAGAAGAGTTCTTTCTTTAAGATACCAAGGAATCATCTATATGTTTTGAACTTCTGTTCAAAGTGCTGTGAAATTAGAGAATGAACGTGAACTTGTCTTCCTAACTTGGACTTCTAAGCAGCTGTAATTTTAGGCTCTACCTCATTGACATGTGAAGAGATATCTGAGGGTTTGGGGTTCAAATGGTTGAAACAGAAGCAAAAACTTAAGTCAATCTTTCCACATGCTTCCCTCCTATGGAAAGGGTTAGGTTCTTTGAGAGGAGGTGAATTTTCACTTATTTTTTTACAGTATTTATCTTTCGGTTATTCAAGAAAGATTACTTGTTTTGCTGATGAAATTCCTAAGACAGTCTCTTTTAATACATCATAAAGATAGTTTTTTTTTTCTTTTATGTAAACATTTTTTCCTTCTCTTGCTTTTTTTTTTTCCTATAGAATTTCCCTCAGGACAACCAGAAAGTTCGACTTTCTGTGAGTGGATTTTTGTGTGCATTTGAAATTCCCATTCCTGCATCTCCAGTCTCAGCTTGTAGTCCAGTACAGACAGGTAAGGTAAAACTAGAACTCCTTCTCATGATCTCAGCCTTAAATATCAGCTAAGTTACAATCTTTTTATGTGTATTATACTCACAATATTAAAAGAGAAGAATTTTTAACCCTAAAGAAACCTTTAATTTAACCTCAGATTTTTGCAAAAGTTCAAAAAATCATTTCAAGTTTCTTTTTTGTTGATAGAGAATCTAAAATTCAATGTTATGTAAATAAGATAAATAAGAAATTATTAGCTTATGTATATACTATTTGCATGCCTTTTAACTCTTTTCTAGTGCCAAGATGGCATGAAATACTATCAAAAAATAATAAAGTTAGCTAAAGAAATTTTTTTATCTATAAATTATTGCATGTGATTTAATATGGTCACTAAACCTTTGTAAATGTTCATATGCTTTGTCCTATTTTGCGTTGCTGTTATCTTGGGCATGTTAGGCATGTGCTCTACCACTTTGTAATCTTTCGTTTTTCACAGTGCTGCACTACGTGACTCAGGTTGATCCTAATCTCATGTTGCAGTCCAAGCAGGCTGACCTTGAACTTATCCTCCTGCCTCTGCCTCCCAAGATTACAGATGTACATTGTTGGTTCCAGGGATTCTTCTTCCTAAATTTATAATTAAGCTAATTCTCCTACTATAAACAACTTTTTCATAGGGAATAAAGTTCATTTCATTTGTATATGACAGACAGTACTAATGTCGAATTAGTAGATATTGCTTTCTCTTTAGAACATTATTAATTGGCCAATAGAACTTTGCAATGATGAAAGCTATCATCTTTGTCCTCCAATACAGTATCCATCAGTTATGTAGACTTTTGAACATTTGAAATGTGGACATTGAGGTTAGGCATTTTTAAATACTTGTTTATTTATTAGAGAAACCAGAACATATATATGAAGGTCAGAGGACAACTTTGGAAAGTCATTTGTTTCCTTCCTCATGCAAGTTCCAGGGATTGAACTCAGGTCATCAGATTTAGAAGCAGTGCTTTTATGCACTGAGCCATCTCTAAGGCCTAGGAATGCATTTTTAAGTTATCTTTCATTTTAAAAGAATGCATTTTTAAGTTACTTTTCATCTTAAATAGGCCAGGTAGGATAGAATGTTTTGAAACAAATGAAGAATTTTAGAGGCCAAAAAGAATAAGTGAAAGATTGTTTTTGTGCCACACAATGTTTATGTGGATTTCTGAAGAATTCTGCTTAGTGATTACCATAGTTTTCTTTATTGCCATTTAGTCTTAGGTATTAGTTATGAAAGTAATTTTGAAATCTCCCAAAAAATACAGAATTGATACTTGATCTGTGATTTTATTTCCTCGTCATTCGTGAAAGAGACTATACAATCACCAGTCAAGGTCCTCAGAATACCAAAAAAAAAAGGACAAATATAAAGATGGCACAACTTATTTTACACATCTTTAAATTTATAGATTGCTCCTCTTCTCCATCCACAAATGGACTGTTTACCCTGACTACCAATGGAGACCTGCCACGACCATTATTCATCCCCAATGGAATGCCAAACACGATTGTGCCATGTGGTACTGAAAAAAGCTTCACAAATGGAATGGTGAACGGTCATATGCCATCTCTTCCTGACAATCCCTTTACTGGCTACATCATTGCAGTCCACCGAAAAATGGTTAGTTAAGTGTTAGACAACTTAGTATTGATCTTGTCACTTGTCATTTGTGAAATGCATTCATTTTCTGTCTTTGCAGCATCTTCAGTAAACATTTTCTCATGTCTTATGTATTTAGTATCACAGATGAAGACCAATATATGAAATGATATTACTCATTGTGTATATTTAAAAGGCAGAATTCTGGGTGTGGTGATGCACACTTTAAACCCAGTACTGAGGCAAGTCCTAGACTAACGTAGGCTAAAACAGAGAGAGTCCCACTTGGTATGCCACAGAACCCTGAACCCCCGTAAGAGTAGACAAGCCAATGGGATTCATAGAAGTATCCAAGCAGAAGAGTGGGAGGGAGTGGGATGGATTGATGAAGGGAAGGGAAGAAGGTGGGAGGGAGATGGGGTAGAGGTAAGCAAGGATAAATACTCAATATGCAAATAGACAAGCAGACAGATAGATAAGATGGGGGGGAAAACAGCTCCAAGAAAGAAAGAAAAGCCACCAACTGGATAGTCAGTGCATCCATATACTTTCTTTAAATTTCTCTTGTGTTTATAGGCATATATAAATGTGAATGCCTTTGGAGAATGTTTTGTTGTAATTTGCAGGGAGAGATAATGTGTATAAGAGGGCATTTGAGTATATACGACTATGAAAGATGATCAGGAATCATCCTAGATTGTTTTTCCAACTTCTTCCAGGCCAGAATTACAGGCCGCTACCATATACACCCAGCATTTTATTTTTTTATTTATTCAGTTGTGCATGTATTCGTGTATGTATGTATGTGTGTGTATAGAACCACCTACGAATTCAGGAACCACCATGGACTGCCTCCACCTCCTCCTTGTTTACTCTGCCCTGGGATTCACAGGCTCCGCCCTTCCAGGACCAGAAATGCAGGCTGCCCCACCCTCACACACACACACACACCCGCTTTCGCCCAGCATCTAGGATCTGAACTCAGGACCTTCTGCCTGCAAGGCAGAGGCTTAACCCCTGAGCCACCTCTCCAGCCCCCCTCCCAGCATTTTTTTAATATGATCGCTGAACTCAAGTCCCATGCTTCTCTCTCTCTCTGTCTCTCTCTCTCTCTCTCTCTCGCTCTCTCTCTCTCTCTCTCTCTCTCTCTTTCATCTCTCTCCTTTCAAATAACAATATTTTTAAAAAGTCAATTACACTATGTATACTTAGTGTGACGAGGCCCTGGATTTAATTCCCCAGCAGCCCTCCACCCCAAAAATTAAGTATATTATATAACAAGCAAAAATAAAATTATAGAAAAGACACTGTAGTAATTTTCTAGATCTGCTATAACAAACTATGACGAACTTTGTAACTTAAAACAAGAAGGCAACAGAATTGTGATTGATACTTGCTATTCCATATATTTATATAATATCTCATTTTAAGGCTTAGTTGCATGTGCAAAAAAAAAATCTTTTGCTAATTCACCACTTCCAGGTGAATTCTTTACCATTCACCTTTACAGACATTTTAAATCATTATATAATAGAAATGGAGTATTGACCAGTACCCTGTTAGCACAGTAGATAATGTGTCACTCTCATAAAGATGAGGTATCAAAAAAAGAAGTAAACTTTACAAATTATATATATCAATAGAAGACAACATGGTAGAAATTAAAGAGCTGAAATATTTAAAGTAATAGACCATGTTCTTGTATTAGATGACAATATTTCAAAGTTGTCAATTCTCTACAAACTTACCCAGAGATCTTATGCACAATTCCTATAAAAATGTATATTTTTGTGTCTTTGTGGCTTCATAAGCTGATTCCAACATGTGGAAATATGAAGCACCAAAAATAAGACACTCTTTAAGAAGGATGAATCATCAGGACTAATTAGCAACATTTCTTTTATAAAGCCGATACTTTATGACAGTGTAATATTGGTATAAAAGAAGATAAAGTATAAGAAAAATAGTGTGTCGATAATCAAAACAGGTCCACGTATGTGTAAACACTTGATTTATAACAAAGATGGTATTGTACAACAGTGAGAGAAAAGTCTTTTTTTCAGTAAATGGTACTGAAACAGTTGGACTCAAACTCTTAATTGTAATTAAGGTCAAGTAGACTTTGAAACTAAAACTGGAAACAAAAAGTTAAAACTACATTTGAAAAAAGAGAAAGATAATTATATTTGTAATGTTGATAGAAAGAAAAACTGCTTAAATAGAACATAGAAAATACAAAAAAGAAAAGATTGATAAATTGGATTTCATTAAATTTAAGAATTTTAGCTTTGTCAAAACACCAGTAAGGGCCAGTGAGATGGGTCAGCGAGTAAGAATACCACTCACAAACCTGACAAGCTGGGTTCAAATCCCAGATACCCACATGGTAGAAAGGAGAGAACTAACTCCTGAAAGTTGTCTTCTGACTTCCACTCACATACAGTGTATCCGTGGCATGCATGCATCTCTCTCTCTCTTTCTCTCTCTCTCTCAAATATTTTTTTAAAACAATTAAAAAATCTTCTTTAAAAAAGAAAAACGGGCTGGAGAGGTGGCTCAGGGGTTAAGCCTCCGCCTTGCAGGCGGAAGGTCTCTGAGTTCGGATCCCAGATCCCACGTATAGACGCCAGGGGGAAGCGGGAGCGGCCTGCGCTTCTGGTCCTGGTAGGGCGGAGCCTGTGAATCCCGGGGCAGAAGGAGGTGGAGGCGTCCATGGTGGTTTGCGAATTGGTCCGTGGTTCTACACATACACAGACACACACACACGCGCGCACATACACACGCACATGCACACAGTTGAATAAATAATAATAAAAAATAAATAAATAAAAAAGAAAAAAGAAAAACACTATCAAGAGAATGAAATAGGGGGCCTGTGAAATAGTCCAGACAGTAAGGCACTTGCTAGCAAACCCAGAGACCTGAGTTTGATCCCTGGAAGCCCATATGTTTTTTGTGTGAGTGTGAGTGTAAGAGAGTGTGTGTGTATGTGTGTGTGTATGTGTGTGAAAAATAAATAAATAAATCTTAAGAGGGCTGGAGATCTTAAACTCAGAGTTTAAGACTCTGCCTTGAAAGCAGTACTTGAGTTTGGATCCCAGGTCCCACATAAAAATGCCAGGAGGAAACAGCGGCGGCCTGCAAAGCAATGCAGGATGATTCCCAAAGTCACCTTGTTCCTCCACAGGGGTGCCCTCTGATACACACACACACACACACACATACACACACACACAATTTTTTTTAAAATTAAATTAAAAAATTGAGCAATATAGCTAAACAGATAAAGGTACCTGCTCACAAATCCGATAACCTGAGTTTGATCCCTCAAGGCCTATGTGGTGGGATGATAGAGCTAACTTCTGTCTTCTGACCTCCATCCATACACCACTAGCATACTTGTACGTGCCTCCACATCTCTGAAACAAATAAAACATACATTTTTTAAAAATCTGTACTAAAACTTTCTACATTTCTCTGGATCTTATAATAGTGACACATAAAATAAGGCTTTCTGTTTTTTGAGACAAGGTCTTATCCTATAGTGCAGGGTAACCTGGAATTCATTGTACAGACCAGGTTGTTATCATACTAACAGTCTTCCTTCCTCATCCTCCTAAGTGGTGGAATTATAGGTATGAACCATCATGGCCATCTAAAATAGAGTCTTTTTTAAAATCAGATGATGTTGCTAAATTTAAATTAATAGTCACAGACAAAAAAAATCTTGAATTTGATTGAGTTTTTGGATGGTATATATCTATCTTTGTGTGTTGTGGAATGCTCTATGATATTGCATTTCTGTTTATGGTTTGGGAATTTTGTTTCCTACACATTGTTATAAAGTCTGCTCCTATTTGTAATGTTTTTTTAAGAAAATATTCCAAAATCTGAAGAAAAAAAACACTTTTTCACCTTGCCCCCAAACTTTTTAGATAAGGGACACTAAACCTGTACTTAGATATATCATTAAAAAATTCTTGAAACTACTCAAAACAGATAGCTTAAAACTTTTTACCATTTTTCATGCATTTAAAATTAGTATTAGCCAGGCAAGGTGTTAAACACCTGTAATTTCTGAACTTAGGAAATGAAGATAAGAAAATCAGGAGTTCAAGGATAACAAGCTGCATGACATTCAGTCTCTAAACTCTGTTTCTCAGTCTGAAACTCTGTATAATAAATTCAATAATCATAACATAAACCACAAAGGAACAAAGTGAAGACAAAATGAATTGGAAGCTCTGTACAGTTGGATGCAGTTGTGCCTTGTACACTACACTGAGAGTCTTTTATAAACTAATCATCTAGCTCAACAGAATACTAGTTTTCAATGTCATCTTGTAAGGTCCTCCAATGTCCTCCTTTATTATGGCTAATATTTATTTTGGTACTTGCCACTATGAAGAATTTTTTTTCTTATTCGAAGTACTTTGTAAAGAAAGAATAGGTGATGATAACTATTTAAAAGCCTGGAGATATGAAATTATTCCTAATTTTTAACATATGATTCATCCAAATATGAGAAGGATACCAGAATACTAGAAGGATACCAAATACCAGAAGGAAGATAAAAACAAACTGTATTTTGGAAACTGAATTCGTAGACTGATTAGTAACTCTAAAATTGCCAATCTACCTCAGCCTTTCAATGGTTCCACTTTTTCTTCCTACTATTAAAGATGACTCCCTAAATAAAGAGAAGAGTATGATAGTAACTAATGTTAGTAACTATTCTGAAAATGGTTGTAATACATGTGTTCTGGCAACCTTTGAAGACTCAAAGGCCTGTCTTCTCAACTGTCTCCTCTCACTTGTATGTATAGATGAGGACAGAACTGTACTTCCTGTCATCTCAGAAGAATCGCCCCAGCCTCTTTGGAATGCCACTGATTGTTCCATGTACTGTGCATACCCGTAAGAAAGACCTGTATGATGCAGTTTGGATTCAAGTATCTCGATTAGCCAGTCCACTCCCACCTCAAGAAGCTAGTAACCATGCTCAGGATTGGTAAGTTCAGCAGACTATTTGGGAGTTCCAATGTATGTTCTAGATATGAACTCTAAAAGTCAAGTACTATTACATGGTTCAATTGGGCTGTTTCATTTCAACATGGAATAATGTCATAAACCTAGGAAAAGATAATAGACATTTTCTTTTTTTGGGGGGAGGAGCTTCTGCAACTGTTCCATGAGATTAGTAACTGCTTCCCTTCCAATGATTATTAAGATTGTGTTATATCTCACTTGAATTGCAGCTCATTTTCTTGATGGAAATAAGAGATCGGATTCTATGATGACTGAGTTTAAAAAATGTGTGTGTCTTATGGTAGGATTTTCTACTGATCAGGGTAGAACTTAAGGTGAATTTTAAAGGAAAATTTCAGATAATGATAAGCAATTTAGTTGATAAATGTGGTTTTAGTAGACATGACATTTGATGAAGATGAAATTTGAACTAAGGGTCTGGTTGAATTAGAAGATTTTTAGGTGAAGATATCCTGGGATTTGCTAACAAACTGGATTTGTGTTTATGAGATAAAAATAAAGAAGATTCTGGGCTAAATTTTCAGCCTGAGAAATTGATTGTGAATGATTTAATAATTTAATGAAATGAGGAAATCTGGAGAATATTCCGATTTGGGCAAGAAAGGACAAGAATCAAGATAAATTCCAGATAGCTGCTACTCATGTAGGGAATTCATTTGAATGTCCTTTGTTAGAAAGAGGTATCACCAACACATAAAGCCTGAGATGACCCTTTCTGCCCGGATGCTCACAGTCCAGGGAGGACATATTGTTCCTCAGTAGGTGACATCCAATACCCATCAGGATGGAGCCAGGGGCGGTGCAAGAACAGCAAAACTGGAAAAAAAAAAAAAAAAAAAAAAACATAATTCAGAACATCAGTAGACCCTATATTAATCACCTGGAACCAAGCCAGCCTAATCTCTCCCCATCCTAAAGCTCAGGGAAATTTCCGGAAGAGGGGGCAGTAAGATTGTAAGAGCCTAAAGATGGGGAGAAGCAACGATATGCAAGATACTCCACACACATTAGGGCTGAAGTAATCATAATAGGACTTTGTATGACCTGCACAATGAACGACATATCATTGACACCCCCCCAAAAGTCTTAACATGGATCACAGGCACTAGGATCTTTAGAGGCAAGGTATTAATAGCCGCAATAGTGTTCCTATACTAAAGGGGAACACAAGAAAGAGCTTTAGGCAATGCTACTGAGTCCTTATACCTCACCAGAGAAGAGGACCCAGAGGGAAGTTTGACATGCACACTAAAGGATGCTCCAGGGATGGAAGGGCCCCACTGGGAGAAAGGGAGGGAGGAGGAGAAAAGGAAGGAGAAAAGAGGGGAGGGAGCAAGGGGATCCAAAGAGGGGTGGAGAGAGGGAGGGAACGGGGTACCTATTAAGTTTGTATAAGTGGGAAAAAAAAAAGCCTGAGGTGAATAGATACCATGTTAGAGTTTAAGAATTATATACAAAAGTCAAGATGATTCCTGATACATTCTAATGTTTAGACATTGAACAAATGAAGAAAGAACAGTCGGTAATGTCTGATCAATCCAGAATGAGAAGTCAGCCAAAAATTAAGTGAAGAGGGTGATTCAAGAAAGAAGCAACCACTTATTTCAACTTTAAAAAGAGGACTGTATTTAAAAAACAAAGTCTGGTAGCTTTTGTGAAATCTCTATTTATAGTATATACTAAAAGCATAGAAGTAGTATGTTAAGGAATGGTTCTGCAAACATTAAAAATTAGATTCTCTTTTGGATACAGACACTGAGATTTATAGACAAAATGCTTTTGATCTCCATGAAATGAATTTAGTAAGTCACAATGGCCAAAAGGTGAAAACAAATTGTGTTTGTCAATAGATAAAGTGCAATATATACATACAATGGAATGTTGTTCAGACATCGAAAGAAATAATAATATTAGCATTAATATCAGCTACGATGTGGATATAGCTTGAAAACATTATACAAAGTGAAATAAATGAGTCACCAAATGACCAATACTTTATGATGTTGCTTTTGTAAGCGATGTGTATTAAGAAAATTCATAAAGACACAAGATAGAGAACAGGGTTCTGTGCTATAGAAGGGGGGTATAGTATATATCTATAAAAAAAAAATGGGAGTCATTAGGAAAACCCATGAACTCTAGAAGCACAATGGTGTTTGTTGGCTCAGCTCCTAAGAGCAAATGCATCATCACTTGCGGAACATCACAGTGCCTGTGTCTGGAGTCAGAAAGATGGTATCTGGACGCTAGCTCTAGTGATCCTGTGGATTAACCCCACAACTACTTTCATGAAGTGGCCCCCTCTAGAGAAGTCACTGTGAGAACTTTCACCTGTATGCTACTTTGAGTCTGAAAATGACTAGAAGGTGAGCAAGCACATTAAAAAGCTGATTTGCTCCTCAGCATGGACTGACATCCCAATAACATTTTGCTGTCTTCTGATCATGTGATTTCAAGTGCAAAGTGTTTTCTGCCTACGTTAGGTTGAGAAGGCAGCCAACCCATTCTGCAACAGCAAGATGCCTTTCAGGCAAATTATGTCCAAGTTTAGTGGCAATGGCACTGGTGGCTAAGTACATAGGGTCAGCTTCTCTACCAGCTGGAGCTCTTGACCTGGATCAACCAGAACACCACCATGGAAAACTGTGCAGATCTCCACTCTGAAAACCAAGTTCTTTCTACTCCTGAATGTGTCATTTGTGTCAGAGAAGAGCAGCATGGCTGCTGGTCACAACTGCTGCCAGGTGTTTTTCATCTACAGTATCTACAGCTGCTAGACCTTTGTCTCCCAGCTAGACATCCCAAAGCAAAGCATGTCAATCATAGAGCACTTCTGCAGCATGGATAAGAGGGCCTTAGAGATACTACATCAAAGTTGCATTTCTCAAGGTTGACAAATAAGATTGTCAAAAATTTTGCATTGTCAAAAAATTGGCATCTATGGAACCATGAAAATTTGGGATTTTAAGACCCAAGTGTCTTCAATCCAGAGCTTCCAGATGTGAAGCTGCAGGAACCTCGGCCAATTCTGTTGAGGAACAGGGCTGACTATGGCTCTGTCATTTGCATGGTAGCAAAAAATGTTGACCCCCCCCTTCACTTCTCAGTAACACTGCAGGCTGGGAACTGAGCCTTCAAATAAGATTCTGGGGAACATTCAAGATTCAAAATAAACCTAAATACGGAGTTGCAGACCTGTAATCCCAGTTATTGCTCAGGATGAGACAATATGATCACATTTTAGCTTTTTAGTGTAATACCAAATATATACTTGTGCCTTTATACTGAATCTTTCTAATGGGTTTAATTACCTTTAACAGCCATACAATAGCTACTTCTTTTGCCAAATGAGCTATTAACTATACTGTTTTCACATTATATCCTTTGCATTGTTTCTTTTCTCCCCCAAATTTTATGAACTGTAATTAGCAAACAATAATTTGTACAAATTAAATTTTTGAGAGTAGTGTTGTGGATTAAACCCAGAGTCTTGTGTTTACTTACCAGTCATTTTACCACTGAGCTATATCTCAGCCCAATAATTGTGTAAGTTTAAGGTATGTACCTTATATTTTGATGTATGTATAAATTGCTATATTGGTTCTTGTTCAGAGGATTAGTAAATTATTAAAATTTGGAGAATTCATGAGGCACAATTGTTGGTAATTTTTAAAAGTTAATTATATAAGGATAATGTATAGTTTCTAATTTTGAGTAGTTAAGGTAGAGAAAAAGGAATACCTAACATGTACTACCAACTGGGAATCTAATTAAAGAAGGCTTCTAAATATATAGCCTCTATGGAGTGACATTGTTGTTGTCATAGAAAAAATCCTACTTATTTTAATGTGAATTTTATTCTCTGATAAAGTGAGCAATCATTGTTTGATTTCTTAATTATCCTATCTTGTAAAAATTTTATGGACTATGTACTATAAAAGATATTTGGGCAGATATGGTTCATTTGGTAGAATGCTTGCTTAGAAGGCAGGAGTCTCTGATTTTGGTCCCTAGCACCTCATAAACTGTATGGTAACACACACCTATAATCCTGCACTTGGGTGATGGAACCAGACAGATCAGTGTTTCAAGATTGTCCTTAGCCACACAGTAAACTTGTGGCTAGGCTGGGATACAGGTGATCTTTGTTTGTTTGTTTGTTTGTTTGTTTGTTTGTTTGTTTGTTTTAAAGGTGATCTAGTACACACTCCTTTCTTTAAGCAGAATATAACTTATTGTGACTGGTTCATGGCCATGTTTAATGGATTCTGATAAACAGTATTGAGCTGTTGGCAGGCTGTTTATTTTATTTTATTTTTTTCTGTTTCAGTGATGACAGCATGGGCTATCAATATCCATTCACTCTACGAGTTGTGCAGAAAGATGGAAACTCCTGTGCTTGGTGCCCATGGTATAGGTAAAATGATTTTCTACAAAAGAAAAACTTTAGTGGGATTAAAGCTTCAAATATTACATCTTTTTCATAAAATTTCTTGTTTTGAGAGGCCAGAGAGATGGCTCAGGGATAAAAATGATTGTCATGCAAGCCTGATGGTCTGATTTTGATCCCCAGAACCCACATAAAGGTAAATGGAGAGAACCAACTCCACAAGTTGTCCTCTGACTTCTACACATAATGTTTAGCTGTATGCACCCACACATCATGCATTTATAATAATACATCACATGTAGTTTTAAGGATTTGGGGAGATGGTTCAATTGGTAAGGTGCTTGCCAAATGAAGACCCAAGTTTGAATCCCTGTATAAGTTAGGGAGAAATGGCAGCTGCTATAATCCCAGCACTCCAAAAACAAAGACAGGGAACCTCAGGGCAAAGATGGTTAGCTAGTCTAACTGATTGGCAAACTTTGTGTTCAGTTGAGACTCCTTGCTTTGATAATAAAAGTAAAGACCGATGAAAGACACCTGATATCAGCTCTGGGCCTCCACACACATGCTCACATGCTTGCATGTGCACCCACACAAAGTTTAAGAAATTTTTGGGGGGGTTGAAGAGATGGCTCAGGGGTTAAGTCTCTGTCTTGAAAGCAAAAGGAACTGAATTTGAATCCCAGGTCCCATCTAAAAATGCCAGGTGGAAAATGGTGCCCGCTGCCCTAATGAGCAGAGCCTGGGAAATCTCAGAGTGAAGCAAAAAGGAGGTAGATGTAACCCAGGATGATTCCTGAAGTCACCCTTAGTTCTCCACAAGGACATACAATGCCCCCGATACACACACATTAATAAGTAAGTTTTTAAAAAAGAAAAGAAATTTTTTCTTAAAGGTTGAAGGAGATGGGTCAGCAGTTAAAATGTTTGCCACACAAGCAAAAGAACAAAGTTTGGATTCCCAGATACCACATAAAAATGCTAAGTCAGTGTGTTAGCCCATCAGTCTCTCTCCAGTCTCAGAGGGCAGAGCCTCTGAGAATCCCCAGAGCAAGCCGACTAGACAGAAGACAGACTAGACCTATTGGCAAGGTCCAGGTTAAAATAGAGACCAGTCTGACAACAGTAAAGTGTAAGAATGAATAAGAATTATTCCCTACATCACCTTGGGTCCTACACACATGCACACACACACACATACACCACATACACACATCCATACACATTGACACACGTGCACCCATAAATGTAAAACTTAAATATTTGCATGAAAACTTGCATAAAAGCCCCTGCTTTTAGTTTTTTAGAAGAGTAATATTGATGAGCCATTGCTTTTGCAATGGGCAAAAGTGTCTGACAGTAAGAAAGCCAGCTTTTAGAGAACTGTGGATTTAGCAGACTGAGTCTAAAATTGACACTGGAACATCATCTTACCTGCCTCCCCATAAAATTTAATGAGCCATTTTACAAAGAAGTAAGCAGCATTAACTTTGTTATACCAGTCCTCTTATATAACTTGGCTCACTATAACTGAATTTAGAATTTCTTTTTCACCAATTTATGTCAACTAACGAATTTCTGTATCATTTACTTACCATGAGACTCATATCTTCCTCTGTTAGCAAATGTTTACTAAGTACCTTATAAAATCAAAGACTCAAAGTTAGAATCATGATTCCTGAATATCATATCACTGCACTTATCATAATCTGAAATAAAAATCCAATGGCAAATTATAAACCCAAAAGGAATGGAGATAGGAAGAATATTTCTCATTGAGTAACTTTAAATTATTCCTCTATGAATCTTTTCCCTTTTAGATTTTGCAGAGGTTGTAAAATTGATTGTGGAGAAGACAAAGCATTTCCAAAGCTCATTGGAAATGCCTACATTGCTGTGGATTGGGACCCCACTGCACTTCACCTCCGCTATCAAACTTCACAGGAAAGAGTAAGTGCTCAGAACCCCCTAATGTAGTAGTTTTATACAGGAAACTTTTCCCAGTTTAACTGTATCATGACATTTTACATAAAGTCAGAAAAACAATTCTTGGTATTTTCTATGGCATTTATCTAACAATATGGTTGCTTGGCTTTTCCTTTATTTCCACTTTCTAGAATCATTGTATTGGGCACCATAATTTCAAGCTAATGAGTAAATCTTCGAACAGAAGTGATTAGAATAAAGAAGTTGTACTCTTTGGTAGTGATAATACAAATAAATATTTGTTAATGCATCATTGAAGCTATAAGGGTGTTTTTTGGATTTTTTTGCATAAGGGTTTTCTTTTGTTTTTTATTAAAATATATTGTTTGTGCATATACATATATTTTATAACATTGTTTATACATATAATAATAGGATTCATTATGTCTTTTTTTTCTTTCATTTATGCATGTATGAAGAGTGTGTGTGTGTTGCATGTGGATGTGTGTACATGTGCAGATATAATGTGCGTGCCTATAGAGGCCCAAGGGTAATACGGGAAATCATTCTTGATTGCTCTTCCATCTTATTGTTGTGAACCTGGGAATTCCAAAGTTGTTCCTTCCAAGGCTAGAATTATGGGTGAGCTTCCACACCCGTTGGCATTTTTACGTAGGATATGGGAATTTGAACTTAGGTCCTTTGCAAGGCAAAGGCTTTAACCACTGAGGCTCCTCACCAGCCCCTCATTATGACATTTCCATATATGTGTATACTGTATTTCAATCATATTCACCCCTCCTTATTCTTGTCCCCCTCCCCTCCCACTTATTTCCTTTCTCTTTTCAAAATAATTCCCTTCTACTTTCATGTTTTCATTTTTATTTGTAATTCAGTGTAGTATTGCTTAGAGGGATTGTTTACAGGAGCATGGGTGTCTTACCAGTGGCTGTGGTAATGAAGGTAATGTCTCTCCCTCCCCCAACAACTCTGTGTGTGTATGTGTGTGTGTGTGTAAGAATCGTGTGCACGCATGTGCACCTTACAAGGGTTCCATCATGCATGCAGACCCAAAAGTCAACATCTAGAGTCTTTCCTGTATAGCCCCTGTACCTTATTTTTTGAGAACACGTTTCTCCCTGAACTTGGAACTCACCATTCAGCTAGAGTAGCTGGCCAGCAAATGTCCCAGGCCCCTACTATGGATCTAGCTGTCATCTCCTCCCTTCTTCACACTGGGGTTATAGACCCATGCCTCCAAATTCATAGTAAGCTTTTTCTCCACTGAGACATCTCCCCAGTAGTCCTCCCCCCTTTTTTTTCTTCTTTTTGAGACAGGATCTGTTGTATCTCAGACTGACCTCAGACTTGCTTTGTAGCCAAAGACAACCTTGGACTTCTAATTTGAAGTGTTAAATATTGCACCTAGGGTTTCACACATACTAGGCAAGTACTCTACTGGCTGAACTACATTCCCAGCCCTTTTAGTTGGTCAATCAGTCGGTTTTTGAAACAGAGACTCATTGTATAGGCCAGTCCAGTGTAGAACTTGCTGTGTAACTCATACTGGCCCTGAATTCTCAACAATCCTCCTGCTCAACCTTCCAAACACTGGGATTACTAACTGGGCCACTATATCTGGTAAAGCTATAGCATTTGATAACACGATTACTTAGTTCACATGAATCCCAGGGCTATAGCTGCTATCTTTAATGAATATAATACACAGAAGAATTAGAAAAAGGGTTGATACTTGAGAGCTTATCTCTTATACTTAAACTTTGCTTTTATACTTTACACTTCATTTACTACTTCTACTGTCTGGACAAAAGACCTTTTTAATATAAAGTTGTCAAAGAAAAGTTACTCGAGGTTACTCAGTAAGTAAAGGCACTTGCCATGGTAAGCCCAACTTCCTGAGTTCAATCTCCAAGCCCACATGTCCCAAAATTTGTCCTGATTTATATACAGTGCACATAACAAACACAAAGAAAAAAAAATATGAACATTCCCTCCCCCCCAAAAAATTAGGGTTGGGAGTTAGCTCAGTGGTAGTACACTTGCCTGATTTAGGAAGGCCCTGGGATGGGCTGGAGAGATGGCTCAAGAATTAAGCCTTTGCCTTGAAAGCAAAAGGTTCTGAATTTGAATCCCAAATCCCACATAAAAGCACCAGGCGAAAGTTTGGAGAAATGATTCAGGGGTTAAGCCTCTGCCTCCAAGCAGAAAATTCTGAGTTCTGGTCCCAGGTCCCTCATAGTTCGGGTCCCAAGTTCTTCATAAAAATGCCAGGTGAAAATGGTGGTGGCCTGTACTTCTGGCCCTAGTAGGCAGAGCCTGAGAAATTGCAGAATGAAGCAAAAAGGAAGTAGAAGCAATCCAGAATGATTCCCGAAGTAACCTTTGGTTCTCACAAGGACACACACTAAGACAGACAGACAGACAGACAGACAGATGGGGGGGAAGAAAGAAAGAAAAAAAGAGAAAGAAGAGAGAGAGAGAAAGAAAGAAAGAGAAAGCAAGAGAGAGAGAGAGAAAAGAGAAAGAAATAAAGATTTTTTAAAGCACCAGGCGGATGTGGTAGCAGTCTGTACTTCATCCCTGGAAGGCAAAGCCTGAGAAACTCCAGAGCAAAGAAGAGAGGAGGTAGCTCTATCCAGGGTGATCCCCAAAATCACTCTTGAGCCCTAAAAAAAGGAAAGCCCTAAGTTGGATCTTCAGTACCACCTGTCCACTCCCATTGATCTCCCTCTAGCAGTTACTCTGTATTGTTACTGATAAATTCATGACCTAACAGCTTAAGGGAACAGGAACTTAATATTTTCTTACGATTGTCCAATTACAATTCTTACTCTAATTTATCAGGAGAATCCACACCAATACCAGAAACCAAGGGAACTGATGCACCATATTCATATAGCCATAGTACCACTGAGAGAGGCCACCATGTCTAGCCAAGTATACCAAAGGATGCCAACTTCCTCATCCAGTTCCTCCATCTTACTCACCTGCCCAGAGACTATTTCCATGCACCATAAGCTGAACCTTCCTCAGGCTTATCAGCCTAACTCAACTGCTAATTTTTTACAAATGTGTCCAGAACTTGAACCCTCATCTGTCAAGTTGATATATGTATCTAACTATGACATTTCCCCACTCCCCCCTTTAAAAAAAATTACTAACTCCTGAGCTGGTAAAATGGTTCAGAGGGTAAAAGTGCTTGCCTACAACCTGACAAACCCGAGTTCCATCCCAGAGCCCATGGAAAGGTGGATGGAAAGACCCAGTTCCACAAAGTTGTCCTCTGCTCTCCATGCACAGCTCATATTCACTCATACATTATACATACAATAATAAATAAAATTTTAAATTAGAAAATAAAATAAATATTAACTCCTTATATAAAAGTGTTTGCCTTGGGTAGTTTTGTTTCGTTTTGGGGTTTTTTATTTTGTTTCATTTTGTTTAAGAGCAAGCTTTGATTTATTAAGAAAAAGAAAACTCCTGAGAGTGGGAGGTCCCAAGAAAGGAATATTGTATTTGATTTTTTTTTTAAAAGAAAACATGTTTGGGGGCAAAAGGGCAGTTTTTAGAAGTCATTCTCTCTTCTACCATGTGAACTCTAGGGATCAATATCAGGGTGCCAAGTTTGTACACAGATGCTTTTATGTACTGAGCTATCTTGCTATCACCATCTTTGATATTTTTTTAAGACATGGCATCATGTAATCCAGAGTCTTGAACTTCTGATCCTTTTGCCTCCACTGTAGCCATGCTCCATCATACCATACTCAGGCAGTTTTTAATCAACGAAATATTACTAAAAAGTAGAAACATTTAAAAATTTGATAGACAACAGCCAGGTATGCTGATGCCTGTCATCCCATCATCCAAGAGGCCAGGGCAGGAGCATTGCCCATGAGTTCAAGGCTAATCTGTGCTATATCGTGAGACTATCTTTAAAAAAAAAAAAACCTAAAAAATTTAATAGGCTGAGGATAATGCTAAGTAGTACAGCACTTCTAGCAAATACAGAGCCCTGAATTAAATCCCCAACACATACACACATAAAAAGAGAGAGAGAGAGAGAGAGACAGAGAAAGAAAAAACAGAAAAGTAACTGAAGACAAGGAGTTTTAACCCTACCACAAACCGTAAGGCTCTTGATAGCTCTTTTTTTAGCCTAGAATGATGGATTCTTGCCAAAAAAAAAAAAAAAAAAAAAAAAGATTACTAGACTCAGCTGGACATGAGTGCTCGCATGTAATACCAGGTCTTAGGAAGTACAGACAGAAAAATCAGGAGTTAAAGTCCACCCTTACTATAATAGCAAGTTCAAGACCAATCTGGACCACATGAGACACTGTCTCAAATCACACAGACATGCACACAGAAGGTGGCAGTGTCCTTAGGACCATTAAAATTTTAGGAAATGTTGTTTTAAGTCACATTCACTGCAGTGAGGCTTTTCAGAAACCTTATTCTTCTTCTGAGCAATTGATAGCTTTCTGTCTTTGTAAGCACAAAATCTAATGGGACATTATTCTGAGGAAGCATTACTATCAAAGATAATTATTTGGTTCTGTAAATCTCTTCCCTTTCTTAACAATCCCATTGTACAACCTGAAAAGATTGAAGGGCATCATCACACTTACAGGAAGAAAGGCCTATGTGGCCTGCTAAATTTCATCCCACTTCTACTTTCAGTGATACATGGTACTTAGGGTACCATGGAAACAAAGAGCCATTGAGATATATTGCTTTGTCATGGAGTGGGAATGTGTGAATAACCTAGGCTGTTCCTGCATGTGGCTTCAGCATGTTTTGAGAGAGCCACATACAAAAGGAGATTAACCCTTGGTACAGAATTGAAATTATCCATGGACTTCATATTTTTATTTTAATAATTTGCCTTCTAGAATTTTCCTTGGGAAATAATGTATTCTGTCTATCATAAAGCATTTTTAGGGAGCCAGTGAGGTAGCTCAGTGAGTAAGACACCTATTTGCAAACTTGGAGACCTGAGTTTGATCCCTGGAATTCCACATGGTAGGAGAGAAGTGTGACCTCTGACTTCCACACATGCATGCGCCATGGCATACATGTGTGGACCTTCTCTCCCCCCCTTCCATTTCCTGTCTCTCACTCATATCCTTTCTCATTTCTTCCCACTATCCCTCAGATAAATAAATAAATGAGTACATACATACATACATATATAGCCATTTTCAGGGCCAGTGAGATGAGTCAGCTTGAAAAAGTGCCTGTGCACAAATCTTGTAGACCTGAGTTAGATTCAGGGACTGCTTACCTGGTAGGAGAGAACTGACTTCCAGAAATTGTTTTGCCTTCCATTCACATATGCTATAGCACGTTCTCTAGCCATCCTAATCTGTAAGTGTGTACGTGTCATACATTTATTTTTTTTAAAAAAATTTTAAATGGTAAATAACAGTAAAGTTTTTGTATATCCCGTATTAGACTAGTTAAATAAGGAAACATTGAAAATGATGACTGCCAATTTTTACTGACAAAGCAAAACACCAAGTTTGTTTGTTTGTTTTTAATGTATGTATAGATAGGGTCTGGGAATGTAACTCTATTGGTAGAGTGCTGTTGGGCATGTGTGAAGTCCTAAGTTTGATCATTCTTACATAAACCAGGTGTAGTGGTACACTTTGGAGGTCAGGACAGGAAGATCATGAGTTCAAGGTCAGCTTGGGGTACATAATGAAACCATGTTCACAAGACAGGAATAAAAGGAAGGAGGGAGGGAGAGAGGAAGCAAGGGGAAAACAAATCTGCCAATATTTTGACAACAGTTACTTTTATGTTAAGAATATAAAAGGTTCTTTACCTTTTTACAGTTTTGAAGATTGTGTCTGTAAGTAATAACATTTTTTGAATAATAATAGAGAATCTGGCTATGGATCCCAAAAGGTAAAGGAAACCTTTATCATTAAGAGCAATCGCTTTGATAAATATAAATTGTTGTCAATACAAAGTATGATTTTTAATATTTAATTTATTTGAGAGGGAAGAAGAGACAGAGAATAACATGCATGCCATGTTGCATAGTTGGAGGTCAGAGGACAAATTTTGGAAGTCACATGTGTGCTTCCACCATGATGGTTTCTAGAGATCAAACTCATGTCACCAGGCTTGTGAGCAGGTTCCTTACCCATTGAACTATCTTGCTGGTCCCATAAATACGTTTTCATTAGTCTTCCTTCCAGTTCCCACCTAGCTCTATGTATAGCTCACTAACAATATGCCATTAAGTATCCCTGACCAAAAGAATAGAAATACTATCTCACTGGCAATAAGGAGACACCACTGTGTTTGATACAACTTTGTTTTAGATAATGGTGAAACATTAACTGACATTTAAAAAAATGGGGGGATAGATGAGTGTTCATGTGGGAGCACAAGTGTGCCCATATATAGAGAGGCCAGAGGTCAACCTTAGGTATAATTCCTCAGGAGCTACCTTTTTTTGTTGTTGTTTTGTTTTTAATGAAGTGTCTATATGTTTGTCTGTGTCTATATTTGAGATAAGATCTTAAGCCTGGAGCTAGGCTAGTTGACCAGTGGTCTGAGGTATTCATCTGTCTGTCTGTCTTTGTCTCTCCAGTGCTGGGATTATATAAATGTGTGCCATCACACCAGCTTTTTTTTTTTTTAACCATGGTTCCTTGAGATCAAACTTAGGTCCTTATACTTGCATAAGGCAAATACCGAACCTCTCCTTAGCCCTGATAAAGGATTTTTGTTTTGTTCTGCTTATTTTATTGATTTTTTTTTTTTGATACCTGATCTCTCTATAGTTCATGCTGGGTCTTGAAGTGGCAATTCTCCAGCCTCCAGTACCACCATATCCACTTAGCAAGCTTTCCTCAGCACATCTGTTTTGTCCTTAAATCAACCAGTTCAAAGATACAGAGAGGACTGGACATCGTGGCACGTGTCCATAATACCAACATTCACTGTACTAAGGCAGAAGGATCATGAATTCAGATCAGCCTAGATTACATAGGGAGATCAAAAGCAGCCTGAGTACATAGCAAGACCCTGTCTCAGAGAGAGAAAGAAACTTATTCATATTTTTGTTCAGAGCCAGTAACCCAAGCCAGATTTTTTTTTTTTTTTTTTTTTTTTTGCATGTGGGTGTGTGTATGTGTATCAGAAGGACCCAGCATTTTTATGTGGTATTTGGCCATCTCTGAGCCATTTCTCCGGCCCACCAGATTTTCTTTTTTTATGATTTCTCAATTTTATTTAGAATGTGTGTATTTAGTATGTGTGTATTGGAGGGCACTATGTGTGCCCATGGAGGCCCAAGGGTGACTCCAGGAATCACCCTAGATTGCTCTATCTCCTAAGCTCTGGGGTTTCCCAGAGTCCACCTTCCAAGGGCAGAAGTATGGACCACCGCCATTTCCTCTTGGCATTTTTACATGGGATCTGGAATTCAAACTTGGGTTTTTCTGTGTGGGAGGCAGAGGTTTAACCTCTGAGCCATCTCTCAGCCCTAGATTTTCCTTTTTATAAATGAGCTTTTCAGGGGCTGGAGAAATGGCTCAGGAGTTAAGACTCTGTTTCACAAGCAGAAGGTCCTGAGTTGAGATCACAGGTCCCATGTAAAAACGTCAGGCAGAAATGGTGACCTCACTTCTGGTTCAAGTGGGCAGAGCCTCAAAAATCCCAGAGCAAAGCAAGGAGGTAGAAGCAATCCAGAATGATTCCCAAAGTCATTCTTGATCCTCCACAGGAACACACAATGCCCTCTGATTGATACATACATACATACATACAAACAAATAAATAAATAAATTTTAATGGAGTTTTCAGGCAAGAGAGATGGCTCAGGAGTTAAGGCTCTGCCTCGCAAGCAAAAGGTCCTGAGTTGAGATCTCAGGTCCACTTAAAAAATGTCAGGCAGGTAGAGACACCCTGCACTTCTGGCCCTGGTGGGGCAGAACCTGGGAAATCCTAGAGCAAAGCAAAAAAAAGGAGGTAGAAGCAGGATGATACCTTAAGTAGATACCTTAAGTAGAATCCAGGATGATACCTTAAGTCCTTCGTCCTCCACAGGGTCACAAAGTACCCTCTGCTACACATACACACATACACTCGCTAAATAAATAAGTTTTTAAAAAATGAAATTTTCCCCTGAATAACTCTTTGACATTTAGTTCTTTGTTCTTTGAACCACATGATTCAATGCTGAAGCCTTAATTGCATAATGAACTCCAACCTTGATAGTTTATTGGCATTTGACAGTCTTGTGACCCACCCCTCCTCTTCTGTAGGGAAAAAGTCTCACCTGAAAACCTGCTATAAATGGAATGGCCTGAGTTGTGCCTGTTTGTAATCTAAGGAGCCCAATGTTCCCAAGAATTTCAGTACAGGAAATAGGCAAGGAATTGCCTTAGACAAAGATAACTATTTCACCTCTGGGATAGTGGCAGTAAGGGAGCTGATGGACATATGTGGGACATTTGCCAGAGAGGGTATCTACTCCAGATTCTGCCTTGGAAGAAAAATATCTGTCTCAATGTGCAATCTCAAGTAGCCTTCATATTCCTGATGCTGCGCCTGTCCCACCTTCTTATGTACAGTAGAAGGGTGTCAGCTCCAAAGTTCTTGATTACTTATCAGTTTGTAACCAGGAATGGGAGGTAGGTGGGGAATCTTTACTGTTGCATTCTTGATCCTTCCTTTCTCACTCTTTCCTGTCCACCCCAAACCCAATGCACACTTTTATGCTCATTTTGTTATTTTTCTCTTGAACCCAGGCCCTCAGAGCCTTCAAGTAAACATTCTTAGCACTGAACTGTAGCCACACCCTTTGCTCTCTCCATTCTTACACTTACCTCCTTGCCCCAAAGTGGCTACCATACTCCAAAGTATGGCCAAAAATTAGAGGTTGTCTCAATAAATGCTCTGTTAAGCTTGCTCTTCATTTTGTTACAATCACAGAGTACCTGCTAGAGTACCTGCTAGGCCCTGTATGTGATCCTTTTTATCGTCCCCTGTAAGAAGTCCTACCAAAGAGTTAAGAGACAAATAATGATAACACCTGGTATTCTTAAAAATTTGTCACATGGTAGTAATAAACAGATGTATTGTATATTATAAGATCTAATGTCTGGCATGCTGTCTCCTTGTGGTAACTTTTCTTCCAGATCTGGTATCTGTGTTCTATGGTGTTATTGCCTCAGAATGATGTGTAGCCTTCAGGATTCTAATACTGTTTTTCTGATTAAAAAATAAAGGGCTTACTAATGCAGCATCCTGAGTGTGAAACCTATTCACATGTAAACTATTGGAATTTTAGAATTTCAAAATTGTGATATAAACAGACTGTTTCTCCTTTGTTTTGTCGTTTTGAAGAATTCAGAAAAATTTCAAGGAGAAACTATGGTCTGGGGCTGGGAATGCAGCTCAATCAGTAGAGGACTTAACTCAGCTCACAAAGAACCCTGGGCAATGACCCCCCAAAGTCTAGCGTGGATCATAGGCACTAGGATCCTTAGAGGCAAGGGATTAACAGTCACAATAGTGTTCCCATACTAAAGAGGAAGCACAAGAAAGGGCTCTGCGCAATGCCCCTGAGTCCTTACACCTCATTAGAGTGGCAAGTTTGACCTTCACACTAAAGGATGCTTCAGGAAATGGGAGGGGGAAGAAGGGATACTAGGAGAAAGGGAGGGAGAAGGGTGAAAGGAAGGGGAATAGGGGAGATGGGTGCAAGGGGGACTGGGGAGGGGTGGAGAGAGGGAGGGGACAGGGTACCTGTTAAGTTTGTTTGATTGGAAAAAATAAATAAACATAATAGAAAAAAAAAACCTGGGTTCAATCCCTTATATTGAAGAAACCAGGTGTGGTGGTGCATGCCTGTAATCCTAGCATTTGGGAGGATCAAAAGTTCAAGGTCAAGTCCTTGAGATAACTCAGAGGGTAAAGCCCCTGCTTGCAAACCTGGTGACCAGAGTTTGATCCTTAGAAGCCCACATGGTGCATGTATTCCCCTGTATGGTTCCCCCTCCTTTCTCTCTAATAAATTAAAGATCTTTAGGGGGCTGGAGAGGTGGCTCAGGGGTTAAGCTTCTGCCTTGCAGGCAGAAGGTCCTGAGTTCTGATCCTAGACCCCACGTATAGACGCCGGCGGAAGCGGGGGTGGCCTGCGTTTCTGGTCCTGGTGGGGCAAAGCCTGTGAATCCCGGGGCAGAGCAAACAAGGAGCAGGTGGAGGCGGTCCATGGTGGTTCCCGAATTCGTCCGTGGTTCTACACATATACACACACACACACACACACACACACACACACGCACGATTGAACAAAAATGAAATAAAAATAAAAAAAAAAATTAAAGATCTTTAAAAAAAAAAGAATTTTAAGGTCAGCCATCCGTAGCTACACAGTGAATTGGAGGCCAGCCCAGGTTACAAGAGACCCTGTTTTAAATTTTTAAAAAAAATTATAAACAGGTATTTTATCCAGGATATTATTAGTAATGTTTAATGTTTTGTTTATTTATTTGAAAGAGAGAGAGAAGGTCTACACATGGATGCCATGGACCCAGGTTGAGATTAGAGGACCAACTATTGAAAGTCAGTTCTCCTTCCAACCATGTGGTCTTACAAAGATGAAACTCAAGTTGCCAGATTTTCCAGCAGGCACCTACCTTACCCACTGAACTATCTCACTGACTTTGATTGTTATCTTTGTGAATAAATGTGTAGGTATTTTGCTCAGTAACTCTAGTTTTTGTTTGTACTTTTCCCCTATATAGAACAGATAAGAATGAGTGACTTAGAGGATGGTGCATTTCAAATGCCTTCCACACAACCCCTCTTCATCCCATTTCCTCTCCTTGTAGGTCGTAGAGGAGCATGAGAGTGTGGAGCAGAGTCGGCGAGCACAAGCTGAGCCCATCAACTTAGACAGCTGTCTCCGTGCCTTCACCAGTGAGGAGGAGCTAGGGGAAAATGAGATGTACTACTGTTCAAAGTGTAAGACTCACTGCTTGGCAACCAAGAAGCTGGATCTCTGGAGGCTTCCCCCCATCCTGGTATGTTACAGCCCTGCCTCTCAGAGAACAAGAGTCTCATGTAAATGAAAAGTCGTTTTTCGTTATTTAAAAGTTGACTGAATTTTTCATTATTCTCAAGAATAATATTCTTCCTGTAGTTGTGTTTAAATAGGGTGGAGAGATGGCTCAAGGGTTGAGATTCTGCCCTGCAAACAGACAGTCCTGAGTTCTGATCCCAGGTCCCATATACAAAAAAATGACAGTTGTGTTTAAATACTTTTTCTCTGGGTTAGAGAGATGGTGCAGGGATTAAGACTCTGCCTTGAAAGCAGAAGGACCAAGTTCAGATCCCAGATCCCACATAAAAATACCAGGTAGAGGGCTGGAGAGGTGGCTCAGAGGTTAAGCCTCCGCCTTGCAGGCGGAGGGTCCTGAGTTCGGATCCCAGATCCCACGTATAGATGCCGGGCGGAAGTGGGGGCGGCCTGCGCTTCTTGTCCTGGTAGGGCGGAGCCTGTGAATCCCGGGGCAGAAGGAGGTGGAGGCGTCCATGGTGGTTCGCGAATTCGTCCGTGGTTCTACACACACACACACACACACACACAGACACACACACGCGCGCGCGCACGCGCGGGCACATACACACGCATATGCACACAGTTGAATAAATAATAATAAAAAAAAAAATTAAAAAAAAAAAAAAAAAATACCAGGTAGAAATGGCAGCAGCCTGTACTTCTCGCCTTGGAAGGCAGATCCTGGGAAATCACAGAACAGGGCAAATTAGAGGTAGAGCAATTTAGGACGATTCCCAAAGTCATTCTTGGACCTTCATAGGCTCACACAGTGCCTTCTGATACACAAACACGCATACATTCACACAAAATAAAATTTTAAAATTATAAAAAATGAGAGATGGCTCAGGGTTTAAGATTCTGCCTCAGAAGTAGAAGGTCCTGAGTTCAGATCCTGGATCCCACGTAAAATCACCAGGCGGAAATAGCAGTGGCTTGAGGTTCTAGCCCTGTTAGGCAAAACCTAGGAAATCCCACAAAGAAGCAATCCAGGATGCTTCCTGAAGTCACCCTTGGTCTTTCACAGGGACACCGTGTCCTCTGATACACACACACAAACACAGTTTTTTTTTTTATTATTATAAGAAATAACAAATGATTTTTCCTGGGGCCAGCAGTATGACTTTTGGATTAAAAAAAAAAAAAAAAAAAAAAAACTACCAAAATGAGTTTAATTCCTAGATCCCAAAAGAGCCAACCCCTGCAAGTTGACCTCCACATATGTTCACACACACACACACACACACACACACACACACACACACGATAAATAAATGTAAAACAAAATAAAGACTTAAAAATTAATTAATAAAAATAAAATACTTTTCTGGCTAGACTTGGTGATGCATGGCTATAATTTTAGCACTTGGGAGGCAGAAACAGGATCACCATGAGTTCAAGGCTAGCCTCAGCTACAGAGTGAGACCCTCATCTTAAAGAATGAATGAATGAATGAATAAGTGAATTTTTCTCCACAAGATTTTTTTGAGAGAGAGAGAAAAAAAAAACAGACATGTACTTGCCACACATATATGTCGAAGTCACAGAACAACTTTTAGAAGTTAATTCTCTCCTACTGTGTGAGCTCCAAGAAAAGTCCCTGGAGTAACACAGGTGTCTTTATCACTGAGCCATTTTACCAGACCCTGCATAAGACAGAGAAATTAGTTGTTTTAAAAATACTTACAAGCTCTTATAACTGAAGAACTTAACAACTTAAAAGAGAGAAATCTGAAGGCTAATAATTGCAGTCCAGTGCAACATACGAAATGCCTTAGTTGTGTAGTGAATGTGCACTTCATAAAAAGGTGAAAGCCCTCCTGGCTCTGTGAATAGAAAAAAAACAAGTCAGGAGCTTCCAATGTCCACTGAGCATAGTGATATGGCTAGGCACACTGTTCTCTTCCATGTGTGTACAAGTGCACCAGTGCACGGCAATGTATTTGTTCTTTTCAATTTGATTTCTTCAGCTTTCTGTTGTCAATCAGAAGAGTTTGGTTTTTTTTTTTTATTCAACTGTGCGCGTGTGTGTACGTATGTGTGTGTGTGTGCGCGCATGCGTGTGTGTTTGTGTGTGTGTGTGTAGAACCATGGACAAATTCGGGAACTACCATGGACGCCTCCACCTCCTTCTGCCCCGGGATTCACAGGCTCCGCCCAACCATGACCAGAAGCGCAGGCCGCCCCCGCTTCCGGCTGGCGTGTATACATGGGATCTGGGATCTGAACTCAGGACCTTCCGCCTGCAAGGGGAGGCTTAACCCCTGAGCCACCTCTCCAGCCCCAATCAGAAGAGTTTTTGAATGACAAATTCATTTTCTCACTGGACACGGAGGCCCATGCCTATCATCTTAGCACTTGAGCAACTGAGGTAGTTCAGCACAAACTGAATTTTCCAGAGTCCATATGGTAGGAGAGCACTGACTTCTTAAAGTTGTTCTCTGATCTCTACATGTGCACACATATGTGTGCCTGCTCTCTCTCTCTTTCTCTCTCTATCCCCCCCTTTCTACTTCACAAATAAATAAAGAAATAAATAAAACTTAAAAAAGAAGGATTGCCTGATCCTCAATGAAAGAATGCTTTTCCCCTAAAGATGAAGAGTTCATGCTGGATAAATACTATTCTACAGTACTAGAGTACGTGTGGATATGTATATAATATATGTGTTCATGTGCAGATGAATGTGTGTGTGCATGCTTGGGGAAGTCTGACAGCAGGCATCTTCCTCAGTTTCTCCGCGCCTTATTTTTGAGAGGGTCTTTCACTGAACTTGGTACTCATTAATCAGCTAGGCTGACTGGCCAGTAAACTATAAGGATCTCTGCTCTCCTCAGTACTAGGGATTACATATACACACTGTCATGTGACCAACTTTTATGTGGGGGTTAAGGATCCAAATAAAGTCCTTACGATTGTGCAACAGGCACTTTATCCACTGAACAACTTCCTCAGCTTAGTACTAGGATATTTTAGTTGAAACATAGGCATATTTTCTTATTTATGATATCATCCTACTATTCTTTGAAAACAAATATAGATTTTCCTTTCTTTAGAGAATATTTTCCCAAAGAAGAATGCACAAAAAATTGATAACATTACTTTAACTCCAAAAATGAGAATCAGGGATGGGAAGAGGGTAGGGGTATATTTGGGAGTCCAGTAAATGGGGAAGGAATATTCTTTCAATCAGAGTATAAATGTGCTGCTAGGTGCATAGATTTTAATTGTCGATGTTGATGAATTTAGACAATTACATGTACTCACTCATCACATCATGTAATAAAGACTTTTATTTAAAAAAAAACATTTTGAAGTCATTAAAGAATAATGAAGGATAAATGTTATGTTTTTCAGAATCCTTTAATGCAGATCCTTCCCATCTTTTCTTCTCCAGATTATTCACCTTAAACGATTTCAGTTTGTGAATGGGCGATGGATTAAGTCACAGAAAATTGTTAAATTTCCTCGTGAAAGTTTTGACCCTAGTGCTTTTCTGGTACCAAGAAACCCAGCTCTCTGCCAACGTAAACCACTCACACCCCAGGGAGATGACATCTCTGAGCCACGGGGTCTAGCAGGAGAGATGAAAAAAGTGGATGCTCAGAACTCAGCAGGGGAGGAAGATATGCTCCTGAGCAAGAGCCCATCTTCACTCAGTGCAAACATCACTGGCAGCCCAAAAGGTGAGAATATGTGGAGGGACCCGATAAATGGGGCTTACATTTTTTTTTTTTTGAGTCTCACTGTCACCTACATTAGTGTTGAACTATCCATAGACTCCGTTCTGTTCTGGAGCACTAGTTAAGATGGAAGGAAATTATCTGGACTCAAGACTATATTTTTTTTTAATAAAATTTTTTTTTCTTTTTATTATTTATTCAATTGTGCGTGTGTGTAGGTAAGTAGAACCACGGACGAATTCTGGAACCACCATGGACCGCCTCCACCTCCTCCTTGTTTACTATGCCCCGGGATTCACAGGCTCCGCCCTACCAGGACCAGAAACACAGGCCGACCCCGCTACCGCCCGGCGTCTATACGTGGGGTCTAAGATCCGAACTCAGGACCTTCCGCCTGCAAGGCAGAAGCTTAACCCCTGAGCCACCTCTCAAGACTATATTTGAACTGTGTAACTTGTAGCAAAAGATACAGCCTCCCTAAATCTAGTTTCTCATCCGCACAATTGAGAAAATGCCTAGTTTGAGTATATTTGAAATATCAAGAGTAATGCTCTTGGGCTGGGGATATATAACTCTTTGGTAGAATGCTTGCCGAGACTGAACAAGGCCTAATGCCCTAGATCCAGTTCCTAGTACTGAAAAACAAAAAGTGATACACATTACTTCGTATCTTATCTATGAAAAATGTGAATGAGAGTTGTTAACTTGTTCTCTTATAACAGAAGTTTCAAAGTATATTCTGAGAAAATCCGTATGAGCCCCTGAGAATCTTCCATGAAGTCTTGTGCGTCAAAACTATTTTTAATTAAGACAATACAGTCATTCTTTAATATCTGAGTTATTTTATTTTTAAAAAAATATTGAAATCTGGGGCTGGAAAGATGGCTCAACAGGTAAACCTCAGCCTGAGTTCAATCCCTGGATAATGGAAGGAGAGAACCGTTATCTACAAGGTCTCCTCTGACCTCCACAATCATGCCAACATACACTCACACACATAAGTAAACGCGAATCAAGATCTGAGCTGGATACGATGAGCTAGAAATGAGCTGGTTCTCATCTCTGGAGCTAAAGTAATGTTATCAATTTTATGTGCATTCTTCCTTAGGAAAATATTCTCTAAAGGAAGAAAAATTTACATTTAGTTTCAAAGATAGTAGGATGATATCATAAATAAGAAAATATGCATATCTTTCACTAAAATACGAAAAAAAGAACTGCCACAGGCACTCAGAATTAAAGTTGCAGAGGCTGGAGAGGTGGCTTAGGGGTTAAGCCTCTGCCTTGCAGGCGGAAAGTCCTGAGTTCGGATCCTAGACCCCATGTATAGACGCCAGGTGGAAGCGGGGGTGGCCTGCGTTTCTGATCCTAGTAGGGCGGAGCCTGTGAATCCCGGGGCAGAGTAAACAAGGAGGAAGTGGAGGCGGTCCATGGTGGTTCCCAAATTCGTCCGTGGTTCTACACACACACACACACACACACACACACACACACACACATGAATGAATGAATGAATGAATGAATGAATACATGAATACATGAATAAAGAAAGAGAGAAAGAAAAGAAAGAAAAAGAAAGAAAGAAAGAAAGAAAGAAAGAAAGAAAGAAAGAAAGAAAGAAAGAAAGAAAGAAGAAAGAAAGAAAGAAAGAAAAATGCAAATTGGAGGCCAGTCTGAACTACCATAACAAACCCTTTCTTTAAAAAAAAAAAAAAAAAGAAAAGAAAAAGAAAGGGCTGGAGAGATGGCTCAAGGATTAAGACTGCCTCATAAGCCAAAGGTCCTGAGTTTGGATCCCAGGTCCGATGTAAAAACGCCAGGCCGGAAGGGCTGCGGACTGCACTTTAGGCCTAGTGGGTGGACCCTGGGAAATCCCAGATTGAAGCAAAAAGGAGGTAGAAGCAATCCGGGATGATTCCCGAAGTCACCTTTGGTCCTCCACAGAGATGTATAGAGTGTCTCCCCTCTCTCTTTCTCTCTCTCTCTCTCTCTCTCTCTCTCTCTCTCTCTCTCTCTCTCTCTCTCTTTTTCTCTTCCTCCCCCCCCCCCCCCCCACACACACACACACACACACACACACACACACACGCTTGCAAAATAAAGTTTAAAAAATTAAAAAGAAAAAAAAGAAAGGAACTGGGAACTTCATGAGAACTTGTCTAGCAATCAAATCCCTGATTACCAGTACCATGATTTTTAAAAATCAAACTCAAAACCAGACATGGTAGTATACATTTCTATGACTTCAACTCTTAGCAGGCAGAAGCAGGGGGGGTCACTTCAAGTTCAAGGCAAGCCTGCCCTACAGAGTAAAATCCTTTCTCAAAAGTGAAAAACAAATTGATGGTAAATATAATTATTATATTGTATCCTTCCAAAAAGATGTTTGAGGTCTTAAGTGTTGTATATAAACATCTCTTGGTGTTCATGAGAATTTGGTTTCAGAATCTCCCATGGATACTGTATTAGCTACTTTTTCTTGTCTCTATAACTAAACACTTGGCAAAAGGAATTTAATGAAGAAACAGTAGTTTATTTTGGCTCACTTACTGAGAAAGATACAGTCAGTCTACTGTGGTGGGGAAGACACAGAATTAGGGACATGAGGTAGTTGTTTACATTGTGCCTGTCTGCAATCAGAGAAAGATGAATGCCAACATTCAACTGGCTTCTTTAAAAAAAATTTTTTTTTTTTTTCAGTTCAAGATCCCAGTCCATGCATTGTTCACATTCAGAATAGGTCTTCTGGGCTGGAGAGGTGGCTCAGGGGTTAAGCCTCTGCCTTGCAAGCGGAAGGTCCTGAGTTCGGATCTTAGACCCCACGTATAGACCCAGGCGGAAGCGGGGGCGGCCTGCGTTTCTGGTCCTGGTAGGGCGAAGCCTGTGAATCCCGGGCAGAGTAAACAAGGAGGAGGCAGTCCATGGTGGTTCCCGAATTCGTCCGTGGTTCTACACACACATACACACATACACGCACACACACATACACGTGCACAATTGAATAAATAATAAAAAATTTTAAAAAAAAGAATAGGTCTTCTCTCTTTTGTTAAATATTTGTGGAAACACTCTGCACAGATAGGCTACAGATGTGTCTCATAAGTGATTTTAAGCCTAGTCAAGTTAACAGTGAAGATTAACTGTCACAAATACCAAATCCACAGGTATTCAAGTACTTAAACATTAAATGGTACAGTATTTGCATGTAATCTATGCATATCTTATATATTTTAAATCATATTTAGGCTTTTTATGATACCTAAGAAAAATCATGTGTGAATTAACACACTTATAATCCTAGGAAGTAATGACAAAGAAATCTAGATCTAGAGAGATGGCTCAGGGGTTAAGACTCTGCCTCAAAAGCAGGAAGTCCTTGAGTTAGGATCTCAGGTCCCAAGTAAAAACACCAGGCAGAAATGGTGGCAGTCTGCACTACTGGCCCTGGAGGACAGAGTCTGAGAAATCCCAGAACAAAGAAAAAAGAGGTAGAAGCAATACAGGATAATTCCCAAAGTCACCCTTGATCCTCCACAGGGACACACAATGCCCTTGGATATACATGCACACACGCATGCAAAAAATATATATATCAATACATACACAATTTATTTTAAGTAAGTTTGATCTGTGATCATTTGAATCTATGATGTGTAATGTACAGGTAAAGAAGACTATATACATACATATATATATGATTTCTAATATGGCAAATTATTTCAGTTACTTCTACTGAGCTTTATCTTTTTTAGTTTCATCTCTCAAAAATGTTCAGTGGTGGGGTTGGGGATTTAGCTCAGTGGTAGAGCGCTTGCCTAGCAAGCGCGAGGCCCTGGGTTCGGTCCCCAGCACCGGAAAAAAAAAAAAAAATAAAATTATAAAAATGTTCAGTGGAGTTGGGGACAGCATGTCATTTGGTTAAATTATCATTTTATCATTGACATAGATGCTTGAGTATTACTTTTTTTTAAGACATAGTCTCAAAAAAAAAAAAAAAAAAAAGACATAGTCTCACTAAGTTCCCCAGACTGGCATCAAACTTTCATTCTTCTTGCCTCAGCTTCTAAGTAGCTGAGATTACAGGCATGCCCTCTAAGCCTGGTTCTCAGTTTATAAACAAAAGTTCTAGGGGTTATCAGTATTTTAAAGTATAAAAAGAACAGGGTATGTGCATCAGATAGTGGCATAGAGGAGATAACACTATTTTCTACATTCAGCGTTCTGACCTGAATGATTAATAGCCTGACATATCACACTGCTTGACAAAACCCTGAATTCCATATCTTTGTACTCAAAACATGAAGGTCTCTCATGTGGTAGGTTCCATATGCACACAATGTGGAGGACCACCCTGGATTTGGACTCAGAAGGTGTGTGGCTCACAAGTGGGATGGTCTCTTATATGCTGGATCTCCATGTGTTCACAACGTGGATGGCCTCCTATGGGCTGGGTCTCCCTGTGCTTACACCATAAACTTAGCCTCATAGAAGATGGACAGAACTGCTATTCTTCAGCTTTATCATGTGTTCTTAACCACAACTGTCTACATCCAAATGTATTTTCTTTTATTGCTGAAGCAGGAAGGTAGAATGGGATCGCTATGGTCAAAATGCATTGTCTACATGTATGAGATTGTAAAAGAGTAAAAGTAAAAACAAAATTAATTTTAAAAAAAAAGGAAGGGGGGAGGGGGAGACTTTGACCAAGAGCTTAAGAACAGATACTGTACAAGATTTTTCTGTGAGATAGAGATAGCACAGAGTTCATTCTTAGTGCCGTTCTTAGTGATAAGAAGCACTTATTAGATTCAGTCAAATTTTTAGTCTGATTTTACAAAGGAAAAGAGTATAAATTACGTTGTTTTAGGTTTGGTTGTTTGTGTTTTTTGTTTTTCTTTTAAAACAGTGTCTTGTTGTAGCAGACAATCTTATCCTGAAACTGTATGGCCCAGACTGGCCTGTAATTAGAATTCTTTTATAAATTCAAGAGTGTTTGGATTAGAGTTTTGTGCCATCACATCCAGTCCAAGAATGTATTTTTAAAACCCATTACCTTATTTTGACCTAAATATGACAAAATTGCCTTTCTGATATTTTAAAATTTATATCTTCTAGAAGTTACCTCTTAATTTATTAGCTTTATAATAAGAACTAAAAAGTAGCCAATCAACATACCTCTATCTTTACTTTTATGTAAAGCTAGCTTCAAAGTTAGTATTTGTTGTCTTAACTTGTCACATTTAAACTTAAAATCTTTCCCTCTCCTTTTAATAGGTTCACCTTCTTCATCCAGAAAAAGTGGTACCAGCTGTCCCTCCAGCAAAAATAGCAGCCCTAACAGCAGCCCACGGACTTTGGGGAGGAGCAAGGGAAGACTCAGACTGCCTCAGATTGGCAGCAAAAATAAATTGTCCAATAGTAAGGAGAATTTGGATGCCAGCAAAGAGAATGGGGCTGTGCAGATCTATGAGCTGGCTGATACCTTGAACCGAGGACATGTGTTGGGAGGCAGCCAACCTGAGCTCGTCACCCCTCTGGACCATGAGGTCACTTTGGCCAATGGGTTTCTTTATGAGCATGAGGCATATGGGAATGGCTATAGCAATGGTCAGCTTGGGAACCATAGTGAAGAAGACAGCACTGATGACCAAAGAGAAGAGACTCATGTTAAACCTATTTATAATCTATATGCAATTTCGGTAAGTGATGTATTATGTGTTTTTCAAAATTTGCTCACTTGTCCTCATTCACTCAACAAGCAGTTTTTCAAGGCCTGCTTATTTGTAAGCAGTAAATTTGGTGATACACAAAGTTTACAAAAGAATCTTGACCTTCTGTATAGACTCCAAAGAGTTCATAGTATACTCTAGTATCATGTAACTTTGGTGATATACAAAATTTACAAAGGAATCTTGACCTTCTGTATAGTCTTCAAAGACTTCACAATGTGCTCTAGTATCATGTGATACTGAGGTTCAAATTGTTCATTATTAAGTGTTTCTAAGCAATTTTTGCTTCTGAACAATTATTACAAGGCCAGACTTGTTGGCACATGCCTATAATCCCATCCCATAGGAGGCTGAAGCAGAAGTATCTACAGTTTAAAGTCAGTTTGGTCTATATCGTCAGATCCTTCTCTCAAAAAAAAAGAAAAGAAAATATCTACATATATGTATAGATATATAAGATATTCATTTAGCCACACATGATTTAGACTTAAAACATTTGGGGTTTGCTTTTGATTTATTTTATTTTTGGAAAAAGGTAATTCCAAAACATTTTTTCTTACCCCAGTGATCACTATTCTTTTTTGAGGTCTTAGCACCATGCCTTGGCCGTAATACTGTTAACTACTAACATACCACCACTCTCTTCTCTCTTTAGTGCCATTCAGGAATTCTGGGTGGGGGCCATTACGTCACTTATGCCAAAAATCCAAACTGCAAGTGGTACTGTTACAATGACAGCAGCTGTAAGGTAAATATTCTCAATCTTTGAATGAAAGAAGCAGAATGTCAACAGTTTGGAGAGCAGTATTGAAATAGTGCTCTTTCTCTAGAATAGGTAATAGACATTTGTGTTAGAGCCTCTGTGCAGATAGTGTCAAGATCATACAGAGAATAGAAGATGAAATGTGGGTAATGGGAAAGAGGATTAATTGATGAGAAAAGGTTCTAGTCTTTAGGATGTGGTGATCATGTTCTACTTGCCTCTGTGTGTACCTTCCCATTTGTCCCTGCCCCACTCACGCTAAATATCCACCCAGAGCCTCTTACATGTTAAGCAAATGCTTTACCAAAGAGCTGTACTCACCAATGCCAGTTTTTCTCAACTGCTAGAATTTGATGGGTTTGCCAAGCATGGTAGCATATACCTTTAATCCCAGTACCTGAGAAGTAGAGGCAGGAGGATCAGAAACCCAAAGTCTTATGTTTAAGGCCAGCCTGTGCTACATGAAGCCCAATCTCAAAAGAAAGGGGAAAAAAACAAAGAATTCAATAGGGGTTTAGGGTACTCATTTATTTGCCTATTAGAATTTTTCCCCTAAAACAAAGATTGAAAACAATCAGATTCTTTTCCAGGGCATATGCAAGATAGACAAAAGCAATCAGGTTGAGTAATTTATTAAAAGGGTTGATCTTCCTGGTAAGGATTTAAGAGCAAGCATATAGTGATGATGTTTTTTATTAAAGACTTTTCTTGCCTTTGCAGGAACTTCACCCTGATGAAATTGACACCGACTCTGCCTACATTCTTTTCTACGAGCAGCAGGGGATAGACTATGCACAATTTCTGCCAAAGATTGATGGCAAAAAGATGGCAGACACAAGCAGCATGGATGAAGACTTTGAGTCCGATTACAAAAAGTACTGTGTGTTGCAGTAAAGCTGCCATGCTGGCTGCAGACAGGCTGCTAGTGAAGGAAATGATTCCTTGTAGCTGACATTTGGCAAAAGCATCACTGAAAGGCAAGCTAAATGTAGTTATTTTATCCTGTGACCCAAAGCACAAAATAAAAATCCTAATTAAAATAAGTCACCTTTAAAAATAGTAATAATTTTGTTTTGGAGCCTCTCACAAACTCTCCAATAGAGAACCTTCAGGCAGATTCCACCATTAGCCTGTAAACAAAGGGGTTTGGCACCAACCACCAGGGACCAGAAGAATTCAATTGTGCTTGTCCAGATATGAACAAATGAGTGTAGAATGAGTATAAACCTTACCAATCATCATAACAAACTACTGAGGATTTCCTTGGAGTCAAAGTTAAAAAAAAAATTGTAGTGTTGTCTGGGGACGACATGATATGCTACCTCCTTTTTCCTGAAGTTTTATTCCATTGTATTGATAAGATGGAGAAAGCAAGATCATGAAGGTGTGCAAATGATTCTTATGGCATAAACATAGATTTTTCAATTTTTTAAACCCTTTTCCAACTCTTTCTATGTCTTTTTTTGCTTTTTGTTCTCGTTGAGTTTGTGTTTGAAACACAGCCAGCAGTTGGTGGCAGAAGCATACAATGGTCAATCTGAAAGGAAGTATCTTAATAAAAACTGTGTGCCTTCTACTCTGGTTCTTAGTGGGAGACTCAAGAGAAAGATAGCATCCTGCGAAAGCCCTCTAGATAGAAGCATCTTATTTTAGGATATTTTAAATATTCTCAAAAATGTATACCCCCCCCATACATGTACTGTTGGGTGTGGCGGGCGTTGCCAGTATTTGCACCATCTTCCCATGCATGTGTTGCACAAAGACTTCTAGGAAGGTAAGTGCAGCAAGCTAGATAGCATTTCCTGTTAGTAGTTTCCCCCTCCCCTTTGTTTCTTGTTTTGCACTTTAAAAAAAGAGAGAGAGAGAGAGAGAAGACACATGCAAATAAACTTATTTATATTTTAATGGCTCTAAGGGCTATAATTTACCTTGACGGGGTAGTTATTTCTATTGTATCAAGTTTAAAAACAAAACCATATCCCAAACACTTTTATTTCCTAAGTATATCTAATTAAATTGATCAGTTTAGGGAGGAACTTCTGTTTTGCTTGCATGCTAATACCCCTACACTCACCTTTTCTTCTTTCTTTTTTTTCACTCGTCATCAAAAGTTATATTTCTTTGCTCATTTTTTTTCCTGATTATTCAAAACTGGAACAAAAATATAAATGTTATTTATTTCTGCTAACATTTTTCTCCTGTGTTGTGTTTTAATATATATTCAAAGGAAATGTTTCACCTCTTCTTTGGTCATTTTAAAAACTCATTTAGACCTTGGAATTGATTCTCATTTATTGGGAGAGTCTCTTATCCTTCCTCATGGATTGGTAAAATAACAGTGTTGTTAAACATTGTGTTCTAATATCTAAGGCTGGTAACTACCTAGTTCTTCCCAGAACATTTAGAAAAATTGTCTTAAAGGGCTGTGTAAGTTGAGATCCTTTTTAGAAGGAAGTTCAGAGGAGCGGCCTAAGTGGCATCATGTAAGAAAGTCAGACAAAATGTATACTTTGTAGACTCTAGACTTTCAGTATATAAAATCGTCCATTCCTACTTGGACATATCCCATGAAAAAGTGGAAGATTTTAAATATTTCCTTACAGAAATTTTATTTAAGCAGGTAGCACAATCTACTAATGTTGTTTGATCTGTGTTTGTTATATTGGTTGTAATTAATTTTTTAAATTCAAGAACTAGCAGAAAATTTATTAAATTAACTATTAATTACATTGACCTTGTAAATTTCTGTATAAAACTTGTCAACAATGCACTGACTTTAGAAAGATGTTAATGTACAGAGTGTAAATAAGGTAGTGTTGATGTACTGAAGTAGGAATTGTATAAAAAGTATTGGTGATTGTATATCGTGTGTACCTGTTTATCTGTAATTATTATCTAAACAAATTAAATATTGCAGATGTCCATGTGGTGTTTTTCCTTCTACAAGTAAATACAAGTCTGTGTTTTTGTTTTTTGGTTTTTGGGTTTTTTTTGGCTGGGGAGATTGTTCAAGGTTAAAAAGCCTTTTCCTTGAAACCAAAAGGACCTGAGTTTAGATCCCCAGATTCCATGTTAAAGTGCCAGGCAAAAATGGTGGCAACACTCTCAAGTGCCCTCTTTTACAAACACACACACGCACGCACGCACTCACATAAAAAAAATTTTTTTAAAGTCTGTTTCCTCATCCTTTCTCTGTGATCCTGTTTTATCTCCAATAGTCATGTGCCAGTGTGATTTACAGAATGGATATTCTACCTCAGATGTAATGTAAACTCTACAAGATACATAGTTATCAGGTGACTTTTATTTGAATATAGCTCACGTTCTTTCTGGAAAAATATTTGAAAATCATTGAAATGGGTAGAAAGACGGGTAGAGAACCCAGTAAGGAACTAAATATTGGCAGGGAATGCTTTCCAATGGCTTCCGTCCTTATTAAGAAATAAGAAGAAAAGTTCTCATTTGTATAATATTCTGCCTTGGCCCCAAGTCTAGGGGAAGAAACACTGAGAAACCAAAGAAATTACCAAGAAGGCCATTGGCTCTATTGAGAACAAATAAAAATCTGGAGCTGTCCTTCAATTTATAGAAACTTTCCTATAGTAATTTTATTTACCTATGAAATTAGAATACCCAACATTCAGGCTTATAGGAAATCAGTGAACTGCATACATGCTCAGCATAGTGCTTTGGTGTGCACTTAATGAGTGTGAAATTCAGTCCTGCTTTACACAAAGAGGTTTTTTCCCCTTAACTATAACTGACAGAATTTAATTGCTCTTTCGACTCAACAGTCTTCAAAAATAGGAATGAACTGTAAAAAAATATGTGAAATGAAACATGTTGAATCAGCAGCAGTGTCAACTTGTTTAAGAAAAGTGAATTCAAAATGATAAAAATAAAGCACAATTCTTAAAGTACTAATTCATGTTCTTAGTTTTTTTAAAACCTTCAAAGACCACCTTATGGACCTAGGCAAACTTTCTGTTTCTGGTTGACAGAGGTTTTGGCTTCTTGAGTCTCTACCACTTGGTGGCATTGATGTGACTTTTTCTCCTTATTTGCAGACATCTGCCTTGAATTGGAACAAGTAAATGATTGGTAATATTTTCCCTACTATTTAAAAATACTATGTATTCATAATACATATTATGTATATATAATATGTGTATGGTTGCGTACCAGAGTATGCATGTGGAGGTCAGAGGACAACTTGGAGTCAGTTATCTTCTACCTTGTGGATTTGGGGGGTTGAACTCAAATTGTCTGGTTGAGCAGTAAGCACCTTTATCTGCTGAACCATTTCACTGGACCTCATTCCCTCACTATTTTTAGGTGAGTACAGAAATTTCCTGAAGTGAGCCACAATGTGTGACCCCAGTTTTCCTTGATGATGTAACAATAGGGTCCTTAGTATTGAAATATATACACCTCTTTGATCAGAGATCTATACACAACAGACTAACAGAAAAGAAACTTGCTGGATATCCTCATCAGTAACTCAGCCTCAAAAGAGTAAGAAGAGTGATAGAGTGATTCCTGATAACAATTGGACATGCACACATACACACCTAGAAATAGAAGGGGAAAAAATCATAGACTTTAATGCAGTTAGAGGTCAGGTTCTAGCTCTAATGTTAGAGAATAGTTTCCAACAAAAACAAATTCCTTGAATAGTCAGGTTTCTTAACAACCAATGAGGATAGCACTTTATTTCCAACAGTTACTGAAATGAGTATATCATGTATGTAAATAGGCTCAGCGCTTGGCACCTTTTGAGAGTGAAATGTGTTCTCATACTGAAGGGAAACATCCAGGTTAATATGAGAGTAGGAATGAATACGGCTAAACATGTGAGTACCTAGTTACAGAACTTTATGCTGCAATCACAAGGTACAATGGTCCCAGCCTTGCAATTCATCAGCATCACGAGAATCAAGTAGGACCTTGTTAAATACGCTGATTCAAGTTCCACCCATCATAGTCGATCAGCATTCCCCACCTATTTACACCCAGATTTACAAGGTTATCTTCTGGCAGTTTAAGGGTTTGCATTTTATAAGTTCCTCCAGAGAACATCTTTTGCAACCAGTTTGCCCCGGTCAGCAAATTGGTCATTATGGAAAGAAAGCATTGCTCCACGGAATGACTCATTCATTGCCACAACTCCACTTAGGGAAAGATGATATACAATTGCATAGATGTAAGAAGGTGATAGTAATTAACCAAATACTCTGGAGACATAACGGCCTTGAACTGCTGTCCTGAAATGCAGGCTGTGAACAATGTGCTTAGGGAAAGCTAAGTGGAAAAGAGAAGCAAGCTACCGTCAAAGGAGATCAGGATTGTGTCGTTGGAAGAGAGTCATCTAGATCTGAAATGTAGGCTGTGGACAATGTGCTTAGGGAAAGCTAAGTGCAACAGAGACGTAAGCTGTACCATCAGATGAGATCAGGATTGTGTTGTCAGAATCATCTGGATCACCAACAATGGCACAGAGACAGGATTCAGGAGCTGCACCACCCCTTAGGCTGAGTGGAAAGTACCTGAGCATAGAGGATGCCTAGAAGGCCAGAACCATGCTCTGAAGACTTTACAACAGACCAATTTAAATGAAAACACTTAAAACTGCCAAATGTGTGTGTGTGTGTGTGTGTGTGTGTGGTTGCATGTGAAACATACACATTTCGTGTGATTCCCATAATTACATACTAACCTGTCTCAGGCCACTTTATAAATTTTGTTTGCTGTAATTTAAACTCTCTTCTTCACAAACACAATTTACTTCTGATGGACTATCTTTTTTTTTTTTTTTTTTGTCTGTACTGGAGTCTTGCACGTGAGCTATACCTCCAGCCCTGGATTTTCTCATGATACTGAGCTTTTCATCGTGCTGTAAGCACAACAGGAACTCATTGGTGTACCATTAGGTTTACAGTGCTCCAAGGTCAAAGTAAGCAGAGGCAAAGGGAAAACAACTGGGCAAGAAGGGGAGGAAAAGCTAGAAAGGCAAAGGCATATAGGGACAGGAGCTTAGTCATAGCAAAGAAGAGTCCTCGCTTTAGAGATGTCCCTGCTTCTCTGCCACTTTGAGGACTTTTTCAGTGTTGTTTATCAGTCCTCCGAAGCAGGGAACTACTGGGATTGCTAACCTCCTATTTCCACCAAGGTCATCCATTAGGTAAGAGGAGCAGATTTTCATACTGGAGATCAGCAGGGAGTCTCTTGGAATAGAAACAACACTTGTGAAGCAGGGGAGGCTGCTGAAGCCCCCAGTTCAGTGCATGATTGGCTTGGAGAGCAGTGGTATATAAGTCCAGATCACGGTGCCTCGTCTACGCCTTGCAGAACTGTGCGGTCATGGTTGGACACTTCCCTCCTCAACATCTCAATTCTCCTTGAACTTCACTGTATTGTACTGCATCGGTGGTTTTATTGTGAAACAGCATTGGGACTGGATCCTTTCTTCCAATCACAACGGCTAAGACAAAAAAAAGGTTGGAATCGCTCAGCTTCAACTGCTACCGAGCAGTGAGTGCCTAGATCAGATGTCACTAGAGTAGTACTTTTCACCATGCAGAAAACCCATTCAGGACTCCAGCTGCACCTGAGGAGCTGCTTTCCAGAGCTGGAGGGGTCCCTAGCAAGTAGACTCCTGGAAATCACCATGGCGATGTGGTGGACTTTCCAGAGGCCATTTCCCCCTAGTTGAATGTGACTGTGAAACCTTTTATAACCAGTTACAGTTGGGCAAATGCATAGTAATTGCACAAGGCCAGGCAACATGCTGAGACCCCAGGTAGTGCCTGCAGCAGCCAGTCTGCTGCCTGGCAGCTGTCCAGGAACAGGGCATCTGCAAAGAGTCAGCCTAGGGCCTGTGGCTTGTCATTGTTGTGCCAGCTGGAGAAAGTTACTGCTGCCACTCCTTGTTTGCAGAGCTCCCTGTGGCTTGGAGCTACAAATAAACATTATCTAGGATGTTTTGTTTCCTTTTGGAGAGATGGGGAAAGAGACAAGGCTGTTTGTCACTCATTCATTAAATGTTTGTTGAGTATCTCCTGTGTGGTTTCTAAGACAGCCCTAAACTTGGGACTGGAAGAGAAGCCAGAAGAGCATTTAGACATTTACTAAGCTCCACTTGCCAGACCCCAGGCTCTGCCTATGTCATTGTTATTTACTGTTCACCAAAGCACTGTGAGAGTGCATTACTCCCTTTTAAGTTTTTTGTCATTTATTTTTGAGCGTGTGTGTAGTGTGTATGTGTGGTGTGTGTTGTGTCACATGTACATGCATTCATGTGTCACAGCGTGCACATGGAAATCTGAAAACAACTTTCATGAGCCTTTATCCATTGAGCCATCTGCCAGCCCTGTCATCACTGTCTATAGATGAATTTGAGGCTCTATGAGGTTAAATCACTTGCTCAATAAGTCAGTGTTGCAAAAATGGAATGTTTCTCAGCTGGACTCAAAACCAGCTGTGGCTTTACCAGCCCACCTCCCCTGTAAACTGGAGTCTGACTGTTACTAAGCAACTCTTGGAAGAATGGTCAGCCACTCTGAGCCTCGTGGCTTCATTGACAGAGTCATTAACAAGGTCACCATGACCTTGACTGACTCACATGTGATAAGTACAACATAAGAACAAGAATGTGAAATCCTTCACAACCAGTTAGAGTTAAGCAAATGTACTGTTATTGCATAAAGAGAGGAAGTGGGTGTCCTATAGCAGCTCCTCCAGTTCCTGGAAGATTCAGGTGCGTACAGAAAGCCATGCCAGGGCTGGAGGGAGATTGGAGAGTTCTCATGGAGGCTGACATCTTAGGTTGGTTCTCTTTGCCTCTGGTGGCTCAGGGACTTTGGGACATAGATGGAGAAAGAAAGTAGGGAGTAGATGGGGTGATGAGACCAGGAAGGGAAAAGGATTCTGGGTAGGGTGAAGGTCACTTGCTCCAGATTGGACTCTTGAGCATCTGATAGCATCTTATCAGAGATTTACAGCTGGTGTGGGAGTTCCAGAGGCAGCATGGGAAAGACAAGGGAAAGCAGCCACCTGCCACTGGCCTTGAGAATCCCATACTTCCCACTGGTCCCCTGCCAGCTGAGTTACCTGCTAATGTTTAACCCGGAGAAGACAATGCCTTCTGCTCCAACTGGGGCCCTTTCCTTCCTGGCCTTTCCTGAGAAGGGAGAGAGAACAATCGTGTGTGACCACTTACCCCCAGGTGTTTGTACCCCAGCAGCCTGGGCTCTAAATCAAATACCACATGTCTCTCCAGCATCGTGGCTGTTCATTGGCCACATGCAGCAAGCCTACATCTCTCCTGCATCCAGTCAGTGCTGAATATTGAACTCCCAAGAGCTCTTTCCCGGGGTTTATAACCCAACCTCAGTTTCCTCCTCCTTCCCTCTTGATGATGGTAAAGAAGATGGTAGACCTTGTTCCAAAGCTGATAACACACTGGAAAGCAAAAGCAGAGAGAAAAAGACCTAATTAGATCTAATACGGACTCTGGTGAAGTAGCCAGCATTAACTTAGAGGAAAGTCCAAACTCCCTGTGTAACTCAGAGAGGAATGTTGTAGTCCAAGACCTACTGCACTGGAAGGGCAGCCTGGGCTTCCTGCTGGCAGAGACCTGGACCAGACATCTCTGCAGCTCCTCATGAGCCAGATTTGGCACCCACTCCCTGCAGCCTCACCAAATTCCAAGCAGCAGGAATTACTATGATTGCCCTTCCCTGTTGCTACCCCAGCTGTGAAAGTCATTCACTGTACTGAACTTCACTGAATCCTACACAGGGTTCTGCAACGTCCCACCCTCCTCTAAACATTGAGGGCTGCCCCCAGAGGGTAGTTTATTCAACAGGCAGTGTGGTTTCTGTTGGGCAGGACTGCCGGATCTTCTGGGTACCTATCACTCAACACCACCTCCTCCTCCTCTAGCCATCGCTCACAGGCTGAGCACCTTCTACTCCTCGGGGACATTTCCAAAGCAGAGATGCTTGTCACCTACATTTTACTGTTTGGGTGGAATTTAGGCAGCTTTAGAGCAGCTATGCTGGGATGGTCTCTGAAGGTCTCTGAAGGTCATCCCCCAGTACTGGGATTATCCTGAAGGAACACCCCCTATTTTAGAACTACACAGATAAATAAGGTCACAACTTATCCAATGAGGAAAAGCCATCTTTCCCCTGTGTCTGCCTAGGCCTATAAATAATCCTGACCTGACAGCCATTTTTGGCTCCCTTGCCTCTCATGGGACTCCACATCTGGAGTCTGTGAGTTCCTATCTGACTTTTCTCTCACCCCTCATGGATTCCATGCCTGAAGTCCATGAGTTCACCAGGCCTCTCTTACCCCTCACAGATTCACTTCCATGAATTCAGTTCTTTCTCTCCTCTAATAAACTCTGCCTTAATCCTCTACAGCTGTTCTGGTCTCAATCTTCAACTCCCAAACAAGAATCTGTACACATACAGACCCCAGAGAGACTCCACATCATTTGCCAAGCACAGCTAAGACATCAGACCCTGTATCATTATCACTCCATTTTCATGTGTATTCATCTGATTTTCATTACTATAATGAAAGACCTGAGGCAGGTCACTTAAAAGAAGCTAATTCAGCTCATGGCTCTGGAGATGCAAGATTGATGAATTGCATCTAATGGTGGTTTTCTTGCTGCCAGAGTACCAAAGAAATACAGAGACACAAGTATGTGTGTACATGTGTATATGTATGTATGCTTTCTCTCCCCTCTTATGAGTCAGCCAGCATTCAATTGTCAGGCAGGAGGCTTTTTACTTCCAAAATCACCACTTCTAAACACCATAGTCAGAGTAGGTTATGCCCTCTTAGTACTTCACAATGGAGATTAAATTTCAACCAATAAACAAACCCTTGTGGGACACATTTTAAACTGATCCAATCCATACCACCACCTGTTAACTTCCCATTGTCTGAAACCTCCAAGGTGAATCCCAGTGGCTACACGACAGGAGCTACACAAATGCCAAGTCCCTCCTCTCCTCCCATTCTGAAGCTTGAACCTGTTCCTTCAAGAGAGGGGTCTCCCAGCAGACCACCCAGGAAGCAGATTGAGGCAAGCACTTCCTGTTAGGACATGACTCTCCCCTACCCCCACCCCCACCCCCACCCTGGGCTCAACATGGATGCTCATCTTAAACTGCAGTGGATTCCTATTGACCTGCAGTCCTCAAGGAGACTGTGGCCAGACAAGGCCCACGGAAAACGTGTAGCCAGTCTACTGGGGACTTAAGGATTGAGACGCATATTCTCTGAGGACAACAAGAGCTGCAAACCAGGAAAAGCTGAGGATCAAGTCCCTTCCACACCTAGGCCTCACACATGGAAACGGCTGTTAGGCCCAAGGTAGCAACACCAGGCCCATCATGTCGGACCTGGTTTTCTCAGGATTGCCCAGCAGTCAAAGTAAATATTTGGTCCTAGCCCTGGAAAGATGTCTGATAATTTCATTTTCTGCTATTATCCTTCCCTTTTATTCATCCTTCCCACACCTTTGCTTAGTATGGCTTGGGTGCTTTGATCTCTCTCTTTTTTTTCTCTCTCTGCTTTTTTTTATTTTTTGAAAAAAAATTACTTTTTATACAATGAATCTGTGTGTTTTCACTCCTTACTCTGCATTCTCACCTCACCTTCTGTCCCACTTCATACATTCTCCTTTATAGTCAATCTTCCTCCTGCTTTTATGCCTTTTTGTATGGGTGACCTACTTACTGGATTTTCAGCTGTTGTTATTCAGACTGATTGCCTGAATGCCTGTTGGGGCTTCAATGACCCACCAGTGGGTAAATCCTTGAATAGAGAAACTCCCTTTCTCCTGTTTAGAAATAACCTTCAATAGTCTGTCAAGGGGATCTTCCCTCATCCATAGTGAAATGTTGATAGGCCAACTGTCAGTGCAAGTCTCTCAGAAAATGGACAGTAAATTTTTGGGTATGGCAGCTGTTTGGACCAAAAGATACTTTCTGAAAGTACCACTCCCCCACCCAAAGCCTCAAATGTTCGCTGAGCCTTGGGATGAGGGGTGATTCTGATGTTCCATTTAGAGCTAAGTATGCTCTAATACTTAATGACTAAGAGTGACCCTTCCCTCAGAGAGCCCTGGGTGGTAGCTGGGTTGGAGGGAAGCAGGGGAGCAGAGAATTCAGGAAGCAGCTCCTCCACTGGGTCTCAGCTGATGTGTAACTCCTGTAATTGGAACCATGACTTGAAGGAGGCGGGGGAGAGCATGTCCCAACCAACTGGTCTTGTGATTCCTACAACTTGTGATTCCTTGCAACTTCTAAGTGAGAATTCCCTAAGGATCTTTCAGGTCCCAGCTTGAGGGAAGGAGTTGAGACTCTGGGCTTTGAGGTCTGGGCTTGAATTCCCAGTTTATCCATTAGCCAGTAAGGGACATGTTCCTTTATGTCTCTGAACCTGTTTCCTCAGAGAAGTGACCAAGTATAACCTCACAGCTTAAATTTGCCATGTTCCCTTATGTGTCAAGTGCTTGGTCCCCACCTTGAAGCACTATTGAAAAATGTGTGAAGACTCATTCTTGCTTCCTGGTTTGTCCCACCTGCAGCTACACAGACCCACAAAGTACAGAGCTTTCTTTGATCATGCCTTCTTACGTATGACAGACTGAAACCAGTGATTCACAAAAAATCAGTCTTCCCTTAGGTTGTTTTTCTTAGGGATCAATCATGGTCACGAGACATAAAGGTAACTAATAGGCCCTAAGAAAATGCAAGAGCTGGTTCAGATTGTCACTCTGTCAGCTGTGTGTCTTATGCATTTCACATCCTTCATCTAAAATGAAGAGATGAGGAAGACATGCGCTCATACCAGTATGCTCTCATTTGTAGATCGAGATATGATACACATCAAACAATTTCACCTGGTCGGGTGTTAGCTGTTGTTATAATGTCTTTCTGAATTCTTTCAAACCTTTTTGTTTCTGGAACCTGCCATGTAGGGGGCAGTTAAATAGTTCAAGTGGGTAAGGTGCTTCCTCAAAACCCCAGTGAACTGAGTTCAATGCCCACAAGCCCAAATGGTAGAAGAGACTGACTTCCACCAGTGTGCCAAGGCATGCATGCACGCTTCACCCCCACCCCTCAAAAAAATATTAAATGAAAAGCTCCTGTAGTGTGTTATATGTCATTCCAGACACTGGCTCAGCCACAGAACCTTGGTCTGAGTTCCCCGGAAACCTGTTGTTTACTGTTCAGGGTATTGTTAGCCATGGCCGTGCCATTTTGTACAACCTCTTTGTTTTGACTTAGAGCACAAACACTCTGGTCTCTCCTGGCCTATGCTGTCCTCACATATGGACTGTCCTGCCTTGGATTGAGACTATGGAATCCCTTATTCCTGTCTGCTTTCTTATTTTGCTATTACCTATCTCGGGTCACTTGCTCCTGTTCAACCTGTTCCTCTGTCTCCTGCTAGATCTGTGACTTTTTTATTCAAGAAGGAGTGATTACATTCATGGGATGTTTTCTGGGTATCCCTATTGCCATGTGACAGAATCAATACACTTTCTATATCAGGCTAAAGAGGTACTACCAGACCTCCATGAAGAATCCTCTGGTTTTAAGATGTTTACTTAACCGAATATATCTCCTGGTTCTAGAGGAAAATTAAGATTCCCAACCCTTCATGGCCAAAATAGATAATTCTTTTAACTGGTAACTTCTGCATATCAATTTTAACATGATTTCTTCGGTTGATTTCTGCTAAACAAAGGTTATCAATTTGGTGGGGTTTTTTTTTGCCAACTTATCCTCTGGCACAGACAGAACCCAAGGTTAACATAAAAACTTTTAACTGTGTTGTGTTTCTGAAAGGTTTGTCTTACAACTTATAAAAGCCTCCACAGTTTAACAACGCATATGCAGATGATCTTAATTTATTATATTATGCTATGTATGTAGTTTAGTATGTGCAACCCCTCTTTTAATAAGTTGATAAATTTGATTTGTTCTAAAATCAAAAGCTGAATATATTATCAAACTTCTATTTAAAATCAATAGAGTTCTAATCAAGTAACAACTTAAAAAAAATCACAGCTGGGTCCTGAGCTGGAGAGACAGCTCAGGACTTAAGCTTTTTGCCTTGCAAGCAAAAAGACCTGAATTCAGATTCTAGATCCCACATAAAAACACCAAGAGTAGACAGCAGCGGTCTGTACTTTTGGCCCTGGAGGACTAAACCTGGGAAATCCCAGAGTAGCACATCATAAATAGGAGGTAGAGTCACCCTTGGGCCTCCACAGGCATATACAACTGATACACATACAGACACAGACACACAGACACACAAACACACACACATACACACTAGACAAATTTTTAAAAAGATACCAAAAACCCCAAGTCTTAACAAATTCAATATTTATTTAAAAGTGTTTGAGTTTTGCCTAAATTTTATCTAAATGTTGCACAACAGTTAAAGTACTAGACAGTCATACCTGATCTCCCAGATATAATCATACTTGGAAGCATAGGCCAATGTGGAGGGAGAGGAGAACAGCCAGTATTTTGGAACTTGCCTGTGGCAATTACTCTGCATGTTGCTGATAAATTCACAACAAAATGACTTTGTGAGAACAAGGGTCTTTGTTCTGACTTACGACTTCCTGTTGAATTTCTTAGTCTGGCTTGGCAAGAAGAGCCAAGGGAACTGGCTACACCATATCCACAGGACTGTTGGGAGAGGGGCAAACTTCAATTGATAGACAGCTTGTCTGACCAAGTATAGCGAAGAATGCCAGTCTTCCGCTTGTTTAGGATCTAACTCAACTACTCATTCTTTACAACTGTGCCTTCAATTTCCCAGATGATACCTGTATCTAACTATCTCATTGCCTCCAAAGTTAACTAGGTCCCGAGGACTACAGGACACCTCTCAAAGGGGTCCCACAGTTCTGTTGGTCACCTGTCTTCTTAATCAGAATAAGTTATGGAGACCTCAGAGGTTGACTCTAACTGATGTACATTCTACAAAGAGGAGCATCAACATAGACAGACATATTCCCTTTGCTTTCAAGAGAAGCTGCTGGATCAGTAAGACTTTGCTTGGCACAACTGAAAATTGTGCCAAGAAATCCCAGGTAGTACCAGATTCTCAACTGACTTTGACAATAAAAAAAGAAAATGATTCATTTGACTACCTACATGATCTTAAACACCCAGCAAGAAAATATAGCCAAAGACTAAAATCCTTGATACACACTTTTTTTTTTTTTTATTATTATTATTTATTCAACTGTGTGTATGTGCGCGCGCGTGTCTCTGTGTGTGTGTGTGTGTGTGTGTGTGTGTGTGTGTATGTGTGTGTAGAACCACGGACGAATTCGCGAACCACCATGGACGCCTCCACCTCCTTCTGCCCCGGGATTCACAGGCTCCGCCCTACCAGGACCAGAAGCGCAGGCCGCCCCCGCTTCCGTCTGGCGTCTATACGTGGGATCTGGGATCCGAACTCGGGACCTTCCGCCTGCAAGGCGGAGGCTTAACCCCTGAGCCACCTCTCCAGCCCGATACACACTTTTTAATAGTCCAAGAAATCATGTGCCCCAAGACAGTAGACTTAAGTCTATGTGGGATGTTATAGAGACAACCACTTCTCACTAATGTTTTTCTTCTTAATAAGAGAAGTAATTTCAACCCTGACGTTTCTATGTAGGACCTGTAAGCTGAGATGGACCCACTACTGTCCGAACTTAAAAAATCATGATGGTGGCTGGTGAGATGATGCAGCAGACAAACCTGTCAACCTGAGTTTCATGCCTGGCGCCCCCCCATGATAGAAGAAGAGCTGATTGACTTCTGAAAGCCTCTGGCATTCTCTCTCTCTCAAATAATTAAAATATTTTAAAGAATCATTTTTTTTAAATATTTTATTTACTTATTTGTGCGTGTGTGCATGTGTGCACATGTATGTGTGTCAGAGAGCACTGTATATCCCTGTGGAGGGTCAAGGGTGACTTGGGGAATCATCCTGGATTACTACTACCTCCTTTTTTGCTTCACTCTGGGATTTCCCAGGCTCTGCCCACCAGGGTAAGAAGTACAGACCGCCCCCATTTCTGCCTGTGATCTGAGCTCAGGACCTTCTGCTTGGGAGGCAGAGTCTTAACCCCTGAGCCATTTTCCCATCCCGGTCTAATAGATCTTGATTCCAACACCTGTCTAGGGCTTATAGTGCTAAACTTCTGTATGAATCCATGCCTCCTGCAAGAGGGATGGGATCATTTCCTCCACTCAAAGGACTCTAGTTCCACTTTTCCCTGACTCCTCCTTTGCCCATACTCCCCTCCCTCATGTATCTATCCAAGGACCAAAGACTTCCTTTCCTTATTTCACCTGGCTAGGATACAAGTAAAACTGCCAGTGCGCTTTTGAGGGCTCTGAGATCCTTTCCTCCCCATCACCGTGGAGGGGTACCCTAACTGCCACACCCAAAAACCCTACTCACTCTGAGAAGCCAGCCAGCCAGATGCCTGCAATCCCCTAATGGCAGCTAGGGTTCCCTCTTCAGATGCAGAAATGATAAGGATGGGGAGGTGGAAGCTGCTGGCAGTTTACAGCAGAGACCTCAGAGTAGCATTCTTGTCCTTGGACAGAAGCTAAAATGAGCTTGGTTTTGCCCTGGCTGGGAGCTAAAAATGCCCAAAGCGTTCAAGGGCTTCAGGCCCCTGGTCTAAGCTCTTTTCGAGGAGTATTCTGCTTAGCAGTTGGATGGTATCCATTCTTGCCTTCCTGGTTCCTCTTATGTCAGCTTCATACTGATCCTATTCTACACTGGAGGAGGGTGTAGAATAGGATCGGTATGAACAAACAAAAGTAATGGAGATTGAGCGAGAGAGAGAGAGAGAGAGAGAGAGAGAGAGAGAGAGAGAGAGAGAGAAATGAGAGAAGGGAGAAAAAAGAGAGAGCAGGCACACATAGGTGCCCCGGCACATGTGTGGTGAGTCAGAGGACAATTTTCAGAAGCCAGTTCTGGGGATTGAACTCAGGTCACCAGGTTGGTGGCGGGCTTACCTTTTCCTACTGAGTCATCTCACCTGCTTCCTTTTCAACCATCTAATAAGAACAAAAGTCAGGGATGTTGGCCGTGGCCACACCGTTTTGTAAATCACCTCCACCTTGACTCAGACAACTTAGGCAACTTTTTTTTTCTATCCTTTTGCCTTTCCTGCCTTATTGGTCTGGTAACAGGGCTGAACGTAAGAGAAGACGGCTTAGCATCAGACATTCTTTTCATCTCCTCTCTTTAACAGCACCTTAGCAATCATAGCTCCTTCAGCTCTCTTCTCCCTGCTCCCTTCTTCTGAAACCCATAAGGAGGGACCCCCACCCCACTCTGGCAGTATCCTGTCATGTCTCTCTGTGGCATTAATACCTCTTCCATAGTTCCTTTCCCCCTTCTGTTTTCTGCGTTTGACCTCAGCCTGTAAGTAAACTACCAACTCTGGTTCTTCAGCAGAGACTCCCCCTTTGCAGGTCTCCCCCAAATGAGACCTACACTGTCTTTGAGTCACTTTCCTCCCAAGCCTTACAACATTTCCTAAGGAGTACCTGTAGGACCCACACCTGTGGAAGGGAGGAGAAGGGGGCTGAGGCGGGAAGAGGAAGAAGCAAAATGCCACAAGGGTGTATGATAATTTCAATTACCCCTTGGATGGGCCTTTGGAATCATCTTGAGTCACATGGTTTTTATCTATCAGCTGGACACTCCAGAGGGGAGGGCGACATTGAGCAAGGAGGGTGAAGGCTGAAGGTCTTGACTCAAGCCTTCCTCAGAGACCTTGAGGCTGCACCGCAAAGTACCCATGACAAGCAGGAGATGTGGGACAATCCCTGCCATCATCTGGAAGAGACTGTTGGAGTTTACACTCTAAAGGTTATTGTTGGGATCAGTGAGATATAAAGTACCTTGCAAAGATAGCGGGTGTGCAAGTGATGTTAGCAGAGGCAATAAACTAGATTGAGGTGATTACAGAATGAAAGGAGATGGCAGTAAAGCTAATTTAGACAGATGGAAGCTGTGGAGATGGCTCCTGGGTAATGTACTCACTTGCTGTGCAAGAAGGAGGACCTGAGTTTGGATCCCCAGCACCCATGTGAAGCTATAAAGCCTGAACAGTGGTGTGTCTGAAATCCCAGCACTCCTACTGGAAGATGGGAGATAGGAGAATCCCAGAAACGTGCTGTCCAACTAGCCTGGTGCACACAGCAAACAACTTTGGACCTTGTTTCAACTGAGGAAGTTGAGGACTGACACTAAAGTTGTTCTTTGACCTTCACACGCGGGCCATGTCATGCACCATGCAGTCATCTTCACACACTCAAACAAGCATGCCCACACATACACACCTTACATATATTATACAAAGATCCTGTGTGTGTGTGTGTGTGTGTGTGTGTGTGTGTGTGTGTGTGTGTATGTGTATGTGTGTGTGTGATGTGAATGGGGTGCTCTGATCTGCAAGGTTTCTTGGCCTCAGGCCCCTCCTTAACCCTATACAGGGTGGCAGGTGGGCACTCCCTGGGCATTCTCTTCTGCAGAAGAGTGACTGGGATGGGGGCATGGGAGGGAACCAGCCTTCAGGAAGGGAGCCACAGGACCTTCAGGGCAGCGAGGGAACAAGGAAGAGACTTCGCTGGCCCTAGGTTCTCCCAAGCCATTGATAAATAGGGAGGAAACCCACAGTCAGCAGGGTCTGTCGCAATGCCCTCTGCGTGGCCACCCCCTCCCCACAGGGAGCTTCATACCACAGCTCCTCAGAAGGGCACAGCCGTTGGGCTGCTTGGGAAGTGGCCGGTGCAGGAGAGGAAGAAGGATGGTGGTAGGAGTCTCAGTTAGCCACCACCAGCCCCTTCTCTTGCCCCCTCTTCTCTCTCAGCATCAGTTTCCTTGAAATAGGACGGGAGTAGGACCACCAGACCTAATAAATGAAAATCACTAGGCTCCCAGTTAAAGTTAAATTTCAGAAAAACTACATACAGTGATTTAGGTAACTATGTCCTGGGCAATACCGGGAATTTTGTACTTTGCCTGACCTATTGTCGATAGATATAACTTAGGGGAACAAGGAGTTTTATTCGGCTTATGATTGTCTGATTACAGTTCTTAGTCCAACTGGCAGAAAACTAATTTGTATCCACATTGCTGAGAGAGGGGCAAAATTCACTCATCAGACAGCAAGACTACCAAAGTACGCTGAAGAATGTCACCTTACTGAACCAGTTTTCCTGGTCGTATTTGCCTGCCCAAGGAATGATCCCTCCTACTATGGGCTGGGTCTTCCCATATCAATCAGACATTCTCCTGAAGACTTACTCCAGGGCTTGTCTTAACTAGTAACTCTTCACAAATGTGCCTAGAGCTCAGCCTTCAATTATCAAGTCGACACTTATGTATTTAACTACAACGATCATATTGACACCTATACATCTAACTAGTACAGGGGGCAAGTTAAAATTCTTGGTTGTTCCCACGAAAACTGAAGGTCACTGAACACCAGTAGACTGAAGTAGGCCTCGGGCTGGGGGAAGTCTGCTGTGAAGCTGGAGAGGAAGAGCAGGCTTATGGGCACTTGGTGTGAGAGAATGGAGAAGCCGACAAGGCAGGGGGCACCTAGGTGGCTTCTCAGGAGAGCAGGAAGGTAAGTGGGAGATGACTGGCCAGTCCCCATAGAAAGGAAAGTAGGACTCTTCATGGAGCTTTGTCTTCAAGAATGTGGGTTCAGGGGCTGGAGAGGTGGCGCAGGGGTTAAGCCTCTGCCTTGCAGGTGGAAGGTCCCGAGTTCGAATTCTAGACCCCATGTGTAGACGCTGGGCGCCAGGAGGAAGCAGGGGCGGCCTGCGTTTCTGGTCCTGGTAGGGCGGAGCCTGTGATTCCTGGGGCAGAGTAAACAAGGAGGAAGTAGAGGCGTCCATGGTGGTTCCCGAATTTGTCCGTGGTTCTACACACACACACACACACACACACACACACACACACACACACGTACACACGCACAATTGAATAATAAAAAATATTTTAAAAAAAAGAATGTGGGTTCAGCCATATTCCTTTTCCTGATCCCCCCACTCAACAAGGCTGGGACTCCAAGACCCTTTCCCCCTGATGCTTCAGGTGAGCTCTGGGCTCTGCATGACTGGGACAGCATGGCGGGGTTTTCCTGGGTGTCTGAGGGGAGAGGTGGCCTCACAAGGACCCTTGATATTTCTTCCTGGGGTGGGAGAAGAGTCCTGCCTGCCAAGCATCTGCTGCTTCCCGTCATTCCCTAGAAACCCATTCTCTACTCAGTGGCCTCATCTGCAAGTTCCCCTATCCTTTGACGTTCTCTCTAAGAGGAATTGTAATAACTGCCAAATATTGAACACCCATGCCATGGTGCATGGGTGGAGTTAGAGGACAACATTTAGAAAAGACTTCTTTAAAGAGGCCTTGTCAGGCATAGGTGTCAACTTGATAGTGGAGGGTGTGAGCTCTGGGCACATTTGTAAAGAATTAGTGGTTGAGTTAAGCCCAAAGCAGACCTGTAGGAGATTGTCTAGCTGATGGGGAAGGCCCAGTCCATTGGGGGTTGGACTAAGCCCTGGAATAAAATAGAGAACTAGTTGACAAAGGTGGCATCCTTGCATACATTTAGCCAAACATGCTGGTCTGGCAAGTAAGGATCGTCCTCCTTCAGCCATTGTGTAGAGATGGTGTGGGTAGTGCCCTGGGCCCTGAGGCTGGTGTGATCTCTCCTGCTAAGATGGACAAACAACTGTAACCAGGAATCATAAGACAAAATAAACCCCTGTTTCTCTTAAGCCATTTGATGGTGATTTATCAACAACCATGCAGGCAAACTGCAACAGGACTTTTTAAAAAAATGCTATTTTGTATGTGTGTGGTGTGTGTGTGTGTGTGTGTGTGTGTGTGTGTGTGTGTGTGTGTATGTGTGTAGGATCGTGTTAAAAGTGGGGAGTGCATGCCACAGCGTACATGTAGCCAATTCTATGGAGTTGGTCCTCTCTTTCCACCTTTATGTGGGGCCCAGGAACCAGATTTAGGTCATCGGGTTTTTACCTATTGAGCTATCTTGCTGACCTGTTGAAGTATCTTGCTGGCCTGAAATCTCACTGTCTTTACAGTAATTCTCTGAAGTAGATGCTGTTCCACGATTTTTTAAAAATTTTTTATTTGGTATTCGTATGATGTGAGTGTATGTATGGTGATATGTGGGGCATGTATATATACAGACATGTATCACAGCATACATGGGCAGTCAGAAGATAACTTAAGGTATTAATCCTTGCTTTCACATTGTTTAAAACAGGGTCTCTTTGTTCTCTGCTGAATATACCAAAATAAACTAGCCACAAGCTTCCAAAGAGTCTCCTCTTAATAGAATCACTGGGATTATAATGCCCGGTTTTTAATGTGGGCTATTTGGGGGATTCAAACTCAAGTCCTTACCTTGTACAGCAAGCACTTTATCTTCTGAGCTATCACCCCAGTCCCCAATGATCCTTCTTTTTTTTTAAAAGTTGTGGGCTGTTGAGATGACTCAGCAGATAAAGACACGTGGATACTAACCTTATGACCTAAGCTCAATATCCAAAGCCCACATAGTGGGAAGAGAGAACTGATTTCCAAAAGTTGTCTGCTAACTTCCACCCCTGAACCATGACTTGCTTTCTCTCTCTGTGTGTGTCTCTGTCTGTCTGTCTGTCTGTCTCTCTCTCTCTCTCAAAGTAAGTAAATAAATAAAATACTTTAAAAAATTTAGTAGTCAATAATACAGGAAGGGCCCTGAATTGGACTTTTTCTCCTTTATCCCTTAGCTGGGAGAATACGGCAGTGTTTGTGAACAGACGATTAAATCTCGTGGAAAGTAAACCTTGCTCCAATAAATACTCACTATCCCTTCCTGTATCTGCCCCACTGTCCGTCTCCCAGGCCCCCCAGGCTTTGTAAGCAAGCAGCCCGCACCTAAAACAACCTGCAGAACCAGCGTGTGTCCACACTCAGCGGAAGGAACTAGCTTGTGACTTGTGTGTCCCAAGGTTTGCCTCCAGAGGAAGCCCCTCCCCGGGCCTGCCTGGGCGCCAACCCCACATGCCTTCATCAGCTCAGAAGGTCAGGCCTTTGTCCCTTCTCAAATAAACAAACAGAGCCACTGAGACGTGTGTATAAAGTGAGGTGCAGGGGCAGTGCCCCACCCACTGGAGATAGATAGGCCTGGTCTTCCTCCCAGGATCAACAGCAGAAGCCTGGGGACATCGAGGTCTGTTAGAAGGAAGAACCAAGCTCCGTGGCCTTTATAGACAGATAACCCAAAGCCAGCAGTGGAGCCTGGCACCTCGCCAGCGGGACTACAGACTTCCTTGCCTCTTCCCAACGGGTACACACACGCTCAGAACCCCGTGCTCACCCCACACTGGAACACCGTTCACAGTGGTGGCCTCCACAGGGGGGAGATCCCTGAAGCCTGTGACCCAACAGCCTCTTGGGTCCACACACACATACTTAGGAATGCCACCCCTCACCTCCATGCTTCTGGGCCCTACAGAGCCTCCACTCCTCCCTTCCTCTCCCCTCCCGCACTGTCAGATCAGAGCCTCAGGAAGCCGGGCCAGCAAGTGTGCAAAACGAGAGCCAAGATGGGGAAGTTTATTTTCCAAGAATCATCTAAACACATGGGAGAGTATTTTTAGCCCTCGGTCCCCACCCGGATGCCGAACTTAAACAGGGGGATAGAGAGGTGTCCCGTTGGGGATAGGGCAGCCACTGAAGACAGGGTAGGAAAGGGTGCTGCAGACCCACCCTGCCCTCATCACAGAGACTCTGATGAAGAAGAAACTTGGCTGCAGGAGATGAGGAGATAGAGTGACCCCAGATGTGGCCCCCACACCCTACCCTGTCTATGCCTCATCCACGCAATGGGAGAGATACCTCACCAACAGGATTGTAAAGAGGCCCAGTCCAGCACACAGCTGGTATTCAATAAATGAGTTTCATATTCTGGGCTGGGAACTTTCTAGAAAATGCCCTTTGGACCTCAGAGAAGTCAGGGTGTGAACAAAATGGCCAGGTTTGTGAGCTGCTTTGTGTGTGTGTGCGGGTGTGCGTCTGCAGTGCTGTCATCCAGGCGGGAGAGTGAACGAAAGAAAGGGCAGGACAGCAGGCAGATAGATGAGTCCTGGCTTGTGAAGAAGTAGTTCACATCTCTCAGGAACCAGGCAGGTTGGGTATAGGGCACTTACAGCCATTTCTTCAGGTGGGAGTCTGCTGATAGGTGGCAGTGAGGCAGGGGATTTACTCAAAAGGAAAAGTTCTGGGTTTGGGAGATGGCTTTGTGGTTAAAGCCTTTGCCTCAAAAGCAAAAGGATCTGAGTTCAGATCCCCAGATCTCATGTAAAAAAGCCAAGCCAACATAGTAGGGCCTGAAAATCCCCAGAGCATGCAATTAGGTGAAAGAGCAATCCAGGATGATTCCTGTTATATCACACTACACACACAAACACACACACACACACACACACACACACACACACACACACACACCATAGATGCATACATAAAAAAGAAAAACGGGAAATTCTTCAGGAACACACATTCCAGCTCAGGTGTGGGGCCAAGGTCAAGAAAGCAGGCTACCCACGCTGGGTGACTGGCTGCGTGACTTTGCTAGAGATTCGTGAGCTGGCAGCATCTAGCCTTCCCCCAGGTCACAGAGAGGGCAGGTGGGACCCATGGAGGTGACCAGATCCCTGGAAAAGCATCACATGTTCTCATTCCAGTGGGCCGGGTTTATCATTGTGGGGGTGGTGAGCCGGGCAGCGGAGGCCCCTGTGCCCTCTACCTGGGGTTGGGGAAGTCAGGCTTCCCCTAGTCTCTCCTAAGGCCACTTTGAGGGAATGGGATGGGGGTGGAGTGGGGGTGTCCATGGGGAGCAGTTCTGACCTCAGAGTCCTGAGCCTGGGGAGGAGGCAGCTGAGATTTCCCCAACCGACTGGCGGGCTGCGTGGGAACCAAAGGAGAACAGGCTCTGTCCACACACCCCCTACAGATGCAGGCTGCTTGCAGTTGCCAAGGCAACGCAATTCCTCCCCAGCAGTGTGGTCACTGGTGAAGCAAGAACACACTTGCTCTTGATCAAAGATAGAAAAGGGGGGGGGGAGAGGGTGGAAGAAGGGGAGCAGCTCTTTCTCTGAGCCCAGGCTTAGCCTGTACCTGGCCCCCACTTTTGCAAACTCCAGTCCTTCCCTGTTGTGTGAAGTCTGAGAGCAAGGCTTCCCCCACCACCACCCTATCCTCACCTGGCTCTTACCAGTCTACTTTCCTGTGTGTGTAGGGGGAATTCACTAGAACACAGTGGGGGAGGAGGCCTCCTTCCTAAGTCCTGACTCCTCTCCCGTCCTGGTCCTTGCTGACCCATCCCCATCAGCCTGCCCTCACCTCCGCATTCTAGCTCCAAAGGGAAGCCACATCCTGCCTCTGGGCACAATCCCTTCTGGCGGCTCTGGAATCTTTACACCATCCTAGAGGGCCAGAGACTCTGTCAAGCCACCTCAGCACACCCCCCAAGCTCACGGCTCAGCTCCCCATCTCCCAGCCCCCACCATCCTCCACCTCCCTGCTGCTTCCTGACAGGCTCCTTCCCCTCCCAGCCTGAGCAGCGTGGAATCCAGATGGCCTCCCTCCCCTGCACATGCCCCTTTCCCCCACTCCCCCACCCCCACACACAGAAACTGCAGCTGCCCTTCCTGGTTTCCATCTCTCCACAGCACCCTTCCTAGGCTTTGGACAATGTATCCAGCTCTCATCCATCCACTGAACTGACAGTCCCAGGAGGGCAGGAATTTTCCCATTTCACTCCTGTCACCTTGCCCAGAGCCTAGGACACAGGTATAACCTTATTTATTTATTTTGGTGGCACTATGTGTGCCTGTGGAGGCCTAAGAGTGATTTCAGAAATCATCTTGGTTTGCTCTACCTCCCTATTGCTTTGCTCTGGGATTCCCAGCCTTCTTCCAGGGCCCAGACATGCAGGCCACTGCTACTTCTGCCCAGTGTTTTTCTGTGGGATCTGGGATCTGAACTCCTTTTGCTTGCAAGGCAAAGGCTTCACCCCTGAACTTTGCAAACTCCAGTCCTTCCCTGTTGTGTGAGGTCTGAGAGCCCCTTTGGTGCACCCTTCTGAAACTGTACTTCATACTGCCCTACTCTCTACCTGGGACAGAGGGGTTGGCACCCAGTCAGATGCTCAGTCAGTTCTGCACCTAGACTCAGTAGGTACCCACCACCTAGCCTCTGCTTCCTGACTCTGTTTCCCCTACTGTATAAGGAAAAGTCTGGGTCAAAACTGGCTGTAGGTGTTTCAAGGTATCTTCCGCATCTCTCCAAGATCAGGATGAGATGGTTGTGTACGTATCTATGTCGTGAGGCCGTGCCTGTTTGGAAGAATTCTTCAGGCACTCATCAAGGACAGGGTTAGAGTGAGGTGAACAGGATAGTTGTGGGAAGCTAAAAACAAGACTTACAAACAGTTTCTCCAAAAATATATCTATATTTTAATCATCCCCAAAGTCTAATCTGGAAAGTAGAAGGAATGGAAGCCATGTTCTCTGAAGGTTGAGGTCAGGGGTCACGTGTCCAGAAGTGAGTCATCATTGGAGGAAGCCAGCCACCAGGCAGGTGAACATGGGGACCAGTAGGGTAGACAGGGGCAAGGGCAGCAGCTGCCCAGAAGCCTGGGACTTGAACACCTGGCGGTTACCCAATTTCTGCAAGGGCCTTACATTGTCTTGCATTTTCAGCATCTCATCCTCGTCGTAGTACAGCTTCTGGGAGAATGTCAGGAACTGTGGAAGAGATGGGACTTAGCAGGTGAAGGCGCACTCCTTACTGTGTGACCTCAGGCTAGACACGCCACCTCTCTGAGCTTCATCAGGAAGGATGATGGGGGCTCAGAGAATTGCTGCCTCTCGAGATTATGAGGAAAATGAGGGGAATAAAGGGCTCGTGATGTGCGTCTGTGAGCACAGGCATGCAGGCGCCACGGCGCAGCATGCGGAGGTCAGAGGACAACTTTGTGGAGTGAGTTTTCTCCATTCAGTTTGTGGTGGATTCCAGGAATCACGCTCAGGTCATCGGGTTTGCACAGAGTGTTTTTAGATGCTGAACCGTCTTGCTGGCCCCTCGAGCCTCAGTCAGCTCTGCACTAGACTCAGGAGGTACCTGCCACCCAGCCTCTGCTTCCTGAGTCTCAGTTTCCTCTACTGTATAAGGAAAATCTGGGTCGAAATTGGCTGTAGGTGCTTCAAAGTATCTTCCGCATCTCTCCAAGGTCAAGATGAGGTGAGGTGGGTATGTTCATAAGGTAAGGCATGGCCATGCCTGTTTGGAAGGACTCTTCAGGCAATCAGTCAAGGACAGCAGGGTCCTTTTGAGGACCCATTTACTATGTCTGCTGATATACTGTTGCTTCAGCATCAGCTAGTAGGGGAGTATTCTGGGTTCTCAGATGCCTGGACTCCAACCCCTAAAATTTCTGATTCACTAGTTATAGAGTAAATCCAAGAATGGATCTTTCTAGCAAGTTATTGTTGGTGAAGATGTTGATGCCACTGGTCTAGAGACCACATTTTGAGAATCATTGCTATGGAATTAAAGGTACAAAGCAAAGATTTCGGTCCTTTGGGCTTAACACTGTCTCCCCAGAAGTGTATTGTAGCAGAGCATATTGTAGCTTCAAATACTGTTTGTTGAACGAATGAAAGATTTTCAGTTGCCATTAAGCAACTACTTACTAGCCAGTCCCAGTCTTAGCCAATAACTCATCTCCCTAAGATACCGGCTCCTTGCCCTCTCATTGACCTTTCTGGAAGTCTATCCTGATCTTTTTTATGGCCTCCCACTAGGCTCTCATTACAAAGAAGCAGCTGTTAGATTCTTCTTTGTCTCCCCCAATGAAGAGCCAAGGGCTGACCTGGGAGGCAAATAGGACTTTGGCAAGTCAGGCTGTGGTTGGTTGCATCTTGCCTGGGGCTTGGGTACCTGGTCTCTGTGGATCTCAATAGGTTGCTCGAACACAGTCCAGATGACCGTCTCATCGCAATTTGGTGTGGTGAGTGAGCCCAAGTACCGGAAGTAGTGCCTCAGTTTCTCTTCCTCAGGGAGCAGGTCCAGAAGACTGCTTGCCCTCATTGTGGTGTTCATACCTGGAATGGGGGACAGTCTCTCTCACCCACGGCACTTTGAGAGCAGCTGCCCCAGCCCTTTTGCCCCTTCCTTTGTGGGAAGAAACCACACACCCCCATCTGGACTCACCAGGTTTGGGGACATGGGACAGTGCCTCCACTAGAGGCTGGAAGCCCTCGTTCGTTATGTCTCCGATCTGGAATGGGAGGGAAGGAGGCTGGCGAGGGTTCTGGCCTCCAGGCTTGAGATTCTGGGCACCTCAAGGCCCCAGAGGGTGTAGGGGAGCCAGGGGATGAGGGTCTTACCTCCACCAGGAAGGCCAGCACTGCAATGTTGTCCTCAGGGTCCTGGGCCTTGTTCTTATTGCTCCGTGTTCCTTGCTCTTTCTCATGGACGATGTGCAACTGGGGGATGCCATGAAACCAGGACGTGGTAGACTGGGCCATGCTTCTACCCATGATAGGAACCCACCCAGAGCCCAGACGCCCACAGGGAAAAGACCCCTCACCTCCATGGCAAAGCGTTCCCCATTGAGGCTGTGCTCTGAGCCACTGTCCGGCTCTTTGGACCAGTGCAAATGGAATTGCGTGGCCTGATACTGTGCAGCCAGGCCTCCCCCGGCAATGCGGGCATTGGTCTTTATTGACACCTTCACTGGGGAGGGGACACAGAAGTAGGCAGAGTCCGTGCACCCCCTCAGCCTTCTCCATCCCCAGTCTAGCCCTACACAGAAGGACTTTTCCTCCCATCTCCTAACCTTCCCAGGTTCCAAGCCCCTGGGTGGGGAGGGATGGAACTGGTGTTGCAGTCTACACCTTCCCCTGGCTGCCTCTCGGCCTTCCTGCCTCTTCCGTATAACACACCCTTATCCCAAGAGGCAGTTTCAGCACAGTCCAACCTCCGCTTTGACCTTTTCTGTAACCTTTGAACAGGTTAAGGTTCAAATTCTCCAAACCGGGTTCCTCCCAGCCTCACTGTGCCCTCTATCCACACCGAGCTGCTTCCAGACACCCCAGCTGTGCCGCTGTGACTAGGTAAGGCCAGGTCCCCCTCTTTCCTGGAATGTTCCCCTCCCTACCTACACTGGTCTGATGAAATGACTGAAAGTACAGAGTGTCCTCCTCACCAGAAGCTTCCCTTGTTGCCCCTCCACCCACAGTTCTCAGTGTTCTGCATAGGGAGCCCATGCCTACCATCGGCCTCCATCTAGTCCAACCAAGACCCACCTGAGTGTCCATTGTTTTCGACCACAGACTCTTCCTTCTTGTCGTAGCCATAGAAGGAGAAGGGCCCCAGGCTGTGGTTTACGCTTGCCTTGGTGGTGACGATGTTGATGGGGGACTGGCGGGTTTTCTGGCAGTCTCCTGGCCACTTGTCAGGCCCTGAGCAGGGAGTGGGGCACTGAGGATCAGGGGCACATCCACACCCACTGAAGCCAAGCAAGGGTTTGGAGTGTTGGGAGGCCCTGCCGCAAGAGTGTGACTCCGGAATCTGGCCTGGCCTTCTTCTTTCTCCCCACTGACATAGGCAGGGTGGCGAGTCAGGCTGTGGTGAGGCCCAGCGGGGGAGCAGGGCAGCCAGTGGGTGGCTGGAACCACTGAGATTGGAGCAGCCTCACCATGGTGGCACATCCTTCTCTAAGTTCTGACTTTTTCAGCGGGGGAAAAAAATCAAGGCTAACCTGCTGTCAGGGACCTTAAACATCTAGGAAGTTTAGAAATTGCTGAGTGGAACAGGGTTTTGAGGCTGTCCTGGGGGACTTCCTGAAAGCTGTCATGAAAGGAACCCCAACAAGCATGGCGTCATCTGAAGAACAGGAAAGAGGAGAATCCACCAGAGGAGCCAATACAATTCCCAACTACAATACCCAGCTGGGCGGAAGAGGGGCAGCCCCTCCACATATTTGAATAAAAGGGATGTGACTTAGTGGCAGAGGGTTAGTTTGACAGGCGGGAGGTCCTGGGTATGTCCTTCCTTAGAGCTTCATAATAATAAGTGCCAAGGTCCACCTGAAAGGATCTCCCAGAAACAAAACCAACTCTCAGTTGTGCTGGGAGAAAAAGCAAACTGTGTTTCTCGTGTCAATGCAGCTGCTAATTTAGCTCTCAGGGAATGTCCCTTCTATGACAAGACAGGATTGTGTGCAGTGGGGACTCAGGTCATTCCAACTAGAAGAGGCAACTGCCACCCATCCTCCTCCTCAGAAATGGTTTCCACCATGCAGAAGGGTCTGTCCACAAGGCCAAGTGGTACTCACCGTTACAGTGATTGGAAGAATTTATGGCTTGAATCTGGTAGCACCAATGTGGTTCTGGAGGACAGAAAGGAAGAATGTGAGTCCCAGGCGTGCGTGCAAGCTGTGCACCACAGCTCTGTTGCTCAGAGGCTGGGAACAACCCTGGTGATGCAGTCCTCTTCCGAGTTGGGATGCAAAGGTCCCAGGGGAGGAGATTTAATACATGTAAGAATGTCTTGAACCCAGCGTCTGACTGCTCAGTTTGGTCATCTTGTCTCGGGCACAAATCCTCAGGGGCCTGTCAAGCTGGTCAGCTCCTCCCGGAATCAGCAGCCCGTCCTCCCTTCTGCCTGCAGCCCCTAACCTAGAAGGAGGCTGGGCTGCAAGGGAAGGAAGATTAGGACCGGCCCCCTTTCTGGGACAATGGAGCAGGTTCAGCCAGGCTGCCTTCCGGGGGCTGATGAGAGTCAAGGGAGAGTGGGAAGCCCCTCCCGAATGTCCCCCTTGCCCTGTTATTCCCTTTATCCATTCTTGGCTAAACTATTGTAGCCTTGAGGACAGAAGAACAAACATCCCTGAGAAAAGACAAATGTTCCATACCACACTACCAGTAAGGGGGTAATAATGGGGGGAGGGAATCTGTGAAGCATGCAGGCACCTCTATATGTTCTGCTCCATTTTTTTTGTAAAATCAAAACTGCTAAAATAATATATATTTTTATACATTTTTTATTATTTCTGCTCAAAATAATATATTTTTAAAAAAAGATAATAAAAAATTTTAAAAAGAGAGTGTACTAGTAGAGTGAACAAATCTTTCATCCAGACCTAGAATTCGGGCTGAGCCATTGGGGACCCTGGGTTTAGGGAAAGTCCCTTACTCTCTCTGAGCTGTTTTATCATCTATAAGATTGGAATGGCATATCCACCCACCAGATTGCAGGATGGATTAAATAAGGTAGTGAAGTCCCTTAGATAGCTCTTTTCCTCCCCTTTCCCTGCCCAACCTCCATCTCCTGTCAGTGAGCAGATGGCCAAAGCCACGGAGAGGAACAACATGGAGTCATTTGGAAAGGATTCAAAGATGAGGACATCCCCAAGAAAAGCAACATCCTCAACTCAGCTGCTGAGTCTTCTCAGCATCCTCATCCGTAACCTCTCCAGGGTGTGGTGTGTGTGTGTGTGTGTGTGTGTGTGTGTGTGTGTGTATGTGTGTGAGAGAGAGAGAGAGAGAGAGAGAGAGAGAGTTCTGAGAACAAACAGTCAAACCCAGGTCCTCATAACCAGTAAAGTGTTTCAGCAACACTGCTAAGCCTTGTTTTCTTGAGCCAAGGTCTCCCTATGTAACCCAGGCTTGAGATCCTCCTGCCTCAGCTTCCTGAACACCAGGATTACAAGTGTTCACCACCGTGCCAGAAGCCCTCTGCCTTTTCTGCCCCACCCCCATCCCATCTCCTCTTAAGTCTGGACAGGTGCCCTGTCTGTAGAATAAGGAACAGAGTTGGGGAGGGAATTATAAGAATCAGGAAAAGGGAAAGGTCTAGGCTGGGAGAATGACCTCCCACAGGAAACTGCTCTCTCTCTCTCTCTCTCTCTCGCTCTCTCTCTCTCTCTCTCTCTCTTTCTTTCTTTCTCTCTCTCTCTCTTTCTCTCTCTCCTTCCAAGGGTCACTTTAGGTTTTGCAATGTTCCAGCTCTGGACCACTGCTCCTGCTACCCAGAAGACATACATGGCCTTGTTTAGAGATACAGGGTCTTCCACCCTCTTGGAGTTTCTGCATTTCTAGAGGGGTCCTGTGTGGTGTCAACTCTCCCAAGGTCAGTGGCCACCTCCCATCCAAGTGTGAAGAATAGCTTTGAAGCTGTTCTGCCTCCCAGGCCCGTTCTTTACTATTTTAATTAATCGATTTGGTTGTTTGCATCAAGATTATTTATTCATTGGAGACAAGGTCTCATGTAGCCCAGACTGGTGAAGTCAAGAATAACCTCCAGCTTTTGATCCCCCTGCTTCCACATCACTGGCGCAGCGCCACACCCAGTTTTCTGCTCTTGCTCAATCTTTACAGAGCGGTATTCCCTTGTGGAGTCTCAGGGCCCTCTTGGGACAGAGGGAAGACTAGCTGATCGTTGCAAAGAGAATTGCTCCTGTTAGGATCCTGTGAGTGAGCCCCCAGTCTTTGGAAAACCTAAAGTTATAGGGACTCTTTGTAGACACTATAGACCCAAGTGGAAGCTATTCCAGAAGAAGGCCAGCTCAGAACCCTTAGGGGGAGGAGGGCATCTGGATCCAGGCTAGGCTTTTCCTAGGATTCTTCTCTTCCTTGACTCTGGACCCAGCTAGGGGTTTGCCTCAGTGACCTCTGATCCGCTGTCTTAATCATACAGACTTTTGACCTGCTTGGCTGAACACTCTTGTAACTATCCTCTCAGGAGGCAGCAGCTGAGAAACATAAAGATGATGTGTCTGAGGCCAGGGATCACTCAGCATCTAGGCAGGAGAATGGGGTGTTGACTACACACAGACGCAGTCAAGGACAGAGCTACCCTTCTAGACAACACTGCCCATAGCTCTGGTTACTTGCAAGGAAATGGGAAAGAGAGGGGATCCATTTGGTCCTTCAGACCTGACAAGAGATACAAACATCGCTACTGACCCACCTGCTGTCCCTCACACCTAATTTACATACCGCCCCTTCCCTCGAAGTTCACAGTGCTCCTCCCTCCTTCAGAAATGACTGAAGAAGTTCTAATGGACCTTGTTCGCCCCACCCTCTCACTCTGAAGGAAGGGAGAAGAATCCTGAAACCAACTCAGCAAAACCCAAGTGTGTCCTGGGCAAAGTCTCAGCACCTCCTGGCCAGGGGTCTGGGGCTCTGAAAGATCCAAATATTTTCTCTCCTCTCTCCCTAAGAGCAAATATTCTGGGGATGTACAAGAGCAAACCTGTCACATTCTAACGTCTGCAGATTGGTGGGGTGGAGGAAGGTGGATCCCAGTCATTCCGGAAACTAAAACTTTGTGTGACACTCACCTGGCCCCAAGCCAGTGTTGGAGTCTCCTGACCACCCACACCCAATATTCTTACAACAGCACCTAGGGGCAGGATTACCAGCTCTGCTTAATAAATGACAAACAAGTTCAGTGATTTACCCAAGGTCACACAGCTGCAAAGCACCCGTTAGTTGTAAAACATTTTTCTTTCTGCTAATCCCAGAAACTTTTCGGGTTTCAAATGTCCAATTTTACAATTATCTATCAATCTATCATCCATCCATCCATCCGTCCGTATATATTGCAGCAAAATGTCCCGAATTACTCCCCAATAGCCAATGAAGTCCCTCCCACCTCAGGGATGGTTCTCCCTTAGCCCTGGACTCCACCCTCTAAGGAACCGGCTCTTAGCTTCGAAGGGGAAGTTTGGCCCGGTGGAGTTGACCCGAGACTAGCAGATGGGGTCTTCCGGTGAAGAGCTGTGGGGTAGCGGGGAAGGTACCTGCCGCTAGAAGCGCCTTTAGCTTCTTATCAAATATTAACACGCCTCTCCTGCCACCTCCCACCTAGACGAATAATTAAGAGCTCGATCTCACCATTAATCTTTAAACGAAAATCACCCTGTCCGGAAAGACCGGCTTGGCCGGGACTCGGGTCCCGGGATGCCCCCCGCCAGGTTTCTAACCTGTGCTGGGAGAAGGAAATTTGCAGCTCGGAGGCAAGAAACTAGGAATACGCCCAGGGGGAGCACCTGGACCCCACTACGCCCGGCCCGCAGCCTCTACGGACTGGGGGAGCAGCCACGCCGCTGAGCTCCGGCTGGACAGACGGTCAGCCAGTCCCGCACAGACCGAGGAGCGCCAGGGTGAGCAAAGGAGCGTGCGTCGAGGCGGGTTAGAGGAGCATCTTCTGCCCAGATCACCCGCTTGTCCCTCTGCGGGATGTCGAGCCACGCGCCACACGCAGCCGCGCACACGCTCCCCCGCAGCCGCCCGCGGACATGGTGTGTGCGCACACGCTCCCGCACGGCCGCCCGCGCCCTCGCCGCTCCCTGCGCGCAGCGCTCCCGCAGCACGCGCAACCCTGGGGCCCTCGCGCAGCCGGGGGTGAAAGGGGTTGAAGGTACACGGGGCACCCGAGGGGTACCTGCGGCGATCCCATCTGCAGAAGCCAAGGTCCGGGCTTCGGCCAGGACCAGCAGTGCAAGAAGCAGATGCATTGTACACGGGAGCAGAACCGCGGCCGAATCGGGGGTCGCGCACCCAGGACGCTGTCAAAGGTGTCGGGATCATGCGGGCTTGGGTTTTATAGTGGAGCCACCCGGGAGGGAGCCCCGACAGCAGGACGCGGGAGTCGACTCCTCCCACTGGCGGAGCCTCCCCTCCCCTCGTCCTGTCCATTCTTAGATCTGAAATTATCCGCTCTCCCCTGAATCCCCTCTCCCGCTGCCCAGTCGAGACGCGCAGACTCCTATCCTACTCCGAATCTTCTGGGCTCAGAAGCAGCGTCCTTCTCGCCCCCTCCCCATCCTATCTCTGTCCGGTGACCGGAGGACAGGGAAGGGACATCCTTTGGTATTTGACCCACATAAGTGACTGACCCCAGATTCGTGTTGACGTCGATCACTGCGCATCGCTCTCCAACTGGTCCTTGGCCAGGTTTAGGGGTGGCTGGAAACAGCCTTCTAGAAATGAATCGACAGCTATATCGCTGTTGTTTGAAAGCACCGCTGGGTGCCAGGCTTCCTTGCTTTCATTATTCAGGTCTCTCTCTTTGTCTCTCTCTCTCGTCTCTCTTCTCCCAGACTTTTCCAAACGACTTTTTTTAAGAAAAAAAATTTTTGTTTAAGGTGTTGAGGCTTTTTTTTTCTTCTCTTTTCTTTCTTTCTTTTTTTTTTTTTTTCTTTGCATGCTAGGCAAGCACTCTACAACTGAACTACATCCCAACCCAAACCTAATTTCACACCCAAAACTTAAGCAATCCAAAAACCTATTTTCCAACATTGAGCAAAGCTGTCTTTAAACTGTAGTTGCTTATGTTTACGCGACGACCAGTCGGAGAGAGGGGGGAAGGGTAGACAGCGGCAAAGTTGGAAAGGCAGACCTCTGAGGGGTCTGGAATGGGCTGGATGAGGAGATAAAGGGGGTGGAGCGAGGAGATAAGGTTTGTAAAGAGGTTTGCTGAGAGAAACCGGATGGCGCTCTGGGCTAGGGAGGGCTGGGTCCTACCGATGTCCCCAGATCCACTAAAGCGGGGGGGGGGGGAACAGGCTCTAAATGAACCCCTAATTCTCTGATCAGTCGGCATCCAGAGGAGCCCATGAAAAGGAAAGTTTTCCTGAAGGAACCATTTTCAGCATTTGGGGAAATGAAGCTGGCCCCACCCCCGAGCAAGTGCCTCTTGCCATCCATCCTTCGTGGCTGTGGTCCCCTGTTTCTATGGAAGCAGTGCAGGCTTCCAGGAAAGATAGGAAGCTCAGACTGGGTTGGGAAGAGGGACAAGGAATCTATCGGGTAGTGTGGGCCTGGACCCCCTCCATCAACAGGAAGCCCCATTTTTCTGATCCAGCCACTTCCCTATCCGTTGCCAACCTCTCAGCCCCCCTCATTCTGTTCCTCCACCCTGCCTTTGAACTGGGCTAGGGACTTCTGAGGGGGATTGACTCCATCAGAACAATCTATGCAAAGGGGCTTCCTCCTTGGTTAGGCTCTGGCTGGCTCCCCCCTCTGGCCCGGGATCACACAACCCGTGCAAGCAGCTTTGATCCTAGGGAGGTAGGTGGGGGAAGGGTGTCCATGTCAGGCGACAGGTCCTATTGTCTGTCCGGCTTTAGGCTTTAGACTTTAACCACCTGGGCCCTAACAGTCAAATCCCATCCTCTTTTCCAGAGAGCTTTATTTGAGGAGTGGATTTGTGTCCGTAAAGCTGAAAAAAAATGCTCCTTTTAGGACTCAAGAATGGATCACAGGAGGAAGCCTATCTCTGGGAATCAAGACCATTCCCGGGGTTCCTATGACCCAGGCAAGTAAGGGAGAGAGAGATTGGGTAGCTTTAAGAAGCTGTTACTCATGGCTTCTGCATTCAAAGTTCGTTACTATCCTCACGACCTCCCCACCCCCAGGAGAAGAGAAGAGCATGGAAGGGCTGAAATGCAGAGGATGGCCACTCTGAAGTGAAGTTGGCTCTCGTCCCAATTTTGGCGTTCCAGAGAGTGAGCGCAGTGCTTGAAGAGGTCAGGAAGTGTGTCATGTCTGCCATGTCCCACTCAACTCCACAGATTCCCCAGGCTGGTCCCATGGCTCCCCTCCCCTTTAACATTCCTAGCCTTATCTTCTCACTGAAACTCCAGTTCTTTGCCTGTCACAAACCAGTCATCTGTCACGTTGTCCAGGCACCTGGGGCCCAGCTTCCCCAGCGGGTGGGTGCAATGCCTCATTTCTGGTGACTAGATCTAGAGGAGAAATGGATGCTAATATGTCTCAGTGACTTATAAGGTCCATAAAGCTGCCAGCTCAGGCAACCTGAGGGGTGGGGGAGCCCTGCCCAATGTCCCAGTCTGTAGCAGCTCCTTCCTTATTCAGGCCAGGGTCCCCCATGTCCTGAACGCAATGTCTCAAGTTCAAGTTTTTGCTCTTCCTCTCATTCAGGGATGGCTTTGGGCAATTTTCCTCATCTTTAATCACAACTTCCTCATCAATAAAATAAATGACCAGTGATAATCCTGCCCTGCTGACCTTAGCCAATAAACAGTCACTGGGAACTTGCCTGACAGAGGGAGCCGGGTCTACTCAGCCCAGCCTTTCCTAACTGACTCCTTGGGGCCTGGGCGTGACCAGTGGCTCATGGTTGGTATGGTGCACTCAATGATGAATCACAGCCCTGTTCTCAGGATTTTTACTTGCATGTTTGGAACAGAAGGGAGACTGTGGGAAAGTTGAACAGCACTGGAGGTCAAACTGAGAAGGACTATAAAGGCAAGAAAAATTGTGAAGACATGAGAAAGGAAAGGAGGGGGCTCTTTACCCTGGAGTCTGGCTAAATCTTTCCTAAGTGGAAAATCAAGAATTCCAGGTCAAGTGAGATGGCTCAGTGGGTATAGACCTGATAACCTGGGATGGAACCCACATAAGAAAGCCAGCACTCCCGCGGCAAGATGAAAGCAGAATCAGGAGAACCAGCCAGAAGCTTGCATGCATGCTACAGTGATAGAAACAGGAGAGACTGTGCCTCAAAAATAGTGTGGAAAAAGAGAACCAACTCCAGAAAAGTTGTCTTGACTTCCACATGTGCACTATGGCACATGTACATACACACAACAAATAAGTAAACCTTGCAAAAACAATTCTAACACAAAAATACTTGCTTAAGTTCTTTCTCCCACCTCACCCACAAACCTGCTATTTTCTAAGAATATTACTGGAAAACCCATTTTCAGTTTTAGTGGTTCCTGATTTTACCTTATCGGATTATACTCCCATCCAAATCACATCCAGAGCCATAAACAAAAAGAGAGAAAAGAGGTGGGGGAGGCTTTTAGCAATGCTAAGATACTTAACTGGACCTTAAGAATCCCATGTCTTGTTCTTTCCTGGAGTGTCTCTTTCTCTTCATCCCTGTGTTTAAACTCTATGTTAAAATAATAAGCAACTATTTCTCTTTGAATTCATACCCATGTTCTTGGGTGTGTTTTATTTGAGAGAGAGAAAGAGAGAAGAGAGAATATGTGGCAGTCAGAGGACAACTTCTGGAAGTCTCCATTATGTGGGCTTTGAGGATCAAACTCTGGTTGCCAGGTTTGCATTCAGGCCTCTTTACCTGCTGCCATTGGACCAGGCTGACTTTTTATTTTTAATAAAACCTCAAACTCTGCTTCATACTGGTTAGTCCTGAATTCTTTTCTGTGTCATAACCGTGAGTCCTGGATTTTCCTGACTAGAAGTCCCTCAAAGCTAAGGGGAACTTCTCCAGTTTCTTCAATCTAGAGTGTGGAGCTGTGCTTGTGTCCCAGTTACCACTGCCATCTTTGGGGGCTTATCTGGGATTTGTCGGTGAGTGTACCTGATTGTTGCTTCTCTGCTCTGCTCTTGACCTGCATATCAGCATATTTACCTTGGCTTCCTTGTTGCTGTTTCCTGGCCAGTGACCCATGTACTGTTCAGTGAGTACCACTGAGACAGAAATCTCCGGGAGTCTTCCACATCCTATTTCTGGGTCAGGTGGAACACTAAGTAGTTTGTGTTCTGTGGGGGCAGGAGATAAGGAGATGATGTCAGGAGGACTGACCCACTGACATCTTAAGTTACATTGTTATGCTCAGTAGAGCATCCCAAGACACCATAAGAGAACTTTTCCCCAAAAGATTCTGAATCCACAATTCTATACTCTTTTTTGATCCTGAAATCGCTTGTATGTGTGGTATGTATAAAGTGTGTTCATGTTCATGTGTGTATGGGAGCATGTGTGTGTGTGTATTCAGCGTGTGAGTGTATACATATGTTCATGTGTTTGGGGAGACATGCATGTGAAGGTTAAAGGACTCCTTTCCACTTTGTTTGATATAAGATCCTTTTACCACTGCTGCATAAACCAGGGTAGCTAGCTAGTGTTCTTCCAGAGATTCTGGGTCTCTGTAACCCATTTCCCCTAAGTATATAGGAATTACAGACCCTTACTGCATTCCCTTCTACACAGGATCTGGGGATGTGAACTTAAATCACCAGTGTGTGTATATGTAAGCACTTTACCCACTGACCATCTCTCAAGCCCTACCTTGTTTTCTGAGATACAGTCTGTTATAGTTAGATGCAGATGGCAACTTGACAGTTGAAGGCTTTGGTTCTGGGCACATTTGTAAAAAATTAGTACTTGAGCTAAACCTTAAGCCAGCTTTCAGGGGATTTTCTAATTGATGGGGAAGACCCAGCCCTTAGTGAGTGGAACTATTCCCTGGGCTGTTGGATAAAATGGAGGGAGTTGGTTAAGTAAGTTGACCTTCTTCAGCATATGTGGACAGACGTGCTATCTAGCAAGGGAAGTTTGTCCCTCTCTCAGAAGTCCTGTGGATATGGTGCAGCCAGTTTCCTTGGTCCCTGGTGTTGGTGCTCATTCTTCTGCCAAGATGAACGGATTAAGAGCTACATAACAGTCACAAGCCAAAATAAAATCCCTTGTTCCCATAAGCCTTCTTGGTCATGAATTTAATCAGCAACACGCAGAGTAATTGCAACGTGTTTCTCACTCTTACCTGAGGCTTGCCCATTAGGGATCTGCCTGCATCCCTCCTCAGTAATGTGATTACAAACATGTACCACCACACTCAGCTTTTCATATGGGTTCACATGAGTTCCAACTCATATTCGATTCTTCCGTGGTAAGCGTTTAGTTGAGGAACTATTCCAGTACTCTTTGACACTGAAATCTTTTGAAACCTTTTAAAAATTCTTTTAGCATTTCATACTTGAATACAGTGAATTTGTATTTTCACACCTAGTCCCATCCCCTCCTTTTCCCATTACAACTCTTCTTTTTCCTTACTAGTATGTTATTTTTTTAAACTTTATTTATTTATTTGTTTGTTTGTTTGTGTTTTGCATGTGTGTGTGCCTATGAAGGCTTAAGGATGACTTTGGGAATCACCCTAGATTGCAATACCTTCTCTTTGTTTTGCTCTGGAGTTTCCCAGGCTCCACCTTCCAAGACCAGAAGCGCAGGCCGCCTCCATTTCCACCTGACCTTTTTATGTGGTACCTGGGATCTAAACTCAGGATCTTCTGCTGGAGAGACAGAGTCTTAACCCCTGAGACATCTCTTCAGCCCCCAATGATACATTTTAAAAAGACAGTTTAGTATAAATTTTTATAGGTATACCTTAATAGTTTGTACTCTCCCAGGGTCTATATCATTACCTTTCATAGGTTCTTGACTTAGTTTATAGTATCAGGAATGTGTTCCCTCCTGAAAATTGGGCTGTAAATGCAGCCAGAAAACTGCTGCTTACCTCCCCACACCCTGTGACATTCATGTCACTATTGTACTGATGGTTACCTCTTGCCAAGGTAGTTCTTACCATAGCATCTTTTGCAGCTTGATGAGACTATTACTGCTCTTCTCCCCCAAGAGCTTACATAGTACTTTTGGTACTATGAAAGCTAGTCAGCAAGGAGGGAGCTTCTGATCAATTGCAGCTGTTTTTGCTTTTGAACTTTTTTTTGTGTTTTGTGATCAGAATATATATGTCATGTCTTCAGCAACATATTTTTACTGTCAGTTTCTGGAGGGCAACCAAGAGCAATGTCAAAAGCCTGTATTAATTTGTGGGCCTTTGAGACCTCTCTGACCAACAGCTTAGTAGGAGGTATCACATACCTGGTGTTAGAGAGGAAGAGAAGAACAGAGAAGAGGAAGAGAAAGCCCAAGCCCAGGCTTCATCCCCAAGGACTGAAGTTTACTCAGGAAATTCCGTAGTGGGAGTAGCAGTTTCCCAGAGGGATGGAAATCACTGCTCCTACTTCTTTGTGGGTTAGGAGTGTGAGACTTTAATAGTTGGAGCACAAGGGGGAAGGGGTTTCTGATTGGTTCCTTTGATCCATTACCAGTTTCCTCAGGATGAGCTGTGTCTTGTAAGGTTGTCTGTTTTCCTTATCAGAGTCTGTTAACATTTTACGGTGGGGTAATTTAGTTTCTAGAGCATTTTCCGTTATACACTATCATCTCTCTGTGTTCCTCTCCTCTGTTGGGTTTGTTAGTTCACACTCTTTTTATTGAAAAAAATTATGTTTAATATAGGTTTCTGTCTGGTTCTATCTATAAACCATAGTGTTATTTGTTACTTTCCCAGCCCTTTCTGTCCCCTGTCCCCTTATTGAAGGTGCTGTCTGTTCTTCCTACCTCCTTCTTAAAGGTGTTGGCTTCTCTTACTACCGCAACTTGTTCCAAGTGAAGCTAATAGCCTTAGGCCAGGAAGCTCCACCCCCTCAATTCAGTTTCGCCAGTTTTACAGCCTCAATTAAAAGGAACTCAATTCTTTATTGCCAACTAGCCTTTCTCCTGCAGAGGCCCTAATCTCCTGTCTTTGATTCTAGATTCTCACTAGATGATGTTTTGAGTAAAGGTCTTATATAATTCTCAAGGCCGAACAAGGGAATTTAGATAACAAATAGTCTTGGTTTATGAGAGGTTTAAAAACAGCTAATCTGTGTATCTAACCATGTCTTTAAATGACTGCTAATAGACATAATAATGAATATTCAGAGAGTTCTAGGGATGCTTGAAGGGAAAGCTAGTCACCACCAGAGATGCAGGGATACCAGGTAATGATGTGATCGGCTACCCAGGAAATAAGGGACAGACCTGTGGTGTGTATGTAGTCCAGAAATATGGGGCAGGCCAGTGATGTCAGACCCAGGCAGGAAGAGAACTCAGGATGAGTATCCCAGATAAATTCTACACTTCTTTTATTTCTTTGTCTCTTTTCTTTTGGATACATAAGTGCAGGGAACATTACATAGCCTCACTATAAAGAGTGAAAAAAAACTTCGCCTAAAATAACATTGAGGAAAATTTTTTTCATCTCTAAGGGCATCTCACTTCCACCCACTGCTATTTAATGCTTAAAAAGGGAAAAGACATTACCTAAGTAGCTTCACATTTTGACCTTTTCGTTTTTATTGGGTGTGCATGATCAGTGATCACGTTAGGCTCCTGGTCTGTATCTTACATAAGTTTTTGGGTTTTTTTGAGGGGGAGGCTGGAGAGATGGCTCAGTCTGTGTCATAGGTTCATAACTTCGTTAGTGTAGCAAATACCTCACCTAGACAATGTAGGGGAAGGATTCCAGGTTACAGTCCCTTCAGCAGGAGCAATCGTACCAGCAGGAGCTAAGGGAACGCCCTATCAGCAAGAGCAGAGGGCAAGCACCAGTGCCACATGCTTGCTTTCTACAATGCCAGCTTGCCAAACATGCCATCCGGCTCTTTCCATTATCTACCTGCCCAGGAGATGGTCCCACGCACCATGGGCTGCCTCTTCCCACATCAGCGAGCTATTTTCCTGCAGGCTTACATAGAGCTTGTCTTAACTACAGATCCTTCACAGTTGTACCCAGAACTCAGTCTTCACTCATCAAGCTGACATCTGTATGACTGACTAGCACAGGAAGCTTCAAATGCTCAGACTGAAAGGTGAAATTTGAGTTCAGTCCCTCCAGGGTAATAGTGATAGGCATAGAGCACAAGGGAGTCGAGGCCCTCAATGCCCAAAATTCCCAGCTCAGGGGAAGGTCAAATACAGAGGGCTAAACAGAATGTCACCGTGCCTTATGTTCAGGTTGGTGGTGGGCAGACAAGAGTATAAGGTAAAAGATCAGTGTTCTCGGGACCTCGCTGCCCTGGGTCACCATCACAGCCCCACCATTCACTCCTTTGGATTTGGAGACCTTAGCAGGAAAACGGAGATAAAGACGGCCTCCTTCACATGAATATGTTTAGAATTCAACTCTTCTGAAGAAATGTCTGGTACAGTTCTAAGCACTCTAAATGCTCAAGAAACTTTGGTTGCAGTCAATAGCTATTCTGTGTATGTGGATATATGCACATGTGTGCACACATGTAGAACCTAGAATCCGCATTTGGCGTCTTCCTCAATCACTTTCCACTTTGCTTTTTTAATGAGTTTTTTAAAAAAAATTAACGTATTTGAGAGAGAAAAGTTGCACACATTCATGCCATGGCACAGAGATGGAGGTCAGAAGATAACTTTTGGAAGTTAGTTATTTCTACCATATGGGCTTCTAAAGATCAAACTTAGGTTTCCAGGCTTGCAAGCAGGGGGCCTTACCAACTGAGCCATCTCTCCAGCCCTACCTACCTTATTCTTTTGTGACAAAGACTCTCACTGGAAACTAGAGCCCATGGATTCTGGTAGACCCCCTTCTTCCCCCCACACACACCGCTGAAGCAATAGATGCGCACTGCCATGTGGGTGTTAGGGATCTGAACTCAGTTCTTCATGTTTTCACAGCAAGTATTTTATCTACTGAATCATCTCGCCAGCCCCAAAATGAATAGCTGTTAAAGGTAATGATGACATTGTGCCCAGAATATTCCAGCAATCCAGAGAAGCCACACCTAAACTAGCCAATGGATGTGAGGCTAGGGAAGGATTTTTGGATAGGAGAACTGAACTGAGTCTTTAAAGACAAGCAAGCTTAGGGTGTGTCTCTAGGCAGGGTGCTTGCCTAGAAATTGCACGTGGTGGTCCATGTCTGTAATCCCAGCACTGGAGGGCTTGGGGATTCACCAGTTTGAGTCCAGCCTGGACTCACTGTACAACCCTGTCTAAAAACAAGCAAATAAATGCAGGCAAGAAGATATTAACCAGAAAGAAAAAACAAGCCGAGGGAATGGAACGAGAAATCACTGGAGGTGGTGTGACAAGAAGTGAGACAATCAAGAGATGAGATTGGCCAATGGTTATTGGACTAGCCAATCAGGTGTGATGGTGCACACTCGTAGTTCCAGCGCTCAGGAGGATAAGGCAGAGGATTGCTGAAAATCTAATGCTGCTTTGGGTTATATAGTGATTACCATATTAGCCAGGCTACACAGCAAGATCCTGTTTAAAAAAAAAAAAAAGCTGGACATAATGACTGTTTCAGTCAGTTTCATTACATATTGCTGCAACTACAGCCAATTGTACCCAACCCAACCCAAACAGTTAAGGGAGAAGCGGTTTAATTGGTTCACAATTCCAGGTTATAGTTCATCATTGTGGGGAAGTTACGGCAACTGGAGATTGAGAGCGATGAGGTGATACATTCTTGCTTGCCTGCTAGGGGTGGTTTATTATGTCCATCTTTATATGTTGCTGGACTACCTGCTCAGGGAATGGCCCGACTCATTATGAACAGAAACTTCCCACATCAATTAATACAGTCAAGACAATCCCTCTGAGTTCAATCCCTAGAGATCGCATAGTAGGGAGGAGACCACCAACTTCCAAAAATTGTCCTTTGACCTTCACATGCACTGCATAGCACATGAGTACCTGTTCTCTCTCTCTCTCTCTCTCTCTCTCTCTCTCTCTCTCTCACACACACACACACACACACACACACACACACAATAAATACACACTCAGAGGCCAACCTTGATCTAAGGAATCCTGTCAGGTATATCCCAAGGCCAGTCTCCTAGGTATCAGGTTAACTGTAATCCCAGTACTTAGGAGACAGAAGTAGGAAAATCCAACACAATTGGAGGCCAGCCTGTTTACTTGTTTTATTTCTTTTGTGAGTCTATATGCATATGAAGGTGGGTGCATATGTGCTGTGGTGGGCACATGGATCAGAGGACTTTTAGGAGCCAATTCTAGAACTTTTATTTTTTTCTGAGAGAGAGAGAGAGAGAAAGGGAGAGAGCACATACATACACTTGTATACATACATGGTTAGAAGTCAGAAGACAACGTCTATGTGGGTTTCCAAGAATCAAGCTCAGGTCCCCAGATTTGCAAGCAGGTGCCTTGCTCACTGAGCTACCTCGCCAGTCCCAGCCTTCCACTGCATTGAGGTGGGGTTTCTGTTTCTGCCTCTATGTAGAGTACTACACTATGACCCATGAGCTTCTGCTGATCTTGTATCTGTCTCTCACTTGGCTGCAGGAATTCTGGGCTGATGAGTACCCTGGGCAGCTGGCTTTTTACATGGATTTGGGGGTCGAATTCATGTTGTCAGCCTTTTTGTTTTGTGTGTGTGTGTGTGTGTGTGTGTGTGTGTGTGTGTGTATCCGAGGGCACTGTATGTCCCTGTAGAGGACCAGTAGTGACTTTGGGAATCATCCTAGATTGCTTCTACTTCCTTCTTGCTTCTTTTTGGGATTTCTTAGGCTCTGCCCACCAAGGCTGGAAGTGTAGGCCGCTGCCATTTCTGCCTGGCATTTTTACATAGGACCTGTGTAACAGTTACTCTTAATAATTGCTGTGAGAGAGCACCCAAAGTCAAGCAACTTTTTTTTTATCATACAAATATATTTTATTTGAAATAAACAAAAAGGCTTACACAGTTTTCATTTGCAACTTTTAAGTTGCTTGGAGATTTATTCAGCTTACGGTTCCAGAGAGGAGGCAGTTTCTCATGGCAGAGGCGGCATGGCTGGCTGGCCAAAGCTGGAGGAGGCTACGTCACTGCAGACATCTTGGAGGCTGAGAGCGGCAGACTGCTTGCTGCAGAGGCAGACTGCCCCTGGAGGTAGGGTGGGAGTAATCCACCTCAAGGCCCACCGCTTGTGACTGCCTTCCTCCAGCAAGGCTCCACCTCTCAAGGTGCCATGACCTTGCCAAACACATGAGACTGTGGGGGACACATTTCAAACTGTGACAACCTGGAATCCGGACTCAGGACCTTCTGCTTTCAAAGCAGAGTTTTAATCCCTCAGCCATCTCTCCAGCCCCATGTTGTCAGTTTTGTACCACAAGTGCTTTTATTTGTCAGGCCGCTCTTTAACTATGGTCTGGTTTATATAGCAAGTTTCAGGCCAACCAGGGCCACATTATGGGACCCTGGGTCATGATCCAATGTGAGTTGCCTGCCCCACCCCCAAAGGCTCATGTGTTGAATCTTTTGCTGGTGTTAGTGTTTGGGAAAGTTGTGGCACCTTTGAGAGGTGGAGCTTTGCTGGAGGAAGGCATGTCACAGGCGCAGGTCCTGAGTTTTGGAAGGCCAGTTTACTTCCTCCCTCTGCCTTCGTGATAGCTGTGGTGACTGAGCTTGCCTCCTGCTACACCTCCTGCTTCTGCCCCAGCTACGCCTCCTGCTTCTGCCCCAGCTACGCCTTCTGCTAATGGTATTTCTTCTACAGTGAACTTTCCCTCTCTGGAACTAGGGATAAATAAATTCCCCTTTTCCTTTAAGTGAGTATTGTCTCACAGCAATAAAAGAAAAGGACAACACTCTGTCTCACAAAAAAATAACTGAAAAGCAAAAAAAAAGGGGGGGGGCAATGAGAGAGTTTAGCGGTTGTGGCACCTGCTTACAAACCTGGCAACCTGAATTCAATCCCTGGAAACTCACTTGGTGGAAAGACAGAACTTTGACTTCTGAAAGTTGTCCTAATAAGGCAGGATTAGTGTCCCTAAAGGTCTTTGAAGGTCTTTGAAATTCCTGAAAGCCATCCCCCACTGCTGGGATCACCTTGAAGGAACACCCCTGCTGAGGAATTGACTCCAATCCTTCCAGAGATAAAATGGTCAATTTCCCTATGAAGGGATTATGGAGATGAGCTCTTCACATCAAAGAATCCCACCTGGCGTTCTAACCCCACCTGATCTCTAACTCCACCTGGCCCCATTGTCCTGAAAGAACAGAGTCGAAGTGGGATCTGAACCCTGGTCTCTACTGCTTTTCCTGGGGGTTCTCTGAACACTCTCAGCTCCCCCAGCAGACGCACTTCCTTCCCACGGGACGCCACCTTCATCTGACCTTGTTTTCTGCACCCTGTTGGTTGATAAAGGAGTTAGGGAAGGGTTTGCAGAGATTTCAGTTTTTGTATTCCTGGATGTTGAGATTAAGTCTGCAGGCGCAGCAAGGTTTATCAATAGCCTGGGCTCCACCACTCCCCAGCTGGACGGCTGCCATGTCTCAGCAAAGCCAGGAGGGTTACTTTCTCTGCCAGCTCCCTGAAGGCTGCAGCTCCCTTCTTCCTCCTCTTTCCACCTGCCTGTTTTGCTGGACCGCACAAGAAAATCCGGGGGAGTCAAGAGAAAGGCACCAGAGAGCTCCACATTGTCACTGCGGCTTTCTGAGTAGAAAAATAGGCAGAAGCTTCTGTCCCAAACATCTCGAAAAACAGCAGCAGGACATGTGGGAAAAGCCAGCAATGGAGATGACATGTGTTCCGTTCCTGCGCTCCAGAGAGTTTAAGAACACGTCCCCGTGGTTGTGTCTGTTCCCCCCCTTTTCTTAGTTCTTAGCCTCAAGAGCTAAACTTATGCCAGCAGGAGGCAGAGATCAGAGTGTATTCATTGACATTATGATTTTGCAGTGGAGGGATCCCTAAAGAGAGCAATGGAAAAGGGGGGGATTTGGAAGGGGGGGAAAGTCACATTGGCTGGCAGCCTGGATGGAGGAAGGGAATATTCTTTCCTCCTTTAGCACGTGGCAGCATTAAGGAAGCAGGCCGTGGGCTGGGGCTGTAGCTCGGTTGGAAAAGTGCTTGCCTAGCATACAAGAGGCGCTGGGTTCCATCCCTAGCACTGCATAAACGAAATGTAGGTGGCACATTATATTCCCAGCATGTGGGAAGTAAAGGCAGGAAGACTGAAATTCAAGGCCATCCTCAGCTTTCTAGGAGTTCAAGGCCAGCCTGGGACTTTGTCTAAAGCAAAACAAAACAAAAGCAGGCTCTTGTAGAGATGGTCTGTGTGTATATGGGTGAGTTTCTTTTTCTCATATTAATCAGTAATTCTTGCTTATTGTAGAATATTTGGAAAGAATGAGAAAAAAAAATCGGGGCTGGAGAGGTGGCTCAGGGGTTAAGCCTCTGCCTTGCAGGCAAAAGCTCCTGAGTTCGGATCTTAGACCCCATGTATAGACCGGGCAGAAGCAGGGGCGGCCTGCGTTTCTGGTCCTGGTAGGGCGGAGCCTGTGAATCCTGGGGCAGAGTAAACAAGGAGGAGGTGGAGGCAGTCCATGGTGGTTCCCGAATTCATCCAGTGGTTCTACATGTACACACACGCACATGTTATACATGCACAATTAAATAAATAATAATAAAATTTTTTTTAAAAAATCCACTGGTGGCTTTTCCCAGACACAACCTATATATATATGTTTTAATGTGTGTCTATGTATCAGAGGGCACTGTGTGTCCCTGTGAAGGACCAAGGGTGACTTTGGTAATCATCCTGGATTGCTTTTACTTTCTTGGTTTCTTCTGGAATTTCCCAGGTTCTGCCTACCAGGGCTGGAAGTGCAGGCTACCACCGTTTCTGCCTGGCATTTTTTACGTGGGACCTGGAATCTTCTGCTTGTGAGACAGAGTCTTAACCCTTGAGTCATCTCTCCAGCTCATTTTTTATATTTTGATGTATATGTTTATACAATAGCTTAGAAAAAATACCTATCTCATTTTAACTGCTGTTTAATTCTTTGGTAGGCTCTTTAAATGCTTGTAAATACTACTGACAGAACGTATGTTTCTTCCTGCTTTTTTAATTTTTTAATTATTTATTCAATTGTGCGTGTGTGTGTGTGTGTAGAACCACGGGCAAATTCGGGAACCACCATGGACTGCCTCCACCTCCTCCTTGTTTACTCTGCCCCAGGATTCACAAGCTCCGCCCTACCAGTACCAGAAACGCAGGCCGCCCCCGCTTCCACCTGGCGTCTATACGTGGGGTCTAGGATCCGAACTCAGGACCTTCCGCCTGCAAAGCAGAGGCTTAACCCCTGAGCCACCTCTCCAGCCCCTGCTTTTTAACCTTCCCAACTGCAGTATAAACATGAGTTCCTCCTGTTTCCTTCACAGCTGCTGAGCTTGGAATGTTCCCAGGTGAGTCCTCAACTTGCTTCCACTATAAAAGCTACAGTGAGCTACTGAAAGGGTGGGACCATGGGATGGAGAAGGAGTCTGGGCTCACCCCTCATTGAATAGAGGGACATATATTCATGAAAATAATTTAGGTGGGATGAAGTTAAGCTGAAGCGTTTTTTTTTTAAGGATCTCTTGGAGGCCTTTTGGGGAAACTGAGCCTAACTCTTCGACCTCTAAGGTGCCTACAAGGTAGAGAATACTTGAGTGTGATGTGTTAATAAGGCGTTTCAGGTTAAATTTGCAGGATTGCAGGTAGCAGAGTAGGAGAAAAGAAAATTCCTGTGGGTGCATATGCATACTGGTGCCCTCTACTGTTCAAATCTTGCAACACTCCAAATACAACGTCTTCCTTTTCTTTGTCCATCCCTGTCTTCCTTCCATTGTGCTGAATGAACTCAGGCTCTGGCTCACATTAGACTCTACACTGAGTTGTACACCAAGTCCCCTGTCCTCCTATCTTCCCGTCCCCCCAACCCACACTTTTAAAAAAAATTTTAATAAGCTCTCATTAAGGCCAGGCTGACGTCCAACTAGCAACTCCTATTTCAGTCTCCCAGTCTCCTAGTAGCAGGGATTACAGATGTGCATCATCTTCTCCAGGTGAGGGCCAAGCAGGATTTAACAACGAAATAGCATTCAAAGTTTTTCAAACAGTTTTTTCAGTTTTCAGGCTCCCCCAATCCCTGGGATTTACCCTCCCAGACTCTATTACTATGTATCACCTTCCTCTGAACTACTCTTCCTTGAGGGGAAACGGAGGCCAATAGTGTTCTGAAGACCATGGCATTGCTTCTTTCTTCCCCAGGTGTGGTCCTGGCTGCCGGGAGCCCAGAATGTGCACGCTGGTTAGACCTATCTTGTCTCTTTCCTTATTACCTCACCCAAAGTCCCTAGAATTGTGAAGTTTAATGATTGCCTGTATGGGATGGATTGGAACAGACTCCCTAGGTGTAGGACTTGTGTGGTGGCAGAAGACTGTACTTGGAAGGGTCTTGTTCTGTTCCCCCCTTCTTGAAATCCTTAAAATTAAAATATATATGTTGTATTTATTATTATAGGGGTGTGTGTGTGTATCTGGGAGGCCAGAGGGCAATTCTGTTACATGATTTGGGGATCCAACTTAGGACATCAGGTTTATCCCTGTGTTACTTATCACTAAAACATCTCCCCACCCCAAATGCTTAAATTGTGAACAAAGACCTCCCCCCTTTCCTTGTGTAGCATTTACAGAGTGAGACTGGAGGTAATGTGTCTGTCTATTTTCTGACTGCAGATCCATCTTCCCTGGGCTGTCCGGGGACATCTGGGTAGTGGCCCCTAGTCCCTGCTGGCTCACTTCTGTTTTCTCTCAAGGAATGCCTGCTCCCCTGGCAGTTGCTTCACCTACACCTCAAAACACCTGATGTCTCAAGCTGCATATTTGGGGGTGAGGGTTGGGGGGAGAGACCTTAACAAAGCCTCAAAGCCGCCTGCTGCCTAGTCAGTTGCCCATGGTGGTCTCCTGCAGGCTGGACTTTGAGGGTCACATATAACCCTCGCATTGACGCCAGCCTAGGTCCAGGACTATCTGGAAATGGTAGGCGCACCGGTGTTGCAGGATCAGGATCGGCTCCTTTGGAATTTGCTAGACGGAGCTTGCCCGATTGACTTCTGCCTGTATTATCCAGTCTCAGCTTAGTTCCCAAGGCTGAAGATACGGGCAGAGGTTCTGAGAGGTCGTGCAGGAACCAACGTGAGTCAGGTGGACCAGGGACAGGCTGCAACTCCTCCCACTAGGGCTGGCCCCGGAGAGCACATTCGACCTTCTGGCTATTCATTATGTGGTGGGACTCCTCCCACTTTCCCAAACTAGTTTCTGTTTTTGGAGTTTCGCTCGCTGCCTGGGGCTTGCTCAAGCCACATCAGTAAAAATTGGCTCATTGGGTGACTTTGTCATCTCCATCTTCCTCCTGGCAAAAATCCACCCCAGAAGTTACAGGGTCTCACTTTTGACCAGCATGCTAGGAGGCAAAAGACAGGGTCCTCCACAACACCTGCGGAGTTAGTCAAGGTCCCCAGAGATTATCTTCAGTACTGGGTGAAAGAGTCTCTTAATTGGAGGATGGGAGTGGTTTCTCTTCCTCTGGTCTGGCAGCTAGCAATGTCTGCCTAGCTTGGAGCCATCCTGAAAACTGAGACCTTTTCCCGGACTAGCTACCCTTTCCCCTCCCCAGTCCAGTAAGCTAGGTCTGGAGAAGGCAGGAACTGTATCCACAAAGCACAAAATTGTATTCAGCCAGCCCTAAGACAGAACATAGGGTACCAGGTCTGCCTACTTCTCTGGTTGTTTGGGTCCTAGGTAGTTCACAAACTTCAGCTAAACCTCCCTGGATTCCATTTCAAACCAGCACCCAGGTAAACTGCCATGAGGAATGATTCCTGTGGGTTATTGGACTCTAGCAGGGGATCCTGAGTGACCCTAGTAGGTGTCTGAGGGGCTCGAGGTACTTCAGCACCACAAGATGGACAGCACCCCTGGTCGGCTTGGGAAGCTATCTGCCTGGCTGGTGGCAGGCAGGCTCCTCTGTCTCTCTCTGTCTCTGTCTCTGTCTCTCTGTCTCTTTATCTCTCTCTTTCTCTCTTTCTATATATATATCACTCACACACACACACCTGGGCTTCAAGGCCTCAGGCCCTAAGGGGCCTGGAGCTGTGCTCACAGCAACAAGGAGGCAGGGTGGGAGGGGCAGAGCCAAGCTCTACAGGGAAAGCAGGTCCTCAGGTTGGAACAGCCTAGGGCTGCCTGTGAAAGTTTGGAATTGCAGTGTAGATGCTGGACCACTGTGAACATTCAGTGCTCCGTGTCCAGATTGACAGAATAACTTGGAATGCCAGCTTAAAAGGCTGGAAGAAGCACTTTTGAGGGGGGGTGATAGGCAAACCAACCAGTTGGGCTGACCCCGCTCCCTAGGGGCACTGTAAAAGGTTATGCAGGGTTAAGATTACAGATTCATATAATCTCCTCTAAATATCACAACAGCTGGGGGGAAGTGGACCCCAATACATATTGCAGTCCATGGATACCAGAGAGGAGTGGCCAAGAGCACCAAGTTACACAGCCAGAGGAGTTATGAGCAGGACTGGAATCCAGAATCTGTACACTGAGCCTGTTGCACATTCTCCTGTTTTCTCTGCCTCACTTATCAATGCATCTGGTAACTATGATGTCCGTAGCACTTCATGGCAGTGTGGCCCCGAGACAGGGTGGACAAAGACAGTGGGGGTGGCCCTTGTGGACAGTGTATGTCTTCGGAGTATCCTGATTCTGCTTCGCTGTGATAGACCCAGATCTGACTTGCCAGAATCAGGCATTGAGCATGGGCTCCTGCCCTTCTGTCCAGGGCTTATTTTTCCTAAGAAATTGCTCCTTGCAGTTTTGGATTGGTGTATGGGCAAAGTGAATTCCCATTGCCCCTAGGGAACTATGGTGGAGGTGGGGCAGGCCAAGTTTATTTTTCCTAAGAAACTGCTCCCTGCTCCCCTTTTGGATTGGCGTGTGGGCAAAGTGAATTCCCATTGCCCCTAGGGAACTGTGGTGGGGGTGGGGCAGGCCAAGCTCCCTGCTGCCACACCCTAGGGCCCAGTCCTCTGGGTGGCCAGTGAGGTTTGTACTCTGTACCAGCAATGACAGCTATTCCCTTCCTGGGAGGAATTAGTGTTCCTCTAACCAGAACCCAGCCCTTGAAATGTACATTCTCTTGCCCGGAAGGGAGTTGAGGGAAGGAGTGGTAGGAAAAGAGTTCACTGGCCTGTTTTCTCTCCACTGGGTGAGGCTCAAGTGACAAATAGGGAAACGCTAGTGTTGGGAAGCCCTAGAATATCTGGTTTGATAAAACGATCCCTAGTGGTAGCACAATGGCCGTAGGGCATCAGGGATAAGGAACAGCTGCAGCTGCCTTCCTGCCCTAAGGGTCTCAGATAGGGGAGGAGTGAATTCTTCAGGGCAGAACCACAGCTGATGGTTTGGTTGGCTACATCACATTCTGTTTTGGTTTGCTTTTGACACAGAGACAGAGAGGGAAAGGGAGAGAGAGAGAGAAAGAGAGAGAACAACACAAATATGTGTGTACTACTGTCTACATGTGGAAGTCAAAGGACAATTTCCTGAAGTCAGTTCTCTATTTCCACCATGTAGGCTCCAGAGATCCAACTTACATTGGCAAGTTTTTGTGCAGGTGCTTTTATTTACTGTATTTGTCAGCATTCTCTGGAAAAGCAGGATAGATAGAATATTTATCTATTTATTTATTTATTTATTTGTTAAATCAATTCCCAATAAAAGTAGTGTCTTTCAAAGTAGCCACCCATAGCTGTTTCGTCTCACAAAGTCAAAGGATCGGAACAAGGTCTTGAGCCTCTATCTCACCTGGAGGGTTGAAGATCCTGGGCTCTCACGTCAGCGATGAACAGCAGCAAGGCCTACACGACCAGGCTCCACAGGCAATGGGAACAGCAGCGAGGTGGGAAGGACTGAGCTCTGAGTCCTTAGGGGTGGGGAAAAAAAGACAGTGTCTCTGCGAAAGATTTTACAAGGATGATTGATAAGAACTTCTGTAATTGGGGAGAGTTGGAAAGTCGTGGATTCAGAGCTAAATTATCTTGGGCTACCTTTAACCCCCTTACTATTGCTATTTCTCACTGTGATTAAGAGGAAATTAGTCTCCTGAAAGATGGAGACCATCTAAATCATCTCTATATTAGAACAGAAGTCTTGTCAAGCATGGTGTTTCAGGAAGATTGGGCGTTCCAAGGCAGTCTAGGCTGTAAAGTAAGACCCTGGAGAGAGAGAGAGAGAGAGAGAGAGAGAGAGAGAGAGAATATGCTAATAGAATGACTCAGAGGTTAAAAGCACTTACTGCATAAGCCTGATGATCTCAGTTCAATGGCTGGAACCAACAAGGTAGAAGGAGAGAACTGACTTGCAAAAGTTGTGTGCTCTGAACTCCTTCCATGTATTGTAGCATGCACACACACACACACACACACACAAATGTACACATACACACACATGTACACGTGTATTGCACCAAAGGAGCAGTCAAACAAAATCTGTGATTTTTCAGTTTTGGAGTCATTGGATTGTCTTTGTTTGAGTTAGGGTCTCTCTATGCAGCCCTAGTCAACCTCAAATTGACAACAACAGCCTTGCCTCCTAAGTGCTTGGATTCCGGGTGTCAGCCCATCGTGCCTGGTTCTCTCCGCTGCTCCACGTGAAGAAAAACCTTCAACTTTGGATCCACCTGCCTCTGTCTCCCAAGTGCTGGGGTTAGGGGCTGCACCATCATACCTGGTTCATTTGGTGATGGGGATACACTCAGAGCTTTGTGCCTACACTCTACTAACTGATCCCTATCTCCAGCTCATTGGATTCTTTAAAAGGGAAAAGAAAGATATTTATGTGTAACTTTCAAAGCCCTTTGGCTTGGTGGCAGTCCCTGTTTGATGTGTGGCTCGTGGCTGAGGGTGTTGCTGTGTGAACATTCTTTCTCACTCCCATGTCATGTATACAGACGCACAGTGTCATGACCCTGGGCTGGCGTTGGACTTTGCTTTTCTAGTCTGAGAAATAATGAGGATGGAAAACTTATAACTGTAAAACACTGTGTATATACGTGTTAGTTCCGTATTACAGGTCTGATGGATCACATGGATGTTTTTTATAGCCCTAAGGTGGTCTAGTTATAACTTGTCCTCAACCTTGAGAACTGTTACTTCTCTAAAGAAAACATCATGGGCTGTGGTGATGATTCGGTGAGTCAAAGTGCTTATCACTCAAGCCTGATCACCTGAGTTTGATCCTCAGAACCCAGATGATGGAAAGAGAACCAATTCCTGGAAGCTGTTTTCTGATCTTCAGACAATACTGTGCCTCACTTGTATACATGTGCACATGCACGCACCACACACAAACAATCAATCAATAATAAAACCATCTTGGGGATGGAGAGGTGGCTCAGGGGTTAAGCCTCCGCCTTGTAGGCGGAAGGTCCTGAGTTCGGATCCCAGATCCCACGTATAGACGCCAGGCGGAATCGGGGGCGGCCTGCACTTCTGGTCCTGGTAGGGTGGAGCCTGTGAATCCCGGGGCAGAAGGAGGTGGAGGCGTCCATGGTGGTTCTCGAATTCGTCCGTGGTTCTACACACACACACACACACACACACACACACATACACGCACAGTTGAATAAATAATAATAATTTAAAAAAAAATAATAAAACCATCTTGCTGGCCGTGGTGGCATATGCCTATGATCCCAGTATTTGGGAGACAGAAGCAGGAGGAATGCCACAAGCTCAAGGCTGGCCTGGTCTACATGGGGAGTTTCAGTCCGATCAAAGCTATATAGCAAAACTCTGTCTCAAAAAGCCAAAAGCCAAAACAAAACAACAACAAAAAAGAAAAGTCATCATTGCTCAGTTTAACTGTTTTTGTTCTCTGTATATTTGTGTCAATCAGATTTAATCTGATGATATATTGATACCAGAATCACAGAAAAATCAGACTGGAGCTTGTATGTACATTTAATTTGAAAATTGTCTTATCTTGATGACATCAGAGGTGAAGTCATCCATTTTTTAAAATATTTTACTTATTTATTTATTTATTGTGTGTGTGTGTGTGTGTGTGTGTGTGTGTGTGTGTGTGTGTGCATCAGAGGGTACTGTATGTCCCTGTGGAGGACCAACGGTGACTTCAGGAATTATCCTGGATTGCTTTCTACCTCTTCTTGCTTCGATTTGTGGTTTTCCAAGGCTCTGCCCACTAGGGCGGGAAATATTGGCTGTCACTGTTTCCCCTTGGTGTTTTTTAAGTGGGACCTGGGGTCTGAACTCGGAACCTTCTGCTTGGGCGACAGAGCCATCTCTCCAGCCCGAAGTCGTCCATTTGTATGTTAGTTTCAGTTGTTAAGGAGACAGGCGGATCACAGGGTGGCACAGCTCACCAGAGCCTTTGTGCAAGGTCCCTGATGGAGCCTGCACACTGCTATTAGAAACACACACACACACACACACACACACACAAACACAATCAATCAAAATCCTTTGATGTAGCTTTTTAATTTTTTTTACTTGTTTCTGTTTGTGCGTGCATGCGTGTGTGTGTATATGTGAGTACCAGGGGACACTTGAGTGTGTATACCTGTGGAGACCCACAGGTGACTTCAGGAATCATCCTGGATTACATTATCTCCTTACTACTTTATTCTGGGGATTCCCAGAATAGGAGTAAAAATAGAAAGGTAGAGACCTTTCAGGACCAGAAGTATAGGCCACTACTGCCATTTCTGCCCAGCAGGCTCCATCAGGAACCTTGCACGAAGGCTCTGGTGAGCTGTGCCACCCTGTGATCCGCCTGTCTCCTTAACAACTGAAACTAACACCTAACACCTAACACATGGGATCTGGGATCTGAACTCAGATCCTTTTGCTTTTGAAGCAAAGGGTTTAATCCCTGGGTCATCTCTCCAGCCCTGTTGTAGCTTTTTAAAGCATGTGGTCATATTTATTACATTAGTTGTATTAGATACTTAGGTTTCTTCTCTCTTATCTATTGTGAATGGTGCCGTCCTCAAAGTCAGTGCAGATATACGCTTTCAGCTCTTTAGGATAAGTGCCCAGAAATGGGATTGCCACTGTTTTTCATAATGACTGTACTAATTTATATTCCCACCATCAGTGTATAAAGGTTCCCTTTTCTCTACATAAAAGATGTTCAACATTAGTATTGATGGGGGGGTGCTGGGGATCTAGGATGTGATGGTTAATATTGTCAAACCTTGGAGGCAAGACTCTGGGCACAACTCTGAGGGATTCTCTGGCTTAAGACATCTCTGAGCATGCATGGGAGGGATGGTCTTGTTTTGTAATTGTTATAGAAAGACCCAGCCCACTGTGGTTGGGAATCTGTGGCTAGTATCATTCTGAACCAGAGGCTGTGAAGCTGTTCAAAGATGGAGAAAGTTGGCTGAGCACTGGCAGGCAAACCAGCATGAGTGCAGTGATTCCTGCTTTCTGTGCTTGTTGTTGATGTGATGTGACCAGTTTCCTTGACTCCTACCACAACAACTTCCCCTTGCTCAATGGACTGTAATCGTGAGCTAGCATAACCTCTCCTTCCCCCAAGTTGCTTGGGTCAGTGAGGTATTTTGTTGCAGTAACTAGTAATGAACTAATACACAGGGCTTCATATGTGCTTGACAAGTGGTCCAGCACGACATTCTTAGAGGTCATTAGGGAAAGTTAAAAACCATAATGAGAAACGTCTATGATGATGCTACTATTTTTTTTAATATTCATCTATTTATTTGAGAGCAAGAAGGTGTACACATGCATGCATGTAGAATACAGGGAGAGGTCAGAGGTCACTTCCCTACTTCCACAAATATTTGGACTTCCGGACATCAAACTCAGGATGCCAGGTTTGTAAGCTGTGGCCTTATCTGCTGAGCTATCTCGTCCCCTGCTGAGCTTGTTATTTTTACAAAAAGAGAATAAATGAATTGAGTATATGAAGAAAACAGAGTCCTAGTATACTGTTCTTCAAACCTGTGAAGTGGGGCTGAGGGTGAGGGAGGGTTTTGAAATTATAAGTGGTGATGGGGGTGTTGGATTTCTCTCCAGGTTAAGGGTACATCCTGCAGTTGATATGGTGCTATGATTTAGATATGATTTGTCCTCTGAGCTCATATGGGAATTTAAACGTGAAAGCAAGCCATAAGTTAATGCTGTTAAGAGAGAGGAAATTAACTCAACTGTGATGGTTAGAGGCCAGGGCCTTGGGAAAATGATTAGGATGAGAGAACATGGTTCCAGCAGGACCCCCGAAATGAAAGCTTGGTGGCTTTGTAAGAACAAGAATGAAATTGTAAACCCAGACACAGATTTCCACATGGTATAATGTAGGATGGATGCTAGCAGAGAGCTGTGTTGTATTCTTTGTGTTTTTTGACCTCTTAGCCATGAGCCAAAATAAACCTTTTTATTTTGTTTTACATACTTCATTATAGCACTGAAAAATGGCTTGGCGCTATGAACCTAAGTTCCAAGGGGGGAAAAAAAGCCACACCTATAGTAAACATTCCACATGGATGACTGACAGTTAGACCTCTGTTTCAGGTTAGGAGACAATTTATCTTGGGTTACCTTTAGTATACTTAAAAGCCATTTATAATTCATCTCTGTGTGTGACCTGTCATCATTGTGATTACTAGGTAAATCCTTTTGGAATGTACAAACAGACACCTAGTTCCCACTAGCTCAAGGGCTAAGAATGTCATCAGATAATGTGTATGAGGCCTATGACAGATTGTTTCTTGTTTCATTGTAACCCTCCTAACCTTGGTGTTTTAGCTTAATTTAATTTATCTGAGAGATAGACAGGGATGGAGAGAACACACACTCCAGGGACTGAACTCAGGTCCTTTTACCCAGCTGGGCCATCTTTTTGCCTCCCCACCCAAAGCACCCAGATTTATGGATTTCTTTTGTTTGGTAAATATATGTACTTCTGGGCTAGAGAGATGGCTCAGGAGTTAAGACTCTGCCTCACAAGCAGAAAGTCCTGAGTTTCGATTCCAGGTCCCATAGAAAAATGTCAGACAGAAACGGCAGCAACGTGCACTTCAGGACCTGGTAGGTAGAGCCTGGGAAGTCCCAGAAGGAAGCCAAAAGGAGGTAAAAGCAGTCTAGGATGATTCCTGAAGTTACCCTTGGTCCTCCATAGGGACACACAGTGCCCCCCCTCTCTCTCACACACACACACACACACACACACACACAAAATAAAATTAAAAAAAAATTCCAGAAAATGATTACCACTTTAGAACACAGTATGAGGTAACCTGAATCTATGTTCCTGGACTATGGTCACTATATTTGACTCTCTCTCTCTCTCTCTCTGGTTGTGTGTGTAGGCATCAGCATGTATATGTATTGGTGCGTGTATAGTGTGTGCCTGGGAGTGGGATGGGGGGGGTGAGGGGTGCGGAGGCCCAAGATTGACTCTAGAATCATCCTGAATAGCTTTAACTTCTCATTGCTTTGCTCTAGGGTTCCCAAGCACCCCCTTCCACGTAAGAAGTGAAAGCCGCTGCCTTTTCTGCCTGGTGTTTTCTTTACATGAGATCTGGGATCAGAACTCAAGTCCTTCTGCTTGTGAGGCAAAGGCTTAATCCATGAACCATCTCTCCAGCCCCAGAATAAGTCCCCTTATTCCCTTGAAGTAATTGCTGTGCCTTTGTGTTATCAGGTTACAGAAGTCATTGACTTCTACATATCAGGAGGAAATAAAATAAAATAAAAATAAATTGTAAGTAAGAGAGGGGTTTGCTGGTATCTTGTGGGTAGTTTTTGGAGGCTGGCTTTCTGTGAGACTGCTTATGTCCAACGGGAGAATGAAACGATCTGACCTGGAGTATGTGAGCAGTTAGCGTCAGTCAGCTCTGGCTGAGATCTTCCTTCAGGTCTGATCTGGATGTCAGGACTGCGTTTGATCTCCTTCTGCTCGCACTAGGAAGCTCAGCCTGAGCCTCAGAGCCCACAGGAATGTGCATAAACACCCTTGGAGAATCTACAGAAGCTCTGGTCCCAGCCCCCTGCTGGTGTGAACCTGGCTCCCCTGGGGTGGGACTGGCTGGACCCTGGGGTCCTGCACAGGGGCGATGGGGGAGGGAGGAAGCGAGGGGGAATGAGACAAGTGTTATTTGCATTGCAAGGAATTTTTTGTGTATCTTACATCTATTGGTATTTCAAAATATTTAAAGGCAGAAGGATCTCTGTCCATTCTGCCTAGGAGGTTCCATCGTACCCCAGTGACCTTCATTGTCTGTCCCCACTCTTGACATCTAAAGCTTCCAGGACTGGAGAGATGGCTCAGGGGTTAAGACTCTGTCTTGCAAGCAGAGGGTCCTAAGTTCGGATCCCAGGTCTGACGTAAAAATACCAGGCAGGAACGGCAGCTGCCTGCACTTCCGGCCCTAGTGGGCAGAGCCTGGGAAATCCTAGAGTGAAGCAAAAAGGAGGTAGAAGCAATCCAGGATGATTTCTGGGACATATGGTGCCCTCTGATACACATACAAGTGTGTGCGGGTACACATATATCTATATATACACACATACACAATAAATAAATGGATGATTAGATAAACAAAGCTCCCCTGTGCCATCCAGTCTATCCATGTTATGGAGTGGGCATGAGGGAGAGGAGCTATAGGGAATGAAGGAGACGTGAGGTTGCTTCAACCTGATCTCAGCATATACTGAGGGCATCATAAGTCCCCACAGATACTTTTCTAGGATCAGAAGATGCTAAGACAAGGTCCAGAGGGGAGGTCAGCCGTGAGCAGAGAAGTGGAGTAGAAGATAAGATTTGAGGGGACTGGAGAGATGGCTCAGGGATTAAGCCTCTGCCTTGCAGGCTAAGGGTCCTGAGTTCAGATCCTAGATCCCATATATAGACACGGGGGGGGGGGGGGGGGAAGCGGGGGCAGCCTGCGGTTCTGGTCCTGGTAGGGCAGAGCCTGTGAATTCTGGGGCAGAGTAAACAAGGAGGAGGTGGAGGCGGTCCATGGTAGTTCCCGAATTCGCCCGTGGTTCTACACACACACACACACACACACACACACACACACACACACACACACAATTGAATAAAATAAAAATAAAATAAATTTAAAAAAAGATAAGTTTTGAGTCCCGGTCCCCTCCTCCTCCCCTCCATGAGTACCTAAGTCAGAGCCTGCTCTGTCTGGGACTGAGCTTTCTAGCTTTAATTCAGAGTAGCTGAGCCCCATCATTCAGGAGAGGTGACCCACACTGGGACTTGTGTTCTCCTGTGAAGTCAGAATCCTTACTGTGGAAAGGCCAGGAATTCTAGCCAGCGGGTTCACTGCTCTGGTGGCTGATACCTCCGCATCCTTCTCTCCCTGTGGGCAGCTGTGTCTCTGTCATTCTGCCCCCTTTACTCTGCTTCCTTTCTTCCTTTCTCTGCTGTAAGCTCGATACAGCCCTCCAGACACCCTCCTGCTGTCTGGGTTAAGTGCCCCTGTGGCATCTAGCCATCATGCTTTCACTGCCAAGTAAGAGTTAATAATTCCTAGCTCATCACTTTCACTGAAATTCATTGAGAACTTACTCACCAATTGCCCTGGACCAGGCCCTTGACACTGAACCATCTCATCGACTCTCCAGGACCTCAGCTTCAGCTCAGAGTTCAAAGACAACATCTGAACCAGCTGAGACAACACAGATCAAAAGCCAGCTGTGCAGACAGCAGGAAACAGCATCTCTCCCAAGCAGAGGCTGCGGCTGTAAAGTGTCATAGCTACTTGTTCTTTGCATGGCTGGTGCTTTTCTTACCGACAGAGTTGTAGTGTATCAGAAGCTTTGATGTTTGAAATTACATTGGTAGAAATGATGTATCTCATTCTCACCTGGAGGATCCAAATCATTTTGATTCAAAATGGCACGCTCAAGTCTTTGCCAATGGGCCACTTTGATAAGGTTCTACACCCCCCTCCCCACCGAGGACAAACTGTGCACATTTACCAAGTTCCCAAAGGCAAACATAACACTGCAATTTACATCCAGCCCTTTAGAAACTTTGGCTTTTGTCCATTAAAACAAAACAAAACAAAACAAAAACACCTCATTGAGAGCTGAAGAGATGGCTCGGGGGTAAGACTCTGCCTGGAAAGCAGAAGATTCTGAGTTCAGATCCCAGATCCCACATAAAAAATGTCAGGCAGAAACGGCTGCGGCCTGCACTTCCTGGTTTGGTGGGTGGAGCCTGGGAAATCCCAGAGTGAAGCCAAAAGGAGGTAGAAGCAATTCAGGATGATTCCTGAAGTCACCCTTGGTTGTCCACAGGGACACACAGTGCCCTCTGATACACACACACACACACACACACACACACACACACACACACACACATACATACATACATATACACCATTACCATCCTATGATGGCCTCCAGGACCCTCATCACAATAGCCATGTAGGCACCTCTACAGCTTCCAGCCAAATGAACCTCTTTTCTCAATAAAGTTAGTCTGTCTCAGGTGTTTCATATAGTAACAGGAAGCTGACTAGTCCAGCCCTTTCTGGCAGGGTTGGGTCCTTGCTCCAGGGTCCTTGCTCCATCTGGGCCCAGGGGATAGTGCAGGGGACTGTGCCTGGTGCTCCCTGCCCCACCATCATAGGTTAAAAAGTCAAGCTGGAGACATAGAGCACTGAATGACCAAAGTTGAGAGGAGCACAGATCCCTAGGAAAATTCTGGCCTGTTCCCTCCATTTATGTTTTTGAAAGCTTGGAATTAATTAACTGCCATGATGACGAGAGCAGTTTGGAACTGAGCAAGGGACAGAAAGGAGGACGCTGCAGTGAGCTGAGCGCCAGAAGGTGGTCATTGTGTTCTTCTTGGAGCCTGGTGTCTGTCCCATGTCTTGCTGTCCCTCTGCCGCCTCACCTGCCTAACTGGTGCTAACACCTACTTAGCTTGCTTGGGGAGGTGGTGATGGGGGGAGGACACTGTGTTGACAGTGACAAGATTTTTTCATCCCCTGCCATGGGACCATTGTAAGAGGTCTATGAGGAGGGTATTGGTTTAGGTTATCCCATCCCATGGTATGTGGTCCACTCTCACATAGTGGTGCATTTTGATGTGGTGTTATGATTGCATTTTGATGTCAACTTGAGAGTTGCATACTGTTTGGGGGCAGCTGTAGAAGGTTAAGGGTTAGAATGGCCCCTGAGCAAGCCTGTAGATATTTGGCTGATTGCTGTGGAGAACCCAGCCCATATGGGTGGTACTTTCCATTGGTGGACCGGATAATAGGAGGTGCAAAAAGGTAGGGACTTGCTCTTCCCTGATCCGGTGTCGACTTGCTGTGGAGTCCACTCTGTGTGCACGTCGTTCGCCTTGGAGTGTTGTGGACTTCTTTGTTGCTGCTGCTGCTGCCTCCATCCTTGGCTGACTTGGAGCCTCACCTTTTCCATCACGTTGTTGCTGTTCCCGCTGCCTTTGGAGCCTGGTCTCTGGGCCTTACTGCTGTTTGCTGTTCATCGCCGAGTTGGAGCCCAGCTGTTCTTCACTGACGTCGGAACCCAGCATCTTCGACCCTCCAGAGAAGCAAAGGCTTGAGACCTTCTTGGGATCTTTGGGCTTTGTGGAACATTCCAGCAGGAAGGAGGCTGCTGCGGACAGCTTCCTTGAAAGACACTATTTTTATCCTGAGTTATTTTTAATGAACTTGTTTACATATATATATATATATATATATATATATATATATATATACACACACACACATATTACATTCTATAGATTCTGTTTCTTCAGAGAACTCTGACTAATACATGTGGGTAGCACCTTCTGGTAGCAATTCACATGAAAGGAGATCTGAGGGAAAAGCTTTTTGCTTTTTGCCTGCTTGCTTTTGTAGGTCCTTGGTGAGTTCATCTACCCTGTTGCGGCCATCACCACTATTACCATGGCAATGTTCCCTCTTGGCCCACCTTCTTCAGCCTTCCCATGTGGACTGCAGACTCTCCAGGAATCCTCCTGACTTTCAGCTCCAGGTTGGGGCTGATGAGGCATCTGACTTTGTGGGACCAAGCAATCCCTGGGCTCTCATCCCCTCCAGTGTGAAGACAGCCATTGTTGGACCATAGCATGTAAGCCAATATAATACAGCCCCCCTTTTTCCTCATTTTATTGGTCCTAGAGAACCCTGACTGATCCACAGGGTCCCCAGCAAACACCTGGATACATACAGGTGCAGGCTTCAAAAGCCAGGCAACATTATTCAGTATGTGATACAATAATTTAAAAAATCTTCATTCCTAGACAACGTAGCAACATTGAGATACCATCCACTTGTCCTCATGATACAAACTCAACCCTATCATGGTGTCTGATCCCCGGGGGTCCTATGTACCTGGTCTAATCAGAATTCTTTTTATATCTTTTTTTTCTTCCTCTTGATACTATGGGTTGGACCTCGGGCTCCATACATGCTAGTCAAGTGCTCTACCATTGAGCTCTATTTCCAGGTCTGCTCCCTTTAAAAAAAAATTTTTTTTTTTGAGTCAGAGTCTTGCTCAGTTACTCAGTCTGGTTTTGACCTCACTCGGTAGCTCCAGCACAACTTGAACTTGCAATTCTCCTGAGAACCTGTGGCACCAGGCCTGAGAGCCGGAGCTGCAGCGTGGTTGTAGGTGGCCCTGAGCACATTTCCCCACACTTGACACTCACAGCTACTAAACAAATGTTGGTCACAGGACTATACCCTTTCAACGCTCCTCTAGATGATTACCTGATCTCTGTCTTGGCTTGCTCTGAACTTTGACTGACTCTAAAGAATTACCCATAAGGCCTTGGGGTGAGCCAGAGTGTGGCCATTTGTTTGTTCCTTCTTAGGTTATATGGGTCTATCTTTTCTGGGCAAGTTTCCTCTGAACAGCGGCATCCAGCTTCTGCATTGCTGTTCAACTGTTACCATGACCTTTTGTTTGGTTTTGAGACAGGAGGTCATGAAGCCCAAGCTGGCCCGGAACTCTGGATCTTCCTGTCCCCATCTCTCAAGTGCTGGGATTATAAGCGTGCGCCTCCAAGCCTGGCTGTCATCATTATTATGTTTGGCTTTCTAACTACTATCATTTATTCTTTTAATGACAAGAGTCCTTACAGTAAGTTGTGAATTTCTTCACTGGGAACATTTGATGCTCTTACCTGCTTGGCCTCAGAGGGAAAGGGAGGCGTGTGGCCCTCTGTGGCACAGAGCAGAAGGAGATGCATTCTTGCTGCCTGGTGTGTATCCAGAGACACTGGGACATCATAGCTCTGCCCACATATCCTATTGGTAGCAGTACCTGCCAGGTTTGAATACTGGCAGGAAGACTTGAGTTCTTAGAAAGTCAGGGAACCTTCTTCCAGGCTTAATCTCATCACACAACTCACAGGACATGTCCCAAGCTGGTAGTGGGAAGTCTATGTGTACAAAAGACTATGACTTTCAGGTTGAAGCCCTCTCCAAGATGCATGGCCTCTGGAGGCTTCAGCTCTCCCTGGTTCTTCTCAGGGAAACAGGCTTTGGAGATTATTTTAGCTTAAGTCTGTGAAGTAGATCATTGTGTCTGTGTGGATGTGACCTGGAGTCTTCAAGGTCTAGAATGGTGGCTGTTGGTGGGGTGGTGGGGAGGGGAGTGGGGCTGTTTTCTGCTTTCTGTAACATTTAGTGCTGGACAGAGCTTTGCAGGCAGATGTGACATTCTCACCCTAGCCAGAATTTCTATGAGGGGTCAGGGTGAGGAAAAGGAACCCTGAGCTGTGGAAGAGGACTGTCAAGTGTCCTTGTCCGTGTGTCCCCCGAGGCTGATCAAGAGAAGGCATTTGGAGATCACGGTGGTTTCTGGGCCTGGAAGGGTGAACATTTGGCTCAAGAAGTCTCAACAGACCACAGGGTTGGGCTTAGGGCTCCTGATAAAAGATTTACTATGTTAGTATACACCACCCATTTTGGATGCCTAGGCTGGATGCACTTCACTGGTGTGGACTTATGTGGAGACACTCCATGCCCTAAGGTTTCCCACCTGAACCTTCTGGAGTTTGCTGTGGAGTCCCTGGTCTGGTGGGGCATGCCTTCCGTCCAGAGGTCATTGGGTCTGTGTTCTGCCCTGGTATTCCATCTCCCACCAGTCCCAGAGCCTGCTCGGTTCTAGGCCTGAACTAGAAAACAGAACCACAAGGTCCACTCCTGCCCTGAATCAGTTCCTGGGGGCTGAGGAGCAAGTCCTTTGATCTGGAGCTGGTGCAGATCTGGGTTAAGGTACAAGACTGGACCAGGTGGGTGGTCACACTGAGAAGACTGAGGTAGGAGAATTGCCCTAAGGTCAAGGTAAGTCTGGGCTACTTAGTGAGACCTTATCTCACTAAGGATGGAAGGAAGGAAGGGAGGAAGGGAGGGAAGGGAAGGAAGGGAGGGAAGGAAGGGAGGGAAGGAAGGGAGGGAAGGGAAGGAAGGGAGGGAAGAAAGGGAAGGAAGGGAAGGAAGGGAAGGAGGGAAAGAAAGAGAAAGAGAAAGAGAAAGAGAACGAGAGAAAGAAAGAGGGAAAGAAAAAGAAAGAAAGAAAGAAAGAAAAGGAAGAAAAAGGAAGAAAGAAAGGACAAGGCTGGAATCTGAGATCCCACATTATGCAATTAGACTCCCTGTTCTTCCAAGATGCTGAAGGTGTAGGAGAAGTGGGCATTTCTGCCTTAGCAAATAAAGTACAGGTAGGTTACAGACCTAGAGAGAAGTTGGAACCACTCCTAGCTACCAGCCAGGCAGAAGACAGCTAGAAACTGGGAAAACCTGTTTCTACCTCGAGAAAGGCTGGGAAAAGTCGTTGTCGTCTCCCCCTCCCCCATCTCCTCAGCTGCCTGGACCGCTGCTAACCTCACCTTGTCCTGGGCCGCAGGTGTGTGCATTCTCAGGAGAGTTCTCTCCAGTTCCCACCTTCCCTCAAGGTTTTGTAAATATCTGCACTAGAGCTACCAAACAACCTCTAGAGGTTATCAAAAGCAAGCAAGCAAACAAATAAAAAAACAAAACCCAGAACATATTTTGTTTAGAGACCTGATTTGTTTTTCTTTTTGGGGAGACAGGGGTTCTCTACTTAGTTCAGGCTGGCCATGAATTCACCCTGAGACCTTCCTGCCTTAATCTCCCGGGTGTTGAATCACAGACCTGTACCCCCATGTCCAGCTTTCTAGTTGTCTTTTATTATTGATTCATGAGCTGGGTCTCACACCATCTAAAGATTTAGAAAAGTATCCCCGTTAACTGAACTCTAGGGGGAACTGGCTTTATAGGTGATATAAACTGAGGTTCCCAGAAAACAAACAAACAAAAAAAAACTTATGTTAAAAATCCAATAAGGATGATTGATTGATTTGAATGTCATGGTGGTGGGGGGTTGGAATGTGGCAGATCCAGAGTCAAATTATCTTGGGTACTATCTTTAGTTGTCTTAATAGCCACACATTGCCCACCTGGTTTGACCCAATATCCTTATGAAGATTAAGTGAAACCTTTTGGTAAGTATTAACAGACCACTAACTTTCGCTAACCAAAAGCTAAGAATGTCAGTTAACATCTGGAACCAAAACCAGAGGTTTCTCTGCTTTGCTATAATCTGCTTACCAGATGTTCTCGCCAGTGTATTTGAAAAGGGCCTTCACTTATGACTGTCTTTCATTCTGCAACTTCAAAAACAATGTGAATCTGGGTCATCTAAATCAGTGTTCATGGGTCATGGTCACTTATATTTGGCTAAGAATTATAAATTCTTATTCCCTCTGAGGTGAGAGCTATGTTTTGCATTAACATCATAAAAGTGCAAAAGAAAAAACAGATATTTCAAAGCACTTTCTTTACAGGATTAAGTCAGAGAGAACATCTGAAATGGATAAATGGCCAGTCTAGCAATGACCACCCCACAACCTGATTTCTTTCATTGCAGCAAACTTTATTGCTAGCAGGGGTCCTGAGTGAGCTCATGCTCAAAAAATTTCAGTCCTCCTTTTTAGATTGTTACAGAATATATAAAAGCAAAACTCACAAGTTTTTAAGCATTTTTTTAAAGGTTACAGTGGTTTTTAGTAGCTCAGGGAAGGAAAAAAAAATTTTTTTGGTTACACACTTGGCAGAATGTTCCTGTGAAATAGGGGGGCTGTGCTCAGTGCTGACAGGACGAGGGTGACTTAGGATTTGGCTGCCAGTGTGATCAGCTTAACATAAGCTAGCAATTTAATATTAGCAGCCTTAAACCCTTGTTTTTAGCTAAGCTGTATCAAGCACAGACCATATTCTAAAGGTGAAATCTGAAATCTAAACAGAAGTGCTTATGATAGATGCTTGGTGGCCCATTACACATACTTATGCTGGCTCAGGTAAAATTGGGCCCTGTCTTACAGATTACCATGAATCAATCTCCCTCCCTCCCTTCCTTCCTTCCTTCCTTCCTTCCTTCCTTCCTTCCTTCCTTCCTTCCTTCCTTCCTTCCTTCCTTCCTTCCTTCCTCCCTCCCTCCCTCCGTTCTTCCTCCTCCTCCTTCCTCCTTCTCCTCCTCCTCCTCCTCCTTCCTCTCTTTCTGTCTATCTCTCTCAAAACTAGCTTGTTTCAAATTTCAAAAGCAGTGGACCTGAACTTTCCTGTGTTGTTGGCCAATGTGGGCTAATAATCGCTTATCAGTCCTGCACATGCTTCTAAAAACAATGTTTAAGAGCAAGACATGAACCAATGTGAATTAACACAAGACCAGGGGAGTTGGGTGAAAGGCACCTGGTTTTTCCTCTACGTGTAGCAGCTTTCAAAGATATTATGGCCCCTGAACATTTGAAATCCACTTGTCAACATAAGGTAGTGCTAGCCTAAGGCAATTTGCATGTTCTGCAAAGTTACAAACTTTGTTCTGCATTTCATTGTAATTATTGTGCTCTCTGCCATTGCAGCCAGAATGGATATCTAATTGTATTGAAGTCTTATAAATACACTAAGAGCAAAGAGAAATTGCTAATCTTATGTACTGTCTTACTTTCTAAATTAAATGAAATTCCTGTAGGGACTAGGGAAATGAGTCATTTGGTAAAGGGCTTGCTGTACAAACATGAGGGCCTGAGTTCAAGCCCCAGCATGCCCACAAACACTGGATGGGGCATAATGCCTCTGTAATCCCTGAATTGGGGAGGCCGAAACCGAAAGATCCCTGGGTTTCACTGAACAACTGGTTTAGACAAATCATTGAATTCTGGGTTCAAAGTAAGAAACTGTCTCAAAAACTAAAGCAGAGAGCAATAAGGGAAGATACCCAATGTAGGCCTCTGGCCTCACATGTGCGTCTGCACACATGCGCCTGCACACATGCACACACACAAATGAGTAGACATGAAAACACCACAGACTGAGGACAATCATAAGCAGATGCTCTGAATGACATAAAAAGCAGTCAAGCCTCAGACAGAGCAACAAAGAATAAACAGTGTTTATATAGTTGCATAATTTGTAAAATGTTCATATGTCTTGCTATACATTTTTGCCTATTTTTAAACATTTATTGTGTTCATGGGGGCTCCCACAAGCTACAGCACACATGTGAAGGTCAGAGGACAATTTTCACGAATGTTATCTCCTTCCATATGTTGAGGCAGGGTTTCTCTTGTTTCTTTTTTAAAATATTTATTTAGTGTGTGTGTGTGTGTGTGTGTGTGTGTGTGTGTGTGTGTGTGTATTAGAGGACACTGTGTGTCCCTGTGGAGGACCAAGGGTAACTTCAGGAATCATCCTGGATTGATGCTACCTCCTCCTTGCTTCGCTCTGGGATTTCCCAGGCCCTGCCCACATGGCCAGAAGTGCAAGGCTGTTACCATTTCCGCCTGGTATTTTTATGTGGGACCTGGGGTCCGAACTCAGGACCTTCTGAGATTAGACAGAGTCTTAACTCCTGAGCCATCTCTCCAGCCTTTTCTTGTCTCTATCACTATGCACATGGCTAATGGCTTGAGAAGTTCTGAGTGATTCTCCTGTCTCCATCTTCCACCTTGACGTAGGAGTGCTGTGATTACAGAAATGCACCTAGCGTGAGTTCAGGCTTGCCGTGCTTTTACCCCCTGGGTCATCTCCCCAGCCCTCCCTAGATGCATCTGTCATGGCTTGAATGGGCGTCGTCCTCACAGGCTCATGTGCTGGCATTCTTAGCCAATGTTAATGTTTGGGAAGGTCATGGCACCTTTAGGAGGTGGAGCCTTGCTGGAAGAATCATGACAGGGGGCGGGTCTTGAGGTTGGGTAGCCCCACCCTGCTTCCCCTAGCAGCCTGCTGCTTACTCTGTCTACTTCCATGATGGAAGCTGTCTCCCACTTCTGCCTCTCATCATGCCTTTTCTGCCACAAAGGACTATATCTCTCTTCTGGAACCGTGAGCCAAATAAATCTTCCTTTCTCCCCTTAAGTTGTTTGAGTCTGAGTATTGTCTCATAGCAGCACAGAAAAATAACTGGAACACTACCTTTATATTTTTGTTATTTACTTAATAAGAGAGAAGAAAAGAATGAGTTGGGGGTATGCACATGGTGCTCAGGTGGTGATCTTAGGACAACTTCCATGGGGCTTCTGGGGATCAAACACAGGTCTCCAGGTTTCTGAGCAGGTACCTTACCACCGAACTCTCTCTCCAGCTCTCGATCAGCAACTGGGTTAGTTAGCTATAGGTGTGAACTTAACAATTGCAGGCTGAGCTTTGGGCACAGCTGATAGTTAGGCAAGTCCTCGAGCAAGTCTGCAGGAAGTTGTATAATTGATGTGGAAGATCCGGGCCATAGTGGACCAGATAAAAGGAGTACAAGAGGGAAGGCGAGACCCTCCTCCTCTTGCCCTGTGCCGGTGAGTTCCTTGTCGGTTGCTGCTGTTCCTCGTTCTTCATTACTGCCGGGGTCGCTGTTGCTATTCTTTGCTGTTACTACTTTTCACTGATCTCAGAGCCCAGCCTCTTCTCCCTCTGATGTGATTGAGGTTCAGGACTCTGCAAGAATCCTCCAGTCTTAGCATCAGACTGGGTCTGCTGAGCTATTCAGCTCTTGAACTGAGCAACCACAGGCAGCTATTGCTGGACTACTGAGATTTTATCTTGTAAGTCAATTTAATAAATTCTCTTTTTAATACACATTTGACCTAAAGGACCCTGACTAGTACAGAAACTATTATCAGGATCTAGGGTCCAAAGGCATTGAACCTCTGCTTGTTCCCGTGAACTCATGATCACTTTTTAAAATTAAAAAAATTTTTGTGCCTACGTGCATGTGGGGTGTGTGTGTGTGTGAGTGTGTGAGTGTGTGTGTGTGTGTGTATGTGTGTCCATGTGTATCACAGGGCACTGGGTGTACCTGTGGAGACCCAAGGATGACCTTGACAATCACCCTGGATTGCACTAACTCCTCTTTGCTTTGCCCTGGAGTTTCCCAGACTCTGATTTCCAGGGCCCAAAGTATAGGTCACTGCTATTTCCATTTCACATTTTGGCATGGGATCCAAGCTCAAGACTTTCTGCTTGTGAGGCAGAGACTTAACTCCTGGGTCATTTCTTCAGCCCAATCGTGATCACTTTTATAAATCACTTTGGCTCATAATTACATATAACACAGCACTGTTATGAAGACAGAATGAGCTACACAGAGGTAAAGCAGTATTGCCAATATCAAAGCTAGGTGTGGCAATACACACCTGTCACCCAGTACTCGGAGGCAGAGGCAGGACCCGGACTTCAACGGCAGTAAAGCTGCCTTTAAAATAACAAAGTCTGTGGTTCTAAATCCTAGCTGATGGCATAGTGGTGAGGCACGGATGGCGGAGGGGACTGGATGGAGGTCCGTGTCCTATGGCCAGTAGAGGGAAGACGAAGGATGATGTGGATTAGTAAGCATTCAGAAACCTAGCTAATATGTAGACTTTTGCCAGCTGGGAAATGTTTCAGTTTTTCTTCTTCTGAAAAAACGAAACTTTAGTTAAGACTTAAAGGAGGGGCAGAAAGGGGCTGAGCCCACGAAGAAGACAAGGATTCCAGGAAAGTGGATAGCATGTGGGGAAATGAGAAGTCATAAAAAGTTAGCATGCGGGAAAAACAGTTGGACTTGGAAACTAGGCAGCCCAGGATGAACTCAGCATGACGTACTGATATGTGAGGCATCTGGTAATGCTCACATGCGAGGGTGTGGCTCCATGGGGAAAACACTTGGCATTCCCAGCACCAAAAAAAAGTCATATGTTCTGTACAGCAAATAAATGTCCTCAGTGGTTAATACCATAATTAAAATGCACGCAAGGATTTAGAAGTTTTTTTTTAAACCTTCTACAGGGAAATCATCATTTTCCTTATTACTCCTGAGAAAATATGCTACGGTGAGTCATTGTCAAAGAGAAATGTCATAAACCAAAGAAATAAAGCAAGGGCTTTGCAAAATGGCTCAGTGGGTAAAGGAGCTTGCTGCTAGCCTGACAACCTGAGTTTGATCCCCAAAGCCTACATAGTAAAAGTAGAGATCCGACTCCTACAAGTCGTCTTTTTACTTCCTCACCCGTGCTGTAGCATGCATGTGTGCAAACTCCAGTAGAGGGAAGTAATGCGATTGTGATGATCCTCCCATATGTGAATGTAAAAAATAAAAAAAGAAGGAAGTAAAAATAAAAAGGTTCAGCCAGCAAGCCAGGTGTAAGTAAGGCAATGAAATATTGTTTAGCAATAAAAGAAATGAGCTATTGGGCCATGAAAGAAACATGAAGGACACTGTGTTATGAAGTAAAAGAAGCCAATCTGAAAAGTCCACTGAGTGAATGATTCTAATGAAAGATTGTTCTAGAAAAGAAAGATTGTGAAGACAGTGAAAACTCTAGAGTAAGTGTGTGCGAGGGTGACAAATAGGCAGAGTCTGGAGTCCGGAGGATCTTGAGAGCAGTGAACACAATTTGTATGATTTAATGATGGCGCACATGTGGGATGTCCAAGTTCGTGGGCTGCCCAGCACACAGTGTGACCCCAAATGTCAATTATGAACTGTGGGTGACAAAATGTGTCAGTTTGGGTACCAAGCACCATTCTGCTGATGTGGAGAAGAAAGCAGGACAGTGGTATCATGGCTTGAAATGTGAGTTGAAATGTGAGCCCGGCAGGCTCCTGTGTTTGAATCTTTAGTTGTTTGGGAAGGTCACACAGCACCTTTAGGAGGTGGAGCCTTGCTGAAGGAAGGCAGTCACAGGAAATGGGCCTTGAGGTTGGTTCACCCCACCTGACTTCAGTTAGTCTGTTTTTGCAGCTGCAGTGAGTTCTCTCAGCTTCCATGATGGACGTGACCTAAGCCCCTTCCAGCCCTACCAGCCAGCCATACCTTTTCCGCCATAATGGACTACATCTCCCCTCTGGAATCATAAGCTGAATAAATCTCTCTCTTCTCCTTGTAGTTGTGTTTGAGTGTTGTCTTAGCAGCAGAGAAGAATGACTGGTACAGGAGGATTTCCCAGTCCTTCAGTAGATAAAACGTCACATGCACAACATGGCAAGATGGTAAAAGGGCCACATGAGGATAGGATCAAAAGCATGCTTTTAACTGGGGCTAGGGACACAGGCTTATAACCCCAGAACTCAGGAGGTGGGTGCGAGTGAATCAGAAGTTCAAGATGGAAGCTTGGGATGCAGTTCAGTGGTGGAATGTCTGCCTAGCTTGAGCGGAGTTCTGTCCTCAGCACAGCGTAAACCATTCATGGTGGCATGTACCTCATCTACACCTAACTTTCCAGCCCAAGCTGTGTGTGAACTAGGAACTCTGTGAAAACTTGTCAAGCAGAATCCCCATGCTTTCAGCAAGGGCTGACAGGTCCATCATTGTCTAAACCCACCCTGGAAATTTCTCAGAGGACAAATGGTCCATCCCCTTTGCTGTGACTCTTCAGACCTTTTTGTTGGTACCAGAGGGGCTGCTTGCAAAGCCTATTTTGAGTGCATGATACCAAGTGTATGTATGTGTGTGTGTGTGTGTGTGTGTGTGTGTGTGTGTGTGTGTATGTATACATATATAGCCTAGTACAGCACAATGCTCTAAGAAACTCAGCAGCAGAAATGTGACTCATACCGAAGGATGTTTCTCAGCTGGGTCTATCAAACCCTGAAGGCATGAAGCTGAGTCTAAAAAGCTCCCACCAGCAGGGCCCACTGCAAGCCACAGATCATAGCTTTGACCTTTCTCCCCTGTTTCTTGCCTCTGTATTTCCTCCCCAAACCATGATTCAGGTTGTTCTTTCTGAAACCGGGTTCCGGGGATTGAGGAATGACACCAGAGGACATGGAGAGGGTAAAGAGTGGGATTTATTAGGTGAGGAAAAGAGAGGAACTCACGAACACGGAGTATCTGGGGGAAAATTGAGCCACTTGATGGCTGGTGGGGCAAGGCAGGCCTAAAAAAAAAGGCTTTTCCTGGTTGCTCTGGGTCGCTCTCCCCCACCCTTCCTTCCTCCTCGCCCCACCATCACGACAGCGAAGAAGGATCCTTTGAGCTACTTCGCAGCCAGCGTATGGGAACAGCAGCTCCAACAGCCGGGCGAGAAGGAGAAAGAACAGCGAGGTGGAGGAGACGCGTGACAAGGCCGGGGGTCCCGCGCCGGGCCGGGTCCAGCTGTTCCGGAGAGACGCGCCCGGCTTTGCTCACAAACCTGCTCCACAAGCACGTGGGAGCGCACGTGGTGAAGGCGCCCGAGGAGTCCCCTAAGGGCTTCAAAATGTAGAAGTCAAGCTGCGTGCCACCTCCAGAGACGCACAGCACTGAGAAGAAACCGTCGCCTCCCGAGCTGGACATGGCGATCAAATGGTCGAACATATATGAGGACCACGGGATGATGCTCCACAGGATGCTAAGAACGCTAGGCTCCTGTCAGAAGGGGAAGACCGTGGAATCAGAGGAAGAAAAAGATGAGCATACATCCAAGAAGCACAGGGTCGAACCAAGGGAGCCAGCCAAGAAGAAAAAGTAAGAACAAATTTCAAGAGTGTGGATGGCTGGACTCAAGATCACCAGTCATGGGTCTGGAGAGGTGGCTCAGAGGTTAAGCCTCTGCCTTGCAGGCGGAAGGTCCTGAGTTCGGATCCTAGACCCCACGTATAGACCCCGGGCGGAAGCGGGGGCGGCCTGCGTTTCTGGTCCTGGTAGGGCGGAGCCTGTGAATCCCGGGGCAGAAGGAGGTGAAGGCGTCCATGGTGGTTCACGAATTCATCCGTGGTTCTACACACACATACACACACACATACATACACACGTGCACACACATACACGCACAATTGAATACATAATAATAAAAAAAATCACCAGTCATTATGACGGAGCATCTCGTGGAAGTATGTGCTAATCAGCGAATAAGTATTGCCTCAAGAACTTTCCACTGTAGAAGTCACATATTTAGTTAAACCCTCTATGTATTTAAATTCCAGAGGTTACCTGTGATTGTGAAATTGACAGTACTTGGAGCATTCTGACCTCCATTACCATGCTGTGACAGCTTGGAGAGTTTTGACATATGTTGACAAGCCAGTGTTCTATGAACCTATAATAAAGGAGTGTATTTTTAAAGTAAATATATTGTAATGTACTGTGAATTTGTGAGTGCTTTTCATCAGTGTTTGGACAGTGTAAATAGACGATCATGGAAATAAAATTACTTATTCAATGCCGATTTTTTTTAAAAAAAGGCTTTACCCTATCGGTAAGTTTTAGTTTTTTTAAATCTGTCTGTGGCTTTTGGTTCCCTTTATGTCTGATTGGTCTGTTCATATTGAGGGTCAAACTCATTAACTGTTTCTTCAGAAACTTACTTATGTGCTTCCCTGAAGGAGATCTGGGGAGTTGGTGATCTTATCGCAACCAGGGATTCTGAGTCAGTTCCTGAGATTAGCAGAGGGTGTACCTTTAGGATAACTCCAGCGGGTGACTTACCTCTATAGGGGGATTCTGTTCCCGGGACTAGCACAGCGTGTTCCTTTAGGAGAATTTGAGCAGCGGGGAAGGGGGGAGATGACCCTCAAGGACCATCCCAGCCTAACTGCTCGGTTCTAGGCTGCATAGGGAAGAATCATTTTAACTAATATTCCTAATCTAAAACTGCCTTACAGAAGCTATTGCACCCTCTCATTTCCACACCACATGTGACAATCCATGGGTCTGGGCTGACAGGCTGCTATCTCCTAAGGAAAGCATGCTGTGCACTCCCACTTGGCCTTCCCTCCTCTGTTGCTCCTTCCCTCTCCTCCTTCCCCCTCCCTTCCCTCTCCTCCTTCCCCCTCCCTTTCTCTCATCCACTTACGTTTCCTTTCTTCTCCCCAACTCTCTTCTCCTCTCCGTCCTCTCTTTTCCATTTGCCTTTTTGAACCCGCTCTAGGTCTGCTTGTTTGAAATCAACCAACCCCTGGGCTAATGGTGGTCCGTAATCTCAGCATTTAAGGGGCAAGAGGTAGGAATATTGCTGCAAATTCAAGGCCAGTCTAGTCCATGTATCAAGTTCAGGGGTACATAGTGGGATCCTCCACTTGAAAGAAAAGAAAAGAGATGGCGTCAACTAATCCATCTTTGCCTTCCCTGGGCTTTGTAGTTTCCACAGGAGAAGCTTTTATTGCCATTGCTGTTATTATTATTGGTAATGCTGAGAATTGAACCCAGGGCCTTGTGTGTTCTAGTGTGTGTGCTACTCTACCACTGAGTTCCCTCCTCAGCTCTTAGTCTTTTGTTCTCACAGAACAAGGGTCAGGGTTACAAGACTCTGAGAGATACATCATTTCAGGTCCTCTTCCTTCATTTCAACAACAAGACTATACTTTCCCCAGCAAGCCAGGTGTAGAATAGGGCAGGGGAGGACCAAGGAAACTTATGAACCACTCTGGAGCCTGGCAAAGGTAAGAGGAGGCAGTGCTTCCTGAGCTGATGCATCTCACGGATGCAAAGCCATTTGGTGCTTGTCTCTGCCTGAGCAGATGAGGTCTGGAGGGACCTTGTCTCTGTTGCAAGCACTGATTATATGTCCTAGCCAGGGAGAAGGCAGATGTATCCCCAGGGGCCCTGTCTGTCAGGGAGGCATCTGAGGACACAGTCTGCATAGATGACTCCAGTAAGTAAAAGGAGGAGAAAGCAACAACAGTCACATGACCTTAAGGAAAGTTATGAAAGACTTCAGTAGGTGAAGCCTATCTTGTGTATTTGGAGGCCAAGTAGGTGAGGATGTGGCAAGAGTCCTTAAATGTATGTATAGCCATTTCCTATGCTCCCTGGCTCCCTGTACCTTTGGGAGGGAGGGATGTGTTCCATACAGGGACTGAGTTTAGCAGGGTTCAACTTTACTGGCCTCCAACCTCTGGTAATACAGTAAGGATTTCTCTCTCTGTGTGTCCCTGTCCCTCTCTCCCTCCTCTCTCTCTCTCTCTCTCTCTCTCTCTCTCTCTCTCTCACCTTTTTGAGACAAGGTCTTATGTATCACTGTGTAGCTGAGGATGACTTTGAACTTCTGCTCCTTCTGTCTCCATTTCCCTAGGGCTGGAATTAAAAGCCAGTGTCAACAAGTTGGGTTTGAGGGGCACAGGGGGTCCAGCCTGTAAACGCTCCACCAACATCCGTCTGCATCCTCAGCTCCTAAGAGCAGATTAATCTTTGGATCCTATCGGGGCAATTAAAATGACATGGTAGAGATGAGGACTCTAGTTAGAAGCTCCAAGGCTCCCAGGACAGCTTCCAGCTGTACTGCCACTTCCTAGGATTGTCCTTGATCTCATAGCGATGTGGCACAGCCAGCCATGTGTATGTGGAGTCCAGGGTGGGCTTACGTCCAGCTTTCTTTCAGGAAACATCCCTTTGGTTATAAGTCAGCGACCCGACTTGCTCTTCCAGGTCGGGAATGAGCCCCTGGTTCCAGTCTCGCAGGTCGCAGGACCGTTTGCTACTCCGGCACCAATGGTGACCTGCAGCGCCCTCTGGCGGCGCATGGTGGCCAAGCCCGCAATCCCCATGAGCGTTTTTTTCCCAGACCTTGGAATTCTGAAAATTTCCATCGCTATCTCGTATCTCCAATTCCTTCATTGTCTTTCACGCTGACGCTGAGGAAGTGCTAGGTAGCTGCTAGGCCAGGGCTGGCAAGGGGGTGCAGACAGAGCCAAGGTGATCCCACTGGTAGCCACCAGTGTGGATGTCTAGATATCGTCCTGAATATAGGTGCGGATTTCTTTTCTGAACTGGATAGATAGATAGAGTCCGCCTTCTCGATTGTCTTAAACTACCCTCCCCCACCCCACTCCCAATGGAACCCACTAGCTTCCCTTAATGTTGAAGAAGGACTCCTAGAGATCTGGTCCCTGAAAAATGGGGACATTCAGAGTAAAGGGAAGAGTATCTATAGGGGGTGTGCATGGGAGATGTTTCAGGAAAATCTCTCTTTCTCTCTCTCTCTCCCCTAATGTGTGTCAATTTGCAGGTATGGGACTCAGTGTGGTTTAGGTGAAAGCTCTGAGAATTTTGGTCTCAGCTTTTGTACACAACTCTGGATATAAGTCTGGAGCCATCTGTGGACATCTTTTGGTGCCACACAGGGCATGGAATTCAAAGGTGTCCATGACTGCCTAGGGAAGCTGGGAACTTCTGAGATGGCTATTCTGAGATAACTATTGAGGAATAGGAGGGATAGTGGGGGCTCTTGGGTCAGTGTGGGTGTCTTGAATTCTGGGTGGGTCCAGAGAAAGGCTGGAAGGAAGGATGGAAGGGTAGGCAGCCAGAGGGGCCCTGCCGTGTTAGCAGTAGGGACCGGACAGCGTCCTGGAGATCCAACAGTACCAAGGAGGGATCCTCTCTCATTTCCCATGCATTCTACAAAGAAATTTGGCAAAATGGATCCAGTTTTAGTAGCCTGGGGTCTGGAGCTAATGCCCATAGGGTCAGCACCAGAAAACTACAAGTTTAAATACTTTCTAGTATCATGGAACCAACTCTTTCACAGTGCTTCAGGCTACAAAACTTTTTTACATGTGGTTTCCTTTCTCTCTTGCAACAGCTCAAGAATTTAGGCCCGAGCATGATGAAGGGTCTCAAAGCGGGTAATTAAGCTCCGTAAGTCACACAGCTAGAGTGGAATTTGAATTAAACCTTCAACCATGGACTAGGATGCAGCAGTTTCATCCCAGTACACACAGATGTTCACAGACATCCTTACTGAAGGGCATACTGGAGATTGAATGGGCCAACACAGAAGGGAAGGCAGCTGTGGCCCTGGGAGAGTGAGCAGAGTAAGGGTGAGATTTGCAGTTAGGATAGACCAGTTAGGACTTTAAGAAGGCTCTTAAAAAAGTGACATTGGGGCTACAGAGATGGCTCAGAGGTTAAGCCTCTGCCTCACAAGCAGAAAGTCCTGAGTTCAGATCCCAGATTCCACATAAAAAAGAAAAAAGCCAGGCAGAGATGGCAGCGACTTACACTTCTGGCCCTTGAAAGAAAAGCCTGGGAAACTTCAGAGCAAAGCAAAGAGGAGTTAGTGCAATCCAAGGTGATTTCCGAAGTCACCCTTGGGCCTCTACAAGCACACACAGTACTCTGTGATACACACAGATATACACACAAACACATACACAGAGATAGATAGATACTCACAGACACACATGCAAAAAACCAAAAAACCAAAAAACATGACTTTGTCTATATTGAAAGTCTGTAATGGCATTCCAGGCCCATTATCTATCCTGATTCATCTGCCTGGGATTCCTTTTAGTCTAGAGCATGCTATTAGGTAGATAGAGCCTTCCTAATCAGGCTGGGATTAGGGTAAGGCAAGAAAGGAGCAGCTGAAGAGATAGGAAAAATATTTAAGAAACATTCATTCTTTTAAAAATTATTCATGTGGGCTGGAGAGATGGCTCCGGGGTTAAGACTCTGCCACTAAAGCAGAAGGTCCTGAGTTCGGATCCCAGGTCCCACATAGAAATGCCAGGTGCAGAAATGGTGGCAGCCTGCACTTCCAGCCCTGGTGGGCAGAGCCTGAGAAATCTCAGAGTTAAGCAAAAAAGGAGGTAGAAGCAATCCAGGATGATTTCTGAAGTCACCCTTGGCCCTCCTCAGGGAAACACGGTGCTCTCTGATACACAAACACACAATGGATGAATAAAGTTTTTTTTTAAAAAAGTTAAAAAATTATTCATGAGAAAGAAAGAGAAAAACATGCATGCCACGGTGTGTATGAGTGGAGGCCAGACAATGACATTAGGAAGTCAGTTCTCTCCTTCCACGATATGAGCTTCTGGAACTCAAATCAGGTTGTTAGGTTGGTGAGCAGGCATCTTATCTGCTGAGTTATCTTGCTGTCCCCAAACACTCATTCTTGTAGCCTTACAAATGCTGGCTAGACAGCCCTGAGGATCGGTCTCTTCCTTTTTCCCTCTCCCTTTCTGTCTTCATTACAAGACCTAAGTGCCTTGGAAACAAGAGATCATCTTCTAAACTTCAGGTCCCAGCATCCTGGCAGTGCAGGATTGACAGTTGGAGTTCAGTAAGCATTTGTCAATGGCTCAAGAAATGCATTACATCTGTAATGGAAGTACGGGAGAGATCTATACAGGAAGGTTAAGGGTCAGTCTGGGTTACACAGCAACCGCCCGTCTCAAAGAAACAACAACAAGGCTGGTGAGATAGCTCACTAGGTAAGACTCCTCTTCATAAAACTGGCAATCTGTTTGATTGTTTGATTCCTGGAAGCCCATGTGGTACATGTGTGAGGTGTGAGAGTCTCTCTCTCTCTTTCCCTCTCGCAAATAAATGTTTTTTTTTCATGATTTATTTATTCATTCATCGTGTGTGTGTGTGTGTGTGTGTGTGTGTGTGTGTGTGTATCAGAGGGCACATGTGTTCTTGTGGAGGGCCAAAGGTGACTTCGGGAATCATCTTGGATGGCTTCTACCACCTTCTTGCTTTGCTCTAGGATTTCTCAGTCTCTGCCTATCAGGGCTGGAAGTGCAGACCTTTTCTGCCTGGCATTTTTACATGGAATCTGGGATCCGAACTCTGGACCATTCTACATGCGAGGCAGAGTCTTAACCCCTGAACCATCGATCCAGCCCTAAAAAATGTTTTTAAAAAAGTGTGTGTGTGTGTGTGTGTGTGTGTGTGTGTGTGTGTGTATCAGAGGGTACTGTGTGTCCCTGCAGAGGACCACGAGTGACTTCAGGAGTCATCCTGAATTGCTTCTATCTCCTCTATTGCTTCACTCTGAAATTTCCCGGGATCCGCCTTCCAGAGTTGGAAGTACAGGTCGCAGCCGGGCATTTTTACGTGGCATCTGGGATCCGAATTCAGGTCCCAAAGTCTTCCCTCCTGAGCCATCTTTTCAGCCCCCTCAAATAAGATATTTTTTAAAATGTTTTTCTTTTAGGAAAAAGGGCGCAGGCTTGGTTTCTGCATGCCACAATTCTGGCTTGCCAGATGTCTAGATTTATAATCTGCCAGAGATAAGATGAACAAGAGATCTCCATGTTCCTGTAAGATTCAGAAAGTCCCATGCCTTCTTTTTCTGCCGTACAACACACACACACACACACACACACACACACACACACACACACACAGAGACAGGGTCAGGGCTACCTCTAACAAGTTCTAGGACGACTTGACCTAACATCACATCACTGACGCGAAGAGAAAACTTGGACTTATTTACCCAAACGCTCATAAACTGTATCGGTGCTCGACTTATGAGGCCTAGAACGATGAGCAGGACCAATCCATTGCTTTTGACTGCCAGCAGAGTGTCGAGCGCTCTGATTGGTCCTGGTTTGGGACAGGCTTGGAAGGAGCGTGCGCGGCGGCGGCGCGGGGTCTTCTGGGAGATCATGGCGTCGCTCAAGTGCAGCACTGTGCTGTGCGTGATCTGCTTGGAGAAGCCGAAGTACCGCTGCCCGGCTTGCCGCGTGCCCTAGTGAGTCGGGGCTCGTGGGGGGCGGGAGGGAGGTCGGGATGCCGGCGGGCTGCAGGGGGATGCGGATGGTGGGAGGCCGAGGATGCCGGCGGGATGCGCGACCTCCGGGGCTGACGTTCTTGTGGCCTCTCGTTGCAGCTGCTCGGTGGCCTGCTTCCAGAAGCATAAAGGTAAGGCCCGAGTGTCCCCGCCGCCGGGCGGCCGCGGGCGTCAGGCCTTGTGGCGCCGGGTCTCCGAATCCCCCCGCCCTTCTCGGGTCTCTCGGGTGCGATCTGTTGCAACGAGGCCCCCCCGGCTTCTGACACCGAGATCTCGTTCAGTCCTTATCCCTGACGAGTCTTACTCGTTCCCTTAAAAACAACAAAAAGAGTTGGCTACTTCGAATCTCCAAAACTGGGAGATAAGCCGAATGTGCCCCCCACACCCCCAATCCCAGCATTTGGGAGAATGGTGTTACAAGCAGGATGCCGCGCCCACCCGGCATGTATGAGGGTTTTGAGGATCCAGACTCTGCTCCTCTTGCTTGTTCGGAAAGCACTTGTAATCACTACTTCATTTCCCCAGTCCTGTTTCTGTATTCTAAATAACTGCGTACTAGAAACAAGTGAGATAGATCTGTTTGCAATAAAGAGGTATTTTGAGCCTGTGAGCTTATCTGGTTAGGCACTGGCTTGCAAACCTGCCGACCTGAGTTCCGTTTCAAATGTTGTCCTTTAGCCTCCACCCATGTATAGTGACACTCATGCTGTGGCATTCTTGCATGCTCTCTCTCTTTCTCATGCCCTCCCTCTCTGAACGTTCTCTCTTGCTTGCTCACAAATATATTAAAAAAAGCTCCCCCCTTTCCTTTTTTTTTTTTTCCTGTTTTGAGAAGGCTCTTGCTGTACATTCCAGGATGACACTGAAAGATCTCCAATCTTTCTCCCTGAGTGGTGGGATTATGGGACTGTAAATGTATGTCTTTAGGCTGGGCTAAGAGAATAATTTTTGACCTCAAAAAGAAATATACAAAACAGACACAGGGGTGCCTACCTTGTGCTTGTTTTAATCCCAGCACTTGGGAGGCTGAGGTAGGAGAATTCCTGCAAGTTCCTGAGTTAACAGAGAAGTAAGTTCTGAGCCACCTCTCCAGCCCAGCTCATAGTCTTTTAAAAAGCAAAAAACAGGGCTGGAGAGATGTCTCGGGGGTTAAGCCTCTGCCTCACAAGCAGAAGGTTCTGAATTCACATCCCAGATCCCACATAAAATCACCAGGCAGAAATGGTGGTGGCCTGTAGTTCTGGCCCTGGAAGGTGGAGCCTGGGAAACTCTAGAGCAAAATATAGAGGAGGTAGTACAATCCAGGGTGGTTCTCCAAGTCACCTTTGGGTTTCTACAGGCACATAGAGCTCTCTCTCTCTCTCTCTCTCTCTCTTTTCTCTCTCTCTTTCTGTCTCTCTGTCTCTTCTCTCTCTCTCCCTCTGTCTCTTCTGTCTCTCTCTCTGAGACACACAAAATTAAAAAAAAAAAAAGCAAAACACAAAAAAATTCTAACATCTCACTTCTCAAGTCTGTCCTTGGAATTCACTTGAATTTCTGATTTCATTGCCAAACACCTTCCAGAGTGCTGATTACAGGCGTTTGCTACTGTTTCAGTTTCCATTTTTAGTACTGGTTACAGCTAGGAATGTATAGTTCAGCAATGTCACTTGCCTGGCAGCATTGGGCTCTGTTCACCATGCTGCTGTTCCTCTCCCTCACCAATTGTGTCTACATTTTTTTGTCTTTCATTTCCTTCCCTTTCCCTTTATTTTTTTCTTTCTGATCCTGGTGATGAACTCAGGGCCCTCATGCATGCTGGGCAATTCTTCTCCTGAGCCCTTTAACAAGAGTATGTAATGGCCATACCTGTGGGACAGTTTTGTCTTTTTAAAAATATTTGAGAGGTGGGAGGCATTTCTGTTACAACAGCCGAGCAGGGCTAGGTGATACCACTGGCATGTGAACCCATTGTGCACCACTAAACACCTTCTAAATGCTTCCTGTGCTCTCAGTGAGACACTCATGAGTGGCATTCTTTTAGTCTGGTCTCCCTCTGTGGTGTCTCAAGTGACTGACAGGTCTGCCTTCCTAATCAGCCAGCAAGTATTCCCTGTTATCTTCTAGTACCTGATCCTCTTCTTCCCACCCCAGGCACACTCCTCCCCTTCTGACCCCCCAGCCAATAATGTTTTTGACAATGCCTTCTCTAAGAATTCTCTTGGTGATCTGGCTTCATCACGTAGACTTAGACCAGACTCATCTTTCCTTAACCATCTCTGTAGTTGTCTTCCATGCCTAAACCCCTCCATGGTGAGTGATGACTTTTGCCTGGGTATTCCCAGTGGCACATAGTGTTACAGATGTAGTATCTGAACCTGTTGGGAAATCATGTGATGCTCATTGAAGTCACTGTCACTAATCCTGTTGAAAGACCTGTGACATTAGGCAGGGAAGAGAGTTGGTGACAGTTTCTGGAGGTCAATGAATGGAACTACTGTAACCCTTCTGTCAGTCCAAGCCACTCAGGGAACTCTTTGCCCTGTCTCTTGCTTTGACCTGTCCTTCTCCACATCCATCTCCCCCTGGTGTACATGGTTCCCTCAGCTTGGTGGGGAGCTACAACCTTGTTGTTGGAATGGCAGGAATGTATCTGAGATTTGTGTCTCTTTCAGAGCAATGTAATCCTGAAACTCATCCAGCTGAGAGAAAAAGAACAGTGGTTTCTGTAAAAACTGCAAGGTCGGAGGAAAACCAAGGTGGGTTGGTTGATCCCAAAGATTTAAGATTTGGAAGAAAGTAAGTTGAAGAGGAGATGCCTGGATAGGATGCAGAAGGATGGTCTCACTAAGGAGTAGTAATCTCAGCATCCCTGGTCCCAGGGGTAGGACATGAGTTGTCACAGGTATTCAGCTCAGGGAGCAGGAAGCCACGGAAGGTATTCAGCGCAGGGAGCAGGAAGCCACAGACTGTGGTTTGGTTGGGTTGGCTGGGCTTGTAGATAACCTGAACTAGATCCAGGTAGGTTTTCGTTGTCTTGGGTCAACCTCCTTGGTGCCTGGAACACTCTAGAACTTGGTATAGTGTGGACTGTCAAGTCATCTATACATCTAACCACCCATCCCTGCTTCCATCTACCTGTAATACCTCTTGGGTGGCATACACTGTCGAGCTCTGTGGATAGCCCCTTTATTGCTGCCAATGAGCTCCTGAGTATTCACAGCCATTTGTTCCTTGAGAAACTTCCACTGTGGTTTTAGGCTAGTCATATCTGCCCTTGCTAATAACAGGGATTCTGTTCATCAGGTTTTTTATTTATTTACTTGTTTGAAAGAGTGTGCATATATGGAGGGTAGAGAGTAACTTTTGAAAGTCGATTCTTTCTACCATATGGGTTTGTGTGCAGGTGACGTTATCCACTGAGCTGTCTTGCCGTCCCTTGGACATTGCCTGTCACAAGGCTGGGATGTAAGGCAAAGTGGAGTGGTTAAGAATTGGAAAACCAGACTCCACACCACAGGAACATAGAGGAAGCCTGAGAACTAGGGCACAAACTAGGGTTTGTTCACGTGAAGTCATCAGTTCTTTCATTCATTCATGTAAGATGAATGTGTTAATTGTGAAATCCAGAGATGTTATTTATTTTGTTTGGAATGTAACTACTCGTGTGCCCCATCACTCATAGTCACATGTGTTCATTCATCTCCTGTCTTTGGTGTTGTTAAAGTGGGTGGTCTGACTTCTGAATCCTGAGCAGCTGTCATACTCTGTACTCCTTAGATGGTGACTCTTCTGTAGCTGATTTTCTCAGTAGTGACGAGGAAGAAGACAGAGTCTCTTTGCAGAACTTAAAGAATTTAGGTGAGTCTGTCCTGTTTGCTTGTTAACCAATGTGTGTGTGTGTGTGTGTGTGTGTGTGTGAGAGAGAGAGAGAGAGTAGAGAGAGAGAGAGAGAGAGAGAGAAGCTGGGGATAACAGCCCGACTCAGAAGGCTGGTTAGTGTTCTGCCACCAAATGATATACTCATCCTAATTTTTTTCTTTTAATTGAGATAAGGTCTCATTGTGTAGTACTGGCTGGCTTAGGGCTATATAGAGCAGGCTGGTCTTGGACTTGTCTTTCTGTTCTTCCTCTCAAACTCTGGGATTACAGGTGTGTACCATCATACCTAGTAGGCAAAGTGCTGTGTATGTGTGAGTTCAATCCCTATTACCTATGGTGGGAAGGAAGGGGAGCCAGGCATGGCTGTAATCTCAGGACTAGGGAGGGAAGTGGAGACAATTTCGGGGGCTTGTTAGCCAACTAGCCTAGTTGAATTGGTGAGCTCCAAGTTCAGTGAGAAACAGCCTCAAAAAAATAAGATGGGGAACAGTTGAGGATAGTCACCATGAGCAGATGTACAAGTGTACTTGCCACACGTAAACATGTGACTTTAAAAAATTTTTTTTATTCAATTGTGCATGTGTGTGCGTGTGTAGAACCACAGACAAATTTGGGAACCACCATGGACTGCCTCCACTTCCTCCTTGTTTACTCTGCCCCGGGATTCACAGGGTCTGCCCCACCAGGACCAGAAACCCAACATCCCCCCCCCCCGCTTCTGCCCAGCGTCTATACGTGGGGTCTAGAGACTGAATCCGAACTCAGGACCTTCCGCCTGCAAGGCCAGAGGCTTAACCTCTGAGCCACCTCTCCAGCCCCAACATGTCTTTTTAAATAAGCTATGTAATGTGTGCAAGGCTTTGCCTGTCTAGTCACATAATTCTGTCAGCATAAATAGTTTTATTCTCCCAATGTGCCCATGCCAGTCATTCTGACTGGAGTACTACTAATTGAGAGTTGGTAAAATTCTTTTCTTTAAAATAAGGGTTCATTTTCTTTGCTTAGCTTAGCTTTTCTTGACCTTGTCTCAGATATAGGTACTTTGAATTTCCTTTATGCTCTGGACTTAATGAACTGCTCACACTTGGTGGCAGTTTGTTTCTCATAACATCTATAGGGCAGAGACCTGTTTTGCCTTATTCCTAGTGGTCAATTTAGTCCCAGCCATACATAGATTGGACTTGATAATTCCCCCCTTAGGGGATATGGTGTTCATGCACATTTTTGTAGCCCTGCATATTCAATCCTTTGATTAACTGTGTTGTAGATAATTTAGGTCCCAAAGGCCTGCATTGTTCTCATTCTGTGTCACTCGGGAGGAAGGTGATGCTTTGCACTTAGTTCCATGGTTGTGAATTAGTTCGAGTGGATCGTGTTACTTGTAAAGCCTCAAGTGTTAGTGTTCATTCATTGCATGCTTAGACATCAGAGTATTTGGTGTAACTGACCCTCACCACTCCAAACCTTTAGTCTATAAAGAATAAAAACTAAGTTTAGTGAAAACAGACCTGTAATCCTAGGTATTTGGAAGGCTGAGGCGAGAGGATTTTGAGTTGAAGGCCAGGGTGGGCTACATAGTGAGCCCCAAATCAGCAAGGACAACTTTGTGGGATCCTGTCTCAAAATAATAAAGGTCTGGTGATGGAGCAATTGCCTACTATGCCCTAGGTTCAACCTTCAGTACCACATAAGATAAAAACTATCCTGTGTATTTTTTTTTCCTTAGATGAAGTGGCACAAAATTAACAGTGTTTACAGACCAATGTTCTGGATCTGTAAATTGAATTTAACTTGGAAACCATTTGATAGGCTGAACTTGTTTATATGTGCATTGAGGTGCATTGTGAATAGTTATCCTGTTAGTGTCCAAAGGGTTTTGGTTCCCCAAGGATGCTGAAGTCCTGTTTATAAAAATGCTTATGGAGACTGGAGAGATGGCTCAGGGGTTAAAACTTTTGCTTCCCAAGCAAAGACCTGAGTTTGGATTCCAGGTTCCATGTAAAAACTCTGGGCTGAAATGGCAGAGGCTGGAAGGAGGAGCCTAGGAAACCCCCAAAGCAAAGCATTAAGGAGGTACAGCAATCCCGGGTGATTCTCAATGTTACCCATAGGTCTCCACAGGCACCCCACTCAAGTGCTCTCTGTGATACACACACATACATTCATACCACCAAACCAAACAAAACACAACATACATGCATACACAAGCATTTTGTGCCTTAAGTCATCTTTAGGCTACTTATATCTGGTTTAATGTAAATTAGGGAAAAGTACATGTTGGTACAGTGTTTTAATTTCTGTGTGTGGTGTGTGCGTGTGTGTACACAATTGCGGACCGCTACCATATCTGCCTGGCATTTTTACATAGAATCTGGACTCAGGTCCTTTGGCAAAGGCTTTAAAACCTTTTATTTTTGTTATTTGTAGAGAGCCCATGGAGATGACCGACTGCTTAACGATTAAGGGGATGCAACACTTTGATAGTTTATTACATTATAAATATTGAGCTTTCAGCCTTGGTTATGGGGTCCCGCTTGAACTAAAAACTGATTTTGTTGATTTTTAAGGTGAATCTGCAACTTTAAGAAGCTTATTGCTTAACCCACATCTGAGGCAGTTGATGGTGAGCCTTGATCAGGGCGACAACAAAGCAAAGCTGATGAAAACCTACATGCAGGAGCCTTTGTTTGTGGAGTTTGCAGACTGCTGTTTAAGAATCGTGGAACCATCTCGGAGTGAGGATTCTTAAACTGACTTTGTTCTTGACCTCAGGACCTGCCTACTGTTCCTCCTTACTGTTCCTCATAGGAGTCCACAGAGTGTGCGCTGTAAGCAAAGAAGATATGTCATATGGCTCATGATTCAGGCATATAGGAGTTACTCAGGTGCACAGCCTTTGTGAAGAGGAAACTAGATACTCACATAGTGTTTTTTAAATTTTTATTTTTTGTTATATTTCAAATATCATAAATATTTATCAAGTTTTATACCCGTCTGAGTTAAAAACTGATCAGTGTTACTAAATAAAATCAAGATGTAGTTCTATTTCCTATTGTACACTGCATTGTTCCTAATTGTTTTAAATTACATTAAATAAGTCAACTTATTAAATACTAAAGATTTTGTCCCTTTAAGGAACTTCTTGCAAAGTGTGCTCAGCCAAAATTCTAGAGCCAATTTTAAGGTGACCTGGCCTCTTTTCTTCTAAAGTGCTTGTGGATGACTGAACTCCCTGTAGTGAACTAACATTCTGGGATGAACAGTCATATCCTAGAACCCACTGAACCTGAAGGTAGTGAGCTGGGAAGTTCTCAGCTCTAATCCTGACTTGGTAGTTACCAGCCCCAGTACCTGCCATACAGGTAGGAGCTGTTGCTTGCCCGTACAGTTGGAGTTGCTGTGGGAGTAGCTTGGCAGTTGTGCATTGATCAAATGTCTTTGGCAAGGCAGCTGGCAGGAAAAGGCCTTCTAGAGACAAAGGCACCAAAGATCACCCAGTCAGATGGGGGTAGAGGGTGAGAAGAGGTTACACGTGGATTGGCTTTTGTCTTTCTAGCAGAATCTGATTAAATCCGGTAACATTGTAGGTTGTAGGTTCAGGGCAGATGTCAGCATATCGAAGTGGAGATCTTCTGCAGTGAAACTTTACTGAACCCTAGGGAGACAGGTGCAGCCTGTGAGTGGCAGGGCCTTGAAACACTTCAGAGACTGAGACCAGCTGGTAGTCTAAGGACAACAGCAGTAGCAGAATTAAGGCTACAGAAGTACTAAAATGTGAAATTTCATATCCACTCAGGATTAGAGGGAAACTTTTCTTTTTGCCTTGTCATTTTCACTTACTCCTTGCTCTGACGGTAGGGTAGGCTGAGTATTATACATTTTATAGGGAAGAAATAGAGGCTCTGAGATGATAATCTTGGGTCTGGATGATGAGAATGTCATTTGGCAAGTAGGGCTGAGTCAAGACCCAGTCTGAGGTTCTCTCTCTTTTAAAAACTGTCAGCTCGTGTGAGGTGTCATGGGGCAGGATTGTCCATCACACAACATACCTGAGGCAGTGCTCGGATGGATGTGACACCAGCCTGGTCTTGTTGTGGTGTCTGGACACTGTAGCTGCTGGGGCTGCCTGAGGGAAGCTGGAGGCAGGCGTAGACCACGAGTTTCCTCTGAAAGCTGCGTACACCCACGTCAGAGTTGGCAAGCACCAGTCCCAGAGGCCAGAGGCGGATTATTGCCCCCAGGAGCCCAGTCTGTGCTGGGGATGCGGGGAGCCAGGACGCTGAGACATAGGTTTTTCTTCTATACCGTCCAGTTCTTTAGAAGCAAGGAAGGCCATTCTGACCTTAAAGAGAAAACATCCTTTATAGCCTTAGATTTGCATAGCTCTCTTTATGGAAAATAGAAACTAAGACTGTCTTAAAATCAGCTTGATAACATGAATTGAAGGCCTCTGACTGAATAGCAGGATGTCTCACAGCAGCAGACTGGCTCCCTGTGGCAGAACATGTGGCAGCTATGTGTAAGCTTATCTATGCTACTTAGAAGTAAATTTTTCTGAGACACACTTAACTCAAGATCTTAACTTTTTGAAGTGTATAATTCCATGGGCAATTTGTTCCCACAATTGTTTATGCCACTCTATCTATACAAACACCTCATAGTGGAGCTGCCTTAGATCCATCACATACTTGAAGACACAAGCCCAAGAAACTGCATTCTCTTGGATTTGCTGAGTCAAAGCCTCCATGCCTCACCCACCCCGTCATACTCACTCTCCACTTATGCCATGTGCGCTTGATGACTGTGGCAGCCATGTGCAGTTTTCTAATGTGCTTCCGAGTTAACCAGGACCGAACAGCTAAGAGTTTCAGGGAATAGCAAACAGAACAAAAATGTCATTAGAACTGATGCCATTAGCCTACAGTAGAATTGCTGTGAAAGTAAAATAGGATTGGTTACTATATGCTAATTTCACAGAAGGTAAGATTCCAGAGTCCATCCTTAAAGCAAAATGGGCCTTAAATCACTCTGATACACCCACATACTTGCAGATACCTGCACATTGAAGGAATGCCTATGAACTTTGGCAAAGACCAGCAGGGTTAGCTATCCAGGCTCAGCCCTCAGCAATGCCTAGCAAACAGGCGATTTTTTATACCTTTTAAAATTATGTTTTGGGCTCAGTGTTAACAGTGCTTTCTTGAATGAAACCCTGCATTTGATCCACAGGTCACTTGCTCTCCTTTTTCAGAGACAGGTTTTGCTATTTAGCCCAGGTTGACCTGACCTCAAGCTTGAGCTCTTTCTACATCTAAAATGCTAGAATCGCAGGTGTGTGGCACCAAGGCTGGCCATAGGTTAATATTTTCATTTTTTAAAATAAGACACAAAAACCATAGTATGTTAGGTCACACCCATGTGTGGCATTAGCTCCACTCACAGCTGGCGGCCTCACGTACCTGCCTGGATAAGCACAGCAGCTCGTCTTTGCTTCTCCTGCTTTCGTAGCTGGTGTCTCCTCCAGCCGTGCTGGATGTAGCAGGCACACTGCTCTAGTACTTGGGCACGCCCATATTCCAGAAGCTCTAGCTGGGAGAAGGAGCATCCACTGAAGTCCTCAGCCTCTCCTTCCCCTTTCTTAAGGAGTGTCCACACCTGTCCTTCAGAACTAGCACCTGTAATCTTACTCACCAACCAGCTTACCATGGGGTCTGTCATGAACACTTTGGTCCTGCCACAGTACAGTGGTACTGATGTGGCCTCAACTGGGTCTCTGGGAGTGGCCATTGTCTGTGTTAAAGCCGGCAGAGCATGGAGAATGTCTTGGAGAGGCTGTAACATGGCCTCTTTGATGCAGGGAGGCTGCTCTAGGGGTGGGAGACACGGACCCATCAGTATCTGGTCATCTCCATATACTTCTGTAGCCTGAAGAATCTGGCTGTGGTTTCTCTAAGCTTCTTTCCTGAAACTTTGTATCTTGCCGTTTTCTCCTCCCTTTGAGAGGCTAAAGATGGCCCTTACTGCCCCGCAGAACCCTGGTTGTTCTAGTGTCCTGTAGCCTCCACTGTCATGTGTCTCCTTGAACAGTAGGCTGGCAAGGGGGACTGGATGCTTACAAGAACAGAGCCCAGGCTGCTTGGCCGCTTCTCCAACCCCTAAATCCTTGCTGTTGGCCAGATGCGAGGAAGGTGAGAACATTTCCTAGTAGTGTGAAAGCCTGATATGTCTAACTCTTGCCCTCCCACAACCCACAGGGTTGGCTCCTCTACAGCCTTTACCTGAGGGCTCTGACCACCTTTAGCTCCTCAGTGCCTCCCTTGAAACAGAGGCCACCAAAGCAGATACTGGAGATGAGAGATGAAAGACATCCACGGATGGACCAGTGCCCAGAGGGGCTTGATCAGACAGACAGGAGAGCAAACCATGGAGAGAGGAGAAAAAGAAGAGAAAGGAAAGTGATACAATACCTGAGAGAGAGAAAACTAGCCGAGGGGCTAAGGGAGAGGGCTGAGAACAGCTGTGGTTGGGCTGGGGTCCTGCCCATTTCTGGGCTTCATCACTCCTATAACCTTAGTTGTAAATAACTACAACCACCTCTTAGCCACAGCTGTATCTTTCATAAGTAACTTGCATATATTGGCTATTTAACACCTCCTGGTGAGACTAGCTCTTGGCTTCCCCAGACCTCCTTCCTGCTTTTCCCATTAGTAGAGCCAAGTTCACTTTCTCCTTTTCTCTCCTGCTGCATCAAATCAAGCATCTACTGAAGCTGATCAGTTTCCTCCATACTTTACTCCACTTGGGCAGTTCTGTAGCTACATTCCCAAAACTTTCCACAAGGCCCCTACAAGAACGGCCTCTAGAAAGCACTGGCTCTCTTCTCCTCCAGTGCCCACATTAACTGCCCAGAGAATGAAGAGCAGGTTTCTTAAGTAGACCTGTCCTACCTTGGTAACCCATGGCTGACTATAAAAATGGGTCCCACTCACCAGAGGACCCTTTGGAAGGATACAGGCTGTGGGAGTCAGAGAATGTGGGAAGATGGAGCCTTCTCAGTAACTTGTACCGTTCCACAAAGTTCTGATGAGAGACTCTAGAAGCAAAAGCAAGCAGAAAGAATGACTTTGTGAGCCAGGTATGTAGCTTGGGATCAAAAGCCAGTGCTGCCCTGACTGTCCTCACTGAAAGGAGGGTGTGTTCTTGAGATTAGTGTCATTCAGTGTGAAGTCTGCAGACACGTGCTGGGTGTGTATGTACAAGAGGGCACTTGCAAGGCAGAGGTTTAACTCGGGGTCATCTCTCCAACCCTGAAGACTATTATAAATTGAGCCTATTATTCAGGCTGCCTGAGGCTACCAAACTCTCTCACTTCACAGTGTGTATGCAGCACCTCCCCAAACAGCTGGTCCACTCAGCATGCAAACATGCTTGGCTAGACTATCTGACCTCTGATACCACAGCTTCCTTGATTTGCTCCTGGCCATCATAGCAGCACTTCACAGCTGATGGTGCCTGATCTATACTTCTTCCACCTGTTCTGTGGTTCTCCTGAATCTTCCTTCTGCTCTGAGCACTATGCCAACATGGTTCTTGGTGTAGCCATCAGCAAACTCATGCCACCAATCCAGTGGTTAATGCTCAGCCTATCTATGATCCTGGTTGCCTTCACTCAGGATTCCAAGTTGTTTACCTCTCTAAATTTAAGTGTTCTATAGGGAAAAGATCCCAGGCCCATTCTATGCCTAGGTGATTTCCTCCTTGCTTAAACCCACTGAGAATGAGTCTCTAATCTCTCTCTAATTCTTATTTTAAAACTCTTCTGAGTCCTATTGCAGAGACTTCTCAATCTGAGAAAGCTATAGAATTCCTGACTCTGATCTCCCTCTTCCTCCCTCCCTCCTGCCTAGGCTTCCATCAGACCCCAATGGGCAAACTGCACTGAGTATGTGGAGACCAGAGGTTGACGCCGAGTGTCTTCCTGTATTCTTCTCTACCCTTTTTAGGGACAGAATTTGTCACTGAATCTGGACTCACCAATTGGCTAGACTGGCTGACCAGTGAGCCGCATCTGTCTCCAGATCTGGGATTACAGGCGTGTACTGTCACATGGGTGCCAGATCCTCATGCTTATTCAGCAAGTGTTTTACCCCTTGAGCCATTCCCCTGGCCCTTTGATTTTTGAGGGAGGTCTCATTCTGTAGTCTGTTCTGGTCTCAAACTCGCTATGTAGCTCAGGACTGCCTGGGATGTATAGTGATCTTACTCCTCAGCCTTCAAATGCTGGGATCATGGGTGTGCGCCACATCTGGCTTATATTCATTTCTCATTTGCACAGGAATGCAGGCCCCACAAGGGCAGAGATCCACTAATACTTCAGCAGAAACATGCTGATATAAACAGAGAAAATGAATGACAGATAAATGAACAGGTGCTGAGTCCTTTCTCATCTCTGCTTCCCACTGTATAGCCTGAATCCAAGCTCTATCCTGGCTCCAACCTTTCAACAGAATGGCTCACTCACCGGATGGGAAAGCCAGCTGCGCTGATGTGGATGGTCTCCACAAGGCCACAGGCTTCCAGCTGGTTCAGGACCTGCAGAGCGGGAGACAGAGTTAAGTACCTGCAGGATAGACATGGTATTTCCTCTGCCCCTTCTGGCCCTGGCCTTCAAGGAGCAGCCAGTTCTTCTGAAACCAAAGGGACATGACCCCCTATCTGATGTGGTTTTTGATATAGCTAAGGTTAGTAGTGGTCCTGGCTCTGTCTTCTGACTTCCTTGGGGCAGACTCAGCTCTTCATAATGCAGAATTGTTTATTTGTTCATTTATGCTTTTGCAGCCACAATAGTTTAAACAGACCATCCTTACTTTACCTGAACCCAGAACTTTGCCATACAGTCAAGTTGTTCTGGCTACTTGGCCAGGTGACTGGGGACAGGCACTCTTGAGTACTGTATAACCTTCACCTCATCCATAACCTCTTAGAGCAAAGTACCCTGAGAATAGGGGACTGCTTGTTACAGAATGCTTTGGTGCAACAGAAAATGATACCTCCAGTTCAGAAATGGCCACACTGTGCACAGACTGTATAGACCTGACTGTATAGACTATGAGCAGATCCCATAGCACCCACGGTCCCTTTCCAGGGTATAAGGGTACCTCTGCCTGGAGAAAGGTCTGTGGCTGTCCCTGGCTGTTGGGCTTGATGCAGCGAATGTAATGGGGTGTGGTGCTGTGCAGGACCTGCAGGAGCTGTTCCAGTGACACCTGCAGATGGAGAAACCTGTGGTTAGGTAGGATTGAGGCAGCTCAGGGTCAGACTCTTACTAGTGACTATATCAGATACCTCTAGTAGTGCTCCCAGACCTGACACCAACATCAAAGTCTACTTAAGAACTCTTGGAGCTCTCTCTGAGCATGCTCAAGCACTGTGATTCTTCACCCTTTCTACAGGGATGCTTCTGCGCCAGTGACTCTTTCCTGTTGCTCCCTCTGCATCTGTCCTGTTTCCTGCCTCCTCTCCAGGACAATCTTTCTTCCTTAAGAACAGTCAACTGTTTGTTCAGGCACAGTTCTCATTATTGAGCCTGCTTTGTGCACTGTCTAGCTGTGTCAGAGCTCAGGCTAAGGGGGTCACACACACTGCATAGGCAAGGTCAGTGGTGTTTGATGCTGTAGCCATGAGTGCTTATCAGCTAATCGACCTGAGATTCCCAGGGAGCCTCAAAATGACAAATTGATGGGTGAGTGGGGGTTGATGGATAAGCAGTTACAAATAGAAATAGGATAGGAGAGTTGAGAGGAAGGGGAGTTGAATGGCAGTGGTTGAGAGATGCCAGGGAAGGGGAGCAGTAGGTGCAAGGGTTGACAAAGAAAAGCAGCAGCCAGTCCTGAGACAATGGCAAGGCTGTTCCAGCTGAGGACGTGCTTTGGACAGGACCTACTCACACCCAGTCACAGGTTCAGTAAGTCCTGCTCATCCTATCTGTAGACTTCCTGTCATATCACCATATTCCATGATCTATCATCTATTTCCCGTACGTATTCTACACTTATATATAAAACCCAAGGCCCGAAACCATTTCTGCTTGACACACCACTGTTCTCCTGTAAATAGCCCCAATCCCATGAGGAACTCAATAAATATATGAGGCTGATAAGTGAACTGAGCATTCACATCAGCACCACCAGACTCACCTTGAACTTGGACAACACAGTCAATGCAGAGGCCCTGCTCTGGCCAGAGGGCTCCTCCTGGGTCTTCTCTTTGGGGTTAGCAGGAAATAGCATCTTAAGCAGAGAATCTTGGGAACACTGCAGGAGTCCAGTGAGCTCAGGGGGAACAGGGTCCTATTGGGAAAGAGTAAGTGCAGCAAATAAGGGGACTGTTCAAGCAAGTTCTGGAAGACTGGGCGTCCAGAAGGGTAGTGTAAGTATCCCAGATAAGAGTGGGTCTGCTGGCTAATGAGGGACCCAGTCCAATCTAACAGACACTAACGGGCAGAGCAGATTTGCTTAGCAGAGACCTTGGGCAGGGCCTGAGATGGTAAGCACGGATTCTGAGAGGACGCTCAGCAGAAAGAGGATGCCTACTGGCAACCACTGTGTACACAGCAGTAACCCAGCTGTTTCGCCCAGGACCCACATGCACAGCCCACGTCCCCACCTTGTTTTTTTCCACCAGGCCTGCCGTGTGGTACCGAACAGGTCCTGCAAAATGTATCACGACGAAGCTGGGCTCCCGGCTGAGCTTATTGTGGCCCAGGCAGGGCCTACCTGCCAGGGAACTCTCGATGCGTGTCTGGAGCTGGGCTGCACTGCTTGGCCGATTAAGGCGGCATTCCTGTGGGATAGTAGTGGACAGAAGACTGCAATGAGTCCTGAGCTTGACCTTCACCATCCCCACTGTCTGGCTTCCATGGTAGCAGTTATGTAGACACTGGTGACCCCAAGAGGGTGAGTACAGGGATTCGCATACTGGTTTGCAGATGGGGAGAGAGAGAAGCGAAAAGCCCAAAGGCTCAGCTGCTACCTCATTTATGAGGGAGCAGATGCTGATGGGGTTCCCCTCAATGAGATCCAGACAGGTCTGGTTATCCTGGTAGTTGACAAATGACCACTCCAGGCCCTCAACTGCATATTCCTCCTAGGGAGCAAAGGTGGAGTGGGAGAAGGCATTTCAGAACAGCAAGAATATCAAAATGTCACACTATACCTCTCACACATGGTTATCACGATCAACAAAGGTTTTTAGTTCAAACTAGGCTGGCACTGGGAACCAGAAAGAAGCTCGTGACAGAGGGTGAGCTTGTCATGCTTCGCCACTTACCTGCTGTGCTTTTAGGTAATGAGCCACAAAGTGCTGCTGCAGTTTCTCATTGGCATAGTTGATGCACAACTGTTCCAGACTGTTGTCAGGAAACGACTCAAACCCATATACATCCAGCAGGCCTGCACAGAAGGGAGAGTCACTGGGCCATTATGGAGTGTTGGGGACAGGACTACGGGCGCCTGGGCCTTACTGACCTTGTGGTTGACAGCTTGGAATGATAGCGAGTGAGCACTGCTCCCATGTCCACTCAGTGGTCCTACCTCCCCCCATGCTATCAGAGCAGAACAACAGCCAGATAGATAGGAGAGGCAGCCCAGGCACCAGGCCCACTCTTGAGATCTGAATCTTCTGGTCCCAGCCTGGTTGGGGCCTAGAATTCCTCTGTTCATCAGCAAACTGCACTGGCGCTTCAAAATTACTTCCTCCCTTACCTGACAGACCCACTCAGGTTATAACAATGCTGACCTTAGCCGTGTCTCCCGATCTAGCTCTTTCACCCATCCCTTATTACCCTCTTGGAATCAGAGCTGGATATCTAGAAGAAAAAAGGCCCTTAGGAACAAGGCACCATCCGCTTTGTCTGGAGAGCCATGGACAGGTTAGATGTGGGCAGCTGAACATAATTTTGCCCAAACACTGGTGGGTGGATGAAAGAAGAGGAGGTAGTGACGGGATTCAGGGGTCCTGTCTCGCTAACCAAGGCTCAACTGCTTGCTTTCTGGAAGATTTGCGGCAGGGTGGTCCTTGATACCTATGAAAGCAGTCCATGAGTCAGAGTCTGCGCAGATGCTGCTATTGATCACTGACACCAGCCAGTCGAATAACCTGTTGGTGGAAGAATGGGATATGGTAAAAGGACTTGGGCTGGGTCTGGAGGTGGCAAAACTGCTCTTCCAGCTAGGGTACCACATGCTACAGGGCCTTGTATCCTAAATCTTCCAGGCCAAATGCTAATCCTGTTTTGATTCTGGCTTGCCCAGTCTCTGCCTGCTGCAGATGCAGCACCTGAGTATGTGTTCCCAGGTACAGGACTTGACCTGTCCTCCTAGGACTGAGTACAGGAGCAGCTATGCTCCTGCACCTGGAGTATGGGGGTGCATCAGTCACATAGCCCAACACAAGTGTCCTGAGTAGAAGATACTGTCGGCAGGCCCTGGCAAGATTTGTTAAGAACTAAGTTCATGGATTTTCCTTTTGGAAGGATCAAGATACTGCCACATCCCACTCGGTCCTGCCTGAGTGGGCCCAAGTCACAAGAGCAGTGGCATCCTGAACTAATCTCTGGAACTGCCACTAACCTGGAGAAGACAAGGCTACACGGAAAGTGGCAATAAAACTTCAATGTTTTCAAAATTTCTTCCCTTAAAAACTTCCTCTCTCTACCCTTTCCCCACTTTTTTTGAGACAGGCCGTCACAGAGCCCAGGCTGGTATGGAACTTGCAACCTACCTGCCTTAATCTACAGGACTGGCTTCCAGGTGTGCTATCAGGCCCAGCGTATTTTCTTTAGGTAAATATCCTGCAGTTGACTTTCAATTCAGTAAACATTCTTGTATTTGCAACATAGGCTTTAAGTACCCATGTGTGAAATATTAAAAATTAATGTTAGGGTTACAATGACTGATAGTTTCTATATATAGAATATTCTTTGCCTAAAAGTTAATTTTATCTATAATGCTCATGCTTTCTCTGCTCATTTTGCAGTAGCTTGTAGACAAGAGTTTTAAAAAATTTGCCTAAAAATCTGCTTTGAGGCAGTGGTACCTGGACCTCCTGACATGGGCTCAGGCCACGGCCCAACTCCTAGGATCTTCCCAACTCAGGATCTTTTCTCTCACAAGGAAATCTCAGATTCCTACCTCACCTCCAAACAAAGCTGCCCAACCTCTCACATGCACACAAACATACAATGGCTGCCTCATAATCTCAGAGGATTCTGGGTCTGACCACTTTTACAAGGTACTTAAAGGTTCTCAGAACCATCCTTTATCATGTGGCTAGAGGACAGAGGTGCCTGTACGACATCCTAGGAAAGTTCCACCTTCCCTGCTGTGCTGGGCTCCTGCTTGCCTCATGCTATGTTGTGGACAAGCCTCTGGTTCTACCACCATCTATACAACTCTCCAGGTAAGTGACCCAGGGCCTTACATACAGGTTATAGAGGGACAGAAGATCCTTTCTGTCTGCATTGTCTGAACCCGGAAAGTAGGGTGCTAGATCACCTTTGGGGCTTCCTATGCCAATGAAGAGCTGAACAAACTTTCCTTGCCTATTCTAAAGTCAAATCTAGGCTCCTGTACTTGAATAAGGAGCTGAATCTAGTTCAAGAATATGTCAACTTCTCCGTTCAGTACAGGACAGCGTTGTTCAGAGCAAACCTGGGAGTCATGCTCAGTTGTCTTTGGGGTCCTGCCAACTGGTTTGCTTTACTTGGCCTTCTCTATCCTGGGACCTGCATCTATTGCCTGACAATGTCTGGTCCAACCCCAGACAGCCAGGAACCTGTGGGGACGGTAGGGCCCAGAGTGACTACTCACCGTGCATAGACAACTTTAGCCAGACAGTCTCTTCGAGTGTCACACTCAGCTCGGGAGCAGGGCTTTTGAAACACCTGCTGTTGCCTGCCTGCCTTGATGGTTCGAATCTGCAGGGTCTTCAGCAGCATGTCTTGTGGGAGCTGCAGCAGCGAGGCTGATGTCCTGACAGAGACTAGAAGGAGCAAATCCTCCTTAGGCAAACATCTTGCATCCAAACAGTCCTATTCAGGAGGCACTGCGAAAGAATCCCCCAACTGGACAAAGGAAACCTAAATGCCCCCCTAAGTGGCAAAGGACTTAAACCACATTGCCTCAGGTGGGACAAATGACTTTATAAATCTTCTTACTGACTTTCTCATCTGTAGGATGGGCCATCAGTGTCTGCCTCACCAGAAGTAGTGAATTTTCTAAGACCGTTCTCACAGAAGATGGTTCAATCAAAGGTACTAGACTAAAACTTATTCTCCACATCTCCCACCTCATCCCACCATCACTGGCTGCTTCCTGCCAAGGCCACCCTACTCTCCCATCCGCGCCCCTCACACTTGGCATCGCTCATCAGTTGGCAGGGCTGGGCTTCATCTTCTGAGTCAGCAAACTGGATATTGCCGAGATGCAGGAGCCCAGCTAGGACCTGGGGGGGGAACAATGGGGAGGTCAGGAAGAGGGGACCTGAGCAGACAAGCCCCCTGCCACAGTCACGGCTGAGGAAGGAGAGCAGCTCTTGATCTCTACCCCGCTGTCTCAGGCAGGCATGGTTTCATTAAAATCACAGTACTTCTCTTCAACAACCCATAAGGCACATTCACGAGACACTCATAAGTGACAGAGATGGGACAGGTTAGTCTCCTTTGAGGAGAAGGATTGGAATGAAGCGTGGACAGTCAACTTCAGATGCCTCCCAGGGCAGCCGCTGTGCCCTGTGTCAACCGATCATCATCTTTCCCTAATTCCCTACTCTCCAGGACCATTTGGGAACACTGCTTCTGCTGGCTGTGGGTTGGGTTATTTCCGTGTCTGCTGTGGATTTGGCTCTGGCTCTCTGTACTCTCTCAGCACTATTGGCCTTGATGGCCTAGCCCGAGAGAGGAACTATGAATTTGGGCTCTGCACAGTGGGTAACACCCCAAGAACTACGGAAAGGAGAACCTCATACACATCCAGCAACTTTGAAAACCCTTAGTCATTATGGTAAGAGATGAGAGTCCCTCCTGCTGCTGCTGCCTGGTCCCAGGAAAAGATGCTCCACATACTGGTCCTTTGGCCACAACCTATCCCAGGAAGGGGGCAGCTATTCTAGTGACATTGTCGTGCTGGCAGAAGGTCAATCACCCCAGCACTCCTGTCCAGACTCCTTTCATTTCCACTCCACCTCTCTAGAGAGCTCCAACCCCCTTCCCACCTTCATGTCCCTTTTCTTTAATAATCCACCCAGTCCAGTGAGTGTTGGGCACATTCATAGGGCCACGTGCTGGAGCTCAAGAGACCTACTAGCACCACACCCCTGGAGAAAATAACTCTTCCTTTCCCAGCAGCTCTCAATTGCCAGTAACTCCCCAGCAGGTTGCCTGCCCACATTCCTAGTGTTGTCCACTGACACTGGGCTTGTCCCTGTGATGCCCTTCTAACCAAGTTCTTACCTGGCAGTGTCTATTCTGAGAGTGACACCCTATCTTTCTAAGCAGTCCCCATCATCAATATCTACTGCACTATCATTTGCCTGCAGTGACTTGATTCTCTAGCCCTGCTGCCAGCCCACCCTACCTGTCCCCTGTTGTTGCTCTGAAGGGTGAGGAAATGAGGGGCACTGAAACAGGAGACTCAGGTGAAGGAAGGTCGGTGTGGGTGTGAGTGGAGTCAGCCTATTAGGTGGCAGAGAGAAGCAGAGTGTCTAAAATGACGATACCCACAATAGACTTCCTCTACCGCTTCAGTCTGTTACAAGATAAGCTAGTCCACCTGATTCAATACAATGGGAATAATCTCCACACATAAGAGACTGGATAAAATCAAGCAGCTAAGGGCTGGAGAGATGGCTCGGGAGTTAGACTCTGCCTCATAAGCAGAAGGTCCTGAGTTCAGATCCCAAGTTCCATGTAAAAACCCTCAGGCAGATGGGTCTGCACTTCCGGCCCTGGTGGGTGGAGCCTGGGAAATACCAGAGCAAAGCAAGGAGGGAGGTAGAAGCAATCCAGGATGATTCCCCAAGTCACCTTTAGCGCTCCACAGGGACACATGTGCCCTCTCTCACACACACACACACACACACACACACACAATGAATGAATAAATAAAGCTTAAAAAAATCAAGCAGCTAAGAGGTACGAACATAGTTTTGAAGTTTTAAAATGTTAGACCAGGCCCACTGAGGTGGCGCAGCAAGTAAAGTAGGTTCCCGTTCAAAACCTGGTGATTCCAGTTTGATCCCCAGAAACCCACATGATGAAAGGAGAGAAATGACTGTCTGAAGTTGTCCTCTGACCTTCACCTATGCATTATGACATGCATATGTGTGCCTTTTCTCTCTGCCCATCTCTCACAAATAAATAAAAACGTTAAAAAATGACACCTTGAAAAAAAAACCTGTTAAACACAGGGAAACACTTCTCTCTCCATGTCACTGCAGTAAAAAATTGGCCCAAGTCCCTGGCTCTGAATGTTCTTCACATTAGTACTACGTACTGTGTCACTCTCTGTAGGACCCAGTCCAGCCCAATGCCTGTCTCCAGGCTCCCCAGAAAGGTGGTCAGCTCCTTGGAGATGGGCCTGAAGTCGTAGGTGCTCACAGAAAGGGCCCCAAGTGTGGGGACCATCCGTGAAAAGGGCTTGCCCATCACCTCTAAGGGTAGTGGCATGGCTTATCTTCTGACCTTAAAGATGTTGTTCTGGGTGAGGGTGTCGATGCCCAAATGGAGCATGGCCTCTCTGGTCACCTCGAAACAATCCTCTGAAAAGAATCCACGTCACAGCCTAAATGGTCAGCAGCAACACTACTGGGGGCAGACCCTGGGTAGAATGGGTGGGGATGCTGGGCAGTCCAGGGCCGTGAAAGAGGTCCTACCTTCCAAAGTCTTCTCTGGATTGGGCAGCCAGGAGAAGGTAGCTCCTTCTGGAAGGTGCCACTGGAGCCTCTCATCCTCAGTGGCTCCCTTGCAGATCTGTGGGGTGGGGGAGGTGGCTGAGCTGGAGATAGGAGGAAAGTCTAGGTCCCTATGTGGCTTGGGGGTGAGAGAAATGGTAGAGCATAAGGCTAAGAGGTGCCTGCAGAGAGCCGAGAGCAAGCACAGGGCAGGAGAAAGTTCAGTCCTGGATGTCTTCAACATGACTAACAAAACCAGCAGGATGCACAGCTCCTGCTGAAGTTGTAGCAAATAAAACGAAGTACCTAAGTTTGTCTTTAAAGTTGTTCCCAGTGTAAGTGTAAGGGAGACTACCTATCTGTGCTCTGGGGAAATCCTTAATCTAGGGAAGGGGCACAAGAAAAGTGCAACCTTCTTGTTGTTGGAAGAGGCGTTCTAGAACTCCTCAGTCTGATGAGGGTCAAGAACCTTCAGATCTGATAAAGGAGGCGAAGTACATCTCTAGGCCAAAACTGGGCTAGCTGAGCAGCTCAGCTTGAATAGACAGAGAGGCCGGGTGTGGGGCATGCTGGGGACGAGGAATTGGAAACAGAACCATCCCTGCCTTGCATCTGGGCACAGACCTGATAGAAGATGTGGAAATTTCTCTCACTGGAGGCCTGACGGGCCACACGAGTCTTCTCTAGGAGGTACGTTTGGACTGCAGCTCCTGTCATCTGCTGGGCTCTGGCGAGGTAGAACCCCATTATCACCCCTTTGTTCCAAAGCCATTTATTAGCACCAACTGTTCAAGAGATTGCCATCTAAAGAATCCAGCTAAGCTTTTCCACTTGGGTTGGGGACCAATCAAAATGCTATTGGAAAACCAGGAGTGGTATCACATGTCTGAAATCCTAATGCTTGGGAAATAAAGAAGTCAAAGATTGTGTGTGGTTATGTAGCCAGATTGAAGTCAGCCTGGGCTGCATGAAACATTGTCATATAAATAACAACAACAAAAATACTCTCAGAATGTGCCTGGGTGTTCTGTGACATTCTCTTGCATCTAGTTCAGGTGGGCATAGTCAGCTCCTCAGTATTCTCACTTCTCAGCTCAAGACAGAAACAGATGCCCTGGCTTCAAGCTCAGCCCAAAGAGGTGGCAATTTAACAAGCCAGTGAGCAAGGGTAAGAAGCCAAGAGAAGCACATAGGCCATGATAAGCTTATCCAGGAGCATAAGGTCACAGTAGCTACGGTCTTCTAGGTTAAAAGATGGCACCTTCAGAGTTTGCCGAGCTGAAGAACCCCACACATAACATATATGCCAGGAGCAGTTTTACCCAGAGATGGCTCAGCTGTCAACTGTCCAAACCGCTTCCAACATGCCCTCTGGTGTTCCACCAGCAGGGTGGCAGCAGCTATTACCTGTTCAGCTGAAGCTGGATGAACTTCCCAAAGCGACTGCTGTTGGTATTCCTCAGCGTGCACGCATTTCCTAGGGATCACACCTGTGTTTATACCGCTCCCCTAGGTTTGCAGAGTTCTCACAAGGCTGCTGTGGCTCTAAGTCTATTGGAAACCATGTCCCCATCTTCCAATCATCAAAAGTTCTACTTCTTGGTTTCCATGTCATGGGGTCAAGACTGGGCGGGGGAACGGACACTCAGGCAAGTGGGGTTCAGGAAGGTTAAAGAACTTCCTAGCAAGGAACTGGGATGAGCAAGCAAAGTCAGGGACTTTGACACGAAGAGGAGAAAGTACATTGCCATTATTGACTTTAAATATAAGTTATTTAGATATCAGGAAACAGAATGGAAAGCTGAGATCTGGATATGAACTGTAGATCCTCTCCAGCCCACAGGTGCTGGAAGAGAGATGGACCAAATGGCATAATCTCTATTATTTTATGTCACTGCACCTTGCAGACGCTACGCAAGTACTCTACTACTGAGCTATATCCCCAGCCTGACAACATCTCCTGCTAGTGAAGGACAGAGTCACCCTCCAACCACAGAGAACATCTTAAAACACTGCCCCCTCCCTGAAATTGATCAATCCCACAGGAAATGGGACTAGGTCCAGTGCAGAGGATACTGAGCTTACCAAAAGCTTCCATGACAGGGTTGGAGTTCAGGATCCGCTGTTCAATCCTTTCTGCAATCTTGTGGCTGTCCCAAGAAGTGGGTGAGGCAGCCACCACAGCATAGAACTTCATCAGGCAGCGTGACGTCCATGTCTGCAATGAAAACCTCCCTATGAAATATGTAGTTTCGCTTCTCCCACTATTAAGCCTGGAGAGTCCCTCAGAGCTCTTTCTTCCATTATGCATGTTGCTGACCAAATTCACAAATGTTGAATTCAGCTATTAGGCCTGGGGTGAGGCACTTTCCATCTGTGAAATGGGGGTGCACACCTGTTTTTCCTAGCTCCAGAGGATGCACCATGAATTGAAGAAACTGGGGTACCGGAACTGGAGAGGTGGCTCAGGGGTTAAGACTTTGTCCCTGAGCTATCTCTCCAGCTCAAGATTCTTAAAATTGACAATACTCTTGTAGAGAATGCTGCAGTCTTGGGAAACTTCATTAACCTATTCTACCCAAGCTTCAAGCAATGTTACTAATTTTCAAAGTCTCTTAGAAAATAGAAAAGAGTGAAGACCTCCAATCTGAGAAAGACCTATGAGTTCTCATAAGAGGGGTTGGAAGCAGGAGGCTTAATTAATCATAGGGTGTTGGCCTGTCATGCATAAGACCCTGAGTTTTATTCCTCAGCACCTCATAAACCAGGCACAGTGGCCCATACCCGTAGTCCCAACACTGGGAGGTGAAAGCAGGAGAATCAGAAGTCAAGGTCATTCTTGGTTGACTACATTACAGTCAGTTGGAGGGTAGCCTGGGATATGTTGAGACTTTGTCTCAAAAAAAAGTTGTATTGAGTTCAGTTTATGAAGATGAGAGGATGCAAGGCAACATGTAAGAATCCAGTTGTATTCTGGTGTGGTAGAACATGCCTAAAATCCCAGGAACTTGAAATGGAAGGAGGAGAACTTGAATTCAAGGCAGGGCTGGGATACCTAACTATACCATGTCAAAAAATAAGAAAACAGAGGGCTGGAGAGAGGGGTCAGGGATTAAGACTCTGCCCCACAAGCAGAAGGTCCTGAGTTCGGATTCCAGATCCCATGTAAAAAACACCAAGCAGAAATGGCAGTGGCCTACACTTCTGGCCCTGGTGGCAGAGCCTGGGAAGTCCTAGAGAGAGAAGGAGGTAGAAGCAATCCAGGATGATTCCCAAAGTCACCCTTCATCTTCCTGGAACTACTATTATGTGTGCATGAAAGTGGAAGTCACAGGAATTTCTAGGAGATGGTTTTTTCCTTCTCCTTATAGATTCTGGGATTAAATTCAGGATAGATGTGTGCAGCAAGTGCTTTAACCTGCTGAGCCATCTCACTGGATTTCTTTCTTCTGTTGATTTTGTGTTTAAATTTGGGATGGAACCCTGGGCCTCGTGCATACTGGGCAAACAATCTGCCACTCAGCTATATCCCCAGCACAAAACAAAGGTGACCCCCCCCAACTGCTGGAATCTGAACCCAGTGTAACTTTTCCCCCCTTAGCTTAAGGTGAATTATGGACTGAGTTGTGTCGTTGTGTCCCTGTTAATTAATATGTCCCTCTATGATATATATGTTACAGTCAATGTGATCATACCTATAAATCTTTTCTAAGATTATATTTTAGTTTTTTAAAAACAGGGTCCTAATTAGTCTAAGCTGGTTGCAAACCTGCTATGTAAGTAAAGTGAGGATGGCCCCGAATTATTAATTTTCCTGCCTTTGCCTTTAGTGTTGGGATTTCAGATATGCATGATCATGCCTATTTACATTCTTAAGAATTTGAAACTATCAATTTCCTATACATATTTATTTTTATTTTTTAATTCCGCTCATACAAACTTAATAGGTACCCTGTCCCCTCCCTCCCTCCACCCCTTCCTGGACCCCCTTGCTTCCTCTCCCCTTTTCCCCTTCCTTTCCCCCCTCCTCCCATCCCTGGGGCATCCTTTAATGTGTATGTCAAACTTTCCTCTGGGTCCTCCCTACAAATTTCTCAAGTGCAAATTTTCTTATGTTCTGCTTTCACTTTTATTCATTTCAAAATCTTTTTCTACGGGCTGACAAGATTGTTTAGCAGGTTAAAAATGTAAAAGTGCATTCTGCGAAAGCCTGCTGGATGTCTAGAACCCAAGTATAAGTCAGATGCAGCAATGTACATCGTTAATCCCAGAACTCCTATGGTGAGACTGGAGAATCACCAGGAACTTTTGGGCCAATCAGAACATGGTGCGGCAGAAATGAGAGGCCCTGCCAAGGTAGGAGAATCTTGAAAGCCTGTACTGACTGTGAATGTGCATGACACCTGTTCACATTATATGTAAGCCTTAAAAACTTCTATCCCTTGTAATTTTGAGACAAGATCTCTCTGAACCTGGAGCTTACAAATTAGACTAGGCTGACAGGTCATCGAGCTCCAGTCCTCGTCTCTTGGCCTTCCCAGCACTATGATTAAAGGACCGAGCCACCAGAACTAGCTTTTCTTCTTCTCCTCCTAAAAACATGGGTGCTGGGAATCAAATTAAGGTCTTCATGCTTAGATGACACTTTTCCAACTGAGTCTTCTCTCCAATCTCAATTTTAATATCTTTAATATCTTTAAATTGAGTTTATCGGTCAGAATATTGTTTATACTGATAAATATTCTACATATACTTAAAGTAATGCTGATGAATTTCCCTCACTAGAGCCGAGAACTGAACCCAAGGCCATAAATGTGTGTGCTGGGCAGGCAAATAACCTACCACTGAGATACATTCCTAGCCCTTGATCTATAATTTTGATTTGGCTATCTTTCCTTTCAGTTTGGTGGTGCTTTAAGTATCTACGTGCTATATACATTTAGAATTTTTTTGACAAATTCATTTATCATAACAAAAATGTTTCATCCTCTGTGTTATTTTTTACATTGAAAAAAGTCCAATCTGATTTTCTTGCCTTTTTATCTATTTTATCTGAGTATTTAAGACACATGTATTTATTGTTATAATTACTACTATGCTTGATATTTCTATTATTATTATTGTTATTGTTATTTTTTGACAGTGCTTCACTCTAGTTTTAGGCTGGCCTCAAACCTGTGGCACTCCTCCTGTGGCAGCTATGGCATGAGCCACCACACCCTGTCTGTATGTTTGACTTTTAGGCCTTGTTTTTTCTTTTCCATTTGTTCCATGAGACAGTTGTTATTTTTTTCCTTTTATGGCATCAACAGAGTGTGTGTGTGTGTGTGTGTGTGCTCATGCGCGCTACTGTATATATGTCCTGCCAAGGCACATGTGGAGGTTGGAGGAAAACTTATGGAAGTCATTCCTCTCCTTCCACCTTGTGTGTTCCAGGGGATGAACTCAAGACATTAAGCTTGACAGCAAATGCCTTCCACCCAATGAGTCATTTCTCTGGCCTTGAATTATCTTCTAAAGAGATAGAAGATAGATTTTACATCTCTAATGTTTATTCACCTATTTCATATTCCTCTTAAAGCAATGTAACACATTTTTATTAAAATAAAAATTTAAAAATGTAATAGTCCAGTCAGTTTTGGCGTTACACATTTATACCTATATCAGGTATGCTACTCAGGAGGATCAGAAGCTTGAGGCCTGTCTGGCCAACTAGAGACACAGCTCAATCTTAAGATTACATTACATAGGGCTGGAGAGATGGCTCACAAGAAGGTCCTGAGTTCAGATCTCAGGTCCCACGTAAAAAAAATGCCAGGCGGAAATGGTGGCAGCCTGCACTTCCTGCCTTGGTGGGTGGAGCCTGGGAAATCCCAGAGTGAAGCAAAAAGGAGTAAAAGCAATCCAGTATGATTCCTGATGTCACTCTTAGTCATCCACAGAGACACAAAGACCTTTCTGACACCCATACCCCCCCCACGCATAAAAATTAAAATTAAAAAAAGAAAAAGATGCTTACATAGGCACAAGACCATGGGTTTAATATCACTATGTCAAAAAATACAAAAAAATGAAAAGTAGTCCTAGCCCATGGCCACAATTAACTCAATAAAGCATCATTGAGCTTTAGTTGCATAGATTCTAGTCCAAGTTCTGCTTCAGTTCCTAGAGTAATCTGGGAGACAATTATCTTTGTCAAGGTGTTACCAGCCACTTCACTGACCTAAGGCCTTATCCACCCAACTTATATTTTTGTTTCCCTATAGACTAAGGTACCCTGAAAGCTACATATTGCATTTTATCATCTCTGCTTCTTCCCACAATGCCCAGAATGCAACCCTGCAGCCTAGAACATAGTAGGCACTCAGCATACAGCAATTCTCCCATGTGTGAGTGTAGGAAAAAGTGAGTAACAGTCCAAAGAACCCCTCATAAAGTAAAAGTGTTGTGGAAAGGGTGAGGCAGTTGGGCAAGGCTCAGATCATTGACCTTCAATTCCTTGGAGAATTTCTCATTTATGCAATATTCTGTCTGACATGTTCTGGTTCTGCCATCCATGACGCCTCATGGCCATTTCAGAAGTTTCTGACCTACCTTTCCACTAAGGACACTGTCCTTGTCACCACTGACAACCACAAGATTTTTATGGTCTCCTCTAATAAGCTCTTTTCTGCAGTAACACCAATTACTTTTGGAAGAGTACTACCAGGTGCCATGTGTGCCACCAAACGCCTGTTAAGCACTGGCTCCCGTTACTTACACAGACATATATATTTTTGTTGTTGTTGTTATTTAACTTCCATATATTTTTAAGAACTGGAGAGATGGTTCAGAGGTTAAGACTCTGCCTTATAAGAGAAGGTCCTAGTTCAGATCCCAGGTCCCACATAAAAACACCAGGTGGAAATGGCATTGGCCTGCACTTCTGGCCCTAGTGGGAGGAGCCTGGGAACTCCCAGAGCAAAGCAAAAAGGAGGTACAAGCAATCCAGGATGATTCCCCAAGTCACTTTTGGTCCTCCACAGGGACATACAGTGCCCTCTGATACATGCACACAAAGAGAAAGAGAGAGGGAATAAGGAAGGGAGGAGGGGGAGGGAGGGAATGAGGGAGGAAGGGTCTCACTATATAGCCTAGGCTGGTTTGTGATTCTCCATCAGCCTCCTAAATCCTGAGATTACAGGTGTGAAGCACCACATCAACAACACAAGCTCCTTAACTTTCCTAAGTCTCACATGCTCACATGCCAGGTGTTGTTCTCCATTCTCTCCCATCAAACAACTGAGGTTGCACATGTTAAGAACCTTTCTAACAGTTCTGATTACCCCTATGCCATACTGAGGTTTGCTGATTAAGTACTTTTCTAATGTACTTAAATGGCCAATGCCATTTCCATCTAGTGTTTTTATGTGGGACCTGGGATCCGAACTAGGACTATGTTAGAATTTCCCCAAGAGCTGATGGCTGTTTCTAACGATGCCTGAGGGATCTTCAGTGGGAAAGCGAAGATGCAGAGAGAAAGTCTACTATGTTGGTGGTAGCAGAACTAGCAGTGGAGCCTACACACCAGGTAGAAATGGCATTGGCCTGTACTTCTGGCCCTGGTGGGAGGAGCCTGGGAGCAGAGCAAAGCAAAAAGGAGGTACAAGCAATCCAGGATGATTCCCCAAGTCATCTTTGGAGCCTACACAAGCAAGTCGTGTGTACATGCTTACGTACTGGGACAATGGACTTCTTGTTTTGGGCAGCCTATCTGTGAACCATCTGGCAGTCAATGACTCCACAAACAGTAGCCCCTGCCTTTCTGCTCACCTAGTAATGTACGAGTACTCTTACCTTTCCTGCACCACTCTCTCCACTGACCACAATGGACTGGTTGATTGGTTCCATCAGGCTCTTGACGTTTCTGTAGGTCTGTTCACCCACGGTGAAGATGTGAGGTTTCAATTTCTGAAACATCAAGAAGTAGAAGTTACATGAACACTCACTGTCAAGGAATGGTTGAACCAATGAGAGCCCAGATGTGGAGGCTGCCAAGGCGAGTGCCAGCAGCTTCCCCAAGAAAAACTTCCTGGTTGCCACTGTTAGGGCCAACTGTGGATCTCCTGTGGTGTATTTACTCATTCAGGTTCTTGAGAAACAGCTAGCCTCAAGGTCTCTATGACATCTGATATTTTATAGTCCCGCTTATGCCACGACCTGTGTGGCATTGCTCTATTGGGACAACCAACAATGAAACAAAGACAAAACACATACAGAAAAGCTGGGATTGGGTGGTCTCTAACCTGGATGGTGACTTAGTAGTGACCACTTGGCCCAAGCATGTTTATGTTATAGACAAATTAAATAATCAGCAGATTACAAGGACATAGGAACAAAGAGACTGAATTTCACTTTCTTTTTATCTCCTCTGACATTGCTTATTGAATTTTAAGAAGCGGCAAGCAAATTCTTCACTTTTCAGCAAAAATAGCTAAAAGTAATCTTGATACAGCCGCAAAACAATAAGAAAGAAATATCAAATACAAAAAGACTGTAAGGGAGAGGACGCAGAAGATGGAAACTGAGGAGACTGTGAATTTCTTGCAGTATTCAAGGTATTCTGTAGGAAGGTCAGTTAAGTATAAACAACTTTTATCTGGAGAATGAAATAGACAGGGTTTTGCCTCTAGCCACATCCTTGCTCCTGCTTTGAGGCCAACAGGATTTTGTCCATACTAGACATAGCTACTACAACCCTTCTTCACTGCAGCCGCTCTCCACAGATTTACTTTTCTTTCTTTTTGACAAGAAAAGAAGTCCAGACTCATGTAGTCTAGTCTGATCTAGAACTTACAATGTAACTGAGGATGACCTTGAACTTCTGATCCTCCTGCCTACACTTCTGGAATTACAGCTGTGAGCTACCACCTGGTTAATGTAGTCCTGGGGGCCAAACCCCAGGGCTTTGTGGTATATCCTTAGCCTTTTCTTTTAATAATCTTATTCTGGGGCTGGAAAGGTGGCTCAGGGGTTAAGATTCTGTCTCACAAGCAGAGGGTTCTGGATTTGGATCCCAGATCCCATGGAAAAAATGCCAGGCAGAACAAGTGGTGGCAAATTCTTCACTTTTCAGCAAAAATAGCTAAAAGTAATCTTGATACAGCCGCAAAACAATAAGAAAGAAATATCAAATACAAAAAGACTGTAAGGGAGAGGACGCAGAAGATGGAAACTGAGGAGACTGTGAATTTCTTGCAGTATTCAAGGTATTCTGTAGGAAGGTCAGTTAAGTATAAACAACTTTTATCTGGAGAATGAAGTAGACAGGGTTGCCACTTCCTGCCCTGGTGTTTGGAGCCTGAGAAATCCCAGAGTGAAGCAAAAAGGAGGGAGAAACAATCCAGGATGATTTCCAAAGTCACCCTTGGCCCTATACACACACACACACACACACACACACACACACACACACACACACACACACACAATAAATAGATATAGATAGATAGATAAATAAGTATTTTTAAAAATCTCATTCTGCTACTTGCTATCTTATTATTGGACTTTAAGTGTGCTGTGGAGGTCAAAGGACAACTTTCAGGAGTTGGATCTCTTCTTGTTGACACAGGGTCTCTTATTTCAGTTGCTCTGTGCATTACAGGTTGCTGGTCTACTTTTGGGTGATTCTCCTGTCTCCACTTCCCATCTCACCATGATGGTGCCAGAATTACATAGGAAAGCCACCACATCCCTTTGTGGATTCCAGGGATTAAGCCAGACCACAAGACTTGTGCAGGGGAGCACTTTTACTTGTTATGCCATCTCACCAGTCCTATTTCACAATTTGCCAAAAAAAAAAAAGTCTTCTAGAGGCTGGAGAGATGGCTCAGGGGTTAAGATTCTGCCTCGCAAGCAGAAGGTCCTGAGTTAGGATCCCTGAACCCACGTACAGGTAGAAGCAGCAGTGGCCTGTACTTCCAGGCCTTGTGGGCAGAGCCTGGGATATCCTAGAATGAAGCAAAAGGAGGTAGAAGCAACCCAGGATGATTCCCAAAGTCATCCTTAGTCCAGAGGGATACACAGTTCCCTGATGCACAGACACACACACACACACACAAGCAAAATAAAGTTAAAAAAAGTATTTTAATTCATTGTCTAAAATGTTTATACATTAGTTAGATAGTTAAGTTTAAAGATAAGGTATCTGAGCTGGAGAGATGGCTTAGTGGTTAAGCATGCTTGCGGAGCAATCACATGTGAAATGGAATTCAGATTCTATTTAATAAGTCAGTGCTCCACATGTTTGTAACCCCAGCACTGAGGGGCAGAGATAGGCAGATCAATAGGTTGCTAGGTTCCATCCTAGCCAAGAAAACCTGAGTGCCTTGTTCAGAGAGGCCTCAAATGAATAGATGGGTGTCCCAATGCTCTTTTGGCCTCTGTGTGCACACAATTGTGCATACACTATACACTCACACACTACATTCATACACACAGGTGAAAGCACACACACAAGATGAGGTATCTGAGGTTCACAGGCATTGATAAAAACCTGCCAAAGCCCCTGGCAAGTAAGTACACTTGAATTCCAAAGTCCCTGCTCTCCTTTCCTTCAATAAACATCACCCTTAATGTGGGCATCAAGTTAGGCACTGGAGAAAATTGGAGAACATAACACACCTGATTCCTTTGAGGAAAAAGCAACTGATGGGTGAGTAAAGGATTTTTAGGACAGACATCCCTGGGTTTCACTTGGACACTTCTTATGCATGACTTCCTGGTGTGTGGGGGGAGATATCTATCACACATGCCTTGTCAACAATGATCACTTATAGGATTCTGAGGAAGCAGAACTAGGACCAGCCAGAGATGGTGTCAGAGTGTCGCTCAACCTGTTCCTGCCCTGGCTGCCTGGCACCTGGATTGCTCTGCTTCTTTCACTTATAATTTCTGTTCACAGGGCCGCCTCTTCCTGGATGAAGCAGCCACGTGTTCTCTGCCTATGGTGCTTCAGCTTTGGCACACTCATCTTCCGAACTTTCTACCTCCAGCCTTCCTCCTGTCAGCAAATTTTTAAAAAAATTTTTTTTTATTATTCAATTGTGCATGTGCGTGTGTGTGTGTGTGTGTGTGTGTGTGTGTGTGTGTGTGTGTGTAGAACCACGGGTGAATTTGGGAACCACCATGGACCGCCTCCACCTCCTCCTTGTTTACTCTGCCCCCAGGATTCACAGGCTCTGCCCCGGGATTCACAGGCTCCGCCTTACTAGGATCAGAAACAACAGGCCGCCCCGCTTCCGCCTGGCGTCTGCGTCTATACGTGGGGTCTAGGATCTCAACTCAGGACCTTCCGCCTGCAAGGCAGAGGCTTAACCCCTGAGCCACCTCTCCAGCCCCAGCAAATATGTTCTTACTTCTATCTGAATACATCAAAAACTTTAACAAGGGGCTGGAGATATGACTCAGGGGTTAAGACTTTGCCTTACAAGCAAAAGGACCTGAGTTTGAATACTGGGTCAAACATAAAAGACAGGCAGAAATGGTGTTGACTTTCAATTCCCGCCTTGAAAGGCAGAGTCTGGGAAACCCTAGAGCAAAGTACTAAGGAGGTAGAGCAATCCAGGATGATTCCCGAATACCACACTTGGGTCTCTACAGGCACACACAGTGCCCTCTTCTGCACCCACACGCACCTACCCACATCTACACACACACCTACACACACACGAAAGAACTTAAATTTATTCTATATTTGCACCATCACATTCCACTCCTCAAATAATTTATTCTCTTATTAAATTTATTCTTCCCAATACAGATGAACTTCATTACTAAATATTCAAGGACAATACCTATTTCATACATTTATTTTTTTCTAAAGGAGTAGTTAAATACACAACTTGCAAATCCTCTAAGAAAAAAAAACCCTGTGATTTATATGTTTTTAATTTAGGTTCTAATCTCAGTTAAATACTTATTTATCCTCCACTTTGCACTTTTTTATCCTACAGTCAGTTATGTACCCAAACTTGAGAGCAATTGTTGAGCAGGGCCATGACACCAGCAGGCTCTCAAGGACCATGTGTCTGATGAGTAAATGGGGAAGTTGCAGGGAAGCCACAAGAAGCAACAGAACCTTACCTGAGGCTGAGGCGCAGCGTGGTATTCTTGCATCAGCTCTGGTGTGTACAGCTGAGGGATGGGTTTGAAGGGATTCAGAGCTACCAGCGTGCAGCCAGCATTGGTATAGAATATGTCTTCCATGTACCGGGCCTGCAGGCACCTTAAGACTGAAGCAAAAATGCTGTTAGCTGAGTCTAGTTAAAATATAGACAAAAATCATATATACTGACACATCTGCCCGTCAGCTCTCTTGCTCTGTAATTAGCCAAGTGCCATCAGATCCCTTTAGCTCCCTGATGAATAGATATAAGATCTAATTACGACAAGTCCCAAATCCCGTAGCAAAGCTGGCCCTGGGGAGCCAAGGTGCAGCTGCCAGGCCTCCTGGGGAAGAGGCCAGATCAGGAGTCTTGCTGCTTGCTCTGAACTGAGGAAAACTGTGCTAGAGACCCCTGCTGTTCCTCTGCTTGGAGCAGCATGCTGGATGGAGGAAAGAACCATACCTGTCTCCAGTGTCACGGGATTCACCTTGGTGAGGTCATCCAGCTGGTGTAGTGGGGCCTCCTTGCCCAGAAACTCCTGCAGGTCTCCTCTGAGGGATGCCCTACCTTGGGCATGAGAGCCCGAACTGTGGCCATTCACCTGGGAAGTAATAACATAAGGGCCATGAGAGCTGGGATTCAAACAGACAGTTAATAAGGGTGTTGCCTGCAGAGGAGAAAGAACAGGTCTTTGTGAGATCCAGGTGGCTCAGGTTTCAGCTCTGCTACTTATTAGCCCTGGGAGCTGGGTAATTTATTTTACCCCTCTGAGCCACAGCTTCTTCATTGGTTAAATAAAGGAAAATAAACTCAACTCCCAGGGTAGCTGGGAAGAATAGACACACAAAGCTTTTAGTCTGTCTTGCACACAGAATTATTAATGAGTGCTCTCTTGCCTCCTTTACCTTGAGCTCCAGCCAAGTCAGCTTTTAGGCTGCCTGCCACCAGCCTTGCAGGACCCAGAGGAGATGCTTCCTCAGCCAGGGAGGATGGTGTGGGAAGAGAAGACAGGTACCTGGCTGAAATTGCTTGTGAGAGTGAGATCTGTGACATGACATGTGAGTGGTGAGCCCTAACAGCTTGGCCCTGCCCAGGCAATCAGCCAAGGTGGTGTGTTTACTTTGAGTGGCACTACTGGAAACATGACCTTGAGTCAGTCATTTCTCCTTTTTAGGGTTTAGCTCCCTATCAGCATTATATAGTACATAATACTGTATTTTTTCCACCGAGATGTCAAGATTAAACAAAATTACACAAGCATAGTGCCTACTATTATGTAATGAGGGTTCACCAAGGACATCTATCAGCATGGCTATGGTAAATACTACTCTAGAAAAAAATTTAAATAGAAAGTTCAGAGCACATGATTGTTGTGCCTACTTCTCTCTAGCCTTTTGATTTATTCATGGGCCAAATGATGGGACAAGTAAGTAGCAGTATCTATCATGGTTTCCTTAAGGCTGGCTAGCCATAAGTGAGATCTTACTAGAGCACAAACTCCCTGAAGCCCTTGAATCAAATATGCACCAGTATGTTTAAGAACCAGAGCTATTTACAGAGGATAGTATGTGTCTGAGATAAAGCTTCACAGTGAAAAGTGGTTTTCTGTCTTGCAGGCTTTCTCAGAGGCAGAATCCTGTATTCCCACGTAGGCCACCTTTTTCAGCATTTTTGCAATCTAACCTCTTTACCTGAACTGCTTATTTGCCTTCTCCACTTGGTTAATTCCTCCTTACTCTAATTTGTTTGAGAGAGAGAAAGAGAGAATACATGCATGCCATGGCACATGGGTGGAGATCATATGACCACTTCCAGTTCTTTCCTACCATTGGACTTTCAGAGCTTGAACTCAGGTTGTCAGGTTTGCAAGCAGGCACCTCATCCACTGAACTATGTCCCCCACCCCATTTACTTTTAAAGGTTCAACTTCAAAGACTATTCTTCTTGGAAAGTTACAGACTTCTGTTGTGCCTCACCTGAATAGGCTGGCAGGGACCTCTGTAAGAATTCCTTGCTATGACAGGTGTTAGCCATAACTAGGCTATTTTGTAAAACTCCTCCAACCCTGGTTGAAAAGTAGCAATTTCTAGAACTGACCACAGGAGTCATCTTAATCCACTTCCAATTTATCTCTCTAGGCTCTTACTTCCTTACCCTAATGAATTTCAATTATCCCCAAACTCCAACCCCTCCCTCTACCCCACCCTGTAATTTCTTTGGCCTGTCAGTGGCTGCAGGGGCTCTCTGCATGTTCTCCCCAACCCCATCATGCTATTCATCTGACTTTAAGGTATCTTTTCTATTTTAATGCTCTTCCACTTGATGACTATGGTTCCCCTGTGCACCGGCCCTCTGCTCTAATAAAACTCAAGTCTCTCTCTTGTTACTTTCTCTTTCTCAATGAACAGCCACGTCAACATTACACATTGGTGTAAGAGTTGTTCTCAACTCTTTCCCAACCTAACATTAGGTCTTCAAAATGCCCTGAATTCCTTTACTATCCCACTTCACCTTAGGAAAAGACATAAAATAGCACAATAGGACACATTCAAATTACATAAGAAAAGCATTGGAGAGGTTGTCTGAAGAAAGGGTCTTTCCTGTATTTCCAGACAAAAGTACTGGAATCTTTAGCCAGACAAGCAAAACAAGAGAAGGTACCTTAACGCTTAAGGTCTGGGTTAGGTACGGTTAAGGACTTACCTGCTGGAGCATCTTGCTTCAGTGTGGTCAGCTGGGTTCTGGGTCACAGGCAGTAAAAGGACCGTCTATCCACCTGGTCATGGAGGCCACAGCTTCAGCAGAGAACTCAAGTCTGGAAGAAACTCAGCGAGTCATCCCAGAACCTGTAGCATGAAATGGAAAACAAAGGCCACACACAGGTAAGGGTTTCACCAGGTGACTCACTTCTCCTCCTCCCACCAAGCAGGAGGAACCAAAATGAGAACCAGGGCAGGCCTGGGCAGAGAGTGAGAGTCTGTCCTTGCCCTCGCCAATTAAGAGCTGGGGAAACTTTGATGAGACCTCTGGAGAGTACCTAGGCTACTTTTTGAAGCTTTCCTTAGAGTAAAGGGCCAAGGACAGTTTTACTAGTGGGGTTAGGGTTGGGGTGGGGCCCCAATTCTTCTTTCTGGATCAGTATGCCATGGAGGTTGAAGACATCAGGGAGACAGAATCTTGTGCTATTAAATACCTACTAAAGTATAACCAGAAGCTGGTGGGAAGCAACTCCTGATATTCTTGGAGAGCTGTTGTATGGGGGGGAGGGTCATGATTCAGCTGTTAAACAGGTGTGTGACCTTGAGGAAACCCTATTACCTAAAACACCCTTGAAAATGGGGATACACTTGTCTTTTGTAGAGTGATTGTGAAGGTCAGTGAGGTCATGTTCTAAAAGCACAGTGCAAAGTATGAAATAATATCACTAAGGGCAATGCCAGTATTACAATGAAGGGTTGATTATCTACGGAGGACACTATCATCAGATGGGAATGGCACACTGACCAATTCAAGGTGAGATTCAGAGTGGTACGTATATATCTATAAGCCAACACTCAGGAGGCTGAGGCAGGATGATCTCTGAGTTTGAGTCCTGCCTGGAGATTCTATAGGCCCCTGTCACAAACCAACAAGACTCGGAAGAAGGGAATCCACCTGAGAAGGGGAGCCCAAAGCCAGTCTGAAAAATGGCATGTGACCCTCACTCAGATTTGGAATAACCTAAGCTTCAGGAAGGGATGAGAAAGGGGCACCTTCAAGAGATTAGTCCTAGTACAGACTTGAAGCTTTGACTATATCTAGCTTTTAAGGAACTTCCAGGAATAGGGTCTTCTATGGAATTGGAAAAAGGAAAATTCAAGCAGAAAAGGATATCAGGACTGTTAGATCTCCACTCTGATCACTGTACTCAAGACAGGTAAAGAACAGAAATGCAGAGCTCTCTGGAGACTCAAAGACAACAAAGCTCCCTCAACTTTTTTTTTTTGGATACAGGTCCATTGGGGGAATATGAAGAGAGAGATTAGAATCCCAAATTTACAACCCTCCCAGGGTATATCACAGTTCTAAACCTCATACATCAGCACATGGCATCATAACATCCAGATCTCACTGTGAAATTAAGGCTCATCAGGTGAGAGTGCTTACAAACACTGGTTATTACCAAGCAGTGTCAGCTCCTGGCTGGAGTCAAGTCAGATCAGAGCGGTTTTGTCCAGTTCTCTCAGCTCCAGTTCCCTCCTTTCGCGGTTACCACCAAGAATTTCTGGAAAGGGCGTGATCACAGTGGGCAGAAGGGAGTAATGAATAGGTGGGACCTAAGATCTAGGCAAGTGGCAACCCGATCGTCTGTTCTTCGTCATTCCGGCCTCTGTTTCTTTTTTGAATTGAAAGACAATGGGAAGGGAAACGGAAGTAGGTGGATGAGGGTCTTGGGAAGCCAACCCGCTCCCCCCTCCCAGATTCCTGGCGGGAAGCCGAACTCCTGGTACCGGCGACAAGCCCGCGGGTGTCCCACGCTGGAATGCCGCTGCGGAAGCTCCCAGCACGGAGAGAATATGTCCTTCCCGGCAAGGTGGGAACTTGGTCAAGAGCGCGGCTGCCTAGATGCCTCCGTCCCCGGGTAGGACAAGAGGAGGGACAGACGTCCGGGCCCAGTCGGTCAACCGGGAATCACCCCCCACCCCCGCCAGGAGCGCCTTGCCCGCACGCCGGAAAGTGACCGTGAAAGGTCCTTGTTCTGGGCAAGAGCCAAGAACCGAGCTGGGGCGCCTAGGATAAGAAGAGGGAAGGGGCGTGCAGATTGAGAGGTGGAGGCGCCGCTTCTACCTTAGCTCGGAGGGGCAAGCTCTGGGCTGGGGGAGCACTCACCGGTCCCCACGGCCCGAGCCACCCAGCGTGCAGTCCCCGCCCGGGCCGACTGGAAGGGCAGGTGGGCCGGGTGAGCCGGCGGGAAGAGCCCGGAGAAGGGAGGGAGCGGAGGGCGGGAACGACTGGGGAGGAAGGCAAGTCGGAACCTCAGGTTCGCCCGCGGCAGGCTGCGGCTCCGGCTAAATGGCCCGGCGCCGGCCGGCTCCTCCCCGGGGGCGGGGCGCGCGCGCAGGGCGCGGGGCGCACGTGGGTCGCCGGGGACGCGGGGTCTGACTCGCGGGCTGCGCTGGAAGGGAGGTGGCTGAAGAACAGGGGTAGGTGACCGGACGACAGCGGCGAAGTGCGGGAAGTACGGTCTCTCGGTTCCTCCCTGGCAGTCTTGAGCTTCCCGAACCCTTCACCTGACCGGGCTGGACCCTCCCACCCACAGGGTTACAGCTAGGGGTTGGGGAGGATCTGCACCCCACAAGCACCGCTCGCTGGAAGGCCGACGCGGGGAGCCTGCGGGGCAGGGGCTGGCGCTCCATCCCCCGCCGCGGCGCGCGGAATCTGCCGGGCCGGAAGAGCAGGCTGCACCGGCGGCGCGGGCCGGAAGCGTGGCCAGCTAGGCGGAAGCCGTCGCGTCCCCGCAGGTGCCGCGTGTGGGTGCGCGTGTGTCCTGCCGGCGCGGACGACTTTCCACCGGGAATCAGTGACATAAACAGGGCAGGGCGCGACGGTGGCGAGGTCCGAGAAGGAGGAGGACTCTCTTAAGGCCAGACGAGTGGGGTCCACTTACGGCGAGATACTGTCAGGCACCAAACCGGACACACTGTGTGCTATCTCCTAGGAGGTTTGTTTGCTACGTGACCAACAAATGTGTTCTTCCGGAGAGCCATTTGTCCAACACTGAGAAGTGGCAAAGGTGGTTTATACCCCGTTAAAGGAAGCCAGTTAATGCTGGTATGTGCTGCGTGTTCTGTGCTTCCCTTCTGTCCACCTGCACCCCAGTCTGAAAGTCTAGCCTCTGGTATGTTCACCTGCTCTTTAATCTGAAAATCTGACCTCCATTCTGTCCACTTGCACCTCAATCTAAAAATCTGGTGGTGTGTAAATGAAGCAAAGGGCAGCCCCACTTGTACCCTATGTAGTAAGTAGGTTTTTACAGTCTCTCAACAGAATACACCCGTATATTTAAAGCTTCTCTTTTCCAAGTGGAATTTGATTTATTGGTAGCAGTTATGTGCTCAATTTATATTAAAGTATTCATGGCATATACAGTATACGATAGAAATTCCCAACTGATGTCATTTGAACTTGTGTCCTAGATTTATTGCGATAAGGCCTCATCCCAGATTTGCCTAGAACCCTATCCTATTATTCTTACTTAGCCAAGGATGACCCTTACAGGTATGCACCATTACACCCAGCTTATAAATTGATTTTGAGTCTGTCTTAACAGTGAAGTTAAAACTTTCTACCAGTAATCTCATTCCTTAACATGTTTATCCTAAATGAATCAATGTCAGCTTCTTGGTAAAATTCTAGGTTCTAGGTGTATCAGAGTCATAGATATGAAATCATTAGGGCTTACTCAATGTTCTGCTCTAAAACTTAGCAATAATTAAAATTGTTTAGGTATATAGACAACATACTAATTTCACAGCGCTGGCAAGGTAAGTTTAGTGAGCAAATCTGGCAACCTGACTTCAATCCCTAGAAGTCCAGGAAGTAGAACTGAATTCCAAAAGTTGTCCTTTGGCCTCCAAAGTGCATTCGTGTATGCATGCTGTGGCGTATCCTGTCTGTTCCTTCACTCTCTCTTCCCTCTTTTCTCAATAAAGATACCATTTTAGCGAAAATATTGCTTTCCACAAATGCGTTCCTTTGTTCTTATTTTCATAGGAAGAAAAAAAAAATGTCTCAAAAGCAGATGAAGGAAGCTTTTGTCAGTAACCTCAATGGAACTGGCCTGCTGGAAGTCACCCAGGGCTTGTGTTTTCCTGCATTCTGTATCCTGTGCAGAGGTCTCCTGCTCATTTTCTCACAGCAGTTGTGTTTTTTTTCACATACCTGGAGAATGCGGTTCTTCATTGACTTTGTTGTCCTAATAATTCCCTTAGTGAACACTTTGACTATACTGTCTTCATTTATCTTCTTGGAGAACCTAACAGTGATTACCTGTGGGGCATGGCTGTTGTATCAAATATACCAGAGGAGGACTTGCTACACCAAAGTGCCTGTTAAGAAAATCCTTGAACAATTCTTGAAAATCAGCCTAGAATCGGATTACAGCCCAGCTATCACCTGTTACCGTGTCATTAACAGTGTATTTACAGCTATTGCTATTTTGGCTGTGGACTTCCCACTTTTTCCCAGAAGATTTGCCAAAACTGAGCTTTATGGGACAGGAGCAATGGATTTTGGAGTAGGTGGCTTTATTTTTGGAACTGGGATGGTTTGTCCAGAGGTCAGAAGGAAACACATAGAAGGGTCCAGATTTAATTATCTTAGAAAATCATTGTACTCTGTTTGGCCATTAGTCTTACTAGGAATGGGACGGTTAGTTGTTATAAAATCCATAGATTATCAGGAACATTTAACTGAGTATGGAGTTCACTGGAACTTTTTCTTTACCATTATAGTTGTGAAACTAATAACATCATTGCTTTTGATTATTTTTCCCTTAAATAAATCTTGGATTGTGGCTATCAGCATTACCATGTTATATCAGCTAAGCCTTGATTTTACCCCTCTAAAGAGGCTAATTTTGTATGGAACCGATGGTAGTGGAACAAGGGTTGGTTTGTTAAATGCTAACCGAGAAGGAATAATCTCCACGATAGGGTATGTGGCAATATACATGGCTGGTGTACAAACAGGGTTATATGTGCTTAAGAACAGAACAGAGATCAAAGACTGGATAAAAGTAACAGGTTGTCTTCTACTAGTTGCTATTAGCTTCTTTGTAGCTCTATACATAGTTCAAGTAAATATAGAGATGGTATCTCGAAGAATGGCTAATTTAGCCTTCTGTATGTGGATAGTTGCTTCTAGCCTGATGCTTTTGAGTTGTTTGTTACTTAGTGATATAATTTTGAGTTTTGCCCAATTTCTAATTCAAGGTACTCAAGTACCATGTTCTTGGAAACTTACCCACTTGCCTGCTATTAATAAAAAACATTCTGAGTCTACAGTCCTAGAATCTGGAAAAAGGGAATCTAGTCTTTGTTTAATCACTGCTCTGAACAAAAACCAGTTGTTGTTTTTCTTGCTATCAAATGTAACAACTGGCCTGATCAACCTGGTGGTGGATACATTACACAGCAGTACCTTGTGCACCTTATTTATGCTCAATCTATATATGTTTAGCAACTGTTTAGTTATGTATGTACTTTATTTACATGGTAAAATTATAAAGTTTTGGTGATCAATAGTTAGGATGTATGTGTTTTGATATTACTGTAGTGGGGAAGAATAAATGAGTGAAATGTGCTTTTAGCAACCCAGTCTTAGCCATATTGTATTGTAAGATTAGTTTTAAATTTTTCTTTTTCTTTTTTTTTAATTTAAAAAATTTATTATTTATTCAATTATGTGTGTATGCACGTGTGTGCGTGTATGTATGTGTATGTATGTGTATACGTGTGTGTGTGTAAAACCACAGACGAATTCGGGAACCACCATGGACGCCTCCACCTCCTCCTTGTTTACTCTGCCCCGGGATTCACAGGCTCTGCCCTACCAGGACCAGAAACACAGGCTGCCTCCGCTTCTAAGCCTGGCGTCTATACGTGGTGTCTAGGATCCGAACTCAGGGCCTTCTGCCTGCAAGGCAGAGGCTTAACCCCTGAGCCACCTCTCCAGCCCCAGTTTTAAATTTTTCTAACAGAGGTGATCCTTTACTTTGTTGAGACAGGCCTTTGCAACTGAACGTGTATGCTTAAGGCATTTTAACATATAAAACAAATCAACAGAGATGAAACAAAAGCCTTGGATGGAATGTTAGTATTTAAGAGATTCACAGTTTTTGTTTTTTTTTTGAGATGGGTCTGAGCTCTACAGCTCAGGCTGTCTTGCAACTCACTGTGCAATCCAGGCTGATCTCTAACTTTGGTAGTGGGATTACAACCATGAACCACTATTCCCAGCTTGTTTGTAGCTGGAACAGTAGAAGACCAAAGGGTTGGGAGGATTTTTACTTTCTATTTTATAATCTATGTTGCTATATTTTTATATATGATTATATGTATGTATGATTGTATATGACATTTACATTAAGACATTTCAGTATGAATTGTGATTTTTCCATATTTTATTGTTCAACCTCTGCCTTTTTTAAATTTATTTATTCAGTTGTGCATGTGTGCGCGTGTGTGTATGTGTGTGTGTAGAACCACGGACGAATTCGGGAACCACCATGGACCACCTCCACCTCCTTGTTTACTCTGCCCTGGGATTCACAGGCTCCGCCCTACCAGGATCAGAAACTCAGGCCACCCCCGCTTCCACCCCGTGTCTATACTTGAGGTCTAGGATCCGAACTCAGGGCCTTCCGACTGCAAGGCAGAGGCTTAACCCCTGAGCACCTCTCCAGCCCCAACCTCTGTCTTTTTTAAGTACACTATTTCTGTATTTATTTTAAAGTGTATTATTTTTGTATGTGTTTGTATCAGAGTACTGTGTGTGTCTGTGGAGGCACAGTGTACCATGTAAGGGTGACTTTGGCAATCACCCTGGATTGTGTCTACCTCTTCTTTGCTTTACTCTGGAGTTTCCTAGGCTCCACCTTCCAGGACCAGAAGTACAGGTCGCTGCCATTTCTACCTGGACTTTTTACATGGGATCTGGAATCCAAACTCAGGACCTTCTTCTTGAGGGGCATAATCTTAATCCCTGAGCCATCTCTCCAGCCCATCGACCTTTGTCTTTTAAAATATTTTTATTTATTTACTGTGTGTGTGTGTGTCAGAGGGCACATGTTTCTGTGGAGGGCCAAGGGTGACTTCCAACATAAAAATGCCAGGAGGAAATGGTGATGGCCTGCACTTCCAGCCCCGGTGGGCGGAACCTGGGAAATCCCAGAGCAAAGCAAAAAGGAGGTAGAAGCAATCCAGCAATCCGGAAATCCTGAAGTCACTCTTGGTCTTCCACAGGCATACATAGTACACATACACACACACACACAGCAACTAAATGGTTTAAAAAGAGTCTTAAACCCCACAAATTTTAGTTTACAGGCCTTATGTTCAATATGGGTAAAATTGGCCAGGTGTGATGCAAGTCTGTAATCATATTTATAATGTGGACAAAGGTGTTCAAGGTCAAGGTTTTTAAAAACGACACAGGTAGTTTGAAGCTACCTGAGCTGCACAAGACCTTGTGTCAAATAAGTGAGGCCTGTGTGGCTCAGTGTGCTTGCCTTGACTCAGATGGAACGACAGAATTCCACAAAGTTGTCATCTGAGCTCCATGCACATGCCTATAAATTAAGTGAGTTTAAAATCAATGAAATGGGCATTTTCATTAATTTGTACTTACTATTTTCAGAAACAGCTAATGGTCAGAATATAAGATATTTAGTAACAATCCAACTTATTTGTATAGTATAGAATAGGCAAAGCTTTCTCATATATGTTTAATTAGTTGTCTTCAAATTACAAATTTGTGGATTTTTGTGGTGATGGCGTTTGAGCCCAGGGCATCATGCATGCTAGGTAAGCACTCTCTAATGAGCCACATTTCTAGCCCTCAAATTTGTTATGTAATATAAATATACTTTACTGATTTACTTCAGAGGCCAGTGAATAGCCTAAGTGAGTAAGGTGCATATTCGCAAGCTTGACATCTGAGTTCCATCACTGGAATCCCACATGGTGAAAGGAAAGTTGTCCTCTGACTTTTACTCTGTACACCATAGCATGAATGTTCTAACAATTATTAAAAATAATTCAGCTAAAAAAATTAACACCAAGATAATACTTTGTATTTGCTAACTGTAGTCAATTATATCAGATCTTGTTTTTAAAAGTAGTACTATGGGGGGATCAGCAAGATAGCTCAGCAGGTAAGATTCCTGCTTGCAAACTTTGAAACCTGAATTGGATCCCCATGGTAGATGGAGAAAAGCATCCTGTCCCCTCTACCCGGGTGCCATGGCACAAATTTCTCTCCCTCTTATAAAAAAAAAAATCTTATTTCAAAAATTGAGAATTTTTTATCCTGGACTTTAAAAATTCATTCATTCATTTATTGTGATGCATACCTGCCACAGTACTTGTTTGGCCATCGGAGGACAACTTTCAGAAGTTGGGCCTCCCTTCCACTTTTTCATGGGCTCTAGAGATTGAATTCATGTCAACAGGCTTGTGTGACAAGTGTCTTTATGAGCTGAGCCATCTCCATGATTTCAAGTCATAAGTGAATTCTAGTCCCTCTCACATCTGCTCAGCATTTTCTGTTGGTCATTCTCCCAAGTCCTTGTCACTTGATTTCCAGGACTCTGGGTCAGGAAATGTGTGTTCTCTCACCTGCTCAGGGCTGGGCAGGGGCTGCATTGTGAGCCACTGAAGGTCTTCTGTGTTGGAAGAATGAAGGGAAAGCCTGGTATCCCACAGGGTGACATCAGATCTTGCAGTCAGCATTCAGTGCATTAGATCCTCCTGCAGTCAGCATTCAGTGCTGGAGCGTAGCAAATGGGCCCTGCGATCACTCTCTTTAGACCTTGTAGTGCTAGTGGATTTGGCCTCTGTGCAGGTTTGCTCTGACCAAGTTTTACATGTGATAGCTTGTATTCCTCACATATCAAATGGTTGTGTTGCAACTCAGAATCTGTGATAGTTAAGCCTGGGTGTCAACTTGACACACCCGGTATTAACTAAGATAGGCTGAGACCACATTCGGAAGGATCAACTGAGACCACTTGAAAGGATTATACCCACCCTAGATTCTATCAGAATCTCAAAGATTTCATAGGATCCTCCCAGTACTGCATCATATAAAAAGGAGCCACCAGAGAGTAAGAGTTGCTTATTGCAGCTGTGCTAGGAATCGCTCTTCCTTCCGGCTGCCCAGTTTCTTCGACTCTCTAGCCTTCCAACCCTCCAAATCATCGTCGCCTAGACTAAAGACTAGGAATTTTCCAGCATTCAGCCATCACCCACTTGACTACCAATTGAGCAGCTATTGGCTGCCATCGTTGGAGTACCTCAGCTACTGGCAGCAGTTGTTGGACTACCTCGGTCATACTGTAAGCCAACCTAATACATTCCCTATATTATATATTTGATGGTGTGGCCAGTTCCCTCGGCCCTGGTGTTGGTGCATGCTCTCCCATCAAGCTGGACTATGAACTGTAACCAGGAATCATAAGAAAGAATAAACACTTATTCCCTTAAGCCATTTGATGGTCATTTATCAGCAACCATGCAGGCTGATTGCAACAGAATTTGGTACCAGAAGTGGGGTGTTGCTGATAAATCTGACTATGTGGACTTTGTGGCTTTTGAATGGTTTCACTGGACAAAGTTGGAAATGTTTGAAGATTTTCATTTTGTGGATTACCAATACCGTTCTTCCGAGTTTAGTGGGTCAATTGGATAATGTCAGTGCTGACAGAGTTGTGAATTGTTTGGTCCCAGTTTCTGATGAGGGGAACAAGGACTTTGGTAAAGCTGAATTTAAACATGATAGACTGGTTTGCTTGATAGAGAGCTGTGTTGGCAGCCTTGAGGATTTGCATGAGGAAAGGGCAGGCAGCCAAATAGCTGCCATTTGTTGGAGAAATGAGTATCAATAAAGGAAAACCTAGTGACTTGCACTGGGACGGTGAAAGACATGAAAACCAGTATGGCATGTGATTTGAAAACCCAGATTCCTTCAGGTGCCAAAGGCCCAAGTTAAAGCTGTTTTTTGCCCTTTGCAAGTTTGGCTGTCTAGAAAAGAGGTTTTTCCAGCGTCAGTGCTTTGAAGTTGGTACAGCTGTAGCTCCACTGGACTGAGCTATGTTTCAACCTCACTTCGGAATCTGGCAGCGTCCCTCAGATGATACTGGTTTTGGTGTACTACTGAAGGGTTCATAGAAAGCAGCAAAAGCTTGGCATCAAGTGGCAGGCATAGAGTTCCTGCAAAAGAAGGTGACGCTTATAGCTGCAGAGGAACCCAGAGTACTGTAGGAGATGACAAAACTGTGGAACTACTACTGAGGATAACTGAGTGGAGATTCAGACTGGTTCAAAGGAACTGCTTCTACAACTTTGAGTTCCAAACAGGGATTGGGAATGCCTAGAATCTTTGAGCCACCGTGATTACATAATGAGCAACAAAAGATGGACAATGAAATAAAGGATGCTGTATTTGATTTGTTGGACTTTGATCTTTTTAATGTTTTATTAAGATCCTTCGGTTTTAATATTTTAATGTTTTAAAGTATTTAAGGGCTGGAGAGGTGGCTCAGGGGTTAAGCCTCCGCCTTGCAGGCAGAAGGTCCCGAGTTCGGATCCCAGATCCCACGTATAGACGCCAGACGGAAGCGGGGGCGGCCTGCGCTTCTGGTCCTGGTAGGGTGGAGCCTGTGAATCCCAGGGCAGAAGGAGGTGGAGGCGTCCATGGTGGTTCGCGAATTCGTCTGTGGTTCTACACACACAGACACGCGCGCGCACATACACACAGTTGAATAAATAATAATAATAAAAAAATTTTTTTTAAAGTATTTAACTTATTCTAAGACTCTTAAAAGAAACTTTGAACTTTTAAAATGTTGGAACTGAAGTTTTAATAAGAGAACATTTTAAATAAGTCCATGAAATATATATTTCTTTAAACTGTAATTTTTTTATTCAATTGTGCATGTGTGTGTGTGAAATGTATTTATATTTTTAAGATAACTTTTAACATCTATGGGGATAAGGATTGAAGGTTACAGTTTAAAAGTGCTATATTTTTGTGTCAAGTTGACAAGGGGTGGAGTGTCATAGTTAGGCACAGGTGTCAACTTGACAGTTGAAGATTTGAGCTCTGGGCACATTTACAGAGAATTAGTGGTTGAGTTTGGCCCAGAGCAAACCTGCAGGAGATTGTCTAGCTGATGGGGAAGGCCCAGCCTATGGTGGGTGGGATTAGGCCCTGGAATAAATCACAGAGAGCTGGTTGAGAGAGTTGGCATCCTTCTGTTCACTTGGCCAGACATCCTGGTCTGTCAAGTAAAGGTTGTCTGTCTCTTAGCTGTTATGTGGTGATGGTGTGGCTCAGCCTTAGTGCTGGCATGAGCTCTCCCATCCAGCTGGACTGAGAACTGTAACCAGGAATTGTAAGAGAGAATATACCCTTGTTCCCTTAAGCCGTCTGATTGTCATTTATCAGCAACCATGCAGGCGGACTGCAACAGAATCCTAGAAGTGTGTGGGTCACACTTGCCTTAAGTTGTGGTCGACGCAGAGCTGTGCACAGCAGCTGGCAGTGCCAAGGGTCTGCCCCATTCAGTGCACCCTGCACGTCTCTCCCCAGCTGCTCAGCTGTGTCCTTTCCTTGTCTCCATTTTGGCAGCGGGTTGTTGAGACTTAGGAAGATTATCTTATCATTGTTATATAACAACCTTCTTCAAGTGGCTGAAAGCATCTACTGTTGACTTAGCCTGGGATTTTGTGGTCCTTCTGTTGAAACGAATTTTTGGGACTATTTTCAGGTTCTTATCATGCTCCATGATTTGAGCCCACAGACTTTAGAATTTAATTAATATTACAGTATGTCATTTAAACATGACTAGGACAGATTATTGGATGTTTTGCTGAGTTTCATGGTGACTTAATGCCCATGTATAACTGATTTGTTGCATTTTATCACTAACTTCTCCTTCATACCTTTTTTTCTTTTGTACTGGGGAATTAACTGAGAACCTTGAACCTACTAGGCAAATTCCTCCACCACTGACTTCTATCCTCTTTTCTAGATCTTAAGTGTCTGTAACGTTGTCTTTTTATTTTTTGTTAACTTTTTATTCATTTCTTTTTATGTATCAGTGAGTACTCTGTGTCCTGTGGAGGACTAAGGGTGACTTCGGGAATCATCCTGGATTACTCCTACCTCCTTTTTGCTTTGCTCTGGGATTTCCCAGGCTCCACCCACCAGGGCCAGAAGCACAGGCCACAGCCATTTCCACTTAGCGTGGGACCTGGGATCCAAACTCAGGACTTCCTGCTTTCAAGGCAGAGTCTTAACCCCTGAGCCATCTCTCCAGCACTGCAAAACATATTTTATTTACTTAGTATGTTTTGTGAAAGGATCTGTGTAGCTGCCCCTAAATTTATAGTAAACCTGCTTCAGCTTCTCATGTGCGGGGATTACAAGATTTGTACTACTACAAGAGGCTTATATTTACACTTTTTTAAAAACTTTATTTATTTAGCAAGCGTGTGTTGTGTATCATAAGGCATGGTGTGTCCCTGTGGATTTCCCAGACTCTGCCCACAAGGTCTGGAAGTGCAAGCCTCTGACATTTCCCCCTATTGTTTTTAACTGTGGCACCTGGGATCCAAACTCAGGACTTTCTGCTTGCCCAAGAGTCTTAAGCCTTGACCCATCTCTCCAGCCGCACCCACTTTTTCTTCTTAACAATGGTTCTGGGCAATTTATTTCATGTCCTTGAAACTACTAGGCAAGCACACAACTCACTAAGCTGTCCCTAGCCCTTGTGTTTGTATTTTTAATTGATAAAATGAAATTTCCCAGTCCCATTATGAAAAACAAAACCCACCTTACAGATTTTCAGATATAGGCAATTAATTTAAATAGCATTCTTCCACAGATTTTACTGTCACATCAAATGTCATTATAGTGAAAACAAGAAGGTATTCTAATAGATTATTCGGTAGTTTGGTTCTTTGTTAGTATTTGGTATGTGCTCAATAGTGAATTAAATTTAGCTCTGAATTGAGGTCAATGTCCTTTACCAAACAATCCAAAATTTAAAGTAAGTGCACGTGTACTTTTAAACAGAAAAACCACAATATTCTTTTAGCATCTTAAATACATGGTTCCCTAAAAATTTCTATTTTTATTACGTAGTCTAACCTTTCAGAAGCTGCCTGCACATCCTATGTGCTTACTGGATTTAAGCTAAACATCACACAGTTCTGCTCTGACATGGCCCAAAGACAAACTTACTAGTTAATCACACCTTAATGGTTCTTCTAGTTTATTATGTCACTTACCCTAACAGTGACCACACAATGTCATAAGTCAACATGGCTAAGGGATGCACTATGGAATTTTTTGTTGTGACTTTGTAAGACTTCATGTGATGACCAAAATACTTTTTAAAGGTCAGTAACAACAGTTCTAGCCTCATCTACCAGCCTTAGGTTTAGTCAATTAGAAGAGTAGAAGTGGATTTATCCTTAAAAATCAAGTCAAATGAACTCCCAACAGTACGGCATTACAACAGGCCTCTTCAGAACAGGACCCGAGAACTCAGCAGCAGACAGGACAAAGGAAATGTCTTTCAAACAGCTCTCTTCGGGAGATGGTCAGATGGAAGGCCCTTTGGCCACGGCCAGTACTTTGACCAAGGGAGTCTCTAGGTTAATATTAACTCAAGAAATTCTTTGCCCAGAACTCGCACACAAACTGCCCAATTTTCTATTTGCTTGTGGCATAACGACTAAAAAAGTCAGCACGTGTCTTCCACCGCACGGCAACCGAGAAGCTGTAAGGTGGCTCGCGGTTAATAAGGTGGCAAGGGTCTCTCCTGCTCGAACTTCCAGTAGTGGAAAGCAGACCAAGTTGTGTCTCGTGCCTGGAAACCGAGGCCGGAGATCGCCTCTCGGCACCCACCGGCTCCTTGCCCTCACTGGCGGTTCTTCTGGACCTCCGGAGCACCAGCTCCTTGCCACTTACCCAAGTCCTCATGGGGCCTGGGACTCGGGGTCCACCCGAGGCAGCTCCGCGCCGCTCGTCTCACCCCGCGGCCCCCAGGAGAGCAGATTCTAGCCCGGGGCGGATGGGGACCGAGACTAACCCTGTTTAGCCTTCCTACCAGCCCTGTCTCGGAGTTATTGTAGGAAACTCGGAAATCAAAAAGCGCTCAGGATCCCACCGCCCCACGAAGGTTTCCAGACCCCGGCGAGAGAGCAGGATCGTGGTCTCGCGAGAACAGGCCGGGCCCCGCCCGGAGTTCTCGGTCCCTCCCTGCCCCACCCTCCCCACGTCCCCCGCCCTCCCTCCCACACTCCCCGTGGCGCGAGCGGCTGCCTGAGCCTGGAGAGGAAACGGCATTCGCAGCCGCGCTCCCGCCCAGGCCGGCCCTGACGCGGGCCTCGTCAGCCGGTAACGGGGAGCAGAGGTGGGGGTCAGGGAGGCGTCCGTGAAAACCTTGAAGGTCAGAACCGAGAGCCCTCCTCCGATCAGGGTGAGGACCGGGTCTGGGCCTGCCCCCACTCCGAACTCTGCAGAGCTGAGGCGGGGTCGACCCCTCCCAGGGGCGGGGAGGCGCTGGGCAACTGCAGCCCCGGGGATCGGCTGGGCGGGGCGCGCCGAACTGGGAAAAAGGGGGATCAAAGGTGGGCCGAGGGTCCCCAGCCCCGGGCGGCGGGGAAGCGGGCACGGGCTATGGAACCGAGGCCGGGGTGGGGTCCTGGACCTGGGACTCCCGTGACAGGCAGGGAAGCCCCGGGGCCGACAGGTCCTTTCCGTCTCTCCTTTGGACCCTGACGGGAGGCCGGCGGGCGGGGGAGTGGGGTGCGGGGAGGGAGCGCGGCGCGAGGGGGCGGGTCCCGGCGCTGCTCGGCGCTGATTGGCTGGGCGCGTGTGGAATCGGGTGATGGGAAACGCAGCGCGGCTGTCCGGTCCCCTCTTGCTCGGCGCCCTCCCCCCTTCTCCCGTGGCGAATGTGCTGCGCGGCGGCGGGTGCTTACGCTCGCGGGGTTTGGCTGTTGCAGGCAGGAGCTGGGAGGAGGCGGCAGCGGCAGGAGCGGCAGCGGCGGCGGCGGCGGCGGCAGCTGGGAGGAGGTGGTGACGGTGGCAACGGCAGCGTCGGGGACGATGGCGCGACTGGTGGCAGTGTGCAGGGACGGGGAGGAAGAGTTCCCCTTCGAGAGGAGGCAGATTCCCCTCTACATAGACGACACCCTCACGGTGAGCGGGCCGGGCCGGGCTGGGCCCGCTGCTCCCCTGGCAGCTGTCTCCCCTCCTCCCCCTCTCCCAGGCCGAGCGCTGCGCACTGGAGAAAGAGTGTGTTGCAACTTCTAGGCGAGGCCTTCTTCTCCCTGGCAGGCCCCACTAACTCTCCTTTGCAGTGGTTTCCTCGGTACCCTTGGCCAACCCCCAAGTCCAGCGCTGCGAACGCACTTGGGAATCCCTCTCCCCAGATTTTCCACCTCTTTTGAATCCTGTGCCTTTCCTCTTTCCCTTTAGGAGGAGACGCTGCCTTTGCCCAAGCACGCGTCTGGCAGAGGGATTTGTAGAAGCCTGGGCGTTTAGGGCCTATCCCCTACAGAAACCACTTACCCTCCAGGAGACTTAATTATCTGCAAACGTCGCAGTAGCTTTGCTGCCTGTATATTTTCTCTTTTAACACTGTAGCTCTCACTACATAAGGGTAATTACCGAGGACAGAGTGACATGCTGTTGCACAGGAAAGATTCCACTAAAAAGACTCGGTTTTCATTGTACCTGTCTTGTACTGCCTAGAGCATTAAAATTCTTAAAATGATTATGTTGCTAAGCCATGACTCTTCAAAATGGACTTTCTTGGCATTAGTTATTTAGTTTACGAGTCTTTTTTCCTCCCAAACCAATTTATTCAATTGTGTCAATGTACTGTGAAAAGCTGATTGTAGAGACATAGATGTGGGTAGTTTGTCGTTTTAAGTATCGGTGGTGTTGACCCTCTACCCTGGGTTGCTGCACTATTTCCTTTAAAAGGAAATGACAGAAATTTGAATCGCATCTGAACAGGAAACGAGTGCAATTGCTTGTCACTATTTAAGAATTGCAATGAACTTTTTTTGATTATTTTTTGAAATCTGCATTTTGAGGTTCTTGGATTATACATTTGTCAGTTGTGGTGAGATAGAGATAACTCTCTTCTTAGCACCTTTGATTTTGTTTTTTTTTTCTATTCAAGGGCAGATAATTTTTCTCCTGGAATTTTTTTTTTTACCATTTTATATAAAATGCAAGTCATTGTACAGATACTAGTCTGTGCCTTTCTTTTTCGCCAGTGTCAGTTGACTTGACAGTAATACTTTTAAAGGATTGAAAGAGCTGTTAAATAGTTCTATTTGTTAGAACTTTTCAAGTGAGAGCACACTTTTTTTAAAATGGGAAATGGTAGAGTGATTGGACTTGATATAAAGTAGAATTTGTGTTGCTGCTTTAGAGATTATTTGTATGTCCTGGTTATAATTCTGTACTCTTTGCATTAGAATTATAATGCAAATTATAATTACAATGCATTAAGAATTAGAATTAAAATAGATTTTTTAGAAAACCTAAAACTAGTGTGTGATCAAATTAAATGATTAATTTCTGAATGTGAGAATGCTTGCTAGCTAGTTTGTTATTTTCCTTTTTTCCCCAGCATAAATCTAAAGTAAGTAATTAGAGATCAACTTTTTTTTTCTTTCTGTCCCATAATGACTAAATTTCTTTAATCTTATGGGTTTGGACTGTATATACTTGATTGTATATTATCAAAATTTGAGTATTTACAAAAGACACTTCTTATTCTAGCATAACCACTTTCAGTGTGAAGGCAGCAGCACATTAATACATATTTCATAAGCACTTTTAAGTGACTTTTTGTGTTGTATTCTTGACAATAATTTGAATTTCCTAAATTTTTTGGTAGACAAAAGATGTAACTTTGCACTGTGGTTTAGTATCATACTTTTTAAAAAAATTCTGCGTGTGTGTGTGTGTGTGTGTGTGTGTGTGTGTGTGTGTGTGTGGGTGTATCATCTTGGACTGCTTCTACCTCCTTTTTGCTTTGCTGTGGGATTTCCCAGCTCGGGCCACCATCTTTTCTGCCTAGCATTTTTATGTGGGACCTGAGATCCAAACTCAGGTCCTTCTGCTTTGAAACAGAGTCCTAATCCCTGAGTCACCTCTCCAGCCCAGTATCCCACTTCTTTTACATTGTTACTAGATGGTTGAATTTTGTTTTTTTTTTTTTGTAATAGAGACTCAGACCAAAACAAAATTAAGTTTAAATATCTCAATATCATTCAAGCGAATGTATAATTTTTCTTTAAGGATGAATTTTTACTTCTAAGAGATGAGCGAGACATTTTGTTAGTTTGTCTTGGAAACTTCTGCACAATCATTGAATGATGTTAGTGAGTATTCATGTCAAGGTTGTATCATATTTAGTGAAAACTTTTTTTCAGGATCATTCTACTGAATACCAGTTAAAGAGAGCAAGCACCTGTTGGGAGGCAGGGAAAAGATACGTATTGACCTATTGGTATTTTTGATAGTGTGTGCATCACCTTAATTTTTGGGTTGATCTTTGTTTCTAAAAATACCTCGTAGAAAATCGTGATCTCTGACTTACATCTTGTTTGCAGCTAGATATTAGTTTATTTACAGTGCTTACAAATTTTATCTTCTTAGTAAAAGATACTGAAAATTTTAGCCTTAGTTAAAACCAGTGATTTTAGCTTGGGTCAAAAAGTCCCAAATAAGTAAACTTACCACTTGGTAGAACATTTAGGGAAGTATTAAGCTATGTGGCTGTGCGGTTACTAGATTTATAAAATAACTGATAAAATGCAAATTTTGTATTTTAGAGACAATCAATGAAGAATTGTAGTTTCTTCAGCATAGTTTTTAAAAATAAAATCAGTGGACCAGTGGGATGGCTCAGTAAGTAAAGGTTTGGGTACAAATCTGGAGACTTGAGTTCACTATCATCTCTAAAGCCCATACAATAGGAGAGAAATGGTTTCTGAAAGTTGCTCTTCAACTTTCACACACATGTTCTCTCCCCGTAAATAAAGGAGCAGAATAAAAAGATATAGTCCTTGACTAGCAAGCTGCCTCTGTGTTACGGTAAAGGCACTTGTGCATAAACCACGGGATCTGAGTTTGATCTCTAGAGTCCACATGGTAGAAGGAAAGAACCAACTTGTGAAAGTTGTCCTTTGACCCCCATAAGTGAGCAGTAGTGCTTGCTTATGCATTGTGTATTCTCTCTCTCAAATGAATAAAGTATGGTTCTTAGCAAGTCTTAAAAAAATAAAACAAGTTATTCTTAATCTTATTCCCCAGAGATAAGCATCATTTGATTTAATTCTACTAATTTGCTAATACAAATATAGATGCAGCGGTGAATCATATTGTTGTCTGGAACAGTTTACACCTTTTTTTTGTACTATTGAAAACTTTTTTTTGTTTTGTTTTATTTGTTTTGAGATCTGTTCTTGGTGCTCTCAAATTCCTGGGTCTCCATGATCCTTCTACCTCTATATGTCCAACACTGCTTTTTGACATTCTTGGATGTTTTTAATAGTTGTATAGTATGTCATATGACATTCCATAATGCTACCCTTCTATGAGATTTTAGTTTCTAGTCATTTATATGAACAATACTGTAAAATATGGATAATATATCTGCTTGCAAACTTGGCAACCTGCGTTTGATCCCGTTAGTTTTTTCCTCAGGTTTTTGGAAGAAGAATTGTTGAAGAATAAGAACTTTTTACAAAATTCTTGGTGTATGTGTGTGAAGTTGTTACAATATTTCTAGAATGTTATTTCTGGAATATTCCCTATTTAATCTGAATGGACTAGAAATTCCTGATAAGGGTTTTTAATAAAAGTCTGAGGCATTAAAATGATAAATGGTAGCATATTTACTTGGATTAGGAATTTTAGCATTTGTTACATGTTTAATATTTAATGTTTTCTTTCAGTTCTTAATGTTTGATTTTACTAAAGGTGATGCATGTTAAAAATAGTTGTGAATGGGGCTGGAGAGATGGCTCAGGGGTTGTGACTCTGTCTCACAAGCAGAAGGTTCTGAGTTCGGATCCCAGGTCCCACATTAAAAAAAAAAAAAAAGTTGTGAAAAAGCAAAAGAATAAAAACCACAGTTATAATAATTTTGACAAATACTTGAGGTTGAAATATGCTAAAAACAAATTTTCTGTGGTCAGGAAAAATAAGGACATATTTAAGCGTGCAAGTGAACGTAATGGATGCAATAAACATTATACAGCAGTAATTGCAGCACAACGACTTGTTCTATTTTGGGGTCGCTATGGACAGGCATCCTCTCATGCAGCTGAACACTAATGATTCCTTGAAGTATTTCACAGGACTGTCTTCCTTTAGGTAACCTAGAATCTAAAATTAAGTCAAGGAAATGATTTGAAAGAATGAAGAAAAATAGTACTACAAGCCTTTTTAAGCCCTCTCCTTTACTTATGTTAAAACACTGAACAGCATATAGCAACTAAAACTAAAAAGCCGTTGCCTTAATTGTTTGAAAGACAAAAGTAATTATTTAGGGCAGAGTCAATATAGTCAAGATGGGATGATATAGAGTATAATAAATTCAAGAGAAAATTTAGTGCTGTCCAGTTCAGGAAAAACACAATAATGGGTTATATTTTGACATGTTAGTTAGTGAAAGTAGTACAATCCATGTAATTGTTCTTTCTTTCTTTTCCTGTGCACTTAGTCTCCCACATGCCAGGAAAATCTACCATTGAGTGAATGTCACTGTACATTTTTTACTTTTTTTTTTTTTTTGGCACCTTTTCTTTCGGTGTTTGTGTGTGAAAGCGGGCACTATGTGTGCCTCTGGAAGCCCAGGGGTGACTTCGGGAATCATCCTATAGTGCTTCTATTTCTTTTTTGCTTTGCTGTGTGATTTCAGCCTTCCAGAGCTAGAATTACAGTTTTTCCTGGGATCTGAACTCAGGTCCTTCTGCTTTTGAGGCAGTCTTAACTTCTGAACCAGTTCTTCCAAACCTGAAAATCAGATTCTTTATATCTTATAGTTAAAATATTTTTTCTTTAGTCATATATACTTAGATTTTTATTAAAAATCTGTGATTTTAGGCTGGGGAGATAGCTCAGGAGTTAAAACTTTTGCCTCCCAAGCAAAAGGATCTGAGTTCAGAGCCCCAGATCCTACACAAAAATGCTGGGAGTATATGGCAACAACTGTAATTCTGGCTCTGGAAGGTAGAGCCTGGAAAACCCCAGAGCAAAGCAATAAGGAGGTAGAAGCAATCCAGGATGATTCCCGAATATCACACTTGGACCTCCAGGCACATACACTCATGTGCCCTCTTGTACACATGTCCTCACAGGAAAAAAAAAATCTGTGATGTCTATGAAATATACCAATTATGAGTCTCATTTTTTTATGGGGATGGGTGCACATATGCATCTTGTGGGCTTCTGGGGATGGAACTCACGTCTTTAGGTTTACATACCCATTGAATAATCTCACCAACCTCTAATTAGGAATTCTGTTTATCGGAATACTGAAACCTCCTTTAGCTTTAGATCCCTCTTTCTCTAATAGTGAATTTTGATGAGAAAAATACTTTTATGTACCCTTTTTCTTCCTAATTAGAGCCAATTGTGTTCTGATATAATTACAGATTTTGATTTTTTGTGTGTGTGTGTGATGTTAAGGATTGAAAATCCCATAGCTAGGTAAGTTTTCTAATACTGAGCTATATTTCCAGCCCAAATGTGTATTTTCAAAAACAATTAAAATCCTTACATTCCAAAGTTACAAGGAAGCAAAGGTTCTCTCTAGTGCTCTACTGCAACAAATACTTAAGTATAATTAAATTCTTATAACTACTCTGGAATAGAATTTAGAAATTATTGCTTATCTTATTTTACAAATGGATATAATCAGATTGGTTACGTAACCTACTCAGAATTTTGACATAGATGTTAAATGGCACCAGAACCTGGGTTTTAATTCATGTCTACTTGACTTCAGTGACCTTGATAGTAATGACTACATTATTTTCTGGTACCATGACTTTGTACATGCTAGCCAAGTATCCTAGCCCTGACCCACATCTCTCTTTCATTACACTATTTTGGCTTTAAAATTTGTATACTTTATTTAGAGAGACACAGAGAGAGGGAGAGTCTACATACATGCCACGGCACACAGGTAGAGTTCAGAGAACAACTTTCAAGAGTCAGTTCTTTCATTCTACAGTTTGAGCTTATGTGGGATCAAACTCAAACGTTGCCAGGTTTGCAAGCAGGTACCTTAACTTTAACTTATCTTGCCTACCCAGATTTTTTTTTTCTCTAGCATTTATCGTGTGTGTGTGTATAGGACAACTTGGCAGAAGTCAGTTTTCTCCTTTCACTATGTGGACTCCCAAGAGTTGAATTCAAATTGTTAAACTTGGTAGCAAGCATATTTTTCTATTAAGTAATATCACTGATCCCAACTTTTTTAAGGACTCCTCTTTTTTTGGTGCAAGGGGATAAATCTAGCCTTAAAGGTCCATTTCTGCCCTATCAGGTTTATAAAATAAGCTGTGTAATGTACTTAAAGAAGAAAATGTTTGATTTCTGTTCTGTTTGCCTTTTAAGATGGTGATGGAATTTCCTGACAATGTGTTAAATCTTGATGGGCATCAGAATAATGGTGCACAACTAAAGCAGTTTATTCAGGTAATAGTTTTTTAAAGTCATTGTTTTTTTATTGTGTAGGTGTTGTAGGTATCTGTTTCAGAAAAGTTGGTATTTAGCTAAAATTTTTCTTTTACCCAGGGTTCCCTAGGTATTCAGATTAAAGTTCATTTTTGCTATTGCTGTAGTGAATGTAATTATGTACCTGATTTATGTACTAGTCATTTAAAGAATTGTGTTCTAATAATATTTTGCATGTTCAAAAGCATTTGATTTTAGTAATCCATCTTTGTTGGTTTTTCAGAGTATGCAACTTTTCATTAACTTATTGGAGCTGTGGATGTAGCTCAGGGCCTGAATGCTTGCCTAGCATGTATAAGACCCTGAGTTTGATTCCCCAGAACCATCAAAAAAAAAAAAAAAGTTGGTTTTCTTTTTTGTTTTTGTTAAGTTAAAAAAAAAGTTAATCTATAGTATGAGTATTCCTGATTTTTATTTAATTCCTTAGTGTGAGACTTCTCAAATACTCAACTATATAATATGTAGTTAATAGGAAATAAGTTACTACGTTATACTAGAACTCTACATTTCTCCTTTAAAAGAAAACTTTTTAAGTTGAATGAGAATTGTTTCTTATTTATCTTTCTCATCTGTTTTTTGGTAAATTAGGAAATGTTAATTATTGTAACTCATGACTTATTTAAGATGAAATTGCTTATTAGAGTTTTGCCCATTTTTCTCCTGCTGTGGTTCCCATTAATTCTGTCTTGTCAAAACCAGTAGGTTACATTTGTGTACAGTAGCACATTATACTGCAAACTACTGTGTATATAAAGCAGGTCTTGCTCTCACCGTCTAATCTGAAATACATGTCCATACCTGTAAGTTTGGTGCTGTACAGAATTAGTATCCTAATTTGGCTTTCATAGCTAAACATACTGTATTGTTGAAAGTTGGGCTGTGTGTTGTGGCGCATGCCTGTAAGCCTAACACTTGGGAGGCTAAGGCAGGAAGATCCTCAAGTTAGAGTCCAGTGTGGAGTACATAGGAGTGTAAAATACAATACAAAAAAGTTGAAAAAACATGGTAAAGCTGCATTTATTTTACTCCCTTCCTCTGTTTTGGTTTGGTTTGGTTTTATTTTGCCTTTTTTTTTTTTTTTTTGGTCAGGATCTCCATATAGCCTAAAATGACCTAGAATATACTACATAACCTAAACTGGCCTCAGGCTTTTGTGTGTGTGTATGGAATAGGAGGTTGCACATTAAACCTAGAGCCTTTTGCGTGCATACACGCTCTCTACCACAGAGCTATCTCCTTCCTCAGTCCTTTAAAAAAAAAGTTTCGTCTTTTATGTTAACAGCGTCTCATCGAGTTAAGGCTGACTTTAAACTCCTCTGTAGTCATGGCAGGCCTTGAACTTTGTTACTGCCTCTGCCTCTTAAGTTCTGGGATTATAGGTGTGTAGCTGTGCCCACCTCTTTCAGTATTTATTTTTTATTTTTTTGAGACAGTTCTTCCACTTCTGACTCCCATGTGCTGAGATGATACCACTGTCTCTACCTTTTCTTTATTAATAGTTGCTGAGTAAGTTCTAAATTTCCAGATGAAGACAGCTTTTTATTATGGTGAGGCTTTGCTCAGTTACAGATGCGAGTGGCAAGCCCTGCCCAGCTTGTGCTTACTACTGTATAAGGATAGAAGATAATGAAAGAGTAACTTTATATGTCTTGAAAGAGTTTTCATTTTTCTTTCCCCCTTCTTAGCGACATAGTATGCTTAAGCAGCAAGATCTAAGTATTGCCATGGTGGTAACATCACGTGAAGTCTTGAGTGCACTTTCTCAGCTTGTCCCATGTGTTGGTTGTCGTCGAAGTGTGGAGCGCCTCTTTTCTCAGCTTGTAGAGTCTGGAAATCCTGCCCTTGAACCCCTAACAGTAGGGCCCAAGGGAGTACTATCTCTGACTCGAAGCTGCATGACTGATGCAAAGAAACTTTATACGTTATTTTATGTACATGGGTAAGTATAATCAATTAAAAATGATTTCATTAACTTTCATACAGCTTGATGACAAAGGCTAGGGCAGAGATGGAGTTCAACAGCTTGATTAACTTCTGGTTTTGTTCTCACAGAAAGAAAGGTACATGATAAGTAAATGTAATTTTGTCGAGTATGATCTATAGAGATAAACAAGTAAAGTGTATAACAACTGAATGGGTAGAATTAATATAGAAAGTGTGACCAGGAGGCCCTTCTTATAAAATGATGCTGAGTAAATAAGGGAACCATGTAGTTGCCTTGAGGAAGGAAGAAAAGGAACAACAAACATAAATATTGAGAGATTAAATTTTTCTTTATTTTTCCTTTAACGTTTATTTGGAGGTGGGGGGAGAGAACAACAGCAATTGTGGGAATCAGTTCTCTTTTTTCTACCACCTGGGTTCCAGAGGTTGAGTTCAAGTCTTCAGATTGGGTAGCAAGCACCTTTACCTGCTGAGTTACCTTGTTGACCTCAATGATTAGAATTTTCGTATTATATTTGAGGAACAGCAAAGAAGCCAAAGAACTTTTTTTTTTTAACCCTATACTATATAGAGTCAGATGAGTAAATATAACAGTAATGGAAAGTGAGAACAGAAGAGTAATGTAGGTTCAATCATGTAATGTCTTTTTTTTTTGTAATTTTATTTATTTTTATTTTTTTATTTCCACTCATACAAACTTAACAGATACATCGGTCCCCCCCTCCCTCCAACCCCCTATCCCCCTGTGCCCCCCTTCCCTCCCCTTTCCTTCCCCATTCCCCAGTGCCTCTCCCCCAATCCCCAGAGCATCCTTTAATGTGCATGCCAAACTCTCGTCCGGGTCCTCCTCTCTGATGAGGTGCAAGGACCCAGTAGCATTTCCCAGAACCCTTTCCTGTGTTCCCCTTAAGCATAGGAACACTACTGTGGCTGTCAATCCCTTGCCTCCAAGGATCCCAGTGCCGTTAGCAAATGCTAGACTTTGTGAGGTCAATAGTGTGTTGCACATTGCGCAGGGCATGCAAAGTCCAAATATGACTGCTTTGGCCCTAACTTGTGTGGAGTATCTTGCATATCATTGCTCCTCCCATCCTTTTGCTCTTACAATCTTACCGCCCCCTCAATCGTGTAATGTCTTATAGGTCATCCTGAGGTCTTTTGTTTTAATTCTGAATGAGGTGGGAAGCTTTGGATGGTTTTGAGCAGATGACAACATAGTCTGACTTGAAATTTGTCTTAGTGACTTGTATAGAGAATAAAGTGAAGGAGACGCAAAGGTAGACAGAATAAACAGGCTGTGAAAGTTTCATAAAAAAATAATAGTTGACTTAGAATGATGGTCATGAATAATGAGATGGTAGGATCTGAAAATATTTGAGGAGTGAACAAACAATACTTTTATATTGATTGTTTGGCAGAAAGGGCATTAATGATGATTCTTGGATTTGATGTGTCCTTTCATTGAGATGGGTAGGGAGAAAATTTTCAGCATCATTTTTCAACATACTTTTGGGTATATTATATTTGAGGCCACCTGGGCATCCATATTGTTTGTGGCATTTGCTGAGTATAAGTAAGAAAAGGGATATAAAGATCAAACTCTTTTTGTAGGTGGTGTTAGGAATTTTGAACTTTTTTTTTTTTAACCCTGTCCTGGAGATTGAACCCTGGGTCTCATGCATACTATGTAAGTTCTCTATCACTGTGCTGTAATCCCAGCAGGACTTTGGATTTTTTAAATTCTGTCTTTAAAAAAAAGAAGCTTTAGATGGGTTTTGAGTGACATAATCTGATATTTAAAAGGATTGCTGCTGAGTGAAATCTAGAATGTATAATACCAAGATGGCAGTGTGGAACCATTTGAGGAATTTCAGTTTACTGAAGTAGAGATTGTTATGGATTAGACGAGAATTGCACGAAGTGATAGGATTCTAGTTATACATGAAAGTTCGCAAGCTTTGCTGGTTGATTGGATACAGGGTGTGTAGTAACAGTACACGTTCTGTATTTGTATAAAATTTCTGTTGATGACTTTTCATCAAGAATATTATGTATTAACATAATATTTAGGCAGGAGGATGGCTGAAAGTTATGTAGTAGTCACTAAAATATGTGCTGGATGTACTGCTCATTATAGGGATGAGTAAGGCATGCAGGGAAAGAATGTACTGAGTGGAGAAGGAAAATAGGTATATGTGAATTCTTTGGGCTAGAATTTGTCAGAGAAATTTTTAGGGTATGTTATGCATCTACAACACTTAAATAAACTCACAAAAGGGCAGCTAATAGAATTTTTTTTTTTTAATTTGAAGGAAAAAGACAACCTTTAATGACTTGTTTCTTTATTAGGTCCAAACTAAATGATATGATAGATGCTATTCCAAAAAGTAAGAAGAACAAAAGATGTCAGTTGCACTCCTTAGATACACACAAGCCAAAACCTTTGGGGTAAGTAGAATTGAATACCAAAATGTTTCATCAGTGTTAAGATTATAAATGTTGTTCATATTTTAGTCAAAAGACTAGAAACATATTGCTAGTTCCATTTATTGATTATTCTCTGATATAGGTCAAATTAAATAATGTGCCCTGGTTCTATAGGCCTTTTTATATAGATACTTTATAGGATTCTCTAGAAATTTGAGTTTTAAGTCATTTCCGTAAGTTAAGTGTGTTTCAGAAGATAGTTAAGATTTTTGAGAAAAGTATGTAGTAATAATTTAAGGTTTTCAAAGTAATAATACCATTCTTTGATCTATAGCCATCGTGTGTATAAATTATTTTTTATTTCTAGGTTTCCCACATAATTTTTAAGTATTTTTTGAAAAGCCTTAAATCAGTTACAGCAATGTGTACATGTAATTAATTCTCAGTCTTTTTCTTGGTTAGGTGCACGGTGGCTCCTTTCTCCTTGCACAGTGCCACAGTTGTCCCCTGCAAAGTTGCTTCAATGGTGGGGTCAGCATGGAATTTGACGGGTGTTTTTTCCTTTGGCTTTTTGGGGGGGGGACAGGAGCAGAGGTTGAACCCAGGACTTTGTGTATGTTAGGCAAACACAGTACTCCATGCTATATCCCCAGCCTGGGTTTTTTTTTTATTTGGAGGGGGTGGCCTGGCATGGGGGTGGTGTGTAGTCTTTCTGAACCATCTCACTATCCTTGAAAGGAGTTTGAAAGAAAGAAATTTTGTCTTGGAGAGAATTCAATGAAAAAAGCTATTTCTGAGTTAATTTTTGAGTATTTCAGTGTCCTGGAGCCAGTGTGTAGATATTTTCACTTATTAATGTAAAGACCTGGGCGACCAGATCTTTCTTACTATAGCCAGCAATTTTTTAAAAATTTTATCAAATTAAGTACAAATACATATTAGAAAGATTGACTATAAAGACTCAAGAGTTCTCTCCATCCTGTGCGCTTTTACACAAACTCAGTACTTGCCAAACTTTGTAACACTTGTTTCCTTTATCCATTTTTTCTTTTTTTTCAAATTTTTTTAAAATTTATTTATTTGAAAGAGAGACAGAACACATGTATGCCATGGCACATGGGTGGAAGTCACAGGACGATTTGTGAGTCAGTTCTCTTCTTCTGCCATATGGTCTTCCAGCAATCAAACTCAAGTCACCAGGTTTGCAAGCAGGTGTCTTACCCACTGAGCTATCTTGCTGGCCCCACTTTTTCTTCACCTTAATGTATTTTAATCAAGTTCAAGGCATTGTGCTATTTTCCTATATTCACATGTGTCTCTAAGATAGATAGTCATGTCTATAATAGTATTATAAAGTCTAACAAAACTAACTATAATAATCTAATAACTTCTTGATACTCAGATTTCCCTTGCTGTGGTTAAAAGTATCTTTTTACACCGGTTTGTTTAAATTAAGATCTAAATAAGAGCTACATTTTGTATGGTATCTAACTATAGGAATCTTCTGAAACCAACAAAGCTCTACATAGCCTAAAGTTCCTAAAGATAATTCTTACTTTGCTTTTTTTTTTTTGAGTGAGAGACAGGATCTCATGTAACTCAAACTGGCCTTGAACTTGGTATGTAGCTAAGGATGACCTTGATTTCTTGATCTTGCCTTTCCCAAGTACTGAGATTGAAGGCATGGATGACTACACCTGACATACATACTTACCAGTATCTTTAGAGGATTCACTCTCTAGAGAATTCAGTCTCGATTTTCTCACTAGAAAACACCATGTTGACTGACAGCACAGAATTATATATACATGATACAGTTTAATTAAAAAAAAATCCTGCCTTCTAAGTGATTTTTTTGGGGGGTGTAGGGATGGTGGTGTTTCTTTTTGTGGTGTTGGGATTGAACCTAGGGCCTCACACATGGCAGGCATGTGTTCCACCACTGAGTTATTTTTTAGCCCTTTTGTGTATAGTCATTGAGAATTAATACAAGCAACTGATACCCCAATGTCTTACACATCTGTTCTTATTACTGTCTCCCTCTAAAGACCAGGCCTTCCTGTTCTGCTCTGAATTCTGTTATTCTTGTTCTGCAATGACTTTGCTTTATCAGTTCCTTTCTTTTAAGGAATACATAATTGATTTCCTATATTTTAGCTTACAAAGTTAAGTGTTCTCAGAAAGTTGCTTGTCATATGTGGAATTTTGGTATAATGGATTCACTTGATCTTAAAGCAGTGTGTCTTAATTAAGGGAGCTTCAGCTATATGTCTATCTTTTCAGCTTTTTGCTTAAACATTTTCCAGGAAAAGTATAGTATGCATTGGGTTTCAGCCTACTAGGGAGCAACTCTTTTGTCACCTTTTCTGGTGTTCTTTTAACCATGTGAGTAACTCCAGGTTATCATCTGTCTGAAAGTTTGGTATCTGAAAGAAAGCTCTAGGCCACAGTTCAGGTCCTAGCTGATGGTTAAGGATAGTCTGAGAAAATATTATATAAAATTATCTAGAGAGGAGCTGGAGAGATGGCTCAGGGGTTAAGCCTTCACCTCACAAACAGAGGGACCTGATTTTGGATCCCAGATCTCATGGAAAAACTGGGTGGAAATGGCGGTGGTCTGCACCTGGAAGACAGAGCCTGGTAGAGCAATCCAGGATGATTCCTGAAGTCATTCTTGGGCCTCTACAAGCACACATAGTGCCTTCTTGCACTCCCCCCTCCCTTATTCCCCCCCCACAAAATCATTTAGAGGGAAGGAATAGTGGAAAGGAATGCTGAGGAGTTCAGTTTAATGGAACTAGTAAAGAAAATTGAGCAATGTGGTCAGATACGTGGAAGAAGATGAGATAAGAGTGTTCCAGGTCAGTCTGGTCAGCTATATTTGAATGTTCCTGAGTCATTGAAGGCCCCAGAGTGGACATTGGATTTAACAGCACTGATGATCTTTCAGAACAGAGCTGGTGGTTGAGTGGAAGCAAAGTCCAGATTGGAGTAGGTAGAAAAGTGAATACAATTCAAGGTTGTAACGGATTAAGCTGTGAATGGAAAGTTAATGACTTAGAACTAAAGAAGTAGAATGTCTTTAGAAAGAATGTCTTGAAAGAATTATAGCATGCATAAAGTCCAGAATAGCACTGGAGAGATGGCTCAAAGGTTAAGCCTCTACCTTGAAAACAGAAGGACATTAGTTCAGATCCCCAATTCCACTTTAAAAACATCAGGCAGAAATACTGTCAACCTATACCATGAGCCGTACTTCTGGCCCTGGAAACTAGGGCCCAAGGAACTCCAGAGCAAAGCCAAGAGGAGGTAGAGCAATCCAGGGTGATTCCTGAGGTTACCCTTCGGCCTCCACGGGCATATTCAGTGCCCTCTGACACACACACAACACACACAGGCACGCAAAATAAATTTTTTTAAAAAGCAAACAAAGGTTATACATATAATCTTGATTTGAATGTAGATTGTTTAAGTGTAATTATAAAAAGAGTTAAATGAGGGATGGAGAGATGACTCAGGGGTGAAGACTGTGCCTCACATGCAGAGGGACCTGAGTTCAAATCCCAGATCCCACCTAAAAACGCCAGGCAGAAATGGCAGCAGCCTGGGAAACCCAAGAGCAGAACAAAATAGAGGTTGAGCAATCTGGGATGATTTCCAAAGTCACCCTTGGGCTTCCACAGATATATACAGTGCACTCTTGGGCTCCACAGGCACACACACACACACACAAATAAATAAAAAATTTTAAAACTACATCACAGTATGTAAAATATCCCTAGAAATATTAAAAAATATATTTAACATTGACGATAGCAGGAGTTGAGGTTTTTTGTCAAGTGTAAGTGAAGCTGAGCCTTGTCTTGACACCTTCCCTTTTATTGGGATTAGGATATCAAAATGTATATGCGATACATGTTTGGCTAGAAGTTGAAAAATACCTTCTTAGCTGTGTAAAGATTCTGCAGTTTTTCCATCTCAAGCATGTAAAGTATTGAATTTCTGGAACTATGGTGAGCCCTTCAGAAGCCAGTTGTTCAAATCAATGAGAAATTGAGAGGACTACCTTTAAATATATAGAAAGATAGTTCTCTTGAGTATGTATTTCCCACAAAGCAAAACGTTTGACCAGTGTTACATTGAAATTTAGTTGGGGAAAGAGAGTCTGGGAAGTTTTCAGTAATTTAAAAAAAAATTGTGTTGTACTTACAACTAACTTAGGCTATTTAAAGTACTCATCTCAGTGTGCTATCTTTATTTTAGTAAGTGTAAAACTTATTTACTATGTTTAAATTTATTTGTGAGTTTCTTAGATTCTTGTAAATATAAAGGTAAATAAGTTTTGTTACACATAAGTTACTATAAAAAAGTGACTTAAAATATTTAGTAATCATGTTAAATAGATCAAAACTTAAAGCTTTTAATTTGTGGAAGATTGATCTGTGTTTAATAGATGAAAATACTTTATAACTTTTTAAAAGCTCTTTAAGCTATGGAACATTCCAGGTATATTTTTGCAAGTAAAACAGTATATGAACTAATTGCTGTCTTTATGATTGTAAATATTGTTAACTTTATCAAGTAAATTTGATAGCAAAGCTATCAAGTGTGATTCAACACCCATTTAAGTAACATTGTAATATGATTAAGTATATAATCCATTATACAAATTTGAAAATTAATCCTACTAATACTTTACTATATTAGAGTTCATGATTTTAACTTAGACCATAGAAGTTAATTCCTTGGAGATTATCTCAGTGTCACTAAGCTTTGTACTATACTGTACTGCAGTGAAGGGAGCAGTAGCAGTGTCAGTTCAGAGAAGTTAAGTACAGATAAGAGAAGTAGTGAAGACCACAGGAAGGACAGCAAGTGTAGGATCATTTTCCATTATGGACCTTTCCAGGGAACAGCCAGGTAAAAATCAAGCAATCCCTTTATTCTGCCTTTTTAAACCTTTACCCTTATATATTTCTCCTTTTCACTAATAATAATTTCTTTTTGCAGAGGTTGTTGGATGGATGTGTGGGAACTAATGTCCCAAGAATGCAGGGATGAAGTTGTTTTAATTGACTCTAGCTGTCTTTTGGAGACACTAGAAACATATCTTCGAAAACACAGGTAAGTCTAAATAAAGGTCATTGTGCTACAGTGCTCAAGGTGCATTAGCTATCAATCATCCAATATGGCTTGTCGGGATCTTCCTTTGTGTAATAGTGCTCTAGCCTTCTCATTAATGCCTGGCACTAGGTGGAGCTGTTGTCAGAATCATCAGTTCCTTTATGAGATGCTCTCAGTGTTAGCCTTATTTGTATTTCCTCTTTGGTAATTTTTGCCTGTTTGTTCCAGACTAACCTTTTACAAAAAACAGATTAAGTGAATTGATTGAAGTATAGTAATCATTTTGAAAATTGTAACACTCCTGGTTTTTTTGTGATAGAATTATGTGATGGCATTTTCTTTTTTTTATTTTTTTTTAATTTTTTTTTATTATTATTTATTCAATCGTGCGCATGTGCGTGTGTATGTGTGTGTGTGTGTGTGTGTGTGTGTGTGTGTGTGTGTGTGTAGAACCATGGACGAATTCGTGAACCACCATGGACGCCTCCACCTCCTTCTGCCCCGGGATTCACAGGCTCTGCCCTACCAGGACCAGAAGCGTAGCCCCCCCCCCCCCCCCCGCTTCCGCCTGGCGTCTATACGTGGGATCTGGGATCCGAACTCAGGACCTTCCGCCTGCAAGACGGAGGCTTAACCTCTGAGCCACCTCTCCAGCCCCGTGATGGCATTTTCTAAATTAGATTGGCAGTTATTTGGCTAGGAATTTGACTCTTTTTTTTATTATTATTCAATTGTGCGTGTATGCGTGTGTGTGAATGTGTGTGTATATGTGTGTGTGTGTGTAGAACCATGGATGAATTCGGGAACCACCATGGACCGCCTCTACCTCCTCCTTGTTTACTCTGCCCCAGGATTCACAGGCTCCACCCTACCAGGACCAGAAACGCAGCCCCCCCCCCCTTCTGCCCGGCGTCTATACATGGGGTCTTAGGATCCAAACTCAGGACCTTCCGCCTGCAAGGCAGAGGCTTAACCCCTGTGGGAATTTGGCTCATTTTGTATAAAGCTCTGGGTTATGTTCTGGGCATCACATAAAATGGGTGTGGTGGGGCTACTGTGTGATTGCAGCACTTAAAAGGTAGAAGTAGGAGGATCTGGAGTTCAAGGTAGCAAGTTTGAAACTACTGTGTGCTACAGGAGACCCTGTCTCAAAACACAGCTTTTCACCTTTACAATTTGAAGTGTTTCTTCAGCTTGCCAGAACCTTTAAATAGAGTTGGAATTTATGTGCTTCATAGACTATAAAACTGTTACTAACATTGAAAATCTCTTAGAAAAAGTACAGTAGGAAAAAAAATTCATAGGGAGCTATCTAGTGATGGTATTCTTGGGTGGTGGTTTTATTATAAATTTGTAGCTCGTTGGACTTATGGTTATGTATTCTTTGACTTTGGAACAGCAGATGTATAACTTTAAGTTTACTTCTTAAGATAATTGCTAAAAACTTATTTTAACAAGATTGATGCTAAAAACTTACTTTAACAAGACTGGTATTTATTTTAATGACAATGAAGTAACAGCTAACTTCATACTAAGTTACTTTTTTCAGTTAAGTTTTCTCATTGTTTGCATATTTGTTTGAAAATACCCCAAAGACTAAAAGAAAGTGTGAATTGGAATTTGGAGAAAAAACTAAACATAAAATGTATATGTCCTTTCTTTTTAAAGGTAAGTGGTTCACCCAGAATTTTTGAGAGGGTATTACAATACATTAATATTTGCATTTCCTGTGCTTGGAGTGACTTTTTTTTTTTTTTTAAAGAAGAATCCGTTTATGATTCCTGAAGTCACCCTTGGTCCTCCACAGGGACACACACATACACACATGCATGCATGCGTGAATGAGCAAAAATAAAGTTAAAAACAAAAGAGTTTATTTTATAATATCTTAAGAATAAAAAAGAAAGCTTGCTTAAGCAAATATTTCTGTATGTAAAATAACAATTAAGGGAGGATACATAGAATCTATTATTTTGTGAACATTTCTGGACTTTTCTGTGCCTCAGTTTTTCTGTTAGAGACAAATACTGATTTGCTATTATAGTGAGTTAAAGTCATGAGGACTGATGGCACACAGTAAGGTATACTTGGAACTGTATCTGGTAGTTGTATGTATGTCAGAGTGATGACTACATATGCAGATCCCTGGCACTTCCTGATTTTAGTTCTTGATTCAGATGAAGTTAGGTAAAGTTTAAAGTTTTAAAGTTTGTAAGGTACAATCAGTTTCAGCTGATTTATAAATTCTGCACCTTCTGGTAAAAATATTTAGCCATATAAGTATTTACTAGTACCTCATTAAAAATGAAGTGTTTGGGAACTGTGAAACTGATGTCTTTGACTTTTTTTGTATGCAGTATTGCTTTTACAAACAAAAAATTCCTCTCTCTCTCTTTTTTTTTTAAGAAGAATGAACACTAGGGATTGAACCCAGGGCCTTTTACATACACACATTCTACTAAGGAACCCCTTATACTTAAAATTGTATAGTCAACATATTAAACTAATTCAAGGACGTAAAGCAGTGGGGAAATATTTAAATTTTATCACTGTATTATTGAACATTTATTTATTTGAAAATGTAAACTTATTTCTAATCTGAAAAATTGTGGAGATATTATATTTTCTTCCCAAAGGAAGAGGTTTCCTCTCCCTTTTCTTTTTTGTTTACAAGTACTGGCAACTGAACTAAGGTCCTCCACATATACTAGGCAAATGCTCTACTGATGAACTATATCCTTCCTTACCTTTTTTTATTGTGATTAAAGAACACATGATATAAATTTGGCCTCTTTAACACTTTTTAGGTATACATTGCAGTGTTGTGAAATGTATATGTGTTGTTGAACTTACACAACTAAAACCTCTCCCTCCATGCTTCTGAACAATCATCATGCTATCGTCAGTCTCTATGATGTTTGGTTGACATGTTTCATATAAGTAGAACAGCTAATATTTGAAATTTTTTTCTCCTGTATTTTTTCTTTAAAATTCTGTCTGTCTATCCATCTGTCCGTCATCCATCCATCCATCCATCCATCCATCCATCCCCTGTGGAGGAACAAGAATGACTTAAGAAATCATCCTGGATTGCTTCTACCTCCTTTTTGCTTTTCTCTGGGATTTCTCAGGCTCTACCCACTAGGGTCAGAAGTGCAGGCTGCAACCATTTCTGTCAGGACCTTCTGCTTGCAAGACATCCATCTCTCTAGTCTTCATTTCTTTTTAATAGTAACTATTCTAGTAGGAGTGAGGTGACACTAAATGTGTTTCTGATTTTTAAAAAAATTTTTTATTGTTTATTCAATTGTGTGTGTATGTGTGTATGTGTGTGTGTGTAGAACCACAGGCAAATTCAGGAACCACCATGGACTGCCTCCACCTCCTCCTCGTTTACTCTGCCCTGGGATTCACAGGCTCCCCCCCTACCAGGACCAGAAATGCAGGCTGCCCCCGCTTCCGCCCGGTGTCTATACATGGGATCTGGGATCCGAACTCAGGACCTTCAGCCTGCAAGGCAGAGGCTTAACCCCTGAGCCACTTCTCCAGCCCCTGTGTTTTTGATTTTTGAATTACTTTTGTTGAATATCTTTGTTGCATATGTGCCTGTCATCTTTGGAAAATCTGTCTCTTCATTTTCATATATTTTATCTTCCTCCTGCCCAAGTCCTGAATATCTTGCAAGCTGTACCTACAGCCCTCTATAGTTGTTCAGTTGGGACTTCTGTTACTGGTTTGTAAGAATTTTTTTATTTTATTTTAATTTTTTTTTTTTTTTTTTTTTTTTGAGATAGAGGGTCATCATGTAGTCCTGGCTGCTAAGACTACAGGTATTCCCTATCATGGCTGACCTATAGGAATTCTTTATATTCTAGATATTAACCTCTATCTAACAGATGTTCCTTTGTTGTTCAGAAATTTTTAAGTTCAATGAAACCCTGATGTGTATTTTGCTTTTGGTAACTGTTTTGATACTGTATTCAAGACATCATTCAAGACAATCTAGTGCTATGGTACTTTCCCCCTAAATTTATAGTTTCATATTTTAACATCTATGTCTTCAACGCCTTTTGAGTTAATTTTTGTAGTTTCCTGTGTCTGTCTTTGTGTGTGTGTGTGTGTGTGTGTGTGTGTGTGTGTGTGTACTAGAAAGTATGCTTCTGATACTGGAAGGCAGAGCCTGGGAAACCCCAGAGCAAAGCAAAAAGGAGGTAGAGCAAACCAGAGTGATTCCAGAACTCACCCTGGGACCCTCATGGGCATACACACTCATGTGCCCTCTTCTCTATACACATACATACATGCATATGCACCATCTCCACCCCCCATCTACACAAAAAGAGCTTAGACATCTCAAATCACAGCAGAGGGAATTGAAATGAAAGGACTAATGGAGCTGGAAGAAAGAACGGGTGATAATTGGATCCATCTTTTAATAGACACAGAAGTTGGAATTGACTAAATTTTTAATCTGGGTGACTATATGACTGGTGATGTCTTTACTGGAGATTAGGAGGAAATATAGGAAGGGAACAGTGTTGCCTTGGAGGTTGAAACCTTGTGTTGAATTCTCTTGAGAAATTAAGTCAGTGAAAGTCAAGTTTTCCTTTTTCATCACAACTGAGTTTTTCAGAAAGCTACTTCATAATATTATAAAGCTATTTTTTTAAAAATCAAAGTACTTGTTTCAGAGCCTCAAAAATAATGAGACTAAATTTTGTTATCATGGTGGTATAAACCTGTAATGCCAGCATTTGACTGTCTGAAGCAGTAGGATCACAAAATTCAGGGCCAGACCGAACTTTATTTAGACCCTATATCCCTATATATATATGAGGGATATATATATATATATTTCTGTGTATATGTTTATATTGTGTTTATATAGTAAGAATATGTTTTTTGGGGGATTAAATTTTGATAAATGTCAGTAAAAGTTGAAGTATCACTTTGTCGTTATTTTCTTCATCTTTGCCCCACTTTTAAATGTTTAATATAAAGCACTGAAGTTAAAATTGGAGTCAGAGTTTCCTGACTGAAGATAACTATTTTCCAGAGATAGGTAGGGAAGAAAACTAAGCCAAATGGCTATTCCTCTGCTTTATTCTGATCCATACAAACAACTCAAATTAGAAAAATGTTAGTCCTCAGCAACTATTTTTTTGAGGGGTGTGTATTTTATAAGATAATATTATCTTGCTTTTTTAGTCTATATGTTTTTCTAGTTTAAAAGTCATTTCCAATGACAAAGTAGCAATATTCATATAATCTTTAACATTTGTGTTTATTTACGTGTATATGGTTATTTTGTGTGTTTTTGAGCACCAAGTCTTATTATATTGTCCAGACTCAAATGAGTCCTGGGCTCAAGCAATCCTTCCACCTCGGTCTTCTGAGTAGTTGAAACTATAGTCCTGCATAACTATGATAACCATGTGCATAATTTTAATGTGTATATTTGCTTTAGATATTGGGTGTGGGAGGGTAGTGTCTAGTATGCTGTTAGATACTGTATGGAATAACTACATACCCACTTTGAGATTTTTTTTTTAATAGGTTTTGCACTGATTGCAAAAATAAAGTCCTCAGAGCATACAATATCCTCATTGGTGAACTTGACTGCAGCAAAGAAAAGGGCTACTGTGCTGCACTTTATGAAGGCTTGCGGTGCTGTCCACACGAGCGACACATACATGTTTGCTGTGAAACAGACTTCATTGCACATCTTTTGGGTCGTGCTGAGCCAGAGTTCGCAGGAGGGTATGAGTATGTAGTTTGCTAGAATGGGCTGTCTAGCGCTTTGCTTCATTTTATTACTGAAAGTTTATTTCCATCACCTCTGCCTTACTATATGCAATATACATATTACTTAGAGAGTGCGTACAGATACTGCTTTCCTAATTCAGTGAAAATGTGCAAAAATTGTTTCCTGGTGTTTTATACTTCTCTTGCTGGAAGAGAACTAGACCTGCTTTTGGCTTTCATTATAGATTATCATTTTTATTGAAAATTATTAAAATTAATTTTTCTTCATGTATTATCATGTTTAGATTTTATTCACAATGATAGTTTTTATGTGGACATGAGATCTTTGCAGCAAAGGGTTAAGAAATGCCTTGTTGAATGTAATTTATAAGTTGTATAAATTACTAAGTCATGTTAAATTCCAAAATACCTCTTGTAAAAATTAAGTCAGAAAAATGTTTCAGTAGATAAAATTTCAAAGCCATTTCTCTTTGGCATTTTTGTGTGTACACATATGTACTCTATTTCATATGTACTCAGCTAAACATTTCAAAATTCAGAAACCTCAGGCTAATGAAAAGACTTGATGGTTAAAGTTCTTACCACACAAATAAAAGGACTGGGGTTCATATCCTCAGAGCTCATATAAGATGCCAGATGTGCATTGCAAGTGCACGTTTAATTCCAACCTCAAAAGGCAGACTGGGACTCCTCAGAGCAAGTTGACTATCCAAAATAGATTAGAGACCCTGTCTCAAGAGCCTTTAAGGGTGATTTCTGATATCAACATTGGGTCTCCACACACACATCCATGCCACATACACATATGACCTAGCACACAAACACATTTTAAAAAAGGAAAAGGGGAGACAAAATGGAATGCAGAGGCTCCTTTCATTACTGTAGTGCTATGAATACTTCTACTAGAGTGAACCTAGAGAACTTATGTCTGTGATTTTGGCATTGCCTTTTCCTATTCTTTCTCAAATAAACTGACCATGCAACCAAACAGTAAGCGTTTGCTATAACTGGAAGGCAAAAGGAACTTGTCAACTAGGAGGTAGACAGTTACCTCATAGTTAGATGATTTCCCTGGGCTCTAAAACCTTTAGAACCAGTTTCCAAATTGTCTTTTTTTTAAGCAATATTAGCACAACCATACTTGGATATGTATTTTTATTAGTTGTATACATACTTGCTTATTTATGTGTATAAATCTATAACTTTGTTATTAGGTAGGTAGATAGTGTTTAAAACCTGAACTTGAAGTTTCACTATTTCAGTAAAGGACGTTAGGAATTAATGTTTGGTTTTTCTTGTATAGGAGAAGAGAACGGCATGCTAAGACAATAGATATAGCTCAAGAAGAGGTTCTGACCTGCTTGGGAATTCATCTTTATGAACGACTACATCGAATCTGGCAAAAGCTACGGGCAGAAGAGCAGACGTGGCAGATGCTCTTCTATCTTGGTGTTGATGCTTTACGCAAGAGCTTTGAGGTAAGAACAGTAGACTATTTCTGCCTCTAAGATTTATTAGTCAAGGATTAAATGTTTTCTGTGTGTGTGTGTGTGTGTGTGTGTGTGTGTGTGTGTGTGTGTGTACACGCATGAATCCCTGCTAACCTGGAACTAGTTATGTTGACCAGCCTGGCCTTGAATTTGTGGAGAGGCTTTTGCCTTTGCCTCCCAATTGCTAGACTGAGCCACCATACCTAGTGCCTCAGAGAGCTATTGCCAAATATACCTTTGTTTGAGGAAAGGCTCTGGGGAAGCAGGATTTAGAAGTTTGTGGAATTTTCTTTACTCTTTCAGCGTGTGTGTCTGTGTAGAAGAGGGCACTTGAGTGTTTGTGCCCATGCAGACCCAAGGGTAACATCAGGAATCATCTTGTCTTTGCTCTGGAGTTTCCTAAAGTCCTCCTTCCAGGGCAGGAATTGTAGGCTGCTATCATATCCACCTAACATTTTTATGTGCAATCTGGGGATCCAAACTCAGCTTCTTTTGCTTTGGAAGGAAAGGCTTTAGACCCTAACCCAGTCTACTTGTTATTCTTTTAGTGTTAATTTTTAGATTTACTCAGTGTAGAAAACTGAAATTGATTTAAAAAAAAAAGTGCTGCTAACACTGGAAAGATGGCTTAGTTAGTAAACTCTGCTGTGCAAGCATAAAGACCTGAAATTGAGCCACAAGACCCATCTTACAAAAAAAAAAAAAAAAGCCAGGCGAAGCTGTGCACAATTATAGCAGCAGAGACAGGAAGGTCCCAGGACTTGCTCACCAGCTAATCTAGCTTAATTGGTAAGCTCCAAATTCTTTGACAGACCTCATCTCAAATAGAGAGTGATTGAAGAAGACCTCTGGCATCGGCCTCTGATTTGTACGTACACACGCACAAATGCTGCTTTGATTACAATATACATACCGGGCATAAGAACTACTTTTAGGAGCTGGTTCTATTGCTCAGTGGTAGAATGTTTGCATAGCCTGCAGAAATCTTTGGTTTTAATCCAAACACTGCCAAATGAAAATCAAACCAAAAAGATCTACTTTAAGAGGCTCATTAAAGACTGTTCTTTATATTATTATTGTGTTTAATGTGACTTTGTATGTATTCTATGTATGTATGTAATGTATTTGTATGTATTCTATGCAGCATACATATTTGGCTTATGAATATTTTGTGTGTATATCAAACCATATTTGTAATCTTTTAAACTGGCTGGGTTACCTGTCCTTTTGAGATGGGGATGAAGGCTTTTTCCAGGAGCCATGTATGAACATTAAGTATACTGTTCTGGAAAGTCTTAGAAGATTTATACTAGTTTTTGGTGAGTTTTTTTTAAAGTATTTTATGTTTTTGCCTTCAGAGATTAGATATTAAGGGGGGAAATATGTGTGTATACCATGTGGAAGTCAGAAAAACTGAAGAAGTTAGTTTTTTCCTTCTACCATGTGGGCATCAGGGATAAACAAAATCAGGTTGTCACGTTTACATATAGGCCCCTGTTGCAGCTCGCCTTCATGGCTGCTGATAAATCACCATCAAACTGCCTAAGGGAATCAAGGGGTTTATTCTCTTACAATTTTCCAGTTTCAGTTCTCATTCTACCTTGACAGGAGAATATGCACCAACACCAGGGTCGAGGGAACTGGCCACACCATCACCACATAATGACTGAGAAGAGGGACAATCCTTACCAGTACAGCATGTCTGGCCAAGTATACAGAAAGATGCTGACTTTCTCAGTCAGCTCTCAGTATTTTATACAGGGCCTAGTCCCACCCACCATGAACTGGGCCTTCCCCATCAACTAGATAATTTCTTGCAGATTTGCTCTGGGTTTAACTCAACCATTAATTCTCTACAAATGTGCCTAGAGCTCAAACCCTCAACTGTCAAGTTGACACCTGTGCCTACTATGACCTATGACAGCACTTTTACGTGCTGGACCATTTCACTGACCCTGTTACTATGTAATATTTTCATTATGAAATGAATGTCTTATTTTATTATGGTTAAGGTTCTGAAATTTAACATTAGAATATTTCCAGACAGTGGTATATACCTGTAATTCCAGCTACTCAGGAGACTATGAGGTGGGAGGAATACAAGTTCAAGATCAACCAGGGCAACTTAGCAAGACCTGTGTCAACAAACAAAAATAAAAGAGAAGCTGGAGAGATGGCTCAGTGGTTAAAGTTATTAACTCGTTGCACAAACATGAGGACTGGAGTTCAGATCCCCAGATCACATGTAAATGCTGGGTGGTCATACTGGCCTACTTATTTCAACCTTGAAAGACAGAGCCTGGGAGTCTTCAGTGAGCTCTGTGTGTAATTCGAGGATATAGCTAGGTGGCTCTAGGTTTAATCCTTAATACTAAGTAAGGGGACAGAAGAAGGGGAGAGAGTATAAAACTGGATTATTGTTGATTTGGAATAGCATTGTGTTATTTTCTTACAGGTGCTACTTGTATATTCCTGAGTAGATTATTAAGATGTGACTTTCATCATTTAAGATACTTAAAGTGCATAAAAGGCTGTCAAGTTTGATTGTAAGCACTGGAAAAGGAAAAAAAAAAAAAAGGCTCACACCTGTAATTGTAGCACTTTGAGGCTGAGGCAGCGCAAATTCCAGGCTAGCCTGTGCTACATTGTATGTTCCAGGTTGGCCTGAGTTATAGAGCAAGACTTCCTGGGGGGGAAAATACCTTGAGATTTTTGTGGGAAGTGTCTGATGAAAATGCAGCATAAAATACTAGTTGTATGTGTGATACCATTTAACTTTAGCAAGTGAGACTACCCATGGAAAAAATAGAAGAGATTGTGACCAATATTATTCTGCTTTTATAATAGATGACTGTGGAAAAAGTGCAGGGTATTAGTCGCTTGGAACAACTCTGTGAGGAGTTTTCAGAGGAAGAACGAGTTAGAGAACTCAAGCAAGAAAAGAAGCGCCAAAAGCGGAAGAACAGACGAAAAAATAAGTGTGCATGTGATATATCTACTTCCTTGCAAACGGCAGATGAAAAGGAAGTAAGCCAAGAGAAGGTAGTATTCCTTCCTTATCAACTCATAAACATACATGTTGCTTTGGATACAAGGGCTATTTTTTAGAAGATTTTAGTATTTTTACTTTGCTTTTTTAATATGAACCTAGATTGTATGTTGGGTTTTTTTTCCTTATATACTGTATAAGCTAGAATATTTAATATTATCATGTATTTATTTTATAAAAACAATGTTGGACAGTTAACTTCTTTTAGAGCAAAGTCAGAATATGGAATATTATCTTTGTTCGTGTCTTTTGGGTCACAGAATCCCATTATCTCATAATGACATGATCCCAAAAATGAAAGTTTTCAATGGGCTTTTGTTATGTGGATTATACTTAATTGGTGTTTACTGTATGTACCAGTTACTCTTTTTTTTTTTGCTTTGAGACACACTCAGACTCAAACAACTTAAAGGGAGAAAGGGAGATTTATTTAGTTTATGGTTCCAAAGGGGAGGTACAGTCTGTTACAGCAGGAAAGGTGTGGCAGGCTGGCAGAAGCTGGAGGTGGTCTGAGTCACATCCTTCATGAAGATACCTGCATGCAAACTCAAGAACAGACTCCCGGGGCTGGAGAGATGGCTCAGGGGTTGTGACTCTGTCTTACAAGCAGAAGGTTCTGAGTTCGGATCCCAGGTCCCACATTAAAAAAAAAAAAGAACAGACTCCCATACTGAAGCAGGGTGGGACCAACCAACCCTCAAGGCCCACACCCTATGATTGTCTTCTTCCAGCAAGGCTCTACCTCCTAAAGATGCCCTGACCTTCCCAAACACATGAGCCTGTGGGGGACATGTTTCAAATCATGATACTGTATTAAAGTTTAAACTGGAAAATTTTTAGTGGTTTTGTGGTTTAAAAGTCATATATATTAATGAAATAAGATTTTAAAAATAGCCTGAACAACATAATAAGACTTTCATCAGCAAAGTGAAACTTTTTAATATTCTGACTGAAGACTTTTTCCTTCTTTCATTTATTAATGGAGGTTTGGGGGGGTAATATGAGGCATTCATGCAGAGGTTAGGAACTGTTTCTTTCCACCTCTACGTAGTTCTGGGGATTGAACTCAGGTTGTCAGACTTGCAGAGTAAGCACCCTCAAATTTAATCATTAGTAACAAATACTATATGTTGTTTTCTTTGAAGTGACAAACTGATTTTATTTCATTTTTGAGAAAGTACCTACTAAACATCCAAGTCTAAATAATCATAGTCTGTCAAATGCAATTGATATTCCAGGGGAAAAAAATGAGTTCACCACACACCTTAAATAGTCACAGAAGTAACTTTCCTTGAGCCAGCGCTTGTACTTTGGTGTGCAACAAAAGTGTCTTAAGCATACTTCCAATCTGTTGTACAGACTATTTAGAAGATACGTATTCATTGATATCTAATGAAATTAATGGTTTTACTGTTCACACATAAGCAAAATATCCTTTTATTAATTTTTGGTCAATGTGTGTAACAAGTGAACAATACAGTGACTTTTGGTGCACTTTGGTTGCCATTGCTTGGACTTGTGTTAAGCACCTTTGCTTTTGTACTAAAACTGTGTTCAGAAGGCAAATAACATCTATTGTGGTAAAAAGTTTTGACTTTGAGAACCCTGTTGGGATTACCAGACTATACTTTGAAAGGACTGCTATTCTAAACTTACTTGATACCATTAACTTTTAAATTTTAAATTTTCTGTTAATTCAGCCTTGGCTAATACTTTTATTATTTCTTATATTTATGTGTGTGTGTGTGTGTGTGTGTGTGTGTGTGTGTGTATCAAAGAGCACTGTGTGTCCCAGTGGAGGACTAAGGATGCCTTAGGGAATCATCCTGGATTACTTCTACCTCTTTCTTGCTTTGCTCTGGGATTTCGTAGGCTCTGCCCACCAGGATCAGAAATGCAGGTCACTGTTATTTCCACCTGGCATTTTTTACATGGGACCAAGGATCAGAACTCAGGACCTTCTGCTTGTGAGACAGAGTCTTAACCCTTGAGCCATCTCTCCAGCTGGCTGATGCTTTTAATTAATTATCTAGTTAATTAATTTTGAGACAATATTACTCTGTACACTAGCAGAGAACTCACTTTGTAACCCTGACTGTCCTTAAACTCAGTATAATCCTTCTGCCTTTGCTTCCTGAATGCTGGACTTACAGGTTTGAATCTCTATGCCTAGCAGAGTATAACAATTTTTTTTTTTATATATAAGAATACTCTTTTCAGTTTTAACCTTGTATCTGCTATTTATTTAGCTAATGTTAAAAAAAAAGTTTAAGTGTAAACGTAAATGCAAATATTCTTATTTTCTCTTACTGTTGATCCTCAAAGGAAACAGACTTCATAGAAAATAGCTGCAAAGCCTGTGGCAGCACTGAAGATGGTAACAGTTGTGTAGAAGTAATTGTTACCAGTGAAAATACATCGTGTACCTGTCCTAGTAGTGGCAATCTCTTGGGGTCTCCTAAAATAAAGAAAGGTAAGTAATAATTTCTTTTTAAAATTAATTCTTAAGAATTAATTCTTAAATTCATTCTTTTAAATGGAAGAACTATGAGATTTTCAGAACTAGAACTTAAAAATTGCCTTATTGCCTAAAAAATAGTTTAGTCATGTATTTATTTACTTTCTCCTCATATTTTTTAATTGATATAAACAAAAAATATAAATCATAATCATATTTCCATTAATTTACTTTCTACTTTCAATAAGCCATTAGCTTTAATATTTTTCTTTGGTCCCAGTTGGGTCAATTTTGTTCTGTATTAACTACTTCTACCTGTTACCTTCTCAGGCATATCTCCACATTGTAATGGTAGTGATTGTGGATATTCATCTAGCATGGAAGGGAGTGAAACAGGTTCTCGAGAAGGCTCAGATGTTGCCTGTACTGAAGGAATTTGTAACCATGATGAACATGGTAGGTAGGCTCAGATTAAGCTTCCCAATTATTTCTACTACACTATTGACTTAAGACCATAAATATGAAGGAGTCTTAATTTTTACAGGTGAAGATTCCTGTGCTCACCATTGCGAAGACAAAGAAGATGATGGTGATAGCTGTGTTGAATGTTGGGCAAATTCTGAAGAGAGTAACACAAAAGGAAAAAATAAAAAGAAGAAAAAGAAAAGCAAGATGTTGAAATGTGATGAACATGTCAGTGTCACAGTTTTCCTGGAAGTGTCATGTGCAGCTCAGTTGCTATGTTTTATTGTTCTTAGAACATCTTGCATGTATGTGTGTGAAGAGGGGAGTATTTATTTGTCTGTAAAGTCCATGTGAGTCATAAACCCAGCTCATGGGCTAGAGATGGCTCAGGAGTTAAAGCCTTTACCTCACAAGCAAATGGACCTGAGTTCAGATTCCAGATCTCAGGTAAAAACACCAAGCGAAAATGGCAACAGCTTGCATTTACCACTCTAGAAGGCAGAACCTGAGAAATCCCAGAGCAAAGCAGTAAGGAAGTAGAGCAATCCAGGATAATTCTGGAAGTCATTCTTGGGCCTCCATAGGCAAACACAACTCTAGTACCCTCTTCTACACACAAACATATGCAAAAAAAAAAAAAATGTAGCTCATTCTTTCCATAATATTTTATCATTTAAATTGGCTATGTGATTTTGAGTGATTTTTTTTTTCAAAATGAGAATGATAGACTGTATATTAGGTTCTTTGAAGATGAAGTGAGGTCGATTATATAATTATATCATATGGGATTGGGGTAAGCACTTTATAAACGTCAGTTGCTGCTGTTACTAGGATTCCTTCTAAGAACTTGGCATTTCACTTGAGGATTTGGTTTTCATTTTGTTGAGTGACTTTCTAAGCTGCAGGCTAACATAGAACTCACTAACCAACTGGGAGTTTGTTTGTTTTTCTTTGAATAAATTGCTGGTTTTTTTTTTTTTTTTCCTTAATTCGTTCATTGCCATTTTACCTAGGAAATCTTTACTTTTGTTTCAGATCCAAAAACTTGGAAGCTGTATTACAGATCCAGGTAATCGAGAGACCTCAGGAAATACCCTGCACACAGTGTTTCATCGTGACAAGACCAAAGATGCACATCCTGAAAGCTGTTGCAGTGCTGATAAGGGTGGGCAGCCACTGCCTTGGTATGAGCATAGAAAAAATGTACCACAGTTTGCAGAACCCACAGAAACGTCGTTTGGTCCTGATTCTGGAAAAGGTGCCAAGAGCTTAGTCGAACTTCTTGTAAGTAGTTCATGAACAGTTGTTGTGGATAGGGAATAGTATTTGCAGAATTCAAGTGGAGGTTAAGAAATTAAGCATGATACCATTTTTCTTGGGTAACTTATTTCAGTTCTTCCACTCACAGTTTATATAACTGCTCAGGGAACAGACTTTCTTGTTCTCCTGTGTCTCAGAGTTAGAAGAGACTAATTGGACTGGGGAGATAACTCAGTAAGAGCACTTACTATACAAGTATGAGTTCAAAATCCCCAGCACTCATGTAAAAAGCCAGGGATGTGCACCTGTGCACATGGTCCCAGTACTCTGGAAAGGGAGAGGGCAAGAAGACAGGATTGTTGGGATTTATTAGTTGCTACTCTAACCCCAGCTTCAGTGAGAAACCCTGTCTCAAGGACTAAGATAGGCGTGGAGAAGTGGCTACAGTTGTGAGAAAGAGTTCAGATCCCCAGATCACATGCAAATCCCTATAAATCTATAAACTCTTCACACCTATAGAAAATGGGGAGGTAGAGGCCCAATAATCACCAAAAACTTGAGGTCAGTCAGCCTGGCCAATAAAGCAGCAGTGAAAGAATCTAAAGTGAAAAGGTGAGGAGTGACATCCAAAGGTTGCCTTCTACCTATCTATACTCACTATGATGAGTGCATACTGACACAGTGCAGAGAGAACAGGGCCTCACCTAGCATTGTCTCCTGGCTTCCGCATATCCACACTTACCATGCGAATCAGCAGTAGCATTATGACTAGGAGTCTGCCTTGGCAAATTTTGTCAAAGTGGCAATTTATAATACCCTCTGGACCAGGAAAGAATATAGAATCTATAATCTCAGCATTCTGAAGGTGAAGACAGGAGGATCCTCTGAGACATAACAAGTTCAAAGCCATCCTGGGCTATATAATAGACCCTGCCTTCAAAACAAAGCATCTCCTCTCTCACCAAATCCCTTCCCCCAAAAAAACCTGAACTAGAGCTTGCATTCCAGTTACTTTCTTCAGGTATTGAGTAGAATAAAAGCATGACTGGATTTGGAAATTTTTTAAATTGATACTAACTCCCAAGATTTTAGAAGTACTATGAGGGATTGTAAGTAATCCAGTGCATAGTTTATATTAATGCTTGGAAGAGCAGAGCCCATCTTTTCCATAATAAGAATTTATGGAACCAAGTATTCTGTGTTTTTTTGTTTTTGTTTTTAATACTTATTTGAGTGAGAAAGAGAATTGTATTCCACAGGTAGAGGTCAGAGGACAACTTTTAGAAGTCAGTTCTCCTCCTTCCACCATGTAAATTTCTGGGGATGGAATTCAGGTTGCCAAGTTTGGGAGGAGGTACCTTAAGCATTGAGCTATCTCACCTGCCTATTTATTCGTTCGTTCGTTTGTTCATTGGAGACAGAATCTCATATAGTCCAGACCCACCTTGAGTTTTATGTATTCAAGGATGACTTTGAACTCTTAATTTTCTTGCCTGCACTTCTCAAGTGCTAGGACTACAGGCTTTTTTGCCAGGATACTCAATTGATGTGATGCTGGGGCTCACACCCAGGTCTTTGTGCATGCTAGACAAACACATTACCAATTGAGTCACATCCCCAGCCCAGTTTAATGGTGATACTATGTAACATACTTTTCAAATTTAAAATAAAATGAACTTTTGATTATTGAGATAAAAAGTTTTAAATAACCCTGGTTATTTAAAAATTGTTAACTAGTTGCATCTCTCATTTGCCTTTTTTTTTTTTTTTTTTTAAGGCAGAGAGGTATGGCAATAGTCTGGCAGACTAATGTTATTTAAAGGATGAGTCATAGATTCAGGGTTTAAATCAGGCCAAGTTCGATTTTATTCTCACAAGTTTCTAAGTTGGCATGACATGATACTCATTCCTTGAACGCTCCAGTTAAAAGCTTTTGTGGTTGAACTGAAACAAAAAAGGTAGACTGCTTTTGCTTTTAGCTGTTCTCTGTCAGCATAGCATTTTGCATTTTTTTAAGTCATGATCTTAACTGCTTCTTTAATTTGCAGGATGAATCTGAATGTACTTCAGATGAGGAAATCTTTATCTCACAAGATGAAATACAGTCATTTATGGCTAATAACCAGTCTTTCTACAGCAATAGAGAACAATACCGACAGCATCTGAAGGAGAAATTTAATAAATACTGCCGCTTAAATGACCACAAGAGGCCCATTTGTAGTGGCTGGTTGACAACGGCTGGAGCAAATTAAATAAATAAAATAGCTCTGTCTTTCAATGAAACACTCAAGATGACTACTGCGCCTTCTCTTTTAAAAAAAAAAAAAAAAAACAAACTCTTAGTGACTTACGGCAAAATTTTATCTTAAATCAATGTGATTCCTTTTTGTTTTGGGAGCCGGTGGCGGTAACCTCATTAGTTTGTTCTTCAGGCTTGTGTCTTTAGTTGCGTGGCTGCACAGGCCTGCCATATGATTTAAGCCATCTCTTTTCATTAAATGTTTCTCTTCCTGTGAGACTTACTAAAGCAACTTAGTGGCAAAAAGTAATGTTGTACTTATCTTCTGTACAGAAATGACAATGAGCTAAATATATGGTTTTACAAAGTAGACATCCACTTGCGAAATGTCTGGATGTAATGTTAAAGCGCAATGTGCAAAATTTAAAATAAAGAGTATTTATTAATATGCATAGTAGAATTTCGTGTACATGTTTCTACTTTAGTGGCAATACTTTAGTATTTGCCACTTGTGAATTTTGTACATGGCCATTGTTGGTGAAGAGTAAATGAGATACAGATTGCTTCTGGTATAATTCTTTCCTTGATCAGAGCTGACAATCAAGAAGAAGAGTTTCGAGTTTTGTTCTAAAAGAATAAGTATCATCAATTCCTGATTAGCATCTTACTTTCTCATGAGACTTAATTGCTGTGTATTAAAAGTTCCTAAGAGGTAATGGAAGGGTCCCCTTGCCCCTCATGGTACTCCCATGTCTGGAGTCTGAGTTCCGGCTTCCTTACCCTTCATGGGATTCCACGTCTTAGAGTCCATGAGTTTTTACCTGACTTTTTCTCTCATCCCTCATGGATTCCATGTCTGGAGTCCATGAGTACTCCAGGGCTCTCTTGCCCCTCATGGTTTCCCATACATTCGGTTCTTTCCTTTAATAAACTCTGCCTTAATCCTCAGGAAAAAAAAAAGGTAATAAAAAATGTTTTAATTCAGGTGTATATTGACCCATAAGAATGAAAACGTGGTAGAATTTCAACTAACCAGTGTTCTGATAAATAATTACTCAACATGTTAGACTGGGATGGGAAGAAGGCATTGAGAGCTGACTACATTGTGGTTTGTGTAAGTGCATATTCAGCTTGATCTGTTTTCCAGCATGACTTGCTACTATAGCCTTACAGATCATTGCTGTTACAGTCTATCTGTGAATACTAAAGAAGGAGAGAATATTATTTTGCTGCCTTTTAGAAGGTCAGGTCAGAGCTGGGGTGAGCAAAGTACTTACAAAAAGATTTGAGCTCCATTCATAGAACATATATTTAAAAAGCTGTGTAAACTCAGTGTTGGAGAGAAAGAGACAGGTGAATTTTGGGGGCTTGCTGGCTAGTCAGCATAGCCGGGCCATTTAAAGACCCTGTCTTGAGAATTAAGGATGACAGGGCTGATAAACTTAACTTCTGATTTCTCTGGCCTTGCCTCTGTAGCATTGCATGCATGCACATGAGCACCTTCTCTCTAGAAATTGAAAAAAAAGATGGCATTCTTGAGGAACAACACTTGAGGGTGTACACCTGCACCCAAACATGTGAACAGGCACACACAAAAATTGTAAAGATCAGGTCAAGTAGCGTAAGTTTATACTTACATGTTGTACTTACATGGGTAGCAGACAAATAGTAGGACATCATCTTTTTATTTTGTTTTTGAAATGGGGCCTCATGTAGTGCAGCCTGGCCTTGAACTGGAGGGGTTGGTTTCTCCTGTATGAGCCTCCTGAGTGGTGGGATTGTAGGTATGAGCCGCCACACTCAGTAAGTGGCATTTCTTTGATGGGCTTTTGGACTGCAAGATAGCTCAGCAGGTAAGGCACCTGCTCACAGATCTGGGGACCTGGGTTTGATTCCAGGAAGCCTATATAGTGGAAGGAGAACTGACTTCTGAAAGTTGTTCTCTGCTCTCCACCCATGTGTCATGTCATGTATGTGCATCCCCCCCAATAATAAAATCTGTTGTGTGTCACTGAGCTGTCTATCCAACTCTTTTGGGGTTTTTTTGGGGGGGAATGGAGGGTGTTCCTTATTTCATGTAGCCTAGACTGGTCTCAAGCTCTATGTTTATGCAGAGACGACTTTGAATTACTGATCTCCCTGCCTTCACCTGAGTGCTAGAGCTCTCTTAAAGGGCAGTTTTTAGTTTTTGCCCTTTTTGTCAAAGGGGGTGCTTAAGTGGGTGCTTAAGTGAATATTCCAAGTTGTTTCGTTTTGGGTCTTTTTTTGGGGGAGGGGGAACCGGGTGTGTGTTGGAAACGGTATCAGGTAGCTTTTGGGGGAGGGGGAACTGGGTGTGTGTTGGAAACGGTATCAGGTAGCCCAAATTGGCCTTGAATTAATGACCTGGGACAGGTGGGTTCCACCAGGCCCAGTGGTAGAACCCTCCCTTAGCATATGCAAGGCCCTGTTGTGTGGGTAGCACGGAGGGGGGCAGGCAAAACCAAAGCTTCTCTGATACACTGCACATTGTTTGAAGTGTGCAAATACTGCTGCTACTCAGTAAGTGCTCCAGTTTTTGGTACACATCGTGAAATATTTGCTCTGATGGAGGACTGGAGGTGGAGGCTGTCCAGGAAAGTGGAAGACCGGTCTATTTAAGACCAGAATCCAAGAAACTTTTCTATTTTTTAACTATTTAGTTCTTCGTTAGAAAAGCCAAAGGATCAGGTAGTATGAATACTCCTTCCCAAAGTCACCGGATCTTGAATGAATGAATCCTTTCCATTAGCCACTGATGGCTTGGGAGTGTTTATTCTGTGGGAAGAAGCAGCATGCGCATTTTGGAGCTAAAGGTAGCCCCTGCTAAACCATTTCTCCATCTCAGGACGACGACGAGCTCACCGACAAAGCAGGATCACTGGCTGCAAGACCCCCCCTCGCGCGGTGGGCGGGCACCGGGGACGGTGCGGTTTCCCAGAGCCAGGAGAGGCGCGTTCATCGCGCGAGGGCGTGGCCGGAAAGGGCGTGGCCGCGCCAGCAGAGGGGCGGGGCGGCCAGGCCCCGGCGGTCCGGCGGGATGTGGCCCAGCGCCGAGGTCGGGAGGGCGGAGCCCCGGCCGGAGGCCGGCCCCCGCGGGGGCGGGTCAAAGCGCAGCACCGACAGCGGCCGGGTGCCGCCGCAGATCCCAGCTCCAGCAGTGACCAGGGAGCGCCCGAACCTCGGTGATCCGGGACGAAGCTCCGCAGACCCGGTGCCGGGTTCACCAAAAGAGCTGGCTAGACGGCTCGGGATCATGACCAAACCCGGCATGGAGCGGTGGCGCGACCGGCTGGCATTGGTGACGGGAGCCTCGGGGGGCATTGGCGCGGCCGTGGCCCGGGCATTAGTCCAGCAGGGCCTGAAGGTGGTGGGTTGTGCCCGCACTGTTGGCAACATCGAGGTGAGGCCCCCGCTGGGGAGCCAGGACGCTCTGGGGGACGTCGTTTCCACCGAGAAGGGCTCCGAATGGGGGGAGGGGAGTGACCCTGCCCTCACTTGCCTGCCACCCCAGGGCCATTTGCGACAGACTTAGAGGAGTGACGGGTACCTAGAAGGGAAGGCTCTACCCTTCCTAGGTTCTGTGTTTTAAGGAGCTATTTGCTTCTGACAGCCTACTGTCCAAATGTGCCACGTCTCTTCCCCCACCTCGGTGACCCCCAGCCCAGGTTACTGGCTGGAGGAGAAAGGGAAGCCAGAGGTCAGGGGTTAGCTATGCTGCTTAAGGGAGAAGGAAAGAAAGTTTTTCCGGCCTCAGTGGTCAGTTAGAGTGGTTTCCTTTTCTCTCCAGACTTCATCCTACCACACCAGGCTAAGTACTGGCTAATGATTGAGTAAGGAGCTAGAGATTTTGAATATCTGACCCATAAGCAAGGGTGGATTTGGAGCTGGAACTTTGCTGAAGAGCTCTCCCTCCATCCGAGGCATAATTCAGACCCAGTGATCCTATATGATATTTATTTCTAGGGCACCCTCCACCTCCAGATTCACTTTCCTAGAGAGAGATGGGGCACTGACTTTGTGAACCCTTAGGGCAAAGTAATAAGGATCTAGAACTCCCTGTTGGGGAGCTCCCAAAGTTGTGAGCTGCAAGAAGACCTTAACAGAGTTGGCTATTTTTTATCCTGGCAGAATCTCTCAGGTGTGGATTAGCTTTTACCTGCAGGGTTCTATATCAACCATCGTTCAAAGTCCCCAGGTAGAAAAAGGCTGTGGAGGCTGTGGGTGGAGGCAGAGGGAGAAGGTACAGGAAGGAGGACTATCCCTCCCCAGCTGCTGACCAAAGGTACACTTTATAGCTTCCAAGATAACCCCAAGGTCACTTGGCTGCACCACTGCCCCTCCCTTTTGAGAAACTCTAGTCTCAACCCCAACCTTGGAGCCTAGAGGATTAAGATTGGACTATTGGATTTCCTAGTTCTTTCAGGTTTTTTTTTTTAAATTTGAATTCCCTAATTCTGAAGCCACTCTTGCCCTTTCTACTTCTCTACCCCAGACTAGACAGGAAAGGAGGCTCCTGAGTCCCCAGTCATTCCCTCCCACCCCCACACATGATGCCATGGCACTAAGGGAGACCACCCCTGCCGTATGGCAATGGCCTTGATTTGTTCAGGTCATTTTGGAGGGTAGCTGGAAAATGGCACAGGCAATAAGAGGCAATGACAGCATCAGGTGCATACTCTGAACCTCCCTCCCAGCTTTCCTTTGAGTCTGGAGGAGAAAGGAGCAGCATCCTGAGAAGGGGAAAATCACAGGCTTTCTTACTATATCCTGTTTTTATTAATTGAATCATTCACTGACATTAAAGCAGATTTTGGGTCCTGGCTTTCTACAGAGAGAAATAGTATTCCCTGAGTTGGCTGTGAATAGGAAAATCAGTTGGAAGGGGAGTCCCTGAATGGTACAACTGTTGAGCTCACAGAAAGTTAAAGTAGGAAAGAATTTATTTGGTCAGCTAATCCAGCCTTTCATTCCTAGCTTGTCTTGGGGAGTGGAGGGGACTCCAGGCCAGGACAGCTGGCCAAACTGGCCTTCTTCCTCTAGGGCAGCCTGTACCCCTCCCCCTGTCCCACTTATACACAGTCACTCTCACAAGGCTGAAGTGCCGGTCACCGGCCTTCCAGGCCATGCAGCCTGCTTTTCCCAGTTTCCAAATCTTAGCTTTTCTCACACTGTCTCTTAACCACTCTGCTAAGGTTTCACAGTGTGCCAGGACTCTGGACATGCCAAGGGGGTGTCCAGTGGCAAGGTGATTAAGGATAAGCGGAGGAAACCTTGGGGTGGAGGGCGAGACACCACAAATTAGAGGAAGGTTTGTCTTGATATCCTGAGCCCTTCTAGGAGGAGGGAGAAGGGAGATCAGCAGTTGGACTCCATGTGCTCACTTTGAGTTCTGTCACATGCCTGCAGTTTGCAAAAGGAGGGTGGCAGTTCAGAGCTGAGCCCTTCTAAGAGGGACCGGTTGATACCAAAGAGAAGAGAGTTGTGTCACTAAGAGTGAATAGCTCAGGGTCTCTTGGGACTGGTAAAAGTAGCATAAGGTGAAGTGGTCCTTCCATCTCCAGTTGTTCTTATCAGGAAAGAGGCAGAGATCCCTGTGGCCTTCCTCCTTAGCTTTGAAGACTTGCATGTGTGTGTATGTGAGATTCCTCCCTAAACAGCTCAACTGTTCCTCTCCCTCAGGGAGTGGTCAAAACCCTTGGACTCTAACCAAACAAGCCAAGCTTCAGGAATGGGCAGCCCGAAGCACCATTCACAGGGCTACTGAGGGGTGACCTGGGAGGGAGGACTGATTCTGGGTGGGGAGGTGTGGGAGGAAGCAGCTCACCCCAGTTAGACCCCTGTTGGGTTTCATAGGAGCTGGCTGCTGAATGTAAGAGTGCAGGCTACCCCGGGACTTTGATCCCCTACAGATGCGACCTGTCCAATGAGGAGGACATCCTCTCCATGTTCTCAGCTGTCCGCTCTCAGCACGGCGGTGTGGACATCTGCATCAACAATGCTGGCGTAGCCTGGCCCGACACCCTGCTCACAGGCAGCACCAACAGTTGGAAGGACATGTTCAATGTAAGGGCTCCAGGCCTGGGACTGGGGTTGGGGTTGAAACCCGGGTTCTGTGAAGCAGAGGATTGCTGGGCATTGTTGGTATGTCCAGTGAGAAATGGTTCCGTTTCCCACTAGGGCATCTTGAGACCACCACTTCTTCCCCTGTCACAAGGATAGTGAGCTGATGAATGACATCTTTTCAACCCTCCTTTCCTCTGAGCTCCTGGGGATAGTTCTCAAGTCTAGACTTTTTTTTTCCTTATTGGAAGGAAGGATGGTAGGAGAGAGAACTACTGTCTATTAAATGTCCTTGTGTGGGGACATGGTTCATAGAAAAAAGAAAAGGAATAGAGATGAAAGAACGTGTTTGCACCCTGTGCCACTAGTGTGACGTTAAGCAAGTTCATTACAATCCGAGCGTCAGACTTGTTCCATTTAGTTGGAATAATGTACATGCACCATCAGTATCTAGAGCCACAAACTCCAGTTTCTCCAGGTGTGGCCTATTGTCTGTGGGACAACACATGCCAGGGTAAAGGGGCAGCTGCTGCTCAAATCCAGCATGGATACTCCACAGCAGTAAGGACAAATTTTAAGATTTTTAAATTTTTTTTTAATTTAGTGTGTGTGTGTGTGTGTGTGTGTGTGTGTGTGTGTGTGTCAGAGGGCAGTGTGTGTCCCTGTGGAGGACCAAGGGTGATTTCAGGAATCATCCTGGGTCACTTTTACCTCCTTGCTTCACTCTGGGATTTCCCAGGCTCTACCCACCAGAATCAGAAGTGCAGGCTGCCGCTGTTTCTGCCTGGCGTTTTTATGTGGGACCTGGGATCCAAACTCAGGACCTTCTGTTTGTGAGACAGAGTCTTAACCCCTGAGCCATCTCTCCAGCCCCCAAGATTGATTTTTTTGGAAAGAAGTGAGATGCTTCTATTTTTAGGCCATACTTTACTTCTTCCATTCACTAAATTATCAGCACAGTGAGGGCAAGGACTATTTTGGGCTTTATTCTCTGACTTCAACAAAGAATTTACCAAATAAATTGATACTTGCTAAAATGTTTTAGAGCATGTACAGGTGAAACAAAGCCTTCAGGATGTGGGTTTTCAGCTGCTCGACTACACTGTGGGATGGTATGAGTGCAGAAAAACCTTCTGAGCTGTTGAAATCATCAGAGAGTTGATCAGACTTGGCAGCAAGCATCTTTACCCACTGAGTCGACTCACAGTATTTTATTGTATTATTTTGTTTTGGGGCAGGGTCTCACCCTAGCCCGAGCTGAACTGGAACTCATGCTGTGGCCCAGGGCAAGCCTAGAACCCATGGTGCTCCCAAGTACTGAGATTTTAGGCCTAAGGTACCATGTTCATCTAGGCTAGTGCTTTACAGATGCCTAGGCCTAAAAACAAAATGGGGAATAGCAAAAATGAAGCCCTGTCCCCAGAACCTTCTAGATAAACCCCACTTTTGGCATAAAGACAGTCAAAGCATGTCTCTAAACCTGGACCTCTACTTGCCCATCTGTAAAATGAGGGACTGCTAAGTCTCTGAGGGCTCTGCTTTATTTATTGCCTCACCCTAGCAGGTCTAGACCAAGGCAATTTCCTCCAGTGCTTCCAGGGGTCTGTTTGTCATACTTCATCTGTCCCACAATTCCACCTTGGTAAGTGGACCAGAAGCAGGCTGAGCCCCTCCTGTGTCCCAGCACCCGTGTCCCACCACTGCCGTGCACATGGAGGCGGGTCCCCACTGAGGCATTCTGTCCCAATGCCTGGTTGACAACTGATTGACAGAGTCAGCCATTCTGCAGGACACACTGAAACCATTATCTCTGCTGGCCTCTCCAGCAAAGCTGATGGGCGGGGTGAGCGGGGCTTCCTTGAAAGGTGGGAACTTGAGGTTCTAGACAAAAGCGAGGGGCCTCCTCCTCACATAAGGGTGGGAAAGGCAAGCCGGCAGGGTGGCTGAAGAAGGTAGGGAGAGGCTGGGCTCTGTGTCTTAGGACAGAGATTTAGGCCATTTTAGGATGGCGTTCAGGCTGCATAGGAAGCACTATCCCTGAGAAGGGCAGGTGATTTAGAGGAAAAGATTTCCTGGAGGAGAGCTCCTACCGTGTACAGAGGTAGCTTGGCAATGTCCTGAGATGGGTGTGGGGACCAGCTGTCAGCTAGGAGTGGCAGCTTTGAGGGGAGGGACACTTGTGGAGAAGGCCAGGTCTTGGGTCTCTGGGCACTGTTTGGAATGCCACTTTACCTCTTCCCCTGGGGCTCTGAAGCTCTATCACTTCTGGGTTGGACAAAGGCTGGAGACACCCCATTGCTCTCCCTGGCCCACAGGTGAATGTGCTGGCCCTGAGCATCTGTACCCGGGAAGCCTATCAGTCTATGAAAGAGCGGGAGGTGGACGATGGGCACATCATTAACATCAACAGGTGAGACCAGGTGACTGGAGGGTAGAGCTTAGGTCACCCTTCAAGTGTGGTGACTTCTGCGGCTCCCTTAACCTTTATGCTGTAATTTCTTTGGTGATAAAATTTAACACTCAGATGACACGATTCTGGCGAGGGAAAGTACCTGGCCCTGGCGGTTGACTGGGCAGCTCAGCTCCTTCCACCTGCAGCCAAAACCCGGGGAAGCTCTTGGGACTGAGCGCCACTGTGCCTCTCTACCTCTATCCCTGGGATGAATCCCACTCACGCCATGGGGTAGCCTGCTAAGGGGGGTACGTGGTCTCTACCTGCTCCCAGAGCTCTCCAGGCAGAGCCATGTCAGTGAACGCATAGATAAAACAGGGCGCAGGCCTCGGACTCTGTGGGGCTGCAGCAGGTGAACAACTTTAAGGCAGAGCAGATTGCATGGACAAAAGCTGGATTCATTCAGTGGGTTGTGGAAATGGCCACCAGAGTTCCCCTCCACGGAATCAGGCGACCAGGATGGTTACAGTGCTGTCAGTGGCCATGATGGAGTTTTATCGTCTCCTTTCTCTCCTTCCCTTCTACCCAGCATATGTGGCCACCGAGTCCCACCCGAGTCTGTGCTCCATTTCTACAGTGCAACTAAGTATGCCGTCACCGCCCTGACAGAGGGACTGAGGCAAGAGCTTCTGGAGGCCCAGACCCATATCCGAGCCACGGTGAGGCTGTGGCTTAGCCCTGGTGGGAATGGGTGTGGGCCCAGGCCCTCCCACCCATACATGCTGCCCAGGAAGGCCTGCCGAGAGCTCCTGCGAGCCGACTGGCAGAACACTTGAGCTCTGAAGCACCTTGCAAAGTCCTGCTCTTTCCTTGAGACTCCTCATTCCATTCATCCATCTAGGAGCCAGTGACCAGACTTAGACTTTGAGTTGGAGAGGGCCAACTTGAAGGGAAAATAAAGTGAGACTAAGGGAAAGCAAGGGATTGTGGAGACCATGTACAGTGGCAGATACCAGAACAGTGGACTCTTCCCTTTAAAACTGAATAACTTTGGACAAATCACTGAACCTGTCTTCACATTTGTAAAATGGAACTGATGATGCCTACCTGACTATGAAGTTTTAAGGAATGCCATTTTGCAAAGCATCAGCCCAACATATAGGAAGGGCATTGTAAGAGTTGCCAGTTGGGTATTCCCAGTGGTGGCTTTGGAGGGAGGTGGACAGTTGTGGACAGGAGGCAGCCACCACTGTGAAGTTGAAGCCCTGTAGCCTCCATTCTTTCCCCTCGACCTTCCCAAGGCCTGGCAAAACTCAGGCTGAGAAGGCCCTCTCTGTTGGCCCAGAGCATCTCTCTAGGTGTGGTGGAAACACGGTTTGCCTTCAAACTCCATGACAAGGACCCTGAGAAAGCAGCTGCCATCTATGAACATATAAAGGTGGGGTCTCCCTCTGCGACCAGTAAAGCTATTCAGTAAAGCTATATCCTCTGAAAGGGACTAAGGGATTGGTCACCCCTTTTGGAGTGCTGGGGATGCGAATGTGGTTGCTAGAGAGGACCTCAAAGGGGGAAAGCAATTTGGGTCCATTCTGCCCTTGTCTCTCAGTGTCTCAAACCCGAAGATGTGGCCGAGGCTATCATCTACGTCCTCAGCACCCCTCCACATGTCCAGGTGAGTCTAGCCTTGCCTGTCCACCCCCTGGAGGAGCCTAATCATGCCCAGAATGTGGCAGAAAGGGAGGCCCTAAGAGGGTGACTGCCTCAACCCCTGTACCTTCCACAGGTTGGAGACATCCAGATAAAACCCACAGAGCAGGTGACCTAGTGTTCTGTGGGAGGCTCCTCCTTCCTTCCCCACCCTTCATGGCTTGTTTCCTGCCTCTGGATTTTAGGTGTTGACTTCTGGACCCTGGATCTCACTTTCCATTTCCACCCCATCAAAGAAGGGATAGAAAACTTGTCAAGTTTTTTTCCCATTGCAAATGTGAAAAATGGGTTGGGGAGAAAAGACAGGGCTGCTGATTGTTTTACCTGCTGGCTTGTTCTGAGTCACTTCTGAGACTCCTTGACCTTTGTCTGCTCTCCTCAGTCTCTTCGCTTTGATTGGGAAAGTGGATATGGCTAAAGGGCACGTCTCCATCTTCTTGGTGCCTTCTGCCCTTCAGGGTTGGCTGGCAAGATAGGCCTCCCACCTTCCATCTGTCTGGTTTTCCAAGGCTCCTAGGCCCCCTTCTCTTCTCCCTTCCCTTCTCTCCAGCCCAATCTTGGCTTTTGCCCCTGGATGTCATTACTCCACTCTGGCTGTGGCTGCAGAATACTGGGGTCTGGCTCACAGTAGATTTCACTGTGATAATTAAAAAGAAAGATCGCAACCAACCTACCTCGGTCCCAACATGTCTTTCAATTCTTCCTCCTTCTCAGTGATCAAAGTGGTTGTGTCTCAGAGATTTCTTCCAGGTAAGTGGGAAGGTGGGTGGATTGGGGGCATCACTTCTTGAGTGGGAGCTGGAGAGGGTTGGGCTTTTGAAAATGGAGAGCCACAGAGAAGGCAGAGTGTGCATGGTTGGGGTGGAGGGCACAGTGTTGTATGAATAGCATACATTTTAGTGCAGGAGTAAGACAAGGCAAGATATGGGGAGGCTCTGGGTAACATGTATTAAAAAAGAAAAAATGAGTCCACAGCTCTGGGAGATGGACACAAAAAGATCAGGAGGGGCTGTTCAGCTGGCAAAAGCACTTGCCAGCAAAGTCTCATGACCTGAGTTCAATCTCTGGAACCCACAAAAAGGTGGAAGGGGAGAATCGAATCCACAAAGTTGTCTGGCCTATACATGCGTGCTGTATCACATATGCCCAACACTCATCATACACAATAGTAATAAGAAATCAGAAGTTCAAGGTCAGCTTTGACTTACTAGTTCGAGGCCAGCAGAGACTTTCCATACAGACCAAAAATAAAGAAGAAAGGGAGGATCAGAGGATCGCCGGAGTCTGAGGAGTGAGCAAAGGAATCCCACCATCACCTGTGGGTCAGGTTGGCTTGTCACAGTAGGCTCTGCGCTGTTGCTTCAGAAGAGCAAAATCAGTGGTCCAGGAATGGAAAATAGGATGGGGGTCCTCCTGGAAGATCCGACCGTCTGACTAGAAGCTTCGGGAGAAGACATAGATGTGCCTGGATGAGGGAGAAGGCACCGGCACTGACTTGGCTGCACTGTGGAAGGCCAACTCATCCTCTCTCATGGTCCTCTGCCGATGCGTAGGTGAATGCGGTGCACCGCGGCAGGGTCAGCGCGGCTCCAGCGCCGGCGCCCTCGCTGCAGTGGAGGTCGCCGCCGGGCTTGTCCTGCAGGGGGCGCTGTGAGGCAGTCTTGGGGGCCGCGCATGCGCGGTGCGCCGCGGGGCGGGGGTGCGGCCGCCGGAACCCGGAAGCTGGGACGCCCATGTGGGCGCCTGTGGGGGGGACTGTTGGGGCGCCGGTATTCTGGGCTGTCCTGGAACAGTCACTTAGAGCGGATCGTCCTGGGGGGGGGTCGAGCGAGGGTTGGCCCCCACCGCGGGTCCTGCTGACCCGTTTGCTAGTGGCGGCTGCTCCCGGGACTCCGCAAGTGCCGTCGAGGCCGCGGCGCAGAGCTATGGCACTGCTGTCGACGGTCCGGGGCGCGACCTGGAGTTGTCGGGGTCGCCTCGTCGCCCGCCATTTCTCCCCCGCGGCGCGGCGCGGGGAGAGGCCTGGCGGGGAGGAGCTGAGCCGTCTGCTTTTGGACGATCTGGCGCCCACGCAGCGGCTGGAACTCCTCTTCGGTGTGTCCCCGTGTCTCCTGGCATTGCAGGCGGCCCGCCGCCGCGTGACCCGGCTCCTGCTCCAGGCGGGCAAGGCTGGGCTACAGGGGCAGCGGGCCGAGCTGCTCCGGGTGGCCGAAGCGCGGGACATCCCTGTCCTGCGGCCCAGGCGGCAGAAGCTGGATGCCCTGTGCCGCTACCAAGTGCACCAGGGCGTCTGCATGGAGGTGAGCCCGCTGCGGCCCCGGCCTTGGGATGAGGCAGCGGAAGCGAGCTCAGGCGATGACCCCCAGCAGCTGTGGCTCATCCTCGAGGGGCTCCAGGATCCCCGGAATCTTGGGGCTGTGCTGCGATCCGCTCACTTCCTTGGAGTGGACAGAGTCATCACCAGTCAGAGAAACAGGCACGGACGTCCCTTGTTTCCCTTGCGTCCAAAGGAGGCGTAGCCGAGTTGTTTAGCGTTTTGGCATTTGCGTGATCCTTTAGCCAGTTCTCGTCGCCAGATCGCTCCCTGCTACAGCCTTGGGAACCCCGGGATGGGTAGGGGTGTGGGGCTTGAGATTGCCCGGCCTAACGAGGGTCGTGGGAACCTTTGCAGCTGCCCGCTCACTCCAGTAGTCAGCAAGGCCAGCGCCGGGGCTGTGGAGGTGATGGACGTGTTCGCCACTCACGACTTAGCCGGGTTTTTGCAGGTAATGGGGGACGAGAAATGGAAAGGAGAGGAAATGAGCGCATTCGGCCAGCAGTGGATGGGGGAAGGCAGGGGAGGAGACGTGCGGCACTGATTCTTAACGGCCTTCTAAATCCCGTTTAGAAGTGAGGGGTCTCGGGGTCTTTAAAATCGCAAAAGTTAAGGACTTCTTGTCCTCATCTTCTTTCGTGTGCACCTTCCCCAGCAATCCTCTTTTCTCTCTAATGTAAGTCTCAGTATCTCATTGTCTGTTCTTGGGGTTTGAACAATGCTTGTTGTTTAGCCCTGGGGACTGATGGACGGATTGCGGATACCTCGAGTAGAAGCTAAGTTTGAAAGCGTTTTTGAACAAGGAGACTTGCGGGGTTTTGGTATCTAGGAAGGACAAACTTGAGAAGTGTGACTGTCTTCAGCTGTGTTTTCCTTACTGTGCACAAGGGGGCAGCATTGTCCTGCATTTGTCAGCCCCTTGTCTTACTCCCCCCTCTCCTTGCCCTGCTAGTCTTGGGAGTGAGAATTCCCTTGAAAGAAGGGGAAGCGGCCAGAGAGATGTTTCTGCTGGTAATGGCACCTGAATGTAATCCTGTCGCCCTGAGTTCGATCCTTAGAGCCCACATGGTGGAAGGCAAGAACCAGTGTGTCTGTGCACACTATAAGTAAAATATTAAAAAAGGGGAGGGCTCTTGGATGGATGTAGAACACTGCCCAATAAAGGTATATACAAGCCACATGTGTAATTTATGTTTTCTAGTAACCATATGAAAAAGCAAAAAGAGATGAATGTGGTGGCACACATATAATTCCCAGTTTGGGAGAAGAGGCACCAGGATCAGGAGTTCAAGACCAGCCTGGGCATAAGTACCTGTCCCTGGCAGCCCTGGAAATCCCAGGGGTTTTTGTAGGCTGGGCAAGCCCTTTCACCATTGAACCCTACTTCCCGTCCACTCTTCCTGCCTTACTTTCTGCCTTTATGTATTCTCAAATGAACCAAAGCAAACAAAACCCCAGAAAAGTAAAAAGAAACATGAGCCCCAGCCACTTGAATTGTGATGGCTTAATTTTAGTAGTTTATTTTGCCCAATATGTCCAAACTATTTTTATTTCAAAATGTAATCTTAAGTATTAAAAAAAAAAAGATTTGAAGTAGGTTCTTGCTATGTAGTCCCAGATGGCCTCAAACAACTTCCCAAGTGCTGATACTAGATTACCAGTGTGGGCTTGTACCCACTTCAGGATGTTTACACAGCACATCCCAAATTGGATTAGCCACATTTCAATTGTTTAATAGTCACAGCTGGAGGCTACTGCATGTGCCCAGAAGCATTTTCTGGCAGTCCCCTTTTAGAGGGACTCTGACCAGGCCTGACAGGAAATGGAGCTTTCATCACCTCCCTTTCAGCCCCTGAAGTAGTTTCTGCAACAACAAAGTCCATCTGCAGAGATAGTACTTAAACTCCACTCATCACATCCGCCTTCTCTCAGCAGCAGCAGGACCCACAGAGTTGGCTTCCCTCCTGCTACTGAGGCTCAAACTGAGGCCCACAGTGGGACTCCACTCTTTCTTGCTTCCAAAAGACCTGCTCCAGCATTTTCCTCTCTGTCTAGCGTGTCAACATTCTCTTCCTTTTCTCTTGATCTCATACCAGTCTAGTCCTTACACCCCCCTCTGAATCAGAGCCCTTGATGAAGTCACCGTTGTCCTTCCTGTTGTTTCAAGTGTCAGCTTGTAGTTCCGACCTGACCAATTTAAAACTTCTGGCACAGATGACCACCCATACCCCCCCTAGAACACTCTTCACTTGGTGGGATCTTGTCCTCCCCCATCCCCAGGGAAGGCAGGTGAGCTCTGGAGATCAAACTTCAGATTTGCAGGTAGGTGCCTTTACCCACCAAGCCATCTTGCTGGCCTGTTTTGAGCCTTTTCTTGGAGTTATTTCCTTCCCTTCCCCATATCTTCTGCTATCACTTGTCCAAGCTACCATCATGTTTTGACTGTTAGCGTGGACACAACTTCACTGTTTTCCTCATATCAGCCCCTTGATTCTGAGCACAACAGGGGGAGTGATTCTGTGTTACTTCTGTGCTTTAAAACCTCTCATAGAGCTAGACCTGGTGGTGCACATCTGTAATCCCAGCATTCAGGAAGAGGATGCAGGAAGATCATGAGTTCAAGGTCAGCCTGAAGCTACATAATGTAACTATATCTCAAAAAAAACCTGAAACACACAAGAAACAAAATAAAACCATTGAAAACTTTTGTATCTTTTAGAGTAAAAGGCCAAATTGTCCCAGTGACCTTCAGGAACCTATCCTATGTGGCCATTGTCTCTTTGATGCCTCTCTTCCTACTGGTCAATTTTTCTGTTCCTTAGACATGGCACATAAGCAAGACTTTTGTTGTGTTTGTACTTGTAATCTCCCGCCTTGAAACCTCCTCTGCTGCCTGCAAGGTATTCCCTTCCCCTCTTCAGGGCTGCACTCCACTACCATTGCAAGGAGACCTTTCCCCAGTCCCCACTTTTGTTCTTGACCCTGTCTCCGGTGCCCAGAGCAAAGCCTGGTCTTGTAGCTCTGATGAGTGACAACGAAGTTGAAGGATCAAGGGGTGTGCCTTGACCAGTGTTCTGAGGAAGAGTCTTCTTTTCCTCTTTCAGGCCAAAGCCCAGCAGGGTTGGCTTGTGGCAGGCACGGTGGGCTGCCCAGGACCTGAGACCTCCCAGTCCACCAAGATCCCCGTCACTAACTGCCTAGAGTTCATCTGGGATCAGCCTACTCTCCTTGTGCTGGGTAGGTAGATATCTCTGCTTTTTTTTTTTTTTTCTCACATGTCCTATTTTCTTTTTTTTTAATTATTTTATTATTTATTCAATTGTGCACGTGTGTATGTGTGTGTGTGTATGTATGTGTGTGTGTAGAACCACGGATGAATTTGGTAACCACCATGGACCGCCTCCACCTCCTCCTTGTTTACTCTGCCCCAGGATTAACAGGCTCCGCCCTGCCAGGACTAGAAACGCAGGCCGCCCCTGCTTCCACCTGGCATCTATACGTGGGGTCTAGGATCTGAACTCAGGACCTTCTGCCTGCAAGGCAGAGGCTTAATCCCTGAGCCACCTCTCCAGCCCCACATGTCACATTTTCTAAACACCTGGGACCCTTTAACTCTGTCTTGTGTCCTACAGGAAATGAAGGCTCTGGCTTGTCCCCAGAAGTGCTGGCTGCCTGCCAGCTTCTCCTGACCATCCTGCCCAGGCGCCAGCTGCCTCCAGGACTCGAGTCCTTGAATGTGTCTGTGGCTACAGGTGAGTTTACACCTTCCCTTACTGCTTGTTCATCACATGGAGGTGGCTTCTGTCTCCTCCCAGCCAGTGCCTAGTGGGTGTAGGTACAGAATGAGGAGCACCCCCTTTTGAGAAGGGGATGAGGGAGTCCCCAGCAGATGGCACAGGCTCTTTCCTCTTTGTCTCTCCTGACATGTCTGTCTCTTGGCAGGAATTCTTCTCCACTCCATCTGCAGCCAGAGGAAAGGTTTCCCTGCAGAGAAGGAGAGAGGACAGCTTCTCCAAGATCCTCGAGAACCCTCAGCTATACCTGAAAGAGTCCGAGAGGCTCAGGGTTCAGGACTGTCATCTGAGTCAGAGAAAGATAGGACAAACGGGGGCTGACTTGGACTGTCTGAGGTGTGTGTGTGCTGCAGTCGCTATGACTTACGCATATCCAGCCTTGGTCTCCTGACTCTCTGCCTGTATGAACCCAATTTTCTGGCCACAGTCAGGGGTCTTTTCAGTAGAAACCAAAAGAAGTTCAGTTTCTCATCTTCACATCAAAGATGCCTGTCCTCTGGTCCTGCCTGGAAGACAAAGAGACATCTTGACATTAGAAGGGATCATGCAGCCCACGGCAATGTATGATCCTCTTGAGGCAGCTGTTGCGTTTGGTGAGTGTGAGGATGAGGACGGAGAAGATGGTGGATGAGCAATTGTATGTTCCTACCTTAAAGGATGTGGGGATGAAATAAAGCCTTGCCCTGCATCCAGCCGCTCTTAGCAACTGTGGCGCTCTGTCCATTTCTTCCAGTAGATGGCATCCTTGCTCTTTGGTCCACAGGTTTTGTTTTTTTATCTGTCTGTCTGTCTATCTATCTATCTATCTATCTATCTATCTATCTATCTATCTATCTATCTCTGTCTATCATCTGTCTATCCATCTATCATCTATCTGTCTATTATCTATTTGTCAGTCTGTCAGTCTATATCTGTCTGTCTATCATCTGTCTGTCTGTTTATCATCTATCTGTCTATCATCTATTTGTCTGTCTATCTGTCTATATCTCTATCTGTCTGTCTATCATCTGTCTATTTGTCCATCTATCATCTGTCTGTCTGTCTATCTATATATCTATCTTTGCACGAGTGTATTATAAGTGTGGTGCACAGTTGGAGGCTAGTTGGAGTCAGTTCCTTGCTTTCACCATGTGGACTCCCTAAGGATTGGACTCAGGTCATCAGTGTGACAATAACCCCTTTACCCACTGAGTAATCGCACCAGCCCTGGTCCACAGTTTTGGAGCAGTTTTTGCAGTCACTTGGGGAGAGGTTTTTGCACCCCTTCAGCCCCATTAGAGATGGGAAAAATAGCACACAGCATCCCATCACTGGCCAATCCAGCTCAGTGGAAGGAACCAAAGATCCAAAGCCCTCACCTTTGAGTCTGAGAGCTAAAGATGGGCTCTCCATTTATTGTGCACCCAGACAGGCTTAGTCTTCCTCTGCCAAGGTTCTTACAAGTGCAACAGCACTGACTGTGATTTTACAGAATGTGGTTCCTGGTCTTGTCTGCACATTGGAACTGACCGGCAAGCTTTAAAGAAACAAGCAAGTCCATGCTGCTGGCTTAGAGCACCAATGTCCTCTGCTTCAGTTTTCCCAGTGCCAGGATTACAGTGCTTCATGGGTCAGATCTCTTAAAATTCCTCCGTTGATGTTGTGTCACTGGAGTGAAGAGTCACCATCCTGTGGCTATGGGGTAGCTGAGGCAGGAGGATTGCTTCAAGTTCAAGGCCAATCTTGAACTTGTAGGAATTACATAGTATCAGAGTAGGTAGGGCTATATAGCAAGACCTCATCTCACAATGCCACCACACTATACACCAAAACAGCAAAAAAGAAGAGTTTTTAAAAAGGATAGGGTGGGGAGGAGATGGTGCAGCTTGTAGTTCTTGCCCTGAAAACATGAGGATCTTAGTTCAGTCCCCTAGAACCCATGTGAAAAAAGCCAGGTGCTGTATCTGTCTTGTACCTATAACCCTAGCACTGAGGAGGTGGGAAACAGGAAAATCCTGGGGGCTCACTGCCTGGCCAGTCCAGCTCCAGGTTCAATGAGAACCCTGTCTCAATCAAATAAGGTAGAGAGTAATTGAGGAACACACCCATTGTAGACCTCAGCCCCCCCCCCCATATATCCATACTCACATGAACATATATGCATATCCAAAAAAAAAAACCCCATTGGTTCCTTTTAAAAACTAGTTTTCGGACTGGAGAGATGGCTTAGAGGTTAAGACTCTGTCTTTCAAGCAGAAGGTCCTGAGTTTGGATCCCAGGTCCCATGTGGAAAAAAATGCCAGGTAGAAACGGCAGACCTGCACTTCTGGCCTTGGTAGGTAGAGCCTGGAAAATCCCAGAGCGAAACAAGAAGGAGGCAGAAGTGATCCAGGATGATTCCTGAAGTCACCCTTGGTCCTTCACAGGGACACACAGTGCCCTCTGATACACACACACACACACACACACACACACACACACACACACACACACACAAATCTTTATAAAGAAAAGCAGTTTTCATTTATTCTTTGAAAATTTGATGCATGTATACTTTCCTTCTCTCTCTTAAGCCCCTCATCATGTTCCTCCTCACATCTTCATGCCCTGTTTATTTATTTAATAACCCACTGGGTTCCAATTAGTGCTGCCTGCATACACATCGGTGTGGAGCCATCCACTGGAGTGTGAGCGATTTACCAGTTGACCACACCCCCAAAATCCTTTCTTGCCCAGCAGCCATCAAATGCCACTAGCTGCTCCGCCGAGCCCCTCTCCCATCCCTGCTGGAGTGTTAACTGGGGGTCCCGTGCAGGTAGCCACAACTGCAGTGAATTCATGAGTGCAACAGCCTTGTCATGTCCAGAAGACAACATTTCACCACAGTGCTTCTCCCATCCTTTCTACCCCCTCCTCCATGATGTTCCCCAAACCAGTGGAAGGGTGGAGGGTGGATAAAGATGTCCTGTTTAGCCCCGAGAACTTGGCAATCACTTATTCCCAGTTATGAGTCTCTTACCCACTGCCCCTGCAGAGAGAAGCTTCACTGATCAAGGTTGAAAGCAGCACTTCTCTGAGGGTATAAGCATAAATATTTAGAAGGTAAATTGACATACTTCTTTAGCAAAACAACAGTAGTAGACTCCCCCCAGAGTATATGACTTCTCCAACTGTGGGTTTTTGAGCAGGTGTGAATTTCCTCGTGGGAACAGGCCTGAACTCTAGTCAGTTGGTTACTCTTGTAGCAGTTGTGCCATTATTGCACCTGGCCCTACAGATTGGTGCTGCAGCGTGCAGGCAGAAGCGCCTGTTCATGTCCAAAAATGCTTCCTATTCACATCCAGAAGCACAGTCCTGCTCTTGTGCCTTTGAACTCAGATCTGCAAATTTGGGCAGGAAGGATTTCTTTTTCCTCTTATAGTTGGTGTTGGTGTGTGTGTGTGCGTGTGCATGTGTGCGTGTGTGTATGCGTGTGCATGTGCATGCATGTGTGCGCGTGTGTGTAAACTGGGTGTCCTGCCCTGTCACTCTCCATTCCAGGCCTGCAGGAGAATACTCCATGTTCCCTATAATACCTGAGGCTACACTTTGAGGTCTAGGTCTTTCTTCCACCCTGGTCTCAGTTTCCCTATGAGTTCTAAGGCCCATTTCAACTGCAGCACAATGATTCACTTTAGGATTGCTGGGAGAGGGGTCGGGGGTTAAAAAGACATTTGCAGAATTCCATTTTTGCCAGCACCGTTTTGCGTCCCCTACCCTGGCTGAGATGCCATGGGTTTCAGGAGGGTTTGGGGATTCTTGGAATTCTTATAGCAGCTGAATAGAGGTTACACCCTAAATCCCTTTTGTATGGATGGATTTTCTTTCTTTCTTTTTGGTAGGAGACTAAATTGTCAAATTTCCCTCCCTTCATTCTGGGGCCCTAATTTAGACCCTCCCCCCACTTGCTCCTGCAGGGCCGGGCACCAGGGGACCCCACAGTCTGTAAATGTAATCAACCTCGAGGTCTCTCACTTCCACAGGTGCAATTAGCATGCCCATCTGCTAATCTCTGATTGATGATGTTTACAAACAGGGTACTCCATTCAGCTGCTCGGCCCCTTCTGTTTGTACTTGGGAGGTGAGGGTCTCCCCAGCACCCCCTTCCCACTTCTACCCTCTCCTCTTTCCCAGGCAGTAGGCCGAACTGCACACCTGGAAAGGAGAGCGCACAGGAGCTTCACGGCTTGGTGGCGGGGCTGGAGTCCCGCCTGCCCTTCTTCATTTGAGCTTTGAGGACTTTGAGAACGCATGAGGGCAATGCTGCCTCTGTTCACCACCCCATCCCTGCCTCTCTGTGTGGTGAACTTGAACGAATATCTAGGCATTGTACCGAAAGTACAAAGAGTACAGGTTTTCTTTTGAGTCAAAGTCTTACTATGTTGACCAAAATGGCCTTGAACTTTCCTATTTTTAATTTATTCTTATTATCTTTAATATGTTATTTATTTCAGAGAGGGGGGCACACGTGCATACCATGGTGCTTGGGTGGAAGTCAGAGGACAACTTTTGGAAGTCATTTCTCTCCTTCTTCCATGTAAGCTTCTGGTGGTCAAACTCAGGCTTCCAGGTTTGTGAGTAGGCGCCTTATCCAGTGAGCTATCCTGCCAGTCTCTCTTTTATTTTTTTAATTTTATTATTACTATTATTATTATTATTATTGTGTGTGTGTGTGTGGTGTGTGGTGTTATATAGACACATGTAGTATCAGAGGACAACTTTGTGGGATTTTTTTCTCTCTACTCACCTTTTTGTGGGTTCTAGGAATTGAACTCAAGTCATCAGGCTTTGATGATCTGTACTTTACCCACTGAACCATCTTGCTGGCCAACTTAGAACTGATTTTCTTGTCACGGCCTCTGGAGTGCTGGGATTGTAGGCATGCACCACCATGCTCTACCAGCGAACACCGACTTCTAAGTCACACAGTCCTGGGTCCCTATATTGGCTGACCTTTAGCCAAGTTGCTTAATCAGAATGAATCTATAATGTAAAGATAAAAATGGTGCTTCATATAGTTTAGACTAAGGTTACAGGTGAGAATTAATAACCAGATATATGAAAATGACAGTGTAGTGCCAGGACGCAGTAGGTGCCCAATAAATGTGAACTTTCTACTGCAATGAAAGTAACAATGAGGCTTCTGAAGCGAGGCGATGCCCGGGACCCCTCCTCCCTTCACTCCCTCTCTGGGGAAAAGGGCAGGTCCCAGCTCATTACTGATGGGGGTTGGGGTAGAGGTGTCAGATTGGAATCACTCCTGGGTCTGTTCACAGCTTCCCTGTTTCATTAACACCTCCCTGGTGGTCTTCAGGCTCATCCTGCTGGGGGAGGCACTCTAGAAAGTTCTGACCCCCTCCCCCCCTTACCCAGCCTGAGCTCAGGGTCCCTCGCTTCCAGGCCTGTGCTTTAGATGTGCCTGGAAGGGATTTTACACTAGAGGAGGCGACCACTGACAAGGGAGCTGTCATTGTTCCCCTTTGCTGAGGGTCCTGGTCAAGGGGACATGACACTAAGGGTGACTCATCCTTTACCCTCCCCCATCATCCTCTCATCCATAGATTTGCCTCTCCCTGGTCAGCTGCATTTGGGTTCCTCTTTTAGAGCCCTTGGTATGAACGTGGCTTGGACCTTGGGTCCAATCCACACTCACCTATTCCCAGATGGACAGATGCCATCTCATTTTTTTTTTTTTTTTTTTTGTATAATAAGAAAACCAGATTTTGCAGGGGGGATTGCATCAAGTTCTTTTTTTTTTAATACATTTTTTATTATTATTTCAGCTCATACAAACTTAATTGGTACACCAGTTCCCTCCCTCCCTCCTCCTCCCCCCCTCCCCATACCCCCTGCTCCTCCTCCCCACCCCCTTCCCTTCCCATCCCCCAGTGCCTCCCGCCCCAATTCCCAAAGAGTCCTTTCTTGTGCATGCCTGATTTTCCTCTGGGCCCTCCTCTCCGATGATGTACAAGGACCCAGTGGCCTATCCCTAAACACTTTCCCGTGTTCCCCTTAGGTATAGGAACACTGCTGTGTCTGCCAATCCCTTGCCTCCAAACATCTTGGTGCCTTTAGCAGATGCTGGACTTTGTGGGGTCAATAGTGTGTTGAACAATGCGCAGGGCATGTAAAGTCCAATTATGATTGCTTCAGCCCTAACTTGTATGGAGTACCTTACATATCATTGCTCCTCCCATCCTTTCGCTCTTACACTCTTACCGCCCCCTCTTCCGCAAATTTCCCTGAGCTTCAGGATGGGGAGAGATTAAGCTGGCCTAGTTCTAGGTGGTTGATATAGAGTCTCTGAAGTTCTGGATTGTGGTTTGTTGGTTTTCTTTTGTGCATCAAGTTCTTTTAAGCTTTCCATGACTGATTTTAAGCTCTCTATGATTGATAAAAACAATTGCTTACTATGGGCAAAACTGATGTCAGTATCCTTTTTTACACACAGAACCCTGATTAGTGGAGTAAATAGAGTGGGTGGGAGGGAGCGAGGCCAGAGCTCAGGACCACAGGGACACCCTGAGAAGCAGGAGGGGTGAGGCCTCTGTCCCAGGATTTGTCCCAGCATCCTCTCACTGAAAAAAGAGAAATCATGGCTGAGCTGGGACCAGGCTGGGGGGAGGGAGGGGGGCGGCTGTTTCTAGACAGATTCTCTCAACAACACTCCCAGAAGGATTTTTTTTAATGGAAAGTTTCCTGACTTTTGCTGAAGTTTGTGGGTGTTGTTAGAAGAGAGACTCCCTAAAAAGCAGTCCCCTTTTAGTTTGCTTATCAGCAACCTCAAAGAAATGTCCGTGAACTGACAGTTTTTCCCTTTGAAAGAGGGAAACTAAAAGACAGTGGACTTGGTCTTATCTGCCGATAGCACTCCAGCTCTTTAACCAGCTCCCCAGAAGTCTCTGCAGACATCACCCCACCCCCATCTATGTAGATTATCAAGGCAGGGGGAATTAGCTCTTCCCTATTTTGTTTGGTTTTGGGGACAAGGTCTCATGTATCTCAGACTGGTTTCAAACTCACTGTGTGGCCAAGGATGACTTTGAACTCCCAATCTTCCTGCCTCTGCCTCCTGAGCACTTGGACTCCAGATGTGCACTGCCACACCTGGTTTGTGTAGTGCTGGGGATTGAACTAGGACTTTAGGGAGGCTTGGCCATCACTCCACCAACAGAGCCACACCCCAAGACTGGTTCTTCTTATTTCTGTATCTCAGGCCTCGGTTCAGAGCCAACACACCCTGGGTATTTAAAAAACAACTTGACAAGAGAAGGATTTGAATACTGATCAATCTCCCCTGCTCCTCTCCATAGTGATTTGGAGGGAGAAATCACCCCACTCAGTTCCACTCTGCCTTGACCTTCCACTTTCTGACAGCAGCAGAGGAGGGAGGTCACAAATTCTCACCCCATGGCTACTCATGGTTCTCTGGAAGCCAGGAGAGCACAAATTGAGAGCAGAAGAGAAAACTCTGTAGTTCCCCAGAATCTGCGAAGACCAATCTGCACCACAGTCTGGCACAGGGGGGCCCTCCCAGAGATAGGGTGCCATTCAGAGTGGGTGCTGTGTAAGGGACCGAGTTTTGTGTAATCTGAGTCTGAGACCCGCACATCCCTGTGACAATTTCACCTTGCTGGGCTTGGGAACCAGACAGAAGAGGCAGTGATGGGGGTGGTGATGATGACGATGACTATAATGATGACACAGTCTCACTCTGACTCTCCAGTACCTGCAAGATGGCTCTCCTCATCACAGAAACTAGTTACCCAGTACCAGTTTAGAAGTCTGATGCTGCACAGAGCCAAGTCTGCATATGACCCCCTTTGCATCCCATTCTCTGCCTCCCCAGTACCATCTTGATGAGCTTTCAGCTGGCATTCCAGTGCAGGGGATAGACTACTTCCTACCTCTGGCCCCTAGGGCTATGTGAGTGTGGCCTGGCAAGCCACGGAACCACTAGTGACTGCTCAGTGCTATTGTGGGAAGCTGCAAGTGTCAATTCCTGAGGCTCCAGACAGATTCAAAACCTGTATCTGGTTCTATACTTTTTTCATCTCTGAGTCTAGTTTCTGGGGCTGCCCCCTCTCTTGTCCATGTCTATACTCCCTGCCTCTCCTTGTTCCTCTTCTCTCCTCTCTTCTCCTCCTCTTCCTCTTCTTTCCCCTTCCCTCCTCTTCCTTTCCCTCCCCTCCCCTCCCCTCCCCTTTCCTCCCCTCTCCTCTCCTATCTTCTCCCCTAGCTCCCATTACCCCAGGGGTGATCGATGGCTGTCGCTGGTTATTGATCTGGGTGGGCATCCAAGTGTGACTGCCCTGAGCCAGTATTGATGGACAGAATTGGTGCTGAGGCTAGGTGGGGTGCATCTTGGGGAGCTAGGGGCTGCAGGGAGTCCGTGACTCTCTTTCCTTTGCTGGGATATGATAGTAGGTGTCTTTAAAGGTATAGATTCCACCAGGATCACCCCAGGAGTAGGGACAGAGGACTTCTGAGGATAGAAGGTCAAGGTTTAACTCATACTAATAAGCATCGATAGAATACCTACTGTGTGTTAGGCCAGGAATGAAGCAAGTTAGTAAAAAATGTAATATGTTATATAAAACTTGCAGTAGGGAAAGAGGGTATGTGTGTGTGTGTGTGTGTGTGTGTGTGTGTGTGTTTAAGCCTCTTGGAGTATGCGGTCTTTAACCAGAGACTTGAGGGCAGGAAGGATGTGGCCTGACAGAACATTCGAGGTGTGAAAACACCAGTTCAAGACCCTCCAGTAGGGCTGGGCCTGGTGTCTATGCTTAACTGAATGAAGTGCCACAAGATGTTGCCTTTGTTGTGAGCACACAGGTTGCCCCAAGTCTAGGCTCCTACCTGGGCAACCTTCACCAAAAGAAATTCTAGAACATAGCTCCACTGTGTACTCTGACCGTATCTGCTTGAAGTTTCACAACTGTGCGAGGACCATGTCTGTGTATATAACTCCCTTCTTGGTGACATAATGGTCACAACGGTCCTATAGTTAGGTTCTGTCAAGAGCTGGGGAGATTGAGGCTCTGAGATGCAGGGTATCATAACCGAGGCGACAAAGCTAGGACAACACAGAGCAGCTACACAAGCCCAAATGGGTCTGACCCGAGATTGTTACCTCTGCTGTGGCCCTGACATTTTACCCATTTTCAGGTATTGCTTCAGTGGTATTCAGTGCAGGCCCATTGTGCCTGGGTCTCAGATCTCAGCACCCTTTAGGCCCAACAATCACCCCTTAATTTATAATTTCTATGAGTTGACAACTCTGTTGTTACCACGACGACGACCATGATGATGAGGATGATAATGATGATGATGATAGTCTACTACTTTTGATACTGCTGCTGTTATTTTGGTGCTGAGGATGGAACCGGGGGCCTTGAATTGCTGAACACATCCTTTGCCACTAGCTGTATCCTCAATCCAGCAACTGCAGCTGGAATCATTTTTCCTTTTGAGATGATTTTTTCCATGGAGCATTAGGTCCTTAAGATCCACCTAAGTTGTCAGTCACAGGTGTCATAATTTCTTTCCCCCTGTTCCCCCATTTTTATTATTTTTTTGAGAGTGCGTAGACCAGGATGACCTTGAATTCCTAATTCTCCTACTTCTACCACCCGAGCACTAAGATTACAGGAGTGTGCCACCATGCCCAACTCTCATTTTCATGCATTTTTAGTGTACAAAGCAATGGGTTTCATGATAACATTTTCGTGTATCTGTAACATTGTACTTTGTTCACATCCCTTCCTTTTTCAGGTCACACGTCATGCTTATCCATTCATCTTTTCATGGGCATGTGAATTGCCTCTGTAGTCTGGGTGTTGTGAATAGTGCTGCTACACACGTGGGTGGGAACATGTTTCTTTGGCAGCCCGCTTTCAGTTATTTTGGATGTATATCTAGAAGAGGGATTCCTAGATAGTATGGCAGTTTTGTTTTTAATTTTTTAAGGATCTGCCATATTGTCTTCCATAACAGTGACACTATTTTACATTCCCACCAACAATATACAAGAGATCCAATTTTCTACCTCCTTCTCCCTTCTCTCTTGTCTCTCTCTGGTGCCATCCTTCTGGATGAGAGTAATACCTCGTTGTGAGTTATATAAATTCCTTTGTTCATTGCCACAACAAAATATAACACCCTGCAGAACAACTGAAGAAAGAAGGGTTGATTCCAGCTCCCAGTTGGAGGGGATTCAATCTGTCAGGATGCAGCGGCATGGTGCAGGAGTATGAGATGGCTGGTCACATTTCATCGGCAAATTGACCAAACGCTGATGCTCAGCTTGCTTTTTCCTTTTCCCCTTTTTTTGCACTATAGGACCTCAGCCCAAGGGACAGGAACACCCACGTTTAGGGTGGGTCTTCCCTCTTCAGTTAAGCCTCTTTTGGAAGTACTCCCACGAGAGGTCCCGAGGTGTGTCTTCTAGGAGACACCAAATCCAGCCATGACAAGATTAGCCATCACAAGTTTTCTTTTTCTGGTTTGTCTCTGGCTGGACTGAACCTGGAGCTTCCCTGAATCATATCCTGGGCCTTGATTTTTTGGATTGGCATGTGATCCAAATGGTGATCAGGGACGGATCTTCTCATATGCTTGTCGGTCATTCGTTTATCACCTTTGGAGAAAAATATGCCATGTCTTTATTGCCATTGGTTACTGGAGCTTCTTATGCGTTCTGTGTATTAATTCCCTTGGTGAGGCACTTGATTTCTTTTTTTTTTTATTAAAAATTTAATTATACATTTTAAAATTTTTTACCAGTTCCCTCCTTCCCCCCTCCCCCTCCCCTTCCCCCAGTGCCTCCCCCCCAATTCCCAGAGAGTCCTTTATTGTGTACGCCTAACTCTCCACTGGGTCCTCCTCTCCGATGACATATAAGGACCCAGTGGCATTTCCATAAGCCCTTTCTCTTGTTCCCCTTAAGCATAAGATCACTACTATGGCTGTCAATCCCTTGCCTCCAGGCACTTGATTTCATAGGTTGTTCTTCCTCATTGCACGGGCGGTCTTCATGCTTTGCTGATTGCATGCCTGGCTGCAATCAACAACTAACATTTTTGTTACATGTTGGCATTATCCTATCAGTCTATTTTTTGCTTCGCTATCTGTGCTTTTGGTGTTGGCGAGATGGACGGGGGTCCTTGCCATATAAGTCTGATGACTTAATGACTCCCAGAACCCACATAAAAGTGGAAAAAGAGAACTGACTCCACAAAGTTATTTGATTGCCACACATGCATTATGGCATATGCACGCATACACATCCACAACAATAAATAAAAAAGTAAAATTAAATTAAAACTCATCACCAAATTCATCCTAAATCATTGTTATTCACAGTTCTCTCTGATGAGAAGGATTCTATTGACACCTCTGGGTGGATGAGAGGAATAGAGGTTTGGCTAAGAGGACTGAAACCCCTCAAGGCAGTGGGGCAGTGGTCAGGGTCGTAGAGGGGCTTTCATGGGGCAAAAATGCTCAGAGAGCAGAAATATGTCCACTAGGAGGCTCAGGGAGGCAGGTAGCCGCTGAGTCAACAGGGCACTGGAGGTGATTAGGGCACCTTAGGGAAGGTAGTGAGTGAGCTTCCTGTCACTAGAGCTTAGTTGGCCACTTGAGTAGAATGTTGCACAGGAGCCTTAAGGGTGAAGATGGGAAAGTTGGGCTGATGACTTCTGGTTCCTTTTGTAGGAAAGAGGGCCTTAAGGGTTCAGACAGTGGGGTGGGCAGGATTGTGGCCGACTAGATACCTCTCCTCTGGGCCAGGGGACATCTGTTTAGCCATACAGTAGGTTCCCTTGGATTCCTATCACTGTGGAGCCTGAACCCAAGCCCTGGCACAGTTGACTATGAATCTTGGTGACTTGGGTTAGCAGAGGGCAAGAAAGACGAGGATGTGACACTTTGGTGGCCTGGCAGGGTTTGTCATAGCAGAAAGGAGGGAGCCGGATGTTAGAGCCTGGTAGGTCATAGTTCAGTTTCCCTCCAACTCCCACCAGCTCTGTGGCTTTGGACAACTTCTTCATGTCACTGATTCTTACTTTCATCACCCGAGCAAGGGGCTATTCTTGCTCTTGCAGTGCTTTCTGCAGAATGACACTAACAGGTACTCGGCAAACTATAGTGAGGGTGGTTAGTTCTCTAAAAGTTGCCTTTCATCCTGCTGGGAAGCCAGTGACCCTAGAAGTGGCACATCCTCACAACCTGGTGACTGCTTCCTGCTGCTCCCGACCCCAGCCTGCCCCACATCCTCTTCTGAGGACTTCAAGGCCCGGCTTCCACATCCGGAAACCAGCGAGGCCACTCTGAACACCCAAGCCAGCTCAGGGGCCCTCTCTGGATCTGGTAGGTGAGGCTGGGTGGCAGTCTGACACACTATCTAGTCTGTCGACCCACTGTCTGCACCCTCCGTTGCTGACTATGGAGTCGCCCCACTTTGCAACCTTTCCTAGGTCTTCCCGTTGCACCAACAGATCGCCCATGTATTCAGCAGCCCAGCTCGGGCCAGAGAAAAATCAAATCTCATTAAAGGCCATTGATTTCCTTCCAAATTTGCTGCAAGTCCATTCTGAGGCCCCTAGTCTAGTGCTGGCTCCCACCTCAGCCATTCCACTACTGACACAGTTTCTCCGGGGTAGGGGAGGTATACTAAGGTGTCAAGGGAATAGGGGTGCAGGGGGAGCCCATCTTGGTCTTTCAGGGAAAAGGAGGATCTGTCTGTCTAGCTGTCCTTTTCTTCCTACAGAACTTATGTGTGTGTGTGTGTGTGTGTGTGTGTGTGTTGTGTGCAGGACTTGGCTTGCAGTGAACTCTGATGCTGTGTAGCCCTGGGTCAGCTTAGGTAGCTTAGACTTGGGATGGACCCAACCTATGTCTCTTCCTTAAGGTCAAGAACTAGGAGATACTACTCTGCCTTCTTCCTCCCACTCTGTCATCATGGAAAGGGGGATACCCTGTAGATTTCATTGGGTGTTAGATTTGGAGCTTTGCGGGGGTGGGGAGGCGCAGTGGAAAGAATTCTAAACTTGATGTGTGAAGAGTGTACCTTCCCTGGCCCCACTTGAGCTACAGAGTCCCACGTGGACATGTTTACCGCTGGCTAGTTTGAATCGACGAGGTAACTCCGAGAAGGCTGGGCAGCGAGGGTGCTGAAGAAAGGGATGCTTGGGTCATGTGCCTGGGGTACTCCTGCCAAACATTAAGGTCAGTGTTAAGAGGGAAGAAGTCACAAATGGTGGGCCTTTTGGCCTTTGTGGAGTGCAAAGGCTAATGGTCTGATTATGGGCTGAGCTACTTGCTTCAAATTCTACCCTCACCTCCCATCAGGGCTGGAGGTCAGCTGCAGACTGACCAGCTTTTTGAGTCCCTGGATACTACTAAGATGCCCTATATCCTGGAGTGCACACTTTTTTTTCTGGAGGGGTCTTGTTTATAAAGTCCAGACTGATGGGTAATACTACAGTCCTCCTGCCTCAGCCTTCTGAGTACTAGAGTTACAGGCCTGGTGCCAGGAGCTTTGTAAATTTGATTCACACGAAGTGAATCATGTGAGTCCATGGAAGTGCCTGAATGTTCTCCTTGCTGCCTCTGCCCGGGAGCTGGAGGCGGCTCTCTGGGTACCAGGGACAGGCCAGATTTATGATGCTGGGAGAAATATTTAGGCCTGAGACAGTTTGGTTGTGTTAATTATGGAAATCTAAAGATAATCTATATTTAATGCTGAATTTTGTCAAATTTGCTAAAGAATTAGGGGAGCGTGTGCAAACAGTGACACTTCAATGAAGAACAAGGTGCAATTAAACTCTGAAATTTACAGTGGAATAATTGGAGAGCATGACAAATATAGTTATCAGCAGCAACTAATTAGGGGTCTGCTCGAGGTTTCTGGGCTTGATTAATCTTGCCTAGGTGCTAATAAGTTATATGGGGCAGGAGATACTGGTTTGCATTCTCCTTTCTACCCTCAATCCAGAGCACTTGGATTGAGAATGTGACCCATTCACATTCTTGGGGCAATCTGGCAAAAAAAAAAAAAAAAAGGCGGAGATGGTGAGGGGAAATGGGGTGTTGGGTTGAAGCCCTCTTTCCACCTAAGGATTTCATGAATGCCTGAGCCATCCCAGATAAGGCACTCTGGTGTTTCATTGATTGGTAAGTTCTCTCTCTCTCTCTCTCTCTCTCTCTCTCTCTCTCGTGAGAAAACTGGGGGAGGTGTTTTGAGACCTTGAACTCCTAATCCTTGTGCCTTTAACTCCCATGTAGCTTCAGTTTCTTTTCCTGCTATGGAGTCTGGGACTCCTTCTCCTCCTCCTTCTTCCATACACATATGACTTATGTGTATGGTGTGTGCGCGTGTGTGTGTGTGTGTGTGTGTGTGTGTGTGTGTGTGTGTGTGCGTGCGCACGCATGTGCACAAAAGGGTACTTGGGTGCCTTATGGAAGTCCAAGGGTAACATTAGGGATTATCATTGCTTTGCTCTGGGATTTTCCTAGGCTTGGATCTCTAGGTCTAGAAGTGCAGGTTGCCATTATAACCACTAGTATTTTGATGTGTGATCTGGGGATCCAAACTCAGGTTCTTTTGCTTGTGAGGCCAAGGCTTTATCCACTCAATAGGTCCCCAGTCCTGGGACTTTTATTAACAGTGTCAAGTTCTAGTTTTGTTTTGGGAGGAACAGAGCAATTGCCCCTGCTACACCCACTACCACAAGGACCTTAAGAAAGTGTCTGGGAAGCCAATATGAGTTCCATTCATAAATTTCTTCCCTCCTCTCCTCATGCCTTCTCAGCCTCCAGTCCCCTTCCTTTGCGGTGGATTTGCACTGGGATGGTGACCAGAGCCTAGAGCCACCACTGCCTTCCTTCTTCCTTCTGCCCTCAGGAAGGGACACTGTGCACTGAGCAACAGTACTGGGAAGAAGAAACTTGAGCCACTCTGACTCTGCTAGCTTTCTAAACAGTAGGCACAAGTGTACATCAAGCCATGTCTAATCTCTGTCTCAAACCTTCAATGGCTCCACCTTGCCTCCAGAATCAAGTGCAGACCTCTTGGTCTAATAGTCAGAGCTACCTACAATCCGGCCCTGCTTCCTCGTGGGCTTTTGAGGTTCCTCAAGCGGCACTTATCTGAGTCTAAGCACCTGAGTCTGTTGGCTTTTTTTCTTTTTTAACGTGATACAGGATCTCTGTAGCCCATGTTGGCCTTGAACTCACTATGTAGCTAAGTCTGGCCTTAGACTCCTGATCTTACCATCTTCTCTACCTGAGTTGTGGCTCAGAGTCTGGAGACTTTTAGTAGTGCTGTTTCCACTGTCCGGGATGCCTTTTTCTCTCACCCCCATCTCACACCCACCTTGCGGGAGTCTTGACTCCAGTTCAGCACCTTCCAGAGCCTCCCCTGACTTTCTGGTCGCATCTGTCGCTCCCACCTCAGACTTCCTTGCATTTGCACAGCTGTCCCATGCAACGCGAAACTCCACAGGCACAAGCAAAATGGAACCCAGATTGGCTGCAGCCCTCCTTGGTCTGCCTTTGTTGGGGTGTCCCCTGAGCTTCCTACCTGGGTTCTTCCTCACTGCTGGGTTCCTCAGAACTGGAAGATTTGGGAACAGGTCATATTTCAGAACTATCTTTAAGATTTGGGTGAAAATAGCAGAATGAGCTTCTGCCATTGGTGCAGGGCCAGTTACGCAGAGGTCCTGGCGCCCAGCGCAAGGCTGTTCAGCTCAGGTTGCAGATGGGGAATGTCTTAGTTCTCTTTCCTGTGTTGCTGTGAGGAAATACTCTGATGCGAACAACTTAAGGGAGAGAGGGTTTACTGAGCTCACCATTCCAGGGTGTGGTCCATCATGGCAGGGAAGTCGCAGTAGCAGGGCTTAAGGAAGTTGTTGCCATCACACCCACAGCCAGGAACAGAGAGCCAGAAGCAACGCGTGCACACTTGCTTGTGCTCAGCTGGCCTTTTTATTCAGTCCAAGATCCCCAGTCTAGGGAACAGATGTATCTTCCCACTTCAGTTAACCCAATAAAGGTAATCCCCCACAGTCATGTCCGCAGACCCTTTTCCCAGGTGATTCTTGATGTGTCAAGGTGACGACTGAGACTAATCATAGGAAAACATCTCGATCATGGTTCTGTCTCAGAGAGACTGTTGCACCAGGTATGGAGAGGTGTTGGGTAAAGGGGGTGGGGTCAGGGCAAATTGATGGGGACATGGTCTGTAAATGGGGGAAGGTTGGGGTTCAAACCCAGGCCTCTCTGACTTCCAGCTAAGCGTCTTTAAACAATATTTTTCAAATATTTCATTTATTTATGAGAGAGAAAGAAAGATAGAGGAGAAAGAACACATTCATGCCATGGTTCAAAGGATAACTTTCAAGAAGTCATGTTTCATCTCCCACCATGTAGGTTTGCAGGGACTGAACCCAGGTTGCCAGGTTTGTGAGCAGGTGCCTTACCTAATGAGCCATCTCACCAGTTCCCAGGCTGCCTTTCATGATCATTCAGGATTCCAGTGTAATTCTTTGTCATGTCACACTCCTGGCTTGAAGGTACTGAAAATAGCATCTCAGACCTCGGATCCCAGCTCCCAAGTTTTCATGAACCATGTTTCTGGACCATACCCCAGCCTCTCTGAGCTGCAGCTTTCTGTGAGGTGCTCTGTGTGGGTCCAGGTTGTTGTGGGATGAAATGATGGCTATGGGTACCCCTTCTACCCTAGGAACCTCTGTGAACCTGGGCTGGTTGCTCTCTCCCCCCAGGCTTGTGGTCTCCACCTGAGAGATGGTATAGGAGAGGATACACGTACTCCCAGCCCTCTCTGGAGCAGAAAGACCGATGTGGAGGTCTGTTTTCCTCAGAAGCCTCCAGCCTTCACAGCCGCTGGAAGTCATCTGGCTCTGTCACCATGGTAACATGGTCCAGCCGCCTGCAGGGGCGGTCCTGTGCCAGCCGCATTGACCTCACTTAGGATGATTACCTTTTGGCAAATAAAATAATTGTGTTAATAAAGAGGCTGCTCGCCCCTCATCCCCCCTCCCGTTTGGCCTGCTTCCCATCCCCACCTGGGGCAAGAGCAGTTTCTCCTACCTTCTTACACCTAGTTGGGGGTACCCCAGATTCCTCAGTGAGTCATGGGAAGAAATGCTGTCTGAGTTTTAATTTTTACCAGTGTTAGCTATCATCTATCCTTCTCTGCCTTTGCCTCTTTGCCTAATTCTCAGTCATGATGCTGTCTCTCATTCTGCCTGCCTTGGATATGAAGTTGAACACCAATTGGGTCTTGAATGCTATTGTGATAATGAGTCCTATTTATTGAGGACCTACTGTGCATCACACCTTTTACCACTCCCTGTGCCCATTGTTTGAGTCGGGAGCTTCAAATACTGCTTTACAGGTAGAAAAAAACTGAAGTTCTGGAAGAGACAGTGTAGGGGCTTTTTTTTTTTTTTTTCTTTGTTTCAGATAGGGACTCATGTAGCCCAGGCTAGCCTTCAATTCTCTCTGTGGCTGAGGATGATCTTGAACTTCTTCTGGTCCTTTGCCTCTGACTCCCAAGTGTTGGGATTACTGGTGAAGATGTGTTTTGACAGGGCTAGGAACCCGGATGGTCCAAGTTCTCTGGTGCTTTGATCCAATCCAGGACTTCAAGCATGCTAGAAAAACACTCTACCAAGTAAACTATACCCTGGCTCTGTTTTCTTTTTCTTTTGAGATAGGTCTTGCTATGTAACTTGCTATGGTCCCGAATTTGAGATCCTTCTGTGCTGGGATCTAAGACCATGGTTCTAGTGTGCCTCTTCTCTCTCTCTCTCTCTCTCCCTCTCTCTCTCTCTCTCTCTCTCTGTCATAGATAAGATACATAGAACACTCACATTCACGCTCACATTCAGTATTTGAGGTTCTCGTGAAGATAAAGACTTGCCAAAAGGAATTGGGAAAGTTGTGGTCAATTGGGGAAGTTCATTCTTTGTCCATAAACACAAAATAATGCGACACAATCAGAGACTCGAAAGGTCATCTTAGGCCTTACAGTCAATAATTAAGTCAGGACTTTCCCCTGGGGTGTGGATACTTGTGACTGAACAAAGCATTCAAACTGTGAAAGGCTGAACTGCGAAGTGACTGTGCTCGCCAGGCCTCGGTTCTTTGTAACTGGAGGAGCTGTGTCATCGAGTGTCACGCCAGGAGTCTGTAAAGGTGAGCCCCAGGCTAGACACCCCTCCTCCCTGTCCCACCCCTCTGCGTAGCTGTGGGCTCAGGGACCAAGTATAAACTCTGACAAGCCAAGCAGGGCCCGGGGCTGCTCTCCAAGTACACTAGGTGGCGCTCTGACACTGGCCAATGCTCACACCGAATCATGGCCTGAGGGCAAGGTGGGCAGGGCTGGGTAGGAAGCCGATCTCCCGGAGTCTGAAACCTGGAGCTAGAACTGGAAGAAGGGATACCTGGATGTCAGTCAAATGCCTGGCAGGTTGGGATTGAGGGCTGGGCATCTTCAACTCATGACTCCTGGTTATTTATGAGGCTCCGGTGTTTGGGGCTTAAATAGTAGCAACTGGACAGACAGAGAAGTCTGGGGGATGGTGGGGGGAGGCTGTGTGGCTACACCTTCAAGGACTGGTGGAGCGACTCAGCTGGGCTAGACTGGGGGAAAGCTACAGTTTGTTCATTGCTAGGAGCACAGGTGTTATTTGTCTTTTGGAGCACAGGACAGGTAAGAGATGTGATGTGATGTGCGTGTGTGTGCGTGCGTGAATATGCGTGTTTGTGTGGGGGTATTGGTGTGTTGTCTTTAGATATTATTATTCAGGGAAGCTTGACAGATGTGGTATAAGACCCAGAGACCTGGAAGGTTTTGCTGAGAGTCACTGGAACCTCTGCTTTCTTCTTTGGGGGGATCATCACACAGGCCTCAGGATCATGTACCCAAAGGCATTCGGTGTGCCTCAGGGGGCATCCCCTCTGTTCTGGCAGTCTGCAAAAGTGGCACCTTGCATCTTGTCCTGCCTGCAGGCCCTGGGAGCACTCACTGCTGTTGGCCGAGTAACCTCCTAGGCTGGGGTGGGGTGTGGGGGGGAGGAAGTCGTGGCTAACAGCATTCTAGAAAGTCTTCATGGCTTCACCCTGTGGGGCCCCATCTTTCAGAATGCACCATGTCAGATGTTGTGATTTCCCGTTTAGAAACACCTACCTCGAGGCTAGATGCGGCTGACACAGCGCCTGCCCTGCATTCCCTCCCTTGTAGACTTCTCTCTCTGTGTCTGGGGTTCTGTGGACCCAGAATATAAAGGAACCCCTTTCTCTAGGGAGAGGGAGAGACAGAGGGCAGGCCTGTCCAGGGCTTTCTTCCTAGCAGTCTACGTCATATCAGGTGGGGAAACTGAGGCGAGGGGACCATGGGGGTTTCTGTACTTTGGATCTTAAGCATCCTCCAAAGGTTGATGTGGTAGAGGCTTAGTCCCCTTGGTGGTGCTGTCGAAGGGAAGTGGTGCAACCAGTGAAAGGTGGGGCTCAAGGGAAGGTCCTGGGGTCTTCAAGGTATACTCTGAATAGGATCCCGCCCCTTCCCTTTTTCTCTTTTATGTTCTGGGCTCATGGTGGGCAGTTTTACTCTATCACACTTCAGTCATTAACACAGCACCCATTTGTATGGTCTGAAAGCTACGGGCCCACCTGTTTATCTTTTGGTGCCTCTGAGACTGTGACCAGCATCAGCCTTTTCTCCTTAAATGAGATTCTCCCAGGCACAGCTTAGCGTGATGAAGGATGGCTAACACAGGAAAACTGCGAGTCTTGAAGGCTAGAAATGGGGTGGGATAGGTTGACTTCCCAGCCCCTCTGGAAGGCTCAGGGCTGTTATTCTGAGCTCCCAGGGCAGGGGTCTCCAAGAGATGACTAGAGAGACATGAGCAGATAGAAGAGACATGAGCAGGAAGGGTCTAAGGGGCTAAATTGAAGACGGGGAGCAAGTGGAGGCATATCTATTCAGTTAGCGAATGCCCCACATGTGGTCAGGTCGGGGTATTGGGATTCAGGTGTCCAGATAGACGAGGCCTCCTTCCCCATTGCAGATGGAGTTCCCATGGCTGCTTTGGAAGTTACGCCCTTCTCCGCACCTGCATTCATCTACCTTCTCTAAGTCTCCTGTTCATTCTCTGTAATATTGGGGTACCGTCCCTGAGATGAGCCCATCATGAATGCTGGTCTTGCGGAAGGTACTTGGCTTAGATCCAGAACTCTTACTACTAGGGGCTTATTGGCATTATTAGATCACTAATTCGGATAGGGGTGACCTTAAGCAGATCCCTCGCTTTCCTTGAACCTGGGGTTTCTCATCTGATAAATGGGTTCATGACATCTGTCATCTTCCACCTTCACCAGATCTTGTCAGGGAAGGGGCTGATTTCAATTGGGGTGTGTCTGTTGGCATCAGAGCCCCCACAGCTATGCCACATCTTCGTGAAGGTCTCCTGAAAGTCTCAGGATGTTGTCGGGTGGACGTGTCGGGTGGACATGTTGGCAGCTCGTGGCAGAAGTTTGTTCCTGGGGCTGGGACTGAGGCACTGATGGAGGTGTGGAGATGAAGTCTTGGCTCGGCCGAGAATTGCTGCAGTTCCCCAGAGGCCCCAGGGAAGTCAAGAAATAAATCTTTCTCGAGATGAAGATAGAATCTACCATCCCCCATCCAATTCCTCACTAGGGCAGAACAGGGCTGTCTGCAGAGGTACAGCCTTCCCTTTGACCACACTCTCCCCTACCTCTCCTACCCACCCCCTTCTTACCAGACCTAATTCCTGTTTCTGAACTATGGAACAAACCAGAGAACAGTAATCACACAGCTAGGCTCTATTCCAGAAGGTGAAAAGCCTTTATCGTGTGCCCTTATGTACACGACTTGATGCTAAGGATACAGGTAGATAATAAAGAGGTTATTGTAGTGAGGCAGATTGATGAGCAGCAAGAAACCATTCAGAAAGTCTGAATTCCTCAAATGCAACAATTTTAGCTGGCTCTGGGGGTGCACACCTATAATACCAGCACTCAGAAAGCTGAGGCAGGAGGATGGAGCTTTTGGGGACAACATGGGCTATATAGTGAGACCTGTCTAACACATGAGTGCGAGTGTGCATGTGGGCACACTTGTACACAACACTCACACTATGATTTTGTTACCTGTAGCTTTCAAATTATTTGTTAGATCTCTAGATTTATTCATTCTACTTATTTGTTACTTTGTATCCTCTGACTTACATCTCTCCATTTTTTACTCCCTCACCAGGAATAGGGCTTTTTATTTGCTACCTTTGTACCTGTATTGACTTCCTTCTTTCTTTCCTTCCTGTCTTTCTTCCTTCTTCTTTCTTTCTTCCTTCCTTCTTTCTTTCCTGTCTTTCTTTCCTTCTTCCTTCCTTCCTTCTTTCTTTCCTGACTTTCTTTCCTTCTTTCCTGATTTTCTTTCCTTCTTTCCTTCTTTCTTCCTTCGTTCCTTCGTTCCTTCCTTCCTTCTTTCTTTTTTCTTTCTTTCTTTCCTTCCTTCCTTCTTTCTTTCCTTCCTTCCTTCTTTCTTTCTTTCTTTCCTTCCTTTCTTGCTTTCCTTCTTTCCTTCCTTCCTCCCTCCCTCCCTCCCTCCCTCCCTCCCTTCCTCTCTTCTTTCTTTCTTTCTTTCTTTCTTTCTTTCTTTCTTTCTTTCTTTCTTTCTTTCTTTCTTTCTTTCTTTCTTTCTTCTTTCTTCTTTCTTCTTTCTTTCTTTCTTTCTTTCTTTCTTTCTTTCTGCATCTGGCTTATTTTATTATGATAGTGTCTTCCAGACTCATCTGTGTTGTGACAAAAGCAGGAAGGACAGTCTCCTTAAAGGCTGAATAATATTCCATTATGTATAGATGTAGTCGTTGCTGTATCCATTCACCTGCGAATGAGCAGTTTGGTTGTGTCCATGTCTTGGCTACTGTGAACAAGGGATGGAGCTGTCTGTGCTGTCATTTCCTTTAGGTTTATGTTCAGAAGAGAGATGATTTTCCAGAGGTGTCTGACTCTGGTGTGCATAAGGAGAGGGTCCCTGCTACCTCCTCTGTGCTCACTGGGACCTGATACTCAATCCATCCACCCCATCTGCCCAACCAGCCAGCTGAATGGGTTAAACTTGCACCCTGGGCTGAAGAACAAAGAATAAGATGTCTCCAATCTGGGAACATTAGGAATGAGGTGTGTTTGTGGGGGGCTCTGTTCCAAGAGCACTGTGAGGTGTCAGTGCGGGTATGGGTGTAGCAGTGTGTGTATGGGGGTGCAGGTCCTAGAGTGGACATGTAACCTTCTTGGGTCACAGCATCAAGTGCTTTCAGACTTTGAGTGGGATCAATTCACAGAAATTTGGGCAATTTTATGGCCTCCCTTCTCTTCAGCCAACAGCTTCTCTCAGCTCATAAACAGATGGATCAGGTGAAAGGCATTGTGGGGGATGATGAACAGGGGGTCATTCATCTCAGACTCAGGTGTGAGTTGGACATCCCAGAGAAGGAAAAGCTTCTCTGGCTGAGATGTCCATGCAGGCTGAGGAAAGAGGGAGCTCATTGACTGAGGTTTCTTGATGCTCGGGGCACAGGTGGGGACAGGAAAGTGGAGCCGGGTAGGCCATTTGGTGCACCTAAGAGGCTGTACATGGCTGCTTTCCTGGAGTAAAGGGAACTGCCCCAAGTTCTTGGGTTACTCAAACAAAAGTGGAGTGGATTTATTTATTCGAAAAAAAATTTCCCTGACTGTAGTGGGGATTGAACCAGTGATCCCCTGTGTTCTAGGCAAATGCCCTACCACTGAGTCACTGCTCCAAGCATTTAATTAATTAATTAATTAGAAAGAGAGTCATGTTCTGTAGTCCAGGCTGGTCTTGAACATGAGACAATCTTCCTGTTTTCCATGTCTGGATTACAGATGTGAGGCACTATGCCTGGTTTGGGTGCTTTAACAATAGTAAAGGCAAATCCCTTCTCCTCTTGCTCCTTCTCTTTCAACTTCCGTGTTGCCTCTTGAGCACCAGCCCACTCTGAAGGGGGTGAGGTGGTCCCCAAACTGTCCTGATGTACTGAGGTGGTAGCCTGCTTCAAGTGTGTGGCTGCATAATTCTTCCTTGAATCGACAAGAGCAGATGCACTGGGTAGAGGTTGGGTTCCATCCCAGATGTACTATGTGACCACAGAACACACACACACACACACACACACACACACACACACACACACGCACACATGCCGCGCGCGCACCTTTCCTTGACGTTAATGGGACACTTGGAGAAGGCATCTGGTCATCACAGATGGAGGAGGGGAGGAGAGGGGAAAGATATTGAGTCGGGAGGAGAGGAAGAGGACATGGAGGAGGGTGAGAAAGAAAAAGAGAAAAGGAGAGGTGAGAACAGGAAAAGAGTAAAGAGAGGAGGAGGTAGAGGATGGAGGGGAGGAACAGGCGACTGTTAGAGTCTTGTCCATCACTCTCTCTCTCCTTCCCTGCTTTCTCTCTCCTCCCTTCCTTCCTTCTTTCCTTCCATAGTGTGTGTACACATGCACATGTGTGGAGGTCAGAGGACGACTGCCAAGTCTGTTCTCTCCTTCCTCTTCATCAAGGCAGGTCTCTTTGTTGTGTCTGTGGCCGTGTTCTTCGGACTCACTGGTGCAGGAACTTCGGGCTGATTCTCCTGTGTCTGTCTCCCAGCTTGCTGTAGGACAGTCGGCATTACAGGTGCTTGCCACTGCATCCTGCTTGTTCCATAGCCTCTGGGGATCAAGCAAAGGCCACTTAGGTTTGCACTTTTACTCGCTGAGCCTCTCAGTGGCTTTTTGGTCTCATGTAGTCTAGGCTGGCCATGTAGCCAGGGATAGCTTGACCTCCTGATCCTCCTGCCTCCATCTACTGAGGGCTGGGATTGCAGGTGTGCACCACAACACCCAGCAGAGTCGCTTTTATTTTATTATTTGTTGTATTTATTTTTATCCCTGTCCCAGGCTGGCAGAACCTGTGCTGACCCATAGTAGACAGAGTCAGGAACAAGGGTCAGGAAGGAGCAGACTGGGTCTATTTTCCTCTCTGCTTCTTCATCTTTCCCTTTGTACTCCGTGGCCACTGTCTGAACTAAGCATCCCTAGTGTCTCCCTGAGCACCACTGTGTTCTCTGGGAGCCACACAGGGTGATGTGTGGCGGTTCCTCCTAATCTTGGGATAACTTATGCCCAGCTCCTGTATGGCTTTGGCCCTCTTTGGGTCTTTCTGGTCTGCCTCCAGTTTCTCAGAGCCCAGCGGACCTCAAGGGGCCACTGACTCATTATTTGTGGAGACTCTTCAAAGCTTTAAAGCTTCCTTCCAAACCTCTTCCCTCCTCTTCTCACCTGTGTCCTCCCCTCCCCTCCTCTCCTCTCCCTTCTCCTTCCCTCTTTTTTCTTCCCCTTTCCTGTCCTGTCCTCTCCTCTCCTCTTTCTCTCCTCTTTCTTCTCTCTTCTCTTCTCTTTTTCCCCTGTTCTGCCCTCCCCTCCTCTCTCCTTTCTTTCCTTTCTCCTTTTCCCTTTCCCTTCCTTTCTTCTTCCTTTTTGGGGAAAAAAAAAAGAAAATTCACACACAAAAATTTTTATGGCTGGAGAGATGGCTCAGGGGTTAAGTCTTTGCCTCACAACAGGAAGCTCCTGAGTTCAGTTCCAGGTCTCATGTAAAAACAAGCAGAAACAGCAGCGGTCTGCTGGCCCTGGTGGGCAGAGCCTGGGAAATCCCAGAGTGAAGCAAAAAATGAGGTAGAAGCAATCCAAGATGATTCCTAAAGTCACAGTTGGTCCTCCACAGGGACACACAGTGCTCTCTCTCTCTCTCTCTCTCTCTCTCTCTCTCTCTCTCTTGCTCGCTCTCTTTCACACACACACACGCACAATAATAATAAATACATTTAAAAATATATTTTTAAATTCAGTCCTGCTGAAGGCTAAGGATGACTCTGGGTTCCTTCCTCTCTCTCTCCAGGCCCTGCTTTGTTCCTCCTGAGCCAATTTCTGGATGTAATCACCCTCTACATTTTCTTGTAGATCCGTATTCACTTTCTGTCATCGCTGCTTCACACCACTGTAAGTTCTATGGCTTATACAGCACATGCTTATTATCTCATGCTTCTGCAGGGTGGAGAGAGGAAATCAGTCTCTTTCTCCCTCTCTTTCTCTCTCTCTAGCACTAGATAGCCATGGCTGGCCTGGAACATAGCCCACAGAATGTTGGTATTACAGACATGTCTGCTCTCTTCTGCCTCTTCCTCTGTGACCACACTGGGCACCCCTACCTGCCACAGTGTCATCCCATGTTCTTTTTTTCTTTTCCTGAGTATGTGTATGTATAGGGTATAGTGTATATGTGTTGATGTGTGCTTGTATGGGGGTGAGCACGTATGTGTGTGTGTGTGTGTGTGTGTGTGTAAACCTTAGGGAAATACTAATAATCATCCTCAGTCTTCTTCAATCTGTCTTCTACCTTACTGTTTTAAACCTAGAACATTATTGCTAGCCTGGCTAGTCAGCTTGCTCTGGGGATCCCACTTGTAGGTGGCTACCACATCGGCCCAGCATTTCTTTATGAGCGATCTGGGGAACCAGATTCTAGTCCTGTTGCTTGTGCTGTGCAAGTTTTAACCACTGCTCCAGCCCCTATTTTTTACAGTCAGCTAATGAGCAGCCTTAGTTCCATCTGCAACCAAGGCTTCCTGTTGTCATGTAACACAGCATGATCACAGATTCTGGGGACTGGAGTGCGGATGTATGGGCCGTTCCCTGTGGTCGCAGTGTCCTTCCATTTATCTATATGCATTTTCCTTCCTCTCTCAAAAGCACAGATATGAACAACCTATAGGCAATTTTCCCCTTCTTCTCCCCTCTACTCCCCTTTCCTTCCCTTCTTTTCCCTCTTCTCCCCTCCACCTTCCCTCCCTTCCCTCCAATAGATACATTCATAATGGCATTCTGTGTTTTTTCTCATGTGAACTTAACTCTGAAAAGGATCCAGAGAACTTTAATTTCTAAACTTGAACATTTTTATCTATTTTGAGATCTGAGGTTGCTGATCCCCTTTTACAAATGGACAGCTATTTCACAGCTGGGCTTGGATTAGATCCTAGCTCTCCTGAGCCATAAACCTCAAGCATGACCCCTTTACTTTGTTTTCGGGGAATGTGGATTCCCATGCAGAGCCCCCTGTCCTGTCATTTCAGTGTCCACATGGCATTCATCCTGTAGCAGGACATCACCCCCTCTTCGCTGTGTATGTGAAAGGTATCTGATCTCTTGCTATAATAGATGCAAGGGCCCAGAGCATTCTGATCCAGTAGCTTTCATCGTCTCTACCTGTCAAGAATAGAGTAATTGATGAGACCAGGCTCTGCATCTCAGGTAGGTTCTGTGGCAGCCAGTACAGGTTATCTTGACCCACATCAGACATGGACAGTCACCATCTCGGGTGGCTGATTTGGACTCACCTTTAACTAGCAGAGGTTTAGCGATCCCTTTGCATAGCTAGCACATCGGCATACTATAAATTCTGTGCATGCAAACTGACACACTTTAATATCCGTGTGTACACATGCGGCAAAGTCTGAGTTTGTTTACCTGACTCATGGCTCATCTCAACATTTTCTTGAGCTACAAGCACCTCTACAAAAACAAGGGTGTCAAAGGGCTCACAAGTATATGCCCAGGTCAAACATCGACCAGTGTTATCATTAGCTACTGTCATGGAGCTGTTGGAACACTCTGCTCCCCAAATAACATGCTTAGAGACGAAACATGGTTCTATGGCATGTCTGTCTGGTGTAAAGCTTCCTCTGTGAACACAGCAGGTAATTTGAGGAGAAGAATCTGTGGTAGGAGGAAACTTTTGTTTCTGTTCCTGTGGAGGGAGATTTGAGGTTCAGGTAGTAAATGGAGTTGGGAACTGGGGTGGCCTTTCTAAAGTATGGGGGCAGGCAGAGGAAGGCAACTGTGGGTAATGGGCACTGTGAGGGGATGAGGAAGAGATGAAAAACCTCCTGGTCCAGGGAGAGGTGGAGGCACAGAGTCAGAAGGAATGTGCCTGGGGTCAGGATTGGATTCCCGTAGAGTTCTGAGCATCTGAGCCAAACTGCCTTCTGGTTTTGCAAAGCATAGATATTAATAAGGGTGATTAGTAATCATGACGTGTGAATAATAAGGGGATGCTTAATTGTCCTGGTTATGATGAACAGCAGTCACAGGGAGAGGGTGGGGGAGTTGGGAGCCCCAACACACACACACACACACACACACACACACACACACACACACACACACACACATACTCTTTCACTCACAGATGAATTGTTCTTGAAGGTTGCAAATGATTGAAGGAACAATCATTTTCTTGTTCCTTTCTGGGTTTTGTTTTTGCTTTTGCTTTTCTTTCTTTCTTAAAACAGGGTCTCCCTGTGCAGCTCCGGCTGAACCAGAATTTGCTATGTAGACCAGGTTGGCCTCAAACTTGTGATAATCTTGCTTTTACCAGGTGAGTCCCAGTATTACAGTTGTACCACCATGTCCAGATGGGTACTTTTAAAATTAAAACATTAATAAGGCAGACTTTTCCCTTTGCTTATTTTAATTAGGCAGAATTTTAAAAATTAATTCAAAAACTGTATAGGTGGGTACATATTGTGCATTGAATTATTCCCCTGCCCACCGTTCATTTTTCACTCCTCTCCCATCCTGTTTATCTCCTTTGTTCTACTGGCCACTTTCACTTCTACTTTCATGCCATATACACATACATGATTTTACATAACTATACAGACTGCAGGAATCACCAGTGAGAGAAAACACGTAGCATCTGGGGCTGAAACTCAGGACACCAGATCTTCAAGCAGACTCTTTTATCTTCTGAGGCATCCCTCTGGTCCTGTTCGTTTTCTTAATTACTGATGTTATGATTAAGGTAAGAAGGAATCTCAGTGTGGTTTTGTTTACTTGTTTTATTTTATTTATTTGTTTGTTGAGACAGGGTCTCATGTAGCTCAGGCTGATATCAAACTTGCTAAGAATGACTTTGAGTTCCTAATCCTCCTGCCTCATCCTTCCAAGTGCTGGGATCATAGCAGTACACTACAGTGCTTGGCTCTCAATGTAGTTCACATTTTCATTTCTCTGATGGCTAGTGAGATTGAACAATTTTTTCATATGGTTTTGGCTATTTGGATTTTATCTTTTGTGAGTTTTCCATTTCATTACCCTATTTAAAATATTTTATATGTTATTACTCTGTGTGTGTGTGTGTGTGTGTGTGTGTGTGTGTGTGTGTGTGTGTGTTTGTGTGCTTGTGTATGTGCAGGTACACAGATGACATGGCATATCAGAGAACAACTTGTGGCATTGGTTCTGTCCTACCTTTATGTGTGTTCAAGAATTGAACTCAGGTCATCAGGTTTGTAAGGCAAGCACTTTTACCTGCTGATCCACCTTGCTAGCCCTCTTAATCCATTTTTAAAGTTTTTTTTTTTTTGGCACTTGTGTGTGTGTGTGTGTGTGTGTGTGTGTTTGTATCAGAGGGCACTTAAATGTGTGTGCCTGTGGAAGCCCAAGAGTGACTTCAGGAATCACCCTGAATTGCTCTACTACCCTATTGTTTTGCTCTGGGGTTTCCCAGGCTCTGTCTTCCATTGCTGGAATTACAGGACATCACCGTATCTACCTGACATTTTATATAGGGATCTGAACTCAGTCCTTTGTTTGAGTGGCTTTAATCACCCAGTCCAACCCATTTTTTTTTCACTGAGTTTTTTTAATGTTTAATTTTTCAAATTCTTTGTATATTTTAGATAGTAACTCTGTCAGAGTTCTGTAGACTCTGTTTCACTTGCTGTACAAGTTTTCTTTTGCTGTGCATTTCTATAATTTCAAAAGGTCCCATTGTTATCATTGGCTTTATCTCCTAAGGGACTGGAGCCTTATTCAGAGGGTTCTTGTCTATGCGCATATCTTTTTTTTTAAACTCTTTTTTAAAATTTTTATTATTATTAGTTATTCAATTGTGCGTGTGTGTATATGTATGTGCGCGCGCATCTGTATGTGTGTAGAACCACGGACGAATTCCGGAACCACCATGAATCGCCTCCATCTCCTCCTTGTTTACTCTGCCCCGGGATTCACAGGCTCCGCCCTACCAGGGCCAGAAGCACAGGCCGCCCCCGCTTCCACCTGGCATCTATCTATACGTGGGATCTGGGATCTGAACTCAGGACCTTCCACCTGCAAGGCAGAGGCTTAACCCCTGAGCCACCTCTCCAGCCCCTATGCCCATATCTTGAAATACTCTTATTACTTTCTTTCTCTAACAGTTTCAGCGATTCAGGTCAAAAAAGCAGAATCTAAAAATTTGTTTATAATTTCTTCTTATGCATTTATAAGATTTTTTTGAAAATACAGAAATATAAGGAAGAAAAATTATACATCAAATATTTTAGTGTATATCCTTCTAATCTCTGTGTATATACAAATATTATAAGCTGTAATGAAAACAAGCATATCATATTGTTTTCTGCACAGTATCTGGTAACTTACTTCTTTAAAAATTACACCTCACTTACACATCTCTGGGGCATTAAAAGAACTATGAGAATTTTTTTTAACGAAGGGAATATTATTTTTGGCAGTCAGGGAATCTGTTAGACAAGGTATCCATCCTTCCTTGCCTCCTCCAGTTGGAGAAGTTCTTCAGGGGTGAAGTGGGTGGGATGAATGGCTCAGGGGGCTCTGGGCATCAGGAAATGGGGCAAAGGAAGAGGGCGGGAATGAGGGAAGGAACATACAGCAAGCTCAAGTCTGGTGGGTAGACGTGTCATCTGAAACCAGGTAAATTCTGTTGTTTTGTTTTGTTGAGTTTCTCATAATTAACTGAGCATAGAGGGCACCCAGATCCTTCCTTGGGGAACAATTCCGGCTAGTGTTAGGATGTCGCCCTGGGGAGATCTTTGATTCTTCTAAGCCTGTTTCCACACCATATGAAGAAGACTCAGCTACCCACCTCTTTGCTAGATTCATTCATTCATTCATTCATTCATTCATTCATTCATTCATTCACACAAGAATTATCCATCATCACTGCAGGTGTGACATGGCATACCTGTGACACTCTGGAGGCAGAAGCAGGCGATTCAAGAGTTCAAGGTCATCTTCAATTATTTAGTGAGTTCCAGCCCAGCTGGGGGTAGAAAGACCCTGGTGCAAAGTGAAATCAGAACCAAAATGTAACCATAACAGAACAGGAATGATCCATTGTCTATTTTATGACTAGCACTCCTTGGCACCAACTTGGCGACCACTGGCAAGATCCTCCACCTTCCGTCTTCCAGGCCCTGTATCTGTAGATTGTAGACAGCAGTCCTCTGTATTCTAGTTTTGATGTGAGGTAGAGAATGAAAGAGGAAATGCAGATTGCTGGACTTTCCTGGAGCATAATAAGTGCTCAGTAACCACCAACAGTTATCACTGCTGCCCTGGGGTCAAGAGCCAAGCCGTGTGAATGAAGAAGAGGCAGCTAAGACAGAGTTTCTGTTCTGAGCACACCATCCCTAACGGTTTCCCCCCTCCCTTGCTGGGTGGGTAGCATTTGCAGTCTCACCTCCCACCAGTGCCTGCTTTCTCAAAGGAGGCCCAGCGTTCAGCTTTCTTCTAGTCCTTAAAAAAACAGGCCAGGCCCCTCCCCCATCCCTCCTTTGCCACTGCAGCACGCAGGCTGCTTGGAGAGGTGACAAAAAATTAAAATTAAAGCTAAATTAAAAAGAAGATTCCCATTTCCTCTCCCCATCACACTTTCCACCTTAATTTTATTGCATCTTCCTTCTCGTTTTATTGACTTTTAGAAGCATTGCCACGAGATTTAGTGTGGAGCAGGAGGAGAGGCGATAAATGTGCTCCTCTGGCCTCCAATTAATTCTGCCAGGGCGGGGGCAGGCAGAGAAAAAGGGGGCTACCTCAGGAATGAAGTCCCATGAGGAGGGGTGCTCCAAGACCTCAGACCCCGGAGGAGCTAAAGATACTCCCTAGATGGAGGTGGGGAATGGATGGGTGATGGTGGCTTTTATCTTTCACCCCCTCCCTGGATCAGTTTCTTGGTTGTGAAGAAAAAGCAGCAGTCTAAAGGCTTTTCAGGCCAGAAAGCTTCGGCTGGAATTAATGCTTCTCCTGGTTTAGAATTAAAACCAGGGACTAGGGAAGTGGTTCAGAGGATAAAGCACTTGTCCCAAAGTGTGGGGACTCCTAGAAGCCAAACAGGTAGGGCAGCTACCACCCCAGCACTGAGTAGACAAAGACAGGGAATCTCCTGAGCAAGTTGACTAATCCAGCCAATTGGTGAACTGATTCAATAGGGAGACCCTGTCTTAATAAAAGTGAGAGCCATCAAAGAAATTGACACCTGATGTCAATTTCAGTCTGCTACATGCTCACACATATGTGTGCATGTACCCATATAATATGTAAAACAGATACCTATGTAATCCTAACACACACACACACACACACACACACATACACACAAAGAAAGAGCACTAACTCCAGACTCTTTCTCCCCTAGAACCACCCTCAATTTCCTGGGTCTGAGATTTGCACCCATCCAACAATGTGTTTATTTTATTCCCTACTCTGTTGATAAACAGCATTTTCCCCCTCTTCCTACCCTCCCTCCTTTTCTCTTCTATTTACTTTTTTGCCCCCACCCCATCTTTAATATCATTTTCACCCACCCACGGTGGCGCTAATGGCTTCGGTTTCCCCTCAGTGTTTAAGTGTAGCAAGACAGGGGGAAATGGTAAATAAACAGCAGTTCTATTTACGTGGCCAATTGCAGTTGACCGTAGAAAGACTGCCGGGAAATTAACTTGGTGGCTGTCTGATGTCTAGGAATGCTTGTCAGTCGTAGGGCAGGCAGTTCCCACCCACCACTGCAGCCTGGCACTTTCCGTCCAGCTGGGTCTCCCTGGAGAAGTGGATGAAATGTGGTCATGGAGAAATAGTGCCCAAAGGCTTTGGCCTATAGAAAATCTGGGGGGGTAGTCTGTGGTTATTTGTTGTTGAGCCCATGTTGGCCTCGATCTCCCAATTTTCCTGTGCAGTCTGCTGAGTGGTGGGATTACAGGTAGGTATCATCATACCTGACTACCTATTTGCATTTTTGGAAAACAAACAACTTAGGATTGCTGGGGAGATGGTTCTGTTGGTAAAGTGCCTGTTGTATAAACGCAAGCACCTGAATTCAGATATCTCCCACGCACATGAAAGCCAGATATGGAGCATCTATCTGTAACTCTAGTGCTGAGGGGAAGAAGGGCGGCAGGAAGGTTCTAGGGGCTTGCAGATCAGCCAGTATCGTAGAAACGGCAAGCTCCAGTTTCAGTGAGAGACTTTGTCTCAAAAATAGAGTGACTAGAAGACACCTGGTGTTAACCTCTGACCTCCACACACATATGCATGCAAACGCATCTGCACACATGGGTTCTCTGCATATGGACAACAGAAAAACTGACAGCATTCCAGAAGAGAGAAAACTATTATCAGAGAAAGACAAGTTTAAAAGAAGAATAAATAAATGAAGTGGGGAAGTAACTGACGTACTCTGGTCTGCATGCACATGAACACAGCTGAAACAAACAGTCCTCCCCTCAAACAGTACTTTAGGAGTAGGGGTGCACCTCAGTTGGTAGAGTGCTTGCTTAGCATGCACGAATCCCTAGGCACTGCATAAAGTGTGGGGGATGCAGTGCTGCTGTCCACCTGTAACCCCAGCATTCAGGAGGTAGAGGCAGGGCAATCAGAAGTTCACGTCACTGATGGCTATAGAACAAGTTTGAGGGCAGCGTGGGCTACATGAAATCCTGACTCAAAAATGAATAAATGAATGAATGAATGAACGAATGAAAGAATGAAAAAAAAGATTAGAAAAATAAAAAGATGCCAATTTACTGAAGTATAATTTACATGCTATAAAATTCACCCATTTAAAGCATAGCGTTCCACAGTTTTTTGGGGGGTGTGAACTACTGAGTTGTGCAACCATCTCTGCGACCCAATTGCACAAGGAACATTTCTCTCATCCCAATACCATCTCTGGTGCCTGTTTACAGTTAATTCCTTTCCCACCCTCCAGCCTCAGGCAACCAATCACTAATCTACTTTCTGTCTATACAGATTTGCCTTTTCTGGATGATCTTTCCAATCTAATCCTTCACTTAGCATGTTTGTTTGGCTTTGCTAACAGCTTTGAGATAGGCTTTACATAACATACAGTCCACCCCTGTGAAAGATACAGTTCAATGGTTCTCAGTGTATTCACGGAGGTGTGTGAACATCATCACAATCAATTTTAGAACATTTCACTATCCTCTGAAGGCACCCTGCACCCCTAAGCTGTTATTGATAAATTTTCCTATCCCTCCAACCCTAAGCAATTACTAACCTATTTTTCTGTCTCTAGAGATTTACCTATTCTGGGCATTTCAAATAAATGAAATCATGTTCTATGTGGTCCTTTGGGATTGGCCTCTGCACTTGGCATAATTTCAAGGTTCATCCATGTAATAATGTTTGAGTCATTGGATCCTTTGTGTTGCTGAATAGTATTCCATTGGAGGGTTATGTCTCGTTTTGTTTATGCATTCACGACAGGTGCACATTTGCACTGTTCCACTTGGTGGCTATCATGAATGGTGCTGCAAGTCTTAACATGAACATAAGAAACACATATTTTAATATGGTCATATAAACTTGAACACCACTGCTCTGATTTTCTCCCTCAGGTCCTTTCTGGCTCTTTCCTTCGTTCTCCTATCTTCCCATATCAAGTTATCGCCGTCCAGTCATTACATTTTCTCCCTTGAACAGATATTATAAAGCCCATATTGTGTGCCAGATCAGGTAGTGCACGGGACACATCCTGACGCTTCTTAGTTACTACCATGTTCTGGAAAACCCAGGCCATTCCCCACTGTTACCTCAAAAACAAAACAAAACAAAAACACGTGTTATGCTCTGTGGGGATTTACCTCCTTGGACTCCCCCCATCCCCCACTAGGCCAGCAGGCTTGAGGTCCCTGGTTTTAAACCACTTGCTGCAGTGCGACTGAGGCGTTCTGGGTGATGCCTCTGTTTTCTGGGCAGAAAAAAAATGGGTGAAACATGACCCAGACCTTCCAGAGTGCTGAAGTCAACATTTTGTTCCGGTAATACCGCTTCCTCCGAAGTCGCTCCGTCGGCCTCTGCACCCCGCCCTGTACCTGCCGGCTTCTCTACCCCCTTCTGCTTTCCTGCTGGGAACCATCTCCTCTGCCCTGGGCACCCAGTACCGCCTGCCTCCCATCCCGCGTCCCCAGAGCGCTCCAGGCTTCCTCCCGGCTCTAGAGAAGCATAGCCAGATCCGGACCCCCTCAAACGCTGGGCTGTCGGCAGAAATCTCAGAACAAGCAAAGTCTTTTCGTAGCCACCGCGGTGGGGTGGGGCAAGGCTGAGGGTCCAGAGCCCTGTGACCCGCTCCAGTGCGCCCGTCCCGGGCTCCGATCCCCGTGCAGAATGAGCGTGGGGGGTTCTCCGCTCCGAGGAAAGTAGCTGCATCGGCCTGCCGGGCACGACTTCTCCTGCGGCTCTGGTCGTCGGTCCGCGACACCCCCCCACCCGCCCCACTCCCCTCTCGCGGGGTCTCGGGGAGGCGCCCCCTCTTCCCCGGCTCCTCTCCACTCCCCGCAGCCGAGGAGCGCCGCGCGCGCAGCCCGCCCCGCGAGAATGCCGCTCATTAGCGTGTTTGTTTTTATTGGACGCGCAAATAACCGCGGTGGGCGCCGGCCCCGCGCTCTGTAATTACGGCGATGAATATTCATAGCGCTCGTGGGGGAGGGGGATTGGATTGAGCCGGCGAACCCCGAGGGTGGCGGGCGCCCAGCCAAACACCGCCACCGACTTTGCTTCCGGGACGGCCTTGCATTTCTTTCTCTTTTCCTTGTCTCCCCTTGGGCGACTCCGCCAGCATCCACTGCTTTGATGATTTGGCATCTAGAGACCCCCGGGGCGCGGTGCCACCCCCGCCGGCTCCTGCTGGCACGTTCTGTGTCTGTCTTTCGGTCGGCCTGTCAGTTTGTCTGTCCGTGCTTATGTGATCTTTGTCCCTTTCTTTTCCTTTGTCTCTCCACCCGCGGGGCCTCTGTCGCGGGAGGTTCGCGTTACACAAGCTCTTGGCGGAGACCGAGCGGTTGGGCCCCGGTAAAAGGGCTGCGTGTGCCTTGTGAATTAAGAGATTTAGTCACTTGTGGAATGACTTTATTTTATAGCGACTTCCTCCCCGACTGAGTGATGCTGCACGCATTGGGTGTATTTATAACTTAATAGCTTTTCTCAATTTTATTATACTTTTTATGATACTTGTGGCTTTATGGGACTTCGTAATTTTTTTTTCTCAGATTCATTAAATTCAGCTGGGGGTGGAGCTAATGACGGAGCAGGTATCGGATTCTAGGGCAGGGAGGTGACCACTGAGGACCACCCTCCCTAATCCTGTCCGCTCGCGGCATCCCGCCTTTCACTGGCCCGTGGTGATGGTGGGTCGTGGCTGTCCCCAGGCTGAATCTGGTCAATCGCCATCCTTTCTTTGGGCATGGATGAAGTGAGCATCATTCGGATCCTGGGTCCCCTCTCTGCCTTCCTCTCTCTTTAAAACAAGTAGTGCCTACAATTAGAGACACCTGCAGATTTGCCACTCAAACCTATTGTCTTTACAGATGGATAATCTCAGAGACACCTTTACAGAGTTCCTACAGGCAATCCCACTGTTGTTGGCCTCTGGTTCAGGTCTTTTGGGGGACTACTCCTGGAATAGCTTCTTACCCTTTAGCTTTGCCTTCAGTTTTACCAGTTCCCTCCAATTTTACGTTTTATTATGAGCCACAGAGGAGAGTGTGATTATAATAATTAACATTTATTTATCCAGCACACATATTATGTCCTTTAATCTTCACAACAGCTCTGCCAAACAGAGCTGCTAGCAATTACCTCCATTTTACAGGTGAGATGAGCCAGGTACAGAGATGAGGCCCTTGGCAAGTTAAGTGGCAATGTTAGACTAAGGAGACACCAAGCACCTGTACTTCTAGGGATAGCATCTATGCAGTCAAAGCCAAGTGGTTCACCTGCAAATATTCGTGATAGCTTCTCTCCTGTTCAGTTTCGATGGAAGAAAGTGGTTAGGAATAGCAAAAAAGTATCAAGTTAAGATGTGGTCAGCTATGGTGGGTGGAGAGGATGTTGGGTGTTAGCAACCTTTCCCTTTGGGTCTCTACCCCTCTAGACATTTAGTGTAACAGCACGACAGGAGGGAAGCAGCTACTGTTCAACAGCCGCTGTTCCACAGATGACTGAGTACCAGTCTCTGCCTTGCTCAGCCTCCTGGGACCTGTACCCTTCTTTTATCTTTGATACGTGGTGGGACCTGTACCCTTCTTTTATCTTTGATACGTGTACTTTAAGCTTATAAAAATAAAGAAATGAGAAAAAAATAAAGAAATGGTCTAGGGTGGTGGCAAGTGCCTATAGTCCTGGTTATTCAGGAGGCTGAGGTAGAAGGATTATACTTGAGCCCTGAAGTTTGAACTTGGACAACATAGTTACTGCAAAACAAAACAAAACAAAAAACAGAAAAGGAAGAAAAGAGGAGGAAAAGAACAAGGGGAGGAGGAGAGGAAAAAGAGAGAAATAGGAGAATTGCGAAGGAGGAAAGGATACTAACAGGGCTTGCAAAAGTGTCGTCTGATTGGTATTCTACAAGTGTACACTTTGAACTCACGAAGACAATGCATGTAATTACGTGCTCACAAAATCACTTCCAGGCTTAGAAAAAAAATGACAATGTCGATTGTACCAGCAGCTCCTCCAGAGAGCAAACCCTCTGGTCCCCTTGTGCTTCCCACCGCAGTCCTGCTCTCCAAGGCTATTTGGCTTGAAGACGGGCTTTGCTGGTCTTTTCTGTTCTTCTGAAGAGGTAGCAGTGCCCTTTAGGCAACGGGGCTTAAACCAGCCAGAGGAACACCTTTCAACCTCATTAGGGGTGCCACTGTGGCTATTCGACAAGCCTTGTTTGGAGATCATGGCAGAATGTATAAAATGGGGCCTTTGGTGTCTGTAAGTCCAGAATACTATGAGCAGCCTGTTCTGATCCCTCCAGTCTGACCCAGGTGGGTTTAGCACTCTTTAGCACCTCCTTAGGATCTGCCTCCTCAGGGAGTCACCTAGACCAATCTTGCCTGCACTCACAAGGCCAGTCTCAATCAGTTCTAGAGCTTTTGGGCTATAGACTCCAGTGATTGGAAGGCCTCTAGGGATCTTGCAAAGGGGTCTTCTGAGTACCAGGTATGCTCAGAGACCTATAGAGACTGTGTGTGTGTGTGTGTGTGTGTGTGTGTGTGTGTGTGTGTGTGCGTATCTAAACTCATGTTCTTCTGCATTCAAGGCAGAGCCATCTCTCCAGCCCTAAGATTTGTGCTCTGGCCACTCTTGAGAGATAGCGATGCTGGGACACCTCTCTGCTTAGAAAGTGTGCTCAGTTTCACGTGAACTGGGAGTAATCAGTACCTTGAAGGTTGTATTAATTACTTTTGTGCCACCATAAGGAGAATACCTGAGAGAAACAATTTGAAGGAGGAAAGTTTTCTTTTGGCTCATGGTTTCAGAGGATTTCAGCTCCTCATGGTGGGGACACCATGGTTCCTGGCAGCAGGAGCATGTGGTAGAGCTGTTCACAGCAGACCAGGAAGCAGTAAGAATGGAAAAATAATCTTTAAAGACAGCTCTTAGTGACTTGCACACTTGGCCTGGTTCTACTTGCTAAAGGTTTCACAGCCTTCCCAAGTAGCACCCATTCCACACAGATTCAAACTGTAACAAAGAGAGTGTAGAAAGAAGCCCTGGGTCCAAATCTTTACTTTACCTTTTAGCTAGAATATCATCTCAAGTCCCAAATCACAGTCTTTTTAAAAAAATTACTTATTCATTTATATGAGAGAGGAAGATAGAGGGAAGCAGGGAGAGAGGGAGAGAGAGAGAGAGAGAGAGCAAGAGAGAGCAGGCTCCTGTCATGGCATGCATGTGGAAGTCAGAGGACACTTCTGGAAGTTGGGTCTTCCCTACCTTGTAGGCTCAGGTCACCAGGTTTACAAACAGGTGCCTTTACCCTATGAGCCATCTTGCTGTCCACGCCACAGCCTTGCTGTCCTCACCTCTAAAATGGGGGAATTGAAGCCAGCTCCTCCCATCAGGTGGTAATGACCAGGAAAAGTCTTGGAAATTATAACATGCAAAAATCACTTGTCTTGGTGACAACCATCACCCCCCCAATCCCACAAGCCATCTGGGGGGGGGGAGAGGGAAGAGGGGGAAGCTCTCTGAGCAAGTAGCCAAGCAACAAATAAGATGGTCCTCCTGCCCCTACCTCGCCAGACTCCCTGGCCTCTGTGAGGGCCTGGCTCCACTCATTCTACTTGGAGCCTCCATTATAGACCTGGAGTGCAGGACCTCCCGATGCATTTGTAATTTTTATTGTTATATCTTTTAATTTTATTTGGCTCTCCCCGCTGTCTTGAGCAGGGGAGATAGGGAGCTGGTATTTATGGCTGCTCCCGCGACCTACCTCTTGGAATGTATGTATCAGTTAATTTAATCTCCCCTGGTTTTATTTAAACTGTTTTTCCTGATTCACTTTCTTCTCCATCCACAACTCTCCCTCCCCCATCTCTCTCCACCCTTCCCCCCTCGACCCATGTCCCCACCTCCTTAGTGTCCCTGTTCTCCTCCTCCTCCTCTTCCTCTACTGCTCCTCACCTCCCTCCTCCCTTCTTGCTCCAGCTTAGCCTCTGGTCTGGGCCTTTCCATTCTAGGTTCTGGAAGTATGAAGCGTCTCTCCTTGCTAGTCTTCTCCCCTCTGTTTCTCTCCCTCCCTCTTTTTCTCTCTCTCTCAGTCTCCCTCCCTCTCTCCCTCTCTTTTTCTCTTTCTCTGCCCCGTTGCCTGATTGACATTTACAAATTACCCAGCTGAAAGTGTTCACTCCCTGACCCGCCTGTTTCTGTTCAGCAATGAGTGAGATTTGCAAGCATTTTGTCATATAATTACTGCAAATCCCCTGAAAATTTCTACGACAAGGCCAGATGAATGGTAATTTGGGGGTCTCCAGCCCCTGGTTGCCTTGCGGAAAGAAATCTGAGGCCAGAAATACAACCCAGCCCCCCCAAGTCCTTCATCTTTACATTTATTTATTTATTTGGGGGAATGTGGGAGGGCTCATCTGTCGGTTTGTCTATTTCCCCTTGAGATTTCTGGGAAAACTTGAATGGCACACACACACACACATTTCTCCTCCCCTCCTTGTGTGTGTGCTGTAAAATATTTGGATTGGGAGATTTATTTGCTTTACACGAGTGTATTTGTGCTGATTTTATTGTATTGACTAGGTGCATTTTTTTTCTGCGTTCTACTACAGTTTTATTGTGTGCCAGTCGTGGGCATACATCACCCACATTGTTTTCTGCAAAAATTACACCCTGTTTCACTGTGTCTTGATAGGACTCACTGCATTAGTAGCTAAGTGTGTGGAGACGGGCCAGGGATGCTGCTGGGGCTGCTGAAGCTGCCTGTGTGCTGGAGATTCCCATGTGGGTGGCACAAGTCCTGTGATTGCGGACAGGGCACCTGGCTTTCTGTAGCTCCTGCTTGCATAGTTCCTTATTGTCTGGCTAACCTAGCTTAGTTCCTAGACCTATATATAAAATGAGAAAAGGCCTAGGGGGATAGCTTAGTCAGTAAAGCAACTGCTTTGCAAGTATGACGACCTGAGTTCAATTCCCTGTAATGGACTCAGTGGTCTGCTCTTGAAGGCCCAGCACTAGGGAGGCTGACACAGGCATATATCCCTAGCCGGTCTCACCTAATCAGTGAGCTTCAGGTCAGTGGAAGATGCTGCTTGAAAAATTAAATAGATAGGTAGTAGTTGAGGAATGGATTGAGGTTGTCTTCTGTCTCTGCATAGAAATGTATGCATTCACATATATGAACATACAAAGAAGGCAACTGGGGGCTGGAGAGACGATTCAGGGATTAAAGCTTTTGCTTCGAAAGCAAAGGGTCCTGAATTTGGATCCTCAAATCCCATGAAAAATGGTAGGCAGAAATGCAGCTTGTATTTTGGCCCTGGAAAGCATAGCCTGGGAAACCCCTGAGCAAAGCAATAAGGAGATAGAGCAATTCCCAAAGTCACCCTTGGGCTTTCACAGGCACACACAGTGCCCACTTACACACACACACACACACACACACACACACACACTCACTCACGGTGATTTGCCTTGGCCAGGGGGCAAAGGCAAAGGAGGAAGGGTGCAAGGGGAAGGGATGGAGGGGGAGGAGAAGAGCCTAGGAAGAACACATTTGGTCAAGGAGGGGGAGGGAACCCCCGAGAAAAGGGTCCAATTAGTAATGTGTCTACTTCCTGCCAGTGTTAGCAGTCCTTGTTTGTGGACTGGATTCATGCTGGAAGCACATGCTCAGACCTTCCAGATCTCTTCTTGGAAACCGATCAACATAATGGAGACCAGGTGTTCTGCACGGTCACGGGCAGAAAACCATGTTTTAGTATCTGGTTGTCCCCCACTCTCTGTTACAGGGTAAATCGTGCCACAGAGATCTCAGTCACTTACTCTGGATCACAGAATAAGTGGGAGGTAGGGATTGAAGCCCAAGGCTTTCTGACAATGGATCCTGAAAGACAGAGAAAACTGAGAACTGGGAAGGCAGCTACTTGCCCACAACAAGTAGATTATGACAGGGCTACAGGTGAGTTCTGGGTATCTGGCTTGCTTGGCCATTCTAGAATACATGTAAGTTTCTTTTTCTTTTCTCCTCCTTTTCCTCCTCCTCTTCTTCCTCCTCCTCCTCCTCCTCCTCTTCCTCCTCTTCCTCCTCCTCTACCCTTCCTTCTCCTCCTCCTCCCCCCCTCCTTTCTCCTCCTCTTCCTTCTTCTTCTTCCTCTTCTTCTTCTTCTTCTTCTTCCTTCTCTTCCTCTTCCTCTTCCTCTTCCTCTTCCTCTTCTTCTTCTTCTTCTTTCTTCTTCCCATCCCAGTTCTTACTTATCTGGTAGTTTCTGAAATCGTCACTGCTGTGATAGTATTTGTAGGGGTTCACAGACAGATTAGACTCATTCTTAGCAGCTCCAAAATCACCTGTCCACTTTCACCCATTTTCGTGAACTGAGAATACATGGGAAAGGCCAATGAATTCATGTATTCATTAATTTTTAAAAAAATACTTATTTGAGAGATTGTCTGCATGCCACAGCATACATGTGGAGGTCAGAGGACAACTTTCGAAGTCTCTTCTCTCCTTCCATGATGTGGACTCTGGAGATTAAATTCAGGTGCCAGGTTTGCATGCAGGCACCTTTACCCACTGAACCATCTCACCAGTTCTTATTCATTCATTTTTGAAACAGGGACTTACTCTATAGGCCACACTGGCCTCAAACTTATGGCAACTTCTGCCTCAGACTCCCAAATGGATTGATTTAGAACACTCAGTCTCTCCTCCTCCATATCATCCTTAAAAACCAAAACTTTATATACTGAAACTTAAGGAAAATGTGTCTTATAATAAAGTGTATTTCTTGGCAGCAGAGCCCCATGTTTGAGGTGAGCTTGTCAGATCATGTATAGAAGTGTTTTGCTTTGGGTATTAATGTCTCTTCTGTTAATTGTTCCTGTTGTTGTGTAAGGAGCCTAAGGAAAATGCAGAGAGAAGATCTGTCTCCTGCCTCTCCCCTCTGCAACTGGGATTCCCAAAAGGGCCTCTGAAAAGAAGCTGGTCCCAACACAAGTGGGGGATGTTTTGGGGGTGCTGGCTTAGCTGCCTCCTGGCGACAGCCCTCGGAGAAGTTCCACTCTTCATGGCTTCTGTTCTTCAAACTACCCTGCAGGCAGCAGCTGTGTGTACCTGTGCCTTACTTGTGACTCAACCCATGCTCAGACACGCACCCACCCACGCATGCTCAGGCATCTACTGTGCATATACACACGTACACATACATGTGGCCTTGTTCATATACATGAAGACTGCACGCTGAGTTTTATATCTGCATGTGTGATTCTTCTTAGCCTGAAGCCTGTCTGTGGCTTCTAAGCAGGACGCTGGGTCACACCAGGTCACAGCCCTCCCCTCTCAGTGGCGATTGTGGAGGTCTGGCAGCTCACCTCCCTCCCAGGCACCAACTCCCCAGGAGGAGGGTCTGCCAGTCCTTCTCAGCCTTCCTTCATGGTGCTTACTGATCTTTCTATGTTTCTCAGGAGACAGAGGGGTCTCTCCCTTTCCTGACCTCTGCTTGGTTTCCCAGTGTTCCTGGGTACCCACACTTCCTCTGATTACTCCCCATCGCAGGAACCTTTGCTCCACGCATAAGAGCAAATGTGCTCACCCCTGCTTGTCAGAACAGCTGTGGTGTGAGATCAGGGAAGGCCGGCGGAGGAGTGAGGCTGGGAGGAGGGAGGTGTGCAGGAAACATTGGAAATTCTCACCCCCAAGATCTCCTGTGCTACCCTGGCAAGAGGGGTGAGGGGGAGTTCTTGGACTAAGTTTTCCTGACAAGACAGCAGCAGTGTACACTGGAGATTCAGGAAGTGTCCATGTTGGTGACCTGGATAGATTTCTAAGACCTCTCATGCTCACTTTCCCCTGGATCGACCCCCTCAATGTGGGGAGTAGGGGTGCATGGTGGTAACCAGGGGCAACCCTCCTCCCTGCCCCAGCCTGAGTTAATGCCACTGAAGAGCTCTCCAGGGCCTGCACATCACCCATGCAATTATCCCCAGAGGTAATGGGCTTGGAGAGCTGTGTTGAGCAGGGTGGCATAGGGACTGAGGCTGTGGGGAGCTCAAAGCTGGTTCCCCCCTCCCCATTCACTGAGGCTGGAGGAGGAGAGGGGCTGAGAGGGGCAGTCCTTCCTGGGATGCAGAGATGGAGCAGGTGGAAGTCTGCTCCTGACACTACATCCCTCGCCTATATCTACTTCTCCTAGGATAATACTGAGACAGAAGGGGGAAGTGGGGGTGTCCTGCTGTGGTAGTTTGTCGTTGCTCCACTCCTCCTTCCTGCTTGTGTTCTGTTGTCTGGTATATACATGCTTGTGTGCACGTATGTATACATGTGTGTAGGTTTCTAGTTTGGGGACAAGCATCACTAGGTCCTGCTCTCTTCTGCAAACTTCTCTGTTCTTTCTTTCAAGGAAGGAGTGAGAGGAGGAGGCAGGTTTATTGTCAAGTGCCCCCTTCTTCCCAGTCCTAGGCAGAAGCCAGTATCTAGAGGAGTCCTAACCTGCCTCCCATGCTTCTATAGAGAGGCTGGAGTATGTTTGAGGGTGGAAGAGAGGCAGACAGATAGGCACAGAAAGCAGCCGTTAGGTGGAGAGTTCCATCATACAGGGTATTTCCTGGATTTGGTGGTAATCTCTATCTCTGATCTTTGAGACGGGGGCTAAACTCTAGGTTCAGGATCTGAGACCTCAAAGCAGGAGAGGGGAACAGGGTCCTACATCTGGCTCTGCAACTCTGTGCCTGGATGCTTCTCTGCCTCCTGCCAACCCATCGAAGCTCAGGCTCGAATTTGCATTTAAATAGAGATTTTTTTTTTTAATGAGAAGGACCCAAGGGAGCCCCCAGACTATTAAGTTTTCTTCTGGGGGCTACTGCAGAGCCTTCTTCGTTCACCCCTCCATCCCAGCCTCCCAGCCCGCCTCCCCCAACTGTCATATTATTCTGTGGCTGTATATTCTGAGGCCAGATGAGGCCCTGGCTCTGACCGTCTGACAGCACTTGTGAGGACAATAGGAGTGGTGCTCCTGGGAGGACGGGGATGAGGAGTCCTCGACCCCAGCACTCCTGCCTCTTTGTCTGCTTGCGGCCAAGCAACCCACCCTTGGCTCTCTCCTTTCTGCTGGGCCTGGGCTGGCAGGCCTGTGGCTAAATCCCAGCTGCAGGTGTGAGTGCAGAATCTGCTTTACTCTCTGATTGGCCCACATGCAAGAAGTAGGAGTCAGGAGACACGGTTGTTTGAATCCTGATTCTGCCATCCCCAGGCTGTATAACCTTGTGCAAGTCACTCATCCTCTCTGAATCTCAATTTCTTCATCTGTGGACACACATTCCACACCCATTCACCACCACCACCCTCCCCAAAAAAGAATTCACCGTATCGGGGCTTGGAAGGTTAAGGTTGGAGGATGGTGAGGTCAGTGCCAGCTAAATGTTGAGACCCTGGCATTAAACAACTTGTGGGTTCAGGGTTTAAGGCCTGACTGTTGGAGCCCAGACAGCTTGGGGGGCGATGAGTAGAGGACACACGGAAGAACAAAGGACAAGGCCCCCAGAAACTTAGCAAGGTGTTCTGAGACCCTAGAGGATGTTAGGGGAAGATGAGGTTTGGGGTGGGGAGACTGAAGGCTGAGGAGACTGGAGGGAGAATGGGGGAAATTGGAAGAGAAAAGTCAGTTCAGGTGGTCCCCAGCCCACCATACCTCAACTCCTATCACTGGTTCTTGGAGGCAATGAGATGTGACAGTTCTCAGGATGAGATGGGAATGGGGGTAGGTGGGCACATGTGAGGAATATGTATACATACACACACACCACACACCTACACCACACACACACCACACACACACACCACACACCCCCCCCACACACACACACCACACACCTACACCACACACATACACCACACACACACACCACACACACACACACACACCACACACACACACACACACACACACACACACACACACACACACACCAGATTAGTCCTGACATGTTAATTAGCAGAGCAACATGATGAGCGCTTCGATGAGAAAAGGTTTGTATGGTTTGGCACCCTCATCCTTTCTCTCTCCTTCATTTTCCCTTTTCTTTCTTCATCCTACTTTCGTCCATCCTGCTTATTTATTTACTTATTTATTTAGTATTTCTCCAACTTGATATGCAGCTGAGGTTGACTTTGGACTCTGGTTTTTCCATTTTAGATGTATGTGTGTATGGGGTGCTTGCATATGTATATTTGTGTTTTTGCATGTGGATGAGTGTGTGTGTATGTGGTGTGTGTGTGTGTGTGTGTGTGTGTGTGTGTGTGTGTAGGTCTGAGTTTATTACTATCAGGAATCACCCTCAATTGCTCTTCTACCTTATTGTTTAGAGTCTGGGTCTTCAATTAAACCTAGAACTCCCTCCTCCCCCTGCAGAGCTGATCTTGATCTCACTTCTATCATGTGCTGAGGTCACAGGCATGTGCCACCACGCTCGGCACTTTTTTCTTCCTTCCTGTCCCGCCTTTGCCTCACCTGAGTTGGAAAAGGAAGGACCCCACTAGGCTGATGCCATGGTCTCCCTTGTGGTCTCTCAGCCTCTTTTCATGAGACCCAAGCTTTCTTGGAACTCACAAAAGGACAAACCTAGGGCTGTCCTCCTTCACTGCCTGGCCTCAGTGGGTCTCCCTGCTTCCTCTCTAGTCTTTGGGGGGGGGTCTCAAGAACCTGAACCTGCAGCCCCATGGGGGAGGGTAGGAGGGAGGAGGTTGGGGAAGTCGGCAGGGGCTGGTGGCCCCAGGGACCCCTTTCCACAAGGACAGAGGCGGCACCAGCTGCGCCACAGCCACAGAAGAAATATTCCCCAAAGTCAGAGTGGCCGTCTCGTATTTTAAGTGGCCCTTATTTATCACCGTCCTCCAGGGCTCCCTTCCCCAGCAGATGATGATAAAAGGCAGCAGTGAGGCGGGCACAGGGTGGCTCCTGGCTGGCCCTGAGGCAGGCGCGCGCGCACGTGTGTGTGTGTGTGTGTGTGTGTGTGTGTGTGTGTGTGTGTGTGTGCAGTGAGCAGCAACATGGCGACACTTGGGCACAGGGATCTGGGTACACAGAGAAAGAGCCATTTTTAGGCCTGCACATGGCAACACCTGGCACGCACACACACACACACACACACACACCCCACATGCACATCCAACTATAGCTGGCCACTGATACCAGATGTTGCTCACATTGTGAGCACACCCAGAGCCTACCACATGCTTGGGAACTTGTCCCCACTCAGACACAGAGACTAACATGTGTGTACAGTGATAAGTACACACACACACACACACACACCACACACACGCACGCACACACAAACTCACACAGGACATACACATGTAATCATGGCCCTGTGTGCCTTCTCCTGCCAACAGATGACATCTACCCCTATCGCCCGCTGTGCTGACATGTTCTCCATATTCAGGGTGACTCTCTTGGCACCCACCTTCCAGGCTTCAGCATATGCTGATGCTGAAGTTGCTTTGTGTGGCAGCCAGCACATGTGGGAGTTCTCTACCAGACATTCATTCATTCAAGCACATGACCGTGCAAACTTACGGTCCAATGGAAACAAATGAGTGCTAATCCTTCCTCCTGCCACACAGAAATGAATGTAAAATGAATCCTAGATGGCAAAAAAAATTAGAATTTTGAACAAACAAACGAACATAGAAGACCTCTGGGGAGTTGTACGGCAGCAGAGGTTGTGTTATCCTGGGCAATTTATTTGCTTTCTCTGAGCTCAGACGTCTTACCTATTGTGCAGTAAAGGTGTAATGCTCCCTGCCTCTAGGAATATCTGCACCTTCCAGGAGACCGATGTGTGTAAGATACCCTTCTCGAGCTCTGTACTATCTACACATAGCCTGGCTGTGCAGCTGGGGGAAATCTGTTTCTGTGTGTTGTAGTTGTGGCATACACACCTAGGCATGCCTCTGAAGGCCACTCCATACCCCTGCATTTGCCTGCTTCTCACTTGGTGAGGAACTGGGTATCCCAACATCTCCCTGTGCAGGGTAGCTTGCCCCTACCCTAACCCCACACCTTCTTCCCCATCACTGCCCAGTTGCCAATCAACCTCCCTCCGCAGCTTCAGCCCATTAGCTCAGTTCCCTAGGGGAATCTATTTTTTAAAGGTTATTAGCAGATTATTGGTTCTTTATCAACCTCAGGCTTCAATCTCCAATCTCCCAATGAAGCTATTGTGGCCTAATAAGATGCACTTGATAATCTTGGCATGAGGGTGGCTGAGGCTCTGGTGGGGGGGGGAGCCGGAAGGAGGGAAGGGTTAACCACACAACCCCAGCCCCCACCCTGCCGGTCCTCAAATAGCTGAACTACTGTATGTTGTAGTTTTCAACTGCAAATCATCTTTAATAGCAGACATCACGGGATGGCTCATTACATTAAGCTATTTTTCATGCTATCTCCTGTAATATCCTCTAATCCAATGCGTTTCAAATCACCTCGGGCTAAAATAAGAGACATAGCGATGTAATAGCCTAGTGTATTAGTGGGTTAATTGCCCTGTTGTACTCTTTCTAGTAGCTATCTCTGGAATGACTTCTATATTAATTGTAAATTGCTTAATACGTTTAACTCCTTGCCACCGCCCCATCCGCTAACGAAGGAGGCCACTACCCAGTTGCTTGATGGGAAGGTGGTGGGGGTAGTTTGTGGGCCTTCCTTTCGAACTGTGGCTCCCTCTTGTCTCCTTGGCCCAAGGAGAGCAGGTTCTAGAAGACACATCTCAGTTTCATGAGGCAGGGGGGTGAGATCAAGTGTTTGTTGAACACACACTATATACCAGGGCCAGGACTAGGTCTTTTCTCCACGTGCCATCTCTCTGGAGCCTCATAAGACATTGAGTGTATCCTCTAGAGGTCATGTGACTTGTTCAAGGTCACAGAGTTATGAATGGAGAAAGACAGAGTTGTACCCAGACCCAAGGGCTCCTAAAATCACAGTGACTGGGAGTGGGGCAGGATCTAGAGCTGTGAACATAAAGCCAGGTGTGATTGGGAGGGTCCTGGGGTGGGGGTGGGGCTCCTGGTCTGGAAGAAGAGACTTGACCTCAGGGAATCCTTAGTCTGAGGAAAGTGTCCTGCCCATCCTAACCTGACAGAAGGGTCCTGCTTCAAAAAAAAAAAAAATAAATAAATAAATATTTTCTATCCTGAGGGAAGCCTCAACCAGATGTGGGGGGTTATGGGGAGACAGTGGTTTACACAGAGGGCAACTAAAGAGTGACTAAATGAGAGTGGAAGCCAGCAGTGGACCCTCAAAGTGTGCAAAGACTCAGGCCCCTGGCTGCCTGCATCAGAGGTTCTGATCGTCCTTTCTGGGGTCACATTCATTCTTCCACCCACACTTGGGTGACTCTCTGCTCTGCTGGCAGGTGGCAGCACCTCAGGCTGGGCAGGCCGGGGGCTTCCACCTTGTCAGGTCTCTGTGCTAACAATCCCCAACCTGCTTCCCTGTTTCTGGAGAGAATCCAGTGTCCTGTGGGACCCCGGGGTCTAGGTCTCTCCCAAACACCCCTTTCCTCTTCCCTTTTCTTCTCTCTGGGTGGACGTGATCAATAGAGATAAGGGAGAAGCCGGAAAGATTAAGAAGGGAAGAGATGTAGGAAGGAAGCCATCTTCATCGAAGAAGAACAGAAACAGGGAACCAGGGATGATTTTGTGTTTACCTTCTGCAGATTAGCAGATTAGCCCTTTCCATGGACACAGACCTGTGCATTGTGAGCAAGATTCCTTGGGGAGGGGCCCATCTGATTAAAAATAATACAGTACTATGTGTTCCAGGCACATAGCTAGCCAGACACCCCCAAATCCAAAGTGGCATAGTGGAGCATCCATCAATCAGGGCTCCTGTTGTTCCCCAGAACACCAGGATACACTCAGTGTCTTTTGTTGGGACACCAGGCTCTTGAGAAATCTGACCTAGCTGGCCTCCCGCTCCTAGAATGGGGGTCCTTGGGACAGAAAGAGACAGAAGGCAAAAGAAGGAGGGAGAGGAAGAGAAGGGAGGGAAGGGCAGGGCTCAGTGTGGGGCTTGAGGCATGCCTGGCTCTGTCCCCAGGTTAGGGTGTCTCCTCGTTCCAGGTGACGCCTGTACCCCGGGGGGCTGCCATCAAGTAGCGGCTGGCTGGGGAGCAACCTTGAGTGCACGCAGTCGACAGTGATTTAGGTGATGGCGTTGGAGCGTGAAGGTAAATGGTCACATTTCACCGTCGGGAGGTGAGCAGAGGCGCCTGCCTGGCACCCCCCCCCCAAGGCCTGGGGCTGGTGGAATGGGACATATTGTCCCCTGTCCTCTCAGAAGCTGCTGTACACAGGATTCCCAGACCAGACCAGCTCATTCCTGGAGGAGCTGCTTGTTGTTTTCTTCCTCCTGCCCCCCCACCTCCCGCCCCCTCTGCTTGGCTCATCTTTGGAGAGATGCTCCGAGTGGAAAGCTTAAGTCGCTGACCTTTGGGGCTGTTGCTTTGGCGGTGGTTGGCTGTGGGCACCCCTGTGGACCACTCTAGTACAGGAGAGAGCCCACAAGAGGCTTCTGCCTCGTCCCCACAGTGCGGATGTGGAGCTTGAGCTCAAAAAGCTCAGGAACCCACCAAAGGTCACAAACTGGGGGGGTGGTGGGGAGTGGAAAAGGCTGAGGACGCAGGTCCCTGAGTCCTCAAGAGCTTGTGAAATTTGCACAGCCGGTTGGTAGGAAATCTTGATTTTTAGTCAACTTTGCTTTTGTGCTGAAGACCTGTATTTAGGTTCTTTATGTTTAAGAATTATTGTCTAGAACTGTGGGTCTGATTTGATAACCCTTCTTCCTTTGGTTGGAAACCTCCTTTCCTAAGAAGACCCCTGCTGGGTGCTGAACCCCTTGAATCATTCCTCCCTCCCCAGTTCTCATGGGAGCAAAACGCTGAGATGAACAATGCCGTTATTTTGTTGAGAGAGTAAGGAGATAATAAAGAGCTGAGCTTCAGCTGTGGGCACTGCCCAGGGGCTGGCAGGGCGGGATTCCTCTAAGCCCATCCTCTGGCTCCTTGAAGGGATGCAGAGCAGGGCAGGTGTGGGGAGGTTGGGGAAAATGGGCTCAAAGGTCTGGCCAGGGGCACTTCCAATCACTACCAGGGGGCAGGTGCTTCCATTTGGGGGCTTGTTTGGTTATTATTATTATATTAAAATTTTATGTTTACTATACCTGTGTGTATAATGTGTGTGTGGAGGGAGGTACACGTATGTGCCACAGCATTGTTGTGCAGGTCAGAGGACAACTTCTGTGGAGTCCAATTCTCTCCTTCTACCTCTGTGTAGGTTCTGGGGATAAAACTCAGATCATCAGGCTTAGGTGGTAAGCACTGTCTGTTACCTGCTGAACCATCTTGCTGGCCTGTTGTTGATTTTTGTGAGACCCAAGTCTCATTACGTTACCCAGACTGGTCTCCAATTTCTGAGATTCCGTGGTCTTCCTGCCTCAGCCTCCCAGGTAGGGGTCACCTTGACTGACTTCAAGATCACTCAACAACCCTTCGAGGTATGGATTGTTAGCCTCGTTTTATGGATAGGAGCAACAAGGCTAGACCTTTGTCCTTAAACACTGTGGCTGAGAAGTGAGGGAGCTGGGATTGGATGAATATCACTCATGATGGTCTTCTCTCCCTACAGCCCACTGCCTCTCTACTCCACTCTCTTTGTTCAGGCAATGGAGGAGGTGTGCCGAGGCCTTGGTGCCCATCCAGAGCTGGAGAATGGAGGAGACCTGCTATGGCTTTCCCAAACGGTTCTATTAACCCCAGGTCAGAGCACAGGAGCTAAGGAGGCAAGAGGGGTCTTAGCTCCCAGCTGGCCTTGTATACAGGTGCTCTGTGAGCTGCTGACTGAGGGTCACCCCATCCTGCCATACCCCTAAGTAGATAGAAGGTGAAGGGAGTTGTGTGGTGGGGGGAAGATTACATTCCAAAGCCGGCAGTACTTCTGAAAGGGCGTAAGAACCCAGTGGTGGGGCAGAACCTTTGGTGGGATAGAGGGCAGGCTGTGTAGAACTCCCAGTCAACCAGCCACAGGATCTTATGCACAACAGGCTGAGGTGGTGGGACCACCTCAGCAAGCCCAGAGCCCTTGCTCCTCAGATCCCAGTTACCATGACAACTGCAGTAGTTGATATTTATTGAATGCTTAGTATATGCCCTGAATCGTGCCAAGCCTTCTTTTAACCCTGATGACCACCGTTTGCAGAAGGAGCTATCATTTACTCCACATGTGAGATGAGTAAACAGAACCCTGGACTCCCCTCAATAAGAGAGCACAGTTGCTAGAGAGGGGCTCCACTCCTTCCATCCCAGCCAGGCGTGGTAGTGGACAGGGCTCTGGTTGCTGTTCTTAGTGTTTAGTGGGTAGAAATTTCAGTGGGCCTTGTTGCCCACTGTCTCTCTGTGCTTGGTTTCAGGGGTCCTTCCTGGCTTTCAGCACACATCTCCTGCCATTATTTTCTGGATCTGTCCCTTTGCCTGAGTCCTGGTGCCTGACCTGGTTCATGCATATGAGTGTACATGTGGGTGTTTGCATGGGGACAAGCTGGAAGGGGCTGGGTGGTTCAGAAATGCCTCATCACTTAGGTGGAGAAACCTGGCAGAGAGTGGGGAGGGTCTCCCAGAGACCCCACCCAGGACAGGATAGATCTTTGGTCTGCAGGGATCATGAGGATTTCACCCTCACCCCTGCCATTTTTGAATTGTGCCAGTCATATGGACAGAGCTAGGCTGCTCAGGCCAGCCTTTCTTTCCTTCGTCAGTCTTCACAATGGTGATGCGAGCAGGGGACAATCCTCTCCTGGGTCTTTACTCTCCTCATTGTTTCACCCAGTGCCACGCTTGATAAGTCACCCGATTCTACCTATCATTTAATGGGCAAGGAAAAGGAGGCACAGAGAAGGGGAGTGACTTATACAAGGTCACACAGCAAGTTAGCAGCAGCCCCACGGTCATTTGAGGATGCTAGAAAGGCAGCCCAACGAGACTCTTATAGGTCCCCGATGAGATTGGAGGAGTTCTAAGAAGGGAGGGGTGTCCCTTCCCTTCTCTTTCCTGGGGTATTGTCAGTTGGAGCCCTGCCCCCTCTCCCCATCCTCACGCACTGGGTGGAATTGTCTTAACGTAGCAAATTGTTCATACACATGTAAGCAAATATCTTCTCAAATTATCTCTTATCACCAAACAGGCTGCGATGCTCACCGGCTGGAGGGCCGAGGTTGTCTTTCAATCCTCTGATGATGGGGAGGGGGCAGGGAGCGGGGAGGCGGCTGACACCAAAAATAAACCGGCGGAGCGGGGATGGTTGTCGCAAGGGGCAGAGCGAAGTTGTCAGGCAGCGAGAGCGTGTGAGGCGGCAGGACGATAATGTGGCATGACACTTCTGAAATGAGCGGCCCGTTGCCATGGTGAGCAGCCAGGAGGGACCGGCTCTCCGGAGGCTGAAATAAAACACGCTTTAAATGATGTTTGATTAGAATTTAGATCATGTAACCGAATACCTCAGTCCTCCTCTTCTGTGTGCTTTTCTGCTTTTCTTCTTTAGTCTCTTTTTCTTCCCTCCCTCTTCGCTTCTTCTTACCCCTGGAAGAGATAGACAGACAGATACACACAGACACATAAACAGATACACACACACTCACACATATGCATATGCTCACACACACACACACATACATATATACCCGTGTGCACATATAGGAATATGCTCACACACACACACACAACATGTGCACATATAGGAGTATGCTCATACACATAGTGACAGATACAGGCATATAGTACATACAGACACACACTTTCATGCTTGTGCTATGCACGTATATCTTTCTCTTATACCCCAAATGCTTTGTTGGGTCTTGGCTCAAGAAATCCAGCTCAGAGCAGATACTGGGAACCTTAAGGGGTTCGAAGTCCTGGGCCAAGGGCCAAGGACTTAAATATTAGTAATGATATAACAAATCCAAATGGTTCACACCCTTCATTTGGGTAGCCCTGCATCCTTCACAAGGCTCCTTCAAATGAATGTTCATGATTTGCCCTCACTGTAGCTCTTTGCCTAATTGTGACCATACCCATTTTCCAGGTAAGAATCAGAGAGGTTCAAAGAGCTCAAATGCCTTGTTCAAAATCAAGCACCAGACCAGATGTTCATGTAGCACTTGCTGGGTTTCCCCTTGGACTCTGGGGAGAAGTTTTATAGGAGGAGAGAACCCAGATCTTGGTTTATCCACATGCTTTGGATGCTGGCATTGATGTTTTTAGCCTACATGAACTGTCCAGATAGTGGACATGGTGACCCTGGCTTGCTTCTAGAGGGCTATACGCAGACCGATTTTCTGTTCTTATTTTTGTTTGGTAGCAGATTTGTGTTACGTTACTGCTTCTTTTCTAGAGCCTGTTGTCCAGGCAGGGAAGATAACCAATCCTGAGGATAATGGAGGACAGGAACTATATAGACAGGACCAGCTGGACATTTCCCAGAATCTCACTGCTCCTACTGTCCTGGAATTTTCCAGATGCCCTGGCTCTGGGATTACTGCCCTACTCTGTGTCAGAGAGACATATCTGGACTGAGTGTCCATCTTCTTGATAGACCAGGCCCTCCGATTGTCAACTACCCAATCTCTCTGTTCCTTCTATGACTTCATGATCACGAACATGTCGACACTTATTATGTGGCAGGACTCAGTCCCAGAGTCAGGCCTGGTGCTTCATTAGCAAAGGAGGGGCTTGAGAGCTAGGGGACCTGGAGACAGACAGGCCTCGTGTACATCAAAATACAGATTCATGCACTCATGCATGAGCACACACAAACACGTACGCATGCATCAATAGTCATAGGCTCAGATGGGGGCAGGGACAAGGACCCCGGAGTGTTGCAGGTGGGAAACTCCCCATGTCTGGTGGGATCATGGAGGAAGTAATGTCTGAAGAAAGAGTAGGAATTCTCAGGTGAGTACAGGCAGAACCAGCCAAGATCAGACCATACTTGCAAAGGTCCACCCTTCGCTAACATACTAGATGCTCCCTGGATGGACAGTGACTCTCCCATAAAACTATGTGTTTTCTTCTCCCCCACCCCACCCCTTTTAATGCTGAAGATCAAACCCAGGTCCTGGAACTTGCTAAACAGGTATTTTACCACTGAGTATAACTGAGCTACAGCTCATATAAAACAGAGACTAAGCTCTAGTACATTTCTCCCCAGAACTGGGGGTTCATTGAAAGCAAGTTATCTTTTTGTTTCTTGTGCCTTTCTCTCTAAGTGGCAAGGTATTTATTTCCTTGCATCTCCTGTTAATTCTGCAAAAGCAGAGGCCCTGCTTTGTACCTCCCCAGTGCTGGGTCCTGCTACAAAGAAATGAGCCTGGAATGAAGGTGTGGCTTAGTGTTAGAGCACTTGGTCAGTTTGCATGAGACTGCCCCAGTTAGGAAAAATATCAACAGTCATCGAGCATTTGCTGTGTGCCTGGCACTGTATTTAGTTCTCTGTGTGTCGATCACTCCTCCAGCCTCACAATGCCCTCATGAGATGGGTCTCACCTTTGCCCCCATTTTACGGCTGGAAAAACTGTTGATCTGGGAAGTTTAATTAAGTTGTCCCATCTCACACATGTAGCAAGTGGCAGAATCAGGACTCAGGTGTAGGCAGTCTGACCTCTCACCCCTGACCTCTTGAAATGATCTCTATTTGCCTGTGAGGTCAAGTGGGTTGAACATGTCATGTGGGTAGGATGGGCGGCTGTGACGGGCAGCTCCAGGAGTCAGTGGTTTTGGAGACCCACCAGTGCTTTCTGGGCAGGCAAGAGCCATGGGGTTGGGCGAATAGCAAGGCCCGGATTGATTGAAGTCCAGGTCTCCAGAGGAAGTCTAGAGGGTGAGAGGAGCCGTCAGCCTGTCCACAGAGCAAGGGAGGCTATGGAGGGGGAGCAGGTAGATGAGCAGGAGCCAAAGACAGTGCCCGGAGCAAGTGTCCCCTTCCCTTCTGACCTAGAACTAACTGTGTAGCCAGAGATGAGTGTGTGTGTGTGTGGGGGGGGCTGTGGAGTTCAGAAGACAATTTTTGAAAGTCATTTTTTTCCTACCTTGTGGATTCTGAGGATTGAACTCAAGTTGTCTGGCTTGTGTGACAAGTGCTTTTGCACTCTGAGCCATCTTGCCAGCCCTTGCTTGGCCTTTCGATCTTGTTCCCTTTGTCTCCCAAGTGCTGGGATTACAGGCATGCACTACTTCGCCTGGTTTATGTGCTGCTGGGGATTAAATTCAGCACTCTGCGCAAACTAAGGAAGCATTCTGCTATCTGAGCCGCGTCTCCAGTCTGCCATGCCAGGTTTCTCTCTGTCTCTGTTTCTATCTCTCTTCTTAGTGTATGTGTGTATAGTAAGTATATGGTGAACACCTGTGTATTTGGGGGTGCACTTGCCTGCAGGGGGCACATGGAGGTCAGGGGATGATATTGAAATATCTCCTTCAGTTACTCCCCATTATTTTTTTGAGGCAGGGCTTCTCACTGAAACTCTACATTTCAAGTGGACTGGCCAACTTGCCAGCCCTAGGGATCCTCTTCTTGTCTCCACCGCAGGGATTACAGATGTGCGCCATGTTCAGCACTTGATCTGGGTGCTTTGCACTCAGACTCAGGTTTTCTTGCTTTAATAGTTGAGCAAGCACTTCACCCACAGAACCTTCTCCTCACCGTGGAGTATTGAACGTGGCCCTGTACTTCTATCCCCACAGGCCCTGCCTGCTCTCGATCTCTTGTGGTCCTCCATGGTGCCCCTCCCCAGCGTCTCCTTCCTCACCTTCTTCTGCTGCTCACTGCTTAGTATTCCAGAAAAGACCAATTGTATTTCTCCATGCTCCAAGTCACCAGGGCTCTCCTTGCTCGTGTGGTGTAAACCCGATCCCCTGGCTTATTGTCAAGCCCGGAGGTACTCTGACTGGCATCTCTCACCTTTCTTTTTTTTTTTATTATTATTGTTTATTCAACTGTGTGCATATGTGTGTGTACGTGCGCGCGCGCGTGTGTCTGTGTGTGTGTGTATGTGTGTGTAGAACCACGGGCGAATTCGCGAACCACCATGGACGCCTCCACCTCCTTCTGCCCTGGGATTCACAGGCTCCGCCCTACCAGGACCAGAAGTGCAGGCCGCCCCCGCTTCCGCCTGGCGTCTATACGTGGGATCTGGGATCCGAACTCAGGTACCTTCCGCCTGCAAGGCGGAGGCTTAACCTCTGAGCCACCTCTCCAGCCCTCTCTCACCTTTCTTATCTCCACTTCTGCACTCCAAGTGTCCCCCACAAAGTACCACCCATCCTCTGGTCAAATGCCTGACAGTCAAGCCCTGGCCACCCAGAGCAGCATCTCTGCCCACTCTGTCCAGAAGTCTGCGATGTGCCGTTCAGAACTCTCGGTTGCTGACTTGTTCCAGTTATTTCCTCAACTGGTCTAAAAACGCTCAAAGGGTCACACTTGAAGGAGCAGACAATCATTTGGTCATTATACCTGGTACCAACGACTGCTTGTGACCACACTAAAAATGCCCTGCCCTAATCCCTTCAAGCACATACCTGCCTTTGGTCCTCTTAGGACCAAAGCTGCTGTTGCAGGGGTAATGGGCAGGGAGTAAGGAGGAAAATGAAGGTCCCAAGAAACTTCCTTCCTCAGAGTCAGAGTGTACTCTTGGGAGGAAAGGCACAGAAAATGAAGGAAGTGAGGAGAGAGGGTGCTTGCCAGACCTGAGTGTGGGAGAGACATGGGGAGACTAAGGCGCTGAGGCTCTGCATTGGAAGGGGAGAAGGCGGAAAAGAGAACTTGTAGCTGTGCAGCCTCATCTACGGATGGCTCAGATGACGAGAGGTTTTGGTGAGATCTCAAATTGCCTTTTTTCGATATTTTCCTTGAATGCAGTAATACATGGGGACGCCCGCAGGGCGTTGTAATCAGAGCAGCTCAGGGAGGAGATGCTCTGGAGATGTCTCTGTAAGAGCTGAACTCTTTACTTTCACTGGTTGTCTCAGTTTCTCCACGGATAAAGTAGGGGTGCAAGAGGCTACAGGGTGTCATGTGACTCATCGGAGGGGTCAAGTCTACTGTTCAAATGTGGGCTGGGGGTGAGGGTGCCTGGCAGCCGTGTAGCGAGATGGGTCTTGGGAGGATGACCAGCAAAGGCTTGTCCTCAGTCCCAGAGGGCTCAGGGAGGTTTGTGGAAGGACAGGTTGGGGAGAAGGGCTCGGGCAGACAGGGCTGTCAACTTTGCTTCCCAGATCCCTTAGGAAAAGATTCTTTTCATCTTCATCTCTCATTAACTATCTTGGATTCTTTTCATCTTCATCTTTCATTAACTATCTTGGAGTCTAGTAAAACAAAACAGTAACAGGAATGAAAACAATAGCCCAGGTTGGGCATGTAGCTCAGTTGGTAAAGTGCTTGCCTAGCAGGTAGGAAGCCCCGTGTTTGATTCCCCACAACCATATAAAATCAGGTGTGGTAGCCCATGAATATAATCTCAGTGATTGGGAGGTGGAGAGAGAAGTGTCAGGAGTTCAAGGTCATCTGTTGGAGGCTAACCTGGGCTACAAGATACCTTGTCTGAAAAAAGGAAAGAAAATGAGAGCTTACACTGACAGAGGGTTTCTTGGGCTACCATTTCTATCCTCAGAATTTTGTCTTCATTAATTTCCAGCCTCGCAACCTCACAGACAGGATACTGTTGTCAACCACACATTACAAGTGCAGAAACCAGAGCCGTCCAGTGACTTTCTTCTGTCAGCTCAGCGGTGGTAGAGGCACTCCTCAGTCCTGATGGTTCAGGGTTTCCGCTGCACTATGTCTCAGATGTCAACTCTGAGTCCTCTAAAGGGACATCTTAGTGAAGGGGACAAACAAAAAACGCAGATCTGAATGCTAGCCCTGACTGGCTACTCATGACTCTTGGATTCTGGGCAAGGAAGCTCGCCTGAGAGACAGGGATGGGTACAAGCCTTTATTGAATTACTTCATGGCCATGTTCATTTAAT